>BSBN01001221.1:5076192-6345240 GCA_027924645.1 Cunninghamia lanceolata | reverse complement strand
ATGAGGATTTACTTGCCAGAAAGCAAGTTACATTTCAGAAGTCTTGGAGCAGCCAAGAGCCAGCAGAGGACACCGCTGGAACAGATCAGCATATTGCTAAGGCAAAGTGTAAAGGTGGAGGACTTCCACATACTAAACTCATGGGACATGAGTTCTTTTCTGTTGGGGAGTATGGTGCAGGAGCACCTACCTGACAGCTGGCCTTCATAAGACAGTTAGTTGTTTTAGGTCTTGTTTATGTTTCCAAGAAGGTCTGATAAGACCAACTGCATGTAATAAGGTCATGCTGATCATGATAAGATCATGCTGACCATGCTTTTACTATTTTTAGGTAGTTTGTTAGGACAGTTGTCATGATGTATGATCGGTTGGATCTCCCAGCCGCCTGGAGAGTTCCCAGCCGCTTGGAGTCGGGTCAGTAGTACTCGAAGGCAAATCTATTTAAGCAGGAGGATCGATTGGTTTGAGATCATCGATCGAGCTAGGTTGTAGAGAGTGAGGCAGCGAGAGAAACTGATCATTGTAT
The DNA here is from genome assembly GCA_027924645.1 of Cunninghamia lanceolata. NCBI lineage: Eukaryota > Viridiplantae > Streptophyta > Pinopsida > Cupressales > Cupressaceae > Cunninghamia > Cunninghamia lanceolata. The sequence goes on along the minus strand of BSBN01001221.1, from coordinate 6,344,714 downwards.
TTGCATCTTTTGAAATCAAATAAAGTGTTCCTGTTTGTGTTCATACTCTGTTGAATTCCATTGCTTGATCGATTTGCCGGTTTGGTGGCTGTATGGATTCACTGATCCATTCCACCGGTTGATTCGTCTGATCGGTGGAATGGTTATGTACAGTAGGGTAGGTGTTAGTTTGTTTGTTCGCATGCAGGTGTGCAGGATCGCGACTGAAAGGTGTTGAAGACCCTAGCATGGGCCGGTGCTAGGTCGAGCTGATAAGTTTGAGTTGGAAGATCACCCTGAGAGTGGATCGGGTCATCCCTGGAGGATCGGTGAATTGAAATTTCGCTAAGTCTAAAAGTTCGTGAAAAAGGCATCATCAGGATATTTCTGCAAATATCCTACAGTCGCATTGGACATCGTCATCCGGATAAGTGGAGAAGAGCATGATGCAGTTGAGTGCATGAAGTGAAAGTGCGTCGGGGTGATCATCTTCAGGAGGAGCCGAGGAGGAGCGTATCGGAATCAGGTTGAAGATCGGGTTGATCGCGGGCCGAAGAAAAAGCTAAGTTTGGCCAACATCAGGATATGACGTCATCATCATCAGGATATACGTCATCAGGATATTTTGGAACAGCAGGATATTGAGGAGCTGCGGGTGACGTCATCGTCATCAGGATATACGTCATCAGGATATCGGGTGACATCAGCATCAAAGGGACGGTGCGAGAAGTGAAGGTTGGTCATCATCAGGATAAATGGGAGGAACCGGATGTTCTTTATCCTGTTGATTATCATGATGTTGAATATCATGATGCTGAAGGTAGTGCAGGCGGAAGTTGTCGCTGGAGTGAACAGTGGACGTCAGGAGGATGTTCGCGCTGGTCGAACATGATGATGCTGTCATTAATCGAATAAGGTGATGTTGTTGACAGGTGAAAGGGCGAGGGCTTGTCTGCAGGAGGATATCGGTCGGCAGGTGAAATATGATGATGATGCTGACAGTGTTAAGCAAAATATGATGATGATGGTGATGATGATGATGATGATGATGGGCTGCAGACATCCATGCTGTATTGTAAGGTTATAGTGTGGATGCCTCTGCATCACTTCCTCTTAAATTATTCTTTTGTCTTCTTTCTATCTTTTTCTCTGCTTTCAAAACATATTGATATGCCTCTTCTACTTTAAAAATCTTCAGCATACTCATCTCATCTTGTATATTAATTCTCAACCCATTGAGATATATGGCTATTTTCTCCTTGTCCATTTGATGATGCCCATATCTAGTTACCATTTTATAAAACTCTTCGATATAGTCCTTTACACTCATATTTTTTACTTCAAATTCTAAATTTTTCTGAACATCTCCATCACATAATCTCCAGGAATAAATTTGGATTTCAACCAGGTAACCATCTGATTCCACTGAGTTATTCTCATGTATCCATTAGCTACTCTTTATCTTTGCAACTCCCTCCACCATAGGGAAACATGTCCTTTGAGTTTTTTTATGCCAGTCTCACCCTCTGAGGGTCACAAATTGTTTTTCATATTCAAAATATTCTTCTATTTCTACTATCTAATCTATCATTTCCTCGAGATTCAATGTTCTAGAAAAAGTTAAGATTTCTTTTTTTTTTTTTACCTCCTCCAATTATGATAAGTGCTCTCAGGAACCATTCTTCTCCAACATCTACTGGTTGTTCATTTTCTCTTTCATGTTCATAATCTATAATTTCATCCTCATCATCAGCATGATATTCCACACAATTTGGGTTTCTTATTAATCCAAAAACTAAATTTCTCAATTCATTCCTCATTTTAACATGAAACTATTCAAACATTTTCTCTATTCTGGGAACTCTTCTTCTCAGGGGCATCTCCCTAAAATTCAACCTCTGCTGTTCAATCCACACACACTGTGGAAAACCAAATTTTCTTTTCTCATAAATCCAACATCTCCTTCAGCTCTATGTAATCGTAGGATTCCTTTTCACACCTACAATATTTTAACACTTCAAGTTCTTTGCAATGTATCACTTCCTGTAAAGATCCAAACATATAATAATGGAAATAATATAATGTAGAAGATAGATATCACACAACACAAGAGATGATTTATGGGCCAATATGCCCTAATATCCAATATATGCAGAAATAAAATAAACCCTTAAGGTAGGGTAACACCATAAAATACTCCTTAAGGAAGAAACCACTCCATGCTATATCTCCAAGTGATCTCCAATACAATATAATACTCTTCACATATCCTTACAATGATAATCACCTCCTTTATATATACCTCCTCCCAATAACATAATGGAAAGGTAATCCTAATGAAGGCCTACTCAACACCTGATATAATTAATTATACAAGTTATCCATAAGACCTAATATATCTAACTTAAGGAATGTGTGCCACATGTTAGCATCTCCATCTACCTAAATACATTATAATATCATATCCCTAGATACATAACATGCCATCCCTCCTTGACATGTTTTATCCCTGAAGCATGAGAAGAAGCTAAATAGTAAGACTATCACAAGTTTTTATGAATATGCCTCCATGGCCAATCATCCAACCATCCATAGTTGATCTTCGCAATGGTTTTATCTTGACAATACCTCGATCTCATCCTCAGTCCATATTTAGTTGTACCCATTTGATTCCATTCCTTATCAAAGTAACTCCTCCTTTGATGCCCTAAATATCCCTTACTTCTATGATACCATGGATCATTGTAGTTGTTCCTTTGATTCCATGTAGGTCCATAGCGATTGGAATGTTGTTTCCATGTAGTATTATTCCTCCATGATGGTTTCCTCCATGTTTCTTGTCTCTCACAATGATGTGGATGCCTATATATTGCACCCTTTGCTATCACTGGAGCCTTCTCTGATTCGTCATCATTTTTTGTCACTTGTTTTGTTAGATCATGAAGAGAATTACTTGTCTCCTATTTTTTCTCTACATCTCACTCCTCTTGCATGTCCTCTAATTCATTTATGTAATCTTCAGTAGATTCTTGAACTTGCACTTCCTTGACTTTATTTTGGACTTTATTATGTGTAATATCCTATAATGTATCTTTTTTCCTCCTATACCAAAGCTTCACAAACTTATTTTGCACATTGATGTTTATTGTTTCTAAATATTCTAGCCAAGGATAACCAAGAACAATATCCAAAGCATGAAAGCTTGAATGCAAAACATATTTATCTATAGAAAGTTTTAGATCTTCAAAAATTTGAATATCCTTACCTGATAATTGATTGTTCTTGATGTGCTTTGCTTGTACTTGTAGTTTCTTGGCTAATTCCATGTTGATGAAGTTGTACTTGTTGCTAGGGTTTATAGAAACAATAACCTTTTCCTTTTGAATACATCCTTGAAATTGAAGGATTGAGTCTTCCTTCCTTGGAGCTAAGGTGCATGTACTTGTATCCTTCATCTTCTCTTCCTTTCCTTCTTTTTCTTCTTTTTCTTCTTGTTCTTCATATTTCTCTTCAAATTCTTGCTTTTTTCCTTGTTCTTCTTCTCCTTGATCCCATCTATCTAAGAAACCTTGTTGTAGCTCATCTAAAGAAGAAATATCCTCATGCAATGGTGAATACCATTTGAAAGCTTCACCCCTTAATTTCTAATAAAAATCTATTTTCCATGTTTCCTCTTCACTATAAGCTCTTTCATATTGGTACCACCATTCCAATGCATCTCTCTTTCCATCAAAACTAGGAATCCTCATTGAAACTAGGGTTTCTAAAATTTTCTAGCCTACCTGACTTTGATTGAATTGTTTCGTAATGTTGTGGGCCTCAAAATTAAAAATACAATTCCAAAAATATAAAAATCTCAGAAAAACTCCCTAATTTGCGGCCTAGAAAGTGAATTTATGAAAAATAATAAAATTGAAATCACTTACTGAAATGAACTCTAAATTCTTCCAAATTGGTACTATAGGTGTATCACTATGTCCCTTCTTAACCCTCCATAAAGTAGAAAAAATTTCACTGAATTTCAACCCTAGAAGCGAAATTGGTGAAAACCCTAATTTTGTAATAAATCACTTAATTCTGCTCCAATTGCGCTAAAATATGGACTATAGAAGATTCAATATGCTCTTAAAAACCCCATCAAAAATCTTGCAAATATTCACCAATATAACAGAGATATGCACTTCCCAAAATGACCTCCAAAATAGAAAAAAATTGTCTTATTTTTGTCTTCACCGTGCCAAGACCATGCTCTGATACCACTTGTAATGATCCAAACATATAATAATGTAGAAGATAGATATCACACAACATAATAGATGTTTGTGGGCCAATATGCCCTAATATCCAATATATGCGGAAATAGAATAAACCCTAAAGGTAGGGTAACACCATAAAATACTCCTTAAGGAAGAAGCCACTCCACGCTATATCTCCAAGTGATCCGCAATACAATGTAATACTCTTCACATATCCTTACAATGATAATCACCTCCTTTATATATACTTCCTCTGCAATGTCCCCATTTCTGGAGTGATCACCTTGCAAGGAGTATGTTAGCCTATTCACCATTCTAGTAGGCTAATTCACTTGGTAAGGGAATGTTATTGATTGAGCTTGATCTTTGAAGGGTTGGAAAATTGAATGTTGCTAGAGGCTTGGAGAATGGAATGACGGATTATGGTGGCTCAACTAATTTTATTTGATGAAATGAAGTATTTTGGCTTTTGGTATTTTTATGCTAATTATTGAAAAGTCAAAATTATTAAAATAACTATCCAAGAGGTGAAACGACCTATGTCGAAAATTAGAAAGTTGGGAAAAAGGTGGAAAATGAGAAAATGAATATTATATATTTTATTATTAAAATATTATAAAAAATCCCACAAAATTGCTGCCCAAGTGGAAAAAGAAAGAAAAATAAAATAATATTATTTTCTCTCTCCTAGTCGTCGCCCAAATTGGGTAAATTAAAATAAAATAAAATAAAAATATTTTATGTCAACTATGGATTTGAAAATTCATTATATTTTGTAAAAATTGGGCACCCAAGGAGAAAAGGATAAAAGGAGGTCATTTGAAGTCAGTTGGCATCATTGCTCATTTTGACATTTTCACTCTTTGGAGATTTTCTCTTGGTCGTAACTTCTTTTCAATGATATCTAAGGATGAAAGCCCTTGGATTTTAGTGGTTTGGACGAAAACCCATCCCACTTTGAGAGATGGATTCACCTAGGATCCATTATTGAGCTTATTGCAAGTTTTTCATGGAGAGAAAGGCTTCAAACAACTAGGGTTTCAATGGAGTTTGCATGATCAGCTAGGGTTTGAAGACATCTTGCATATTTGAAGGCATATATATTCAGATTTGAAGGTGTTTGGAGTGTGATTTCACTATTTGCATTCATGGCTATGTTGTGTTGATGATTCTACATCATTTGAAGGCTTCATTGTTGGTGAAATCCATTATTTTGTATTCAAAAATTCATATTAGACTGTTGCAATTTCATATCAGGCCTCTGAAATCATCATAGAGGTTCACATTGGAGTGTTTTTAGCCACAACATTGATGTTAAATTGTCATATTTGCATCCTAGACCCTAAGCACTTCATTTTGGGTACCTTTGGCTAGGGTTTTGAGGTATTTTTGGCTTGGTTTGGCTAGGGTTTCATGATCTGATTTCATATCTGTAGCTACAGGTTCATAATCAGACTTCTAAGGTTGGCATTTAGCTTAAATCTTCATTAGCATTCATCATCCATATGGTGGCTAACATTTTTACAACATTGGAGGAGGATTTGTACTTCATATTGTTCACCTTTGGGTATCATTTGCATGCATTTGCAAGTCTAAGTTTTATATTAGACCTAAACTGTTGTAATTAGCCACTTCTATTTGAATGGAATAAGCCAATCTTCTTTTCCAGGTATGTTTCATTTGTTGTTTAATTCCACATCTTTAATTTGGAATTGATTGTGAGCTGGTTCAATCTATTTTCTATCATATTTTGCTGTCATATGAATGCCAAATTGATGTCTTTCCATCTTCATATCATATCAAACACATTAGTGAAAATAAAGCATTAAAAACCCAAGTGAAACTTCCAGAAAATAAATCAGAAATTTCAGGGCAGCAAGCAAAAATTTAGTTTAGATTTAGACAGGGTTCTTATAGTGGTATCAGAGCTTGGATCTTGCCAACCTATTGGGTTAGAATCTTCATATGCTTCCTCTCGAAGTTGGTCCACATAGATACTATTAAAGTAGAAGAATAGGACAACAAAATAATCAACAAGAAGAGGTTCCTATTAGAGGTACAAATCAGTTTGAAATGGATAGGGATAGAAGAGTTGGAAGTCCTCCAAGTGATGACATGAATGTTGGTGATATGTTGAGAGATATAGTAGTTGGTCAAAGAATGATGGTAGCGAGACAACAACAAACAAATGATAATCTAGCTCAAATGATAGCACCCCAATAGCAGATGATGCAGTTTATAATTCAAACCATGACTAATATTAGAGTCAATCCAGCCCCTATAGGTGAAGGTAGTGTTGTTGGTACACCTCGTGTTGGGAGAACACACACTGCTGCAACAGATAGGCCATTGCAGCCCCCATTTCTTCCAAGAGAAGAAGAGGTAGAGGAAGTAGTTGAGGATGAGGAGCTGCTATTAGCAAAAGAGTTGATCACTATAGTTGAGGAGTATGATGCACTTCCTGACAATGTCAAAGATCATCTAAACTTCAATAATTATATGAATCAAAGGAAGGATCAGAGAAGAGCAAGGGTTGAGCAAAGACCTCGAAGACAAACAAAGTAACCTAAGGAGTACAAAGATGCATTGAACAAAATTCATCTTCTAAAATTTGATGGCAGCGGTAAAACAAGTGTTAGGTTATGGGTACATAAGCTTGATACTTTCCTCACACTCAAGCCAAGGAGAGAGGAAAAGGCTATTCAATTTTCTACTATGGATCTTGAGGGTTTGGCATATGATTGGTGGCATCATGGGCTTGTCTTGCAGAATCATGGCATGATCACTTCATACGATGAGTTCACACGAAAACTCATTACTAGATTTGATAGGAAAGATGTGGAAGTCTACTAAAGGGATTTGGCTCAGTTGAAATAGGTTGGTAGAGTGGACTTCTATGTCAATGAGTTCCAAAAGATAGCAGTTATGGTTCCTGACATGTCAAAAAGGAGAGTGACTATGCTCTTTGTTAAGGGTTTGAATGACAAGTTGAGAGGCTTGGTGAAGGTTCACAAGCCTAGGACACTTGATGAGGCTATTGAGCTTGCACTTGACTTAGGCACTACTCCTACACCATTTCAAACACAAAAGAAAAGTTTTAGAGGCTCAAGTTCAAATCAAAAAAATCTAATTAGCCTAAGTACACACCTCCTAGGATGGACAATGATGCAAAGAATGAGTTAAGGAGGAAAAAACTATGCTTTTCTTGCAAGGAACCATGGGAACCAGGACATATATATGCCTTGGGAAAGGCAAGACACATCTTATTGAGGTCACTTTGGATATGGATAGTGAGACTATTGAGGATACTAGCTCAAATAGTGATGCTGGTCATATGGAGCAACAACCTCAATTGGAGATTGAAGCTAATGATACATGTACTACAGGTCCAGTTACTATTACATCTATTTTAGGGTTACTTAGATATCATCCCTTTCATTTGAAAGAAGTCCTTAAGGGACAATGTGTCACCTATTTGATTGACAATGGAGCTACTCACAACTTCATTGATGAGGGATTAGTTGTGAAGAGGGGATTACAACCTGAGGACTTTGTAGGATTCTTAGTGACAGTTGCAGATGGATTTACCATGAGTTGCACTAAGAGAGTATCTTAGCTCAGTGTTTAGATGGGTGATTATACTTTGACTGATGATTTATACATGGTTGGACTTGGTGAGATTGACATCATTTTGGAAGTCCAATGACTACAATCACTTGGTCGTTACATTCAGGATTTCCAAAAGATAGAGTTGAAGTTTATGCATGAGAGGAAGAAGATTGTTTTGAGAGAACTTTCATATGGAGGACTGAGGGTTGTTTCTGCTAGGAGGATGGAGACCTTGTTTCGACATGGTGATGTTGCATGGTTAGCCCAGTGCTTTGTATCTTCCAAATCTTCTTCCAATGAGCAACAATATCATGTGGATGTTTAGTCAGTGCTAGACAAGCATAGTTTGGTGATTGGTGATATTCCTCCAGGTAGACCACTAGATCGTGGTTTTGAGCATGTGATTGAGTTAGAGGAGGGCACTAAGCCAGTGATTACTACACCTTATCATCATCTGCAATACTTTAAGGAGGAGATAGAGAAGACCATAAAGGAGTTGTTGGATATGGGACACATTCGACCTTCATCTAGTCCATTTGCTTCTTCTGTAGTTTTGGTGAAGAAGAAGGATGGCACTATGTGAATGTGTATTGATTATAGAGCCTTGAACAAGAAGACGATAAAAAATAGGTGTCCTATCCCCAGGATCTATGAGCTACTTGATGAGTTACACGAGGCTGTGTATTTTTCTAAGAATGATCTTTGTTCAAGCTATCATCAGATTCATGTCTGTGAGGAGGATATACATAAGACTGCATTCAGATGTCACTACTAGAACTATGAGTTCTTGGTCATGCCATTTGGTCTTACTAACGCACCTACTACCTTTTAGTCTTGTATGAACCATGTGTATAACAAGAAGTTGCGTAAGTTTTTATTGGTATTCTTTGATAACATCTTGATTTATAGTAAGACATGGGAGGAGTATCTTCGACATCTTGATGAGGTACTTGGTATTATGGAGGCACAGTCATTATATGCTAAGGCTTCCAAATGTGAGTTTGGGATGATGGAGATTCTTTACTTGGGGCATGTGATCAATGTCGATGGAGTTAGAGTTCATTAGAAGAAGATCTAGGCTATTCAAGATTGGCCCACTCCTAGGAACATTTTAGATCTGAGAGGTTTCTTGGGGTTATGCAGCTATTATAGGAGGTTTATAAGAGGCTTTTCATAGTTGGTAGAACCACTTACAGTTCTCACCAAGAAAGGGGCTTTTAGATGGTCAGATCAGGCTCAGATGACTTTTGACAAGCTCAAGGAGGTGATGAATACTTGTCCAATCTTGGCATTACCAGATTATACACAGTCCTTTGTACTAGAGCACGTGATGCATCATGAGAGGGCATTGGGGTTGTGTTGATGCAAAATAGGCATCCTATTGCATATGAGAGCCGAAATTGAGGGATGCAGAGAGATTATATTCCACCTATGACAAGGAGATGCTTGCCATCATGCATGCATTGGAAAAGTTTTGTCAGTGCTTGGTAGGTGCAATAATTGTGGTTAGGATTGACCACAATAGCTTGAAATATTTCCTAGAGCAAAAGGATTTGAATGAAAGGTAGAAAAAATGGATCAACAAAATACAGACATATGATTTTGATATTGAGTTTGTGAAGGGTAAGAAGAACATTGTTGCTGATGCACTTTCGAGGAGGCTTACTATTTGCTCTATGAGTGAGATTTTAGCTGAGTGGAAATCTCAACTTTTAGTTGAGTATTCCAGGAATACATTGCATGTGATCTCATGGATGGTTTGATTCAGGATGATAGATATAAGGTGGTGGATGATGTGATTTACTATAAGGACATAATATACTTGGTTCCTGAGTCAAAATTGAAGCAGAAGATATTGAGAGCTAACCATGACACACCTCTAGCAGAGCATCTAGGGTTTTTCAAAACCTATAGACAGATTAGAGAGAGATTCTCATGGCGAGGTCTCAAGGATGATGTATTGCAGCATGTTAGAGAGTGTTTGACTTGCTAGCAAAATAAGTCAGAGCATACTTTCCCAGTAGGTCTACTTCAACCATTGCCTATTCTTGAGCAAAAGTGGGAGAGTATATCGATGGATTTTATTTCAGGTCTACTGAGAGTCCAGGACAGAGATTGCATATATGTGGTTGTTGACAGGTTGACTAAATATGCACACTTCTATGCTATTCCTTCAAATTATTCAGCACTATAGGTTGTAGAGTTGTTCTTTAGAGAGGTGTTTTGTTTGCATGGGCTTCCGAAGACCATTATCGGTGATTGGGACAACAAGTTTCTCAATGTGTTTTGGTAGGAGCTTTTTCGATTAGCTGGTACAGAATTGACACCAAGCACTAGTTATCACCCTCAAATGGATGGACAAATGGAGATAGTGAATAAGTTGGTTGAGGGTTATCTTCGCAATTATGTTGCAGGACAACAAAGTGCTTGGATTAGGTGGTTGCATTTGGGAGAGTATTGTTATAATACCACCTACCACATGTTGATTGGCATGCCACCATTTAGGGCCTTGTATGGATATGATTCATTATCTTTCATTGATTTGGTGTTTGATAATAGTAGAGCTCCTCGAACCAAGGAGTTGATGCAGGATACATAGGAAATCCTTAAGGCACTTAAGGATAACGTTTAGCAGGTACAAAATCATCAGAAGATGTATGCTGATAGACATCGAGTTGAGAGGACATTTGAGGTGGGTGACTTAGTATTTTTACGCCTTTAGCCATATATACAGTTTACTTTGAAGAAGAGTGGTGCAGAAAAACTTAAGCCTAGATTTTATGGTCCCTACAGGATTGTGAAGAGAGTTGGAGAGGTGGCATATGAGCTTGAGTTGCCAATAGGTAGCCGGATTCATAATGTCTTCCATGTATCATGCCTCAAAAAGGCATTGGGTCAGCATGTTGTTTCTTCTCCAGATCTTCCACCTCTTGATGAAGAGGGTATGTTCATATTGGTGCTCGATACTATCTTGGATATGAGGGAGTACAGATTGAAGAATAGGGTGATTAGAGAGTATTTGGTGAGATGGAGAGACTTTCCATTGGAGGATGATACTTGGGAAGGAGAGCTAATTTTATAACATCCTAATTTGCAATTGCTTGAGGGCAAGCAATCCCGAGAAGGGAGGATTGTAATGTCCCTATTTTTGGAGTGATCACCTTGTGAGGAGTATGTTAGCCTATTCACCATTGTCGTAGGCTAATTCACTTGGTAAGGGGGTGTTATTGGTTGAGCTTGATCTTTGAAAGGTTGGAAAATGGAATGTTGCTAGAGGCTTGGAGAATGGAATGACAGATTATGGTGGCTCAACCAATTTTATTTGATGAAATGAAGTTGTATTTTGGCTTTTGGTATTTTTATGTTAATTATTGAAAAGTCAAAATTATTAAAATAATTAGCCAAGAGGTGAAATGACCCATGTGGGAAATTAGAAAGTTGGGAAAAGGTGGAAAAAGAGAAAATGAATATTATAATATTTTATTATTAAAATATTATAAAAAAATCCCACAAAATCGCTGCCCAAGTGGAAAAAGAAAGAAAAATAAAATAATATTATTTTAATATTATTTTCTCTCTCCTAGTCACCACCCAAACTGGGTAAATTAAAATAAAATAAAATAAAAATATTTTATAAGCTATGGATTTGAAAATTCATTATATTTTGTTAAAATTGGGCGCCCAAGGAGAAAAGGATAAAAGGAGGTCATTTGAAGTCATTTGGCATCATTGTTCATTTTGACATTTTCACTCTTTGGAGATTTTCTCTTGGTTGTAACTTCGTTTCAACGATATCTATGAATGAAAACCTTTGGATTTTAGTGGTTTGGATGAAAACCCATCCCACTTTGAGAGATGGATTCACCTGGGATCCATTATTGAGATTATTGCAGGTTTTTCATGGAGATAAAGTCTTTAAACAAATAGGGTTTCAATGGAGTTTGTATTATCAACTAGGGTTTGAAGACATCTTGCATATTTGAAGGCATATATATTCAGATTTGAAGGTGTTTGGAGTATGATTTCACTATTTGCATTCATGGATATTTTTTTTATTACTTCAGTTGGAAAAGAGGGTCTAGAACCCTATACAAAGCAGCCCTCGGGGCAACAGGACTTAAACATGCTAGTAATAGAACATTAATAGCACACTAATAGCTGACAAAAAATGACTAACCAAAAACAACAGAAAGAAAAACAAGAACTAAGGACTGTCAGTAGTCCCAAACTTGGCCAAAAACTTGACCATATCTTTATAGTCACCAAGGCTGTCAATCCCCACCTGTTTAACTTTGTCATCCAGCTCCTTCACTGTAGCGAAGATCGACGCTGCCCGATGCAAGGCCTTGGCAACAAATTCGCCCATGGTCTTCCATTTCTTCTACATTTTCTCCATCTGCATCTTGAGTCTGCCCATGTCCTCAGTGGTCATGACACACAACAGGCAACTACCATTGTTATCCAAATCATAAATTTTCTCAGCAGCACCACTGAGTTCCTCTGAACTCGATTTGGTCATGGAAGCGAAATGACTTGCCCCTTCTTCCTCATGCACAGATTCAGTCAGAGCATCATTCTCCCCCTCCTCCATTGTTTCCACAACAAATTCTGAGTCATTAGAAATATCAACCCCCTTCGGGTTAGCAGAAGGTTTCCCAACAATACGGTTAGAATGGCAAACCCTCGAACTGGAATATTTAACAACCTCCTCACCAGTACCACTCCAAATTTGAACAAGCCTCAAGTCCAATCCAACAATTTTCACAAAACCAGTCTCCATCCCTTCTTCCTCAGTACCAGCCTTAGCTTTCTTGGCCTGCATAGTCCCTTCCTCCTCAGCCACCATCCTCTCCCTTTTGGCCAAGCCAGTTTTATCTTTCCCTATCTCCTAAAGGGCTTTTCTCAGGGATTTCGTTTTAGATTCAGGGGTGGGTGTCCCCAGTGGGGCCTTGTAGGGGCCCCCCTTGGCCATTTTAGAGATCATGAGGGTCCTAATACCGATTTTCACCTTACCTTTAGGGCTAGGAGAGACAAACGTCTGGGGGTCCTTAATCAAATTAACCTTAATCTACTTCGGGGGACACAGGGCAAGATGGAAATGATAGAGTCTCAGAATAAGGCCCTAATGGATAGGGACAAGAAGATGACTAGGGTTTTTAGCCCTAAGATCTCTATCAGTTTTAATCAAGTTTTCTAAGGAGGACCGAAGAAAAAAAAGAAAGCTAATTTCCATCTTGTTCCTAAAGTGATTGAGAAGGGCATAATGATAATGGTAAAATACCTTAAACCTCCCTTCCAAGGTGAAGAACTTCATGAGCATTAAATAAACTTGGCCCCAAGGCTTGGGCAGCTTCTCCCTATCAAATCCACCGTGCAGCTTCACGGCCACCTCCCCCTCCCTGAGAAAGAGACCTATGTGTTTAGGGTCAGGCACCTTGCTCATTTGGTATGCTTCTTCCCTTTGGTGGGAAGCCCCGTGTCCTGGCTAATCACCTCCTCAGACACCTGGAAGCCAATACCCCCAACGTGAAATTCTATGGCATCCTCATTCCATGACTCTACAAATTAGCGTGACAAGTTTTCATCATGGCCAATCATACCCTCAAGAAAGGAAACCACTTCTCCTTCCTGGATAATATGCCATACAATCTGGTCTTGTCTGAACTCCTCAACAGTGGCCAGTTCAATCTTAACAATCTCACCCCCATCTTCGCAGTTTGAGAATCACACATGTTGCAGAGCTTGAAAACGCTAGAGTTGGTGCTGTTGTGATTGGCAAGTAACTCAATAAAATGGAAAGGCCATGAATTAAGCTCATTAATCACATCATAATTATTGTGGAGATACGCCAACCCTATGCCACATTGCAAAATCACCTTGGGAAAAGATCTCAGCCGCCACCTTGTGTAGTAATGAATGTCGCCCACCGCAGAGATAGACTAATAATTATTAACCACAGGCGGATCTATCCTACACATCAACCGCACTCTTGCCAAGGGCCACATTGGCGTCCTTATAGTGTCACTAGATCTATCCTTGTCATCATTACCAAAATTGAGGCTCTTTTGCCTAATGACCTGACCACCTATCATCTCGTCAGCACACCAGCCAACCACCGGATATGTTGTGTTGATGATTCTACATCATTTGAAGGCTTCATTGTTGGTGAAATCCATTATTTTATATTCAAAAATTCATATCAGACTACTGCGATTTCATATTAGACCTCAAAAATCATTATAGAGGTTCGGATCAGAGTGTTTCCAACTATGACATTGATGTTAGATTGTTATATTTTCATCCTAGACCCTTAGTGCTTCATTTTGGGTACCTTTGGCTAGGGTTTGGAGGTATTTTTGGCTTGGTTTGGCTAGGGTTTCACGATCTGATTTCATATCAATAGCTATAGGTTCATAATCAAACTTCTAAGGTTGGCATTTGGCTTGGATCTTCATTGGCATTCATCATCCATACGGTGGCTAACATTGTTACAACATTGGAGGAGGATTTATACTTCATATTGATCACATTTGGGTATCATTTACATGCAAATGTAAGTATGATTTTTATATTAGCCCTAGACTGTAGTAATCAACAACTTCTATTTGAATGGAATACACCAATCTTCATTTCTAGGTATGTTTCATTTGTTGTCTAATTCCACATCTTTAATTTGGAATTGATTGTGAGCTGGTTCAATATATTTCCTATCATATTTTGTTGTCATATAAATTCCAAATTGCTATCTTTCCATCTTCATATCATATCAAACACATTGGTGAAAACAAAGCATCAAAAACGCAAGTGAAACTTCCAGAAAACAAATAAAAAATTTTAGGGCAGCGAGCAAAAATTTAGTTTAGATTTAGATAGGGTTCTTACATCCTCCCAATAACATAATGGAAGGGTAATCTTAATGAAGGCCTACTCAACACCTGATATAATTAATTACACAAGTTATCCATAAGACCTAATATATCTAACTTAAGGAATGCGTGCCACATGTTGGCATCTCCATCCACCTAAATACATTATAATATCATATCCTTAGGTACATAAACTTCCTAGCAAGAAAGCCTTGCTTTGATACCACTTGGTGCAGGTCAAATCCCAAGCGTCTTATCAGACAATCATGATGAGCAGCCAATACCCAAACACACACCAAAATAATTCATAAAATAACAATGTTTTTATTATTTGTAGCAATTTAGTGTTTTAGGAGTACAATTTTACAAACATAATACAACTCTCAAGACCCTTGAACTAGGAGTCTTCAATATAGGAATTTTCTCCAAATCCCCCCTCTTCTGCCAAACAAGAATAATAATCCCATTTCACACTTCCCAAATGAAAGTTAAACAGTTGCTCCAACGCAGTTACAAAATTGAAAGGTTAGATGTTTTAACAACCACTTGATGTTTCAAATTACCAGAATGGATTAATGAGAAACTATTTAATAGTCACAATAACCACTTTTCAATGGAAATCCATCTATGTAATCCATCGACAGTGTAAGAATTTTATGAACTTTTATCAACACCTCTAAACCTTTGGAAAATGGCATTTAACTATGTATTGGTGATTAGTGAACTTTGCCATTGGCAACAATGTGGATGATTGGTGAACTGAGAGATTGGTGAAGTGAGCCATCGACCAAGTGAGCCATCAATGAAGTGAGCCATCAACTGAGTGAACCATCGACCAAGAAAGCCATCGGCCAAGCGAGCCATCGGTGATGTGAGCCACTAGCTTAATGAACCATCAATGAAGTGAGACATAGGATGAGTGAATCCATCAATTGAGTGAGCCATCAATGAACCAACCAGTCAGAAAACCAAACACTCAGTTATCCAACTAATCAACGGACTAACCAATCGACAAACCCAAATTTCAGTTGAAATGTTCTAGCTTCACCAATTTTATCCAAATTGCACCAAAATAGAACTGATGATACCCATTAAGCACTTCTAGAAGATGATGTTCTTGATTTGATAAAAAAGCATCTGAAAAGTCTCCTGAAGTAAAATAAACTAAAACCAACACAACAAAAAACTAAAAACACAACAAACCTAAAAAGAAACCTAAAATCTTTTTGGTTGATACAAGATATCCTATGGACCAGATTCTCTTGCATCATATAGTGTTTAATGCATGCTAGAACAAGGTCTATGCATTGGATTGAGGTTGGGAATCCACCGACATGTGCTAAACCACTTTGGAATATTGTTTCTACCATTGAAGTTATTATATTCTAGGACATTCTTTGCTAAAATTCATCTAGGTCAACATGCCCTAGTTTATTATCACCTACATTGGATAGGGAATTTTCCAAAATGGATTCTCTTTCAACCCTTGATAGGCAAACTTCATGTTACAGAGCTCATAGACAACTAGAAGGTTAATTAGAGATTCAAAATAAGTTGGTAAAATTATGAGGAGTGGCAGAAATTTCCACAACAATGCTTATTCACAAGGGTAGGGCTTTGTAGAAAACCAATCGGTGCATGCAATGAGATGAAGAACAATGGTATTACCCAAAATAGAAAGAAATCAATGAGGACACATATAAACACTTACCTTGTGTATAAGTAGTGGGAAATGGTTATGTTCATTTGAGTTCGGTCCAGTTGGGCGCACACAACTCTCTTCTTCTCATCCCAAAATGAAAATGATGATTTGAATGGTCACTGGGAACCCTTTTATATTCCCTTCTTCCTTTCACATAAATCACTAACTATTGGGAATTTAGCATTTCTTTTATTTTTATTGTGTCGGGACTTTCAATGTGAATAGGAAATTTATTGGAGATTTCCAATGTTCCTGGAACTATGAAATCTTTTGCTTTCTTTTTATTTGTTTCCATTATCTCCTATCAAAATTTTGAGTTGTTCTTGGAATACTTGATTTTTTCGATAATGTTCTTAAGTGTTAGAGATTTCCACATCACTTGGAACTCGCTTTACAAAAAGTCAACTTATTATCAAGACTTATAGGGTAATTGGGAACTAGTTGGAGAGTTCCAAGGTTCCTAGAACTATTAAACTTTTTGATCTTTTTTTTGCATAGACTTCTTAGTGTTGAAATTCATCAAAGATTTACTAGGAACTAAGAACTTGTTAAGATTTTCCAAATTTCTTGGAACACTGCGTATCCCTGACACCTATGTATTGAAATAACAAGGCCAATGATATAGGAGGTTCCTGGTATAGTGGAAATCTCTGACTTGTTCCTAGATAGGTCCAAAACTTCAAGAATGAAAGAAAAACTTAGGAAAACTTGAAAACCTTGTGAAAAGTTTGAATAATTGAATACCAAATAACCAAAGACAATTATGGAATTGGGAATGATAAAAATTTAGGAACACTTCAAAATTGAGGGTTGGATAAAGAATCTAGTCCTTGGTTTTCTTTTTCTAGTTTCACCATTATCTTAAAATCAAATTCTTGGAAGAGCATCAACCATCTACAGATTCTTCCATGTATCACTAGTTTATTCATGAGACACTTCAAGGGATTATGATTAGTGAAAATATAAATAGGGTTGACAATAAGTAATGTTTGAATTTATATAATGCATAGACCATCACCAAGGCTTCGCTTCCTATAGTGGTATAATTATTCTTAATCTAGGATAATTTTCAACTTGCAAACATAATAGGGTGGTCTTTATTTCCCCTAGGTTGTGTTAAGAATACCCTGTTATTATACCAAAAGCATCCTCATGAACATGGAATGGGTGTTCCAGTTTGGAAATATAAAAATAGGTTCTTCAACTATTTTCTTCTTCAATTTATCAAAAGATTCTTAACATTGATCAGTCCATTGGAAATTCTTATTAGTCTTCTTATTTAGAAACTCTTCTATTGGTCCTATTATCGCCACATGACCTCTTATGAATTTGTGGTAGTAGACAGTGTATCCTAAGAATAGTTTACCTTAGACACTATTTTTCAAGGTGGTAAGTTTAGAATAATAGCTACCTTTAAGGGATCTACCATCATCCCTTATTTAAAAATTATATGCCCCAACAGGTGATGAGGTCAAATCTAGCCCCATAAAATCTTTAGCCAAAGTACCCTTTCCACCCTTTCTCTACCCCTTTATTCATGCTAATTATGCTTGATCTAAATTGTTTATTATTAAGGGTAGAATAGATTGCATATGTGTGGTTTATTTATTGTTGATTAATCAAGGTAAAACACTAACAAATTCTATCCAAAAGATGTCTTTTTGTTCTAGTAGGGTACCTTGGCCACTTTTTGGAGAAACATGCTTGAACTCCAAAAATACTCAAATGACACTATGGACTTGAAGACCTCTTCACCAACTCTAGAGACATTAATCTTTGGAGAAGTTGGAGGCAGACTCGGTATTACAGAGGACCCTAGAGAAGGAACCATCATTACTGATCGTAGACTCCAAAATGATATATATTTAGCTACCAAATATCCATTTTGTTTGTGCCAAAGATTCATCACATGTGATAGTGAAACCAACCACTTCAATTCATAAGTGTAGATAAAGCCTTTACAGATCGGAGACTCCTATTAGGAGTCATTGTCGCAAACATTTCCTCAATTTATGCTAAAAAATAAACTCTGCATTAATTTGTAACATATTTATTTATCTCTTTGCTATTGAGACTCCATATAAAATTTGAATAGTGTAAACATGTGTAGCACGTATCAATATCCTAGGAATATTTCATAAATTTGCAATTAAGTAGTGATAATTAGAAAATTATTAGAGTTAGTTGCTACTATTATTTTTTTATCTTTTGCATATTCTATCTTTTTAGTTGTATACGAATGAAAAACTTGAGTAGTATTATTATGAGTGAATGCAATGTTGTGTTTTATTTTTGTAATAATTGAGCTAAGAATGGTGATTTGAGAATAGATTGATATTTGGTGAGTTGTGTTGTGACTCATCACAACATGCCCCTATTTTGTCATCAAAATTGGCGACCCTTTATTTATTTTGATCTTTTGCTTCTTATGGCACTTTTATTTTTGTGATTTATTGAAATTTTTTGGTTATTCATCTTTTGAGGATAAAGTGTCATAAGAAATAATTCATGAAGTTTTTTGGTCCTTGTCTTTGTTAGAATCTTTGAAAGTTTTAAGGGGCCTTATTTTTTTGCAAGTTACAAACCAAGCCCAAACTATGATTTGCAAGTTATTGTTAGTGTTGTTGCAAGTATGTGCCTAAACAGTGTTGTAATTTATGTCAACATATCTATGTTGTCATTGGTGTCAACTGTGTTCTTATTTTGATGCTTGCTTGTAATGGGTTAAGTGTTGAAGATAATAAGCATTCTTGATACAACACAACAGTCCAGTAGATTGCTCCACATTTATTGTAGAATGAATATCCTTGTCTGCGGATTGGAAGTTATTTAGAGACATGTCTGAAGATGCTATGTTCCAAGTTTGAGCCTTTGGTATGAAGATTTGAGCGAGTTATGTTCACCAGAGTGAAAACTACTTTTTATGTATGTTTGGTGATGACAGGGAGAATGTATTATGCTTCGCATTCCTCCACATTTAAGTATTTTGGTATGTGGTTCTAGATTTAAGTATGGGATGATGTTATGTGCCCTCAACTCAAATGGTTCATGATTTGGTGGTCTGCAAGCGATCTTTTCTTTATGACAGTAGCTGACAGTGTTGTTTATGTGCTCCAGTTTAAAGAATCTTCTTGACAGAGTGGTAAGAGATTGTGCAGTTGTTCCTAGTGATTACAATGTGCTTGTGGATGTCTCTTGATCATGTTCCTACCTTTGGATTGATCCACAAAGAGATTTGGATTGTGGATGAAGACTGTTCTTAGAAGACTTAATGATTAACACCAGTCTTGGCTGACTTGGTTGTTTTCACTACTTGCAGAGATGCATTGAAGATTGTGGAAGCATGTCGTAGCATGGAAGATGGCATTTGAGTCCCAACTAAGGCATAATGTGATCTAGATACATCTTTCCCTTAGCCAATTTTGTTTAGGTCCAGATCTATTTCTATTTATGTTTGTAATGCCGACCTTGGAGATTGTTCCAACAGTTGATGAATGTAATGCTGACCTTGATGTACATTCCAAGGTTGATGAATTGTGTAAAAACATGTAATGTAGTTGTGAAAAAGATGTCCTTGTGTGAAAATGCGAAGATAAGTGCGAAGGTGTAAGAAAAGCAGAGCATAGAAGATATACCATGCTTCAATGGAACTAAACTCAGGCATGGAGTAGATGCTATCAAATCAGTTCACCAACCTTTGGCAGTGAGCCACCCCTTGGCAGTGAGCCGATCTTGACTGTGAGCCTCAACATTTGCAGTGAGCATTTTGGGTAGTGAGCCCTAAGGCAGTGAGCCTCTGTTTTTTGGTATTGTTATAACATATTTATTTATGTGGGCTAACACCCACCGTGGTTTTTCCCTTATAGGGTTTTCCACGTAAAAATTTAGTGTCTCTTGTGTTGGATGTGTTATTGTGTTGAGCTTCCTATTTGCATGCTATCATGGTTAAATATTAATAACAGTGATTGAACATTTGATGTGTTGATATTCATAAGTGGTTAAAATTTTGGTGGCAACTGATTCACCCCCCCTCTTAGTTGTCTGTGCATTTCAACAATTGGTATCAGAGCAAGGTTCCTCGGAAGAAAGCCTAACAACTTGAGGAAGATCTAGGATGTCTTACAGGAAGGAAACTCTATAGTTTGATGGAATGAATTATGCTCTCTGGAAGGTATGAATGAAAATACACCTCCTTAGTCTTGGTTATAGAGTGTGGAAAGCGATATAGACAAAGTATACCTTGTGTCATAATGGTTTGCAAACTGAAGATGAAATCAAAGAATATGAGTGGAATATAAAAGATACAGATGCTCTGTTAAGTGCCTTATCTAACACTAAGTTGATAAAGGTCATGGATCTAGATTTTGCAAATGAAGTCTGGGATAAGCTAAAAAATCTATATGAAGGAGATGAATTTGTAAAAAGAGCCAAATTGCAGGGCCTGAAAGAGAAATATGAGGGTTTAAAGATGAGCGAAGATGAAAACATAACATCCTACATGCAAAAGGTTGATGAAATTGTCAATGGAATAAAAGGTATGCGAGGAATTATTGATGAGAAGAAAGTTGTGATGAAAATTATTAGGTCATTACCTAAGTCCTATAGTCACAAGGTAACTGAAATTGAAGAAGTAATGACTGTAAAAGATGTTGGTAAGGATCAGTTGCTTGGAAAACTTACAGCCTTCAAGATGAGAGAGTTTGGTGATGCTTTGCTGAAGGTTGAGACTACTTTCAAAGCCAGTACTTTAGAGAAGATCTCCAGAGCTGAGAAGTACAAGGTGGAACCTGATGATGAACTTGATGAAATTGAAGCCAACTTTGTTTACAAACTGCAAAGAGGTTCCGGTAAGTTCAAAGACAAATTACCTTTCAAATGTTTTACATGTGGCAAGGTTGGTCACTATGCCTCTAGATGTCCTAAGAGAATGGAAAGGAATAGAAAAAGATTTGAGAATAGACCTAGGGTTCCAAAGAAATGCTACTATGTTAGAGAACTTGATGATGAAGGTGTGACATATGATGAATCTAATGATGCTAGTACTAGTGCAAATGAATGCTTGTTTATTACAATTAAAGAAGAACCCATGTCTACCAATCCTGCTAGCTGTGTGAAGGAAGAAAAACTAGTGGAATAAAGTGTTTTGGCTGCTCAGGTTGAGAAAGATAAGGATGAATGGATTATTGACAGTGGATGCTCACATCACATGACTGGTGACAAAAGTAAGTTTGTAAGTTTGGAAAAGTATGATGGAGGATTGGTTAGGTTTGGAGATAATGTAGTTGGTAAGATTTGTGGAAAAGGATCTATTTCTTTTGATGGAAAGCATAACACTGATGATGTCCTATATGTGAAGGGTTTAAAGCACAATCTTTTACGTGTTGGTCAGATGTGTGATAAAGGTTATGATCTGAGATTCAAATATAATGGGTACAAGATCATGGAAAGCTCCGAAATAGTGATTGCTACCGGTAAGAAGACTAGAGGTAACATTTACCAATTAAAAGGAACTAATGATTATTGTTTGTTGGTTCAGACTGATGAGAGTTGGCTGTGGCATAGAAGGATGTGTCACATTAATTTTGACAATTTGGTGAAAATAAGTTCTGCACAGGCTGTAAGAGATCTGCCTAAACTTATGAAGCCTGCCAACATCATCTGCAAGGAGTGTCAATTTGGGAAACAAACAAGAACAAGTTTCAAAAGCAAAGAACAATTCTCTGCTGGACTGTTGGAGCTAGTACATATAGATTTGTGTGGTCCGACAAGAACAAGAAGTCTGCAAGGTGACAGGTATTTTATGCTTCTTATTTCAATGATTATTCTAGAATGACTTGGGTCACTTTTTTAAAAGAAAAATCTGAAGCTCTAGACAAGTTCAAAGCTTTCAAGGCAATGGTTGAGAATGAGTTAGAGTTGAGGATCACATGCTTAAGGTCTGATAGAGGAGGTGGGTTCACATCAAATGAATTCAATATGTTTTGTGAAGAACAAGGGATAACGAGACAATTGTCTACACCTAGGATTCCTTAGCAGAATGGAGTTGTTGAAAGAAAGAACAAGACAGTTCAAGAAGCTGGTAGGACTATGTTAAAGGAAGTTGACCTACTAGAAGTATACTAGAGAGAAGCCATACATATTGCTGTGTACATCCTAAATAGAGTTCAAGTCAAAGGTAACAGCTCTAAAACTCCTTTTGAATTGTGGTATGGAAGAGTTCCTACAGTGAAGTATTTCAAAGTTTTTGGTAGCAAATGTTATATTAGAAGAGAAGAAGAACTAGGCAAGTTTGATGCTAGATGTGATGAAGGAATTTTTCTTGGTTACTCTACCAAGAGTAAGGCCTACTAGTGCTACAATAAGAGACTGAAAAATATTGTCAAGACTGCTAATGTGAAGGTGGATGAAGACAAGAAAAGATTATCAGATCTGAGTTGCTATGAATCAGATGAACCTGTGGCTATAGTGAATGAAGAAAAAGTTGAACAAGAAGACAGTCAGGATGAAGAAGAGGCTCCAGAAAGTGTTGCTAAGACTCCCAGGTATGTAAGGATTAATCATTATGAAGATCAAATTATAGGTGATAAAAATAAAGGGGTGTTGATAAGGAAAAGAGCTGCAGAAGAACAAGTGAATTATTGTTTGCTTTCAAAGGTTGAGCCAAAAACTATAAATGAAGCCTGCAATGATGAAAATTGGGCAAAATCCATGGAAGAGCTAATGCAGATAGAGAAGAATCAAACTTGGGAATTGGTTCCTAGACCTGCTGATAAGAATGTCATTGGAACTAAATGGGTCTTCAGGAACAAGCTAAATGAAAATGGAGAAGTTGTAAGAAACAAAGCATGGCTTGTGTGCAAAGGGTGTTCTCAAATTGAAGGAATAGATTTTGAAGGTACTTTTGCTCCAATGGCTAGGATTGAAGCAATTAGAATATTTTTGGCATTTGTAGCTCACAAAGACTTCAAAGTATATCAGATGGATGTGAAGTCTAAATTCTTGAATGGTGAGTTGGAAGAGGAAGTTTACATTGAGCAATCAGAAGGGTTTCATTTATCAAACCAAGGTGATATGGTGTGTAGATTGAAGAAGGCATTATATGGACTAAAACAAGCCCCCAGATCCTGGTATGCAAGATAAGATAAGTATTTGTTGCAATTAGGTTTCAGTAAAGGCATTGCTGACAACAATCTGTATTTCAAAATCAATGATAATTAGATCCTGATTGTTGTAATTCTTGTTGATGACATTATCTTTGGTACATGAAGTTTGTAGGAGATGCAAAATGAATTTGAGATGTCTATGTTTGGTGAAATGAATTTCTTTCTAGGTCTACAAATCACTCAATCAGAGAGAAGAATCTTCATTTCTCAATCTAAGTATGTGAAAGAATTGTTGAAGAAGTTTGGGATGGAGGACTTCAAGACAATATGTACTCCCATGGTGACTGGCTACAAGTTGAGCAAAACAGATGAATCACCTAAGATTGATCAGAAAAGGTATAGATCTATGATTGGAGGATTACTTTATCTAACTCAAACCAGACCTGATATTATGCATGCAGTGTGTCTTGTGGGAAGATTTGAAGCAGATCCTAGAGAGTCACATGTGACGGTAGTTAAGAGAATCTTGAGGTATTTAAAAGGCACATCAGGTTATGGCTTATGGTATCTAAAGGATAATGATTTCACTCTCAGTGCTTATACAGATGCAGATTGGGCCAAAGATGTTGATGACAGAAAAAAGTATAATTGGAGGTGCTTTCTTCTTGGGTAATAGATTGGTTTCATGACTAAGAAAAAAGCAAGATTCAATCTTCTTGTCTACTGCAGAAGAAGAGTATATTGTAGTAGCATGTGTTGCATTCAAATGTTATAGATGAAGTAGACTTTGAAGGACATAAGAGTTGTGTATGAAGATCCAATTGCAATCTTTTGTGACAATACAAGTGCTATAAACATTTCAAAGAATCCAGTGATGCACTCAAGAACAAAGCATATATCAATAAGGTATCACTTTTTGAGAGAAAAGGTAACAGAGAATGAAGTAAAGATGGAGTATGTGTCCACAAAGGATCAGATTGTAGACATTTACACTAAGCCTCTGCCTAAGGATACCTTTGAGTATCTCAAAGAAAAGTTAGGGGTTATTACCCCTCCTTTGAACTAAGATGCATAAGAATGCATCAGTCTAGTGGTGCCCAAAGCCTCATTTTTTGATCTGGATTGATGTTTTGAGAGCTACCTCTCAGGGGGAGTAACTAGATGTTACTAACATAAGTTCCTGTTTAAGAGCAATTTCAGTTTGATCAGAGCAACAGAGTGCAAGTATGTGCCCTTTTCCATTTATGTCAAAGGGGGAGAGAAATCATGTGAAAAACTCAGGAGAAGAAAGAGTGCAGATGTATAAAAAGAAAGGGGGAGTATCTTGTCTTTATCGTCATTACAATTTTTCACATCATATGTTGCCATCAATGACAAAGGGGGAGATTATTGCAAGTATGTGCCTAATTGGTGTTGTCATTGATGTCAACATATATGTGTTGTCATTGGTGTCAATTGTGTTCTTGTTTTGATGCTTGCTTGTAATGAGTTAAGTGTTGAAGATAATAAATATTCCTGATACAGTAGTGTAAAGGGTGGAATTTGGATAGTTGAGTTTTTGGTAGTTTTGTGTACGTATCCTCCTTTCACCCTTTCATTCAAGGACCTAGGGTCGAGCTACAATGTACTATCATACCCTAGGTCACTATAAGATGTAGGGAAGCTTGGATTTTTATGATTTATTACCAATTATCTTATCTTATGCTCAATTATACCTTAAAACCCTAATTATGCAAATACGACAACAAACAAACAAATATTAGAAAATGTTGCTACAGAAAGATGTAAAATGACAAATAACTATGCACCTATTTTTAGAGTTCAGAGGTAGAAAAATCAAGGACTAATGAGCGGGCACCCAAGTCCAAGGCCTAGGTTTCTGTCAGGATCTGCAACCTATTCCTGCTGTACCAAAGGTTTTCCTGTCATGAAACTCTGAGGACTAATGAGCGGGTACCCTAGTCCAGGGTACTAATTTCAGCTTTGATCTACGAATCTGACACTCTGAGATACCCTTCTGCAACTTCACTTTTCCTGTATCTTCGACCTGTAACCTGCAATCATGAAAACTTTGGGAGGGGGTTGTGTTGTTTAGAGGCTTACCTTAGTCAAGCCCTGGAGAGACATTCAATTCTTCCAAACACCTTTGTTAGATAGAGAGTGCATGCCCTTGTGAGGTAGAGGCAAAAACTAAATGATAAATGCTCAAAAACACAAATGATGTCACCTTGTAGTGAAGATCTCATGGGAGGAAGAAACTCTTCATGCCATGAGGAGATGATTTATCATATCTACAAATATAAATACATAGACAACACAAATTTGCTCTTGCTACACAATGATTGCCTTGAATCACCTTCACAAAAACTTGAGAATCCAAATTGCTAGCTAGTAATCATCTAGCTTCCAAATGAATGCCTAAATATGCTTTAATATGTAACTACAAACACTTCCACCAAGAATTTCGTAATTCAAACTTACCGTGTCAGCATAGGACCCAAATAATTGTCACAATTGACCCAAAATAGGGCAGGACTAGGGCACGGGCACCCAAATCCTTCCTCCCTATTTTGGTTAGGGTTAGGTTCAAGGGATCCCCTTAGGTCCCATTTGTCATGAAACTTAGGGTTCATTTCATCGGGATGTCATAATATGATGCAAGATGTCCTAAATGCAAATAAAAGACCCGGGAGCTAAACCTTATGAGCGAAAAGCCCCCAAGGGGACATTTTCTGACATTACAAGTAGAATAATCCAGCAGATTGCTCCACATTTATTATAGAATGAATATCCTTGTCTGCAGATTGGAAGTTATTTAGAGACATGTCTGAAGATGCTATGTTCCAAGTTTGAGCCTACGGTATAAAGATTTGAGTGAGTTATGTTCACTAGAGTGAAAACTGCTTTTTCTATATATTTGGTGATGACATGGAGAATGTATTATGCTCCGCATTCCTCTGCATTTAAGTATTTTAGTTTGTGGTTCTAGAGTTAAGTCTGGGATGATTTTATGTGCCTTCAACTCAAACGGTTCATGATTTGGTGGTCCTCAAGCGATTTTTTCTTTATGACAATAGCTAATAGTGTTGTTTATGTGCTCCAGTTTGAAGAATCTTCTTGACAGAGTGGTTAGAGTTTGTGCGGTTGTTCCTGGTGATTACAATGTGCTTGTGGATGTCTCCTGATCATGTTCCTACCTTTGGACTGATTTGCAAAGAGATTTGGATCATGGATGAAGACTTTTCTTAGAAGACTTAATGATTAACACCAGTCTTGGCCAACTTGGTTGTTTTCACTACTTGCGGAGATGCATTGAAGATTGTGTAAGCATGTTGTGGCATGGAAGATTGCATTTGAGTCCCAGCTAAGGTGTAACGTGATCCACATACATCTTTCCCTTAGCCAATTTTGTTTAGGTCCAGACCTATTTCTATGTATGTTTGTAATGTTGACCTTGAAATTGTTCCAACGGTTGATGAATGTAATGCCGAACTTGATATACATTCCAAGGTTGATGAATTGTATAAAAACATGTAATGTAGTTGCGAAAAAGATGTCCTTATGTGAAAATGCAAAGATAAGTGTGAAGGTGTAAGAAAAGTGGAGCAGAGAAGATATAGTGTGCGTCAATGGAACTGAACTCAGGCATGGAGTAGATGCTATCAAATCAGTTCACCAACCTTCGGCAGTGAGCATCAATATTTGCAGTGAGCATTTTGGGCAGTGAGCCTCTGTTTTTTAGTATTGTTATAACATATTTATTTCTAGGCTAACACCCACCATGGTTTTTCCCTTATAGGATTTTCCACGTAAAAATCTAGTGTCTCTTGTGTTGGATGTGTTATTGTGTTGAGCTAGGGCATTGAATTTGGATTTGGTAACTTAGATTGGGGTTAAGGTTGTGGACAAACATCTTAGTCATTTGCTTCTTAGGCACGTGATATGAGCATTTGCTCACAAGTTGTCTCCACCTTTGTAAGAAGGCGGTGAAGGATTCACCACTCTTTTGCTTTGTATTGCATAGGTCAAGCATGGAAACTTTGTGTTTGATGTTATATGAGAAGTGTGTGATGAACATGTTTACTAACTCATCAAAAGTTTTGATACGTAGGGGAAGTCATGAGAACCACTCCATGGCTTGTCCACCTAGAGATCTAGGGAAAATTCTCATTAGGAAGGTGTTGTTGTGAGCTACTTCTAGGCACACGGTACTAAATTCCCTAATGTGATCTCTTGGGTCTCCTTTTCCTTTAAACTTATCAAATTTTGGTACTTCAAATCTAAAGGGGAATGGGATCATTTTTAAGCTCTTGTCAAAGGGATATGGTGAGATGTCTTCCAAGGAATAATGTTTAGTGGGTGGCCCCGTTTGGAGATCCACCACTTTCTGTGTTAGGCCTTCAATTTATTTCTTCAATTCTTCCATAGGTGTATTTGGGTTTGTGACTTTCTTTCCTTTATCCTCACTAGTGTGGTTTTCATGAGTCTCTTCTTCTACGGTCTCTTTCAGTTTGTTGAGATCAAAGTCTGTGGGGAGTTTAAGTCCTTGGGTTGCAAGATGAAGAAAGTACTTTTGAGGGTCCTCGTTGAGTATTTTGTCCATCATGCATTGAAATTTTTAATCTTGGAGGGTTCCTTAGTACTCCTCATGAGAGATTTCCTCATCACTCTCATGAGGGGATGCAATTCAGTTAGATGTTCTGGCCATTGCAAATTGTTTTTGTGTTTGGGATCTAGTTAAGACCATGCAAGGCGATGTGGGAAGAAGTGGGATGAAACTAGAGACTTTGGTAAGGTGTTAGTGTAGGTTGGTGAGAAGGGGATACTTGCGGTGACGAGATTCGAACAAGGGACTCTTTTGATCAATGATTCCAAGTAATTTGGTCGATACAAGATAATAGCCGCAAGTAAGGGTAGTCGATACCCGTTTACTGTGTAGAGACTAGTCTTGCACCAAGACCACTAGTGAAGTTTCAAGAGAAAAGGATGTCTAATCGTTGATAGTGGAGACTTACTAGGGTTACTTGAATTCAAAATGATCTGAAAAGGGTCTTGCACTAATCTGATATAGATAATTTAACTTGTTTATGGGAAGACCTGGTAAAAGGTGGATGAGACGACCGACGAAAGAGAGGGTTTGCTATGGAAACGGATGGGAGAAGTGACTACACGGTAAATCTAATCTCAGAAACTGGAACAAGGCTAAAATGGGTATCTAGAAATGTTGAAAACTTTCTCCCAAAAGATGTGGAAAAGCTCACTATTTTGGATGCGCAGCTACAGATGCGCTGAAACAAAAGGTATATGCGCAGTAAGTCGATATAAATGCGCAGCTCTGGTTAATGTTAAATGTGCAGTAACATATCTCAAATGCATAGGAAGTTGATATAAATGTGCAGTGGGTCGACACATATGCGCAACTCTACAGGATAAATGCACAGCTCTGGTTTTCTTGACTGTTTTTGCAAATTTTTGGTATGTTTTTCAGTGTTTTTAGTTTCTTGGCTTGTAAGTTGTTCTTTTTGATCTGATTTTTCAATTATGGCAAGAAGACACAATAAACACAAAGAATATTTTCATGTTTTTTTTTAATAATTTTTTTTTGTAATTTTTGGACTCTTTTTGACTAAAAAAAAAGTACAAATCCTAGGCTGGCTGGGACAATATAAACTGAATTCTCACTATTTCTAGTTGAGGCATCTTCAGGAGGTGATAATAGCCCTTCCCTGCACCAGCTTATAGGGGTTTTTGGCTACTAAAATAAAGGATGATTAGTAGGTACAACTGTTTGAGTGGTTATACATGTAGCAGCGCTACTCTCCATTATGGAGTCTCCCAGCCTTCAAGGGTTGCACCTTGGAGGGTTTTGGGAGGTTGACTGTCGGTATAACAAAACAACACTCATTGCATGAAGCTTTCGCTCTAAGCACAATTTATTTATAGTGGCTAGGTAGAGCTTGGGTTTAGCTTGTTACCACTTAAGGTCGTTCCCACTTGGATGGAAGGATATCCAAGGGCAGGCCTCTCTAAAGGAAAAACATGTGAAATGATATGTTTGGCATTTTGGTCACCCAAGATAGGGGAGAGCATAGGCCTATTATCATTCCAAAAGCACGATAAACAGTGGTTCTTTTCCCCTTGTTAAAATGAAAAAGACTAAATGAGTTATCTACTTGGGCACACACGTGATTTGTTAACTTTGAAAGATGCAAGATAGCAATGGTTCAATTTTATCCTCCTAGCATTGGGACTATATTCAATTTGTCGATGCAACAAGATCAAATTACAATCCTCCTAGTTAGAATTAGATGAGATTTGCATGAACATCCATTTACTTTTCTTTAGATATAGAGATGAGTTAACAAATGCAGCTATATGACTAAACTAGCCCCTAACCTGCAAGTAGATCAAAGAATATTCTTGCGAGAAGTGTTAAGTGTTAGAAAAATCACAAGAAAACTCTAAAAGTCATTGTTAGAACATATGCATAGGTACAGAGGTTAGATGCGCAAAGATAGAGGTCAGATGTGTAGAATTACAAAAGTGCTAAATCAAAGCTCATACGTGCCAAAATAGAAGACATATGCACAGAAAGAATAGATGTGCCATTGCAGAGCACATATGCGCAACTTTAGGGGGTATATACGCTGAAAGACCAGATGCACTGAAATAGAGCTCAGATGCGTGTTAGAATTGATCAGATGCATAGAATCCACCTGTGTACGAAACCTAACACACAAAAACTTAGTTTTGAGGTTAGATTGGGGTAGGGCCCCACGGTGGGCGCCAAAAAATGTTAAGGAAAAATTGGAATGAATAATCAAATATATCAATAATACCCAATAACTTAATGAAATAAGAAACAAAGAAGATTAAACAAACAAAGAACTCAAAACCTTGCAAACCTCTTTACTTCGTGGCTTCCATTGGTCGCCTATCTCAAATGATCTTGTGTATGAATATGGCCCTCAGAAGGTGCACTTCCTTGCTATTTTCCAAGATGTCAAGTGGGAATGGCTATTATAGGTTTGCAATGAAGAGATTATTTAACATAATTGCAATGATAAAAGAGTGATTGCAAGATATGGAATGGTTTGGTGCCAAAGGCGCGTTGTAATTCTTGCAGAGTAAGTTTACTAAAAGCTTGGATGATAGAAATGGAAGAATAGGGTTGTACTTATAGGCTTGTGAGAGAGAAGATCAATGGTATAAAAAGAATGAGATCAACGGTTGAGGAGACTTGAGAGATGTGCATGAATAGGAAGAGGACATGTGTCCTACTCTATTTTGCATGAGAGGAATTAATGAAATAGAAGAATGAGTTAACTGAAAAGATTAATCAATTAACAAAATAGACAGAAGAGTTAACTAACTAGAACTAGAGGATGGAAATTGCATGAGGATGAGAAGATATTTTAGCTCAATTAAATATTTAGAATATTCAATTGCATGTGCACAAGGATTGAATTATATTTTGAGATAACTCAATTTTTAGAGGAAATAGACAACTTAAATAAATATTTGATTTATTTAAATTTAGAGAAGTTATTATTGAAAGAAACAATTAAATAATTGGTATTATTTAATTTGGAATGATTTTGGAAGAACTAATTAAATAATTGGTATTATTTAATTTGGAATGATTTTGGAAGAACTAATTAAATAATTGGTATTATTTAATTTGTTGGAGGGTTTGGAGGAATTTAATTAAATAAATGATTTTATTTAATTGTTGGAAGAATATGAATCAAATAAATAAATTTGTTTATTTATTTATTGATAGAGGAATTAGACTTAAATAAATATTAAGAATATTTATTTGGACAGAGTCGTGTCATTTTTAGGTGTATACAACACCTATCCCCAGCAACAATGCCAAAAAATGATGAGGGTCGATGCAATCCTCATCATTTAATTATAAATGTCAATCCAGGGTGGTGTCCATGGTGATATGCAAGAGGGAGAAGAAATCATTTGCATGACATTCTTTTTCTACAAATAGAATTGAAAGGCAATGCATGAAAGAAATTGCTGGAATCAAATCAAATCTAAGAGATTGTAAATGAAAATACTGGAATCAAATCTATCCTAAGAAAATTTTAAAGGGAAATACTAGAAATGTAAATAACAGCGAATGGAAAGATTGCTGAAAAAATGAACTAAGGAATGAAAACTACAAACAAACAAACTATTGCTGCTAAAATACTGAACTATATTATTTCATAAAACTCTTCCCATTTGATTCTTTGATTACAATGCATTTATATAATGCTTATTCTTAATCAATCCATCAATAATGTGGATCTGAGATCCTATTCTTGAGGAGAAAAACTACAACTTCTTCCTCTCATTTCGCTGCCTTCTTTCACACCACTTTTATTTTAGTCAAATTCAATCACAAATTGCTCATTCATTTTGACGAATCTTTTCAAATGCTTTATGGGTTTTGTTCCCCTCATTCCCATCTTTCCAAAAATGCCAAATTTCATTGAGAAATGAGGGAGATATTTCCATTTTACTAAGAATTTATTTTTAACTTCCTCTTTTCGTACTTCTTTTTAGGAAGTTTTCTAGCATTCCAACTTGACATAATTTATTCTTCAGTCTACGGATTGTTGATTACAAGGTAGAACATGTAATGTCATTAATACATACAATGGCACTAATTGTGCAAAAGACATGCTTTTATTTAGCTAATAGATGAGACATTTTTTTGTCTCATCAGAGCTTATGAATGTCCACAATTACATCAGGAGAATAAGAAAGGTATGGCCATAAATAACATGGTATAAGAAGATGAAGAGAGTGTGGTATCACCAAAAGTGGAAGAGCTTGAAGGAGAGTCTCTTATGTTCAATAGAGTGTTGATAACACCAAAAGTGAAGAAGGATGAAGCATCGTAGAGGAGAAGTCTTTTCAGAATTGTATGCAAGTCTGGAGGTAAGTGTTGTAAAGTAATTGTAGATAGTGGTAGTACTGATAACCTAGTATCAAAGGAACTGGTAGAAAAGATAGGTTTGAAAAAGAGGAAACATCCTAGTTGTTAGAAAGTTACCTGGTTGCAAAAGGAACATGAATTAGTGGTGAAAGAGCAATGCATGGTTAGTTTTCAGATTGGGTCATATAAGGACGAAGTCTTGTGTGATGTTATGTCAATGAGTGTCTATCATCTGTTGTTGGGTAGACCTTGGTAGTTTGATAGAGAAGTGATCTATGATGGTAAAAGGAATTTATATACCATTGTGAAAGATGGGCAAAAGTATGTGTTGAGTTCGGTAAAAGAGAAGACACAACAAGTGAAAGAAAGTCGTTCGATAGTTTGTTGTAATTCTAACAAATAGATGCTACATGTGAGAAGAGAGATTGGGAATGACTTAATGAAGGTGCCCATGAAGAGGACTATGGTTGAAGACAAATGTATTGGTACTAGTTTTGTGCAACAACAACATAAAGCAGTGGCCAACAGGGTGAAGTTTGTGAGTGTTGAACAAAGGAGTGGTGGTTTGGAGAGGAAACAACACAAGTCATAGTTTGGACACTTGGAAATGTCTCAAGAGAGGTGTAGCCCAGGAGGTGTAAGTGAAGTTGAAATATTTCAGCAAGTGATGAAGAGGAGAGGTCAAGTAGATAAAGAGGAGGTTTGGATAAATAATAAGCATGGGATCACCATCCCAAGTACTTTCAAATGTTCATGAGATTTCCAACTCATGGAACATTTCACTTACCTAGTGTGTCTAATGCAAGAGCATCTACGTTCATGAGCAATCAGCATCACCCAAAAATATTTCAGGTTTTCAATTTTAGTTTCAGTTCTATTTTTGTTGTGTTTTGTCTTCATTTTGTGTTGGTTTGGTCTTTTGCTTCAGGAGGAAATTTCATATTAATTTGGCCAATTTAAGATAGTCATCATGTAGAATAGCCAATTAGGTATCTCCAATTCTAATTTGGGGAAATTTGGATAAAAATTGTCTAAGTTAGAGCCAATCGGAGAAACTCTCAGTTCACGAATTGTTTAGTTCGCTGATCCATCAATTTGCCGACATCCCAGTTAGCCAATGAGCACTTTCGCTGGCAACTCTTCAAGACAAGTTGTATTTTTTTTTCAATTTTTACTAAGGGGAGCTTCGGTCGGTAAATTTCCTAGTTCGTGAACTATTTAGTTCGCCAATGGGCAATTTATTTGATTGATCTTAAAGGCAAATTCACAACTCTACAAGTTTATTGAAAGGAAGCCTTCATTCGGTAAAGTTTGAAGCTTAAGACTTATTCAACAAAATATTGGGTTTGCGGACCCTTAGGTTTGCCGATATGACAATTAGTTGATAAAGGTTTTAAAGAGTGGAGTTCATAGTTATTGAATTCGTTGATAGGCAATAAAGTAGAAATTAAAATACTTGAAGTTCGTGAGGCCCGATTCCAAAGTTCATGGAGAGAACAAATCACCAATAGGAGAAAAAGTTAAGTCTTTGACTAGTTTCACAAGTTCTAAAAGTTGTCAATTCATCGACATGCATATGAACGAGACTTTTGAGAAGAACAGGGTTTGTAAAAGACAAGGAGATGATGGTTTACAACTTGGTGACGGTAAACTTTCTTATTTATGGACCAGTTCATTGTTTCCAAAATTTGTCGATTTGTCAACCAAAGGTTCGAAAAAGGCAATTTTTTTCAAAAAAGGACTGCTGAAAAAATCTTTGCATCGGTGAATCTTTTAGTTTGCGAACTAGATAATTTTTCGATAATGTGTGTCAGTGAATCTTTAAGTTCACGTAGCTCTATTTTTGCCGACCATGTCTCCGAACTTAAAGACCATTGATGGCTAGAGATGTGGGGAAGGACTCTGAAGTTCGTGGAAGTTCCATATTGCCGATAAAGACTTCCTTGGTTCATGGAAGAGATATTTTATACAACCGATAGGAAGATAGAAGGGATGTTTATTTTATTAGTCAAAAAGTATTATCATCAATTTATTTGATAATATGAAACATCAAGTGGTTATTTGAATGCCTGTCTATTCAGTTTCATAACTAAGTAACTCCATAACTGTTTAACTTCCACTGGGAAAGAATAAAAGGGATTATCATTCTTGTTTAGGGGTGGTTAGGGGTGGTCGTGATTGTAGTTTTTCTTGACAAAATAGAGGTGGGACGATAGGAGATTGGGGGCGATCTCTGTGTTCATTGGAGCATGATTTGGTGTTGTAAGCACATGATGGATTGATTGTTGTTGAAGATTTTGAAGCCACTGAGTTTAGAAATTTTGATGTTGTAGACTTCTAATAAACTCAATGATTTTGATGTTAATAAAATATTTTCAGATTTGTTGATGAATTTGTGCTTCCGTTGTGCGTTATTGGTTGCATGACTGGGTAGTTTAATAAAAAAACCCTAGTCTTGACTGCATCAAATGATATCATTCTCTTGAATAGACTTTTAGATAAGTTTTCCTCTTACATTCCCAATAAGTTTATTCCCAAGCAGTGATAACTTTAAGGAGACCCCCCTAAAAAAACTTGTAAAATCCTAGTGAATCCTAGCTAAGTGCCATAATTTTCCTAGTGAATCTATGCACATTATTAAAAAATTTATAAAATCATGGCAAATCCTAATTAATTAATTGGTAAAAAAATATTACAATGGTGAATCCTAGCGAATAATTACTAAATAAATTAATTATAGTCTCAAATCTTTCCTTTACAAATTTTCATAGTTGGTCAGTGCAATCCCCCAATATATTTTTTTATTTTTTGTAATGTTGAAGCAGGGGCCTGGGGGTGGTAGCCACTGATGGGGTCAAGTGGCAGCATCGCTTGTGGGGGTCAAGGGGCAAACGTACCCTTGTGGGGGTTGAGGGGGCAGCGCCCCCTAGCGGGGTCTAAGGATGGCGGCCCCGACGCACTCCTATCACGATACAAGCGGGGTCGAGGGGTAGAGCTCCTCGCCACCAAGCACAAATCCACTATCTAAAAAGCATTGGAGCACACATAGATTCAATATTTTAAAAATATCTCACTTTAAAACAAAGAATAAAAAAAGTTATTTTTTTGCCATCGATTACCTTTTTAATTGAATGGTTGTGGTTCAATTCTGTGGCACTCTATTCATGTGCCTTTGAGAAGGCTTGTTGAGGCCAGAATTTGTTTTGGGCCACATGATTATATCTAATCCTGTGGCCCTAAACAAATTTCAGGCCTCAACAATCCTTTTCAAAGGCATATGCATAGAGTCCCCCGAAATTAAACCACAACCATTCAATTAAAAAGGTAATTGATGGCAACAAATAAAACCCCTTTTCGAATCTATAATATTCCTAAAATTAAGTGGGAATTCATTATTAATGGCAATATTGACCCGAAATTAATGGAAGGAATATACTATTAATGGCGAATATAATAAAGATTTGTAATTATGTTATAAACTACTAGAGAATCAACTCCAATGACACATAATTTACCTGGTGAATCAACTTGATTTATTAGTTTAAAAAATAATACATTGGCGAATTAACTAAGACAAAATAAATTTATGTAACAATCGGGTGATTTAGTCTCCTGTAGAGATCGTACTATTCACCATTTTTGGAGGCCCCAATTTCAACTATTTGTGAATTGGTGAAGAGTCACCACTAAAAATATCCCTATTCCCAAGATGAGGATTTCTTTCCTTGATTGTCTTTGCCCAATAATGTAGAATTAGATTCATGCCATAAAAGGTTTAAACTTTCCTAAAAATGTATTTAGCATAACCTTTTATCACTATCTCCACATTTTAAATATTCTTGAAGTTTGTTTGGCAAGGTGAAAATAACCAAGATATCAAGTTTGTGAATAAAATAAATTATTTTTAAAAAGAATTGACTACCAAAGTGAACCCAAACCTAGTTGTGGACTTCAGTGTCTGTGGGATGAGGAAAATAAAGTTAAAATAAAAATAAATAAAATTGCCTTATCCTTTCTAGGTGATTTAGGTATCTATGGTAGGGCTATAGATGCCTAGCTTGCAACAAAGCTATGCTTAGAACGGGACTAGAAGTATCTTTGTTGAGGCTACAAATATTTGGCTAGAAGTGGAGCTATGCTAAAAGGCATGTCTTATAAAACACATTTTCATATTTAAAGATGACCTCTACCTAAATTTAATGTTAATCATTGTAAAATATTGATATTTGAAGTTGTCTAATTGAGTTTTATAGACTAAAGAAGGGAAAGAATCAATTACACACACTAGGATAAAACTAGTCTTTGTATCATTCAAGAACTATTTATATCAATTCCATTATGAAGCTAATTATGTGTGCTAATGTAGGTTGAATTAAAAATGATTTTTTCCATGATAGTATTCTTATTCTAAATTCCTCAAGACTAACTTGTCAAGAATCTTGTTTTAGGTATGAGAGTTGGAGTTTCACTTTGTCAATTTAGGATTTATTTTGGACTCTGTATCATTTTGAGAGCTTCCTTTCTATTAATGCTTGTTTTCTATTGTGGTGGGGGGAATTTGTTGTGACTCATCAAAACATGCCCCTATTTTGTCATCAAAATTAGGGACCCTTTATTTCTTTTGATCTTTTATCATTTTGATTTTTCGTGATTTATTAAAAAAATTTTGGTTATTCATATTTTGGGAAAAAAGTGTCATAAGAAATAATTCACGAAGTTTTTGGGTCCTTGTCTTTGGTAGAATTCTTTGAAAATTTCAAGGGGCTTTATTTATCTGCAAGTTGCAAATCGATCTGAACTCTGTTTTGCAAGATGTTGTGACATCTCATTTTTTTTACTTTATTATAAATTAGACGATTGAACATTTTACTATGACTAATTTACTATGAGTGATTTTGCGTGTGTGAAAGTAACTGTCGAGAATGTTATAAATACATAAATTTGAAAATTGATTTAATAAATGAATATTATTGGTACGATTATGGATGTACATTTCGTTTTGCTTCAACTATAATTTTGAGGAACTAACCTATTAATGAAAATCTAAGTGCGACTAAGTGTAGGAGAAATATCGAAGACGATAACATGGTTGAGGTAGATGTTCTAGCCGCCCGACAAGAACTATTTGGGATGGATAACCCTGATGCACGCACACACTCACATAGTTTCATATCATACTACATCATTGAATGGTTTTATTGTGCATCATCGTGTGATTATTACTCTTGTTTATGCATTTTATTCGATGAATGGACATGATTGATGCTTAATAATTAAATATTCATTTTCCACTCCTATGATAGGATTACTTGAAATGCATAGTTAAGAATGTCTTATTATGTTATTTGACTTATATATATATTAATTGCATAAATTATTTATTTAAATTATTAATAATTATTTGAAGTGTTTTTCTATATATAAAATATTAGTGTTTGAAAATAATATCTTTGATAGGTTTAAAATAAAAATATAGTATTTAAAATATATTATTTAATTGATTAAAGCATATTACAAAACTAAATATAATAATGTATAAAATGATTTTGTAATAAAAGTGTTTTCTTCTTTATATAAATAAGTGGATTAATAAATATAAAAATACTCTTTGTTAAGACTTAAGTAAAGATGTAAATTATTAAAGATAAGTATATGATATTAAAAATATATTATTAATAGAAATGTAAATTTAATAAAATATTCTTGTTATGCAAATTTGCAAACGATAGAAATAAGAGGAAATGATAGTATTTCAAGAAGAGATCATGGAGTTTAAATGCAAGAGAAGCATGCAAAAATTAGAAGTAACCAACAATTGTTAAAAAAAACAAAAAAAACTCAAAAATCTAAAGATATGAATGCCAAGATTAGAGAAGTGGATTTTTTTAATAAAATAGAGAACATAAAAAGGAGAAAAAAATCATCTTTGTCTAAGCAAGGAAAAGGGAGAATAGACCAACAACAGAAGGGAAGAGAGATCAACGTTAGAGGCAAAATTTTGTTAGATTCCCAAAATCATCTGCAGGAAAACTTCTACAAGAGAGATCTATAAGAAAAATATTGCAAAAGCCAAATGCATGCTTTTAATTATGTGCTACTCATTCCCATTGCATTATTCAGGAATAAATACAAAGGATATACACAACCACTATCCAAGAATAGACAAAGTGGGGAAAGAAAGCATGTGACACATGTCACAATGCTCTCAAGAGAAAAGAAAGTCTATGACACATGTCATAAGGCTCAAAATAGAAAAAGAATCTCCCTAATTAACTTATGTAAAAGTGAAAATATGATTTTTCACCAACACCCACCATAAGTGTAACTTAGGGAGATTACACAAGCTAAAACGAAAGAAAGAAAGATGGGTCCCGGCAACAAAGCCATGTTAGGTACCCATGAACAACAAGAATCTCTCATAAGGTGGAGAAAAGGAGAAAAACCCAGTAGGAGAAAACTCCTCTCCAAAAGAGAGAAAAAATAACAAGTACATGAACATGTGATGGAAGAAGGACTAATACTAAGACCTCCCAAGAACTGAATCCATCATAGGAGTACAAACATGAATGCTGCCGATAAGAAAGAGTGAAAAGAGAATATGAATCCTCTCCAAGAAGAAGCTCCAGAACCAATGAAGAGATCTTGAAGACAAAATCCAATCCACTGCCTGGAAACAACATTTCTCCCTTTCAAAAGAAACAGATCCACTTGTGAATGTAGAATCCATTCCCACATCTTGGATGAATAGGGAATCCATATCAAAATATGTGCCTTTGAATGCAACTCAAGTGACCTCATACTGGGAAAATATGTCTTCTCCAAAACAAAAATTGTATGCCCAATCAGAGAAGAAGAACCAAGAGAGGATATGATATGAACTGCATCTAGAAACACAAAAGATGAAAGTGGTGATGCAAAGCCACCTGAGATAGCATCAAACAAGAGAGATAAACCCTCAAATGTGTCCTCCAAATCAGCAATGTGAGACTCCACAAACAAAGATGATATGTCTGCAAGATAGGAATCCCAATGAGGTGGATCATGAAGACTAATATTGACCTGCTGCACAAAATCACTAGAAGCCAATGATGATGCAACACTGAACTCTGAAGTAGCAATAGGTGATGGTGGAGCAATGATCTCATTAAGAGGAGAAGTGATTGAAGCAAGCATTTGAA
Source organism: Cunninghamia lanceolata (assembly GCA_027924645.1). NCBI lineage: Eukaryota > Viridiplantae > Streptophyta > Pinopsida > Cupressales > Cupressaceae > Cunninghamia > Cunninghamia lanceolata. The sequence goes on along the minus strand of BSBN01001221.1, from coordinate 6,305,083 downwards.
AAAGATGATGTGAGAAATGAGGACACATCTCTTTCTCATGTTGATTAATTCCACAATATCTGCAATTAGATTTATGCTGATGGTAGAATCCCATCTCCTTAGATGATTAGAGACCAAAACATGCAAATAAATTTATGCTGATAACAGAAGCCTATCAAAGCAAACAAAACCTTTCCAAGAGGCAGCATGTCCAGGATATCCAACAGAAGCCATAAAATTGACAAACTAATTAAAAGATGCCTAGGTTTGAATCTAAAAAAATTATATAGGTGGCTGTGTAGAGCTCGCTGATACCTTTCCAATGCCTCTTCATTTTTTAAAAATGGAGATTCTGGGCACAAGAACGGAGCTCAAAAGCCAAAAAAGATTTCTTGACTTCAATCATAAAAAATAGATGTGAAACAGAAAAATCATAAAAAAATGATCATACCATTAGAAAGTGTGTAGAACTAGCTTTTTGTCAATATTTCGTTTGCAAAAAACTGATTCTGTTTTCCCAAGTTATGATAGTTTTTGTGAAAATGCTCCATTAGGGTATGAGAGAAAAAATTAGCCCCCCTGGGCTAAGAACCTGGTCGCATAGGTGACCTGCCTTTGGTAAAAGAGGGCTTGGGGCCTTGGCGCTAGCAGTTGGTCTTCAATGAGACCGCGGGCTAGAGTAAAAGATGCTGATGGCCCGTGGCTTAGGCGCTGGGCCTAGTCGTCGATGAGACCACGCGTTGGAGCTTGGAGAGATTAGGGGGCAAAGTTGAAGCATCTGATTCCTAATATGACCTTGGGCTGGGGGCTGAGTGCTTGTGTCTCCACATGCTATTGAGTGGAAGGAAAGTTTGCAAGGTTTGTGTTGAGGCTTAAGCACTAATGCTTAAGTGACCATCGGTGACTATATGCTTGAACAAATAAATCTTGAAAAACTTTGCAGCAATAAAATAATACCGCCAAAGATTTTTGTAGCCTCGTGTATAAAGCCACAGCCGAATACAAGATGTAGAGAATGCAGAGGACGGTACGGTGTCCATAAGACTGTAAAGATTTTGCAGACCCCAAAACACAGACCCCCAAAAAATCACTCAAAAAATTTCTAGTCTCTGATTTTTGTGATTTGACAGGCATTTCTAGGGTTTTTGACCCTTGTGGATGCAATGGCAGGGTTTGTTTTTCTCCAAGTGGCACAGATTAAATGCTAATGGCTAAAACCCTCTTTGATTCGAGAAGAAGCTGACAGATCTAGTGCTTTGATACCATGTTAGATCCCCAAATTCATCTGCAGGAAAACTTCTACAAGAGAGAGCTATAAGAAAAATATTGCAAAAGCCAAATGCATGCATTTAATTATGTGCTACTTATTCCCATTGCATTATTTAGGAATAAATACAAAGGATATACACAACCACTGTCCAAGAATAGACAAAGTGGGGAAAGAAAGCATGTGACACATGTCACAATGCTCTCAATAGAAAAGAAAGCCTATGACACATGTCATAAGGCTCAAAATAGAAAAAGAATCTCCCTAATTAACTTATGTAAAAGTGAAAATATGATTTTTCACCAACAAAATTAATCTTATATAGTGAAGGAAATCGGGTATTTTCCTTAAGTAATAATCTTCTTAAAGTTTTGTTCTATATGCCATTAAAAATTTATGATTTGAGCAATGTCTTAGTTGGCCTGTTTGACCGCCGCTTGAACATTGTTTTTATTCATGTCGCCTGCTGTTCTTTTCTCTATATTTATTGTGGATCAACTTACTATCCCTTTGTGGACGTCGGCCTGAGTCCTCCCTTGGTCGCTATTATTAGCATGCAGCTTAAGAAGTGGTTTGTTTCTTTTTTTTTCCATCTATATTGCACATCTATTGGCCTGCATAAAGCATGGACTACTTATAAAACTTAAACTTCTTTTTATATTGACTAGTGTACTCCTTAAAATAACCTGATTTGGGTAGCCTTGCTGTAGGTAGTGACCTCTTTTTAGCTTTAGAAGACAGTCATAATCCTTGTCACAGTTACTTAATGTTGAGACTGTTGTTTATTTCATTCTCTAGCCGTTTATTTCCTTATTGCTGGTGTTAGAAGTTTCTGTCGCATCTACCTTGTTATGTCACTGCTAAAGATGTTACATGTGTATTATTGTAGTTGTTGTTTTAATTTCTGTCACTGCTGTCATTCTTGTCGCTAAAGGTTAATTGTAATGTCCCCATCATGATACATGGTTTGTCCATCATTGGGTTCTCATGGACTAGCAATTTGTTTAGGGAATTGTGGTTAGTTTGGTAGTGGTGGTGTTTGTCGTTGATGGAGTTGTGGTTCAAGTTCAGTGGATCCAGTTGGCACCCTATGGGTTGGCTCCGTTTGCTCTTGGCCGTTACTTACTATTTTTAGTAAGTTCAGGTTCAGTGTCGGTTTGGGATTTTCAGAGTGGGGTCAGATTCATCTCATTGAGGGCTTTCCAGCGAGCTATAGATCATTGCATTCCGACACCGTCTTCATATTTATTTTAAAGTTTGAAGTTTATTAATGATATATTTAATTGGGACTTTATAAATATTAAAGGAAAAGTGACTTTATGAGAAATGAAGACATAAAGTAAGTCTTAACCATGGGCACCCATCCCTAGGAGGAAAAAGTGATTTTAAAATTATAATATTCCCTCTCTAATTCCAACGCCCAACTTGAGCAGGGAAATAAAAGAGGGAAAGAAAGCTCATTTGCTTATGCTATGTTTGATTTTGCTACTACTTGGCTCTGCTAGGGTTTTGAGGGTTTGAGGATTCAAACCAGGCTCTTGGAGATGAAAACCTTCCTGAGTGATGGCATTCTACAGGTGTGCAATACCACCCAAAGGTGCCATTTGAGGTGAATGCAAACAGTGTTCACATATGTGCTTCATGGAGATTGAATGAGTAGATTTGCCAGGTTGATATAATAGATCTTTCAAAGATTGCTTGTGTTTAGTTGTTAGCAATGGAGAACTTCATATTTTGATGGAGATTGTAGAGGATTTATGACTACAGCATTCTTTCCTTATTATCTGTACTCTCCAGGCAAGCCCGTACCATTTGTGGGGGCTTCAAACTTGAGTTTCTTTGCATTGTAGACACTCCTCCTTGGTCGCCTAGCTTTCATTTAGGGGTGTAGCGAGATTACCAGCGTATTTCAGAGGTTTCATTATGTGTATTTGCTACTGTTGTACATGCATCCTGGGACGTACATGCCTAGGAGTGGCATTGGGGGTTTGGTGCCTCATTTCACATTGTGGGTAGTTGATATTCTTCATGGTGGGAGGCGTCCAAGGCCTTTATTGCTGCTGCAAACACTTGTATGACATTTCTTTCATGTATTATTGATTTTGGAGTGATTCTGGCCATACCCATTGCTAGTCCAGCTACAACTGTTGTATGAAGTTGCAAATCTAAACATGGGTATGTGATAGTAATTGTTTATTGGCCATTTTACTATCTGGGTAGTTATTAGTTTCTTCATATTCCTTGTATATTTCCTTGGTTTCCATTCTATGCTCTATATTGTATGCTCCAGCAACACATCTGCAGGAAAACTAAAAACCCCTTCTGCATTCTTCTGTCTAGTCTGAAAGATCACATAAAAATAAAAAAAGTAAAACACATAAAGAGATCTTCAAAAATTTATAAACAGGTACAACACATTATATTAATACTTCCTATCACTGTTATTTTTGCTGTCACAGTTATTTATTTCTGTAACAGAATAAACTTCAATCCTGTAGTTGTTTAATTATTTCTGTTGCAGTTATGTTCTGTTCTTGTAGCTTCAGATAACACTTTCTATAGCAGGGTTTTACTGCCTTTTTGTAGCAGCACTTGAGCAGTTTAGTAGCAACACTTTAATCAATTCCTATAGCCTGATTTGTAAGGTTTCTTCTAGTTTTCGTTTTATCACTGTTGTTGCTGTATGTCTAGCACTATTGTTGTTGTATGTCTAGCACTATTGCTGCTGTATGTTTAGTATGTTTAGCACTATTGCTACTGTGTGTTTTTATCCCTGTCACCATTTATCTATTCCTGTCGTTGTTATATTCATTCATGTTGTAGACTATTATTTTATCTTGTCACAGTTGACTCTATGTTCCTGTAGCTAACCAGACAATATTCTTGTAGCTGATAGCAAGGTTTTGTGATAGATTTAGGTGATATTTTTCTTCTTTACCTCAATGTAAATGAGGTTTTATTGGCAAATATGATGGTGTTAACTATATATAAACCATCTGATTATACTTATGCATTCATTTTTAAATAAAGTTTGATTGGGAAATATCATACACCTCTTTAAATCCTTGTTATAAATTTAATTGCATGGAATTATAAACCTGCTTGCGGGTAGGAAATATTAGTTCTAGATTTCTATTAGATATTTATGAATGAAATGGGACAAGGGAATATAACCAGTTTATAGATTCTATGCATATTTATAATTGCATTTAAACAAATAAATGAATCTCTTTATTGAATTACTTCTTGAAAGTACACTCTTTAGGGTTGAGCAAAGTAAAGAATTGACAAAATTGTTTTTAGGTAAAAGCATGTGTTATTGATTTAGTTATGAAAACATAGATCAAGCTTAAACCTTTGAAATCAGTGAGCATATTTACCATATGTATATCTATGTAAATACCATCTTAAATATTACTGGCATCTATTCTATCTAAATTATCTCTGCTGCATGAGTCATGAAATAAGATAGTGAAAAGTGAGAAAGATAGTAATAATAATATTTGAAATAAGTATGCATGTAAACTCATTGTTAAAAGTGGAGTAGGCATACATCATTATTAATTTTATTGCTTGAATTGTATTTCCGTTGATTGTGCAAGGGAAAGGGATTAGAATGGTTTAGGTGAATATGGGATGTTTATCTCTTATGTATGTTTGGGGTGGCTTTTGGGCTAGCATGCCAAATGTGGATTATCAGAGATGGCTTTTCCTCTTTTCAGGAATTGAACCTGTAACTATTTTTCTAAGGCTTAGATCTAAGCGAGGATTCATTGAAAAAAATGAATATTTTTTCTGAAAAAACTTTACTTATATATCTCTGCCACATCCTGTTGTGAGATAATTTGCATATCATTATTTAGATTTGCACATTAGACTTCAGGTTGCATCGAGTGTTCCCTCCTGCCAGTTGTTTCCAGGTTGCTAGAAATTTTGTGTAGGGTTGGCTTTCCTTTATGTCATGAAGGTATCCAAGGAAGCGTAATTGCATCATGGTTGGGCGGAAAAGTGTTTGAGCCATGTTCCCATCTCTCGGCTCATAGGAAGACCATGTGGGTTCGTGGTGACTGGAGAGTTTGTTTGATTTATTATTTCTTATATTGTACATGATTATTGTACCTTGTTGGATGATTTATGGTAAGAAAGCCAATTAGACTTTGTATATATTTTTATAGTGCTAACACCTAGTTTAAGCACGTGATTTTGTAAGATTTAAAGACTTTTATTGATTCATATTTATGATATTTATCTTTTACTTGAGATGTTGTTTTTAAGTGGCTTATTTACTTCATGTAACTTTTGTGATTGAATGCATACTTTACATTTGGTATCAAAGAACAATTCCAACATTGGGAGCTCTGGGGTGTGTGATGCTCGGTTTGATTGAGCATGTGTGGGTCCTTGTGTGTTGGCCTATTGTGAATAACACGTGCCTTCTTTTTACGGGGTTAGATAGACCCTGGTGATTAATGAGAAGTTGTTTATGTGTGTTTTTTTCTTCTTGATGTCCTGAAGGCTTGTCATGATCTTTTGTAGTGTGTGTGAGTGTGCTTGAGTGATTTTTGTAGGGTCATGATTGTGCTTGTGTGACCACTTTTGATAGTGAAGTTGTGAGAACATTGAGTGAAAGAAAATGCTATGTTCTTGAGTGTGATTGAACTTGGTTCACTCTTTTAGGAATTACGCATTAGTATGTGAAAGAGGATGTTTGATCATATGCTTGACTTATTTTAATAATTGCCTCTATATTGTGACTAGTAATGCTTGCTTGAAATTCATATTGCATTGTCTTATTGAGAGCATGTCTCTGAGTATGGATTCATTATGTGGTTACAAGAAAGATAGTATTGAATTGCATTGCTAGATAGATCATTTAGGGTAAGGACTTATGTTCCTAGATTGTATTCTTCCCTAGGATTCATGTGGGAACTTGGGTCTATTTATTACATTGCATTGTTTAAAGATAAAGAGGAACAAGGGGGTGTGAAAAGGGTCATTCACATAGTCCTGGTGATGTTGAAGTGTTAGAATCATGAGTGAATTAGCAAAACCTGTATCTTGTGACTTTAAGTTATGACTCCCTCGTTGCTTAGGGTGCATTTAATATGCTTGTCATCATGTTGTCTCATGAAAATGTTTTATTAATGCATTATCCATATGATTGGTGAATCCTTGATTGGTGAGAAGTATCAACCGTTGCTTGTTGGAACGATGGATGTGTTGAAATATCTTGGTTGTGAACCTAATTTTTGTCATAGCTTAATCTTGGTTGTTAAATGTTTGCAAGTGTATGACTATATGTCTTTACATGATGATTGTGATTTCCTTGATCGAGATGCAACTTTTGCTTCTGGCATCATTGAATGATGTTTGTGTGGTTAAGTAGAACTGATCTTATGTTATAGATGTGTTTGGAGTCTTAGAGGACTTGTTTGTTTGGTGTGATTGAGTGTGTTCTCTTACTTTCTCCAATTTTGGTACCAGGCATAGTGTAGCATCGTACTCCCTCTCTAATGACTAGAATTAGTCACATAGTTCATGTAATGTGGAACTTTTGAATTTTGTTATTTTATTCATTTGACTTTGGTAATTCTCTAAACATTGTAAGGACCAACATTGAAATTTTATTCTTATTTATGAAAAAGTATAGCCATCAAAATTTGATATTTACATATCTTGTGACCTTGATGGTCATGTTTTGATTTACTATTGAAATTGAGCTCATTTTATGCCTTATTGTTGGAATTGACTTTTTTTTTCTTTAGAATTTATTTATTTATTTATTATTGGTGGCTATGCTAGAATGTTTTAAACTATTGGTCATGTATCATGTTATGTTTTCTATCATGTCCATAATGGGCCTCTGATAGGTTGTATGAGGGAGTAGGATGCAGAGAATATACTGTTTCGTAGCGTGTGTGTTTCTAAGAGCTTTGGTAGATTGAATTCATTAATTGTTGTTAGATGCATTGAACATTATTTGAAGTATTGAGGAAGTAATGAAATGGATTTTTGTGTCTTTATGGATCACTTGATGTGAGTTGAATTTTTTTGTGTGAAGTTAAATGTTGTTTATATGTACAAGATATGTAGAGAGCTTGCTGGATTGAATCTTACTTTTGGGGAGCATTGTGTTGGTGTGTCCTTTGTTTGAGAGTTCCATAACCATGCTTACATTTTGACATAGTGTAGGGTGAGATGGAACCTTAGTGCTTGAGCACGTAATGTATATTTATTGTATTATAGTTGTCTTCTTACTTTTGTTGGCCTTTAGGTCTAGCTTAGTTGAGAGTTACGAATAGCATTGCACCTTGTTGGTCAGTTGTAGCAACATTAGATGTGCTCCTAGTTAGTAACGGGTTGCCAAGATTTTCTTGTTAGAAAGGCTTATATTATTAAAGGAAGTGGTTAGATTCTTCCCTCTAAGAACCTGTTGGATGATCCTAGTTTTGGTAGTATATTGCTTTGAGTGGTAGAGAAACCCCCTCTTTTATGAGTGAAACGTGAGGAAGTACCTCATGTGAGGGAACCATGTCTAGAGTTGATGCATGCTTTTGATCAAGATAAAGGTGTGGTAGTGATGCCTATAACCTTTTTGAGTTAAATTTTCATGAACTTGGAGTCCTTTTGTTGCGGGTAGTGCTTGAGGAAGAAATGTTGAGAGAGTAATCTTTTGTTTAAGAATGGGTATGATAGCCTTGTGCATTTCCTTAGACTTAGTAGATAGCTTGGGATGTTATCCTAGCATAGTTGTGATCCCAAGTTTTACGGACTTAACTTGCTTGTGGTTTGTTACGCCTTTTGGCTAGAGTATCTTTTCATTGCAGTAGCAGTTGGACGATGGAGTGGCGTAGTCTTAGAGTTGTTTACACAACGGTTGGTTAAGACCTAGTTGGTGCACCTTTAGAGATTTGTTTTGTTGTTTTGTGATCTCGACCTAGTGTTGGTTTGGAGGACGGATATTTTGATATTATATTGTGTTACCATGAGATTGTATGCGCATTGTGATGTTGATTCATGCTTGTATATGTCTATGATGAATTATGATTTATGCCTTGTTTGGCATGCATTAAAGATGTGATTATTAACCCTATGCTAGAATGAATGTAATTGAATGGTAGTTGCACCATGTGTTGTATTATATTCATTGTATTGGTAGTTGTGCCATGTAAATTGATTATATACTTGAATTTTATTAATGGACGCAATGTTAAGTGCAAAATTGAGATATTGTTTTGTATAAGGTTGAGTAGGAGCAATAGTTTCGTGGATGGTGCCACATGGGAGGATGTAAAGGGCGTTAGTAAAGATACTTTGTTTAATTTGATGATACTTTGATGATACTGATTGATACATGACTGTTATAGTGATATACTTTTATTATTTAGTGTGAGTGTGATAAGACATCAGGATGATGTCTCTTCCTAGTGGGGAAGGATGTCACATCTCATTTTTTTTGACTTTATTATAAATTAGATCATTGAACATTTTACTATGACTAATTTGCTGTGAGTGATTTCACGTGTGTGAAAGTAACTATCGAGAATGTTATAATTGCATAAATTTGAAAATTGATTTAATAAATGAATATTATTGGTACAATTATGGATGTGCATTTCATTTTGCTTTGGCTATAATTTTGGGGAACTAACCTATTAATGAAAATCTAAGTGTGACTGAGTGTAGGAGAAATGTCGAAGACGAGAACATCGCTGAGGTAGAGATGTTCTAGCCACATGACAAGAACTAATTGGGATGGATAAACTTGATGCATGCACACACTCACATAGTTTCATATCATACTGCATCATTGAATGGTTTTATTATGCATCGTCATGTGATTATCAGTCTTGTTTGTGAATTTTATTCGGTGAATGGACATGATTGATGCTTAATAATTAAATATTTATTTTCTGCTCCTATGATAGGATTACTTGAAATGCATAGTTAAGCATGTCTTATTATGTTATTTGACTTAGATATATATTAATTGCATAAATTATTTATTTAAATTATTAATAATTGTTTGAAGTGTTTTTCTATATATAAAATATTAGTGTTTGAAAATAATATCTTTGATAGGTTTAAAATAAAAATATAGTATTTAAAATATATTATTTAATCCGAGAATATTTTATTCAAAACTAGATATAATAACGTATAAAATGATTTTGTAATAAAAGTGTTTTCTTCTTTATATAAATAAGTGGATTAATAAATATAAAAATACTCTTTGTTAGACTTAAGTAAAGATGTATTATTGAAGATAAGTATATGATATTAAAAATATATTATTAATAGAAATCTAAATTTAATAAAATAATATTGTCATGCAAATTTGTAAACGGCAGAAATAAGAGGAAATGATAATATTTCAAGAAGAGATCATGGAGTTTGAACGCAAGAGAAGCATGCAAAAATTAGAAGTAACTGACAATTGTTAAAAAAACAAAAAAAACTCAAAAAACTAAAGATATGAACGCTAAGATTAGAGAAGCAGATTTTTTTTATAAAATAGAGAACATAAAAAGGAGAAAGAAACCATCTTTGTCTGAGCAAGGAAAAGGGAGAATAGACCAGCAATAGAAGGAAAGAGAGATCAATGTCAGAGGCAAAATTGAACTTAGACAACAAAGGAAATTGGTATTTTCCTTGAGTAACAATCTTCTTAAAGTTTTTTTGTATATGCCATTAAAAATTTCTGATCTGAGCAATGTCTTAGTTGGCCTATTTGACCAACGCTTGAACCTTGTTTTTATTCATGTCACCTGCTGTTCTTTTCTCTATATTGCTTGTGGATCAACTTACTATCCCTTTGTGGATGTTGGCTTGAGTCCTCCCTTGGTTGTTGTTATTATCCTGCAGCTCAAGAAGTGGTTTATTTCTTGTTTTTGTCCATCTATATTGTACATCTATTGGCCTACATAAGGCATGGACTGCTTATAAAACTTAAACCACTTTTTATATTAACTAGTGTACTCCTTAAAATAACCTAATTTGGCCAGCCTTGTTGTAGGTAGCAATCTCTTTTTAGCTTCAGACGACAGTACATAATCCCTTTCACAGTTAATGTTGAGATTGTTGTTTATTTCATTCTCTAGCTGTTTATTTCCTTACTGTTGGTGTTAGAAGTTTTTGTCGCATCTACCTTGTTATGTCGCTGCTAAAGCTGTTACATGTGTATTACTATAGTTGTTATTTTAATTTTTGTCACTACTATCATTCCTGTCAATGAACGTTAATACTTCCCGTCATTGTTATTTTTGTTGTCACAGTTATCTATTTCTGTACCAGAATAAACTTCAATCCTGTAGCTGCTTTTTAATTATTTCTATCGTAGGCATGTTATGTTCCTATAGCTTGAGATAACACTTTATGTAGCAGGTTTTTACTGCCTTTCTGTAGCAGCACTTGAGCAGTTTAGTAGCAACACTTTAACCAATTCCTGTAGCCTGATTTATAAAGTTTCCTGTAGTTTTCATTTTATCACTGTTGCTGCTGTATGTCTAGCACCATTGTTGCTGTATGTCTAGCACTATTGCTGCTATATGTTTAGCACTATTGTTGTTGTGTGTTTTATCCCTGTCACCATTTATCTAGTCCTATCACTGTTATATTCATTCCTATCTCAGACTATTGTTTTATCCTGTCATAGCAAAATTTATGTTCCTATAGCTAACCAAACAACATTCCTATAGCTAACAACAAGGTTTTGTGATAATGTTACGTCCCCAACTTACAATTAGACTCAATCATTAACTTTGCATGATAATTAGGAGGATTAGTCATAGTTAATTGATTTGATATTGTGGAAATATCTGATTTGATCTTTAATTATGAAGTTAATGACTAATGTTAATTAGTTTTGAACAATAATTATTTTATATTATGGGATATGATTACGATGCATTGATCATGGTTTTGTGGTCTTGAGTGTGAATAGGAAAATGTAACAACCTTTGAAGAAGCAAGGAGGGTATCATCCTAGAGGAAGGGTTAGATGTTGAGAAAATAAGGCTGATTAATCATCTGAGTATCAATTTCCATGTCCTCCCGAATCCCTTGTAAGTTTTCATGAGTCATGTCTTCCTTCTTAGTAATTCAATTCTTTGTGAGTCATTTTGTCGATGGTGCTAGATCACGACAAGATATAATGACTAGATGACGTTCTTGGAATAACGTCACAAGTCGAGTGATAGTCATGTTAAGAGTCAATGAGATCTCTCATAACCCTATTCTTAAATAGGGATATTAATTCTTTATTTCTAGTCATTTGACTAAGGTTTATCGTCGATGTTGGGGGAGTATTACTCGACCCCAAATATCCTAAGCTTTTAATGTGTTGTCTTTTGCTTTCATTATTATGATGAACTTTAATAATATAAAAGTTCTTTAACCCTTATTGTTAATCAAGGGTGTTCATATATATATATATATATATACACGAACCTATTTAGAGGTTGAGGATAATAGATTTTGACTATGCTATTAACTACCTTATCTTATCTTTATTCTTACCACCTCAATATCCTTAAACCCACGAGGAGTGGGAAAGGAGAAATGATAGGCTGAGTGGCTGCGTGGATCAAATATCCTACAAGGTAGATCACATGAAAAGAACATGCTTTGCTTAGTTATCAAATGCCATCTTGAGAGTCTTAGTGGATGGCTCAGTGGGGCATCTAGAGTTTTTTGTGTGTTTTCTTGTTGGATAGATTTGGAAGAGGAAGTGGGTGTGCATGGTAGTAAACACCGAGAACTAAATCCTCTTGTTGCAAGGAGCTATAGACAGTCGGAAATATAAGAGAAGCTGGGAAAGCTCAAGCTTTGCGAGCTAAATCCTTATCTCTATGTTATATATATAGGTAACTCTATTCTACTCATATGTTTAATAGATTGCAATACAGTTTAAAACCTTTTGTTTGAAAGAATGTTGACACTATAGACTTTAGGGAATGAGTCATGCATTTCTCATGACGTATATATTTGTGACTGTATATTTATTTGTGCATATTGATGATTGTTATTGGTAGTGGATGGCTCTTGAAGACTCAATGAAATATAATTCATGATACTTTGGAAACTACTGTTCTTTAGTGGTGCTTGGCCAGCTTGAGGCCATAAAACCTACGTGGGAATGCATACATGACACCCGCAAGATACATTTATTCCTATGCACCATGCATCTTTAATGATGTCTTCTTTTATTTTGATTACTAGTTGATAATACTTGCAAACTTGTATATGTTAATGAGCCCGATAGGGTAACATTCTGTAATGAATGGATAATTGATGGTATCAGCCTATGGGCTAGACCATACCATCATTTATATGGCCATAGCCATGATTATGCTTAAACACATTAAACTTGAGATAAACAGGGCCATGCTATTGCACTTGATACCTTATTTTTCCAATTCGATAGTAACATATGACATGAATCAAATGGCTATCAATAAATATATATAATGTGAACATCATGACTCTTCGAGGAGAGTAATAGAGTACTATTCTTATACTGTCATAGTAATTCTTTCATGACATTCGTGACTACAGTCTTGTTCTCACAAGAAGTAAAGTCTTGAAATATCCTTTGATAAAAGAATCCACCCTAGTTATATTAGAAGCTAGTGGTAATATACGAGATGAATGACGACTTTATAAATGGTAGTCATGTATTTTATATTTGACTTTATGAAAGTTTCTTAAAGAAGAACTTAGAGGGGTTCGACTCTATGAGTCTTTATGAACCTTTAAAAGATATTATGATTTGAGCCTTTTATATTTATTATGAACTGATTCTAACCTTGACAATAGGTAAACAAGTAAACATTGACTGGGTGCGGTAAGTGTTGAAAACAAGAATGTACTTGTTGTTCAAGAAAACATGATAATGTGACATGAAGTCACTAGTTTTTGAGTGTCTAAGAAACCAAGAACCTAAGTATGGGTTTTTGAGATAACAATTGAGTGTCCAAGGATTAGACTTAGATGTATTGAAACCTAATTATACTAGACCAAGAATGGTCAATTTCGATATGATTTGCAAGGTAGAAAAAGGTGGCGAGGAGTCACAAGTTCCTCATTACGAAAGTAACCATTTTAGTCATAACCAACCTATGATGGGAGTCGAGTGTCCTGATATGGATGATGAATCAAATTGACCCACTTATACTAAACCTAGAGAGAAAGTTCAATTAGATCTTACTGTAGGACATGACAGCTTATAAGTCGAGCCAAGGTGGTGGACATACGACAACGTTCATTGTGTAACATATATGTAGGTAAATCTTTGGTCAAAGTAATGCATCCTTCTCTGCATACATTGTCGGTCCATAGTGCTCCAAATGGCCTAGTGTCTCCACTAGTGTCATACATAGTTAGAGTGGATCTATAGTTATGTGACCGTGAGACATTAGGAAGGACACAACACTAGATACTTGGATGGCTAACCTAAGGGTTCCTAATATATAACCTTTCCATGAAGGGTAGGGCCACTTCCAGTTAGGAAGTTGGGCGGGGGACCGTAGGTCTGTGGTTGGTGGAAAAGCACTAGGATGAAGCTCTCCTTCCCAAGCATGAGACAAGCCAAGGCTTATGGAGATAGATGTCATTGGTTCCAAATACAGTGTTTGCATTTATGACCGGTTGGTCTATTGTAATGTATGAATTGATTTTGATGCCTTGGGCATAACTTGTACATATAGTGATGGTTACTCACTAAAGATATGTAAATGATTATTGTATTGTAAGCTTTGTTATATTCTGTTTAGAATAATATGCTTAATTGATGAAATGATAATGAATCATTATGATTAAGTTTTGATTTGCATAATCATATTTTTAACTAATCTCTTGATTAAGATGCATGTTTATGTTAAATCTTGAGCATTATGGATAGTGATGTTACAGATGGTATCAGAGCTACTGGGTTCAATACATGGACCTATGAGCTCACTACACAATGATTTTCTTTATCCAACATTAACGGTTGTTAATGCTTGGATGTTATTATGCTAGAATGGTAAGAATAAGAACAACACCCAGAAAGAAGGTGACGAAAAATGGACGTTACCTTAAGGCCTTGAGGGATTGAGCCTCAAGAATGAAACATCTTGAACAAACTAGCTGCTTGGTAGGAACATGGTTAACTGATGAGGAGACCTTTGCTGATGTCATTAAACGTATCAAGAAAGAGTTGAGAAAATCAATTAGGATTGCTACTCCTAACTCTAATGATGCATCAACAGAGCCCTCTGCACCTAAAGCACCAGCCGTGGAAAATAATCCTAAGGGTTATGAGGTAACCAGGGAGGTTGTAGACGAGTACATGTGTGTACATCCACCTCCTACAACTGAAATGATAAATCTCAAGGTTGAGAAATGAATATGGGAAGCTATCCCAACTTGAAAATGACTTGCAGTAGCAAGGTGTATACAAAATTTTGTAATTTTGATGGATTATATGTAATCTGATGAAAATTATAATGCATTTGAAAATTTTTGACAATCTTTCCTTTCTTGTTAAAGATTACATGAATGAGAACAGATTTGTATTATGAATGGATTTAATGACTTGGATAAACTAATCCATGATTAATCAATAAACTTCAGGAAGAAGTAGATTGCAGTAAAGGTTTAGATAAGAACCAGGAAGGGAGAAATCTAGGATGAAGGGCAACCTTCAGGGCACTCTAAATCTAAATTTGACTAGATCCTTACTATGCTCCAAGAGATGAGAGCGAGAATTGGAACTCTCGAGTAGGAGGTTAGGGGTCAGCATGGACCCTAGCGGGATGCCTATGATGGGGGTGATGACGAGGAACGTCATAATGACACCACCCACAGTGAGCACGGAGAGAATAACTTTGAGGCTAGACAAGAAGAGGATAGAAGGAGCCATATGGCTATGGAACTATCCTGAGACATGAAAAAGGTTATGCCTCCTAAATTTGATGGTTCTGTAAGTGGAGATGCCGCAGAGCCATGGCTTATGGAAATGGAAAAATATTTGAAAGAAAAAACTTTATTGAGACCACCAAAGCGGTATGGGGAGCATACTAGTGTTAGCAAGAGACACTATGTGGCTTCATTAGTGTTGTCATTGATGGCCACAAAGTCTATCCCACACATCCACAGTACATAGTATGCTTATACTGGAAGCCAGATTGAAGATTGTTTTGATTCAGTGAACAAGAACAGAGTATGTAACAAGGTCTGACAATCAGGTCCAGATCTCTCAGATGGTGTAACTCAGTAAGTTGCAGACTTGAGAAAGTCAAGAGGGGTATCATGACTTTTGTACTCCAGATATTTAGCCTTCGGTGATAAATCAAGGAAAAGATATGAGGATCTGAGTGTTGGGTTCCAGTCAGGCAGAGTAGATAGAGGAAGAACTGACTGGTAGAGTATTAGACTTCAATCCGGATGAGTAAATGGTGTTGATCAAGTAATTTGTGGGATCATACATTGTTGGCCAACATGATTAATGACTTCTATATCTATGTTTTTGATATGCATCACAAATCAAGCATGGATTCAGCAGTAATTCTTGATGCCGACTAGCAAGTTGATAAAAATCCTTGATGTGGATATATATACCAGATAGATTTTAGCATGTGAGGTAGCAAGGCAATAAATGACAAAGCAAGGTGCGAAGAAAAGCAGAGATTAGTGTGGGAACAACAATCCAAGTCTGGTATGTGACTAAACAACAACATTGAGCAGAGGAAGGATAAAGTGCATTAGATCAGTATATTGTGCCTAGACCAGAACTAAACTCTTGCATTTGTAGATGCTTCTCATCAGTTCAAACACTTGATTAACTTCTGTAAGTTCTGTAGATAGTGAGTCTCTTGTAGGCAGTGTGCCTCTTGTGAGCAGTGTGCTCGGGCAATGTGCCCTAATTGGCAAGTGCCATTTTGTACTCCTTTATTATTTTAACAGAGAATATAATCTTGGGTTAGTCACCCCATGGTTTTTCCCTTAACAGGGTTTTCCACGTAAAAATCCTTGTGTTATGTGTGTTGATTTTATTTCTGTTCTTGTGATCACATATGCTTATATGTTTTGATGTTGCACTGATTATTAAGATAACAAAAGAAAAGAAAGTTAAGGAAATTTTGAGATAACTGATTCACCCCCCCTCTCAGTTATCTGCCTTGTTTCCAACAATTGGCATTAGAGCTAAGTTCCTCTGAACAAAGCCTAACCGCTTGAGGAAGATCTGGGAATCTCAATGGATATATATGGTATGAAGAAACAACTTCAGTCTGCCCTAGATGATCTTGAACAATCCCATTCTGAAGTCAATAATTTGAGAGAAAGACTCAAACAAGCTGATGATTTCATAAATGAGCTAAAAGAAAAACTTAGTATCTCTGTGAAAAAGAGAAAGGAACTACTTCAAAAATTAGCCAATCAGAGTGAAGACAATGATACTAATGAAGATCTGAATGAGAAAAATAAGCTATGTGAGAAGTTGTCAAAAGAGGTCATTATGGTAAGGCATGAAATGGAATAAGGGGTTATGAGATTCACCCAAGAAATTAAAGAAAAAAGGAAAATTGAAGATAATATAAAACAATCCCTCAAGGAGAAGACAGAGGACTGCCACAAAATGGATAGAATAAAAAGGCATCTTGAATCTGATCTAGAAGAAGCTAGAGATAATGAAGAACAACTTGAGAATCAGATAGACACTCTTAAACAAGATCTTTAAACAACAAATGAATATAAAGAGAAATTCAAGATAAGCTCAGCTCAACTTGAAGTTCTTCTTGAAAGCCAAAAGAGGGTAGATGATAAGCGTGGCTTGGGATATGAGAAAGGTGAAAGCTCTAAATCCGGTCAGAAGAACTTTGGATCAGGAAATCAAAGAAATGGGCCTAGAAGACCTCCGGTAAGGCAACCAAATGCTCAAAGATATCCATCCTTCAATGGATACTGCTTCAATTGCAACAATTTCTGTCATAAAGCAACTTAGTGCAAAAGGAGAATGAATCAGACTAATCCATCCTTCTCCGGACAATGTTTCAACTGCAAAAGGTATGGTCACAAATCTCATGAATGCAGAAATATGCAAATAAACAATTCATTCAATGGTAGATGCTTTGCATGCAATAGAATGGGACATATGGCTAATCAATGCAGATCAAAAGGATATCAATCAAATAAGCAAAGAAATGTTGTCTGTTATAATTGCAATAGATCCGGTCATATTGCCAAATTCTGTAGAAGTAGAAATCAGGATAGAAAAGGTCCGGTGCAACTTAATAAAAAACAAGATAAGGGCAAAGGTAAAGTGAATGCGGATGAAGTTCAAAAGGAGATGAGCAAGATTTGGGTGAAGAAGAGTACAAAAAATTTTGGGTATGGATCCGCACTGGAATCCGGTGCTGATATTCCTTTCAGAAACTAAAAGGGTGAGCTTTGGCTCAGGGGGAGTCACAGAGAAAAACAAATTCCCCCAGCCAGTCAACTAGTGCCTAAATTTGACACATGGAATGCTGCAGATTAAAGAGTTCTTAGAAAAACATCTACATAACCTTCAGTAAAAATATGAAAGATCCGCATGGAGTTTTGCAAGAGTTTAACCACTCAAGTTAATCTAGTTCCGACAGCGCTCCGGTAAAGTAGGATTTTCACAGACAGATCTGGTATGATTCAAAATTGAAATACTTTGATTTGTGGACCCATGGCATGATTGAAGAAAAGAAGATACATTTTTAATCCTCACTAACAATGATTCTATGTTCAGCGCAGTGATTTGAGAAGATCTCTCAAAATAGGGCAACCGGATAACTTAAGTTGTGCATTTATTACAAAAGGAAATTAGGGTTTGCGCAAGGATAAAAGGGTTCTTTCACTCATTGTTTACACATTTGCATTCACAAAGAAGAAAAGAAGAGCTCTGCAACAAATTTTCTACAAAGTCAACTGGAAAATTGAATTCAACCAGTGATTTGTTTCGGCTCCTATTTCAAACCCTAAAGCGTGAAAAGGTACTTCCATACTGGAAATCTCTCTTCGAATCTCTTGCAAAATGGCTACTCCAATGGTTGTCAATATCACTAATAGGCCGCATCCTAAATTCAAGAAACACCCCTATAAATCTCTAGAAGTTGATCCTTTAGGCACATTTTCTAGCATTCCGCATGGGGTATTGCATGTAGAAGATGTTAGGGTCTATATCCATGCCAACATTGAAGAATTTGGAGACTCAAAATTGATGGACATCTATCACAAACAGCTAATAGATGAGAGTTTTGAACTCAAACCTCAATTCAAGGCCCTCCGGGATAAACACTTCGAACATTGCATACACTTTCCCTATTTTGTAGAAGATGATTGGGTCCGATATGTCCTAAGCAGGATGCATGATAATTTCATGTGGTTAATGAGGCCCTTCAAGATAACTAAAGATGCCATCAGGGCAGTGACTGGACTGCATTCTTCCGGTGGGTTACCTGCACATAAATCTATCAAGAACCAAACAGTAACTGAAGCCACCGGATCTAAATTTGACAAAAGAGCCATGACCATAGATGACATCACAGATCTGGATGTCAATTTTGCCTCAAAGATAATTGGGTACAAGATCTATCATTCTACCAGGGAGAATTCTACGTCTGGGACAATAATCTATGCAGCATATCAGATGTTAAGGGAAGATGCAGATTATGACCTATGTGAACTTCTCCTAAATCAACTATTAGAAAACCTACAGAAGATCAAAAAGGATAAGAAGAATTCCTTCAAATATGGTTGTCTAATACTGTGTCTGTTCTTTTATTACATGAATGAGCTACCCGGATCAAGTGGTTGGGTTTGGCAAAATGACAAATCGGTTGCAATTCAGATTAGAGATTATATGTATGGACTTGGTGATGCTCAAGCCCAAAACACAGCTCTCTGGGGTTACTTCAAGAACTTCCAAAGCATGATACAAGCCAGAGAGAGAATACCTCAATCCATAGTTGAGAAATATAAGGACACAGTGTGTTTCATGGTTGACACTGACCAATGCCTAATGGAGGCAGCTGAGCCTAGAACTGTGTGGATAATGCCTATGGGATATGAGGTTGATGAAAAAATCTTTGAGCTACATATTCAACACCCGTTGAGCTAGCCTAAGGACCCTGAAGTAGAAAGTTTTGGCACCTTTCAAGAACTAAGTGTAAAAATACATGTTGAGTTAAGACAACCAAAGATAAAGAGCAAAGTAAGAAGGGAAGTTGAAGAAATTGCCAAAAGATTTGGCTTGTCAAAAGAGGTAGTAGATGCAAATAGAGAGAAAATGGAGAAGGCTGGGAAAGAGAAACAAGAAGCAAAGAAAGGAGATGTTCCGGTACAAGCCTCCTCCCAGACTAGATCTTCCAAGAGCTCTGCACCTGCCACTCCTAAAAGCTCAAGGGCTACCAAACTGGAAGTCAAGACATCCAGAAATGGAGAAAAGATGATGAAGACCAAAGCCACAAGGTCATATACACACATCAAAGATGATGAAGAAACATAATTTGATGAAGAAATCAAGAAAATGAAGAAGAAGAAAACATCCAGGGAATTCTCTGCTAGTAAAAATAAGGAAGAAAAGGCAGAAGAATTTGTTGAAAAGCTCACTCTTTCCATTGATGACATCATCAAGGCAGTTACTATGGATGGCAACCTGCATCCAGTAACATATTTCTATGATAAATACAGTGATACTGACAAGAGGATTTTGGAAGAAGCTACTGTCAGGTACCTGAACATTTACAGTAAAGCTTTCATTGAAATTATATCATTAATTCCTAAAAGTCTAGAAAAGGTACTTGAATTGAGAAAAGAGAATGCAAAGGCAAAAGACCTAGAGATTTAGGAACAAATAATGATTCAACTTTATCCTTCTATCACTCCAAAACAAATGGACATGATTTTTTAAAGATTGTAAGGATGAGTTCCGGAGTAAGGCAAGAATGAATAAACTTATGCTTGGAGAAACTGACCAAGTAGCAAGTGAGACAAAAGATATCCTCCGGAATGATTTGAAAAGATTCAATCTTCCTATTATAGAGGAATCAGTTGAAGAACCTTCTACCATGGATGTTGAAGGATTAAAAGTAACCAATGAAAAATCTTTTGATGTAGAAGGATCAAAAGAGATAGATGAAGAGAAGTCTAAGGACTTGGATTCCTCTGTTCCAGAAGAGGAAGTTCATGAAACAGTAAACACAGGTAACATCTCTCCTTCGGATCCCACTGTAGAAATTCCACACTCTGAAGCTAAAGGAGAAGATAGAAGAGAAGAGAAGGTGATTCAAGAAGAGGAGGTTAAGGGAAAAGAAGAAGAACAAGCAGAAAAGACTAATGATGACTGTTCTGATATCCCAAAAGAAAAGAAGACTCAGTCACCAATAAGAGACACTGCAGATGTAGTGAAGAACTTCTTAAACAAAGAAATGATGGAGATAGATGAACCTGAGCTATTTCAAGGGCCACTGAATTTCGACTCTCTCTCTCCAGTTCAGACAATGAAAATAACATCCTTTGCTCAAGCCAAAGCAAAAGAAAAACTCCTGAAATCTCACATGGAAGACTGTGAACTGTTGGAGGTTGTATCCAGGATGCTGGAGAAGATCATGCCATCATTTCAAAAGGATCCTTCAACCTCTCCATCTGGTAACTTGAAATCTTTGGTAAATTCTATTAACACTCATTTTGAATCTTTAGAGAAATCGGCAGAAGCAAAGGTCTGGAAGGAGTTTTTAGGAAAAAGATTAACTGAAGTGCAAGGACTGATTACTAATGATAGGAGGACCCTAGACATTGGAATAAAGAGCCTTGAAAATGCTCTTAAAGATGGTGGGGACCTATACAATTTTTTTCTATCTTGGCCCAAAGTGACAAAGGACATTGAAAAGAAAGTGAAAGAACAAGAAGGTAAACTGTCAAGTTTATCTCAGAATTTTGATCCCCTTACTACCTCTTTAATAAATCAAGAATGTTAGGCTATTGTCATCATAAATGAAATAAAGAGGATAGACAAAGAAAAGAAGAACATAATAAATAGAATGGGTTAACTCAGAGGGATAATTATCCCTAAGTTAGAGGCAATGCATGAGGCCTTGACAAATGCTCAGACCACAGCCCGGACCAGTGATTCGGTAGATTTAAGAAGGGCAGAAGCATATGCATTTTTGTCGAGTGGTCACATCTCCATTCTGGATAGGATGAAGGAGAGCTGGGCCACAAAGTTTGTACAGTTGAAGGCCATTTTTGCGGATATACTCAAGTATATGTAAGTATAACATATATATATACTTATGCGGCCATGTATAGGATAATTTTTGCAAAATTTTGGTATGCGGATTCCACCCTTTTCCATTGATGTCAAAGGGGGAGTGAGGAGTAGTGAAAAATGTGGAATCCAGCTAAGGGGGAGCTCTGCTAAAATAGTGCAAAAGATAGAGCATCAGCCAAGGGGGAGTTTACTGCGACACTTAGCTATTTTTCACTAAGTGTTGCCATCAATGCCAAAGGGGGAGATTGTTGGCAAGAGACACTATGTGGCTTCATTAGTGTTGTCATTGATGGCAACAAAGTCTATCCCGCACATCCGCAGTACATAGTATGCCTATACCGGAAGTTAGATTGAAGATTGTTTTGATCCAGTGAACAAGAACAGAGTATGTAACAAGGTCTGACAATCAGGTCTGGATCTCTCAGATGGTGTAACTCAGTAAGTTGCAGATTTGGGAAAGTAAAGAGGGGTATCATGACTACTGTACTCCAAAGATTTAGCCTCCGGTGATAAATCAAGGAAAATATATGAGGATCTGAGTGTTGGGTTCCAGTCAGGCAGAGTAGACAAAGGAAGAACTGACTGATAGAGTATAAGACTTCAATCCGGATGAGTAAATGGTGTTGATCAAGCAATTTGTGGGATCATACATTGTTGGCTGACATGATTAATGACTTCTATGTCTATGTTTTTGATATGCATCACAAATCAAGCATGGATTCAGCTGATAGAGTAATTACTTGTAGTGTTCTTGATGTCGACTAGCAAGTTGATAAAAATCCTTGATGCAGATATATATACCAGATAGATTTCAGCATGTGAGGTAGCAAGGTAATAAGTGACGAAGCAAGGTGTGAAGAAAAGCAGAGATTAGTGTGGGAATAGCAATCCAAGTCCGGTATGTGACAGAATAGCAACATTGAGTAGAGGAAGGATGAAGTGCATTAGATCAGTATATTGTGCCTAAACCAGAACTGAACTCTTGCATTTGTAGATGCTTCTCATCAGTTCAAACACTTGATTATCTTCTGTAAGTTTTGTAGACAGTGAGTCTCTTGTAGGTAGTGTGCCTCTTGTGAGCAGTGTGCTTGGGTAGTGAATCCTAATTGGCAAGTGCCATTTTGTACTCCTTTATTCTTTTAACAGAGAATACAATCTTGGGTTAGTCACCTCGTGGTTTTTCCCTTAACAGGGTTTTCCATGTAAAAATCCTTGTGTTATGTGTGTTGATTTTATTTCTGTTCTTGTGATCACATATGCTTATATGTTTTGATGTTGCACTAATTATTAAGATAACAAAAGAAAAAAAAGTTAAGGGAATTTTGAGATAACTGATTCACCCCCCCTCTCAGTTATTTGCCTTGTTTCCAACAACTAGTTGGTGGGTGAAGCATCCACATGGTGGATGAATAAGAAAATAGATTTAGGCTTGAGATCTACAAGTCTAACTTGGAATAGGTTATGATACAAGTGCAGTTTAGCCGGTTGTCATTGTACTATGGAGGTGACATATAATAGGTGCTATTCGTTGTATCTTAGGGTTAGCCAACTTTCACGAGTAATATACAAGTGATAGATGCTAGGACCTACCCCATACCAGGTTGGATCGACTTTTGCCAGTGTCATGGAGGTGATAGATGTCAAGATCCACCGACTTGATGGTTTAGCGAGATGTGGAAATATTCTTAATAGCCACAGGTGATGTATGTTGTTACACCTATTTCTTAACTAGTGATGGCAACAAATAGTATGGGATGCTTTCTTGTCATCACAGTTGGTTGTGAATGTGTACGTTGTTACCCTAGTCCTTAGCCAGTGTTGACAGCAAGTAGTATGGGATGCTTGCTTGTCATCACAGTTGGCTGTGAACTGGGAGAAATGATGGGAGCTTATGTGAACCAGTGAACCAAGGACTTTATGTGTTATCACACTTGAGCCCTTTCTAGTGATGACCACAAGTAGTATGGGATACTTGTTGGTCATCATAGTTGGCTGCAAATTAGGAAAAATGGTGGAACCCATGGTGTACCATTAGGTATACCAACACTTCTTTTTTGAGTTAGGAAGAGGGAGTCCATAGATCAGGAGAGATCAGATATGGACAGGTACCCTTTTCTTAGAGATTTTGAGGAGGTATTTTTGGATGAGTTACTGAGATTACCTCCTAAAAGAGATTTTGATTTTTCTATAGATATAATTCCTGGATCAAAACCTATTTCTAAAGCCCCCTACAAAATGACCACTATAGAACTAATGGAGCTAAAATCTCAATTATAGGAGTTGTTAGACAAAGGGTTGATTAGACCCAATGTGTCACCATGGGGATCCCCAGTTATTTTTGTGAAAAAGAAAGATGATACTTTGCGGTTGTGCATAGATTACTGCATGTTGAATAAAGCAACCATTAAGAATAAATACCCATTACCTTGCATCGATGATGTTTGCAATCAGATGAGGGGAGCAACCATGTTTTCCAAGATCGATCTTTGATTAGGATATCACCAATTGAGGTTGAAGGATGAGGACATCCATAAGACAACCTTTAGAACCAGGTATGGACATTATGAATTCACTGTCCTACCTTTTGGATTAATGAATGCGCTGGCAGCATTTATGAATCTTATGAACAATGTGTTTAGGGACTGTTTAGACAAGTTTGTCTTAGTGTTTCTTGATGACATTTTGATCTATTCTAGGAATGAGGAAGAACATTTACAACATTTGAGAATTGTTC
The DNA here is from genome assembly GCA_027924645.1 of Cunninghamia lanceolata. NCBI lineage: Eukaryota > Viridiplantae > Streptophyta > Pinopsida > Cupressales > Cupressaceae > Cunninghamia > Cunninghamia lanceolata. Next base: position 6,280,822 of record BSBN01001221.1, on the reverse strand, counting down.
TTTAGAGGTTGAGAGAGCACCAACTGTATGGCAAGCTCTCCAAATGTACATTCTTTCAAAAGGAGGTACAATACTTGGGCCACATAATTTCAACTAAAGGGATAGCTATGGACCCAGCTAAAATTAAGGCTATTTTGGAATGGCTAATACTAAGAAATGTACACGAGGTCCAAAGTTTCATGGGCCTTGCTGGATATTACAGGAAGTTTGTGAAAAACTTCTCTAAAATTGCATATGCTACAACTTCCTTGCAGACAAAAGGTAAGAAATTTGAATGGTTAGATAAGTGCCAGGAGGCCTTTGACCTACTAAAGGAAAAATTAACTTCAACGCCAATTTTGAAAGTACTCAACCTAAAGGGTCAATTTGTAGTCATTACTGATGCCTCAGGAGAAGGCCTAGGTGGTGTACTAGCCTAGGATGGACATGTTAGCACGTATGAATCATATAAGCTAAAAAATTATGAACAAAATTATGTCCCACATGATTTGGAACTTGCAGCAGTCATTCACGCACTTCAAATGTGGAGACACTATCTTCTTGGAAAACCTTTTGAGCTGAAAATAGATCATCGAGGACTCAAACATCTGTTCACTCAACCCCATTTTAATGCTTGACAAAGAAGGTGGTTGGAATTCATCTCAAATTATGATTCTGACATTAAATATATACAAGGAAAAGAAAATCAGGTGGCAGATGCTTTGAGTAGGAGAAGGCATATCTCCTACATGATCTCCATACATTCCAATTTTAGGAATCAGGGGCTACAAAAATCTAAGGAAGATGAGTTTTACGAGCAGGTAAAACAAGCCCTTGAAGGAAACCCCTAGAATCTAAGATATGAAGGATTTAACCTTGAACTAGATGGGTTTTTAAGGTTTAAAGGAAGGATGTATGTACCTAACTCAGCAGAGTTAAGGAATATGGTATGGAATGAGGTTCATTCTGCACCATATTCTGGGCATCCTAAAGTAACAAAGTTACTTGCTGATGTGAAACCCCTATATTTCTGGAAAGTAATGAAGAGGGATGCTGCAAATTTTGTAGCTATGTGTATTGAATGCCAGAGGGTGAAAGTGAAACACCATCACCCGACAGGGCTCTTATACCCTCATGAATTTCCTGAGTGGAAATGGCAAATTATAAGCATGTACTTTGTGCAAGGGCTTCCTATGTCAAGGAACAAACACAATGCTATCTTGGTTGTGGTGGATAGACTCACCAAAGCCGCTCATTTTATACCTGGAAACTTGATGGATGGAGCACCCATCATTGATAAAAAATTTGTTCAAGAGATTTTTAGACTGCATGGCATTCTTGAGAAGATTATCTCAGATAGGGATGCATGAATGACATCGAGGTTTTGGCAAACCTTGTTCTCTTCACTTAGAACCCAGTTGAATATAATCTTTGCTTATCATCCTCAAACGGATGGACAAACTGAGAGGGTGAACCAAGTGTTAGAGGACTTATTGAGGATGTACTACATGGATCAACAACACAAGTGGGAGGATTATCTTCCTCTAGTGGAATTTGCCTACAATAATGCTATGCCCTTAATATTGGTGTACATAGGGTTATGAATAGTCATCTTGTGGCCATCTTAACTCCTAATTAAGTCATGTTATCATTATTATATTATTATTTAGTTAGATAGGTTAGACTAGGTCTTATATAGGGGTGTGTCTTTTCATCCTAAGCATAATTAGGTAATATAGGAGGATGTGAGTCTTATTTCATCATCATATTGTGAAGTGTGTTCTCATTGGAGATATTTGGAGGTTGCCCCCTAGAAGTGGCCTATTATTCTTAGTTATTATCAAGTATTTACAGAATATTTCATATCAGCTTCTTCCATTGTGCAAGTTATTTCATTACAAGTGGTATCAGAGCATGATCTTGGCACCGTAGAGGCAAGGTTTTTTCTCAATATTGGAGGTGATTTTGGGAAGCGCATAACTTTTATATTTTAGCAAATTTTTAAAATATTTTTAAATAATTTTTGAAGACCATATTAAATAAGCTACAGTCTAGATTTCAGAGGAATTAGAGTAGATTTGAGCGAATATTGCAGAATTATGATTTCTACACAATTTATTTGAGATCTACATATCTCTCACATCTTGCCGAATTAAAGCATAATTTGTATTGGGTTTTGGAAGACATAATAGAGGAGCCTACAGTCCAAAAATTGTAGAAATTGAAGCAAAAATAAGCGAGTTATTGCAAAATTAGGGTTTCCAACAAATTCACTCTCAAGGCTACAAATTTGCTAATTTTTTGGAGTTTTTTATGGGTAAGTGGTATCTTTGTTCTAGTAAGTTACAATAAAATTTTTAGAGAATTTACATTTCATTTGTGTGATTTATTTCAAAAATATTGGTTTCCATCATGACGGGGCCTGCAACAAGAGGCAAAAAGAATGTCGTCACACCAGGGAAATCCTCTTATAAGGATGGGGAAACAATAGAGGATAGTAATCCCAATGAGGAAATAAGTAAGGTCAAAGAAGAGGTGTCCTCAATTAAGAGGGATATGTGTGACCTAAGAGGAGATATATCAGATATACAAAGCATGTTAAGTGCCTATATGAATGAACCAAGAAAGGAGTTCTCAAGCAACCAAGGTGAAACCTTCAAGTCGGCTAATACTAACACAAATTTTAATACTCCTATGGGATCTAGGAATTTGTTTCCAAATGTGGATATGCGCAAGTTCGATGGAACAGATCCTCTAACACGGATAAACCAAATGGAGAATTTTTTTGAAGTACATCAAATCCCATATGGACAAAAGGTCACAATGGATTCCCTATATCTAGAACCAGATTAATTCATTTGGTATCATTGGCTTTGTACTCATTGGAGGAAAAAGGGTCTCACCGTCTCATGGTCAATTTTTACAGAGGAACTCCAAGAACAATATAGCAATAGTGTGACAAACAACTTCTTTAGCCAGCTTGCTAAACTTCAACAAATAGGATCAGTTAAGGATTATATTCAGAAATTCCAAAATCTATCCTTAAGAGTGGATACAATTATAGAGGAGAACTTGAATGATTTATTCTTGGGTGGTCTCAAGGATCACATTCAACATGAGGTACGCATGTTTAGTCCTAGCTCGGTAAATGAGTCTTTTATCTTGGCACACAGGGTAGAGGAGAAGTATTTGATTCCTAGGAAGCAAGGGTCTAATGTGACAAGAGAGAAAGGATATTCAACACCTTCTCTTCCTCAACCTATTAGGTTGACTCCACAAAAAATTGAGGAGAAAAGAGCAAAAGGGTTGTGTTTCAATTGTGATAGCAAATACAGTTGAGGACATAAATGTAGTGAAAAGAAATTGTTCTATATTGAAGGTCCAAGTGAGGAAGAAGAGGAGGAACCCATATTAGAGGAGGGTAGGGAGTCAAGTGAGGAATCACATGATTCTCAACCAATCATTTCTTGTCATGCACTCTTAGGTTTCAGTGCGCCACAAACTCTCAAGGTAGTGGGTTTCTTAAAGAAGTAGAAAGTAACAGTGTTGATCGACTTAGGTAGTACTCATAATTTCATCAACAAAAAATTGGCAACTCGTCTAAATTGTTTTATATATCCAGCCCCAAAGTTTTAGGTTTTGATTGTAGATGGTGGTACAGTTAGTTGTTTAGGGAAGTGTCATAGCATTAAATTATCCATGGGAGATTATCAACTTGATACTCCAATGTATGCGATATCCATGGGTGCAGTAGATATTGTTTTGGGAGTACAATGGCTTACTACATTGGGAACAATTGAGATGAACTTCCAAGAACTATTCATGAGATTTCAATCAGAAGGAAAGGTAGTGGAGCTAAAGGGGTTGAAGGTAAATTCCCCACAGATGGTAATCTCTCATCAAATGCAAAAGTTGCTTAAGAAAGGAGCGGATGGATTTGTGGCCTAGCTATGTTCATTAGAAGTCTCTCAATCTAATGCTCCTACTCATCCAGATTTACAAGCAATAATTGATTGTCACTCAGTAGTTCTTGGAGATATTCCTAAAGGACTTCCTCCTAAGAGGGATCATGATCATGCCATACAACTAATTCTAGGGAGCCAACCACCGAACATCAAGCCTTATAGGTACCCACACATACAAAAGAGTGAGATAGAAAAAAATGTTGAGATGCTAGAGGCAGGAATTATCAGGCATAGCCAAAGTGCTTACTCCTCGCCTGTGGTGATGGTGCGTAAGAAGGATGAAACTTGGTGCATGTGTCCAGATTATAGATTTCTCAACATGTACACCATTAAAGATAAGTTTCCTATTCCAATCATTGATGATTTGCTAGATGAATTGAATGGAGCTATGTATTTTATCAAGTTAGATCTTAGATCGGGTTATCACCAAATTTAGATTAAGGAGGAAGATATTTGCAAGACTGCATTTCAAACTCATGAGGGTCATTATGAATTTTTGGTGATGCCATTCGGTCTTACCAATGCACCATCTACATTCCAAAGTTTGATGAATTCCATTTTTAAGTTCTTGAGAAAGTTTGTGTTAGTGTTCTTTGATGATATATTGATTTATAGCAAGACTTGGGAAGAACATTTGCAGCATGTAGATCAAGCATTACAATTACTTGAAGATCATCAACTCTACACTAAGCCATCCAAGTGTGCTTTTGGTCTTAAGGAGGTGGAGTATTTGGGACACATAGTTTCACATGAAGGAATAAAGGTGGACCCTAACAAAATTAAGGCTATCATGGAATGGCCTATTCCAAAAACCATTAAGAAATTGAGGGGTTTCTTGGGATTGACAGGGTACTATAGAAGATTTGTGCAGAATTATGGTCGTATAGCAGCACCCCTCACCACTTTATTGAAGAAGGATTCTTTTCATTGGAATGAGTCCACTAATGAAGCATTTGAACAATTGAAAGAGGCTATGTGTACAACTCCAGTACTTGCCACTCCAGACTTCACCAAGGAATTCATTGTGGAATGTGATGCTTCTGGAAATGGGATAGGAGCAGTTCTCATTCGAGAAGGTCAACCAATTGATTTTGAGAGTTGTCAATTAAAGCATAAGAACCAGCTCAAACCTATTTATGAAAAGGAAATGCAAGCAATCCTTCACACAGTTAAACAATGGAGGCCTTATCTAATGGGTCGACATTTCAAGGTTAAGACAGATCATGGTAGCCTAAAATATTTTTTGGAACAAAGATTATCCTCTGAAGAACAACAAAAATGGGTCACTAAGATGTTGGGATATGACTTTGAGATTGTATATAAGAAAGGGAAGGAAAATATTGTGGCTGATGCACTTTCTAGGAAGGATGAGAAAGATGAAGCCTTATTGTGTGCCCTTTCAATATTACAAATAAATTGGGTGGAAGAAGCCAAAGTAGAGTGGCAAAATGATGTTGCGACAAATAATCTCATCCAACAATTAAAAAGTGATCCTAGTGGTTCAAATAAGTTTTGTTTGAAGGGGGATATTCTTTGGTATAGAGAGCGCTTGTATCTCTGCAAGAATTCCACTCTTAAACACAAGATTCTCACAGAGCTACATGAGTCCCCAGTTGGTGGTCATTCAATATTTTTGAAGACATATCATCGGGTCAAGTAAGATTTTTTTTGGGAAGGGCTAAAAGGTGATGTTCAAAAATTTGTGGCTGAATGCTTGGTTTGTCAAAGAAATAAGGGGGAGACAATTAAGACACCAGGTCTCTTGCAACCCTTATCTATTCCTAGTTAGTGATGGGAAGAGGTATCCATGGACTTCATCACAGGGCTTCCCAAATCTAAAGGTCATAATGTCATCATGGTATTAGTTGATCGCCTCAGTAAATATGCACATTTCATTGCATTATCACATCCTTTTACAACAAGTGCAGTGGCAAAAGTTTTTTTGGAGAATATCCAAAAGCTACATGGTACACCTAAGGTTATTGTCAGTGATCGTGATCCTATCTTTACTAGTCACTTTTGGAAAGATTTATTCTCATGTTTGGGTACTCAATTGGCTCATAGTTCTTCCTACCACCCGCAATCAGATGGGCAAACTGAGGTTGTTAATAAGTGTTTGGAAGGATATCTACGTTGTTTCACTTCAGAGAAACAGTCTCAATGGGTAGATTGGCTACCACTTGCAGAATGGTGGTATAACACTTGTTTTCATAGGTCATCAAAAATGTCTCCATTTTTGGCACTTTATGGATATCATCCTCCTTCCATCACATCATCATTAAAAGTGTCACCAAGAGTTTAGGCAGTAGAGGACCACTTGCTTCATCAACAATAGGTACTTTCAGGACTCAAGGAGAATTTAGCTATGGCACAAAATTGAATGAAACAACAGGCGGACCAACATCGTAGTGAAAGAAATTTTGAAGTTGGGGATTAGGTCTTCTTGAGATTGTAGCCTTATAAGCAAATCTCACTGAAGCAACAAAAAAAGAATAATAAGTTGTCTCCAAGATATTATGGGCCATACCAAATCATCCAAAAGATTGGTAGTGTTGCCTACAAGCTAGAGTTACCACCAACAACAAAGATACATCCAGTTTTTCATGTTTCTTGTTTGAAGAAGGTAATTGGGCGTAATATTCCCACTCAAATAGTACTACCAGAGCTCGATGAAGAAGGAAGAATCATTTTGGAACCAGAGTGCATTCTTCAAACACGCATGAAGAAGCTAAGGAATAGAACCCTCACTGAGTATCTCATCCAATGGAAGAATTTACTAGTTGAAGAGGCCACATGGGAGGACAAGGAGTTCATTCAAAAGAGTCCACACTTGGTTAGCATTGAGGATAATGCTTCTTTAAAGAGGGGGGCATGCTACACCCTTAATATTGGTGTACATAGGGTTATGAATAGTCAGCTTGTGGCCATATTAACTCCTAATTAAGTCATGTTATCATTATTATATTATTATTTAGTTAGATAGGTCGGCTCATATGTTTAATAGACTGCAATACAATTTAAAACCTTTCATTTGAAAGAACATTGGCACTGCAGACTTTAGGGAACGAGTCATGCATTGCTCATGACGTATAGATTTGTGACTATATATTTATTTGTGCATATTGATGATTGTTATTGGTAGTCAATGGCTCTTGAAGCCTTAATGAAATATAATTCATGATACTTTGGAAACTACTATTCTTTAGTGGTGCTCAGCTAGCTTGAGGTCATAAAACCTACATGGGAATTCATGCATGAGCACTTGCGAGATACAATTATTCCTATGCACCATGCATCTTTAATGATGTCTTCTTTTATTTTGATTACCAGTTGATAATATTGTTACCAACTTTTCACCTACAACTCAAATTGGCAGAGCTCATTTTAAGATGAAAGGTTCATAACATTTTATGCTATGTTGGCTTTTGTATAGTTTAGAGTACTTGGAAAAGAATGGGTTCAATTTTATGATAGAAGAGAGAACATTCAATTTATAATTTAATGCTTTGCAGAGATTTCATGGATGATAAAGAGTTATTTCATTTTGTATTACAGTGTTACATTCACTTTACAAATGAGGTATACACAAAACAACATAAGTGTTGTACATGAAAGAAAAGAGAGATTAAATCTCCCACACAAGCCGTGGGAATAGCTGAGCTAGCACATCATAAAGAATGTAGAGCTCCGGATATGAGTCTTCTTATGTGCCTATCAACAAAAGTATAATACATTGCCTATGTTGTACTAAATCAGTTGACAAACATCAAATATATGCAAGAGAGCCTGAAAAATGAAACATCACAGGAGCATTGAGCTTCACTATTTTTATCTAACATGTTTGTTTACTGTGCAGGTATAGGGGAAATTATGTTGCTGATCCATTTCTGAAGACATCATAGCATGTGGTGTAAAAATGGGCTCCCACAAGGGTTGAGCCCAACATGCTGCCCCTGAATCTCAAGAGGGGATGGAATAGAAGTTCATATTCATATTGCTTAAATAGAACATATTCAGCTGAAGGAGTGTCACATCAAGTGAGTGCATGAGCTTCAAGCTCATTGCCCATCCATGATTATTAGTTCAAGTGATGAAATGAGAACCATACATGAGCATTGAACTCATTCAAGATAGATCATAATGTGTGGAACTGAGTAAAGGCATTGTCAACATCATGCTATTGTGTTATTTCATTCACTATCTATCTCTCATTATCATTTATATGCACTCAGAAGCAGTACACTAATCTCATTATGTAGCCTTTCAGATGAGGAAATAATTCAAGTGAAGGTAATGACATAATGCAACCTTCACTAATGTAAGTGCTCACATGTTTAGGACAACACTCTTGTGCTAATCAAAGAATATAATATCTAGTGCCGACATAATAGATGCATCATAACATGTTCATCAAAGTACCCTTCCCATGGTACTTGCACAACAAGGGACAGTAAGAAGTACAATATTCACAAAAAACAATAAGATGAAGTAGTCCCCAAGTATGCATTGCAATGTTCATAAGTGATAATACATATACATCATAAAGAAAGCAACCACTATTGTCAATTGTGGAGCTATAGAGCTATGGAGTAATATTCAATTTGCATAGGGCTGGAGAAAAAGTGACTATGTTATCACAGGTGTAGAAGGAAAGGTAGGGTTTTAAGTGTATGCAGGCTCGAGTAAATATTCAGAAGTGAACAAATGTGTAGATACCAATAATTATATGTTAAACCAGAAGGTGCCTTCTTGAGGCCATGACCATAGAGCCTGTAAGAGTTGCAAGAGGAGTGATTAAACCCTAATAGGGTTTATATCAAGTAACTATCGAAACCCTTATCTATCTGCATAGAACAAAGATAAATACGGAGGGAATAGAATAGTTTCAAGCTCATGGGAGTTTAAGCAATACTCAAAAATGATGAAATGCAAAGTGTAGCCGCGACCTGTAGATATACAGTGGCTTTTATAATGCTTCTAACAAAATGTAAAAATGCATTCATTTTAGGTTTCCTAAGCTCGTATTGAGCACATATCAAATGAGAAATGAGGAGTCATACAGAGTTTGAAAGGTAAAGCTTACCTTGAATTTGTTTCTGAGTGAAGATATACACATGGGGGTCGCAGGTTTTGCTTCATATGGTCTCAAATCTGTCAGCCATGGTGACCTTGACATCAAAGAAGGTAGAAATAGCAGTGAAAACAAAATGAAATTCATCAAAAACTAAGTCATGGCCGCAACTTAAATCCAAGAAATTTGTGTTTAACATATAAAATTTGGTTCAGTATTGAAACAGAAGATCTTACATTGCACTTTCTATGAAGCATCTTCAAAAATTGCTCAAGAAACAATGAAAATGGAGGATTTACAGGTCCAAACCCTTGCTTCATGGTGGTGGCTCAGTAGAGCCTTTTCATCAAAAGTCAAAATGCAAAATGAGCCTGAGAGTTTAGGGATTTGAATGGTTTTGTTTTAGGGTTCCTTGTAGCCCTAAGTCGATAAGTGATTTTATCACATTCTTTTAAAAAATCATTGCCTCAACTAATACCCTCAGGGTATTATTTGTTCCCCTTTGCATGTTTGATAACTAGGCTTTATGCCTTAGGGTTCCTTTGCCACATTTGAAAGGTAAGTAAACGTCTAATATGCCTTAGAATATTTTGAACCAAATGGAGGACATACCCTAGGGGCCTTTTATTTTTCTAGAACATTCAGTATGCCTTCAAATTTTTGTGATTTTTATAGAAAATCAAATGCCCAAATGGAAATGTATTATACTTGGTGAGATGAAACATATAAGCCTTGTATTGTTTTTGCAAAGAATCAAATCAAACCAAATTAGAGATAAAACTGCAAATCATTGTAAAATATTATTAAAGCAATGTTTTTTGCTTTAATAATTATTTTTTTTATGCAGTTAAAGCAAAGTAAATCTAGACTAAATCATATCTTTCTAGATTTGGTTTCCTTGGGCGAAATTGAAAAAAGATGGATAAACTGGAGATTCTTTTTTAGTTTACAATTAGGTAAAGCCTAATATTTAGTGTCTTTTGGGTGGGACCACTTTGGAGAGAATTTTGGCAGATTTTCTAATCACTTTAGAGGCAGTTTAGTCACTATTTTGGAGGCTTTTCTGTGGAGCTCGAAAATGGATCAAACTTGCTATTTTAAGAAGATTTCTCAGCTTTTTCTTTGGGAGATTTTTTGGAGTTATAAGTAGGAGAAAAAATTAGTTTTTTCTCAGTTCAAAATATTGTATCTTCCTCTCTTGTTCACCTGCAGAGAGCTTTGTAAACATTTTGTACTCAGTTTCTACTCCTTTCAGTTCAATAGAGCAGCAGAGTTCTCCTTTTCATACTTTCTAATTCATTTTTCAATCAGTGATCTGATGTTCAATTGTGATTCAACCTTTGAGTCCTTTTCATATGTCTCATTGTTGCAAGATTGAGTGCGAAAGTCTCATGTGGTGCAGGTTGTATGTTATCTTTAAACTGTTTAGTTGAATTGAAGTTGTAATAAAACATCCATTTGTTCTTCATACAAACTTCTAACTATTCAAACTTTCATACAAATCACTTATGTATTGCATTAATTTTAGTGAAATTGTGAGGATTAAAGACTTTTGTGAAGTTGTTTGTGAGTGAAATTATTGAAATAGATTAGAGTTCTGGTGCATTACTTGTTAGAGTTTAGAATTTCATTTTCAGTCAACCTTCTATCCTTTTTCTTCAGTAAGTCTTTTAGTTAAGGTGAAGTTACCAAGAGAACCAGCTCACTCTGGAGGTTCACTCCAAGTTTTAGGGAACCCACAGGCCTAGGAGTGTTCCCATGTGTCAACATGTAGCTAAGATGATAACTTAGCATTTGGGTGCATACTTTGTTGATAATAGTTTTTGGCATGCTCGGTGGGACAGTTGGAACTGTCACAGTTCAAAGCTTATCATTTCATTACTGGTTCTTGGTGTGTGCACCAACAATCTCAGCCTTTGGAGACAATTTCTTCAAACACATATGGTGACTCCGAATCAAGATCTACTGGTTTTAATAGATCAAGTGCTGGTATGTTTCAAAAAATTAAGTTTTTTATTTCCAGCTCTTCATATTAGTAGAAATGTCAAATTTTTATAATCAATATGTATACCCACCCCCATACTATGAAAATAATGTCAATGAACCTTCTTACCAACCATACCCAAGTAGCCACAATGCTGGTTTTAGTCTAAACAATCCTATTACAGCAAGCTACCAACTTACTCAAGATGCTTATCACCTACCCACCCCTGCCCAATCTTCTAATCAGCCTCAAAAGTCTAAAATTATGGAGCTTAGAGACATTTTGTTAGACTACAACAAGCAGATGGATGAGATTAAGAGGCAACTCGAGTATAATCAACAACAGGAAGAGATGACTTATCAAGCCTATCTTCATGAGTAGGAGTTGGAGACACAAAGGGTACAGTTTGAGAGGGAGATGCTTGCAAAAGAGGAGTAGATGAGACTTTTTCTCGCTCAAACACAAAGGCACAAAGCCCAAGCATCTCCTACCGTTCTAGAACAGCCTACTCAAGAGGAGGTTCGTAAGTATAAGTTTCCATGTTTTATACATAATAAGCCTCCTAACCCTCCTAAGGTCAAGATTCCTAGTTTTAGAGATCCTTTACCATTGCGAGAGCCTATGTTGGCACAATCTAAATTTATTATTCCTCAAGACTAGCCACTTGAAGAGCCTTTTTCCCTCCAAGAAACTCAAGAAATTCCCTAAGTTTCCCAACCAAATAAATCTGATTGTCCTATCACTATTTGCCTTTATAAGGATGGACCTATTGTCTTACAAAATAACCCATTCACCATGAAGGAAGCTAGGAATGTAAATTTAGTGCATACAACTATGGAGCAATATCGGTTAGAGCAGAAAAATATTGAACAAGAAAAGATTTCCCTAAATGAGTCTTTGTTTATTTTTACTGATGAGCTTCCTAGTTTTATTGAAGAGGATGAAGATGTTTTAGTATTTATCTCAAAGGATCAACCAGTGTAGCAGGATATTGATAACTATTTTGAGGTATCCAGCTGGCATAGCAATGAGGAAGATAAAGAGCAGGAAGATGTTAAACATTATGGAAAGTTGCTAAGTGAAGATCATCAATATGATAATAGAACCTTGGATCAAGAGGAAGGGAATAAATATGAACCTATTTTGGAGCCCAATAATCTTAGTGAAGGCTGTCATGAGGTAAAGGATATCCCCTTTTCATAAAAAAACTAGGAAAATTGTGAAGAAAATTTGCTTTGGAATGATCTTAAGGTCTTTGTTACAAACTTAGATAAGGTGCAAGAAATTGGTGTTGAACCTCGGTTTCTAGTTAATCTGTTTGATGAGCTTCCTAACCTTGAGTATGAAAGTGAAAATGGCATGGCTATGCCAAGTTCTGACCACCACAGTGATGAGGACCATTTAGATAAGGTGTTGATCTAGGAGCATTTATGTGAAAGCAACCTTGATTTGAATGATCAAGAGCTTGAGGAGGATCAATTTCAAGCTGAAATTGAGTTTTTCTGCTCACACTTAGATGTTATGCCAGCATCTTTAGAGGAGGGTTATCTTGAACAATAAAATCAAGAGGTGGAAGTGGTTGTATTCCTAAATAAGTCACTAGTTATGGAGCAGCCTAACCAACAGCCTGATCTTGACTGGTTGGAGGAGCTACCTTTCTATTGTACAGAGGAGCTTGAAGTTGAGGTGCCAATTGATGGTTTATTGAAAGAGGCTAGCTCATTATTTGAACACTTGCCTTTATTCATTGAAGAAGAAACTCTTGTTTCAGAGTGTACCTCCTTGAGTAATAATGAGTATTTTGAGCGTAGTCCAACTCTTACTAAGAGCCTTTCAAGAATTGATAGCTTTGATGAGCTATTAGCTACCTTAACGGAGGAGGATGGTTCATTGACTACGGAGGAGGAAGAAACATGGCAAGCTATCATGCAAAGTGAAGGTGATGTTGTTGTTTCCAATCATTCAAATTTCTTTCTCTCCAGTCCAAAGATTTCGAGGGAATGTCCTATTAGGCATCTAGCTGGGTTGCAAGCCAACAAGAGGGAGCAACCTCATAGTGACACTGATCTGGATCATGAAGGAGGGTATCAAGTTGAGCACAACCAGTACTTTCTCACTTGATCAGTTCGCTAAACAAGTCAGGTCGGTAAGTGACTCCATTTTCCTTCTCAGAAAGGTGTTGCAATAGTTTACTAGAGATTTGATTTTTCTCCACCTCTTTTGGTTAAGTCACAAGCTTATGGAGTATTGCAGATTGCAAAGGAAGGGCAGTTATTTTCTTGAACTAGTAAATGGTTTTGTGTAGGAAACCTTTCTTCAATTAGTAGGTTAGGGTAGTGTTTTATGCTAATAAGTACTTAAGGTACATTTATTTCAGTTATTTTCTTTCCCTAAGTGTTGTTACATGTTTTTTCTGGCCACTAGGGCCTTTTAGTTTGCTTTCAATTTGGTTTTGTTTGGTTTTCTATTGCTGTTTGGAGTAGTTTGCAGTACAGTTTCATGGTTTTCTGAGTTTGAGAAGAGCAAAGGTTGACTCCATGCCCAATGGATAACTAAGGTAATTGGTCTATATGCTTAGCAGGCAAGCATTTAGCAGAAATCACCAAAAATGTTACCAATTTTTCACCTACAACTCAAATTGGCAGAGCTGAAATATTTGTTTCATTTAAAGATGAAATGTTCTTAACATTTTCTGCTATGTTGGCTTTTGCATAGTTTAAAGTGCTTGGAAAAGAATGGGTTCAGTTTTATGATAGAAGAGAGAACATTCAGTTTATAATTTAATGCTTTGCAAAGATTTCATGGATGATAAAGAGTTATTTCATTTCGTATTACAGTGTTTTATTCACTTTACAAATGAGGTATACAAAAACCTACATAAGTGTTGTACTGGAAAGAAAAGAGAGATTAGATGTCCCACACAAGCTATGGGAATAGCTAAATTGGCACATCATAAAGAATGTACTATGCATCTGAAGAATGAAGAAATAAATAAGGAGAAACATAGCCATCATTGCATGTTTAATGTCTTGAGTTGGTTTCTGCTGTTGCTTTCCCATCCTTGCTCCTGATCTTCAAGTAAACCTGCAGTGATTGAGAAGGATTGTTAGAGCTCTGGATATGAGTCTTCTTATGTCCTTATCAATAGAAGTATAATACATTGCCTATGTTGTATTGAATAAGTTGACAAACGTCAGATATATGCAAGAGTGCCTAAAAAATGAAACATCACAGGAGCATTGAGCTTCACTGTTTTTATCTAACATGTTTGTTTACTGTGCAAGTATAGGGGAAATTATGTTGTTGATCCATTTCTAAATACATCATAGCATGTGGTGTAAAAATGGGCTCCCACAAGGGTTGAGCCCAACATGCTGCCCCTGAATCTCAAGAGGGGATGGAATAGAAGTTCATATTCATATTGCTTAAATAGAACATATTCAGCTGAAGGAGTGTCACATCAAGTGAGAGCATGAGCTTCAAGCTCATTACCCATCCATCATTATCAGTTCAAGTGATGAAATGAGAACCATACATGAGCAGTGAACTCATTCAAGACAGATCATAATGTGTGGAACTAAGTAAAGGCATTGTCAACATCATGCTATTGTGTTATTTCATTCATTGTCTATCTCTCATTATAATTTATATGCACTCAGAAGGAGTACTCTAATTGCTTCATGCAACCTTTCAGATGAGGAAATAATTCAAATGAAGGTAATGACAGAATACAACCTTCACTAATGTAAGTGCTCACATGTTCAGGACAACACTCTTGTGGTAATCAAATAATATAATATCCAGTGCTAACATAATAGATGCATCATAACATGTTCATCAAATTACCCTTCCCATGGTACTTGCACAAGAAGGGATAGTAAGAAGTACAGTGTTCACAAAAAAAAATAGATGAATTAGTCTCCAAGTATGCATTGCAATGTTCATAAGTGATAATGCAAATACATCATAAAGAAAGAAACCACTATTGTCAACTATGGAGCTATGGAGTAATATTTAGTTTGCATAGGGCTATAGCAAAAGTGACTATGTTATCACAGGTGCAGAAGGAAAGGCAGGGTTTTAAGTGTATGCAGACTCGAGTAAATATTTAGAAGTGAACAAATGTGTAGATACCGATAATTATATGTTAAACCAGAAGGTGCCTTCTTGATGCTGCGACCATAGAGCCTGTCAAAGTTGCAAGAGGAGTGATTAAACCCTAATAGGGTTTATATCAAGTAGCTATCACAACCCTTATCTATTTGCATAGAACACAGACAAATACAGAGGGAATATAATAGTTTTGAGCATGGGAGTTTAAGCAATACTCAGAAATGATGAAATACAAAGTGTAGATGTGGCCTGCAGATATACAGTGGCTTTTATAATGCTTCTAACAGAATGTAAAAATGCATTCATTTTAAATTTCTTGAGCTTGTATTGAGCACATATCAAATGAGAAATGAGGAATCATACAGCGTTCAAAAGGTAAAGCTTACCTTGATTTTGTTTCTGAGTGAAGATATACACACACAGGTTTTGCTTCATATGCTCTCAATGAGCTCAAACCAGTCAGCCATGACAGCCTCGACATCAAAGAAGATAGACATAGTAGTGAAAACATAATGAAATTCATCAGAGACTAAGTCATGGTCACAACTTAAAGCTACGAAATTTGTGTTTAACATATAAAATTTAGTTCAGTATTGAAACAAAAAATCTTACATTGCACTTTCTATGAAGAGTCTTCAAAAAATGCTCAAGAAATAATGAAAATGGAGGATTTACAGGTCCAAACGCTAGCTTCACAACAGCGGCTCAACAGAGCCTTTTTATCAAAAGTCAAAATGCAAAATGAGCCCAAAATTTTAGGGCTTCGAATGGTTTTGTTTTAGGGTTCCTTGTAGCCCTAAGTCGATAAGTGATTTTATCACATCCTTTTAAAAAATCATTGCCTCAACTAATACCCTCGTGATATTATTTGTTCCCCTTTGCATGTTTGATACCTAGGATTTATGGCTTAGGGTTCCTTTGCAACATTTGAAAGGTAAGTCAACATCTAATATGCCTTAGAATATTTTGAACAAAATGGAGGACAAACCCTAGGGGCCTTTCATTTTTCCAAAACATTCAATATACCTTCAAAGTTTTGTGATTTTTATAGAAAATCAAATGCCCAAATGGAAATGTATTATACTTGGCAAGATGAAACATATAAGCCTTGTATTATTTTTGCAAAGAATCAAATCAAACCAAATAAGAGATAAAACTATAAATCATTGTAAAACGTTATTAAAGCAATGTTTTTTGCTTTAATAATTGTTATTTTTATGCAGTTAAAGCAAAGTAAATTTAGACTAAATCATATCTTTCTAGATTTGGTTTCCTTGGGCGAAATTGAGAAAAGCTAGATAAACTGGAGATTCTTTTTTAGTTTACAATCAGGTAAAGCCTAATTTTTAGTGTCTTTTGGGAGGGACCACTTTGGAGAGAATTTTGGTAGCTTTTCTACTCAATTTAGTTACTATTTTGGAGGCTTTTCTATGGAGCTCAAAAATGGATCAAACTTGCTATTTTAAGAAGATTTCTCAGCTTTTTCCTTGGGAGATTTTTTGGGGTTATAAGTAGGAGGAAAACTTAGTTTTTTCTCAGTTCAGGATATTGTTTCTTCCTCTCTTGTTCACTTGCAGAGAGCTTTGTAAACATTTTGTACTCAGTTTCTACTCCTTTCAATCCAATAGAGCAGCAAAGTTCTCCTTTTCATACTTTCTAATTCATTTTGCAATCAGTGATCTGATGTTCAATTGTGATTCAACCTTTGAGTCCTTTTCATGTCTCATTGTTGCAGGATCGAGTGCAAAAGTCTCATGTGATGCAGGTTGTATGTCATGTTTAAACTATTTAGTTGAGTTGAAGTTGTGATAAAACATCCGTTTGTCCTTCATACAAACTTCTAAGTATTCAAACTTTCATACAAATCACTCATGTATTGCATTAATTTTAGTAAAATTGTGAGAATTAAAGACTTTTGTGAAGTTGTTTGTGAGTGAAATTATTGAAATAGATTAGAGTTCTGGTGCATCACCTATTAGAGTTTAGAATTTCATTTTTAGTCAACCTTCTATCCTTTTTCCTCAATAAATCTTTTAGTTTAGGTGAAGTTACCAAGAGAACTAGCTCACTCTGGAGGTTCACTCCAAGTTTTAGGCAACCCATAGGCCTAGGAGTGTTCCCATGTGTCAACAGGTAGCTAAGTTGATAGCTTAGCATTTGGGTGCATACTTTGTTGATAACAAATACTTGCAAACTTGTATATGTTAATGAGCCCGATAGGGAAACATTCTGTAATGAATGGATAATCAATGGTATCAGCTTGTGGAGTAGACCATACCATCATTTCTATGGCCCCATCTATGATTAAGTTTAAACACAGTAAACCCAAGATAAACTAGGTTGTGCTACTGTACTTGATACCTTATTTTGCCAATTCGATAGTAATAGATGAAATGAATCGAATGGATATCAATAAATATATATAATGTGAACATCATGACTCTTCGAGGAGAGTAATAGAGTACTATTCTTATACTGTCATAGTAATGCTTTTAGGACAGCCATGACTATAGTCTTGTTCTCACAAGAAGTAAAGTCTTGAAATATACTTTGATAAAAGAATCCACCCTAGTTATATTAGAAGCTAGTGGTAATATATGAGATGAATGCCGACTTTATAAATGGAAGTCATGTATTTTATATTTGACTTTATGAAAGTTTCTTAAAGAAGAACTTAGAGGGGTTCGACTCTATGAGTCTTTATGAACCTTTAAAAGATATTATGATTTGAGCCTTATTATATTTATTATGAACTGATTCTATCCTTGACAATAGGTAAACAAAGTAAACATTGACCAGGTAGGGTAAGTGTTGAAAACAAGAATGTACTTATTGTTCAAGAAAATGGGATAATGTGATGTGGAGTCACTAGTTTCTGAGTGTCTAAGAAACCAAGAACCTAAGTATGGGTTTTCGAGATAACAATCGAGTGTCCAAGGATTTGACTTAGATGACCTAATTATACTAGACCAAGAATGGTCAATTTTGATATGATTTGCAAGGTGGAACAAGGTGGCAAGGAGTCACAAGTTCCTCGTTATGAAAGTAACCATTTTAGTTGTAACCAACCTATGATGGGAGTCGAGTGTCCTGATATGGACGATGTATTGAATTGATCTCACTTATACTAGACCTAGAGAGAAAGGTCAATTAGAACTTACTATAGGACATGACAGCTTATAAGTCGAGTCAGGGTGGTAGACATATGACAACATTCAGTGTGTAATGTATATGTATGTAAATCTTTAGCCAAAGTAATGCATCCATCTCTCCATGCATTGTCAATCCATAGTGCTCCAGATGGCCTATTGTCTCCAGTAGTGTCATACATAGTTAGAGTGGATCTATAGTTGTGTGACCGTGAGACATTAGGAAGGACACAACACTAGATACCTAGATGGCTAACCTAAGGGTTCCTAATATCTAACTTTTCCGTGAAGGGTAGGGCCACTTCAAGTTAGGAAGTTTAGCAGGGGACCGCAGGTCTGTGGTTGGTGGAAAAGCACAAGGATGATGTTCTCCTTCCCAAGCATGAGACAACTTGAGGCTTATGGAGATAGATGTCATTGGTTCTAGATACAATGTTTGCATTGATGACCAGTTGGTCTATTGTAATGTATGAATTGATTTTGATGCCTTGGGCATAACTTGTACATGAATAGTGATGGTTTCTCACTGAAGATATGTAAATGATTATTGTATTGTAAGCTTTGTTATATTCTATTTATAATAACATGCTTAATTGATGAAATTATAATGAATCATTATAATTACGTTTTGATTTGCATAATCATATTGTTAACTAATCTCTTGATTAAGATGCATGTTTATGTTAAATCTTGAGCATTATGGATAGTGATGTTACAGATAGATTTAGGTTATATTTTTCTTCTTTACCTCGCTATAAATGAGGTTTTATTGGCAAATATGACGTTGTTAACTATATATAAACCGTTTGATTATACTTATGTATTCATTTTTAAATAAAGTTTTATTGGGAAATATCATACACCTCTTTAAATCCTTGTTACAAATTTAATTTCATGGAATTATAAAACTGCTTGTGGGAAGGAAATATTAGTTCTAAATTTCTATTAGATATTTATGAATGAAATGGGACAAGGGAATATAACTAGTTTATAGATTCTATGTATATTTATAATTGCATTTAAACAAATAAATGAATCGCTTTATTGAATTACTGCTTGAAAGTACACTCTCAGGGGTTGAGCAAAGTAAAGAATTAACAAAATTGTTTTTAGGCAAAAGCATGTGTTATTGATTTAGTTATGAAAACATAGATCAAGCTTAAACCTTTGAAATTAGTGAGCATATTTACCATATGTATATCTATATAAATGCCATCTTAAATATTACTAGCATCTATTCTATCTAAATTATCTTTGCTGCATGAATCATGAAATAAGATAGTAAAACTAAGAAAGATAGTAATAATAATATTTGAAATAAGTATGCATGGAAACTCATTGTTAAAAGTGGAGTAGGCATACATCATTATTAAATTTATATCTTGAATTGCATTTTCGTTGATTGTGCAAGGGAAAGGGATTAGAATGATTTAGGTGAATATGGGATGTTTATCTCTTATGTATGTTTGGGGTGGCTTTTGGGCTAGGATGCCGAATGTGGATCATCAGAGATGGCTTTTCCTTTTTTCAGGAATTGAACCTGTAACTATTTTTCTAAGGCTTAGATCTAAGCGAGGAGTCATTGAAAAAGATGAATATTTTGTCTAGAAAAACTTTATTTATATATATCTCTTCCACATCTGATTGTGAGACAATTCGCATATCATTATTTAGATTTGCACATTAGACTTTAGGTTGCATTGGGTGTTCCCTCCTGCTAGTTGTTTTTAGGCTGCTATACATTTTATGAAGGGCTAGGTTTCCTTCGTGTCATGAAGGGATCCAGGGAAGCGTAATTGCATCATGGTTGGGTGGAAAAGTACCTGAGCCATGTTCCCGTCTCTCGGCTCACAGGAGGACCATGTGGGCTCGTGGTGACTGAAGAGTTTGTTTGATTTATTATTTCTTATGTTGTACATGATTATTGTACCTTGTTGGATGATTTATGGCAAGAAATCCAATTGGAATTTGTATATATTTTTTATAGTGCTAACACCTGGTTTAATCACGTGATTTTGTAAGATTTAAAGACTTTTATTGATTCATATTTATGATATTTATCTTTTACTTGAGATGTTGTAATTAAGTGGCTTATTTACTTCATGTAGCTTTTGTGATGGAATGTGTACTTTACAGATGCAAACCGAACCCAAACCATAGTTTGTTACTATGCCTTCTTTGCATATTTTTATGCATTTTCAATTTTTAACAAGTGCATTTCATTTTCTTGTCCTTGATCTTTCTTCAAGTGATTTGCTTGCCATTTTTTACCTACATGAGTTGGGTTTTTTTGAATTTTTTTTGAGTAGGATCTAATCATCCTTAAATTTGGCTACATGATCTATTTTTAAGATTTTAATCCTCTATTTTCTCCTTGGGTAATATTGTCTTGCAAGTTTATGTTTGCAAATATTTCATTTTTCTTTAGTGACTTGCATCTCAAAGTCTTTTTTTGGATTAATTCTTTGATTTTGTTGTTTTGATGGTTTCATTAATTATTTATGGGAGTTTGGTTTGATTTTATGAAAATTTAATGATTTTTAGATTCCCAAAACTTCTCATAGTTTGCAAAATTTTACATGCTACAGGCTGGTCATGAAGTTCAGTTGCATTTCACACTCTACTTGTAAATTGTAGTTTTCTGCAAACTATACCTAGAGTCCAAACTCTGGCCACAATCCACATTTCAAAAAAAAATTGTAGTTTGAAGTTTGTTACATAAAATATAATCAAACTTTGAAGTCCAGTTGTAGTTCAGAAATCCAGAAGTTTGTACAACTTCCAACTGCTTGTTGCAAATGGGACTCAAAGTTCAATTGCATTTTATCATTTACTTGCAATTTATAGTTTTTGCAAACTGTAATAGGAGTTCAAGATTTGACCATAGTTCACACTTTGTTTGTATTTTATAGTTGCACTCTTTGTTGCAAATTTCAAATTGAACCTAAATTCTAGTTTGCAACTTGTATTTTTTCTAGAAAAATCTAAAACTCTTCTCGGTGGTTCTTAATGCACACAAGTTTGAGGAAAGTGGATTTTTATTGGATTTTTCATTATGGCTAACCTATTTTTTGGATGCAATTTAATAATTTATAGATAATATTGGAATTAATTCCATTTGGTAAATAATGATTTATTTTGATGCTAAGGAATGTCTGGTGGTGGTAGGAACTCTAACCAAGAATGTCTTCACCACCAAGAATGAAGTATAAATACAAGGACGTGGACCACCTTCAAATTGGTATCCAATTAGACAATATTTTGAAAAACATCAAATTTAGTGGACTCATGGAGGCTGATTTCTTTCCAGTATCACTTTAATCTCCAGATTTAGTCTTAACATGTGTAAGGTTTTATAATAAAAAGGACAGGGCAATTAGAATGATTCATGGCAAGGTGATTATGCAAACTCAACCACTCTACATTAAAGAGATGTTGAATCTTCCATCAAGAGAGGCCTTTGTCGAGTTATCCATGGAATCTTTTAGAGAGTATTTTAAAGCTTGTGTTGAATAGTGCACATACATCATTAATAAGAATTGGTTGGCCAAGCCAAGAGTGACAATTTATAGGTTGCCAAAAAGATTTTTCATAGTGAGTTTAAAGAAGAAATTAATGATTCAATTACTCTCTTAACTTAGGTCATAAGACTCAATATTACAAAATAATTTCATCCATGGATGTTTCAATTCATTGTTAAAGTCATTTTTGGCAAAGCGTTCATTGATTGGGCGACCCTTATAAGTGACAATCTCCACAAGAAATTAAGTGAAGTCATTTAATCCAAACAATTTTACATAACTTCATATCTAGTGTATGCCTTGGCAAGAAGGCATTAATTTTTTGGACCAGAACAAATTAGCATTATGGATTTAGGTCGATAATTGGTGTACCAATACTATTCTTAGTTGGAGATGAAGCAAATCTTTAATAATTTTAGAAGAGTAAATGATGCCTTCATAATCTATATCATAAGAATGCTTGAGAATGATA
Organism: Cunninghamia lanceolata; assembly: GCA_027924645.1. Lineage (NCBI taxonomy): Eukaryota > Viridiplantae > Streptophyta > Pinopsida > Cupressales > Cupressaceae > Cunninghamia > Cunninghamia lanceolata. Next base: position 6,258,568 of record BSBN01001221.1, on the reverse strand, counting down.
GAGCAAAAAGAATATCTCCAGAATCCATGGAGCAAATTCAAAAATAGGGAAATTGGTATTACCAATTCACTACCTTTACTTATATAAAAATGTTGGATTCACATGGGTGCCGTTAAGGCTTCCTTCTTATGTTAGTGACTGAGTTTCTTTGTTAGAGGTATGTTGGTAGGGCACTAAAGTTCATAAGATCTGTGTAGAGAAAAAGGTGAAAGGTCTTCCTTTCCTTTTATCAATTGAAAAGTATACATGTCCAACAATGTAAGCAAGCATAAATGTAGAAGCAAAATTATCACTCCTAACATTGAGACCATATTAGGCAAGGCCTTCTTTCAACCCTATGAAATGTATGGAAGGGTTAAAATCTATCATTGTGCATAAACCCCATCTTGAAAACTATTGGGCAAATTGTGTTGATGATATAAAAGTTCTTAATAGGTCATATTCACGTATGATAGTGCTACAAATGAGAATGTATCAGGTAGCTATGATATCTCAAGGATTATAGGATAATGGTGATGTCTTGGATTCTTCGTGTGAGGAAAATAAAGTTTTTGATCAGCCTCTACTAGCATGTGATTGGACTTTAGGAGAATTCAAGAATTTGGAAGCAAGAACATCTTTGGTGATCAAAAGAAGAAAGAGATGATTGAGGGGACATTAAAGACATTTTAGGGAGTCCAATCCATCCTATTATAATGGCATCTATAGAGGATATGAAGAAGTGATAGACGAGGTGCAAGTGAAGTTGACTCAAAAGAAAAATTCACCCAAGTTGAGGCTCATGTATTTGGGTATGAATTAGATAGAGCAAGGACAAGCATAGACTATGGATATTTCCCTTATTCTCCATAATGATATTTATAAGGCCCCTCCTCAGGTTGTGTAGGCTCAGGTAACTCAAATTGATGAGCCTAAACTATTGTCTCTAGAGGAAATTTTTACATCACCATCTCCATCTCATAATTTACCTCTTATCTTTTGGCCAACAAGTATTTCGAAGTCCTCCTAGACATGTATTAGAAAGAAATTCTATCTAGTATCTAGAGAAGGTACCCGATAAAGCTTCTTCTCCTCCTAAAATTCCTTCCCCACCTCTTCTTTCAAATGATAAAAACATACTGCAACACCAAGTCACTATCTGAGTAGGAGAAGCACAGACAATGGATACAATGTAGTGATTTGATCAAATTATCTAGAAGAGAAAGAGAGTTGTGAAGCTGGCTTTAGATGATCTTGCTCAACTAACCATTTTATTTCCATAACCCAATCTTCTAAAAAGGGCTAGGATAAGATCTTCTATCACAACTAATAGTTATGGGAATATACAAGTACAAATCATCACATCAGTATCAAACATGCCTGAAGCTGATATGCAACCATCATAATATATAGTTATTACTATTGGTTTGCGAAAGTTGTCAAGAGAGGAAGGAAACTAGCTTGCTAGGTCTTCAGTTGATTAGATTATTTAGAATATGGATAAGGACAAGGCCACTAAGGAAGAATTAAAAGATAAAGTTGCACACCTTACAACCTATATTGAGTATTTAGTTGGTCCTATTGGTTCATCTTCGATAGATGTAGTTTCTCAGCATATTCTCATGAATGAAAAGGAAATTTTAGTTACAGAGGAATTATGAAATGTAATGAGTCATTCATGCTTGGAATGCTGAGTTGGATAGTTTGGGTCATAAAATAATGCAGGAAATAATTTAGATCATAACAACATTATCCAAAGGAATAGAGGCTATTGAAACTTTAATGGTTGGAGTAAAAATTGAATTAAAGGTAATAGATAATATTTTTCCTCAAATAACTCAGATGGTAGATTTAGGTTTTCCTTACTTGGTGGATGAAAGTAATGTTAGTGATCAGGAGCCTAATGTGCATCAGAAGTGGAAGATGGATTATAAGTTTTAGATGAAAATCTTGAGCAAATGTCAGAGTAAGAGCTAGAAGGCACAAACTCTTGTTCAAAATGTGCACAACACCTTGGACTTTGTTTGATGAGAACTAAAATGTCTAGTCAAGTTACAAGTTTTACAAGATCAATTTTAGAATTTGTGAAAAGAGAGTCACTCAGGGACCTTGGCTTTACTACAAATTATGTTAATTATTTAATGAAAATAAATGGTACTTGTGAAAATTTTGAGCTCAAAATGGTGGAATTCAAAGATATTTAGAAGAAACTTCAAGATCCTTTTATGAAGATTGATGTTAAATTCACCCATTCAGATGGTCCAAATCCAAGATTGGTAAAGGCAACATTGGATAATTATGTTTCTTATTTGCAAGAGTTAGAGAAGGAAGTTGCTAAAAACAACTACTTCCTTTGGCCTATAAATAATTGTGTATTTGGTATTGAAAAGGGTCAGAAAACTATCTTTGTTATTGATACAATTTTACTTTCAGATTCTTTGTAGTTCTTTTTCCTTTTTTGTTTGAGTTTTCCAAACTTTAAGCATTTATCTATCTTTCATGCACTTATGTTCACTAAATGTTGATGAGTTTGAGATGTGCTAGAGCCATTAATACTTGGCTGATGGTGACGTGTTTTGTATGGTAAATAAAAACATATCATAGTGCCAAAGTTTACAAATATCTATCTTATTCACACCAATTTTCTCTTTGAAGATTGTACCTTCTTATGTGGTGATTGCAACAACAAGTCACATGAGGAATGATTTTATTCAAATTTGTCCATTAAAGCGCTGTGCGTGGAAGATAGGGAGTGCACGCTTGGATTTCTTTTCCCTTTTCTTTCTCCCCTCTTTTTTTTTTAAATTTTTTTTTAGTCATGGTTAGAGTATTAGTTTATATTTCCTTTCCTCATTTCTTTTTGTTAGCTTGGGGTTTGCATAAGGGTGCTGCCACAATAGTGTGTCCCACTTATAGGACATCTTGATTTTTGTCTAAAATCACATATTTTTTAGAAAATATAATAATTTAAGCCTTGAGGGGTTCCATCTAAAGGGGGTTAGATAAAACCTGCTTAGATCAAATCCCCTTGGAAAGAATCCCTAGTCTTAAATCAAACCCTCGATGGAGTCTCCTCCATACCTATCAAAATGCAGACAAAAAACCAATTTTGCTTTACCTTTTGGGGGATCAAATGAAGTCATTTAGAAACTATATTTTGTAAATATGTATCCATTAGTATAAGATTTCCAACAAGTATGATCTTAAATATGTTTCATTTAATTTTATATTTATTTTCTATTTTCTAGTGAATGTAGGTTTTTCACCGAACATCAAGGTCTCTATTCCACACATGCGTAAAAATAAAAAAATAGAGAAAAAATTCTAAAAAATATTTCTGCACTAGGTATTGATGTCCCTATTTCAACAAAAAAAGAAGTTAATTTGGATATATACAGAAAAAATTATGTTGTATGGTATAAACCTATGTCTGGATTATAATTAATCTCACTTCAAAAATTAATTAAAAAAATATGCAACAAAAAATTATGAAAAAAATCTACGCACTAGATATAGGTGTTAAAAATATATGTTTAGAATTTAATAATTTTATCATTTCTATAAAAAAGTTATGTTGTATGGTATGAACATCACTGTCTAAAAATGTTGTTAATTATAAAAAATAAGTTATTAAAAGTTACGTAAAAAAAATTCACAAATTATTTCTTAAATTTAAAAAAAAAAATAGAATATACACATGAAATATCAAAAGTCACTATTCACATCATCTTTAAATTATTAACGGTTTAGTTGTTATAGGTCTCAGAAAGTGGAAATTTCCAGTTAAAAATGTTGATTTTAATGTCCTACTTTTAAAAGTGGGACACAGTATTGTGGGATCACCCATTAAGAAGGCAGTTAATGAGAATAAATGTTAATATCTTCAAAATATTATGCATTGTGAATGAGTGGAGCAAATTTTCAGATATATTTTATGGATTTTGCACAAGATAGTTTATAAAGCTCTTTGATTAATGGTGGCATGAAATTTAAGTAAGGAAAATTTTGCATTCTCAAGTTCTTGCTTTGTGACTTTTCATATTCCTTTTGAGATTATTGGAATTCTTATGGGAATTTGATGAGATAAATTGTTGAAGTTAATGCATGTGGTAATTATTAACTTGATGAGGTATTTTATAGTTTAATGTTATTGGAATTTATTGATGAGAACTGAGATTTGGATTATAGTGGACTTTGTCTCAAATATTTGGATTTTCTTCTCTAGAGTTTGGAATCTTTGAAGGCTTTGTTGGAGCCCCTTGAATGGGATAGACTGAGGCTCACCTATTGAGCTATTCTAGTCTTTTAAAAAAGAAGATACTAAGAATAAAACTCTTGGGGTACTTTTCCTTTCAAGTAGGGGAACTAATGTTGTTCCAACTTGTTGGTGTGCTAAAACACACATCAACAAGTTGGTCGCTCATTGAAGGAGGAATTATGTTCTGTAGATAAGTATTTGATGTTTGTTTGCATAAATGTGTGAAGTATGTTTTGTTGTCATTATATAGTGTTAACCTATATCTTTAATGTGATTTTATCATTGTGTTTGTGTTTGTGTATGAAATTCTTGTACATTTAGTTATTAAAAAAAAGGAAAGTCCAAAAAAGTAGAAAGAGTGTTAAAGATTTATTTTAATGTGCTATTTGTATTGGAGAAAAATACCAAAACGAAACTCATAGTTAGTTGTGATTTCATTGTTATTCAGTAGTTAGATGAACTTAGAGAATTTACTTTTTAGTATCCTTTACTTTAAAAAGCATAAACATTTTTTAATTTCATAGTTAATCTTTTCAATTTAGTTCTAGTGTTTTAATTTTGTATTTAACTCTTTAAATTCTAGTTAAGTAGAGTAATGTGTGCACATTTCCTTTTAAAATAAAGTAGATGGATTTCTAGGGAAAGAATCCAAATTACCCTATTGTAGATATTCTTTGGACACCCCTTGGATTGACAAAGTAATTATCTACTAAAGTATGAGGTTTAATGATGCCTCATTAATAGGGTACCAAAAGGTATTGCAAATACACATTTCTTTAAATTCAATGAAATTTGTAGGCTGCAGCATGTCTCCAAAATCAATTGCAACACATGGATATGGTCTTTCATTAATACGTACATTGTCCAATCATCTAGATAAACCTCTAAAAAATCATGAATAAAATCCTTGAAGGCATTAATCATAATGCGGTTTAAAACTATAGGGGCATTCTTAAGACCAAAAGATATCGAAGTATACATAAAAGAGCCCCATTATGTGGCAAAGGTGGTTTTAGGTTGGTTTTCCTTCTATATTTTGACTTGGTGGTATCGTAAAAACCCATTTGTGAATAAATATACCTCTCTTCCTGCCATATATTCTAATACCTCTTCTATAAAAGTTGTCAAGAATGTGTCATGGACACATGATTTATTAGGTTCTCTAAATTTAATGCAGATCCTTAGTTATCCTATTTTCTTATTTTGTACCACCATTGGACTAATCTACTCTGAATCTTCAACTAGCTTGATGATGCCTACCACCAACATTTTGTCTAGATCCATCTTGAATTTAGTTTTAACATTTGGATTAAGTCTATATAGTCTTTTCCTTTGTGCTTTTGCTCCCTCTCTTAATTAAATTTTCATTATCTCTTCTTCTTTTATGCCTTTCAAGCTAGTGAATGTCTGGGGAAATAAATCTTCATACTCTTTGAGTATTTTTGCTACTTGCATTACTTATTTTTCTTCCCATTATTCACCAATCTTTTCTACTTTAGAGTATCCTTCTACTGCTATATTTTCTTCTTTTAGCTTTAGCTATTGGTGATAGTATTCTGATGTTGTGGTATTCATTAAGGCTATCTCCTATCTCCTTCTCTTACCTTAAATTGTAAGTTTTTAGGGCATTCTTCCTTATCATCTTGTTCCACCCTTCTCTTTGTATTGTAGCAAATTATTTGCAGTATCTTTTCTTCCTTATCTATCCATTCAACCAGCTTTCCTTTTCCTTTTCTTTCTTTGGTGCTGATGTCTTCTCCTTTTTTGGACAAAATTTCCCTAACTGCTTTTGCTAGTAATAATGTCACTTCCTTTATTATTTCAAGTATATCATTGATGGTTCTACAAGGGCCATAGAATAAGAAGGTTTTGCAAAAATCTTCTTGTAATATCTCCCAATTCCTTATTTTTGCTCTTTTCTCCTTGTTGATGTACCATATTTTAACTATAGGAGATAGGGTCTAGTAAAACAACTAAACATAGAGTCTCTCATCATTTTCTCTCATTCAATCCCATTCCCTGATGCAATTTGTTAAAGGAGTTTTGGGGTGAACAGTATTGCAATATTTTGGGGTGAGTTGCTAGTCCCCTTCCTCTAGCAAATACCTTGTTTTGATTAGTACTGTGAATTCTTTCCATTTCAAGATATTGGGTTTATGTGTAAACCACCATCATGCTACATGACATATTAGAGTATCCTAGAGGCTTTTATCCTTAGATCTTCCTTCTAAAAATTTCTTTCTATATTTTCTATATAACTTAGTCAGTCATGTACCCTGGAGTAGTGAGGTAGCCTAATGTGTGAGATACCTCTAGCTATGTGTTGGATCATGAATGTGGGGTTTGCATATTATTTATTTATATCATACCCTTTATTCTCTTTGATTTGCAATATATTCTCCTCATTTTATATGGGTTTAAAGGTTGTTTTTGGTATTATTTTCATGATACACATACTTATAGGTCCTAATACTTTTCTTGTGACTACTATCTATAAAAATTTCCTCTTCAAAATTTGGGTCTTCCTTAATTTCTATTTAGAGATTTTTCCTAGTGAACATATTGCTTTAGTATCCTCTTCTCACTCAAATTTTCCTCTTGTGCCACCTCTTCTACATATGTGGTGCACATGTCTGTATAGAGAGATATGTATTAGTCTATTTGTGTTGAAGAATGATAATTCTTCTTTTTGAGAGTCATAGACTTCGTTACAATTTTTGAACCACTCTAGGTTCAAGAAAATGTTCAATGTGTCAAATTGTTCTTTCATCTCAGTGACTTTAAATTCTACTCTCTTCCTTTTCCCTAATAGGTTTACTTCAACATTGCACCATGTTCCAATAGTACTAATGGTAGTTCCATCTGCAAGTGCAATGGTGTATGGTGTATCATACAATGTTGGTTTACCAAATTCTTCCCATACTCTCCTTGGTATGATGCTAACATCTATGCCAAGATCTACAAGTACATTCTTAAACCATTTATTATGAATGCAGAGTTCAATCATAATTGGTTTTCGAGGTCTCAAAAAGTTAGTTTTTTTATTCCAATACTTTGTAAACTATTTTAGATTTCCTAGTATATTTTCCCCTTCTACAAAGTTTGCCAAGTTCTTCAATAGTTGAGCCTCCCATTCAAAAAAGCAAGATTTTTAGCACTATTTCTTTTTTCTTTTTCTTTTGCAACAATCTTCTTTGTTTCTTCCACTATCAAATCACACTTTTTATTGTTTGGTAGATATTCCTCCTTTAACTCTTCTTCAAGTATTTTCCCTTTGGCGGTGACTTTTTCTCCCCTAGTAAATACTACAACTTTGTTTTTCTCCCATACTCTATCAAATCTTTTTTCTAAGCTTCTCCTTCCTTTATAGGCATTCTCTCTCTAATTGTTCCTCTTATATTAAAGAGGATTGACCTTCTTCCTCCTTATCATCTAGTTCTTCTTTCAAGCATCACCTAGCTCCTTGGGGGCTTTGTTTTGGTTTCCTCATCACTACTTTAACTCTTTGTGATGCATGATGTCTAGATAGGTTTTCATTCTTTGTGTGTGTGAATGCATTCTTATAGTATTGTTCCACTTGTGGGCATCTGAAAGAATCATGATTAGGATAACCATAGAATCCACATACTTCTTTTCTTCTCTACATTCATTAGTGTAATGGCCCATTTCTCCGCACTTATAGAAAGTTACCTCTTCTCTTCTTCTTTGTCCTTGGCCTTGGACATTGCCACATCCTCCCCTATAGTCATTATGATAGTCATGGTTTTCATTTTGAGGATAATTGGTAGTTGGGGTTTTGTTCCTAATTTGTGGAGCCATTGTTTGTATTGTATTGATGGTGCACTAGTTTCTCCATTGAGAACACCTATAATCATGGTTCTATGTATAGAACACTCTCTTTTACAACCCTTTAGATCTCACATCCCTCTATGCATTTGTTCATTATTTTCACATTGATGACTACACCATTGATCATGTTCATCTTATTTTCATAGCTAGAATATAAGGGATGGGAAATCATTTGTTTCATGTTTATCCCACTCACTGCAAATTTCGTGATACACTCTTCAACTTTTGGGGTGTTGGTATCATATATGTTCTCAAGGTCACTTCCATTCTCTCTACTTTCAACACCAAGCACTCATTTATCAAATATCCCTCATTAGAGAAATATGTGCATCATATTTTCTTCCACATCACTAGTGATAGTTCTTGGTGGCTCTCTTCCTTGGCTAGAATTTCTTGTTCAATCCTTAGTTGTTCTAGTTCCAATTTTAAATTTTAAATTTCTTGATTTTCTCCTTCTTTATCTTTTCTTCTCCAAGATTATACCCTATTCTACAAGACAATTATATTGCATCATAATATCCTTCAAATACTCTTCAATCTAAAGAGGCTCTTAGTTTTGGCAATAGTCTAGAAATAAACCATTCTATCCTCTATTTCTTTATGAGCAGTTCGTCCAACTTCCTTACTACTACTTTAAATCTCTGATCAATTTATTTAATGGTCTCTCCCTTCTTTTGAAGAATCTCTCTCATCTTACTTACACTCCCTAAAGTATCCTCTAGAGACTCAATGTTACAAAGGAAATCTTCTTTCACATCTTGTCATTCCTTGTCATGTTTTGAATATTTCTTCATGTACCACCATAGGGCATTGTCCCTAAATTTTCTAGCAAAATAATAAAGTTTGACTTGATTATATCTTGTTTAATTTATTCACTAGGTGTATCCTAGAACAAATATGTGTTTTGATGCTTCTTTTGTGTTCTTTCCAAAAATTAGTAGATTAGCCCTATTCTGGTCCATAGTCAGTGTGATAGGAACCTTAGTTTTGTTGGTGTAATTATTTATTTAATTACACTTTATTAAGCTTACTTAGAGTTTTTTAATCTCACTTAGGGTTTTCTATGTTTCTATATAAAAGCAAGGTCTCTCATGTAATTATTAACTCCAATATAATTATTTCATCCATAATCAAGCAATTTTTCCTCTTGTCTCTCTCTTGTAGAAGGTAAACTCTAGTTTTATAGGTGATCTTGGGAGATTGAGTCCATTGGGGACTATTACATGGTATTAGAGCTCATAAATTAGCTCTTACATGGTATTGTTGCATCGTAAAATGTGTACACTAGCATTTTACACCTAGTTTAGCACCTAGGTGGACCTAAAATGTTTACACTTGTTAATTAGGACCTATTTTAACACCTTTTTAAACATTAAACGATTAATTCTTGAGCCTGATGATAAAAACCAACAAAATAACTACATGGCCGACCTAAACACACATAATAGATCTCATGTCAGATTTTTTGGGGCTAAAGGACAAGGGTGCCCAAGCGCCTTGCTCGCTCATTTAGCTCTGACCTAATTTAAGGGCATGTCAGGTTTGAGCATCTTAAATGGTTCTTCATGTCGACCCCATTTGATTTTATTCATTGTTGGTGAGCTAGAATACATATAAAAGCAAGTTATTTTATTCATTTAAATCTCTCTAAGTTCTCTAAGCAATCTAGGCACTCTTGCACTCTCTCTTCTTCTCTCTTATGCTCTCTACTCTTCTCTAAAGCTCTCTATGGTGGATTATTACTACAACACTAACTTATTGTAGGTCTTGTGAATATATTGCTACTTCATTGGGCTACACCAACTTCTTGAGTCAAATTGTGACATCGTCTTCAAGCATGCTAGGGTTTCCATGCTCATGGTGACTTCTTTCCTTCATGCTTTGTTCTAGCATTCTATTCTACTTCACATTTGCCTTTGCCCTCCTAGGGCATGACAGGATGTCGTGAGGTCCTAACACTTTAGTTGAAATATGTCAATTATGTCGACCAGGTAGTGTCCAAGACAGTTTGCAATAGGGAATAGATTTAGACATCTCATCTTAGCAATGGTTTTCTAAAGTTTGAACAAGCCTAAATAACATAATGAATCTAAGCTAGAAAGCATAAAATTTCTAAACTAGAAATCATTTGAATCTTTAATTTAGAAAGCATATAAACTTGAAACTAGGAATCAACACCTACATTTTTAACTACAAATTTTGAAAAGATAGCTAACTATTTACTGAAAATAGATTAAAACTTGAGCTGACAACTAATAATAGATTTTATGAATGAAGCAGATGCTCTGAAAACTTAAACATAACAAACATAACTTCAAAGATTGTTAACTTGAACACAATATCTTGCAGAGACACACAACAATGATAAAACAAAAAGTTTCATTAATCTAAACAAAACATTTACTAAACATAATTGAACAACACAATTTCAAAATGATAAAACACTTATCTATCCTATATCCTTCGAGTGTCCAACTCTCAGGAGATCTTCTTATTGATTCAAATCACATGCATTATCTAAACAACTCCAAAGTAATTCCATTTGCATTTGCATTTCCATTGCTCAAAATATATTACTCAGAATAAACTCAGTTGTATTTCTTCATATCATAGAAAATTTTCACGAACATAACTACTAAACATCAAATTCTGTATTGTATATCAGAACATAGCATAACATAACATAACTATTTTAGGAATTACTCATAATCTATACTACCAAAATCCTAAATTTCAGGTGATCCATAAATGCCACTTGAAGAAGTCTTTAATAGAAAAACAAACTTTTAAGTAAACTAGGTGTGTAATGCCCACCCATAAAAAACACATACAAGTGGGCATACACTTACGTAACTACAATTTTTTTTCTAACTTAAAGGCATTTATCTAAAGAAAAATTAATTTCAAAGGATTAAATCACTCATTTACTAATAATAACTAGAAGCATTAATCTAATCTACATTCCAACTTGTAAGATCTACTTAATTTATTGGCACAAATAATATTGTTACTAACGAAAATTTTTAACTTAAATAATTCTTTAAATAATCTAATTCAAATAACATAGAATAATAGTACTAATTCATGATTTCATAAAGTAGTAATAAAACATTCAATTTCTTCACAAATCTAGTCTTACATTCTTTTTCGAAAGAAGTCTTAACCTCTATTTTCATTTTCTAAATTCCAATACAAAAGCTTGTTTCTAATTCACAATATAACAAAGCTTTCCTTATTTTGAAAAATAGAATAAGATAATGTATTTACTTTTGAATCAATATAACACTATTGTTTTTCTTATAATTAACCATACGACTAAATAAAATTAAAACCCTTTTTCCTATAATTCGAAAATTCTTTTATTTAATTCTCTACTTGAAATAAATCTAATAACTAATTTGAAATAAACCTAAATCAATCTCTCAAATCAATTATTATATTAATGTATTTTCAAATTAGAATTATCATCTAATTCAACCTTAAAATTATAAAGCAAAATTAAAACAATTCCTTTTTCTATTATAAAAACAAAACTTCCTTTTATTCAACTAGAACATTTGCTTTCTTTAAAGTAAAAAGAAAATAACTAAAATTGTTTTTCCAAGTAAAACTTGCTTTCTTGTTTAAAATAAAACAAATCATAAAATAAAACAATTCATGAAATAAAACATAATATATATATCTTTGTTTAAAATAAAATTAATCATAAAATAATTGTTTCCTTTAAAACTCCAAAAATAATTACTTTTTCCAAATATATGTAAAATAGAACTAATTTGAAATTCTTTCTAATAAATTAATGAGACAACTAAATTGCTTTTCAAATTAAATTATACATATAAAGCTTGCCTTTTATTTTGTATTCTTAAATTAAAATTCCTTTTCATTCCAAAAATAAAACCAAATCTATTATTTTTCTTTTACAAAATTGATTAAAGCCAAGATTGATTCTTTTCCCATTTTAAAGTAATAAAATAAAACTGATATTATTTATAAAAATTAAAGCAATAAAAATAAATTAAAATTGAATTATAATTATACTGATCATTCTTTTCTTTTTTTCTATTTAATCAAATTGATCTCCATGATTTTTTTCCTATTTTAAAATGTGTTAGAAAGGTAAAATTAGGGCTTAAATTCGATGGCCGTATAGCCGTATTTAGGTATTTTTCCGTAAAATACAATTAAAATTTTAAATAGATTGTATCACATGAAAGGAGACATTTTGAAGAGATTGTCAAAATTTATATAAGATTATGATGATATATATTTAGTTTATATATAATTTTATTTATACTAAGGTATGCCATAGTATTTTAAGGGCACCTTTGAATGGATAACCGTCATAAAAGAATTGCTTGACAGGCAAGGTCGAACGTCAAATTTAAGCCTTGGGTAAAATAGAGATCTAAAAATATCATAAATAATTAAATAATAATTTCTTTTAATATAATTTTATAAAAAACATACAATCACATGTATAGTCATAATCTTCAAAATAGTAGTATAGATAGATAGTTACTAATTTGTACATATCTGATAATTAACAATCTAGGTATGGCTGAATTCTTGTGAGGATTTAGTCAACTAGGTTTCTCATCTTTAATACAAATATCGAAGAAACCCAGTTAATAAAATAAAATTTATTAAAGATACAATGTACTGGTTTTTATCAAGATAATTTTATATCAGCCCATACATACAGTTACAAATATTTTTATATCTAAAAAAGTAGAATCTAGGTATCACTAATTTTTTTATATGATTTAGAAAACTCAATGATGCACCTGACCTAAAATTTTTAGATGAACCCAGTTTCTAAAACAAATGTTAATGAAGATAGAACAGACTGGTTTTTCTAGGGATAATTTTACTAGTTTTTATAAAAAATAGTGAACTTGTTAAATTCACAAAATAAAAATAATGTGAGGTGAAATTATACATATATTTCAATCAACTATTTTCTTTTCCCAACAGCCAAACCATAAAAATTTATAAGGTTATACAAAATGGAGGAAACATTTCCAGAATTATCAACATATCGAACAATTAATTTATTTTCATTTCAATGACATATACAATCACTCAAAACTCTCTTTGTTCAACAATGGAAAAATTCCAACAAGAATCACATACAAAGGCACTTTTTCCAAAACTTAAAACATAAATAGCTTCTTTCTGGAAGACCCAAAGAGACTCTTCCCAACTTCCAATCTTTAACTGGGACCTTTCTTTAACCTGCACACATACAACCAAATAGATGGCCAAGTCCTTCTCTCCACCCTACCGTAGGGATTGCATAAGCACATCCCACCCCTGAACAGAAGAACTCCAAAAACCAGGTTCACATACACATGCAAAAAACTTGTCAATACACAAATCCAGAAAGAGTAAAATCACAAGACTCCCACAGTTTGACTCACAAACAAGGATCTTTCTTGGATCCAATTTAGGGGGAGGGAGGGGAAAGTCAATCCTCTTGGGGACACAACAACTATAAAAAATCACCACAAATCACAATACACAATTCCATCACCACCAACCCTTATACCTCCACACACACCTCCTCAACAATGCAAAGAATTCAAACCCCAACACCACCAATCACCACCACAACATAACAACAATCTCCACTTCTCCACACACCTCCAAAATCTCCATACACCTCAATATAACAAAATATACCAACATGCATCTCCACAACCTCCACAAATACACATCAACACAACAAATTATCCAATATACATCTCCACAACCTCCACATATACACATTAACACGTAATTTATACCAATATACATCTCCACAACCTCCACAAATACACATCAACACAACAAATTATACCGATATACATCTCCACAACCCCCACAATACACCAATCACATATCCATCAATGAATCAAATAAAACTAGTAACCATTCCCCAAGAGAGGTTCGCGCCTCCCTCAACCCCCAAGACTTGGGAGGCTCTCATCAATTTGGAGAGCCGCTCCCATACAACCCAAAATCCACAAACTTGACAAAAAGATAGAAAAACCCAAAACCTCATACAAATATGAAAATCTCATACAATTACATAAATTTTACAAACTTAAAAAATGCGAGAAATCTAGAACATTACCTCAGCTCCCCAAGTTAGGGCGAGCCAAAAAATAAAACCAAAAATGAAATCCAACCCTTGCTCTTGAATCCAAATTCTTGTACTCAAAATTTTTCCAAAATCTTCAAGCCCCAAAGATCTTTCTTTTCTTCTCAAATTTTCTCCTCTCAAATTCATGCACAAAAAAAGTGTAAAACCCCTTACCAATTTTGCCATAAATAAAACTACTTAAACTCAAAAAGAAGGAATAAAAAAGAAAGCAACTTTCTTTCTTTTTCCTAAAAAAAAACTCTTCCTTTCCAAAATAATACAAAGAAATAAAATCCCTTCATAAAAGAAAATATTAAAATATTAATTTAAAGCACTTATCCTCATCCCACTAAAGAAATAATTAAAATAAAATAAATAATTAAATTGACTCTCACCACATAAATGCAATTAAATAAAATTTATAAAAATAATAAAATTTCACAACACAAAAATAAAAATTGAAATAAAACAATAATTTTACACCACACTTTAGCCTTAACCCCTTCCATGGGTTAGGCTAGGCTAACTGGTATAACATAGGGGTTCATGGAGTCTCCGAAACCACTTAAGGAATCTTGGCCACCCACTTGCACACTTAATTTCGAACATCAATATGTCAAGATAATATAGCTGAAGCAACTTAATGCATAGCAAAAATAATTTAAATAATCAAATTTCATTCCTGATCATATACTCAAATAATTTAAAAATAATTTATTTGATAACTAACATATAACCATCCAATTGTTTTAACACTTTCTTTCCCACATAATTATTATTCTATTCAAATAAATTAAATCATATAATTCAACACTTAAATCCATAAAGTTTAAATATCATAAAAATATCTAAAAGTGTTAACTAGCATAATGTCCAACATAATAGCCATAATGTCTATAGTACTAGAACATAATGTTTCACACACATCAAATATATAATCTAAATTTACATAAACAATTAATTCAACTAAGGCAACTAGAACATCGCAAAGAGATGGGCCTCACAAGGTGTCTATTAAGTTCAACATAGTAAAGGCTCCAAGTGGAGTCATGAAATGTCTTAAGTGTTTTTAATAGAAAAAGAAACTTCCAATAAAGTCCATGATCATGTATTCCTAGATTTCTGGTGCCATGAGATTCTGACACATTGCTGACTTTAGTTACTTTTAAGTTCCACTAGGCTCTTCATAAAAACCTACATAAATACACAGAACTTTACACACGATCATGTCAACATTAGTGGAAAACTTCAATCAATTAGAAAACAAAGATTTGTACATCATTCTATAAAAAATAAACAAATGTTTCTTATAAAATTAATAAATTGGCATGGTTTGGGTGATTGGGTAACACAGAAAGGGGTATATGGTTTATTATGAAATGAGGTTATTTATACCTCATTAGGGCACACACTCTTTATCTCTCATCATCACTATTGTGGAGGTGGAAACACCATTCATGGGGATTGACTTAGGCAAGCTCCTAAATAGCACCCAACATCTTTCCTTGTCTTATGTGTGCAGGTCGCATCCGGAAGAATTTGCAGAAACTGAGTTACATGAAGCAAGAGCACAAAAGGGCGAAGACATGGGAAGTTTCACATTCTACTAAACCCTAATCAGAGTCTAGGGCACCCAAGCACCCTGGTCCTTTGGGTCCCTAAATCTAGATCTAGGTTCTCCTCAATCCCTTAATCTTTTCTATCTATTTAGATTATAGGTATCTACTTTCGATAGTCTGTTATGAGTAGATCTTTGTCAACTAGGGTTTGATATTTTTCCCTAGTTTACTTGGTTAGATTTGGTTGAAACTCCTATATACAATAAAGGGATAAAACCACTATAGTTTGGCTCTCCTTCTTGGGTAGAATCTAAGCTCGGTTTGTGTTCCAATGTTTGTAAAAGAGGGTTTGACCTGGTTAACCTTGTTAGGGTAAGTCACTCTTTTCTACTTAACATTTTGGTGAACCCGACTCTTCTTGCACTTTGGAATCCTTCTTGCTTCAGATATGAGTCATTTTCTTCCCTAGATCTAATTAGTTTTCATTCATTCACTATTTTACATACCTACATTGATAATTTGGTTCCATTACTAGATGTCCTTCTTTCTGACCACTTTTCCATTTGGTTCCATATTGATTGGTAGTTTGCTCATCCCAAGAACAATAAGATACAATTCTTTCTCAAGAATTCCTTATTGAATCATCAGCCTACATTGGTTCATATTCATTAGATTTGGAATCTTGAACCAAGTCCTACTAAGAAGATAGGTTGGATTGACTGGTGGAATAGTGCCATTAAGTACACCACCTCTTTCCTTCACATTTATGGCCATTAGTTAGTGATGTTTCACCATTGCTCATATGAGGATACCACCTTGAAGCTCTGTCAATCCATCACTATGCTTAAATCCAACCCCTTTGCTCTTGCTCTCTATTTGTAGGTGGTTGAGCTTCACCATCAAAAGCATATTGCTAATAATCATACTACTAGAGGGACCCAGATTAAGGCTAGATTGTATTGGCTCAAAGTTGGGGATGAAGCTTCTAAATAATTCTTCCAAGCTCTTTATGCCCACCACACATCCCAATCCATTAAGAAAATCCATGATGGACACCAGTTTCTCAAAGAGCTCCTAGATATTCTCTAGACCTTCTTTCGACACTATGAGAAAGTTTCTAAAGATCAAGAGAATTCCCCTGAATGTGATCACATTTTGCAGGAATATCTTCAGGTTGTCCCTTGTAGGATTTCCTCTTCTTAGCATGTGTGTTATGATCAGTTTCTCTCCATTACTAACCTTCATGAAGGTATCTTCACTATGGCCAATGATAAAGCCCCAAGGTGTGATGGTTTTCCTTGTGAATTTTATGTCACTTTAGGATACCATGGGTAGAGATCTTCATAAAGTTTACCTTGAATATTTTCATTCTAATTCTTTAGGAAAAACTATTAATAAAGGCTTGACATTAAGATCATACCTAAGTATAGAGATCATTATGATATTTGTAATTGGTGGCCAATTACATTACTTAATGTCTCCTATAAGATCATTGTCAAAGCACTCGCCTTGAAGTTGGGACATCTTTTGACGCAAATCATTCGGCCTAGGAAAACTTGGCTTTATCAAATCTAAATTTATTTTGGATAATATTATTGTTGTGTGGGGAGGTATGGAATGGTCCCGCTGCTCTTAGCAGTAAGCTATTTTTATCAAAATTTATTTTGCTAAATCCTATGACCACATGGAGTGGCCTTCATCATTGCTATGCTTTAAGCTTTGGGATTTGGCCCACTCTTTGTTCAATCTGTGTGCATGCTTTTTGTAGATGCCTCTACTTGCATCACTATCAATGGCTACCAATCTTCTCCCTTTGGGATTTTCAGGTCCATTCTTCAAGGATGTCCTTTGGCACCAACCATTTATGTTCTTACTATTGAGGGATTTAGTTATATTTTAGCCCATTTGCTCCCCCAATAGCTTGCCAAAGACATCTCTCTTCCTAATTCTACTTCTCAATTAGTGAATGAGCATTTTGTTGATGTCTCTTTCCTCACTCTTGTAGAAGAAGAAAATAATATCAAGAAAGCTCTTCACTGTTTGGATATATTTTGTAAACCCTACATTAAGTAATAGAAGACTCAATGTTATAGACAATCCTTTCTTCCTAAGCCTCCTTGGCTTGACTCTTTTGGGTGGAAGTGAATTGAGCATGGATAAATATTTCAATTTTTGGGCATTCCTTTTACTTTTGAAGCCTCTCTAGCTGCTCTATGGTAGGCGATTATTTCTAGAATTGAGAAGAAATTTTCCTATTGGATCACTAAGCCCTTGTCTATAGCAGGGAAGTTTTAGATTTTCTCTAAAATTCTTACCGTTACCCATATTTATTATTCCTCCTGTTGGGTCCCCTGTAAAGCCTCTTATCAAAAGATTGAAAAGCTTCTTAGGGACATTCTTTGGGCCTTGTTTGAGAATCGCATGGGATTTCTTAGGGTCTCATGTGAGTATTGTTGCCTCTTTCATGATTCTTGAGGGCTTGGTTTAATTTCTATTCAACACCAAGGTATGGCTCTTTACGCTAAATGGATCATTAGAGTCCTTGAAGGAAAGGAGGCTTGGAAATTTCTTGTGCATCATTATATTTCTTTAGGCATTCTTCTTGGGAAGTATGCTTGGAAGGGGATTGATCTTCATACTCTTCTCGTTATGAAATATCTTATTTAAATCCAAGGAACTTTTGTCATCAAAAGTATTTGGAAAGCTTGGGAAGCTTTGAAGATTTGGCTTCTTTGGAATGGTATTGGATTTTGCAATGGTCTCTCTATTAAATAGTAGTCCATTTAGTGGTCTCCTATCATTACTTGTTAAGATCATCCTCTTGATTGAAACCCTTGGGTTCGTGCTCTGAGGTTTTCCAAAAAAGGTATTAAGACCTTTCTAGATCTATTTTCTAGAACGATTGGGAATTTATTATCCTAGCCTGAAGCCAAAGCTCAATTTGATTTGACTAATTAAGATCATAAAACTTTTCAAATGATTATTGATGTAGTGCCTCTAGATAGTATTCATAAAATTAGGGTCCGGGTGAGTGTAGGACCATCTTGGGCCAAACAGTGGCAATAGGCAAAAAAATGTGTCTTTACTTAGCCAAAATCTTGAAATAGATATTTTGACTTTTTGTATGGGTCAAATAAAAAGTTGATTTGGTTTGGTAATACCAAACCACAATAGATATCAGTTATTATAGACACCTAAATTTGACCTTGTCCTTACAGAATCACCTAAACACCATCATGTGGCATCTTGCGACACTTTCATCCTAGGCCCCTTTCATTATCCAATTTATTAAATAAATTATCTTTATTTATTTAATTAATCCTAGTCCATTTTCTAAAATTAATTATATTTATTTAATTAATTTAGTCCATCCTTTAGCCACATTAATTAAATAATTTTATTTATTTAATTAATTTGTTTCTCCCACTTTGTCCTATAATTAATTGAATAATTTTTTCATTTAATTAATTATTTTTCACCTATCCTAATCCTTGTACAATTTTATCTATGAGTCTTAGTTGAACTCATCCACAAAGGTCCTATCCTTCCCACATCCCTGATCATATAAATATCACTATCAATCAAGTCATTTTCTCTTATCGCGCCTATCTAAATTAGACCTAGTTGAATTGAGTATTGTTATGCTGCTAGTGTGAGCAATCAACATTTATACATCAAATATCATTATCAAGCATCATTAGAGCATATCCATCATTCGTCATGGTGCATGAAGGGCTATTGTGGTAACATTGTTTCATTGTTTTTCTTTGATTTTGATAGTCCTTTGCTCATTTTGAGGTGATGTAGATTGTTAAATAAGAGCTTTTATTGCAGTTGATTTTTGTTTGTTATTTTACATTTCTACATCATACATTTGGCACACCCAGTGGGACCCACGTCCCTTGATTAACCTTAGTTTTGCAAGTTGTTGCTAGCCTTTTGTTGTAGATTTGGAGGTGAGATTTTGCAAAATGTGTCATATGTCAAAATTGACCTCACCGCTGTGTTCGGAAGGCATGAAAACCCTAGGATCCATATAAAATTTGATAATATTTCAGAGGCAGATCTTTTTTTGATTTTTTTACTTCGTAGATCTGCACTGTATGGATCCGTACTATTCATATAGTATAGACATGTAGTACGGATATACCGTACGGTGTCTTCTACATACTCTATTGACTCAAGGTGATTATCATAGATAACATTTGGGTTTGATTTTATTATCAGTCATAACAAAATATTTTGTTTATATGAAAACACATCACATGTCAAATATTTTATGGTTTGAGTTGTTGACTGAGCTTATTGTCTGAAATTTGGTTTAGGCTTTTAACCACTTGGTGGTCATCGATCATAACAAAATATTTTGTTTATATGAAAATGCATCACATGTCAAATATTTTATGGTTTGAGTTGTTGGCTGGGGTTTATTGTCTGAAATTTGGATTAGGCTTTTAACCACTTGGTGTTCATCGGTCATAACAAAATATTTTGTTTATATGAAAACGCATCACATGTCAAATATTTTATGGTTTGAGTTGTTGACTGGGGGTTATTGTCTGAAATTTGGATTAGGTTTTTAACCACTTGGTGTTCATCGGTCATAACAAAATATTTTGTTTATATGAAAATGCATCACGTGTCAAATATTTTATGGTTTGAGTTGTTGACCAGGGTTTATTGTCTGAAATTTGGATTAGGCTTTTAACCACTTGGTGTTCATGTTTTAATCTTGTTTTGGGGTTAAGGTTTATTGGAGACTATCAGGATAACCGTCGTCGGATTATGGTTGAGACTTGATGATTTAGTGTTAGAGGGAATGCTTATGGTTTGGATTTGATTTTTGCAAACCACCAACATAACCCCATCATTCGAGGTTAACCCTAAACTGCTATCCTTAAATGTATATCACTGTGTCTGTCTGCAAGCTTAAGGGTCCTAAACTTTGCTTTAATCATTAATTATTGATGTTTTATGCATAATGTTTTAGACTGGTACAACAAACTTGGCATGGTTTAAAACATTAAGAGTTTATTTGATATTTTAAATCTATAATTTAAAATATTGGGAATCGGTAGGTTATAATTGTTATCCGCCAACATTTCTCCTAACCGGCGCTGAAACCATAACTGTCGAGGGTGATTTCCATGGTTTTATTATGAAGGTGGGACATCAAACATTGATCAATGGGATAGACCTTCAGAAAAGCATTTAACGCAGCGAGGAGTATGAACAGTTAGCCTTTACCGCCTTCTGTATTATTAGTGATTAACCTTTAACATTAACACTTTTCATTGTAGTCACATAAAGGGTCTGCACCTTAAAGCTTTAGCTGTGACCTTAAACCATGGTATTTGCATTGAGTAGCGAGTCTTTTATTCTGCCATATAGGCGCGCCTTAGCCGCTAACATTCATGGTCATAGTTTATGGTCAAAGTTTATAGTTAGTTTTTATTGTTATTGTTATCTTTCATTGTTAACTATAAGCGATTATTGTTAATGTTTATCTTTCATGGTTAATATTTATTGTTAGCTGTTATATTTTTATTGCTAACCAAATCCAAAGTGCTACAGTTGGCATATGAATTGGTTTTTTCACCGCAACCATCCATTAAAGTTTCACCGCAACCATCCATTAAAGTACTCTTTTGCCTTCTACATAGCAAAATAGGAATTTTTTCTTTTTCTCATAAAATGGTTAAATTGTATCGGATTTTTACAAATTTATAGTCATTGGAAAGATGATTTAGTGTGCCTTGTATTGGTACATGTATCATTATTAGATCATACACAGATTTATAGGTGCACTCATTTAAAGTTGACTGATGATTTAGTGTGCCTTGTATTGGTACATGTATCATTATTAGATCATACACAGATTTATAGGTGCACTCATTTAAAGTTGACTCTTGTTTTTGTATACGCCTAAAGATGACACGACTCGGTTTAAATAAATTTTTTTAATATTTATTTAAGTCTAATTCCTCTATCAATAAATAAACAAATAAATTTATTTATTCGATTCATATTCCTCTAAAGTTAATTAAATATCAAAATATTTAATTACCTCTCCTAAAGTCAAAATTAAATAAAATCCTTTATTTAGTTTAATTCTTCCAAACAATTAAATAATTTAATTAAGTCATTTATTTCTCCTAATTTAAATAAATAAATCAAATTTATTTAAATCCTCGCAATCTCTAAAAATAAAATATAATAAAATATTTTATTTATTCTTCTAATCTTGCACAAATAATTAAATGAATTTATTTATTTAATTTGCTTTCTTATCTTCAAATTCCTCTAAAATCTTCGAAATCTTCTAAAGATAAATCTTCTTCTTCATGCACACAAAATTAAATAATTTACTATTTAATTTCTCTCAAATCATGCAAAAGCAAATCACAAGTTGAGTTATTTGATTCAATCAATCTTTTTTGTATCAATAACTCTTAAATTAGAAAAAAAACATTCTAATTTATGAAGTCAATCTTATCTTTATAAAAGAAAGCAGTTAACTAAAACAAAACAACTTTTTTGTGACACATGTCTTCTTCCTATTCGCGCACATCTCTCAACCATTGATCTTTTTATTCTTTCTATATCGTTGATCTTCTCTCTCACAAGTTTATAAGTACAACCCTATTCCTCCATTTCATTTATCCAAACTTTTAGTAAACTTACTCAGAAGGAATTACAGCACGCCTTTGGCACCAAACCATTCCATAGCTTGCGATCACCCTTTTATCATTGCAATTGTGTTGGAGAATCTCTTCATTGCAAACCTATCATAGCCATTCCCACTTGACATCTTAGAAAATAGCAAGGAAGTGTACCTTCTGAGGGCCATATTCATACACAAGATCATTTGAGATAGGCGACCAATGGAAGCCACAAAGTAAAGAGGTTTGCAAGGTTTGTTTTTTGTTTGTTCATCTTCTTTGTTTCTTATTTCATTGAGTTATTGGGTATTATTGATATCATTGATATTATTGCACAATTTTCCCTTAACAGTTTCAAATCTTCAATTGAACATAACTTTTGCGTTCAAATCAAAATTTAGTGATTTTTTAAAAAATTGCTTAGAAAATCATAAATGTTAGTGGAATATAATTTTTTGTACATAGTCATCTATTTCTGATTTTTAGCCGATCTATCATTTTGAACAAGTACTTGTTTGCGACATCACATTTGGATTTGGGCATAAAAAGAACTTGTGTTTGCTTTGTTTGGCGAACTTGATTATTTTTGGAGGTGTGTGTATGCTCTTTCCTCATGTTGAAATATGATCTTGGGAATAAAAATGCCCTTTGAGCACTTTCATATTCACATCACACATTTCAAATTTTAAGGGTTGATTAACATTGCTTGTGTGGTTCAAGTGTGTGTGTATGCTCTCTCCTCAAGCCATAAGGTGATATTGGAGATCAAAAACACCATTTGATTTATTTTTGTCACCCTTTCTTAGGAGGCCTACCTTGGAGACACACCCACTCTAAGGGGATGACCTCAACTCTAGTGTTCTAACGGAGTATAAAGAGCAGGGGGTGAATCGAAAGACACACCTCTTGGAAGTTGAAATTTTGTCATTCAGGCTAAGCCCCCAAGAACTTTATACCTTGGGGAAGTGAAGGTGAAGGGTGGTTTACCCTCTTCTCTTGTCTGTTTGGCATTATTTCATTTTTATTTCATATATTTAGACTTCACATACCTTGTGTATATCAAGGACTCCCTTAAAGACTTGTGCATCCTAGTTTAAGACCTTTTGGCCACACCTGATTGATTAATATTAGGATTGCTTACGTGTCTTGTGTATCTTCATATATTACAACAATCAATTTTATCACTTTTGAAAGTTAAGCTTGTCATTGTGTCTTCTTGTGTGATTGAAAAAACCTTTGCAAAATCATCAAAACATAAACATAATATTCATTCACACCTTTGTCATAACCATAGTCACCTTCCTTCATTTTTGGACTTGAATTTGATCACTCATCTTGGACCTAAAACTATCATGCTCAATAAAAATCATAATCCTCAAACCAAGAACAACATGGATCCACATGCAGAAATACAAGAACTTAAACGTATGTATGGGTCTCCAATCCAACCCATATCCCCAACATATCCACCTTATCCAAGCTCATATCATGAACTTCATAATTCACCTTTGATACAAAAATATAGACTTAAGTATGAGGGATTTGATCCCCTTACTAAAGCAAAATTCAGAGATTACATTGGTAATTTTCCTTGGGCATATCTCATCATTGGCAATTTTCAAGACCATTCTTATAATCCTATCACATCAACACCACAATCCCATGTATCGTCTCCAACCCACCAATCATACCAACCCTATCAACCTAATCCATCTAAATATCAAATTCATTCAACATCTCCATAATGTACCACATATCAAGCCAATCCTACATTAACTTATACCATGAATATTCCTCAAACCAAAATCACAATCCTAGGAGGTCCCCAATTTGTTACTAATGAACATGAGGACCTTATAGATCATGATGCATATTTTGAATATGAGGACCTTATAGATCATGATGCATATTTTGAACATGAGGACCTTATAGATTAGATTGGATATTTTGAAAATATCTAATCTAATGTGAATTCTTGTGACCATCAATATTCCTTTAGCCTAGAGCATGCTAGCATTATCCATTCTTCTATTACCCTTGACAAGGGAAATAAAGTTCATCCCCCATCTACATATCCACCTCCATCCATGTCCCAACAACCATTTTCATATGCAATCCCTCCATCCCCTCAATCCAATCCACCATCCTATCCTTTACCATCCCCTCAATCTAATCCACCATCAACTCCTCATCATAAATTTAAATCACCTCTCTTAAATGACCTCCATAAACTCTGTGAGCAACATTGCAAAAACAAATTGTTGACCTATTTTCCCCTTCCCAAAGTCAAATAGCCCAACTTAAAATGTTAAAAATCTTGTTGAAATTGGTTAAGTGCCTAGTATTATCCATTTTTAGGGTGTTTTCCTTGTAAAAATCCTCAAAAATCCCTAAGGAAGATCCCCTGAAAAAACTGAGAAAAACCTAAAAATTTCAAGTCTTTTACCTTAGTTAGAAAATTGTTAGGTTCACAAATTTTTCAGTTCACCGACCAACAGGTTCACCGATTGGAGGATTCACCGACTAAAGGGCTAGGTAGGAAGATTTGCAAAAAAGTGGCTAAGGAAAATAAAAGAAAACATATAGCTCTGTCAACTAATCGACCAATTTTCAAACTACCCAACAGTTCTAAATTTCTAAAAATCATCGATGGGGCGATTTGTCAGCAGAGATGAAGGATAAAGGGTTGAGAGCAAATCCAAAGGCAAAGAAAAAGTGAACTTTACTAACATAAGAAAGAATGAAAATCAACTAAGGCAAGGAGGTTCTACAAAATTAAAAATTGCCGACAAGGTCAAAAGAAGAGGCTTTATTGCCGAATCGGTAAGAAGTATAACTTATCGAATAGTTTGAAAATTTCCAAAATCATTGATAAGATGATCCAATAGCAAAGAGACAAAGCAAGCTTGGTTCAAAAAGATGAAGTTTTGCCAATAATGGGCACAAAGGATAAGAAAAGCAAAGTTTGAAAAGGGTCAACTTTGCCAATAAGATAAACAAAAGAAGACATCCAAGATATGAAAAGTTGTTAGGAATTTGTAGGTCTAATTAAACCAATTCCACATAACCCAATAGGAGAAACAAGATACTGAGACAAACCATAATGCAAAAGATCAATGAACAAGTAGCAAGGAACACAAGATATACCCTGGGAAAACCCTTTGCAGGGAAAAACCTAGCCTCCAAAAGCGTCCATGCTCAAATGTATTATTCAGCAATATGAAATTACAATATAATCCATGAGCCTCCATGAATACCTTTGAATCCATCAAGCACCTCCAATGCATCCTCCATGTGTACAAGCATGAATCCACACATCCCCTACCATGCTTCACAATATGCACTTACAGGAGAGAACTCAATACAATGATAGCCTCTCACAAACCTCCAATCCACCTACAATGAAATAACCAACATTACCCAAACCACTAACCATGTGCTTGCTTTTATAGACCAAGCTCACACAAATACAACTTGTGGTATTGGATAAAACCATGTGCCCCAAAAACCATGGTAACACAAAACCATTAACTTATAAACCCACTTGACCCCACATTTGACTATTGGTACTAACTTTTCCCAATAAATTAAATAATACAAATAATAGTTAATTACTCTATGTGTCCCACACACATAAAATAACTAACCCAATGTTACAATACAACTTATACAAGTGGTAACCAAATAAAATAGCACAATATTATGCACAGTGTACAACACCTATCCTAACAAAAGTGAACTTTTGCCGACTGAAGGGGCTGAAGATCAGAAGCAGAGAATCTAGAGATGGATCATGAAAGACAAATTTTTCCAATAGGGAAAAATATAGACCAGAGTTTGAGATAAAGTAGAAATAATGAAAATAGAGCTTGTAATATACTGTAAGCTTTAAAGATTTAAAATGCTGTAAAAGCTCTGTATAGGGAGATTTTGACTGAAAATATATTTGAATATCTCCTTCAACCATTAATGTAGATCAGATCTCCCAGCTACTCCATATGTAGACATTTCACATTTATTGTTGCAGATGATGAATCAACTGCTTCCATTAACACAAAAATATCTCCCAGCTACTTCAAGATCCAAGATATTTTTTGCATTTAGTTTTTGCAGACAGACATTCTTTTGATAGAGATATTTTCTAACAGGCCCATGGGGTAGATTAATTGTGGTAGATAACTTAGGTTAATGATTATAATGCTATATATACATGTAACAAAGATGTAATGGGGGTTGGATATAGAGACATATTTTTGTGTTCAAACATGACCCCCTTTGCTGTAACTATGCCTTTTTAATCAATACATACTATGTTTTACCTTTCATGATGTTCTTTTAACTTTGTGTATATTTAGAACTATTTATTACTTGTGAATGTTTAATTCCTTGAAATCATTTTCTTACTTTTACCTCTATTAAGATCTATATGATTTGTGTGAGATTATCAGTTGCATTCCATTATTTTGTTCATTTTAGCTTTGTGGGTGTTTTATATTCAAACCTGGTGAAGCACCTTGACATTTCCAGTTTCTCCTTCTTCCCCTTTACATAATAGTGATTAGATTAGGTTTAGTCTTAGCACAATCCAAATATTATATTTAGAAAAGGAAACAACCTTCTTTGGAGGTTTGATTTCCTTGTAGGGTCTCACACCTGGAAATCACTCTAATGTTTCACTAGATTGTCGCAGCCAACGCTTCAACTCAGGGTGCAAATCCAAGTGACAACACAAACCTATGGAGTCATCCAACTCCACCCATCCAATGTCATCCCACTTGAATACAAGTATGTACATTGTCAATCCTAATCCCACAATATTCACTCCATTATCTTATCCATCTAATGATGATCCTAATACATCAACCCATGAAGCTATGGAAGATGTGACCCAAGGACTATTATCAATGAACCAATCCCCATAATGCCACACAATGCCTATCCTTGAGCCTATCAAAGAACCGTCATGCAATCCCATTCCTATTGATACCATCAAAGAGTCTCCTAACATAAGCACAATTCAAGAGCCATAAGGTAATTGTGTTGTTGAACCTTCAAAGTCTACCAAGCCTATCTAAGATCTATATCAAGAAGAAAATCCAAAACACATGTGGTCAACCTTTCCCATCACCAAATCAATATCAAAGCTTTCCAATTCATCCTATCAAAACTCAATATCACATTATACACATTAATCCTCTTTATGATCAAGATATTATCTATGACCAAGATCCTATCCATGATCAATACATCCTAACTACTCCTATCCATCATCCAACAACATCCCACAGTAAGACACTTGATACCCAAGAAAACATAGACAATCAAATAAATTATTTGGTCATATCACACCACATCCTAATGAGCATCATACTTACATCAACTATGAATAAAAGCATGCCATAATGGCTACTATTAATCAATCAAGTGATCAAAACATGAAAAACACAAATTATGATCAAGGATTGACTAGTAAAAGAAATGATAAACTCACATCATGCTTCAAAAGCAACAAATATCCTATTGCAAACAAGATATGTCAAAGCATGAACTATCAAGGAAAAGGATTGGGCATTTATGAACAAGGCATATTGGAACCTATCTCAATCTACATTTATGGTCAAGGCATCGGATATCAATTATCACAACATTCTAATGGTGTTAGTGATACTTTAACAATCATTGAGGCAACCTCATTCAATGAGAGCATCAAGATAGGGACCATTAATATCCCTTACAGTAAACTTGCCGCCAACAATCCTTCCACTTCCACAATCTCTACTCGTAAACTTTATCCTCCACATTTTCCATCCCTTGATTAGGACAAACAAAATCATGGAACATACAAAGTAAAAGCTTAAAATCCAATGTCAAAAGAATATGAAGCCAAAAGTCAAGGAAAGCATATAAAAGCTATATGGGTCCCAAAACAAAATGGATCAAGAAAATCAAATGACACAAATTATCCTAATGCAATAATTTATCAAAATAAAAAATGAATCTTGCATATAACAGGTGTCCACCACCTTCTAATTTGTACAAAAATGTTGGTCCTAATTGCCATCCTAATCACAACCTTAGTCCCACATCCAAACTCTAAAATCCACCATCTCAATGTGGCGAGTCAAAAATCCATCAAACAAAGATATACCATTAACTTATTCTACCAAGTCAAATACATCACAACTATCCAATTTCACATCCCACATATCCCATCCAAATCCACAATGACATCTTAAATCCAAAAATCCCAACTCCCAAGTCCACCATGTTGTGACAAAAACACTCTGACCATAAGGGCTATGATGGTACCTTGTCAAAATACAAACATTTAGATAAGTCCAACTCAGTTATCAATGAGTATCATGACAAAATCAAAGGATTGTATAAGAGCGCTAGCATCTTGACAAAGTAGTTACTCCAGATAGGTTACTATTGGCATGTTATGACAATGTCATCTACATCAACCAAATCCAATAGACAAGAACATGTAAAGAATCTTTGAATATTATCTATGTGACTTACACTTGGGGGTAGGTCATCCCATTTATCCCATCCTATCCTTTTTCCATTCTACACTATCATCCTTATACATTGCATCCACTTACTTATTGTTGTCACATGAAATTTCACCCTGCTTGACGTCTGTCAAGCATTCCAATGACACAATGGGATTGATCTCAAGGTGTGGGACCTTGTAGATGAGATCAAAACTCCAAAGAAGGTTGGTTCCTCTTTCTGAGTTGAAGACTCAGAGAATTAAGCTAAACCTATGCTAATGATCACCAGGAGAAAGGGATAGAGGGAATGCAAAAAAAGAAAATGGTGATGCACCAAGATTTAAGATGTTTAACTACAAATTACATAGCATAGTAATGATCTCAAACACTGAAGGGGACTCACACAGATTCATGCAAATTCAAATAGAGGTTAAGGCAGAAAGACAAAACTATGAAAGGGATCATTTTGTCCACAATACACAGTTTACACCTATCAAATAAACACAGTACAAGAATAATGAGAGAGGCAAAACTTTAATTTATATTGATCATAGAGACTAAATAGCCATTACAAAAGAAGAAAAATTTATTACATGCATGAAATAGACATAAAATGACAGATTTTCCTTCATTGATGTATTGGTACAGAGACATGAGAGGCTCAACAAAAGAGCACAGTCCATCAAATCTGCCTAGCTCTAGAGAAAACCATGAGGTCTAAACTTGCAAAGAACTTTCTGCCTCTGGAAGTGACCCAACACAACCAACCAAC
Organism: Cunninghamia lanceolata; assembly: GCA_027924645.1. Classification (NCBI taxonomy): domain Eukaryota; kingdom Viridiplantae; phylum Streptophyta; class Pinopsida; order Cupressales; family Cupressaceae; genus Cunninghamia; species Cunninghamia lanceolata. The sequence goes on along the minus strand of BSBN01001221.1, from coordinate 6,228,865 downwards.
AACCTCTTTTACATCTTACTTTCATGTATATATAGAATTTTAGTTCACTATAGCAGCCCTGGGCATTGGATTTGTGTTAGTCGACTTGATGTATGCGCCCATGCTGTATTCAATTTTGGCCTAGAGGCCCTATCAGAAGATATGCATAAATTGAGGAATGCCCACACTTGGCGTGTTGAAGAATTCGTAGCCTAGAAGGCTGCTCATATCTTGGGCACTAATTTGTCCTTGGAAGAACCTGCAGAAGCATGTCTGTAAAGGGTACTTGTTCTCCTTATTAATACCTGGTACCTGCGCTTTGAAACCTTCCACTGTTCCAACTACCTGGATTTGACTTGCAGCAATGACGTCACTTGGAAGTGCATTTTTAGGCACCTAGAAAAGTCGCACCTTTTAAAAGCTTTTACAACACTTTAAAATATTTAAAACTAACTTTAAAATATTTTAAAGCAATACATTATAGTACATGATTTAATATTTATTGATTTTCACCTTTTAGCCTTTATTTTGCCTTATCGATAAAATCTCATTTTCTCGAACTTGGCTTGCTTACTTTTGCCTTATCAACAGACTTTCACTTTTGTGAACTTTCCCTGCCTACCAATTTTTCATCTTTTCTCCTTTTTACCTTATCGACAATTTTTGCATTTCACAAACTAGGCTCTCTCTTTGCTCTTCGGGCCTCTTGGTCTTCCATTTTGCCTTATCAGCAAATTTGAGAAATCACGAACTAGTTCTTCTTTTCATCCCTTCACCAATTCCCCGATTTCTCTTTCCTTTGTCTTTCATTCTCCCCTTTTTAGTCAGTGATTTTCCATTCCCACGAACTTGTTGTGCCTTAGCCACTTTCACCTTGTTGGCGAAATTCGCATTTCACGAACCAAAGACTTCACAACAACATCATCTCCTTTCCTTTGGGCCCTATTGACTCCCAAAATAACTACAACCCAAAACCCTAAAACATTTTAGAAATCACCTAGGCCAGGGGTGTCGTCAGGGTGATAGAAAGAGGTTTATCAACAAGTTCTGGGTGATTTTGGACAACCTACAGGAGTGGGTATACTCCTCTACTGTAAGGCCATCTAACTATTATGACTCATCTAGAGTTTTGATTCACCTATATTTGGATTTAAGATATTCTTTGTTGATATATATTATATTGATTCTCACCTATTCTATTAAGCAAGCCCTGAAGGACACACACACACCAAACTCTTGCTATTACGAACAAATGTAATTATCAATGTCCAAGGCAAAGTGGATAGGTGATAATGCTAAGGTGGGGTCATGTACCACACTCAGGGACGCAAGCAAGAAACAAGTATTGTTTACAATTGTTTTCGTTCACATTGGTGTGTAATGTGGTAGGCATACAATTGTGGTGTAATTGAACTAATTTTATTAAAGATAAAGATATTTTGACAAGCCTTTTAAAGACTCATTTAAATTGAAATGCATAAGTCTCTTGCAAAGAGATTAAAAATGTAATTGTGGGAAGTTGTTTAAAAAGGCTATGAAATATTTACTTTGGAAATAACTAATTTAAGTGGGATTTGGGGGAAAAATCATTTTAGAAATAAAGGAATTATTTAGTTGTAACCCTACTTTATAGATCTAGGATAAATCTAAATAGGATATTTAGGAAAAAAAGATAATTTTTTTTTTGTTTTTTAAGCAAATAAAGATTTCTAAAATATATATAGAAACAAATAAATAATTTGGATAGTTTTTAGTTTTGCTTTATCTTGGCTTTATGGATTTTTTTGAAGTAAAAAAAAGTCAACTCTTCCACAACAGAAGGAACGTCTTGGAAGTGAGAATAGGGGGGATGAATATTCAGAAGGCTTCCATTGGAAATAAGGAGAGAAGAAAATCATCAGAAGATTTACATCATGTAGCATGGTAAGAATATCACAGTTTCACAGTCATGGATGAGGTGTATGATGTGTTACCCAAAGAATGCATCATCAATGGCCTTCTTTCTATCGATGGGCTCAAGGTATGCTTGTATTCCAATTCAATTCAGATTTTCGTGACCTAAAAAGCTTGTAACAATCATCTATATTTCATGACAACAGATGCCATATTACGAACTTAGGGTTTCAATTCTAGCTATTTTGAGGTAAAAATAGCCATTAATGATTTTGTGGGTTTATATTATCATTCTTGTATAGAAGATTCTCTAGTTTAAAAATAAAATAAAATAAAAGAAAATAAAAATTGTTGATGGGTTTCATGCTCCTTTTGAGATTTTGCCCTAGCTGCCACTTACATGATCCTGACATTTTAACACATCGTCTGGATATATGGCATTTTCCTAACTTTTAAAAAAACATCGTCTGGATATATGGCATTTTCCTAACTTTTAAAAAAACATCGTCTGGATATATGGTATTATAGTAGTGAGTTAGATGAAAATTTTTTATAGACTGTTAATACCGATTGTAAGGTCACTCGTTCTATGTCAAATATAGCTTGAGGGATTCTTAATCAACATGTTCACTCTTTCCATTGATTGCTGCATCTCCTAAATCAACTTGTATGAAGGATATACTAACGTTGGATACTCCTCTATGATTATTGATAAAACCATGTTTCTTTTATGTTTATCTCATTACATTCCATTCAAGACTTGTTAAATATATAATGTGCATAGCTTTTCAACCCAATCTCATATATTTATTAGTTCTTGTCGTGGAACTATAGCGGAGGGTAGTCCTTTAACAAGTGATTAAACTCACCGCAACGCACAAATTAGGGAGCAGGTTTTCATGGGGCTAATTTGTAGTCCAAAATTCGGAGTAGAAACATGCTCAAAAGTTAATTGAGTGAAGATTTAATTACCTCTTATTTGTGTAGATTTAGGTTGTAGCATGTCAGAACAGCCCTGAGATTTTTACAAGGCAAGAGAAGGCGTGAATACTGAGCTAGGGATTTTCATGAGGCAAGAGAAGACGTGAATATCGAGATAGGAATTATTACGACCTGCTATTCTATTGTGCTAGCACAGTTAGGGTTTTTATCTGATATGCCTTTAGTTTTACAGATAGCTGTTGAGATGCCTGGACAGATATAGAATGTGACACGGTGGGCATCAGTGAAGGGCATTATATCTGTTGGCGAAAGAAAAAAGCAAAATCAATGTAAATTGAGGAATTTTGCTAATACTGCCAATTCTCTTGTTGTCTCCATGGAACAACTTCAATTGGGTACCTGCTTCTTTTCTTTAGTCTTCTTCATAATGGCTTCTACTTTGGGGAGTTTTGGGTGTCTTTGACAAAACAAAAGCACTGTTGTCTTTCTACTTTGGAGATGGGAAGCTCTATCTGAAAATAGCATTTTCAAGAGATTTATGATCATGATTGCTTGTAGTGTCCCTGGAAGGCTTGAACTGAGTTCCTTCATTGTGCTAAGAGCGAAGGATATTAGAGTTAACCCTTGATTTTGAAACAGATCGCTTTAGTTCTGCCTATTTTTGAGATGTTGAATTTGAACCAGGAAATGCTTTTGAGCCCATAAGACGTGAAACAGTGCTGGGAGATCATTTTTCCCATCTTTCATCTCTTCTACATTTGAATTTAAGTGACCATAGTTGTGATCTCTATTTTTTGTGAATTTCAATACTATATTTACTTCCATGCAATAGAATTTTCCTGACCTTTATGTTAAGGATTAAATGTTTTGTATGACTTATTTACTGATATTTTGTTTTCATTCACAAATGTCTAGAGATCCTAATCGTGTAGTTGTAAAATGAAACAAATATAGAGGCTTCATTTCTTCTAAGTGATGGCATTGTACTTGGGTATGTTGTTATGAGTGTTTCCACCTTTTTATGGGCATATTTGTTTAAGGGAACTTCCTATCTTAGCCATGACCCAACAATCAGTCCAATCTTGATAGTAACTTCGATGGATTTTCCAAATAGTAATTCCTCTCTTTAAAACCTATAGGCTTTCCAATACTGCCAACAATGATATTCAGTTGATTGGCATGGGAAATGATGCCAAAATTCTCAAGATTTGCTATTTGATGTTCCTTACATAGCTAAGGAAATTAGTGTAGAATTTATTTTGTCCAGCTCCAACTTTTACATAGTTATTTTGCCTAAACAACAGGGCATGGAATTATAGTTGGACATTTCAGTGCACAAGTTTTCTTTCTTTCTCTTACCTCTTTCTTATCTTTTGTTTTGCTCTAACTGTGACTGTTGTTGCTTTAGGGACAGGCTTGTATTCAGGCTATGGCTACGCTTGGTTTGGGAATTGCTTGCAATAGTTTCATTGCCCAACATGAATGTTTATACCTTGGCCTGGCTAGGCATGGTTTGGGAGCTGCTTGCAATAGTTTCATTTCCCAGCATGAATGTTTATACCTTGTTTCAAAGTCTCCATTCTTTGCGTACTACTGACAAGTTTCTTTGTGCATTTGTCAAACTACTCAGCACTGCCTATTTGAGCTTGGGTGTTTCTGATTGTTACCTTATTCAAGAACATTGTTTGTTGTTTATAACTATTACTTTTTATAAATGCTTGGTGATGGTTTAGTTTCAGCTTTGTACATGAGCACTTATGTATGTATCCCCATTCTTTTTTCCATTGGGAGAATCCTATATGCACAACTATTGCTAGTTTGTGTAGAGCTAAAGTTTCAACACCTTATTTGATGCTTCAATTTTAAACCTTGACAAGACATATTTAACCTTGACATGACACGTTTTCAGAATTATTTTTTGATATACTGGACATATAGTTCAAGGCTGAAGATCTTCCTTCAAAAAATCTATATTGCTTTGCAATCTGGACAAAACTACCCTAACAACACCTGGCAGGAACTTCGCTGCAACACGGCCTTGTTTTTTTTAAATCTGTCTTTTATCCTACATTTAGAAGGAATTTAGACCATTCTTTTCTTAATCTTCTTTTATGAGTTTCTTTTAAAAAAGAAAAAAAAAGGAGAAAAGCTTTTAAAACTAGAAACTAAATCTTAAAGAGACTAGTTAGAATATTCTTTTAATTAGAAACTAAGTCTCGTGTTATTTAGACTTCCTAATATTTCTTTAAATATTTTATTAAATGAGAAATTATTTGTTTTAAAGGATAATAAGAATTTGTCTTCTTAAAGGAATAAATTATATTATTTTTTATAGGAAGGTTTTACCCTGTATTTATGGATTTAGAGTATTTATATAAAAATGAACATGGAATTTTTCTAGACTATATTGAATATAAATTTATTGTTATTTTTTAAGAAGGAAAATAAATCAACTTATATATATTTATATGAAATTACCTTGTTTATGAAATTATTTAGCACAAGAATTTAGTCCTTATTTGAAATAGTTGTAACAAGAAAAGTTTTGGAAAATTCATAGCTATCATAGCCTTCAACATATGAATGTCTACAATCATGGGCTATGAAATATAAGATTTATTTCCTTGAAGTGTTTGGATTATGTTGAAATCAGAAGTTTCAAAAATTATATGTTAATGTTGTATTGTTAGTTTTAAGTCGACAACTATTAAAATTCATTTTTTTAAAGGAGCTAATGCTTAAAAGAGTTATGACCTTCTTCTTATGTTTGAAATTGCACAGTAGATAACTCAATTGATTTATTAATTCTTATCACGTGTTTACTCATTAGTATTCTTGGTTGAATGGATGGATAGGAGGATTATGTCTCTTTTATCATTAGTAACTAAATATACTTTGATGGGGTTAGCCTTACTTGCATAAGTTCTAGAATGTTCTTGAATTCTCGGCTACTGAATAAGTCCTTAATGTAATCAATAAAATTGGGTGGAGCCAACCAGTGATGTCACCTCCTTGATGTAGAAGAGAGAGTCTTGCATCTAGTAAAGACTTGGTTATGGATTAATTACTGTCCCTTTTAGAATCAATGTATTAAGTAAATCTTGTGGTTGCAAGTTGAAAGTTGTCGTGCAAACTATGGAGCCTCTGTGTTGCATGTACATAGGCAAGGCTATCACAGATGAGCCCCCAAGGCATTAGGTCTGGCCCTTAGGGCCTGCATGCATTTCCTTTTGTGCATCGATACCTATGATGTTTTAATGGTCATGTGAGACTAACTCTTATATCCAGTTGTGCAGATTTATGCTGGATACCTGTACAGGCTACTATACTAAGACAATATTATATGAACATCGTAAGGGGAATGGAAAGCTTACTATGATAGTTGGTTAATCACTTCATATGGAATGACCTTATATTTGGTACTTGTGTTTCTAATCCAGAGATGTATAGTGTAGATGTAAGGTACCTATGTTGCAAGATAACTTATGCATGATGTTGTACTTATTGCCACATTATAGGAGTAATATGTATTCTCTACTTCTTCAAGAAAGAACAAATGTAATAGAGATTCATGTATCGTGAAAAAAAAAGATTATTGAATTGTGTTTTCCATAGTTTTGCTTAGATATGCAAGAAATGTTTGAGTCTTGTATTTACATTTATGTAGGATTACACTAAATTGCTATCAGATGTAAATATTTGTTCATTGTACGTAAGATGAAGTATTGTTGATGGTGATGTTGGTCACACACAAACACACAAATAAAAGTTACACAACAACCTTTATTTATCTTGAAAGATACGATGAATTCAAAGAAATCATGATCCCAAGTCTTCGTTGATTAGTTCATAATCTACTGACATTACTCAGTGGTTGATGTGTGTTGCTGTTAATCATTCAGGGGCCTTACGTTCTTTAGTAGTTTCTGCAAAGTTCATCAGTATTCTTCCAAATATCTTGTCCTTTATATTTGTTCTGCATAAATCTCCAACAATTCTACCTCTGTACTATGAATTCACTCAAATAATGTGCCTACAGGTTGATATTTGCATGATCTCTACCATTATTTGTAATTCTTTGTATGATATTTTCAACACTAAATGCATTTAGCTCAAATATGCTAATGATATTCAGTTATCTATGAGATTTCAGCATATTTCTCTATTCTACTTATTATTTATCATGATTTGCAGTTATGGAAGTGATTCAATGAAATTAAAATGAGAAAAAAGGGTTAGAGAATGAGATTCCCAAAATTACTTGACTGAGATCACTGATCCACATACTTGTTCCCATATAGCAATGAAGAGAAGAAAACTAGAATCATACTTCACCAGGAGATTCCACAAATCCGCATGATCCAGTGCAAATCTTCAAAGGGAAAGTTGACAACAACATGCAATAAAATGAAAGCGCTTCTATTTGAACACATGATTCACCATTACATATCCAGAAATCAATTTGAAGATTACGTAAAGTTTACAATCAGGATGTAATCTAAAGCTTCATCTCCATTCAGTATGCTATAGAACAGGTACATTTACAATGATCTGAAGAAAGAACCTTGACATTTCAACAATTCAGTCCTCATTAGTCTCAGTAATCCGATCTCCTATATTAAACTGGTTCGGTCAGATTTTTTTTATTGATTGACCTCTTATTACATAATAAAGGGGCTCAATATATAGCACTGATTATCCCCAATACAGTGCCCAAAAAAACTCTAGCTAATCAACGGTCCACATCTCAAGTGCAGCATCAATTGGTGGAAAACAAATCCCGTCAAAAACCTGAGAGCAACACCCATACCGAGCGTTGTTCCTTTAATAATGTTTCCACCTGTAATTTCCTCCGCATTGAAAGCCTTTACTCCTCTTGTCTCTTTGTGATGTCATCACCATTAAAGCTCCATCTTTATATCTACCTACACGGTGCCACTGTGTCAGCAACTCTGCACCTTTCAGCTACTTTGAAATAGCTCCAACATCTTGCAACAACAAACAAGATTTAAGCACTGTCATTTTAATAAACCAGCAGGAAGATAAACATTTAAATCATGTTCAGAATGTGCAAACACAGATATTAGGCTATGAATCAATGAAAATTGCGTATCCAAACGCATATACAACGTCAAAAATGGCCAAGTCAACCATCATTGACCAAAAACAAGCATCAAGCTCCAAAACAGCTTCAAAAATCCTATCGCTTTGCTTTCCTGCCTTTTTCCTTGTATATCACATGCTTAATCCCTTGTATATTGCGAATGTATATCGTAACATACAAGCACTCAAAATATACAAGGACCTTTCAATATTTAATTCCCTTTCGAATCTGGTCTTTGTGTATTGCTCAAGACATACAAACACATTTGTATGTACATTTAGACCTATCACCTTTTATAAACCATAGTCTATTCATTTTTTGGTTCCGACGCTTATAGATGATGTAATGTATCTTTCAATATGCTTTAGGGTGTGATACATTGCCTTAACCAAATTTAAACCCATCCTGAATTCCGCCTTGCATGTACAAAGTGCAATGTATGTCTCGAAACATGCACATGCAAAGCGCGAAATATACAAGCATTTAACCCCTTTTAATAACGGTTTTAGATCCGCTGCTTGTATATAATGCAATGTATATCGGCCTGTATCTGGAGATATACATTGAGTTAAGATACATTGCATTATCCTGATTTTAATCTGTTTTGGGTTCCAGCGCTTGTATGTACTTCAAAATGTATGTCTTGAAACATACATACAAGGCACAAAACATGCAACGATTATGCCACCTTTAATAAACCTTCGATTCCACGCCATGCATACTTCATAATGCATATTGGCTTGTATGTCACCAAAACATACAAGCCCGCACACATACAACAATTTAACCCTGTTTCATGATCTTTTCGGGTCCGCGACCTGTATAAAGCGTAAGTCAAATGCATGCAAAACCCTTTGTATGTAAACCCGATATACAAACAACGTTGTATGTGCAACACACGACCCGACATACAAAGAACATTGTATATGCGACCCATTGTATATACAAACAACTTTATATATATACAAACAAACCCATTTAACAGTGCATTTACCAAAAAACACCCATAACTTGCAAAATATAGGGAATTTTAAGATGGTTCAAAAATCAACGCCTGTTCATTTTCAACAAGGAATTCATCCATATTATGCTCTGGCACTTAATGCTATTTTTTCTCTATTTTCAACAAGGTTTGTACTTTCACTCCCCTTTTCCCTTTACCACCAAGCAGAACAACACACACAAGCAAAAGCAAAAGCCACAGCAGGGGTCCTCATTTTGCTAAGGAGTAAAATGGGGCGTGTTGTGAACATCACAACAACTACTAGCAACCAAACAAAACAATCAAATTAAAACCATTAAAGGAAATTAAATAAAATAAATTCATAACTTCCAACTATCTTTTCTGTAAATCATCGTTTAACTTGAGACTCAATGTATTCAATAAGGGGCATGAATTTTCTAATTCAGTTTAAGTGGGTGCACGTGATTAATAATCCTCATCTTGAAAATTAGTTGAACAAACCAGTGACTGACATTAGACTACATAGTTGATGTCATTCCCTCATAGCCAATCGGATAGAGCCTTGCTGCTAGCAGGCGTCCATAGCCCTGACAAGGTTATCGTTACAATTCTCCTAAGTAGAGCCCCACTACCAGCGAGTGTCTATAGCCCTGGTAGAGTTACTTAGATGGCTTAACCTAGATTTTCAGTAAAATCTATTTTATTATTATTATTTTTTTTGTATTTGATAGAACTTCAGAAGATATTGCATTTGTAACTTCATGATGCAAGGAGTGGTCACTTGCTGAAATTAAGCTGAGAATTGTAATGGTAGCAAGGGTGACCTCTGATTTTTCACCTAATATGTACACTAGTATGTTCAATAAACCCAAGGATTTTAGGTGTGTCATTGTGAGAAAAATTCCTTGAATACTCAACCCACTCTTATTGAATACAAAATTTCACAAGTCAAACAACTTTCTACATTCATGACAGTCACAAGTTATGCATAAATTTCAAATAATTAACCTGAATGATCTGAATTTTTTATTGTTTTCAGTGGTTGTTAGTCTGCTCCTTCATACTCTAAATCAAAATAAAGATCCCTGCCAAGGAAACAAAAACAACAAAGCAAACAAACAAAACAAGCAGACTGTACAAACAACTAACCTACCAAACTACACAAAACCCTACAAGGAAAATAAAACCTAGGAAAAGACCCAAAGACACCTACATTTGCATATTTCCTTAGATTGTGCAAGAGCATCAGGGCATTAGTTAAGATTCTGATCCTAGCAAATTTATCTTTGTATTCTAAAAAATACTCTTCTATTCTGAATTCATTGTGTTTAACAGAATAATCTCTGATTATTAGCAACTAAGGAAGCTCATCATGTTCATGATTAATCCATATGCATGTCCTATCTCCCAAACTTCCATAATCAAAATAGTATTCAACATTATTTACTGTGGAAAGGAAAGATATGACCTGGTGTATCTCTGGTTCTGTTGGACACGTTGGTTCATTGACAGTTGGTCCTCCATTTAACTTTGCACTTTCATTGCTTGGCTCAATGTTTGGTCTCACTTCAAATTGAAGGATGTATGGCTCTTGATGGATTATTTCTTCATCTTTATCTAGCTTTGTTCCTTCATTCTGGATGTTCAATTTATCCTCAAGTTCAGGAAACATCTCAATGTTCTCTTCAATTCTTTGCACATCAGCATCTAAATGAGTATCTCCATCATCATAATCTGACATACAAAAATTTATCATTTCTAAATCATTTGACTGTAAAGGTAAAACAACATTTGATTCATGAAAATACTTCCCTGTTTCACTTTCACAATAATTCTGGAGTGATGCTTGATCATGCATAGCAATAGCATAATCCTCTGTATCCTCTATTTTCAAGAATTGTTCCTCAGATAATTCACACTTTCCATCCAGTAGAGTATCTGGTTCCATTGTCCTACAACATTCTTGCATTTGATCATTCAATTTAAAGAAGTCATCTATGAAATTAGGATCTACTTTCTTTTCTATGACTTCATTAGTTGCTATAATAGGAACTTCATCAGCAACAGTGCATTTAAATTGTTCCACCACCTATTTACACTTCTCTGCCCACACATTCTCATCATAACTATTAAGATCAGAATCAAAGACACTATCCTGATAAGCACAATTTAATAGTTCAATATATTTATCAAATGTATCAGGATACTCTAATCTTCTTAATTTGTCTTCCCCCTCATCAAATCTTTCTTGCTGATTGTCTGATGACTGAAAAAAAGGTGTAACTTCCTCTTTATGATTTTCAAAAGATTCATACCTGCACTCTGCCTCACCCTTATTAGGAAGTAGAGAACTTCTATCAATCCCACCATAAAATGACTCAAGGAAATATGTTTCCTCATTTTTACCTTCTAGAACTGATTCAGCTATTGTATTTTCTAAACAACTCTTGATTACAGGTGTTGTCTCTTCTTGCTGTTCCAGAATTTCTTCATTTTCTTGGCAGACTTCAGCCCTAAACACATCTATAAAAAATATTAGTCCTCTCAAATATAAATCCAACCTTATGAGGAAAGTTAGACAATTAATTTCACTGTGTTCCACAGACTGGTGTATTCTGCAACAACTGGATAAACCAACGTTAGATAAACTGAGGATAAAGTTGCGTATTCAAAGTTTCCTAAAATAAAGGAATATTAACTTGACAATTGTCCTCATATGCATCCATCAAAATGAGACTCTATTTTCAAATTTTTTTTTTTGAATTTTTAATGAGATCTATCATATCTTAGAATAAAAACTTGAAAGCTCAGAAAATCAAACGAATCTTTGAAGCTTTGTGCTAGATCTTTGCAAAGATACAGTTAAAACCTCTCAGATAAAAGATATTTGCAGACATTCAACTTAACTGATCAAATGTTTATACAACATTTGTAGAAATCCACAGATTCCTTGTTCAACCCTCCTTCTAGCGCCAGTTTAGGTGTTGATGGTGATGTTGGTCACACACAAACACAAGAATAAAAGTTACACAACAACCTTTATTTATCTTGAAAGATATGATGAATTCAAAGAATTCATGATCCCAAGTCTCCGTTGATTAGTTCATAATCTACTGACGTTACTCAGTGGTTGATGTGTGTTGCTGTTAATCATTCAGGTACCTTACGTTCTTTAGTAGTTTCTGCAAAGTTCATCAGTATTCTTCCAAATATCTTGTCCTTTATATCTATTCTGCATAAATCTCCAACAATTCTACCTCTGCACTATGAATTCACTCAAATAATGTGCCTAAAGGTTGATATTTGCATGATCTCTACCATTATTTGTAATTCTTTGCATGATATTTTCAACACTACATGCATTTAGCTCAAATATGCTATTGATATTCAGTTATCTACAAGATGTCAACATATTTCTCTGTTCTGCTTATTATTTATCATGATTTGCAGTTATGGAAGTGATTCAATGAAATCAAAATGAGAAAAAAGGGTTAGAGAATGAGATTCCCAAAATTACTTGACTGAGATCACTGATCCACATACTTGTTCCCATACAGCAATGAAGAGAAGAAAACTAGAATCATACTTCACCAGGACATTCCACAAATCCACATGATCCAGTGCAAATCTTCAAAGGGAGAGTTGACAACAACATGCAATAAAATGAAAGCGCTTCTATTTGAACACAGGATTCACCATTAGATATCTAGAAATCAACTTGAAGATTACGTAAAGTTTACAATCAAGATGTAATCTAAAGCTTCATCTCCATTCAGTATGCTATAGAATAGGTACATTTACAATGATTTGAAGAAAGAACCTTGACATTTTAACAATTCAGTCCTCATTAGTCTCAGTAATCCGATCTCCTATATTAAACTGGTTCGGTCAAATTTTTTTATTGATTGACCTCTTATTACATAGTAAAGGGGCTCAATATATAGCACTGATTATCCCCAATACGGTGCCCAAAAAAACCCTAGATAATCAATGGTCCACATCTCAAGTGCAACATTAATCGGTGGAAAACAAATCCTGCCAAAAACCTGAGAGTAGCACCCATACCGAGCGCCGTTCCTTTAATAATGTTTCCACTTGTAATTTCCTCCATATTGAAAGCCTTTACTCCTCTCATCTCTTTGTGATGTCATCACCATTAAAGCTCCGTCTTTATATCTACCCGCACGGCGCCACTGTGTCAGCAACTCTGCAACTTTCAGCTACTTCAAAATAGCTCCAACATCCTACAACAACAAACAAGATTTAAGCACCATCATTTTAATAAACCAGCAGGAAAATAAACATTTAAATCAGGTTCAGAATGTGCAAACACAGATATTGGGCTATGAATCAATGAAAATCATGTATCCAAACACATATACAACGTCAAAAATGGCCGAGTCAACCATCGTTGACCAAAAACAAGCATCGGGCTCTAAAACAGCTTCAAAAATCCTATCGCTTTGCTTTCCTGCCTTTTTCCTTGTATATCGCATGCTTAATCCCTTGTATATCGTGAATGTATATCGTAACATACAAGCACTCAAAATATACAAGGACCTTTCAATATTTAATTCCCTTTCGAATCTGGTCTTTGTAAATTGATCAATACATACAAACACATTTGTATGTACATTCAGACCTATCGCCTTTTATAAACTGCAGTCTGTTCATTTTTCGATTTCGGTGCTTGTAGATGATGTAATGTATCTTTCAATATGCTTTAGGGTGTGATACATTGCCTTAACCAAATTTAAACCCATCCTGAATTTTGCCTTGCATGTACAAAGTGCAATGTATGTCCTGAAACATGCACATGCAAAGCGCGGAATATACAAGCATTTAACCCCTTTTAATAACGGTTTCAAATTCGTGGCTTGTATATAATGCAATGTATATCAAACTGTATCTGGAGATATACATTGAGTTAAGATACATTGCATTATCTCGATTTTAATTTGTTTTGAGTTCCAACGCTTGTATGTACTTCAAAATGTATGTCTCGAAACATACATACAAGGCACAAACATGCAACGATTATGCCACCTTTAATAAACCTTTGATTCCACACTATGAATACTTCGTAATGCATATTGGCTTGTATGTCACCAAAACATACAAGCCCGCACACATACAACAATTTAACCCTATTTCATGATCTTTTTGGGTCCGTGGCTTGTATAAAGCGTAAGTCAAATGCATGCAAAACCCTTTGTATGTAAACCCGATATACAAACATCATTGTATGTGCAACACACAACGACTCAACATACAAAGAACATTGTATATGCGACCTGTTGTATATACAAATGACTTTCTATATACAAACAAACCCATTTAACAGTGCATTTACCGAAAAACACCCATAACTTGCAAAATATAAGGAATTTTAAGATGGTTCAAAAAGTAACCCCTATTCATTTTCAACAAGGAATTCACCCATATTATACTTTGGCACTTAATGCTATTTTTAATCTATTTTCAACAAGGTTTGTACTTTCACTCCCCTTTTCCCTTTACCACCAAGCAGAATAGCACACACAAGCAAAAATAAAAGCCACAACAGGGGTCCTCATTTTGCTAAGGAGTAAAATGGGGCGTGTTGTGAACATCACAACAAGTATGTCTTTTCAAAAAAAATTGTACCTTGATTTTACTAATTTTGTTATTGAGTTAAACATTTGACAGTTTAAAACAAGGATTCTTAGATTGTGCTAAGGTGTAACAACCCAGGGCATGACATCTGCACTTCAAGCTCAGCTAGACCTAGGATGGATATTCCTAGAGACATGAAATAAAACACAAACAAACATATATAGCCATACTCAATGTACACTTGACCCCTAAAGCTGTCACTAGGTCAAGACAAACTGGCTACATATGCCTCTGTATTAAGTTGATTATTGCACTATGCATTTGCACCCAAACATAATTTCATTACATTCCTTAAGATGACTCCACTTAACTTTTAATATACAACATACATAGTGTAGGCATACATGATCATGATTCACAAATAATTCGGTTTGTTTTGCATTACTTCAGATTTATCCCTGGTTATTTAATAGAACCATGAACAACATGTAGAACCCTAAACTAAATCTACTCCTACTCCTACAACTAATAGGATGAGAGTTTTATTAAAATGATGATTGATCCATCCCCAATATGGACTCGTGCCTACTTCATTAGGCAACTAAGTCATAGAATGCAATGAGAAAATAAAATATACAAGGGATCGACTGAACTAAACATATATACACATATATGTCAGATGGATCTTTATGCAATAAACATACTTAATAATCTAGGAAAGAACTGCAATGATTCATGAGCAACAAAGAAATGGAAAATACAAAGCCTTGTATTAACTTGGGTGCTGTCACATATCTCCAAATCCCAGTTCTATCGCGCCAGCTAATGTGGCAAGGGAAAACATACAACTACGATTATACCTTTGCCAAAATAATTACAAACTCCCATGGAGACATACAGATATGCACTACACATCCTTCCTACACTCTGCTAGATACATCCCTTCACTTGCAGACTAGACTGACATGATTTGATGCCCTAAAATCTTCCTTAGATGATTCTACACCAGGCAATTGGTTCAGTGTCCAACCCTTTGAAAAGAGCTTCGATCTTCTATTTATAGCCTTCACACCTAGGTTTGAGAAAGGATTAGGCACCAAAATCCTCAACATTCCTACCAACTGCATTAAAAGAATTAAATTCAGCCACCCATTTCACATTAATGGTGTCCCCAGAAGTAGTAGGCGCATTCCCAGGCAGTTGGAGGAGTTTGGAAGGCCAACTGAAGCTCTGACAAATCAAACTTTTGGACTTCAGACTTCGGGGCTTCTTCCTTCTGCCTTCCAAAAGGAAGAAGGAAGGAAAGAGGAAATCCTACCTTCTGATGCCCACAACATTTAGCATAATACTGGACCTGTTGAACAATGATCTTCGGGCCTTCACCATTTTTCCTTACACCACTTGGCAACTTTTCGTGGTTCTACAAGCCTACTATGGGTCCACCCAAAAGGCTCGGCAGAATGACAGAATGCCTTAGAAAGAATTACCACCCGTTGGGGTGTTGACACCTAAAAAATCATTCCCCAAAATGCCACATTTTTGCCCCAAGTTCCATTTAAATCCCACTTGAACCGATAGCTTATAACCGATTAGAGACATCTTTCATAGGTTTTTATGCGTTTTCCTTTTGAAAAGTACAAGGGAAAATCCCAAAAATGACTTAGCCAAAAAATTTTGAAGTGTTCCCTTGTGTTTTTCTCCCTTGGTCAGAGGTCAGAGTTTCGGGCTTCCTCTTTCCATTGTGTTTCCCCATTTGGCCCCAAGAATTGCCTAAGTGCTGAAATTTTCTAAGTGTTCGGTAGAATTTTAGAGGTCGGAGTTCCTCCCTTCTGTATTCCTACTAGAAAGAGTCATGGAGAAGGCCTGAGGGTCGAAGTCTGCTCAAAGAGATGGAAAATTATTCTTTTGGAGAAATGCTACAGAGTGTCAGACTTCAAAGTTGTACAATTTAGCCTTCTTCAGTGTTGCGGTAAAGGGACGAGACCCATAGTCCGACAGGTCTAAGTGAAAAATATTCTAAGTATCAAGTGTATAGTGGAGGTTGGAGTTCGGGCTTCCTCTCTTCCACCTTCTTCCTTTTGGAAGATGGAAAGAGGAAGGTTTGACGGCTGACCCTCGACAGGTAAAGTTTCCTAAGGTGTTCTGCCATTCTGCGGAGCCTTTTGGTGGGTCCGCAAGTTGGCTTGTGGAACAACGGAAAGAGGACACATGGCAGTTTTGGAGGGCAGGAGTTGGGCCTTCGACTCTCCTTCTTTAAGACAAGTGCAAGGTAGAAGGCTGAAAGGCTGAAGTCCACCTAAGGTCTAAAGAATTTTCTAAGTATGAGGTGGACGTCGGGGGTCGGTGTTATGATGTTTTCTCTTCTTCCTTTTGGAAGGTGAAACAGTGAAGGCCTGAAAGTCAAAGTCTGATATAGACAATATTTTGCTAAGTGTTACGGACATCAGAAGGAGGGAGTTTCCATTTCCTTCCTTCTTCCTTTTGTCTAATTCAATAAAGAGACAAAGGTAAAAAGACAAAGGCAGAGGGATGAAGGCTGAAAGTCTGAAGTCTAAAAGTCTGATTTTTTAGAGGTTAGCTTCCTAGCCTTCTAGACTCCTCCAAACCACCTGGAATCATGCCAACTACTTCCAGGGATGACATTAATGTGAAATGGGTGGCCAAATTCAATGCTTTGAATGAGGTTGTTGGGGTTTTTGAGGACTTTGGCGCCCAATTCATTCTCAGATAAGTGTGTGAAGGCTATAAAGGCAAGATCTAAACTCATTTCAAGGGTTAATCTTTCTGAGAAAATTTTCTCTCTACAGGTGTTGTGTGTCCATGGAAGTTAGGGCTTCATCTATTGTTAATTTTTAGTTCTTCAGGAAGTGTAGACACCTAAAAATGACCCTTCGTAGATTGCTTGCATCAGCATTAATTGAATAATATAATTATTTAATGAATTTCATAAAAATCATCAATTTCCTCAATTTTCCCTAAATTTCAACATTAATTGAATAAATCCTCTTTATTTAATTAATTTCCTTTTTTAATCCTCAAATCCACATTAATTGAATAAATCCTATTTATTTAATTAATTCATCAAATTTCCTCATATCCACAATTAACTAATTTCTAATTATTTAATTTATCAATCATTTTTCTAAAATAAATAAAATTAAATATTCTATTTATCTTTCATCATGCAAAATAAATTAAATCAATTTATTGGTTTAATTTATTTAAATCTTCAAATCTATTCTATGTCTTCTATCATGCACAAAGAATTAAATAAATTTATTTATTTAATTTGCTTTTTATTCTTCTAATTCTTCTAAAAATAAATCTTATTCATCATGCACACAAAATTAAAAAATTTCTTATTTAATTTTATTCATATCACGCAAAAAGTAAATCTAAAGTTGAGTTAATTGACTTAATCATTATTGTTTTTATCAACTCGTAAATTAGAAAAAAAACATTTCTAAATTTATGAAATCTAATCATATCTTTATCATTTCTTTATCCTAAACAAGCAATTAACTCAATAAAAATATCTTGTTGTGTGACACATGTCAGGCACACATTCATCATGAATTCTAGATTTATCTCATCCATTGATATTATTGAATTATCTTGATCGTTGATCGATCTAACCCTGGATCCTATATATACTCCCTTCATCTCCTTCACAAATCCTCTTCGATCATTTAAGCTTTGGGCATTTGTAATACAGAGTTTTGAGATTTTATCACACATCATTGAGCACATTATTATCTTTGATCACTTGAGCACTATCGACATCTGCTTGTTTTTTATTAAGATAAGCTGCTAGCACAGGAGAAGAACTCGATAACAAAGCCAAACAACATAAGAGATAGGCCCAGGGCCACTAATAGCTGACTAACAATAGATTAACAGTTCTTCAAAAAACTTAACCAAAACATAAAGTGAGTCTTTAATAACATAAAACAAAAAAACCCTAGCTAAGAAGAGTTTTCCAGCTTCATTAGAAACCATGTTGATTAAATTTTCCTGATCCTCTAGCAGGGAATCCACAGTCTTCTTTCATTCCACCTGCAGAACAGAAAAGGCTTCAGTAGCCTTGTGGGATATCCTCAGAACCAGCTTAAAAAGCTTCTTGACTTTGTTCTTCATAATAGATAGGCAAGATTTCACTTCAGCAAGCTCAGCTTCCAGCTTCTTATTATCCATGTCCCTTCTTGCGCTCATCACTTCCTTGTTGGGGGTTTCCTGCACCTCAATATCTTCCTCATTAGTGTCATAGAAAAAGTTATTCATAGAAGCAAAGTGGCTTTCTCTCTCCTGCTCCTATGTAGGGGTGGTTTTGGTTCCCTTCATTTCAGCATTTTGCACAATGTCTTCCCAATTAGAAGCAGTGGAATAATCCACAATCTTTATTCCCTAGGACATACCTCCTTCCAATCTAGGAGATCTCCTCAAGGTCAGTTTTCTGGCAAAGCCATCCTTACCCAAAGCAATTTCTTTAACAATCAAAACCTCCTCCTTCCCCATATTCCCCTTCTTTTTACCAGTTTCTTCAACTGCTTTCCTCTCACCTCCCACACTGCATCTCTTTTTAGCAGTTTTGTAATTTGCAAGACTCCCTCCCTTATGTTTTTTGTTATCTTGCATAGGGTTTTTGCTTTTTAGGTTACACAAGCCCTTAACAACAACAACATGAGATTTTTCCTGAGAAGTCTCAAGGGTTTGACCTGGGGATTTTCTTCTAGAGAAAGCTTTCAAAAAAGAGGTAGTCTTAGACACAGGTGGGCTAGATAAAGGACCCAAGGGACCACTCATCGGGTGGTTAGAAGGGGAGGTGGGATGAGAGGCCTTCGGGGTGGTAGGCTTCGCAAGTCTCACACTAAGGGGAATTTTATCTTTAGACTCCTCATTGGAACTATCCTCAATAGGTTAGGCAACTGGAGGTTTAGACGGGCTTAGAGCCAAATGGTAATGATACAATCAAAAAATTAGGCCTTAGTGCAAGGGCACAAAAATCACCTCAGGGTCCTCTTCACAGGATTTTTTGGAATGCATGATAGAGGCTTCAAGGCTAGATAGTAGGAAGGAGGGGAAATTCTCCAAAGCCTTATGGTGGAAATGATTTAAGAAAGCAAAATGATAGCGATAAAACACTCTGTATCTACCCTCAAGAGTAAAATATTTCATTATCAGAAAGCATACCCGGTTCCATGGCGTAATTGGACTCTCACACTCAAAGCCTCCCTAAAGCCTAACTTGTTTCTCCTCCTCCTTATAAAATAGTTTCATACCTTCCAAATTTGGGACATGAGTCTACTTCTTGAGTCTGTT
The DNA here is from genome assembly GCA_027924645.1 of Cunninghamia lanceolata. Classification (NCBI taxonomy): domain Eukaryota; kingdom Viridiplantae; phylum Streptophyta; class Pinopsida; order Cupressales; family Cupressaceae; genus Cunninghamia; species Cunninghamia lanceolata. The sequence continues at coordinate 6,209,069 of BSBN01001221.1, read as the reverse complement.
CCCCAAACACGGCAACCCAGTCGTAGTAGCAATAAAGTCCTCAAAAACAACAAATTGGACCCCTCCAAATTTCACCATATGCCTCCCATCCCACGATTCAGCAAATTGGATCAAAATATTTTCATCATAACCATTCAAATATTCAAGGAAAGTTGTAACTCCACCTTCATACGCAATGCTCTAGACTTGCAGGTCCTTGAATTCATTGCAATTCATAGGTACCGTCCTCACTTTATGCCCCCCATATTCCTATACCTCTAGAGTACAAAGCTAGAAACCCAGAAGAAAACAAATCCTCACTGTAAAAGCTATTGCAGAGAGAAGGGAGAGGATGCACATAAAATCTATAAGAGCATAATAAAAGAAACTTAAGTTTCTTTAACATCCTTTGCATGCCAATCCAGAACCCAAAAGCGTTCAGATCATAAATGCCGTCAGGGCTCGACTCGTGCGAACCCCTCAAGCCCAACACATTAAGCTGAAGTTGACAAGACCCTTTGTGGATTTCTTTCCACCAACCATGATTTAAACTGATTATCTCAAGGTGCACATAAAACTTTGTTCGCCACATCATAACAAAGGAGTGATTAGGACTCCTTCTACCATCCTCCACACCACATCCTCCCTTTATGTTAGAGAGGCATGCCAAAACACTACTCTAGACACTTATATAAATCATATCATCCATCATGAGGGGTTAGGGCCTCCATTTGAATACAATTATTGATTTCCCTAGGCAGATTATCCAAATCCCTCCAACATCTTAAGGGGTGGGTGTTAATCCCCAAGTTTGCCATAAGGTCCGTAGCCTTATTTCCTTCCCTATAGATATGTTTCAAATCTTTTCCCTCGAATGTTAGGAGAAGACCATTTATATCTTTGATGACATCCTCTAACTGCCAACCAACACTTCCATTCCCTTTAACAACTTCTATGACAACCATGGAATCACATTCCATAATAATGTTTTTAATGCCTATAGACAAGGCAATTTTGAGCCTTTTCCAATGCTACTAGCAAACACAACCATTAGGGAACCCTTATATGACCTTATCACTCCTCCACCACTAGCCAGCCCTAGGTTGCCTTTAGGAGCACCATCAAAGTTTAGTTTTGACCAACCACTAGGGGGAGGGATCCAGTTAGTGTTAGCTCTAGCTTTTTATTCCTATCATCTACTTTTCAAGTACTTATAGGAATAGTCCACTGTTTAATTATGTTGGTTTATTTAGCATTTGGGGGACTTTTAGTAGCGTTTATGGAGTTGTTACTGATGTTGTCTTGTAATAGTTTGATAGCAGAGCCGAGAACTTCTTTGGGGTTCTTAAAATTTTCCCTGAAGAGTCTATTGTTTGTTTCCTTCCAAAGGCACCAAGATAGAATAGGGGGTTCTGGGCCCATATTTCACGGCACACCAGATTTGAAAAGGGGGAGATCCAAGCTCTCATGTGATCCTTCAAGTTTCCATTCCTGCACCAAGGGGTATCGAGAATGTTCAAAGTCATACTCCAAACATCCCAAGGAAATTCACAGTGTAACAAAATATGCGCGGTAGAATCTTCATATTTCATACAAAGCACACATCTATTCAGGATTTGGAAGCCCCTTATCTGGAGATTATCAATAGAAAGTATTTTATTTTGGATAGCCACCCACCAAAAGTGGTTCATTTTTGGCACAAGGTTGTGGTTCCAGATGCTCTTCCATAATTTATCATCTTCTTGGGGAAGGGACAAGTTATAGGTATATTTAATAATAAACCTCCCAGACTTTTCCTTCATCTAAACCAATCTATCTTTATGCCGGAAGAGGGGGATTCTACATCCTTTTAGGAGCAGTTGTATCTCTTCAGTAACTCCAATCAGCTCTATTTGTCTTTGACGACACTTTGACAGCCAGGTCCACTCACAACTGCCAGGGAGGAAATAATCCTTCACTTGGTCTCCAAAGTAATTAACAACAAGTTTCATCAAGTCTTGAGTTTTTTGACTCTTTGTTAGGGGTTCTCCATTGATCCAATTGTCTTCCCAAAATCTTATCAGTTCTCCATTCCCCAATTTCCAGTTGCTGCCTTTCAAAAGAATAGTTCTACATTTCATGATGTTGTTCCAGATTATTGAGCCTCTAGGAAAGTCAGAAGAGAGTAAAATGTCCTTCACGGTTGAGTTTCCCATATATTTGGCTTTCATAATGCTGCCCCAATCTTTTCCCCCAGCAATAAGGTTCTATCCAATTTTGGTTATGAGTGCTTTATTAAGCAAGTGCAGTTTTCTTAAGCCTAAGCCCCCCTGTAATTTGGGTTTACAGACTTTATCGCAAGCAACAAGAGCCAACCTCTTCTTTTTTTTTTTTTTTTTTGTTTGGTAAGTGCCATCATGGGGATGGCTCCCTTTGATCTATAACATAGAATAAAAAAGTTGTTTTTATTTATTGGCTAATTCCATCCCGGAATGCCATACAAAACAACTTACAGAACACCAAATTTTACTAATCCAGAACTAAAAACAAGTATGTCTTTAACTTTTAACAGCCCAGTGTGTTACATTATCTCGTGCATTATCATCATCATGCCTTCCGCCGTCTCCAGAAGCCTTCCGATCTGGCCGTCAGTAAACTCCCCTTTATTTTCCTGAAGCATCTTACGAAAGGTTTCCATGTCCCGGTTTTCAATGCCTTCTCTGTAAGCAGCGAGGATATCTCTTGCCTTCTTGGATCCGACTCCCCTTGCATAGGCTAATTTCAGCGTCTCCTCTGCCCGGTCACCTCCCACCGAATCAATCTCTCCCATAATTACCGTGTGGTTGGCAGGAGCTACCAACTGCGCTCCCCAACACACCCCATAGAAGGAGCTGCCCATGATCAGTTGTATATTGGCGAAGAAAATCTGATATATGCGACCATCGTGTACATGGCCGCCACTCCACGACCCTCCTCCAATGATTTGTAAGATAGCTGTTCTGGCAGCTTCTTCTTTGAGTTTGAATAGGCACCCCACCTGCTGCTCCTTCCCTTCCTCCAGACATCGGCACTGCACTCCCATTATTCTGGCCACCTCTTCCTCTTCCACCATTCTAATCCCAGGCAACCTTCGGCTGGCTTAAAATAAGCAAGACGCTAGTACCCTTCATCATTGTCTCACTGGAGAAATCTACATCGCGTGAACATCCGAATCGTCCTACCAAATGTATGTATCTGCCTGTCTAAACTCCACCGTCGGATGTGTGACTCCTCAGCTCATCCACCTTCTGCGACTGTCCCTTGTCTGAGCCAAGTACCTCAGCAAGCCCATTCCAGCTTGCAATGTTTGAATCGCTGACGTCCTTTCCTCCTCTCGTGATCCCTTGGTTAGCTAGAAAGTCCACGGCTTTATTTGCTTCTCTATAGATGTGTCTGATGGAATAATTCAAGTTTTGCAGGACGTCCTTGATTCTCTGCACTCCTTTTTTTAAAATCCAATTTGCTGCATTGTTCCTAATGACAGCATTAATAACTATTTGAGAGTCCCCTTCTATGTCAATGTTGGTCCAACCTTTCCTAGCGCAGTCCATCACCCCTCTAGCTAGGGCTTCTAATTCTGCCATATTATTTGATGCCACTCCCAAGTCGCCCGAAGCTGCCTAGACAAAATCTCCCCTCTCATCCCTGATAATATAGCCATATCCAGCTTTACCCGGGTTGCCTTTGGAGGCCCCATCGAAATTTAGTTTGAGTCTACCTCTTGACGGAGCCAACCATCTTGATTGGGCTCTAGTTTTCTTCCCTCCTCCCAACCCTTTCAGGATTTTAAGATCAGGCCATAATTTCATGATTGCCTCATCCCAACATGTAAACTTACATCCTCCCCTGCTACTTGCTTTGGAGTTAAGTATTTCAACTAATCCAGTTTCTATTTTTTTTATTAAGTTTTCTGTCGGAATTTCTTTTTCTTCAAATATTCGCTGATTCCTTTCCTTCCAAATCTGCCAAATTATCATGGATGGCATAGTTATCCAGATGCTCCCCCAGAAACCTTTTCGTTGTAGTATTGGCCAGCTTTTCAAGAAATCTACTATTGTAGAGTTCATGGCTCCTTTCCATTCTAATAGGCTGAGGAAATACGTCCATACCTTATCAGCTACCTGGCATTTTAAAAACAAATGGTCAAGAGTCTCTTCATGTTGCTTGCACAGTGTACATCTGCTTGGACCAGAGATCCCTAGCTTCTGCAACCTGTCCCCTGTTAATATACTTCTATGTAGCACCGTCCACAGAAAAGCACCCGCCTTGGGCAGAACTTGATTGTCCCAACAAATCTTTTTTGGCCAATGATCTAATGAATTGCTTGCTCTGTCTGACTTCAATAATTGATATCCTATCTTAACTGTGTATTGTCCAGACTTTGCACCACACCAAATTATCTCATCGCTATCATTGTTTTTCCTAATCTTTCTTTCGTTAAGTATTTCCATATACTTCTTTTTGGTGTCCGTATCTACATTGTACTTGCTAGGGTCCGCCCATCTGACTAAGCCTGCCTCGTCTTCTCCTTCGAAGTAGTCCGCCACCTTTTCTCCTCTGTCTTGAATCATCTGTTCTCTTAATTCTGATAACTCTTGCAAGCTATCTAGCGACGGCCATCCTTCCCATGAATCCGTCCAAAAGTTGGCGTTTCTCCCATTATTAATGCTCCATGTCAAATGATCTAAAATTATCGGTCTGCATTTTCTGAGGAAATTCCATATAGGCGAGCCACCCCCTGGATTCGCTATGGTCAAAATTCTATTCGGATCAGAATCATCCAAATATTTACTTTGCATAATTCTACACCAAAGTTTCTGTGGTTGTTTTGCCAATTTCCAAACCAACTTAGCTCCCAATGCTTCATTCTGAAGTTTTAGTTCTCTCATTCCCATCCCACCCTTGTCTATGGGGCACGTGGCTTTATCCCATCCAATTAACGGTATTCGTTTGATCTCTCTCGATCCTTCCCACAGGAACTTTTTCCAACCACTCTCCAAGGTGGTTCTAGCCTTATTTGGAACCTGTAGGCAGGACATCATGTGGGTCGGGACTGCCCCTAAAACTGATTTTAGCATGGTAATCCTTCCTGCTAATGTTAACCATCTTCCTTTCCAAGTGTCCATTTTACTTTTAGACTGAGCGATTACTTCCTCCCAAAGCTGAGATTTGTTCTGTCCATTGAATATAGGAGCCCCTAAGTGTTTGTTTGGTAAGGTATCTACTTGACAACCCAGGATTTGTGATATCTGGTTTTGCCATCTTTTAGAGGTATTGAAAAAAAACATTCTTGTCTTTTCTTTGTTAACCACCTGCCCTGACAGATTCGTGTACGTGTCTAGCACTCTTCGGATCGCCTCTGCCTCTGCGGGGTTCGCTTCCCCGAAAAGTAAAGTGTCGTCTGCAAATTGAGTGTGTGTGATTGGTGTTAATCCTCGAGCTACCCTGACTCCTTTCCATCCCCCTGATCTTTGACAATGTTGGATCATTTTCCCCATAGCCTCAGCCATTAAAACAAAAAGGCACGGGGATAACGGATCACCTTGTCTCAACCCTTGTGATATCTCGAAAAAGCCACATAGCGATCCATTCACTGCTACCGACATTCTTGGAGTGGAAATACACTGGTAAATGCCTTCAAGCCAAGATCTGCTGAAGCCCATTTTCTCTAGTATCTTAAGAAGGAAGTTCCATCTAACCCTGTCGTATGCCTTGCTCACATCTAACTTGATTAGCATACTCTTCTGTCTGTTTTGATTGATCGAGTGGATAACTTCGTTTACTAAAATAATGCTGTCCGCAATCTCTCTTCCTGGCGTGAATCCATTTTGGTTTCCTGATATTATTCTTCCCAAAATTGGTTTTAGTCTGTTAGCCATTGTCTTGGAGAGAATCTTGTAGATCGTGTTGCATAATGAGATTGGCCTGAAATCACTGACCCTTCTACATTCTGATTTTTTTGGAATAAGCGCAATTACTGTATTGTTTATATCTTTAACAAATCTTTTCTTCTTTCTGAAATCTTCCAGAATGTTCCAGACCTCCTTGCCCACGATATGCCAACATTTTTGATAAAAAAGAGCAGGAAAACCGTCCGGTCCTGGCGCTTTGTCCGGGTGTAATTGGAATGTTGCCTTCCTGACTTCTTCCTCTGTGAAAGGTTTTTCCAAGGCTTCCCTTTCTTCATCGTTAACTATCTTATCTATATGGTTTGTGGCTTGCTCTATGTTTAACCAGTCAAAACCCTCCTCAGGTGCCAAGAATGTTTGAAAGTAGCTGACTATTTCTCTCTCAATTTCTTCTTTTTTGTTTATTATAATACCATTCCCAATAGTCAGTTCTGAAATTTTATTCGTCATTCTTCTGGATTTGACTGAGTTGTGAAAGAATTTGGTGTTTTTGTCGCCTGCCTCCAGCCACACTTCTCTGGCTTTACTTCTCCAATATTCTTCTTCCCTAGCTAACAATTCGTCCCATTCGGCCATAAGTTCTTTCTCTTTTTTGTAATCATTTTGAAACATCCCCTCCCTTATAACTTTCTGATTTAACCCTTCCAGCTCTTCTTCAACTCTGTTTTTTTCTGCAAATATGTCTTTGAAAGTATTCTTGTTCCATTCCTTCAACCTCTTTTTGACATGTGCTAATTTTTGACAAAAAACATAACTTACCGATCCTCCCTTTCCTAGAATCTCTAGCCACCATTTCCCTATACAATCTATTAGTTCCTCATTTCTCCACCACATTTTTTCGAATTTGAAATATGAATTCTTTGGCTTAAGTAATTGGCCTATTTCCAGCTTTATGGGATAATGATCTGACAGAGAACATGGCAAAATGCTCGATTCAATTCCTAAATCTGTTTCTAACCAGTTCGAACTGCATAGAAATCTATCTAGCCTTTTGGCTATATTTGTAAAGCCTTCCCTCCTATTAGTCCATGTAAAGCTTCCTTCTTTAGGGGGGAAGTCAATTAGCCTGCCTTCTTCAACAAACTCCCTAAAATCTTTTGTTGCGTTGTTAACTGTTCTCAAACCTCCTCTTTTTTCTTCCAAATTTAAAATTGCATTAAAATCTCCTCCCAAAATCACCCTTTCTTCCCCCAGCTCTTGCATTCTACCTAAAATGCCATTCCATACTTCCTTTTTTTCCTCTGTCTTGGTTGGCCCATATACACAGCAAATCTAGAAAGAAAAATTGACATGATATAAAATGACTTTTCCTATTATCCAATTTTGATTTACCTCTACTTCCTTGACATCTACCTTGGAAGGATTCCACAGTAATCCTACCCCTCCTGCAGTACCCCTGGGTTCGCTGAAGATACCTGTCAAAGGTCTACAATGCTGTGTAAACTTCTCCGCTTCTTCCTTCAACAATCTGGTTTCCTATAATAAGATTATATCCAACATTAGCTTAGAAAGGTGGCGCTTGATTGCGCGCCTTTTGTTAGGGGCGTTTAAGCCCCTAACATTCCATGAAAGTATCTTCATGGCTTCCCAAGGGAGGTGTTCCCTCCCTTGGATCTTAGCATGTATTTTTTGATGCTCGGAAGTCCCTTGTCTGCCACATACTCCTCTCTTTTCTCCTTATCTGTTTTCCTTCCTAACTTCTTTCCATTGCCCGTAGTTCCTCTTGCTCCAGTTTGGCTGATATGTCGAGGATCGATAATTCCAATTTCCTCTCTATCCTCAATAGCCTCTTCTTCATCTAACCGGTCATCGTTAGGCCCGATCTCTACTTCTAGAGTCTCTCTCACTATCTCATGACTGTATTCATCTTTTTCTCCCTGCTTATCAACTTTTGCAGAGTCCTTGGATCCTGCCGGCGAAGTGTTATGTCCCTCCTCAAGTTCTTTTCTGATTTCCCTATGTCTAGCCTCTGACTTTGTTTCCGTGTCTGGCATTGTTAACTCCTTTTCTTGGAGAATTGGAGAATTAGGATTTCTGTTAGAAGACTCTACCGGTAATTCTATGTCTCCTCCTATGTCCCGTGTTCCTTGCCTTTCCTTTTCTGTTTGCTTCGATTCCTCCTCCCTATCCATATTGTTTTCTGTTCTTTTCCTGGTAAGTTTTTTAGGGCATCCTTTTTCCATATGTCTTCTGCTTCTACATTCCAGACAAAAGAATTTCCTTTCCTCAACTTCTATATTCTGTTCCCAGGTACCTGCTGAAGTGATCAGCATTATCTTCATTGGAATCTTGTTGATTGCTAGTAACCTAATTCGAGCAAAGTAAATTGAATCGCTATCTCCCATGTCCAGCTCTACTGTATTTCCCAAAGTATCTCCAATTTTGTATAAACAGCCTCCTGACCAATATTCGAATGGTAGATTATATAATCTTATCCATATTGGTTCCTTGTAAGGATCGAAGTTATTCGGGTTAAAATTCGGCCTCCATTTCTGTGTGTAAATATAATCCAACCCTATTTTCCATGGTGCATTCTCCAGAATGTTATCTCTGTTAGCTTCTTCCTTGAAATCAACCACAAAGAATTGTTTGGGTATGAAATGTATCATTTCTGCTTTTGTCCAGTTTCCTGTAATCCATTCCTTGATCTGTTGTTTTGATTTGTTTCTTCCTATCACCCTTCCTATCAGAGCTGTTTGTTCCAGCGCATTTATGTCTTTATCCACCGTGACTTTTACATCGATTGTAACCCTTTCCTCCTGCTGCGAATCTGCCTGTCCTTTGGCGAAATCTGAATGGCTTCTCCTAATTTTGCTAATTGGGACTGCGTTCGCTCCTGTTGCAACGAATGGTGCCTCCTCTCTTATTTTGCATTCCACTTCTTCTCCTTCATTTTTTCCGCCATCGTTCTCCTTGTAAAACCCTTCTTCCTGCTTTTTCGCTCCTGCCTGCTTTTTCGCTCCTTCCATATTAAAAAATTAAGAGCCAACCTCTTCTTATCTTCCATTCCTATCCAAAGAAAGGTTCTTTGAATCTTCTCAAGTCTCTCAGTCAGGTACTTACGCATTTTGAATAAGGATAGAAAATACATAGGAATTCCTTGGAGTGAAGCTTTGAGAAGTTGAAACTTACCAGCCTGACTTAGGAGTTTTCCTTTCCACCTTGCAAGTTTCATTTACATCCTTTCCATGATGGGTACTCCGAGGTGGCATCTTTGACTGAGAAAGGTAGTCCAAGATAGATCCTAGGGAAAGAACCTGCAACACATCCCAGAATCCCCATAATTTTTGCTGCAGAACAACCGAGGTGTTAAAAAAGTGGACATGGCTCTTATCAAAGTTTATACATTGGTCCGCCGAGGTAGCATACTCTTGTAGCTCTTTTTTCCATTTTCGAGCCTCAATAACTAAAGTAGCTCCAAACATGATGGTATCATCTACAAATTGCTGAATGACAGTAGGCTCAGCTGTTGAAGCAGGTTTAACCCCTTTAATTTCTAAAGAATTTAGCAAGGAAATGAAACCCCTGCTCAGGGATTCAACAAGAAGAATGAAGAGGTAGGGGGAAAGGGGATCCCCTTGCCTTAGCCCCCTACCAACATTAAAGAAGCCCCTAGGGATGCCATTGACCAAAATAGAGAATCTAATAGAAGTAACACAAATCATGACAAGTTGCAAAAATTTACCCTGGAATTGCATCTTCTTCAAGACAGTAAAAAAGAACTTCCAATTAACTCTGTCGTAGGCTTTTGAAATGTCAATCTTGAAAGCCATGCTTGGGTTTCTACTTTGCTCCATGGAGTGGATTATTTCATGGGTAGTAATGGCCGCATCCATTATATGCCTACCTGGGACAAAACCTTTTTGATAGTTGTTGACCAATTTTTCAAGTATGGGTTGAAGTCTCACAACTAGAATTTTGGAGAAGATCTTGTACATAGTATTGCAAAGACTTATAGGTATGAAATCCCCCATGCACATAGCATCTTATTTTTTGGGAATAAGAGCTATGAAGGAATGATTAAGTTGCTTTAGCAGCTTACCCATCCTAAAAAAATCTATGGTAGCCTTAGTGACATCTTTCCCCACTATATCCCAATACTCTTGAAAGAAAGTAGGGGGAATCCATCAGGTCCTGGGGCCTTATAGGACCCTGTAGAAAAGAGACAGGCCCAAACCTCTTCCTCAAAAACATTTTTGCCAAGTTGAGCATTATCCTCCTCATTCAGTAGGGTGGGAATAATATCTATGAGCTCCTGATTAATACTACTGTCTTGGGCTCCTAGGAAGTTCTGAAAATAAGAAACAACCGCCTCTCCAATCTGTAGATTTATTTCAACCATGACACCTCTGTCATCCATAAGCTTAGTTATAATATTTCTTTTCCTATGCCTCATCGTAGATTGTTGGAAGAACCAGGTATTCCTATCCCCCTCTTTCAACCATTGGCCTCTTGACTTTTGCTTCCAAAAAATCTCTCTTTCATCAGTAGTTCCTTCCATTCCTTTCTTGCCCTCTCTTCCTCTATACCTGTAACTTTAGTAATGTCTCCTTCTAATATTTTTTGCAATTCTCTTAGTTTTAGGTTGATTCTTCTTTTTTGCTCAAATATATTCCCAAAGTTGAACCTATTCCAGCCTTTGACTTTTTTCTTGACCCTTAGTAGCTTCCGAGTAAGGCCGAACATGGGCGTTCCTTTAACATCTATCTTCCACCATCTAGCAAGCATTTCCTTGAGGTTGGGGTGTTTAGTCCACATTAGTTCAAATCTAAACAAGTAAGAGCCTATACCATTCCCATCTTTCCATGAGAGAAGCAACAATTTTGATCAGAAGTTGTTCGAGGAAGAGTTTCAAGGACATGTGAGCTTAAAAATTTCCATCTGGGGGAAATCAACACTCTATCCATCCTAACTTGGATTAGGTTCCTTCCTTTCCTCTGATTGGACCACGTGAACTTGTAGCCTTGTGGTTCCAAGCCCATTACGCCTTCCTTATTCAAAAAGTCATTAAGGTCCAACATGCTATTAGTGTAACTCTTTTCATAAGGGAATAGGGGGTGTTAAAGTCTCCCATCAACATCCAACAACTATCTAGGTCTCTAGAGATCATTGATGAGAGGAGATCCCACAACTCCCTTCTAGGGCCCCTTTAATTAGGAGCATAGATATTAATTAGATTCCATGAGAAGCTGTTTGACTCCATCTTGGTCACCAAATTTTTTTTCTTCTTCTCAATAATTCTACCTTTGATAACCTTACTACTCCACATGCTGACAATACCTCTTGAGGTACCACAACCAAGGTAATCTGCATTAGTCCATAAATTCCTGGCCACCGATTAGAAGTTATCACTTGTCATTTTAACCTCTTGCAGCAACAAAATGTCAATTTTATTATCAAAGATACAGTTCTTGACCAAAGACTATTTGTGGGGGTTATTGAACCCTCAGATGCTCCATGATAGAATCTTCATTGGATAAGACCCTTCTTGGAGCCCATCTCCAAGGTCTTCTGTCTACCCATAACAATATCCTTATTAATCACCTTCTGTCTTGTTTCTCTATGGGATGGTTGGCCCTATTTGGTGTCCGCTCCCACATCCACCATTTTCTTTCCTGGGCCCCTACCCTTCTTTTTAACTGTATTCCAACCCCCCAGATCAGTGAAGCTAGAACCCACCCCAGGTGCAAGGGTCACAGTGTTGTTGCTAGGGGATACAATCCCTGATCCTGCCTCACCTCTAGCAAAAGAATCAACCACAGTCGACACTGGGCTAGAGACTGCAAGGGGAGGTACAACCCCATAATAGGCTTGAATTTCCATAATATCCTGTTGGAGAATCTCCCCATCTTCAAATCTTGTAGGAAGGGAAGCCATATTGTTAACAATGCCTGAGATAGGGGAAGTTCTCAGGCATTCAGTAGGGGTATGACCATTGGTCTCCACCATATGTGTTTAGGTATTATCCCCAATAACTATAGCAGTATTGTTCTTTTCTAGGAATTTGATTATGTTCAGCAGATCCTCCCTGAATGGATAGTCCTCTTCTCCTTCAGCAGTCTGAGCCTCCTTAGCTTGGGTAGGCTTAACTTTGCACTGTGGAGCTAGGTGGCCCTTTTTAAGGTAGATCTGATAGAAGGTTGTAGAGTTTTGATACATTATGGGTTGAACCCATTGACCATATTTAGATTTAAGAGTAATATTGTTTGGGAGGATCTTGTTAATATCAATGCTAACACATATTCTAGCAAAAACTAACCTTGATTTATTTCTGGTGGTTCTGTCAAGAGTTATGAAGAAATCCTGGTTTCCATTTGCATAAAGATAAACTATGCTTTCCAAACATCCAGGGTCCCCCTGTTGGCACAGTGGCAAGATCCTCCCTTGCCATGAATTTAAAGAGGAACATCTTGCTATTCATAGCGTTAATAGACAGGCTACCTTTAACCCTCCATTTAGTAGTCACCCATTTTCTAACCACATCAATATTGGGTCTGAAGGAAACAAATTTCCCACAAGAGCATTCTCCATGGAGGAGACCACCCGATCCATCACAACGTCTACCTCTAGAGCACGAAAAGTTGGAGAGACACCAGTTTCCATCGTAATATCCCTGAACAGTGCCTTTTTCCGTACCTTGGGTCCCAACACCTTGTTTTGCAGCGTGTGAATAGAGGAATCTCCATCCCTGTCATAGAGCACGTGACCTTCAAGGCCCTCAATTCCATCCAGCCCACATGGGATAGACCCTGACCCTGAAGCATCCCCTGAGTGACCCTACAATGGAGGGTCCGGGGGACCGCCCGGGTCCCCGACAACCATCAAATTCAAATTTAAACAATGAGCGACAAGAAGCAGAGCGGGAAGTTGGAAGCTTTTCTGATTAAATCAACATCGGCTTGTTGCAACCATGGGTATGCAACGTTATTGAGTAATCCACATTCTATACAAGAGATCAAAATAATCTAGGTGAAATATTTCTATTTACTAATTGCTTTAATCATTGATCTGGTTTTCTCTTAGATCAATCTTTTGATGTTTAGGATTGAGTTTATTGTCATTGTATTGATTTATCCTAAGCTTGATTTTACCTATACACATTTTTAACTCCATGCCAACACTAGAGAACAAGACCATAGTACCACAACTACAAGGAATCATCCAAACACTTCACCAAATGCCACAACCCCTAGAGCAACAAACCATACAAATACTACAAACCATCATCCAACCACTTCAACAACACCGATCATCTCAAATACAACTCCTTGTCAAACTCCAACAATTCATAGCCACTCAACAATTCCAACCTCAACAACAATTCCAATCCAAACACCAACAATTTCATCCTCAACAACAACAATTCCAAACCCAACAACAACAACAATTCCAATCTAAACAACAACATTTCCAACCACAACATCAACAATTCCAACCACAACAACAACAATTCCAACCACAACCTCAACAAATTACACCTCAATACCATGTGTCACCATCACCATACCACTCTAGCCTACCCACAAATCATGTCAATTCCACATTAACCTATCCTATTGAAACCCAACAACATCCACCCCATGATCATCCAACTCCTCAATCAACATTTCAACTCATCATCAAACCCATACAAAAATCTGAAAACATCAAACCATTCAAAAATCCAAAAATCCCAAACACAAATCATTCTAACATTTCAACTCATTATCAAACCCATTTACAAGGCTATCAAGTTCCTTCACAATAAGAACATGCAAGTCTTCCTTTGCACCAAAATCAAGTATCCTTGAGACCTCATGATACCTTTGACAAAGGGAATATCACTCTATATTATGCATCCTATAGGTACCTTCCATCATCATCCACTCATATACCAATACAAGAGCCTACTAATCCTAAACCTACAACACCATCCATTATATTGCCCATCCACCCATGCACTTATGAAGGATGTGATCCAATGGCTATTAGCAAGGATTCAACCATCTCTATGTCATGAAACACCTATCCAAGAGCTTATCCAAGAACCTTCAAACATCATATCTAGTCCTCTAAATACATCATATAGTCTACAACTTGTCAATCCTACTGGAGAGTCTTCCACCATGATTCCAAGTCAAGATTCATTGTACCCTCATGTTGTTGACCATCAAGAGCCTATCAAGCCTATTCAAGAGTCTCCCAATTCCACTTCCATTCAAGAAAATCAATAGCTATGTCAAGAGTATAATCTAAAGGATGGAGAAACATCAACCCTTCATCTAAATCAAGATCAAAGTACCTCCATCCAACCCATCCATAACCTATATCTTTTCAATGATCAAGATATTATCTTTGATGAAGAACCTATACATGAGCAAATTGATCCCATCCATAGAACACTTAATCCTATCTATGATCAAGACCCCATCTATGATCAAGATCCTATCTATGGTCAAGAGAACCATGATGATCCTCTAAGCCTACTTTATGCATTCCATGGTCAAATGATTATCACTCTACCTATCCATGATCCTACAACTATCCATGAACAAGCTATCTACACTACTCCTAAACATTATCTACCTAGTCCTCTCCATGATCCAACAAAATCTAATTCCCTTGATGAGACACTTGGTCCCAAGAAAACATAGATAATAAAAAAGATCACTTGGATCCTATCCCCTTATCTCCTATTGAGCATAATGTTAGTCAAGATCCAAGCATCTCATGTCATCCATCGCATGATCCCACATATCTCTTGTGGATTCTCCACCATCTCCCATCGATCCCATTCTAAATCCATTATCCTATCCCCTTGGTCTTACCACTTTCATCCATGAATGTTCTTCCTTAGGAGAACAACCACCACTATCCACCACTTCACTATCCCCATCAAATAATGGACTCACATCTTGTTTCCAAAGAAACATCCCATAGCATATCGTATGTTCCAAAACATGAACTATCAAGGCAAAGGTTTAGGCCTTCATGAACAAGGCATCTTAGAGCCCATCCATGTCGTGATCCATCCACGAGCACATGGCCTTGGTTTTTCATCCCAAGCAAAACAATCCAAAGATGTTGGTACCATCTCCACACCTCCAAAAGCTAATTCTTCCACTCCATATCCCAGTGCACCTTATCGCACCTCTCACTCATATGTCACCATCCCTCCTCCATCATCATACCATTCGCAAACGCATGTGACCATACACCTTCCTCCATCCACTTTACCTCCACTACTTCTAACTCCTAAAATCCTTCCATCCAAGCCCCTTATCCATTTATCCATAAATCCACTTTTGATCCCTCCATCCATAAATCCCCTATCATTCCTAATCATGGCCAACGAATGCACACATCAGCCCAATATGAAGCTATCCCAAACCCCATGGGATTCGAAAATAAAAATTTGGATGTTGCCACATATATAGCAAAATCTCTGCAAAAGCCTCAAGAATAACATGTCGTAGGGCATCAATATGCAAATTCAAAGATAAATCCATCTCAAAAGTTGCATATACCCACACACCTCAAACCAAAAATGAAAATGATGTGGGTCCCCAAGTAAAAAACAATTATCTCAAATCCATAACAAAAGATACATACACCCACACACCTCAAAGGAAAAATGAAAAGGGTGTGGGTCCCCAAGCCACAAGCAGTTACCCCAAAAGAAGCATCCATATCTCAATCTATGCCCAAATTCTGAAATTCCCGCTCCCCATTAAAAAATCCTACAAATCCTAAGTCCATTTGTATTCCTAAACTCCTAAATCTATGATTCCCAAATCCCCTATCCCAATTCCCATTACTCCCCTCTCTCCATCCTAGTCAAAGGCTTCAAAATGTATCACGATGTGTGCAACCATTGGTTTTGGTTCCCCGCAATTCTATGACATTTCCACATACTTCCATCCCCCCATCTTATATCCATTATCCTTCATACTTCCCCCATCACACCTCTATCGTCCATGCTTTTGCTCCATCGCCCATTTATCCTTCCATCTCCCTCCATCACCCATATCATAATCCACCATCCATTCCATTTCCATCTTCCCACATCTACCAACATCCATGCATGTAATGCCATTTGACATAGTCCATGTACAAACATGCATTAAAATGCTAACATACTACCTTGCTATTGGAAATAGATGCTTGAGTCCTCATCCTCCATACCATCCAAAAAAGTAAAAAAACAAAATTAAAAAAAAAATCAAAATAGTAAAGAGAAATCACTTCGTCTAAAGGTGAAAACTTGGCAAATAGGTGCCTTGGATAAGTACCATGGTGAAAACCTAGAAATTAGGCGTCATGTGTAGATTGATTATCTATTTACCTTACACTTGGAGGCATGTCATCTCATCTACCCATCCTATCATTCCTTCTACCTATCCTTCCTATCATATCTTCCTTATCCATTATATCCACATAATTATCCCCTTGATCCAATCCATCCTCCTTTCCTCCTTTTGATCTTGATAAAGATAGGGGAAAAATGGTGAAACATGCTTTGAGAAATCTCTTGATATACCTCATCGTTTCCAACCAATCCAATCAATCCTATTGTCATAAGCTTTGTCATGTAAAATCCTAAGCATTATACCTAGAATGGGGCATTTTATTCCTATGAAACATAGTCTTTGGTGATCACATCCTAAACACCTCATCCATTCCATCCACTATTGCCTATCCTTTTATCCATCCTTCTATCATACCTCATCAATTCCATCCACTATCACCCATCCTTTTGTTCACTTATTGTTGATCATGATGTTAGTCATAATAACATAGATAAAGAATTCACATTACAAACCTTTATCATCTTGAAAAGTATGATCAATTCTGGAGGAATTGATAACTCCAAGGCTCCTTTAATCAAGTCTTGACCTTTTGATAATCTCTTAGTTAGTTTGATGTGAGTTACTGTTAATCATTCAGGGGCCTTATGTTTCTCAAATTTTAATGGATTTGTATCTCGACATGCTCTGTTTCTCCTACTTTCTGTGAATTCTCAACAACTGGAGTTAAATCTTACTGTATTTAACCTGATCAATGTTTTTGTTAACTTTCATTCTAATCCATATTATGCATAATGAACTTGATATTTATGATTAGTTCCTTTGGAACAATCTTAATTATCCTAAATTTGAACTAATCTTTGCCTAATTCTACTTCTGTACTGTAAATTTACTCAAATAATGTGCCTACAAGCATGTATTTCTATGATTCTTTTCATTATTTTCATTCATTTGCATGATATTTTCTTTTTTGCATGCACTTTGTCTAAATATACTATGGATCTTCATTTATCTATGGATATCTACATATTTTGTGTTCTGCTTTTCATCTTCTGTGTATTTGCATTTATGATGATGGTGTTTCAATGAAATTAAAGAAAATTGAACTAAAGCTTTCTAAATTTGTTAAAATGAATGAATCTTCAATCATTAATTCACATATATCTTTGATACTGTCATGAAAAGAAGGAAATTAATCCATATTTTCACCAAGTCATTCCATAGCTAGATATGATAGATGCAAATCTTCAAAGGAAAGGACAATAACAACATTCGCAAACTAATTTGTACTCCAAGGGAAACAACAAATCACATGAAAATCAAGAAATCATCCACAGATTATGCAAGATTTATGATTGTATGTAATCACAAGTCTTCATCTTCATTAAGTATGCAAAAGAGTATATATTTACAATTGACTTTGAGAATTGGTCATAAAAATCAACAATCCAACCTCAATTAAGCTTCTGAATAATATTACAAAGTGCACTCAACCTTCTTTTATAGGACAAGGAGAGGAGGCAATTACAAAAGATCCTATGATCAATATTTTGTTGCAAGTATGGGCCTAATTGGTGTTGTCATTGATGTCAACATATTTTTGTTGCATTGATGACAAGGTTTGGATGAGTTGTGTGCTGAGGATATTGAGAAAATTAGTCCTATCAGAAACAGAGAAAGAACAATGAAGATAATGAAGTTCTATAAAGCAAACATCCCATCCAGTTGAAGATCAGAGTATGCGCGTCAAAGGGTTTGTAGCTATGTGTCTGAAGGTGCTCCAGTCAAGATTTCAGAGGTCCGCATGAAGATTTTGATAAGTTATGGCCATATGAGTAAAATTGGTTCTGGCAGCTGTTCAGAGGTGACATAGTGGCACAAATAGGTCCAGTGAGATCTAGAAATGCAATATCATGTTCTGTAGATCTGGTGGCATGTTTGGGAGGTTAATAGTCATTGACAACTTGATTAGTTCATGGTTTGGAGGTCTGCAAGCAATTCTTCTAATGTGACAATGATGACCAGCTGTGTTCTTGAAGTTTCAGATGAAGCTACGAATAATTACAGTAAGCAGAAGTGGTGTAGATGTTCTTGGTGATTCAAGCAAACCTATGGGGGTCTCTAGATTGTGTCTAGTTCATTTTGGTGATCCGCATTTAAGATTGAGCTTGTGATTGAAGATCTATCTTTGGGTGATGGCGTTCTTCTCAGTTTTGGCTGACTGGATGATTTGCGCATGTTGCGGATGATCTTGAAGATGCTTTGTGAAGCATAGCATGTTCCTTGAATAAGATTGAAGTCCCAGCTACATGTGGTCGACAGTGTAGTAATGCGCATGAAGTTTTTGTAACAAGTCAAGTTGTATTTTTGTAATTGCTTTGTAATAAAATAAGTGTATGTTGTGTTGACTTTGATGATAATTTCAAAGTCGATGTCATGTATAAATAAGAGTTGGGAAGTCATTCAAAAATATCCGTGTGGTCATCATGAGAAGGTGGTAAGGAAGAGGAGCGAAAAGCAGAGCAGAGGTGTTGAGCTTTAATGGAACTGACTCAAGCATAGTGAAGATGCTAACTTCCAGTTCAAGTATGTAATATTCATATTCTTCTGTAGACAATGTGTCTCCTGTAGGCAGTGGGCCTCTTGTGAGCAGTGTGCTCAGGCAGTGAGCCCTAATTGGCAAGTGCCATTTTATTCCATATATTCTTTTAATAGAGAATACAATCTTGGGTTAGTCACGACGTGGTTTTTCCCATAACCAGGTTTTCCATGTTAAAATCTTGGTGTTGTATGTGTTGAGTATGTTTCTACTTTTGAATTATTGCATTATGCTTCCATGATTAAATCCTTGATATGCTGTTGAAATATAAGAAAGTTTTAAGTATTTAAGAATCAGAATTTTGGTGACAACTGATTCACCCCCCTCTCAGTTGTCTATCCTTAAATCAACAATTGGTATCAGAGCTAGTTCCTCTAGAAGACGCTTAACCACTTGAGGAGATCCAGGATGTCATCCTATAAGAAGGACAATCCAAGGTTTGATGGAACAAACTACACTCTTTGGAAAAGTCGCATGGAATGTCACTTGCAATGCATGGGAGAGTAGTATTGGAACATGACTATAAATGAGTATATTCATCCAAAGAATGGTCTGACAACTCTAGATGAAATTAGAAATGCTGAAAATAATCTTCGAGCTAAAGAAGCCTTACTAAGTGCCTTGTCTGATATAGAGTTGACAAATGTTATGGGATTGAAAACTGCTTATGAAATTTGGACAAAGCTAGAGATTCTACATGAAGGAGCCAAATATGTTAAATGTGCCAAGTTATAAAGTCTGAAAGGAAAGTTTGAAAGCCTAAAGATGAGAATATCACTACATTTATGCCCAAGGTAAATGAGCTTGTCTGTGGCATTAGATGTGCTGGTAGAACATTAGATGAAGATGAGATTATTGCCAAAGTTCTTAGATCCTTACCTCCCGCCTACAAACAGAAGGTTGTTGCTATTGAGGAATTTAGATCATTATCAAATATTACAAGGGATCAATTGGTTGGGAAGATAGCTGCATTTGAGTTGGCTGAGTTTGGAGATGCACTCCCCAAGACTGAATCTGCATTCAAAGCTAGTGTCTCTACAAAAGGCTAACAAAGATATGATCCAGGAGAAAGTTCCTCAAGAAAATCAACATGGTATGATAAAGCAAGAAAAGATCTGGAAGAAGATGAGTCAGAAGCTGCACAACTTGAAGCCCTTATTGCAAAAAGACTGCTAAGAGTATCCGGTAAGTATGAAGGGAAATTACCTTTCAAATGTTTCAATTGCAACAAGATTGGTCATTTTGCCTCAAGGTGTCCGGAAAGATTTTAAAGGCCAAACCCTAATAGATCAAGATTTCAAAAGAAGTGTTACTATGTTTAAGAAGATGATGATGAAGGAGTAACAGATGATGAATCTGAGATAGGAAACAAATCCGGAAGTGGCTGGGTGTTTATTGCCATCAAGGAAGAAGATCCAATGCCTATTGAATCTGCCAATCATAAGATAGAAAGGGCTCTGGCTTCTTAGGTTGAAGAAAAGGATGAATGGGTCATTGACAGTGGATGCTCTCACCATATGAATAGTGACAAGAATAAGTTCATAAACCAGGAAAGATATGAAGGTGGAGTTGTAAAGTTTGGAGATAATTCTGCTAGCAAAATTAAAGGTAGAGGAACCATTTCTTTTGATGGAAAGAACAAAACTGGTGATGTTCTATATGTTGAAGGTTTAAAGCATAATCTTCTCAGTGTTGGGCAGTTGATAGACAAGGTTATGATCTCCATTTCAAAAATAGAAAATGCAAGATCTTTGAAAGCTCCAGAATTGAGATTGCATCCGGTACACAGACAAAAGGTAACATCTTTCACTTGGTTGGTAATGGTAAAAGTTGCTTATTTGTTCAAATTGATCAGAGTTGGTTGTGGCATAGGATGTGTCATGTGAATTTTGATAATATCATTAAGATAAGCAACACCCATGCCGTAAGAGATCTTCCAAGACTAGTGAAACTTGCTAATAGCTTATGCAAGGAATGTCAGTTAGGTAAGCAGAATAGAGTCTCATTCAAAAGTAAGGAATATTCTTCAACCGAATTCTTGGACTTGGAGCACACTGATCTATGTGGTCTGGCAAGAATTGGGAGTCTGCAAGGAGATAGATATTTCATGTTGCTGATTGATGACCACTCCTAGATGATGTGGGTGACTTTCTTAAAAGAGAAATCTGAAGCACTTGAGAAATTCAAAATATTCAAGGCTTTGGTAGAAAATGAAACTGGCATAAACATAAAATGCCTTAGGTCTGATAGAGGTGGAGAATTCACATCCGGATAGTTCATAGAATTCTATGAGAAACATGGGATAAAGAGGTAGTTATCTACTCCAAGGACTCCACAGCAGAATGGCGTAGTGGAGAGAAAAAATTGGACCATCCAGGAAGCTTCTAGGACCATGATGATGGAAGCAAATGTTCCTCAGATCTATTGGAGAGAAGCTGTGAGCACTGCTGTTTATACTCTTAATTGGGTACAAATCAGAGGCAAGACTAGTAAGATTCCTTATGAACTTTGGTTTGGCATCACTCCTACTGTGATAAGGAAATCCAAATCAAGGTAAAAATATGAACCAAATGCATGCAAAACAAGAGATTATACCTTGATATGAAGACCCAATCCAATAAGGGTGAAGGAGCTTGCACCCAAATGCTCCAAGATATACCCTAGATACTCAAAGAAGATGTGAAATGCTCTCAAGCTCACAAATGCAACTCAAGAAATTACTTAGCTGAAAGGATATTTTGGCATGATAACATTACTTAGAAACTAGATGATCAAATGGCTTAGAAGATGTTGTATTTATAGGCATTTTGGAGAGACTTTGATCCAATGGTTGAGATTGATTTGAGAGATCAATGGTGGAGGATGAAGATGATGTGGAGGGCCTAGATTTCATCTTGGAGAATGGAAGACTAGGAATAAAGATGAATTTTTAATTCATCTTGGGAAGAGGGGTTCATAAATGAGGTGGAGTGTAATAGATTATTTGCGAATTAAAAATTCACATGGGGAAGGGTAAAATAAATTTAAAATTCATTTGGGGAAGAGTGCATATTAATGAGGTATGACATTTGTAAGGGGTGTAAGAGGTATTAAATGAGGATTATGACACATGTGTATAAAAAATGATTTATATGGGATATATTTCAATTTTTTATTTGTGGGATATGGGGAAGGGTGTTAATCAAGGTTTGATCACTTTAATTAGGGTGATTAACCTAATTAATATGGCTGGAAAAAATTAGGGAATAGGTTAATGAGAGGTTTAGATTAATTAAATAAGGTTTTATTTAATTAATCCTAGGCCTAGGGTCATGTAGGTTAGGCTAGGTAATTAAATAATAGATATTTAATTAACTAGGGTAGGGGTAGGTTGATTAATAGGTTGAATTAATTGGTTAAACTTGATTTAACTGATTAATTGGGTTTAGTGGACAAGGGGAAATTAACCAAATAAATATTGCATATTTATTTAATTAATTAGCTAAGGTTGAACTATTGAATTAATAAAATTAATCTAATTGTTGGAGATAGAATGATGGAAGATTAGGTGATGAAGGGATAATTAATTAAATAAAAATTTAATTAATTGTTTAGGAGGGAAATAGGTATGTTCAGGGAGGTCAGGAGTCGGTTTGATAATGAAGACATTTTAGGTGTCTACATTTGCCCCTCTTTGATGTGGCGTCAAGATCTAGTAGGGAAGTGGCGTCAGGTCAAAGAAAAATATGCCGCAGCTGCCAAGAAGGAATGGAATGAGTGAGGGATGCCCCCTTGAGAGATCAGTGAAAAATAAAACTTTTTCAAGCGTTCTCTCAAAAGGACGGAACATGAGTGAAATTTGGATAGTGGATAGGGAATCAGGTTGATAGGAAGAAAAATAGGATAAAACGGTTGTGATTTGCACCCCGGGGAAGAAAAATTGCATGGAGGGATGACATGGCCTACTATATGTAGAATAGTGGGCCCTAAGAGTGCCACATTTGCACACATTGAGTCATTGAGAAGAAGGAGCAAAGAGGAAATGGTAGACTGCAATCCCATGTTCTCACGATATAGACACATTTCTGAGCATTTCTGAGTGTATGGCCGGGCACCGGAGGCTAGCCCCGAGGTAGGACCTAAACTGAGCTTTGTCATTTTTTGATTTTATCACATTTTTTATTTTGGTAATTAGGATTTTGGGGATTTGGCACTATCGCAAGATTGCGCAGTGCAAAAAGGGGAGCAGATTAGGGCTATCCGCTAGGGTGTAAAAGGGGCGGATTGGTGCTAAATGTTTATCATTTTGGCGCCATCCTCTATTTTAGCGCAATGTTGCACTGGGTAGAAATTTTGCACATTGGTGCTAAATGTGTCTAGGGATAGTGCTATCTTGTAGATTAGCGCTATGTTTCAAGGTAGTGCCATCTTTAAGATTGGCACCTTCTTGGTTATTAGCGCGATCTTCTGGATCAGTGCTTTTGGGAGTAGTGGTGCCAATTCTCAAATTGGTGCCAAATGGTATTGTGGCGCTATGATCTGGATTAGCAAAAAAAGTCTGCGCAGTGGTGCTATGTTCTAGATTAGGACCATGTGGGGGAAAGAGTGGCGCCAATTTTAGTATTGCCACTAAAGGTCGCCTATTGTGGCACCAAAAAATGTTTTGGCTTTCAATAGTAGAAGAAAGGGTGGATTTTTGAAGAATAGGGAGGTTTTGACAAGAAATTTGTGGATGTAGGATACGAGGTCATTTATAGTGTCCTCATGGGAGCGACGCGTGTCAGCCATGATGGAGTTATTTGATCACTTCAACGATGTGACCTGGGCTCGACTAGCGAGGATATGGCTTTTGACACCTGCGTCTATGCCAGTGCTGCGAGCTCATAGAGATCTGATTACAGCTGTCATAGAGCAATATCACCTAGAGACTTGTTTATTTTTGCTTCCTACTAGTGAGATCACCATCACTCTTGAGGATGTTTATCGCATCCTCAAGATACTGATTCATGGTCAGTGGGTGACATATGACACGATGAGGGGACATAGGGCCTTACTTAGAGTATTTGGTCATGATCACATTATTTTATTAGCGGATAGGAGGAAGATGAGCTATGAGGGGACACTGGCGGCGGGTGTAGACCACTTTGCTTTATTCCTATGTGCATTGATCAGAGGCATAGTGATGCCAGATAGGAGAGGTAGGGGATTTCTGGTTGGATGGGGGGAGGTCATTGAGGGGATGGTTTGACATGAGATAGTGTATGCTTAGGGACCGATGATGTTGGCACAACTTTATCATGAGATGCATACAATTGTTTATCATTGTGATTCAACCCTATCAGCTGGTGTTACTTTGCTTCATGTATGGATTTGGGAGCATATTCCTATCACTAGGTCGAGATGCGGGTTCTCTCGTCGTGATTTTGAGGCCTATGTTTTCTTGTATTAGGATGTAGAGTATACCTACACTGGTCAGGTCTGATATTGGAGGCGAGTTCTGGATGACATGATTCGGGTTACCTGGCAACCCTACATCAGAGTGGAGCCCTGACCAGACAACGATGTTCATATGCCTTACACATTCCAACATCGCTACCTGATAGGGTGGGGTTACCACACTATTGATATGTATCTGCTGTCATGAGTTATACGGTAGTTTGGGCTACGGCAGGATGCTCCGTAGCCGATGGTAATTTTTGCGCGGACCCGTTGAGATGCATGTTATTGGCCCCTGACCATACAGCCCTGGGTTGCCTTAGAGGATTTTGTGGCTTTGGAGCCATTGATGTGGGATTGGCGGAGTGAGGTTAGGGATGTAGGCACTACTCTTGCTTATGATATATGGTGGCAGATGTGGCAGCCTACACGATTTACAAATCTTACAGAGGAGGTAGTGCTCCCAGAGGAGGCGGCAGGATCAGGGGATGAGGAGTCAGAGGAGGATGAGGATGAGGATTCTGATGATGATTTCCTAGAGGAGGGAGAGGATATTATTGCAGATTACCTTGTGGAGGTTGGAGGAGATGGGGAGGAGAGGGCTATTAGAGGAGATGGGGAGCCGATGGATGTGCTGGCAGTAGTAGCGGTTGGGCAGGTTGGGCTTGGAGGAGAGGGGCAGGTAGGTGGTGGGCAGCAGGTGCCTGTGCAGCAGGTACCTATAGAGTAGGTTCAGATAGGAGGGGTGCCGAGTCAGAGGGAACCTCGGTAGAATGGGGGACGACAGAGGACATGTAGGGAGGTTCTACCCCCACCACATGTACCACAGCACCAGCAACAGTAGATAGGTACAACAGGACAATAGGTCCCTAGTTCAGAGGCAGGTACCTCAGCGGCAAGTGGAGTTTTGGGGCCTCGAGAGTGTTCATCTCATGAGCATCCTCAGAGTGCAGAGGAGGAGGAGATCGAGACCTTACAGGGATAGGTTGCCAGCCTGTAGGAGGCTTTACAGAGTCATGATGCGCAGATAGCTACTTTGATGGATGAGCGAGATGCTGCACTCTTGAGAGCTCAGCATGCAGAGGAGATGGTGGCCAGTTTACAGGGTGTGGCCTTGGGTGCCGGTATGGGACCAATTTTGACACTGATGCAGACATAGTTAGCTCAGGTATAGGAACAATTACTAGAGGCTAGAGGATAGGCTGATTATTATCAGGGTGCATATCATGCGGCAGTGCCTGCAGAGTAGCGCATGCTGAACTACAGTCAGCGCAGCGGGTCCCGGAGTTCTAGGTCACACAGATCTAGATTGGTTCAGTCAGTGCAGTAGTTGATGGGTCCCCATCACAGGTGCCACAATAGGTTGCACAGGTATAGCCCCAGCCACAGCCATAGCCACAGGCAGGACCAAAGCCACGACCAGGATCTCCTATTGAGTCAGCCAGAGGCTCCTCTATCCAGGGTTGACAGTTGTATCATTTTGGCCCTTGGAGGCATTGTATCATGACATATTTTTGATGTATATATGAGCGATGTACATTTTTCTGCGATGATGATATATGAGATGATGATTTTTGATGGCCTACATATGATGCTTTGATATGACTATGATGATGTTTATTATGACAGTTGATGATTTATGATGATGATGTCTTATGCATTTATGTTTTGTAATGATGATTATTTTTATGGATGCATTATGTTTTTATGGATTATGCATATGATGTGATGATTTTATGAGATGCATTATGTTGATGTATGTTATGCATTCATAGATTATGTATATATGATGATGATGTAATGATTTTATGTTTTACTGATGGGATGGCTACGGTCTATTGATGTAGTACTTGTATGAGTTGATCTTATGTTGTGTATTTCTAATGATGATGTGATGGTTATTGGATGGATGAAAAATGTGAATTATAATTACACCGTTGTATGAAGGTTGTCAAAATCACGGTGATAATCATACTAGCTGTCTTGTCCCCCATATTGTGGCAGGATCTGAAATCTAATAATGTGTTGTATGCATGTTTTGACTATGTGGATATGTAATGTTGATAAATGCTCAGATTAATAAACATTTATTATGGATGTAAAATGTGATGAGGTGAACATATATGGTTATCTTAATAAACACATCTTATGTATGCAAAATGCAATTAAATGATTTCTGAAAATGCAACTAAATGATTTATGAAAATGTAATGAAGTGATTATGGAAATGTAACGATATATATGAAAATGCAAGTAAATGATTATGAAAATGCAATGATATATGATTATGAGAATGTAATGATATATGAAAATGCAACTAAATGATTATGAAAATGTAATGATATATGATTATGAGAATGTAATGATATATGCGATGTTCAAGTCATGATACTCATGATGTTTTTGTTCAACCCTGGGTGGTCAGGCTTAGTGGTAGGGGAAAGGGTAGGAATGGTTTTGGCTAGATTGGGGAAGGGAGTGGAATGGAGGATGGGGGGATTGGTAGGTCCTAATACACCACATCATTGAGGGTTTTTTTTTTGGTTCAGGATGTGTTGGGTGGGAATAAGAGGGATAGGTGGGTTTTAGTAAGAAGCTTAGGGGGAGGGTGAATTAGATGGTGGGAGATGAAAGATCTAGGCCCAGATAGTATGGATGGATGAGTGACTAGGAGATGATTTGAGCTAGTAATAGTAGTTGCATAAAGTTAATCGAGAGCATTTCTTAGTTTATTATAGCAATATAGGATACATTCCACAAAGGTATGAGATGACCTAAGTGTTGATGTATATAACCCACGATTGCATGGACGAGACCCACAAACAATAGGTTGATGTCATGCATGCCCAAGGTAGTATAACCTTGCCTAGCCAAGGAAGGGGACTCATAGCTGTGAATGCTCATAGTACATATAAGGTTTTCCTACCTGTATATGTAAGTGTAGCATACCATGCTAGAACCAACTAGGCTTCAAGATATGAATACTATTCTTGGAGTACTGAAACCAACCTACAAGCACAACATACAGAGACAATGACCATGTTCACTCCAGGTGTTGTCCTCTACTAACCATTATATGATGAGATTAAGGTAGCTTTGGAATTGACCTAGAGCAAGACAAGAAGATAAAAATCAATAATCAAAAAGACTTGTAAAAAGATACAAATAGCCATTGTGTGCTCTTGCCAAGATTAGTGTTGATAAGATAACAGATTTTTGTCCATTGTAGGAACGATATATCCTAGGATGCGAATTGATTGGATGTTGTTGAATATCTTTTGGGAGATGGGCAAAAGTAAAGTCAGGCCATGTGTTGACTTTATAGTTGGTATGTTGATTGATGATTTTTGCGTTAGGCACCATGTTTCAAGCGTATACCTAGCATGTGTATCATTTGTTAGGTCTAGCAAGCTCAGTAAATAGGGACCATCCAAATGGGTTGGATGGGTGTATCTTATGTACTTGAGTACTAGATACTTCCTTCGTATTCCAGATTGCCTACATACCTTGTGTCCACGGGATCAAGGCACTTTCAAGATGCAGGCGAGATGAATATGTAGTTCTGGCAAGACTTGATGATGTGGGAATGGTTTAAGCTGGATATTGATGATTGTGGGTGATTGTGAGTATGCTTGAAATTGTGATGATGTCGTGGTAGTGGAATTGGACTTTTTAGATTTTTTGCTTTTTTGTTGTTTTTGGGTTTTTTTTTAGTTTTTTGATGTTTTTCAATTTTTTGAATTTTCTGATTTTTTTGGATTTTTTTATTTTTTGGATTTTTTGAATTTTCTATTTTTTTGGATTTTTTTGGATTTTTTTTTTTTTTTTTTTTTTTTTTGAATTTTCTGATTTTTTTGGATTTTTTGAATTTTCTGTTGTAGAGAAGGAAGCTTACAAAGATGTCTATCCCGTTGGGGTAGCCTTGGGTGGGGAGATGTGGGGTGGGTGATTGATGTTTCCAAATTCCAAGCCATGGAAGGTGATTTCGGTGTGAGGTGTTGTGATGGAAAGAGGTCTTATGAGATGGTAGGACCGGCCACTACACATGGCACCTGAAACAGGTTTTCACCATGATACCAATCCAAGGCGTCACCGAAGTGAATTTCACCATTGGAAGTCTCTATTGCACTCAGGTTTTTCTTTATTTTTTTTGATTTTTTTCTTGGGATATTCGATGGGTTATGCATTAAACTTCTTCAAATGTAAAATGTTCATAGGCTCATCTAGAGGCTGCCCCTCAGGTGTTGCAAGATGGTATGCTCTTGATCCGTAGCTAGCTGTGATGACATAAGGCCCTAACCAATTGGGTTCAAACTTTCCTTTTTTAGGGCGCTCCTACAAATTTTTTTGGTTTTCCATAAGGACAAGGTCACCTACTTCAAATTTTTGATTCTTGATCTTCTTGTAATAGCTTCTTCTGAGGCGATTTTGGTAGGCCTGCAGATGGTTCTGTGTATGAGGAAAATTGATTAAATCAAAACTAACAAATCAAAAACCCATAACATAAAAAGAACTAATCTAAATAAAAGCCATTATCAATAAATCAAATGAAATAAGAAAGCTTTTACCCAGATTGTGTTGTTCTCTTTGTTCGAATGTGGATTGCTCAATAATGTTGCGAAACCATGTTTGCAACAAGCAAGTGTAGGTGCTTAAAGATCATGTCAAAAGATCGTAAAGCTGCTCAATATATGTGATGTATGCTCAAAGTGCTATAAAGGATGCCTGAGAATAAGTGATCGAAGAGGATTGGTGAAGGAGATGAGGGAGGTTTATATAGGTTTCAAACATGATCGATCAATGGTCCAGATAATTCAGAAGAATCAACAGAGGAGATAAATCAAATAAACATGATGAATGTGCACATGACATGTGTCAATTGATAAGGATATTTTTATTAAGATATGATGAAAACAAGATTGATTGAATAGATAACTCAACTTGTGATTTTACCTTTTTTAGAGTTCTAAAAATAAGACTAATTGTGCACATGAGTTAACAAGATATTTTAAGAGGAATTGGAAGATAACTGAAATTAAATAAATAAATTTATTTAATTGATTGTGCATGATAGAGGAACAGAGGATTATAAATAAAATATTTGATTTTATTTATTTTTAGAGGATTGAGACAATTTAAATAAATTTGCATGATTTATTTAAATTTAGAAGAACAAGTGATTTAATTAAATAATGTAGAATTATTTAATTATAGATAAGATAGAATTGGATGAGTTAATTAAATAATTGGATTTATTTAATTAATGGACTTGAAATTTGAAAGAGGATAATGATTTAATTAAATAATAAACATTATTTAATTTTGCAAGAATAAAGTTGAATTTAATTAAATTAATTAAATAAAGAGAATTTATTCAATTAATGTCAAATTTTGGAATTTTGGAAGAATTTGATGAAATTAATTAAATAATTAGATTATTTAATTAATGCTGAATGTAGGTGATTAGATAGGTTAGATGAAATGCAAGTGATGAGAAGACATGGTCATTTTAGGGTGTCTACATTTTGCCCCTCTTTGATGCAATGCAGTTTACAGCGTTGCGTCAAAGAAAATTGTTGTTGAAGACATGATATAATTTTTTGATGCCCCCCAGTGTAGCTAGTTGCCCCAACGTATGCCCCCTTGAGTGGAAAGACAGGGAAGCGATAGAAGAACTGGGTTGACGCTCGACTAGAAGATTGTGTGACAAGGTAGTAGAAAAAAGAATGGGGTGGGAAGAAAAAAGAATGTGGGAGGGACATTATAAATAGGTCCCAAGGGGACCACACTCCTCATTTGCACACTAAGAGTTTGCTAAAAATAGAGCTTAGAGCCTCCCAGCTTAGTGAGTGAGAGTTGAGTGGAGAAGGAGCTTGCAGCGTAGAGAGATGCTGATCCCAGCGCATAGGCATCGGGCGGAGCTGGTGCGGACATACGGGAGACCAGCAGGAGCTCCGGTAGTGGTAAGTGTCTGAAAACCTCTTTGTATTTGATTTTTTAGGTCCAATTTAGGGTTTTAAACTAGGTAGGTATTTAGGTCAGCCAAAAGCGCTGCATGATGGTAGGGCGCGTCTGGTAGTCGGTTAAAGCACTTCTGGCACGCTGAAGCGTAGTTGGTAGGTGAGTACAACATTTTTGGTAATATCTCAGTGCTATTGGTTTTTAGGTGTCGCGCCGTAGCGTGGTTGGTATAGACCCGCAACACTATTGGCATAGTAGTATAGCACAGTTGGTTGGGTAGCTAGGCGCGGTTAGCATGGGAGTCAAGAAAAACAAGTCACCTTTGCAAGTGCAGTAAGGCGCGGGTAGATACACAGTGCAGTGTGCTTGTGCAAAACAAGTTGCCTTTGGCAGATGGCTGGAAAGCGTTGTTGAAGCAATAGTAAGGTGCTTTCGGTAAGATAGTGTAGCATGCCAGGCTAAAACAAGGCGCTTTTGGTTAGGTTAGAAGAGTGAAAGAGTTAGGGTTGACTGAGGGGTTGACCACCTAGGTTAAAGAAGGGTAGAACTTGTCTTAGGGCTTGTGTCAGAGGGTAGATGTCGGTAGGGATTCAGAGAAGTGTGTAAAAGGTCTGACAAGTGGTTTTTTTGTGGATACAAAGGATGATGCCGCTGCTGATGTCGCGAGAGTGACACTATGTTATAGTAGATGAGGTGGTACAGATGACATGGGAGGAGGACGCATTCCTAGAGTACATGGGATTGTGGAATGTGGAACACCTCACACACATTAGGGTGAATCTTGCCCAACTGACAATAGTTGTGGAGAGATACCACAGTGAGACATGTTCGTTTCACTTTCCAATAGGGGAGGCTACAATGACACTTGAGGATGTGTATTGCATCCTCAGGATCCGTATTGATGGAGAGCAAGTTGACTTTGACCCAGCGTGGGACGAGGCAGGCCTAATAGAGGTGTTCTGCACAGATGATCTGAGGATTAATGATGGCGAGATTCAGTGGATAGATGGTTTGAGACTCTGCGACATGATCAAATGGATAGTGTCTTCACTGATTGGCAACTTCCTGTGCCTAGATAGGCAATCCAGAGGATTATTTGTAGGATGGGGCACTGTACTATCTGAGATGTTTACACATGGCATCCAGTATGCATGGGGCTCGTGTGTGCTTGGGAAGTTGTATTGCGATATGCACGACTGTGTCTACAGGAGAGGTCAGAGTCTCTCAGCAGGGGTGACTCTACTACAGATGTGGGCATGGGAGCATGTCCCAGTGATCAGACCTATTACACAACACCGCCATGAGAGGGGGGAGCCTTATGCATTTCTGTATGAGGGAGTTATCACACACAGGCAGCTTGGATCTATTAGCCACTGGAGGTGACAGATCGATGAGATGGACCTATTCATTTGAAGACCATGGTTACTATGTGAGGAGTGGGAGTACGAGCATGAGCAACTGATGTACTGCCAATAGGCTCGCTACTTAGTTGGGAGACAGACAGATACCATTGAGAGATACCTGCTAGAGCGGGTACTTAGACAGTTTGGACTTCCACAGGGATTTCTAGTTGGGGAGGCTACCCATGCAAGGACACGGAGGGAGATTGGGGACTGGGATGCCGAGATTCTAGTGGCCACATCCTTGGTAGAGGTACGATGACTTGTCCCAGTCAAATGGGACTGGGATTCTGGGCTAGCAGACCCAAGTACTTTACCTGAGTATGACAGGTACTAGCAGACACACAGGCCAGTGAGACTGATGACACCAGGTGTGGCAGGAGCAGTGGGGGAGGTACTAGTCCCAGATACAGAGGCCAGGATGAGATAGCAGGCCAGAGTGGCGAGATAGCAGGTAGGTGGAGAGGCCGGAGGCCAGTAGGTAGACATAGAGATGGCCGAGGAGGAGGATCCAGTCATAGAGACTAACCTACAGCGGGCTGAGTAGCTATTACAGAAGGAGATTGCATGGAGGACATGATTAGAGCTCCAGATGGTGAGGATGAGGAGAGACAGGGATGTAGCGAGGGCATAGGCGAGACATGCCGAGGCCCTAGCACAGGTGCAGACACAGATAGAAGCAGCAGCATAGACAACCTTGGCAGTGACCCAGTAGGCACTGACACAGGAACAGGCAGCCCTGGTATAGGCACAGGCACAGGCAGGGGATGATGGGCAGTTAGTCCAGAGGACTTTGGAGAGGGACGCAATAGATTAGCTGTGATTGACAGCAGAGGCCACACTACAGAGAGTGAGGCAGGAGAGAGACGAGGCACACCGTGCATTAGGTGCAGATCAGAGGACACTCTACAGTGAGCTCGTTAGTGTGTAGGGAGAGCTAGTGTCAGTAGGTAGAGAAGCTGAGTACTATAGGGGACTCTATGTTGGTGCAGTGCTAGCAGCTCAGCAAACACCTAGCTACAGAGAGAGGAGCAGGTCTAGAGCATCCGGGTCACGCAGGATAGGGCAGTCAACATCCTCAGTTAGAGGACCCTTCGTGCCACCAGGGGGAGGAGGACCAGTAGGGGGACCTTCACCGAGTATAGGCAGAGGATAGGGACCACAACAGGAGCGCAACTCTACCCACTAGAGCATGCACATTGTACATTGTATCATTTTTGTATCATTTTGGTATCATTATGGACACTTGTATATTTTGACTAATGCCTTCATGCATCCTGATGTATATTTTGCAGGCTCTTGATAGCCTTGATGTACTTTATTGATGTATACACATGGACCATTGACGTAGACACATACAGTTTGTATTTTGATGACCTTCACATGATATATATGATGACATATTACACTCACTGATGTTCATGCTTTTGTGTATGCACTTCTATTGATGACATGGATGAGATGATATGTATGTATGATTATGGATTTATGTGATGATGTATATTGCTTATATGATGCTCATAGATGCATGACATATGATGACATGATTCTTATAGATGTATGATGATATAGATTTTTTGACTTGTGATATCTAACATGTGGGTTTTGCAGATATGCACCAGAGAGAGGAAAAGCAAAGATGGAAGAGAGAGACTGTTGATCGATCATTGCTTCAAAAACGACATAAGGCCATGGATAAATGGATGGGTAAATGATGAGCTTGTTGCATTGGTTTCACAATTGTATATAAAGAGCAATCCTTATTTTTGATATATCACGTGGATAGTTCGCCACCAAGGTATAAAAGACCAAGGTGCTATATTATCCAAGTGCATAGACGTTGACTCTGCAAGCAAGCGGTTTGAACTTAGATCCCTTAGACATAATATAACCTTGTTGGTACATGTGAATGAGCCATAGTCTTGAACATAAAATAAACTTCTATACATGTTAATGTAAGAAGAGTATTAAATATGTAAGATGCTAGGTCATAACACACACAAGATAAATATGCTGAAAGAAAGATGCCAAAGATCATTCCTCAAACATGGCACACAAAAGCAATGACCATGCCCCCAATCCGTACTGCATCGCAACATACCAAGATTATAGATAAATCAAGGTAGCCTTGAATAGGTAAAGGATAAAAGGAACAAAAGATAAACCATAAAGCAAACTGACTGACTTACAAAGTAAACATACAGCTAACACATTCTCTTGCCAAAGAGGTTTCTTAGGATAGACTGGATAGGAAAGATAACAACCTTATCGTAGGAGTGATGTGTCCGTTAAAGGGGGCTATCTACGTAAAAAGATAATGTCTTGCTGCAGGAAATGCCACAGGTTGCAGGAGACACGTGTGTTGGTCTTGACAATGGAACACTCTGTAGAAGACAAGCTTGTGGATCTGGTGCTTTGGTTAAGCTAGATTTAGCTGATGCTGGCAATCAGAACAGTAGGACAGTATACGACTCTGGAAGAAAGCTGCTTTGCTTCAGGTTTGTTAAGGACTTTTGCTTTGAAAGGATGTGTTTGTTTGTTGTTTGGCTGCTTGAGTTAGTCAAGTCGAGGTGAATGGATTTTGATAAATGGAAGACCAGAAAGGTGACCTGTTAATGGGTTGAAATGGGTGAAGAATGATGAATTGTATGTGCCTGAGTACTGGATACATCCTTCGTATTCTAGACTGCCTACATACCTTGTATCCACGGGATCAAGGCACATTACGATGAAAGATGAAAAATGATAATATGTAGTTCTGGGTAGAGTGATGAGATGGGTCAAGGTGAAAGGAGGAGATCTTATGTACCTGAGTACTGGAAACTTCCTTCGTATTTGAGCTGCCTACATACCCATATTGATGGGATCAAGGTACCTTAAGATTGAGAAGATGATAATATGTAGTTTTGGCTGATGTGATGATGTAGGAAATGCATTGGGAAGATAGAAGCCTTATTGTAGGAGTGATGTGTCCATTAAAGGGTGTTATCTATGGAAAGAAGAAGAGATTGAAGTGCTTGTGAACAATGAACAAGGAACCACTCTTAGAACTAGGTTAAGGAAGGAATTGCCCCCATTCCAGTAGAGGAAATTGCATAGGTGATTGATGAAGAAGACATAGAAAGCTTTGACCTAGGGCAAGACAGTGATAACTGCTGACACAAATCAAGATGTGGGATGATGATGGTGGACACTGACAAATTTCCAAGCTATGCTAGATAGGGAGATGGAAATGTAAACAAGGTCAATGGTTTTATTATGGATGGATGGATGAAGTGTGTTTGTGAAATGGACATGGAATGAATAGGACTCGATAGATGGTGGATGCTAACTCTACACATAGCACCTGTTTGCTAGGTTTTCACTATGGTACTTATCCAAGGTGCCTGTTTACCAGGTTTTCACCAGAGGACAGATTTTTTTTTTGGAATATTCTGAGGATTAGGCATAGAACTTCTTGAGATGAACACTGTTAAGTGGCTCATCCAGAGGAATGCCATCAAGTGTAGCTAAAGTATAAGATCCTGATCCATATGCTGCTGTGACAATAAAGGGACCTAACTAGTTAGGCTCAAACTTGCCCTTCTTTACTCGTTCTGCTTGATTTCTCTGATTCTCTTTGAGTACAAGATCACCAACTTGAAACCATCTTTCTTTGATCTTTTTGTTGTAATTACGCCAGAGGCGGCTTTGATAGACATGGAGATGATTTAGCGCGGCAAGGTACATCTCATCTAGTAGTTCTAGCTCAGCTAATCTGGAAGTGCGATACTCTTCTCCGCCGATCAGGTTCTGCATGGATACTCTGAGGGATGGGATCTCAACTTCTATAGGTAGGATGGATTCAGAGCCATAGACCAAGGCATATGGTGTGGAACCAGTTGGTGTTCTGATACTAGTGTGGTAGGCCCATAGGGTGGGATTGAGTTGGAAGTGCCAATCATGACTAGCTTCATTGATCATTTTCTTGAGGATTTTGAGAATGGTTTTGTTGGAAGCCTCAGCTTGGTTGTTACTCTGCGGATAGTAGGGACTTGAAAAGTGATGCTGGATATTGTATTGTGTGCACAAGGCATGGACATCTTGGTTCTTGAATGGTCTCCCATTATCAGTGACAATGGCTTGGGGAATACCATACCGGCAAATGAGGTAGTTAAGGATAAACTTGGCTATCTGCTTACCGGTGATATAGGTCATGGGAATGACTTCAACCCACTTCGTGAAATGCTTAGTGGCAGTAATGATGAACTTATGGCCATTGGATGAGGATGGGTGGATTTGTCCTACGAGGT
This sequence comes from Cunninghamia lanceolata, assembly GCA_027924645.1. Lineage (NCBI taxonomy): Eukaryota > Viridiplantae > Streptophyta > Pinopsida > Cupressales > Cupressaceae > Cunninghamia > Cunninghamia lanceolata. Next base: position 6,173,210 of record BSBN01001221.1, on the reverse strand, counting down.
CGAGACCCCGTTGAGAAAAAGGCCATGGAGTAGTCACAGGTTGTAGTTCATGAGCTGGTGCGTGAATTAAATCTCCATATTGTTGGCATTGTAGACACTTCTTAGCAAACTGTGCAACATCTTGCTCTATTGTAGGCCAGTAGTAACATGTTCTGAGTATCTTCTTAGAAAGATTAGGACTGGTAGAATGTGTGCCACAGACACCTTCATGTATGTCTCATAAGGTAGCTTCAGTTTCTTCCGTGTTAAGACATCGTAAGAGGATACCATCGAGACTCCGATGATATAGTGTATCACCTAGAATGGTGTAATGGGAGGATCGACGGATAAAGGTTTTGTGTTGGGTGGATGAGAGGTCAATGGGAAAGGTACTATTTTTAAGGTATTCATAGATATCTTCGTACCATGGGGAATTGGGACCAAGAAGTTTGTAGATGATTTCAGTAATTGGAACATCAATGGCTGGTATCAACAACTGCCCGATCAAGAATTCACATTTCTGTGTATTAGCAGGCATGTCTATAAGTGACCCTATAGTAGCCATAGAATCTATAGCCTTGTTATTCTCTCTTGGAATTTGCTCAAATGTGATGCTAGAAAAGTGTGGTTTTTAGGCATCAACTAGTTGCTTGTAGGGGACCAACTTTTCATCTTTTATTTGGTACTCATCTGTAACTTGTCAAATGACTAGTTGTGAGTCTCCATATACCTATAGTTCTGTGATGTCCCATTGAACTGTTGTATTGAGACCTATGAGGAGTGCTTCATACTCGGCAATGTTGTTGGTGCAAGGGAATGCAAGCTGATATGACTTTGGAATATAGTCATTTTGAGGTGTGACGAATAAGATGCCGGTCCCTGATCCATGTTGTGTGTAGAAACCATCAAAGTACAACTTCCACATTATAGAGTTGGAAAGAGTGAAGAGATTCTCATCTGGAAAGTCTGCTACCATAGGGTGTGTATCTGTCATGGGTGCTTCTGCTAGTTAATCTGCTAGGGCTTGTCCCTTGATTGCTTTATGATCCATATACTCAATGTCAAACTCACTAAGTATCATGACCCATTTAGCTAGTTTACCTGTAAGAGCTACTTTTGCTAGTAGATATTTCAAAGGATCAATTTTGGCTATAAGATTTGTGTGTTGGTTTAGCATTTAATGCCGCAACTTTTGGGAAGCGAACACTATTGCTAAACAAGCTCTTTCCATTGGTGAATAATTGAGTTCATATCCCACCAAGGTTTGATTGATATAATAAATTGCATGCTCTTTTCCTGACTCATCATTTTGTGCTAGAAGAGCCCCAAGGGCTGAAATTATAGTTGAGATGTATAATATCAAAGGTTTATCAGCCATTGGTGGTACTAAAACAGGTGGTGTAGCAAGATATTCTTTGAACTGATCCAATGCTGTTTGACACTTATAATCCCATCGAAATGAGACATCCTTTCAAAGCAAGTGTTGAAATGGTTGACATTTATCTTCTAATTGCAAGATGAAACGCCTAATGGATTGCAACCTTCCTTGAAGGCTCCTTAATTCTTTGAGGTTCTTTGGTGGAGGCATCTCGACTATAGCCTTTACTTTTGTGGGGTCTACTTCGATGCCTCTATGAGATACAATGCATCCCAACAACTTCCCTGATGTTACACCAAAGACACACTTCTTTGGATTGAGGCATACTTGGTATTTTTTGAGCTTGTCAAAGATCTGTCCTAGAATTTGTATATGATCTGTCCTAGAAGATTTAGCTAGTATGTCATCCACATAGTCCTCCATGATATGATGAAAGAGATCATGGAATATCACTGTCATTGCTCTTTGATAAGTTGCCCCTGCATTTTTTAAACCAAACGGCATGACACACCAACAATAATTACCCCACGGATAAGTAAAAGTTGTTTTATGTTGATCTTCCTCTACTATCTTTATCTGATTGTAGTCAGAGAATCCATCCATGAGAGAAAGCATTTCATGACCTATAGTCAAGTCTACTATGAGGTCAATGTTGGGTAATGGAAAGTCATCTTTGGGACATGCTTTGTTAAGATCTCTAAAATCATTACACATGCGGATGCGCCCATTGGGTTTAGACATAGGTACAATGTTTGAGACCCAATCTGAATAGTCAATAGGTTGGATGAACTTTGCATCTAACAACTTTTGTATTTCCACTTTTACCAAGAGAGCTATCTATGGGTGCATTTTCCTCAGCTTTTGCTTGACTGGTTTAACTGTTGGATCAACTGTGAGATAGTGAACTACTAGCTTAGGGTCTAACCCTGGCATATCAGCATAGGTCCATGCAAAGTTAATGGTTCTCTGTAAGAAGAATTTGTTAAGATTCTTGTGCTCTGTTTCTGATAATGATGCTGCCAGGAATGTGGTCTTTGGATTTTGTTATGTGCCAAGGTTTATCTCTGTAGAATCTTCCACCAGGAGAGTTGACTTCTCTTGATACTTAGATGGTAAGGAAAGGTCAGATCCTCCATCCTTAGGTGCCACAGTTGGGTTTTCATCTTTGGATATGTCCTTTGTTTTTACTATTTTGTGATCAGGAGGTGTCACAGTGTGGTTTTCACCTAGAGATCTTTCTTTATTTTTACTTTTGCGACTGGAGGATTTGGCATTCTTACCAAAATAAGATGTTGGCTCTAGTTCCATTACAAAACCCGCTTTATGATCGCTAAGAGGGATACCATCCAAGAGTCCCATGAACTCAACTATAGCTTTGTCATTCTAAAACACATCTATAATGGGGGACCCTTGTTGGTCCCAATCGATAAGTTTAGGGTAGACAAGTGTTACGTTCTGGGTGTTTATGGTGGATGTTAGGGATATGGATGATAGCATAAATATGGAGGATTTTGTAAATAGGACAGTCATATGGAGGGAAGAGTCATCGATGGTATCCTTATTAGATGTCGAATCTGTGAGAGAAGTTTCGGCCACCTTGTCGAGGATACCCTCGATGTCCAAGGTGCTCGGTACCTTTCTACCAAATCCCAACCCCTTCTTGTCTAGTTTCTTTGTCACAATAATGGGTTCCATTGTTCCTTGATTTTGTTTCTAAAGGCCACCTTTGCCTTTATAGCCCATGTTTTTTACTATCCGGAAGCCATTGCCATATTTCTTAACTGGTATTGTGACCGGTTCTTTCTCCTTATAGAGCCAAGAAGAAATATCTTCAATAGTTTCCTCTTCCAATAATTGTCCCTCTTGGAATTGGGTTAGAAATGCTGGGGGAGGAATAACTACTTTTTTAGTAACTTTGGCAATGGGTGGTTGGCCGTAAGATTTAGGGGATAAAGGCATCTGCCCTACACAATAAGATTTTGAGATATCATATGTTCAAAAGCCTATATCACGGATGTGAGGTTTTGATTTTAGGAAGAGGATTAGGTTCACTTGCAGAGGCTTTTGTCAGATTTTTAGGATCAACATATAGTGGGGATTCAAGGGCTTTGTCATTATTAGGCACTTGGTTGCAATTTTTATAACTGCCTTGCAAGACACGAGAAAATTCAAAAGGATTAGGATCACCTGCGATGGTTATCTCTGTACCATTGAATGGGAACTTTAGAGATTGATGGTATGTGGAGGGAACAACTTTCATTGCATGGATCCATGGGTGGCTTAGGATAATGTTGTAAGGCAGCTCAATGTCAAGGACTTGGCACCTAGTTTCAAGCATGACGGGGCCCAGTTGTATGGGCAAGTGGATAACACCTTCTGAGCGGTGTTCATCATCATCATATCCCTTGATTGTAATACTTTGATCAATGTTGACATGATCCTCAGAGTATCCCAATTGCTTAAGTAACTTTAAAGAACAGATATTGAGACCAACACCACCATCTATGAGTATGCGTTTGATTTTGCGTTTATGGATGAGAACCTCAATGTGAAGGGTATCATTGTGACATGGATCATGGAATGGGAGGTCTTTCTTAGAGAAGACCACATTGTAGGGCAAAGAAATGTTACCTACTATAGCTTGGAAATCTGCGACCACTATGTTGTTAGGAATCGAAGTTTCTTGGAGGGATTTTTCTAGAACCACTTTATGTGCAAGTGATGATAGTAGAGGTCCAAGATAAAGATCTGTGCTGGTGTTTTCCCTAGATGTTCGACAAGATTATAATCGGATTGAGTTGGGAGACTGGGTGCAGGACCACGAATGGTGACACAGTCATGACGATTTGTAACAGTACAATATGTAGATTTGCCTTTGATTGTGAGGGTAGACACTCGACTCTCTTCAAAATGACCCACAATGGAGTTAAAGGAAGTGGAAGCATTATTAACACCTTTACCCTTATCTAGAGGAGGACCTTGGTTGTGGTGAGGGAATGGTTCCTTGTACATGTTGAGGTCTTTGTTCGTGTGTTGAGCTGGTGGTTCATCTTCAAAAGAGATTTGGTTGCTTTCAATGAGATTTTGGATTAGGTGTTTTAGTTTCATGCACGATGCGGTCTTGTGCCCTTTGCTCCTATGGAATTCACAATATTCATTTTCTCTGTACTGTGTAGTTTCATAAACAGGTTTGCCATATGGGGGAGCATCTGGTAAGGTGAGGAGCCCTTTGTGTAAAAGCTTCTGTAGGACAGACTCTATGGGCTCTCCCAAGGGAGTGAATTGACGCCGCAGAGGGTAATCTTGTTGTGGTCGCTCTTGTTGTCATTGTTGTTGGTTTTGGTATGGTTGTCTTTGTTGTTGCTGGTGTTTAAGTGGAGTTTGACTCAGTTTGGAAAGCTCAAGCGACATTTGCAATGTTTGGACATGTTTAGAATCAACCACCCCATCATTGACCACTTTTTTATTTTTGTTCCAAAACTTTGGTTTATCATTTGTTTGTTGTTGAGGAGCATTGTCTTTAGTTTCTTTGAAGATTTTGACCACGCCTTTAGCAATGGGGGCCTTTTCAATGTTGATTCCCTTGTATGTAATTTCGTTGAAGGTTGTACCACTAAGAATTTGCAAATGAAAACCTAATTCTTGGTTGAGGTTCTACACAAATATGCTAACAAGCTGTTTTTTGGGTATCTTGAATGGGAATTTGCTAGCCATTTGTCTCCATCATTGAGGGAAAGAAATGAATGTTTCTCCATTTTTCTGTTTGTTGTTGCATAGATTGGTCATGTAGATCTCATGCTTTGCATTGTAGGAGAAGTGGGTGGCAAATTTCTCCGCAAGTTCCTTAAAAGATTTGATACTTGTGGGTAAGTGGGAGAACCATTCTATAGCTTGACCTCCAAGACTGTGAGGAAAGAGATGCATAAGATATGTGTCGTTATGTGATACCTTGAAGCAAGCAAGATAGAATTCCTTGAGATGGTCTTTTGGGTCCCCTTTTTCTTTGTATTTATCAAATTTGGGAATAGTGAAATTTTGAGGAAAAGGGATCATGGGTAATGACCAGTCAAAAGGATAAGGACACACTTCTTCTAAAGAGAAGGTCTTCTTGGTGTGTCCAAACGTAAGATCAGATAGTTGTTGTTGAACCTTTGCAATTTTTAGCTCCATAGTCATGGGAGGGTTTGGCAACATCTCCTATTGTCCTAGAAGTGGTTGTTGATGCCCATACGGAAGATTGTAGTGTAAGCCATGGGCATTGGTGTTATAAGGGTCGTATGATTGGTTGGGGTCATATGTGTTGTATGTTGGGTTTAGATTGGGTTGGAATTGGATGCTTTGATTTGGAGGAGGTGGGGGCGGCGCTAGGTATGAATGTAGGCTTTGTGATGGTTGAAGAAAAGAGTTTGGTGGTAGAAAGCTAAAGTTCGTTGGGTTAGGTTGTGGTTACGGAACATAGCTTTGGAAAGTTTGGTTTTGGGAATGTTGAGGGTGGATAGGCAATGCATTGAAAAAGTTTAGCGCTGATGATCATTGTGGTGGGGGACATAGGTAGAGGTGTTTTGCGATGGTTGGGGTTGATTGAGGATGAGTGTAGAAGAATGTTGTGGTTGGGGGTGCATGACCCTGGTTGGTTGAAGGATACGAAGGGTTGATGACATTGGGGGTGATGCTTGTTGAGACCCTTGTTGCATGGCTATGTAGTTGTTCCCCAGATTGTAATTTGGTGGGAAACCTTGTCGTGATGGGGTAACCAAAATTCCACTTGCGATTGATTGAGGATGAGTCTCTTGTTGGTTTTTGTAGATCTCCATAGGCATCAAAAGTGGTGATATGGCCCTCTATCCTATTGGGTTTTGATAAAGGGGATTATCATATTATGCAATCATTCTCCCTTGTGAGCTTTGTTCGTATAAGGGTGTGGTCATAGTTGACATGGTTTGGACCGTCGTTATAGTGTCTTGGGTGTTGTTAGGCTCACTAAGATTGGATAGATCAATACCTTTCGGTAATTTGGCTCCTTGCTTTGCTAGCAAGCAAATGAAATGTTCTTGGTTCTCGCTAAGGATTTTGTCAAAGGTGGCTATGGCTCTAGGATCTTGTATGAATTCATCGAGATCTTGTCCATCTTCTTGAGAGGATTGACCTATTTCAAAGTGTCACTATTCTTGAGATGGGACTTGATCTATGGTATATCCTTGTGGAACAAGATCCGGAGGCATGCCGGTGGTATAGTGAGGTGTACTTACCAAAGGGACCCTACCTTTCTGAGATGGGACTTGATCAATAGTATAACCTTGTGGAACAAAATCCAGAGGCATGCCAGTGGTATAGTGAGGTGTACTTACCAAAGGGGCCCTACCTTCTTGAGGATTGTTTGGGTGGTCAAGCTGCATGTTTGGAGAGTTGGTTGATTTTTCTGCTAGTGCCTTGGGAGTAATGTTGGATCAACCTGATTGAGGTGTGTGAGGAGGTGATTTGCGCTTCCTCGGGACAACTTGCTTGGACTTGATAGTTTGCTGGAGTCTAGTGGTTACCATGGAATACACTAGGACAATATGCTGGGATTCTGCTTGTGTTTTGGAAAAGACAAATTTTGATGCACAGTTTACTAGACCAAAGGCACTGTACTGTTTGACCAAAGGCGCAAGACTGTGCCACCAAAAGCGAGCTACTGTAATACCAAAGGCAATGGACTGAGTTACCAAAGGCGAGGTACTACTATACCAAAGGTGAGCTACTGTTAGACCAAAAGTGAGCTACTATTATACCAAGGGTGCTGAAGTAGTTTGCCAGAGGTGAGGTACTGTTATACCAAAGGCGGGCTACTGTAATACCAAAGGTGAGCTGCTATTATACTGGAGGCGCTGAAGTAGTGTCTAATGTTTTATAAGGCAAATTTTGAAAGATTTGGCAAGAGAAAACACAGCAAACAAAGTGGCAAAAAGGACTGACACAACAGATAGTGTATGTTTGAGGCTCACAAAAAAGCCCAATGTTTCCACAGGTATAAGACAATTGCAAAGAATATCAAGCACTTTTTATCCCTAGAGACAAGGTTTCATTGCAGTAGATCAGCTCACAACTTAATACTCTGTTGACCAAATGTCATTCCATAAAGGTGTCAGACATTTGCATCTTTGCGAGAGATGATAGGTAGGGATATCTCACCCTCCCCTCGGAAAGCTCAAGTAGGTCACAAGAGCTTTATGGCCGAGGGAATACTATCTCTTCTCAAGGGAGTCAATGGTGAGTATCTTGAGGGCTTAAATCAATTCCCCTTGCACTGATGATTACCGCAATGTTCAGAGGTAGATCAGGTAGTCACTATCTAGAATGGTTCTTAGTAACTTTGAGGGACCAATGCCTTACGAGCAATGTGACAAGCTACTAAAAGCTTTAACCAATCCTACTAAGAGTATCAAACACTTCGCTCGATGTGAAAATCGTTTCCACAAAGAGCTAGTACACCTCTTTTTAGTTTGGCACCACAAGGTAAGGCTGACGTCGGTTAGGACTTGGCTTTCACCTTATCCCTCTTATATAGCGGTTCAAAGGAAAACTCCGCTTAGGGTCATCCATTTTGGATGAAATACAATCCAAAAGAAGGCCCTTCTAAAGGAATAACAAAAATGTAAGAGCAAGCACGTCAAACAAAGGTTCAATTGTCCCGTTATAAGAAAAATAAGGTGCAACTAGATTAGGCACACACACGATTGTAGTTGCCAATTGTCCCTTATGAAATTGAAGTGTTTGGCATTCATGTCCATTGTCCCTTAAGAAAAGCACTATGTTCCTAAGACTTAGATTTCCAAAGTGATTTGTTCAATTGTCCCTTAAGAATGGCAATAGGTTTCTAAGACTTAGTGTGATAGATCGAGATTTCTTCAACGCTCGTCCTGCATGAACATGTTAGAAAAACCCATTTGCTCTGTGTGAGTAATAAGAAGCTACAACAAATCGATTAGTTCCACAAGAACTCACAAGTTAGCAAAAATAAATCAATTTGACTAAAAGCGTTGCACTGTGTTAACAAAAGAGACTTACTGTAATGCCAAAAGTGCTGAACTGTGTTTCCGAAAGTGAGTTGCTGCAGACCAGAGGTGATGTACTGTACTACCAGAAGCGCTACTGAAGATCCAGAAGCGATGTACTGTGCTTTCGAAAGTGCCTCACTGTTCCACCAAACACATGGTGCAGTGCTACCAAAAGTGCCTTACTGCCTTAGATCCAGAAAAAGTTATATTTTATCAAAAAAGGCCAAGTCAAAAATATGATTTCATGGTTGACTTGAAAATCTGAGATGTAATAGCTGATAGATCTGTAACCTGGGATCAAGAACAACTTAAAGAATACTGCAAAAAGATAGGTTAACTCAAAAATTGAAAAAAAATACTCCTAAATACGTCAGCTTAGGAAGTATAAAGGGTAATTGAAAGATAAATAAATCAGCTCGTTAGTCAATCAATGATAGTTATGTGAGTTAAAATCCTACAATTCACAAAGCAAGATCTCAAAAAACCCTAATATGCCAGAAGCGCCTTACTGCTCCACCAAATGCGCTGGACTGTTTTAACAATAGCACGCTACTGTGTTGCCAAAGGTGCTATAGTATCGCCCGAGATTGCTATACTGTGCTACCAAAAGCATTTTGTTGTGTTTTTTACACTGTTCCGTACTATACTTAAAAAAAATCAATTTCTCAAAGAAAAAGAGGGATTAGTGGGTCCCACCGGGCGTGCCAAAATGTGTATGAGGAAAATTGATTAAATCAAAACTAACAAATCAAAAACCCATAACATAAAGAGAACTAATCTAAATAAAAGCCATTATCAATAAATCAAATGAAATAAGAAAGCTTTTACCCAGATTGTGTTGTTCTCTTTGTTCAAATATGGATTGTTCAATAATGCTGCGAAACCATGTTTGCAACAAGCAAGTGTAGGTGCTCAAAGATCAATGTCAAAAGATCGTAAAGTTGCTCAATCGATGCGATGTATGCTCAAAGCACTGTAAAGGATGCCTGAGAATAAGTGATCGAAGATGATTGGTGAAGGAGATGAGGGGGGTTTACATAGGTTTCAAACATGATCGATCAATAGTCCAGATAATTCAGAAGAATCAACGGAGGAGATAAATCAAATAAACATGACGAATGTGCACATGACATGTGTCAATCCATAAGGATATTTTTATTAAGATATGATGAAAACAAGATTGATTGAATAGATAACTCAACTTGTGATTTTGCCTTTTTTAGAGTTCTAAAAATAAGACTGATTGTGCACATGAGTTAACAAGATATTTTAAGAGGAATTGGAAGATAACTAAAATTAAATAAATAAATTTATTTAATTGATTGTGCATGATAGAGGAATAGAGGATTATAAATAAAATATTTGATTTTATTTATTTTTAGAGGATTGAGATAATTTTGAATAAATTTGCATGATTTATTTAAATTTAGAAGAACAAGTGATTTAATTAAATAATGTAGAATTATTTAATTATAGATAAGATAGAATTGGATGAGTTAATTAAATAATTGGGTTTATTTAATTAATGGAGACTTGAAATTTGAAAGAGGATAATGATTTAATTAAATAATAAACATTATTTAATTTTGGAAGAATAAAGTTAAATTTAATTAAATTAATTAAATAAAGAGAATTTATTCAATTAATGTCAAATTTTGGAATTTTGGAAGAATTTGATGAAATTAATTAAATAATTAGATTATTTAATTAACGCTGAATGCAGGTGATTAGACATGTTGGACGAAATGCAAGTGATGCAAAGACATGGTCATTTTAGGGTGTCTATAGGTTCAACGCATCCAGATGTTTCTCATCTAGTAATTCTAGTTCATACAACCTTACACCTCGGTATTCTTCATCAGTGATTACATTTTGCACAGATACCCTTAAAGATGGTAGCTCGACCTCAATAGGTAATATGGCTTTGGATCTGAATATGAGGGAATATAGAGTGGCTCCTATGGGTGTATGGATGCTTGTGCGATAGGCCCATAGGGTGGGGTTGAGTTGAAGGTACTAGTCACGACCAAATTCATTAACCATCTTCTTTAGGATGTGAAGGATGGTTTTATTTGAAGCTTCTGCTGGACCATTACCTTGAGGGTAATATGGAGTGGAGAAGTGGTCTTGGATTTGGAATTTCTCGCACAAGGTGTGGACTTCCTGGTTCTTGAATGGTTTTCCATTGTCAGTGATGATGGAATGGGGGATGCTGTAATGGCATATGATGTAGTGGAGGATGAACTTGGATATTTGTGTTCCTGTGGTGAAAGTGAGTGGTATTGCTTTCACCCACTTAGTGAAGTATTCGATAGCTGTGATGATGAAATTATGACCATTGGATGATGGTGGATGGATTTTCCCTACGAGGTCAAGCCCCCACTGTGAAAAAGGCCACGATGTAGTGATTGGCTGCAACTCTTGTGCTGGTGCATGAATGAGATCTCTGTGTTGTTGACATGGTAGGTACTTCTTTACAAAATGGTAGGTGTCTCACTCCATGGTTGGCCAATAGTACCCAGTTCTCAAGATCTTCTTAGCTAAAGTTGGTCCACTTGAATGTACCCCATAGATACCTTCATGTACCTCTTGCAAGGCCACTTCAGCTTCCCTAGAGTCTAAACATTGTAAAAGCATGCCATCAAGACTCCTTTTGTATAGGGTATCTCCTACAAGGGTGAAGCGGGAGGCTTGGCGGATGAAGGTTTTTCATTGTGAGGTGGATAGGTTAGGAGGGATGATGTTATCATGGAGGTACATGTAAGTCTCTTGATACCATGAGGATAAGGGACCAATGATTTTGCACACTAGCTCTGATTGGGGAACATCATATGCTGGAAAGGGGAGCTCTTAGATAAGGAACTCGCACTTCTTGCTATCCTTCTTCATATCGACCAGGGATCCGATTGTTGCCATAGCGTCTACAACTTTGTTGTTGAGCCTTGGGATTTGTTCAAAGTGGATATCATCAAAATAGTCTTTGAAGTTGTTATCACCCAGATTTGCACCCTTGCGTACAGTTGTGAAACCTCAACAATCTAGAGTAACATGGGAATGATCTCTAAGTGTGGGACTTTTCTAAATGAGATCAGACCTCCGGAGAAGGTCGGCTTCCTTAACTGGTTATCACCTAAAACTACTGAATCTTAAGAGGAAAAGAGAGAAGGAATGCTTTAAAGTGAAGGGCGAAACAAAAGCTTGAAAACAAAGGGTGATTCACCAAGTTTAATAAAAGAACCCTCACAATACTAAGGAAATGCACATCATAACCAAATATAATAAGCAAACATACACAGATTCAATTGATCCTAGCAAAGGTGAGAAACCAGACGATTGAGAGGAATAGAAACATTCACAAACAACCATATGCAGATTCACGCAGGACTAGAAATCAGTCCAAAGAGGCAAAATAACTTGAGTATATTCAGTGGGAAGGCATAGTTACAGTATAGAAGGCTCTGTTTGGAAACAAAAAGCCTGAATGCTAAAAATTTTCCAACCTTATTTACATCATATGAATGCATAGATATAGCATTCTAAACTAACCTAGGTCGGTTACAAAAATGTGCTCTAAGAGCTGTCTCAGAAAATATCTACATTTAATGACTGTCCAGCCGCAGAAGTTATGGCGCCAAATATTTAGCACTGGGCAGATAAAAGATATTTTAAGTCTTCAATGCAAGTTGTTGCATCATCGATCCTCAGCAATGCATACCTTAAAATATCTAGAACAGGATGGTGGAGAAATATCTTTTACCATCAATGCGAACAGCTTCCATTACCTGCAGAAATAAATGCAAAAAATATCTGCATCCTGCCCCAAAAAGTCGCTGAAATGTCCACGGCCCAAAATATGCAAGGCCAGATCTAAAAATGGAAAGGTGACAAAAACTCTTGAAAACCCTGCCAAATGAAAATAGGGACCAAAATATGCATCTTTGTCTCTTACAGCATGTTGAAATTTGCTAGGATGGAGGAGATACAGGCAGTTAAAGTTTTGGTCAACCGCCTATATATATCGCTTGCATTTTCCACCTGAATCGGCATCCAAAACCTTCTCTGCAACTCCTTTGTATATGCGTGGCACCTTGTATATCGGACTTGAATTTGCCCTTTGAATTTCGAAATTGTATATGCATACAATTTCCTTTTGTATATGCGGGCCCCACCATTTGTATGTTAACTTGCATGTATGTCTACCGCCATGTGGCACCACCTGATTCGTTGCTAAGATGGTTCAAGGAGCATCGCTGAAAACTGTATCTGCCCTTTGCATATTGCAATATATAAGCACAATTGTACATGCAAGCTGTGGACTTCAAATTTTATGAAATAGTCTGAAAAGACGTTGAAATCCAGCTTGTATACTTCCTTTGTCTGTTTGCTTGTATATCGCAATATACAAGCGCCAAATATACAAGCCACGGACCCCAAAAATTTATCAACTGCTTTGATTGCTGGGTCGGATCCGGCTTGTATCACTTTCTTTGTATATTTCCCTGCATGTTCAAATATACAAAACACTTATACATATACAAGGCGGACCCGAGACCTGAAATGCTGAATTTGATCTTCGATTCAAGTCCGCCTTGTATATAACCCTTGTATCTCTGACTTGTATATTGCAATATACAATCGCCCATATACAAGGTGGACCCCAAGACTTTATAAAACAAGTTAGAAATGCAATCAGGTCCAGCTAGTATGTAAACCTTTGTATATCGGCTTTGTATGTGCAAACATACAAGTGAAATATACATTCTAATGTTCATGCTCACTTGTATCTTCTAACATACAATCGGCCTTGTATGTGTGTAGGCCCCATCTCTTGTACGTTCGGCCTTGTATGTTTCTCTGTATGTTTCGCTTGTATGTGTAGCGGATGCACTTGTATGTCAAACCTTGTATCTTTTCGTTGCATGTGCAAACATACAACATAATATGCATTTGAAACCTAATATGCATTGAGGGAATATTCCTGTAATGTATCTCCTGCTTTGTATAATTTTCCTTGTATGTTTCGCTTGTATGTGCAAACATACAAGCGAAATGTACATTCTCTTTTGTATATGCGCCGATATACATTCCACTGTTCACATGCATATAATTGGCCTTATATATTTTGATTGTATGTTGGTTTGTATGTGCGAATATACAAACCTGATATACAAAGAAAATATACATTTGCAGAATATTCTGGGAATCTACCTTGTATGTAACCGTTGCATGTGAAGACATACAACACAATATGCATGCGGAACCCAATACACATTGAGGGAATATTCCTAGAATCTGTGATAGATTCCCTCAATGTATATGCATTTCCTTGAGCCCGATATGCATTCCAAAATGCATACAACTTATCTTTTTCATCATTTTCTAAGGCCGATAGAGATTTGCAAGCCCGCCAATGAACATTTGAACTATATGTTGACGAAAACTTTGACCATAAATAATTTCTTTATTTAGCTGAATTTTAGGGTGATGTAAAAAGCAAACCTGCCTATTTTTTCAAGCTCTTTCCAATGGTAAGGTTTTTTTAGGCAAGGATTTTTAGGAAATTTGGCACTTTAAGCTTTATAGGAACATTTTTCAAAGGATTTTCAAGGAAAAGTACCAGGTGAACTGTTTAGCTCTGGACAGGGGAAAATGGGTCAACAATTTGGTGACTTCTATGGGATGACAAATGGGACTAGTGGCCTTAAGTATCCATTGGGCATGGGGTCAAGTCAAAAACATGCTGGAAAGTTGAATCCTACCCCCAAAACACAAAAGGGAAGAGACCTGCATTCTCCTAATGACAATGCAGCCTGTGCAGAAGCACTTAGGGAAAACAAAAATCTAAACTAAGGTGCAACAACACTTATTGAAAGCATAGATGCCTAATCTACTGATTTACAAAGCACTCATACCTCAAAGCACCTCTTTAAGTGTATCCCATTGACTGGGATAGCCAGATTTTGTCCATTCATTCTTGATAACTAAAATGCATTGTTCTCCTTGCATTCAGTAATGAGAAATGGGCCACTCCACATGCTGTCAAACTTGGAATGCTTTCCTGGTCTGCTTTTCAATTCATCCCATTTGAGCACCATGTCACCCATTCTAAAGTTCCTGGGGGTGGCCTTCTTATCAAAATTTCTTTTTGTTTGAAGCTGATGATATTCCATAGTCTTCATAGCCTTGTCTCTAATTTCTTCAAGCTCCATAAGCTGAGCATATCTGATAGCCATGGGATCTCCTTCTTCAAACATTTCCACCTTATTCATAATGTCTAGTGTTGGCAGCTCCATAGATATAGGCAATCTTGCTTCCTTCCCATAGACTAACATATATGGAGAGTTTCTAATGGACCTTTTAGGAGTTATTCTGTCAGCCCGCAAGGCATATTTCAAATTAGTGTGCCAGGTCCTCTGGTTGTCTTCTATTGATCTTTTAATGATTCTTATGAGATTTTTATTTGTAGACTCAGCCAAACCATTACCCTGTGGGTAATAATTTGATGAAGTATTCAAATAAATCCCATTCTTAACAGCGCAATTAGTTATTTTCAATCCTACAAAGGCCAAAGCATTGTCTAAGATGATAGACTCAGGTACTCCAAATCTGGATATCAAATCATGATAAAAATTCAAGACAACATTTTCATTGGATTCCTTCAGGGCCACTGCTTCAGTCCATCTTGTGAAATAATCTGTAGCTGTAAGTATCCATCTGTGGCCTGCACTTGATGGTGGGTTAATAGGACCTATAAAATCAATGCCCCATCTCATAAAGGGCTGCTCTACCTGAATTGGCTGCAGAGGTAAAGCTGGCAGCCTTTCCTTTCCTGCAAAAATGACACATTTTATACATTTTCTGGCCCATGCATGGGCATCCTTAAATAAGCTAGGCCAATAATAGCTAGCTCTCATTACTTTCCAAGCAGTAGTCCTTGGGGCAAAATGACCCCCTGCAGTTCCATCATGAAACTCATGAAGCACTTTATCAGTCTGATCATAATCAATGCATCTTAGCAATACACCATTAAAATCCTTTCTGAAAAGGATGCCATTTATTAAAACATATGGAATGGATTGTAGTCTAAAATAACTTCTTCTGGTTCTATTTAGACCTGCAAGACATTTACTAGTTCACAAAAATTGAGTCATGTCATTTACCCAACTAGTACCTACTGCTACTGTATCATTCTGATGCCCTTCTTGAATAGTCAGAAGCACCTCCACTTCTTTTTCTATTTCATTCTTTGAACTGCTAGCAAGTTGTTCACTGAGTCCTCTGCCTCTGACAAGCTTCGTTATCTTGATCTCCACGTCATATTCCATGACTTTGGTGATCCAACCAACCCTTTTCTCACTAACATATTTACTCAACAGGAACTCCTTCACACTGGGATGAGTGACCATCAAATGTATCTTGTTATTAGAAGCAAGGTGCCGAAACTTCTTGAGGCTCTTTATCACTGCCAAGATGTGTTTCTCAACAAAGCTATACCTTTGCTCATACTCCTCTAGCCCTTGGCTAAAGAAAGTGATTGGTTGCTCAAAACCTTCACTCTGATGCTGTACTAGGATTGCAGAGATTGTATCTAGGCTGCCATAAGCATATAAGATAAAATCCTTGGAGAAATCAGGGTTTACCAGAGTTGGTGCAGTTGCTAATGCCTCCTTGATGGACTCAAAGTTGAGCTTGGCCTCCTTCGTCCAACTAAAAACTATATTTTTCTTTAACATGGACGTCAAAGGCTTCAAAAGATTCATAATATTAGGGATGAATCTTTGCAAAAAATTAATTCTACCAATAAAACTTTGCAGTCCCCTTTTGTGGCTGGGTAAAGGTAGCTCTAGAATAACCCTTACCCTTTCAGAATCAATGGTAATGCCTTCCTTTGATACAACGTGCCCTAAAAGCTTGCCTTCATGCACAACGAATATGCACTTCTTGGGATTGAGAGAGATCCTGAATTCCTTGCATCTTTCAAATACTAGCCTCAGATGAGATAAATGTTTAGCTGTATTCTTGGAAAAAACTGTGCTGTCATCCAGGTATACCAGCACCAATATATACATCAAACCCTTAAAGGCCATATCCATGGCTCTTTGGAAAGTAGAGCCAACATTCGAGAGGCCAAAAGGCATTCTTTTGTAGGCCATGCTACCCCATTTGGTGGTGAAAGTGGTCTTGAACTGATCCTCCTCCTTGACTAACAGTTGATTGTAACCAGAAAACCCATCAAGCAAAGAAAACCTTTCTGAGCCAGCCACTACCTACAAAATTTGCTCCATTGAAGGCAATGGGTAGTGGTCTTTTATGGAGGCTCTATTGAGGTCTCTGAAGTCAACACATAGCCTAATCTCTCCATTCTTTTTTCTTACAGGGACAAGGTTGGAGACCCAAGAAGTATGCTTGATTGGAAAAATGATTTTCCCTTCAATTAGCTTAGTCAGTTCTTTAATCATTAGAGGCTCAAGCTTTGGATTTAAAGGTCTTTGTTTCTTCCTCACAGGTTTAGTACCTGATTCTAACTCTATGGTGTGTTGGGCAATCTGAGGGTTGAACCCCTTTAGGTCTGAATAATCCCAAGCAAACACCCCTTCAAATTCTTGGCAGAGAGCAATAAAAGCTCTTCTGTCCTTAGCTGAGTAGATTTTACCGATTTTAAGAAGATTACCTTTAAAAATCTCCAGCTCTTCATAATGCTCTTCTTTAACCTGCATGCTAATCTTTCTTTTCTTCAGTTGATCATCTGTACTAAAAATAGATTCCAAGGTTACCAATCCCTTGGGCAGCTTGTTTGTCCTCAACTGAACAAATTGATCATTGCCATATTGCTGTTTAAGCGTATCTTGATTTATCACAGAAAATTCATCTTCCTCCAACAAGAAACGCAGGATATGCTCATCACTTTCAAAAACTTGCCAATGAATATTATTATCAGGGATAGAGGGCTTGTCCACTATTTTTACATGAGGTTGTACCTTTCCTTTTTGAATGTCACTAGGGATGTCAAACTAAGCCCCAATTGTAGTTAACCTGTCAGCATGGGAGTTCTGATTTCTTAGAATGGAAATCAGATTGAAAGCACCAAATTCTTCAATCATGTCCCACACCCTATGTTTGTAGCATTTCAGAACATCATTTTTTGTAAGATGTAGTCCTCTTACCTGATTTATAATTAGTTCACTATCCCCAAACACTTGTAAACAACCAATCTTTCTCTTTCTTGCCCATTGTAAACCTTGGATCAATCCTTCATATTCAATAGTGTTATTGGTGTATGAGAAGGCAAAATGAAAAGCAGCATAATATCTCTCACCCTGGGGAGATACAAGCATTGCACCACCACCAAATCCATTTCTGCTCCTTGAGCCATCAAAGTACATTTTCCATACTTCTCCTTGCTACTCTGTCTGTTGTTATGAACCTTTCACAAGATTTGGAATCGCTGTTTCAGACTCATGAAGTATATAGACCCCCATACCATTTTCTTGAATATGTGCCTCAGGATCATCTATAACATTTTCTGAGGACCACTCCCTTAAGAGTACCTCTGGTATGCTTTCAGCTTGTAGTTCTTGAGCAACAACAAGCTCAGGATCATCAGAAATAATGCAATTTGCATTAACAACACTCGGTGTGTAAGGCTCTATGTGATGATTTGAAAGTAACTCAGATTTTTAAGTTACTTTGGTGCCATATCTGGTCCTAAAAAATATGTGGGACCAGTCTAAGGATAAATATCCTCCTATCTTGGCTGTAAATTCTCTTGATAAGCACATGGCAAAATAAGGAGGCAAATCTATGATGAACACCTCCTGTGAAATGGAAAGATTTGGGCAAGTGTGCAGAGTGAGGCCTAGGTCTTTTATTACACCCACAGTATTAACAGATGTGCCATCTAATTGGAGTATACCCTTATCAAGAGGCTGGTATTTGAGCCCTAATTGGTCTGCAATTTGTTTAGGCATCACGAAACTACTTGCTCCACTGTCCACCATGCAATTCTGTACTAATTTGTCTCCAATTATTAATGATACATAGAATGGGAGTGGTTTAGCACTTTGGTTTGGCTATTTGCTGTTATCCTGGGATGAATTGGTGAGGACAGCCCTATTTGGGTCAACAGTCGTATCTTTGGATACTTTCAAATTAGACAAGGCAGATTGCAATATGTCTTTTTAGCCTGGGATGGCTAAAGAATCCCACATAGACATTGTCACATTCATCTTCTTTATATTTTCAATAATATTGAAAGGTGGAGTGACACTTACCTTTTGTTGTGATTTTGTAGCAACAACCTCTGCTTGCAAATGAGGCATTTCCCTTGCTATTGCTAAAGTATTTCTTTGTAGAATATGGGGAAATTAAGGTATAGAAGCATCAGTAGGTGCTTTTCCTTTATTTTCTGCTTGTTCAATCTCGTAACCCCTCTTCTTAGTTCTTGTATTTGCTGCAACTGAGGTGTTATCACTGTTTATGCCACATAACTCACCTTCTTGCCAGTTCATGAAAGTAGAATCTCCATGAGGTTGTTCTTACTGTTGCACAGCTCCATCATTAGGTGTATTTAACTGTGGGACTGCAACATTTGGCACCATTAAAGCCTGATTTATGACTCTATTTGAATAGGCTGCTTGACTGTGTGGTTGATTACATGGATAGCACCATTCGTACTCAGCTACAAGATTGTTCTGAGTAGGGACAAGGTCCCTTACTGCGTTAATACGTGCTGGATTATAAGGCTAAAAAAGCCTTTGATTTACATTCTGTCTGGCGCCTTAGTAGTTACTTTGATATGGAGGCCTATTAGCTTGATAAGGCTGATTTTGGCCTTGATATAGCTGCTAATTTTGCCCTTGAGGTTGTGACTGGTAAGATTGCCTGCTCTGGGATTGCTATTTTTTAATGCTCACTAGCTCATTGCCAAAAGTTTGCAAAATATTTTCTATTTTTTGTTGGCTATTTTTAATATCCTTTAATTCTTGTGATGAGCTAGAAGTAGTAGCTTCAGAGTTGGCAGTACTTGGTAGTGCTGCAGTAATAGGTAAAGGGGCGAAATATGGAATTGGTAAAGGCATGGAAGCTTGAATTTCGGGGAAGATGGGCATGGGTGGCCTAGGTGCTATTTTTTCGGCCTGAATCAAATTATTTTCTACCTTAATAGCCATTTCATATGTAGCAGGCAAACTAGTACCTCCTAATGATTGAATCATTACTGAAATATCGCTGTTTAGGGCTTTCAAAAAATACAAGAATGCATATTCAGCTGGAGGCCTTACCATGGTAGGAATTCTGTCATATGTCTTCTGGAATCTGAGGTTAAAGTCCATCATTTGCTCCTGAGGAGCTCTCTTTATGGTGGTCACCTATTCAGCCAGTGACAAGTTGTTTGATTTATCTTGAAATTGCTTATTTGACTTATCACCTAGATCATCCTAGGTTGTAATGGTTTGCACTAGTAGGCTCCAAACCATTGTAATGCTTTTCCCTTGAAAGAAGCAGCCAGTAGCCTGATGGCTACGTTTTCTTGGGTGATGTGATGCACTCCACATAGAGAAGCCACGTCTCTAATGTGCTCAATAGGGGTAGTCTGATTTTCCCCTGTGAAATAAGGCAAACTCTTCAAAGCTGCCATGGGTATCACATCATGTATTGTTAAATTTAAAGGGTTGCCCCCATCAAAAGCCACAAATGGCTAATTTCTTGCCATTGGGATGGCTAGAGGTAGGATAGTTTGGACCGTAGCAAGGACTACTAGTGCAACCGGCCTGAAACTTGGAGGAGTTGACTATATCCTTTTAGAAGCTGAGGTTCTTACTACAGCTTTGCTTTGCCTTCTAGGTGAAGACAGCTGCAAATATTCAAATGATCTCAAACTCCTGGTTTGAATCTTTCTTATAAAACATGTATCAATAGGACTGACTTGCTTGTTCTTCCTCAGTGTGAGTCACCAGATATGCAAACTTTAACCTCTAAAGGTCTATAATCACTGGCTGCACATCAAAACCAGCAATAGTGATTGTTATCTTGATTATGTTCTGACTCTGGTCCCACCGGGTGTGCCAAAAGTTGTTATCACCTAGATTTGCACCCTTGTGTACAGTTGTGAAACCTTAGAAATCTGGAGTAACATGGGAATGATCTCTAAGTGTGGGACTTTGCTAAATGAGACCAGACCTCTGGAGAAGGCTAGCTTCCTTAACTGGTTATCACCTAAAACTACTGAATCTTAAGAGGAAAAGAGAGAAGGAATGCTTTAAAGTGAAGGACGAAACAAAAGCTTGAAAACAAAGGGTGATTCACCAAGTTTAATAAAAGAACCCTCACAATACTGAGGAAATGCACAGCATAACCAAATATAACAAGCAAACATATATAGATTCAATTAATCCTAGCAAAGGTGAGAAACCAGACGATTGAGAGGAACAGAGACATTCACAAACAATCATATGCTGATTCACACAGAACTAGAAATTAGTCCAAAGAGGTAAAATAACTTGAGTATATTCAGTGGGAAGGCACAGTTACACTATAGAAGGCTCTGTTTGGAAATAGAAAACCTGAATGCTAAAAATTTTCCAACCTTATTTACATCATATGAATGCATATATATAGCATTCTAAACTAACCTAGGTCAATTACAAAAATGTGCTCAAAGAGCTGTCTCAGAAAATATCTACATTTAGTGAATGTCCAGCTGCAGGAGTTATGGCACCAAATATTTGGCACTGGGCAGATAAAAGATATTTTAAGTCTTCAATGCAAGCTTCTGCATCATAGATCCTCAGCAATGCATACCTTAAAATATCTGGAATAGGATGGTGGAGAAATATTTTTTACCATCAATGCGAGTAGCTTCCATTACCTGCAGAAATAAATGCGAAAAATATCTGCATCCTGTCCCAAAAAGTCACTAAAATGTCCACAGCCCAAAATATGCAAGGCCAGATTTGAAAATGGAAAGGTGACAAAAACTCTTGAAAACCCTGCCAAATGAAAGAGGGGACCAAAATATGCATCTTTGTCTCTTACAACATGTCAAAATTTGCCAAGATAGAGGAGATATAGGCGGTCAAAGTTTTGGTCAACCGCCTGTATATATCGCTTTGCATCTGTGTATATATCACTTTGCATCTGTGTATATATCGCTTGCGTTTGCCACTTGAATCGGCATCCAAAACCTTCTCTGCAACTCCTTTGTATATGCGTGGCGCCTTGTATATCGGACTTGAATTTGCCCTTTGAATTTTGAAATTGTATATGCATACAATTTCCTTTTGCATATGCGGGCCCCACCATTTGTATGTTAACTTGCATGTATGTCTGCCACCACGTGGCACCACCTGATTCGTTGTTGAGTTGGTTCAAGGAGCATCGTTGAAAACTATATCTACCCTTTGCATATTGCAATATACAAGCACAATTGTACATGCAAGCCGCATACTTCAAATTTTATGAAATAGCATGAAAAGACGTTGAAATCCGGCTTGTATACTTCCTTTGTCTGTTTGCTTGTATATCGCAATATACAAGCACCAAATATACAAGCCACGGACCCCAAAAATTTATCAACTGCTTTGACTGTTGGGTCGGATCTGGCTTGTATCACTTTCTTTGTATATTTCCCTGCATGTTCAAATATACAAAACACTTATACATATACAAGGCGGACCCGAGACCTGAAATGCTGAATTTGATCTTCGATTCAAGTCCGCCTTGTATATAACCCTTGTATCTCTAATTTGTATATCACAATATACAATTGCCCATATACAAGGTGGACCCCAAGACTTTACAAAACAAGTTAAAAATGCAATCGGGTCCGGCTTGTATGTAAACCTTTGTATATCGGCTTTGTATGTGCAAACATACAAGTGAAATATACATTCTACTGTTCATGCTCACTTGTATCTTCTAACATACAATCGGCCTTGTATGTGTGCAGACCCACCTCTTGTACGTTTGGCCTTGTATGTTTCTCTGTCTGTTTCGCTTGTATGTGCAAAACATACAAGCGAAATATACAAGACCGAATGTACATTCCACTACAGCGGATGCACTTGTATGTCAAACTTTGCAACTTTTCGTTGCATGTGCAAACATACAACATAATATGCATTTGAAACTCGATATGCATTAAGGGAATATTCCTGTAATGTATCTCCTTCTTTGTATAATTTTCCTTGTATGTTTCGCTTGCATGTGCAAGCATACAAGCGAAATATACATTCTCTTTTGTATATGCACCGATATACATTCCATTGTTCACATGCACATAATCGGCCTTGTATATTTTGATTGTATGTTGGGTTCTATGTGCGAATATACAAACCCGATATACAAAGAAAATATACATTTGCAGAATATTCTAGGAATCTACCTTGTATGTAACCGTTGCATGTGAAGACATACAACACAATATGCATGCGAAACCCGATATACATTGAGGGAATATTCCTAGAATTTGTGATAGATTCCCTCAATGTATATGCATTTCCTTGAGCCCGATATGCATTCCAAAATGCATACAACTTACCTTTTTCATCATTTTCTAAGGCTGATAGAGATATGCAAGCCCGCCAATGAACATTTGAATTATATGTTGACCAAAACTTTGACCATAAATAATTTCTTTATTTGGCCGAATTTTAGGGTGATGTAAAAAGCAAACCTGCCTATTTTTTCAAGCTCTTTCCAATGGTAAGGTTTTTTTTAGGCAAGGCTTTTTAGGAAATTTGACACTTTAAGCTTTATAGGAACATTTTCCAAAGGATTTTCAAGGAAAAGTACCAGGTGAACTATTTAGCTCTGGATAGGGGAAAATGGGTCAATAGAAGTCATTGACCATATTTTTGTAAGGTAGGAGTTTGTCATCCTTAGTCTTGTACTCATTGTTTACTTGCTTGATGACCAATTGGGAATCGCCATACACTGTTAGCTTCTTGATTTTTCATTTGATTACCATTCAGAGACCTGTGATGAGAGCCTCATACTCTACCACATTGTTGGTACACAGAAATGTAATTTTGAATTATTTAGGGATGGTGTCACCTTGAGGGGTAACAAATATGACGCCTGCCCTCGAGCCTCTATGTGTATATGACCCATCAAAATACATTTTCCATGTTTCTGTCTCTGGTGCTATTGTTAATATGGCTTCATCAAGGAACTCTGCCAGTGTAGGATATTCTGTGGGAATAGATGCTTTAGCCAGCTAATCAGCGATAACCTGTCCTTTGATAGCCTTTCTCTTGGTATATTCAATGTCAAATTCACTAAGGATCATGACCCATTTTACCATTCTTCCAGTAAGGGCAGCTCTATTTAACAAATATTTTAGTGGATCTATCTTGGCGATGAGCTTAGTTTTGTGATTGAGCATGTAGTGTCTTAGCTTTTGTGAAGTAAAGACCAGGGCTAGGCATACTCTTTCAATTGGTGTATAGTTTAGTTCATAGGATATCAAGGTATGGATTATATAATAAATGGCTCTTTCCTTCCCTTGTTCGTCATGTTGTGCTAATAAGGCCCCTATAGCTATTTCTGTTGCTGAGATGTATAATAGGAGGGGCTCTCCTTGCCTTGGAGGAGTTAGAACAAGGGGATTAGCTAGGTATTCTTTTAACTGGTTGAATGTGGCCTGACACTAATTGTCCCAGACAAAAGCTATATTCTTTCTAAGTAGATGCTGGAAAGATTGACACTTATCAGCAAGTTGAGCAATAAATCAATGGATGGATTGGAGTTTCCCTTGTAGACTTCGTAGCTGTTTCAGTGTTTTTGGAGGAGTCATCTCAATGATGGCTTTGACTTTTGCAGGATCTACCTTGATTCCCCTTCTAGAGACTATGTATCCCAAAAGCTTTCCAGAGGTAACTCCAAAGACACATTTGTTTGGATTCAGTCGCACATTATATTTCTCTAGCGTGTCAAAGATCTTTGCTAGCACATCCATCCTCTCTTGTATTTGATTTCCCTAGCAAATCATACACATAATCTTCCATGATGTGGTGGAAAAGGTCGTGGAAGATGACAGTCATAGCTCGTTGATAAGTAGCTCCAACATTTTTTAGGAAGAATGGCATCACTACCCAGCAGTATGTCCCCTATGGGCATATAAAGGTCATCTTATGTTGATCCTCTTCTACGATCTTGATTTGATTATACCCTAAAAATCCATCCATTAGTGATAGCATCTCATGTCCTACGGTGAGGTCCACTATCATATCAATGTTTGGTAGAGGGAAGTCATCCTTGGGACATGCCTTGTTGAGATCTCAGAAGTCAATGCAACATCAGATGCGACCGCCAGGTTTTGCCACTGGCACTAGATTAGAGACCCATTCTAGATAATCTATGGGTCTAATGAACCCCACATCTAGGAGTTTCTTGAGTTCTGCCTTAACCAGGAGGGCCACCTCTGGGTTCATCTTTCTCATCTTCTACTTTACCGGTTTAGCATCAGGCCGCACTGCAAGGTGATGGACAACTAAGGCAAGATCTAGCCCTGGCATATCTGCATAGGTAACTCCACACAAAGTTGCAGTTTCTACATTTGAAGAATGCTAGGAAGTTTTCTTGCTCTGTTGTGTTGAGAGATTCTTCCCTAAAGGTATTTTTTGGCTCTTTTTTTGTTCCTAGATTCATTTCTTGTGCTAGTTCTACAAGGATGGGTGATTTGTCAGGATATACCTTCTCTATCTTGGGAAGGCACATGCTTCCATCCCCTATCACCTTGTGGAGGTTTTCACTAGGAGATATGTCCTTTATTTTTACTTTTTTGGGATCTGACACTGCCGCGGAGCAGTTTTCATCACCAGATCCATGTTTGATTTTTATATTTTTGTGATTGGAAGTAGGGGTTATCTCCCCAAAATAGGCAGCTATATCAAGTTCCATAATGTATCCAATTCTATGATCTCCCAGGGGGAAGTGATCTCTAACCCCCATCATTTCAGCGATTGCTTCATCATTTGGTGCTATGTCAAGGACGAGAGGTCCTTGTTGGTCCCAGTCTATGAGGTCCAGGTATACGAGGGGTAGGTCATTGGGTGAAGATGCTAAGGTGGTGACAGTGTATATGGTGCATATAGATGATTCAAAGAATTCGGTGAAGTCACTAAAAGAGTCTTGATGGCCTACTTTGTTGACATTATCAACTTTAGGGGAAACCGTAGCGACCTCATATAGGATACATTCTCTAGTAGTGAGGATACGTTGTTTTTGACCATATCCTAATCCTTGCGTATGAGGATATCTTATCACTTGAACAGGTTCTATGATCCCTTGTTCATGAAGGCCAATGCCACCTTGTCCTTTGTAGCCCATGTTCTTGACGATCTCTGACCCTTTGCCATAGATTTCTGTTGGTATGGTAGGGGCTTCTTGCTCTGTTTCTTCATCTTTATACAGCCATGATGATATGTCTTCTAGCACATCTTGATCAAGAAGGTGCTTCTTCTCAAAGGTGGGTGATGGTTTACATCTGATGAAAATTGTATTGACATCTTCTTCTTTTGGGGCACCGAACATTCTAGGATTGGGTAATGTCTCTACACAAAAGGTACCATGTAGATCATATTCCCCACATCCCATGTCACTAAGCTTGATCTTGACCTTAGGTGGTGGACATGCTTGGGATGAGGTGGTAGCGATGTTGGTGGGGTCAAGGTATGAGGTGGATGTTGTGGGATTTGCTTGAGAGGTAGTTTATTTTGATAGCCTTGTTGTATGGGCAAAAAGTGTGGTCATGCCCTTCCAAGAAACTGTAGTATTGGAAGGGCCCGGGGTCAGCATAGATAGTTACTTCCGTGCCATTGTGAGGGAACTTTAGACATTGGTGGAATGTGGAGGGGATGGCTTGCATGGCATGGATCCATGGTCAGCCGAGAAGAATGTTGTAGGGGAGGTCAAGATCAAGAACCTGACACTTTGTTTCCATTATCTTTTGCCCTACTTGGATGGGGAGTTTCATAGTGCCTTCAGACAATCTTTCAGTGTCATCGTACCCTTTGATGGTTATTCATTCATTGGTGTCTACAACCACATTCGAATATTCCAAATGTTTTAGTAATTTTAGAGTGCATAGATTTAGGCCAGAGACACCATCTATTAAGACCCTTTTGGTGATATGCTTATGGATGCAGACTTTGATATGCAAGGTGTCATTATGTAAGTTCTCGGAAGCAAGAAGATCCTTTTCAGAGAAGGTGAGATGATGGGGAGAGGTGATATGGCCCACCATGGCTTGGAATTGATCCACATTTAGGTTGGTGGGAACTTGGGTTTCCAAGAGCGCCTTGTCGAGGACTTCTTTGTGGAGAGATGACGTACGAAGGAGCTCAAGGATAGAGATTTGTGCAAGGGTCTTTCCCAGATGCTCTAGGAGGTTGTACTTATTGGCAGGTGATGGGCGAATAGTTGGTTGATTGGGTTGTTGGTTTGACTTAGATGGAGGTGTTTGATCAGCAGTTGGGGCCATGCGGATGGAAACACGGCCACGACAGGTTGTGACGGCACAATCGAGTGCTTGAGCTTGAATGGTGATGGTATTGACATAGTTGGATGATGGCTCTATCTGTCCTACAATGGAATCATAGGAGGCGGGAGGTGGGGTGATGTTGTAGGCTTGATTAGATGAGGAGGCTTTGTTATGGTTAGGTAGTGGATCTTTGTAAGGTCCCAAATTGGCGTTGGGCGATGGTTGGGTGGCTTGTTCTAGATTGACCTTTTTTTGCTTGATAAGGTCTTGTATACAATGTTTTAATTTCATGCAATTAGATGTTTTGTGGCCCACAATGCAGTGGTAGTCACAATAGTCATTCTTGTTGTACCACACAACTTTGAGCTCACTTTCTTGATGGGGTTTGATAGGTGGGAGAGTTATTACACCATTCTTTAGACATCTATCAAGGATGTCTTTGATTGGTTCCCCTAGGGGTGTAAATTGTCTCTGAGGTTTGTTTTGTTTAGGTTGACCTTTTGGCATATTTACATTGGCGGTGTATGTGCTTGGGGGTGCTTGGTTTTGTACATGTTGGATGGCCTTCACATCGGTGACGCCATCATTGAGAGTGTTTTTGTTCTTTTCCCAAAAGCGTGATTTTTCATTTGATTGTGTGTTGTTATTATTTGTGTTGGGGATGTTTATATTGACCTTGTTATTTTTGTTATAGGGTTTGTTGTCGTATAGTTTGATTGAACCTTTGGCAATGAGGGCTCTTTTGATGGTAGTATCCTTGTCATTGACTTCTTCGAAAGTAGATGCGCAAAGGATTTGTAAATGGAACCCTATTTCTTGATTTAGATTGGTCATGAACATGGTGACTAGTTTCTTTTCAGGAATCGGCCACGGGAGTTTACTTGCCAAGGCTCTCCACCTTTGTAAGAAAGAAGCGAAAGATTCTCTGTTCTTTTGTTTGGTATTGAAAAGGTCTGTCATGGATATTTCATGCTCAAAATTATAGAAGTGGTTGAAAAATTTCTCTGCGAGCTCAGGGAAAGACCTAATGCCCGAGGAAAGATGTGCAAACCATTCAGCGGCTTGACCACTGAGGCTCCTAGGGAAAAGTCTCATTAGATATGTGTCATTGTTTGAGACTTCGAGGCAAGCAAGGTAGAACTCCCTAAGGTGATCCCTAGGGTCTCCCTTTCCCTTATACTTGTCAAACTTGGGCATTTCAAAATTTTTGGGAAAAGGGGGTATGTATAGTGTTCGATCAAACGGATAGGGACAAATATCTTCAAAAGAGTAGTGTTTGCGCTTGCCCCCAGTTTGCAAATCATCTACCTTTTGGATCAAAGTTTGCACCATGCTTGTTAGGTCCGGGGTTGGTGGTGGTTGTGGGGTGTAGGTTTTTTGATTGATGAGGTGTTGGAGGTTTGGTGGGATTTGTTGTTGGCTTATTTGAGTTTGGTGGATGAGGTTTTGATTTTGTGGGATCGTGTGTTGATATTATGGGATGGTGTTTTGGTTTTGATTGGTTTGTGTGAGATATTATTGGTAAGCATGGATTTGTTGGAGAATATGGGGTGGTATTTGAGGATTGGGATTAGATGAGTTGACATTAGATGGGTTGACATGGGATATATTGATGTTGGATGGGTTGGTTGTGTTGTGAGGGGGTTGGGAGAAGAATTGCCTCATGAAGGCAACAGTTTGAGGGTTGAGTTGAGGCACGCTTGTGGAAGCATTCGCGCTGGTGAGGTTTCTTTGGATGCCCAAGGTGATTTAGGGAACAAAAGAGTTGGTGTTAGTTATGGTGGCGGAAGTGACGATGGTTTGGGAGATGGTAGGATTGGAGACTTTAGCCACGATGGATATGTTCGTAGGAATTGTAGATGTGGTAACATTAGAGTTTGTGGGAATGGTGGATGCAGCAACATTAGAGTTTGTGGGAGTGGTAGATACAATGGGGGTTGAAACTTGAGATACGGTAGGTTGGGTGTTTGATGTAGATGGTTGAGAGTATGTGGTAGGATTGTTGTTAGAGGTGGATGGTTGGGATGATGTCGTGTTGTGGGATGTTTGGGCTCCAATTTTGATGAGGTAATCAAGGTATCTATTTGGATCTGACCTTAAGACTTTGTCAAGCATAGCCATGCTATCGGAGTCTTGTGTAAATCTTAGGACATATTGATCTATTTGGTTGATGTTGGGGGTGTTTTGGATGGGTGGTTGTGGTGGTTGTAGTGGTTGTGTTTGCAAGAAGTGGAAGGGGTTTTCATGAGGACCACATGTTAGAATTTGGAAAACTGATGGTATGCCATATGCTTGTTGTCCAATTGGTATATTGTTGTCGTTAGTTTGAGGCATCCCTATGCCCCCATTGTATCCAAAGTTTTCCATTTCTTGATTCTTCTTGTGTTGGGATCTAGTTATGGGCATGCAAGTGTGTTGATTTTGATTTTGAGGTGGATGAAAGAGGGAGACCTTAGAGAATTTGGATAGATTCATTGGACCCAAAGAGGATGTGGTGATGGAATGGAATAAAGATCTAAAGATGGAAGGAGATTATGGTGTGATAAGGATATATTTTCACTTCTAAGAGATGAGTCTAAAAAAAGTGTCAACCTAAGGATGGTAAGAGTGGATGATATTGATTTTCACAAAAATTTGGACCAAGATGATGGAAGATAAAATGGGGGTTGATATGATGGAAGGGATTTTTTGATGTTGATTTGGGGGATGAAACCTTAGATGAGCTAGGTGTTTAGTATGAGAGGTTGGGATAATGTTTTTTTATGAAAAAGGATTTGGGAAGTCAACAAATGAGCTCAAGTAAGATCTAGTTTTGTGTTACAAAAAATGGATGTTTCTGTTTGTTTGGGGTAGACTTATGACCTTACACAAAGAGGGATGATTATTTTACTTGAAAGGTAGACTAATGACTTTTCAAGCAAAATATGATGAGAAGGATGAAATCTAGATCTAGCTTTAGCTCAAGGATTGATGGAGTTTGGATGTTTGGTTGATGGTCTTTGATGGATGTTTCAAAGATTTTAGGTATATTTTTCATGGAGGAATCAAAAGGGTCTTGAGAATGATTTTGTAAAGGTATGTTTGTTTGGTCCAAAAAGTGTGCAAAGATCAATGAGGATGAGGAGATATGGAAATGAGTGGATTATGTTGTAACAAGGGGTGCAATGATTAATTCTCTAAGGTCAAAATGGAGGTATGAGTTGGGAAACTTTAGATCAAAATGGATGGGGTATGGACGGATTTTTGGGAAGGTGATTATGGATTATGGCTAGGCAGCTGCTAAAGATCACAAGGAATTCTTCCGAGTTTTAGGCAGGTCAGTCTATAAATAGTCCCACTACTCAGGAGAAATGGCACCAAAAATAGACAGAGATAGTGCTAAAACCTTTAGTGTTGGTTGAGGCCCTGAAAAAGATGGATTTTGATGGGAAATTTGAATTTTTATGGGTATGAAGTTTAATCAAATGATTTTTTTGTTTGTTTCTTAGAAAGCTTTTAAAAACACTTTAAGCACAATAGCACACAATAACCAATATTTGTTTGTGAAAAGATGTAAAGATTTTTAAACAAGCACTTTGTACAACCTAAGGCAAGGATAGGATAATATTTGTTGAATCCCCTAGCTATGCTTATTCAAAGTGGGTAGCTCCAGGATCTTGGTAGCACCGGTTCCCTCTTACAGTGCACTCACTTATCACGCATACCAAGATCTAGGTTTCCCAAGGCTTGTCCCCCCACCAAACCTTAGGATTGTCCCTACTACCTTAGCTAAGAACCACATGAATCAGGGCCGCTTGAAAGGTTACCCTTTTGTGTCAACAAATAGAAGGATTTGGGCTACTAAAACAATGGTTTGTAGTAAGTGCTTTCGTTTAGGTGGCCATATGTGGGGCAGTGCTACTCTCCGTTATGAAGTCTCCCAGCCTTCAAGGGTTGTGCCTTAAAGGGTTTTGGGGGAGGTTGGCTATCAGTATGACACAACAACACCTGTTGCTTGTGTCTTTCATCATAAACACATTATTTTATATAGCAGCTCGAAAGAGCTTGGCTTTAGCTTGTTGCCACTTGGATTGTTCCCACCTTTCAAAGCGGGGTGGTAGGCCCTCTAAAGGTTCAACAAAAGCAACACAAACACAAAAATACTTTTGATCCCCAAGTTCATATGAAGATGTGAGGGGAGAGCATACACATTTTTGTGCTTGGGTTACACTAAACAAGGTTCATTTTTTAGCTCTTGGATTATGTTGGGGGTGATTTATGCAAGTGTTGTGAATTTTTTTTGATTCCCAAGGTCACCAATGGTGCGAGGGAAGACCATACACTTCCACTACACAAACACTATCACAAAACAATTTACACACAATTGATTGTTTTCTTGCTTAGATGAGTGAAAATGCAACTTTGTGGTTCTTTTTAAACCAATGAGTTATGATACACGTTTGTTGTTCTTTTTAAGCCCAAAATCGAAATGTTCCTAAATTTGTTCGCAAGCACTTGTTAATTTTAGAGCACCAAAATCAAATGTTTTTCTATGCTAAGGCATACAAAGATTCTTTTTTATGAGCACCAATGGAAATGTTTGTTTGTTGTTTGTTTGATCAATTTTAGTGCACCAATTGAAATTTTGTTTACACTAACATGCAAGGGTTCCTTTTAAGCACCAATGGAAATGTTTGTTTGTCTAATAAAAACCCTGCAAAAACTGGTTAGTGGTCTCAAAATGATGATCTTGGACAAGCAGTGATGACTTGCAAATAACAATAAATCCTTGCACAGAAACTAAGGTTAACCTATTCAAATAGCGCTAAAATAGATACCAAATGGCACCACAGTCAACTGTAATGGCACTGCTGATTGAACTTGAGACAGAACCTGACTGCCCTAGAATATAGCACTACAAATACATATAGATAGAGCTTAACTACAAGATAGCGCTGAATACATGAACGACGCTAAAGGATGATACAACATGCGCTAATACTTATGGTTATGCTATTTCAGACTACTTATATCACCAAAATAATAAATAACACTAAAAAAATGTAACAATTGCGCTGCTGTGCGAAGGTCAAATAGTCTGATTGTTAGTAGGCAAATAGCGTCGTTCTAGGTGTCAAAGG
This sequence comes from Cunninghamia lanceolata, assembly GCA_027924645.1. Taxonomy (NCBI): domain Eukaryota; kingdom Viridiplantae; phylum Streptophyta; class Pinopsida; order Cupressales; family Cupressaceae; genus Cunninghamia; species Cunninghamia lanceolata. Next base: position 6,141,215 of record BSBN01001221.1, on the reverse strand, counting down.
CGCTAATACGAGGTTGAACTGGTCAGACCTACAAAACAAAGTTTTCTTAATCAAGCATGGAGTTTGTTCTATCTAAAAAGAATTGCTTTAGGTTTGTTTTAGTGATTAGAAGTGTTATTAGCCAAGAAGACAATCCTTTCAAAGCAAAACAAACCAAAAGGAAATATGAGGATATGTTAGATGTTTCAAGAAAACTTTGGCATGGTCTCCTTTTTTTCTCCTAAACACCTACAAAACTAAGAACAAATAACCTAGAATGTTGGTAGGAAGATAAAAAAAACAAGGTGTGAGTAAGAGCCAACAAAAAACTGCTGTATTAAATAGCGCTAAAACAGTTAGCACATAACGCTAAAATCCAACACAAATGGTGCCACTGCACAAGGAGATAGCGCCACACCTGTAAAAATGGCTCAAAACAACAAAAAATCACAAGAAAATGATTAGATTGAGACCTTGCAGGTCCCACCGGGCGTACCAATGTGATTAGGAAATCCAAATCAAGGTAAAAATATAAACCAAATGCATGCAAAATAAGAGATTATACCTTGATATGAAGACCCAATCCAATAAGGGTGAAGGAGCCTGCACCCAAATGCTCCAAGGTATACCCTAGATACTCAAAGAAGATTTGAAATGCTCTCAAGCTCACAAATGCAACTCAAGGAATTACTTAGCTCAAAGGATATTTTGGCATGATAACATTACTTAGAAACTAGATGATCAAATGGCTTGGAAGATGTTGTATTTATAGGCATTTTGGAGAGACTTTGATCTAATGGTTGAGATTGATTTGAGAGATCAATGGTGGAGGATGAAGATGATGTGGAGGGCCTAGATTTCATCTTGGAGAATGGAGGGCTAGGAATAAAGATAAATTTTTAATTCATCTTGGGAAGAGGGGTTCATAAATGAGGTGAAGTGTATTAGATTATTTGCGAATTAAAAATTCACATGGGGAAGGGTAAAATAAATTTAAAATTCATTTGGGGAAGAGTGGATATTAATGAGGTATGACATGTGTAAGGGGTGTAAGAGGTATTAAATGAGGATTATGACACGTGTATAAAAAATTGATTTACATGGGATATATTTCAATTTTTTATTTGTGGGATATAGGGAAGGGTGTTAATCAAGGTTTGACCACTTTAATTAGGGTGATTAACCTAATTAATATGGCTGGAAAAAAATAGGGAATATGTTAATGAGAGGTTTAGATTAATTAAATAAGGTTTTATTTAATTAATCCTAGGCCTAGGCTCATGTAGGTTAGGCTAGGTAATTATATAATAGATATTTAATTAACTAGGGTAGGGATAGGTTGATTAATAGGTTGAATTAATTGGTTAAACATGATTTAACTGATTAATTGGGTTTAGTGGACAAGGGGGAATTAACCAAATAAATATTGCATATTTATTTAATTAATTGGCTAAGGTTAAATTATTAAATTAATAAAATTAATCCAATTGTTGGAGATAGAATGATGAAAAATTAGGTGATGAAGGGATAACTAATTAAATAAAAATTTATTTAATTGTTTAGGAGGGAAATAGGTATGTTCAGGGAGGTCGGGAGTCAGTTTGATGATGAAGACATTTTTAGGTGTCTACACCTACTGTGAAGTATTTTAGAGTCTTTGGTAGTAAATGATATATCAAAAGAGATGAAGACCTTGGCAAGTTTGATGCTAGGAGTGATGAAGGAATATTCTTAGGTTATTATACTCAAAGCAAAGGTTACTGATGTTATAACAAGAGATTAAGAAAGATTGTGGAAAGTACAAATGTGAAGGTTGATGAAGGCATGGAAAATCCCTCAAGGTAATATGAGTATGAAGTAGATGATCAAAATGATATCTCAGACCAAGAAGAACAAGTCCAAACTCCAGTCCAAATTTAGACTATTCTGGAGAATCCATAAATTCAAGAAGAAGAGACAAGCTTGGATGAACTTGTCCAAGAATTAGAAGTGCAAGAGTTTCCCAAAACTCGCAGGTATGTAAGGCTGAATCATTCTGAAGACCAAATCATAGAAGATAGAAGCAAAGGTGTTCAAACAAGAAGAAATATTGCTCAAGACTCAGTGAAATATTGTCTGATTTTAAAAATTGAACCAAAAATAATAAGTAAAGCATGCAATGATGAAAGTTGGGTTAAAGCAATGGAGAAGGAATTGATGCAGATTGAAAAGAATCACACTTGGGATCTTGTTCCCAGACCTAAGGACAAAAATGTGATTGGGACTAAGTGGGTTTTCCAGAACAAAGTAAATGAAGATGGTGAGGTAATAAGAAACAAAGCCAGATTGGTCTGTAAAGGTTATTCTTAAGTAGAAGGAGTTGACTTTGAAGAGACTTTTGCTCTAGTGGCAAGGATTGAAGCAGTCAGATTATTTCTTGCCTTTTCTTCCTTCAAAGACTTCAAGGTATATCAGATGGATGTCAAGTTTGCTTTTCTAAATGGTGATTTGGATGAAGAGGTATATATTGAGCAACCGGATGGATTTCAACTATCTAAAAATGGAGATATGGTCTACAAATTGAAGAAGGCATTGTATGGACTCAAACAAGCCCCAAGAGCCTGGTATGAAAGATTGGACAAACATCTTCTGAAGATTGGTTTCAACAAAGGTATTGCTGACAACAATCTATATTTTAAGATTGATCATAAAAATATCTTGATTGTTGAAGTATTTTTTGATGATATTATTTTTGGAGGGAAGGGTAGTATGTGCAAAACTTTTGTAAACCAAATGAAAAGTGAATTTGAGATGTCTATGTTTGGGGAAAAGAATTTCTTCTTGGGTCTGCAAATCACTCAAACAAAGAAAGGAATCTTCATGTCTCAGACCAAATATGTGAAAGACTTGTTGAAGAAATTTGGAATGGAAGATTCAAAGGCAATGAATACTCCCATGGCTACTAGATGTAAGTTGAGTAAAGATGATGAATCTCCTAAAGCTGATTAGAAAAAATATAGGTCAATGATTGGAGGATTGCTCTACCTCACTCAAACTAGACCCAACATTATGAATGTTGTTGGTCTTGTTGCCAGATTTCAAGCTGATCCTAGAGAGTCTCATGTCATGGCAATCAAAAGAATTCTCAGATATTTGAAGGGAACAGTTGAGTATGGATTGTGGTATCCTAAGGATCATGATTTCTCTCTTCATGGTTATACTGATGCTGATTGGGCAGGTGATGTGGATGACTGGAAGAGTACTAGTGGTGGTGCATTCTTTTTAGGGAAAAGACTGGTTTCTTGGCTAAACAAGAAACAAGAGGCAATATCTCTATCCATTGTAGAAGCAGAGTATATTGCAGCAGCAAGTAGTTGCACTCAAGTACTGTGGATGAAGTAAATGTTAAGAGACATCAGAGTAGAGTATGATGAACCTATCATGATCTTCTATGATAATTCAAGTGCAATAAACATATCAAAAAATCTGGTGTTGCATTCAAAGAAAAAACATATATCCATCAAGTTCCACTTTTTGAGAGAGCAAGTGAACAAGAATGAAGTCAGATTGGAGTTTGTGCCATCAAAGGATCATATTGCAGACATTTTTACCAAACCTCTACCTAAGGACACTTTTGAGTACCTCAGGGAGAAGTTAGGGGTTATTACCCCTCTAGTCCTGAATTAAGGTGCACTGATGTGCATCAATCTGGTGGATCCCACAATCATATGTTATGATCTAGATTGATGCTAGGAGGCTGCTACTCAGGGGGAGTGGTCAGTATGATTCTAAATTATGAGAAGTGGTTGCAAGTATGTGCCCTTTGCCATTGATGTCAAAGGGGGAGAGAAGACATGTGGAAAATAAAGATGGTTGCTAATCAAAGGGGGAGAAGTAAAAGAAGAGAAGACATGTGAATGGTTGCCGGTGACAGGAGGAGCTATGTCAGTCAATGAAGAAAAGTTCTTGTCTTGATGATTAAAACAGTTTTTCACATCATATGTTGCCATCAATGACAAAGGGGGAGATTGTTCCAAGTATGGGCCTAATCAGTGTTGTCATTGATGTCAACATACTTCTGTTGCATTGATGACAAGGTTTGGATGAGTTGTGTGCTGAGGATATTGAGAAAATTAGTCCTATTAGAAACAGAGAAAGAATAGTGAAGACAGTGAAGTTCTATGAAGCAAAGATCCCATCCCGTTGAAGATCAGAGTATGCACATCGAAGGGTTTGTAGATATGTGTCTGAAGGTGCTCCAATCAAGATTTTAGAGGTCCACATGAAGATTTAGAGAAGTTATGGCCATATGATTAAAATTGGTTCTGGCAACTATTCAGAGGTGACAGAGTGGCACAAATAGGTCCGGTGAGATCCAAAAATGCAATATCATATTCTGCAGATCTGGTGGCATGTTTGGGAGGTTAATAGACATTGACAACTCAATTGGTTCATGGTTTGGAGGTCTGCAAACAATTCTTCTAATGTGATAGTGATGACTGGCCGTGTTCTTGAAGTTCCAGATGAAGATGCAAATAATTATAGTAAGCAAAAGTGGTGTAGATGTTCTTGGTGATTCAAGCAAGCCTGTGGGGGTCTCTAAATTGTGTCCAGTTTGTTTTGGTGATCCACATTGAAGATTGAGCTCGTAATTGAAGATCTATCTTTGGGTGATGGTGTTCTTCTCAATTTTGGCCCACTGGATGATTTGCGCATGTTGCGGATAATCTTGAAGTGCTTTGCGAAGCATAGCGTGTTCCTCGAAGAAGATTGAAGTCCCAGCTACGTGTGGCTGACAATGTAGTATTGCGCATGAAGTTTTTGTAACAAGTCAAGTTGTATTTTTGTAATTGGTCTGTAATAAAATAAGTGTATGTTGTGCTGACTTTGATGATCATTCCAAAGTTGATGTCATGTATAAATAAGAGTTGGGAAGTTGTTCAAAAATATCTATTTGGTTGTCATGAGAAGGTGGTAAGGAAGAGGACCAAAAAATAGAGTAGAGGTGTTGAGCTTTAATGGAATTGACTCAAGCATAGTGAAGATGCGAACTTCTAGTTCAAGTATGCAATATTCATATTCTTCTATAGACAATGTGTCTCCTATAGGCAGTGGGCCTCTTGTGAGCAGTGTGCTTAGGTAGTGAGCCCTAATTGGCAAGTGCCATTTTCTTCCATATATTCTTTTAACGAAGAATACAATCTTGGGTTAGTCACCCCATGGTTTTTCCCTTAAGCAGGTTTTCCATGTTAAAATTTTAGTGTTTTATGTGTTGATTATGTTTCTACTTTTGAATTATTGCATTATGCTTCCATGATTAAATCCTTGATATTCTGTTGAAATATAAGAAAGTTTTAAGTATTTGAGAATCAAAATTTTGGTGACAACTAATTCACCCCCTCTCTCAGTTGTCTGTCCTTAAATCAACAGATTTATCTATGTTAATCAATGGTCCATATCACTTTGACAAAGCCAACATACAAAATACGTGGCACAGATTGCTAGTTGGCAACCTTCTGATAAGATACAATTGGCATTCCCAAATATTCTATGATCTTTAGTTTTAATCAGTCAAACTGTAAATGACAATATGACAAAAATGCCTTGGATAACACATGATGCAATACCTTCTTCATCCAGATATATCCTCTTCCTGCACTTGCATCCCTGTGCTTATCTTCTTATAGGCATCATATGCTTGCACAAAAGTATCAACCTAAAATTTGTTGATTGTGGTGGCTCTCAACTTAGCATATTTCAATGTTTTTATCTATTCCTCTAAGGGTTCTAGTATAGATGTCCTATTATTTTCTTCTTTTGTATGTATTTACTTTCTCATTCAACTCATCCATTTCATCAATGACATCCTTTGTAAAGAGTTCTTTGGGATCTTCAGCCACTTCCTTAAATTTATCTTGGAAGATCTGGATGGCTTCATCCGTCTTTGACACTTCTTCTTCTATTATAGCATCTTCTAATAATTCTTCCATTATCCTTAGTTCATTAGCTAACAAATCATGAACCTTAGCTTGAGTATCTCTTACTTCAGTCATGTTGGCCTTCAATACATTCAATTCATAACTCATTTCAGTCATCCACGTGTCCATCAATGGCAAAGTCACATTGGTGACAACTTTATTCTTGAATAATTCATCATCTGTCATGGTTTTGGCTCTTTTGAGTCTGGCCATTGCATAATTACACTTTTGCACTCTTTGAGTGAATTCACTCTTTAAAGAATTAATATTATCCTTCAGTTTGGACAATGCGTCCCAATTGGACATAGAAGTCCTTATTATCTCTTCTCCAGAAGTCATGAATCTGGAGAACCATTTATCCATGATGTGAGATTGGTGCTTCTGGATATCCAGACCAACTATCTCCTCTTCACTTATTAAGGTCAATGTAGCAGGCTTCTCAACATTCTGCAGGGTGGATGCCAAACTATGTGGCTTCACTAATCCCTGTATAAATTGTTGTAACTGCATATTTTGTTATTTTAGCTCTTTATTTTTAACCTTAAGCTTCCTCATCTTGGCTACCATTGCTTCAGCACTCTAGAGATGCTCCTGAGCTTCTTGCTTAGTGGATACATGGTCTGAGTAAATCCATGTTATTTGAAATTCCTTTGGCCTGATTTCACCTTTGGCCTTGTCCACTGTGGGCACATCAACTTGTGTTTTCCTTTTTCTAGTTTTTGGATCTCTTTTAATGTTGGAGACTATCCTAGCTCTCCATTTTGCTTTAGTGAGATCAAGGGTAAACAGAGACTTAAAGTCAAAAGGTACCTGTTGTTCTTTCTCTTGTCCCACCTTTGATGAAATCAATGATAATTCTAGAGATTGAGATCCTTCTTGATCTTGTGGCATATTTTCCTATTGCTTCCCATCTTGGTCATCCCCCTTATTTCCCTCGGGCATTAGATTTTCTTGTCTTTTCTCAGGTGGAGGTTGATTATCTTGTGCCTTGTCATCTCATTTCTTAGAAATTTCATCATCTTTAGGTGCCTGGCCTTTGTTTTCTTGATCATCCTAATGATGATCTTGTCCATGCATAACACCTTTATCTCTTGTAACTACATGGGATTTAGACACCTTTTCTTGCTCAGATTTATCCATCAGGATATCCTGTTGGGCCATTTGTTCTGATGCATCATCATCATTATTATCTATTTCTATCAGGATCTTTTCTTCTTGGGATTGATCAATTTTGATGACCTCTTCTTCAACTGTCTCCTTTTCAAGCATATAGGTTAAGTCTATTGCAACTGGACTGGTCACATTTGTAATCAATGTATCTAGAGGTCCCATGTGAACTTCAACCTCTTCTACTCTAGGAGATTCAACCTCCCTGCTCTTTTATCCTGTTGGTCCCCTATTGCATCATCTTTATCTGCAACTTCTATATGTTGTAGCAGGGGTTCAATTGGGTTATTACTAATATCTTTTACTAAGTCATCCTCAGTAAGGTCAATTGTGGCACTTAATGGGAAGGGCTTACTAGCCTCCTCCATTACCTAATGTTTAGCCTCTTGGGCTAATTCAGTTTTCACTTGGATGATCTTCTCCACTGGTGTATCATGTTGTAGTTATTTAACTGCACTCAAAGATGGATCAATTGATCTGGATGTTGCTGGTTGTGCACTTACAGGGGGTGGAATGGCTCCCCTCATACTTGGGCTCCGATATCTTGAGGATCTAGGCATATTTAACCCTTGCAACGCATCAATTATTTTCCTCTTCAATGCCCCAAGAGGCATCTTATCTTCTTCATCTTCACTGGCTTCCCCTCTTGCAGTAGCTTCTTTTGAGCTCTATCCTTGTCATTGATACTTGGGGTGTAATCATAGGGATAGCCTTGAGTATTGGTCCTGTAGGTGGTCACAAGGGTTGAAAGGTTAGAGTTACGCCTTCAAATGTGGTCTCCTCTGATGCTACAGATGAACCTAGTTCCAGTATCTTCATCCTGATGATTTCTCTTTTCCTTACAAGGAAATCATCATATCCTTGCTCCTCTCTCTCTTTTCTCTTTCCCCTTTTGTCACTTGTGATTGCCACACCTTTTGCCTTATGCTCATTCACTTTCTTGTCCACCCAAGCCTTTGTCCTTGCCATGACCTTGGCAGTGAGGACTTCTATTGATGTATCATCCTTTTGTGTTAAATCTGGTGTATAAATGGTATCATTGTATACCTTTTGATCCTCATATTTTGGATCCATGAGGTCATCATCATACTTTTTGATTTGTGAGGGCACTTTAGGTTGCCCTATTCTTCTCATTTGGTTTAGTGCCAGTCTTTGATATTCCCTTCTTCTCAACTCATGGTCATCATCAAAATCTACCCAATAATCTTCTATGTGGACATTGTGCTTATACTTCTTGTTAAATCTTTGTTTGATCCTATGGTAAGGATCATAATCTCTAGCAAGTGGGAATAGTTTCATATTCAAACTTTTCAACTTTGTTTCAGCTTTCCTTGCATTTTCTATGGCTCCTACCATGAACATGTTTACATTGATAGGAAACTTCCTGTAGGGCTTCCCTTCTTTATGCTTGGACATTTCAAAAGTAGGCAACTGTTGCCTCATCATCTAAGGGTACCTTGGTAGCATCTATGGTTTCCCATTGAAACCCTCCATTCTGATATAAGAATAAGTTCTGGCCTAGATGAACCAAGAGCCATACCCATTGATTACTTTTGTGGCACCAACTAAAAATTGTTTTGTTCTATCTCCCTCCATGAGTCAGACTAAGTGCATCAGGAAGCAATTGTTGACCATTTTGTAATATTGAATTGATGACCTCCTCTCTAGCTGGGGATAGTGCTCCCTTGAAGTCTTTTCATTTGGCATTTTTCCCATCTTGCCCACTGTCCTCAAGCCATCAAATGTGCCTTTTGTTACATAGGGATATACCAAGTAGGATGTCATTATGAGTGGTGCAGGAGCACCTACCTGACAGCTGGCCTTCATGAGGCAGGTAGTAGTCTTAGGTCTTGTTTATGTTTTCAAGAAGGTCTGTTAAGACCAAATGCATGTAATAAGGTCACGCTGATCATGATAAGATCATACTGACCAGGCTTTTGCTATTTTTAGTTAGTTGGTTATAACAGCTGTCATGCGGTAGGGTCCGGTTGGATCTCCCAGCCGCCTGGAGAGTTCCCAGCCGCTTGGAGTCGGGTCAGTAGTACTCGTAGGATAATCTATTTAAGCGTGAGGATCATTTGATATTGAAGAGACAGACAGATATCATCGATCAAGCTAGGTTGCACAGAGAGTGAGACTGAGAGAGAGATTGATCATTGTATTGCATCTTTTGAAATCAAATAAAGTGATCCTGTTTGTGTTCTTTCTCTGGTTGGATTCCATTGTTAAATCGATTTGCTGGTTTGAGAGGTTTCATGGATTTACTGATCCATTCCACCGGTTGATCCGTCTGATCGGTGGAATGGCGATGTACAGTAGGTTAGGTTGTAGTTTGTTTGTTTGCAGGCAGGTGTGCAGGATCGTGGCTGAAAGATGTTGAAGACCCTAGCATGGGCATGTGCTAGGTCGAGTTGATAAGTTTGAGTTGGAAGATCACCCTGAGAGTGGATCGGGTCATCCCTGGAGGATCGGCGAAGTGAAATTTCGCTAAAGCTGAAAGTTCGTGAAGACGGCATCATCAGGATATTTCTGCAAATATCCTGCAGTCGCGTTGGGCGTCGTCATCCAGACAAGTGGAGGAGAACATGATGTTGTCGATTGCATGAAGTGCAAGTGCGTCGGGGTGATCATCATCAGGAGGAGCCGAGGAGGAGCGTATCGGCATCAGGATCATCTCTCGGGAGAGCCCATCATCCGCGTATCGCTAGCAGATGCGGGAGTGAAAGTTCATTTTTTTGTGACTAAGTGTTGAAGAGGTCATCAGGATATTGGGTGACGTCATCGTCATCAGGATATGACGTCATCGTCATCAGGATATTGAGATATCCCCCCTACGCGAGTTTATCCTGTTGTCGTTAAGTGCTTAGGTATTGGCGGAAGTCCGTGGCAGAAAGTTGTATTAACATTATCAGGAGGTTTCGAGAGAACCGGATAAACCATATCATGATGCTGTTGCTTGTGTCGTCGGCTAGCGGAGCATCGAAGGGAAGCTGCTGAAGTGGTCGTCATCAGGATATTTGGAGCAACCGGATATTGGATATCCTGCGGACGAAGGTGGTGTCGCATATCATGATGATGCCGTTAGTGTTTGGAGCCCGATGAACAGTGCAACAGGAGGATGTTTGCGCCCGTTGAATATCATGATGATGATGATAGGCGACAGGCAGAGGAGGTGAACAGTAATCGGCAGGAGGATAATTCTGCTCATCCGAAATATGATGATGCTGTTGGTGTTTTTAGGAAACATGATGATGATGCTGACAGAGTAAAGCGAAATATGATGATGATGGTGATGATGATGACGATGAGGATGGGCTGCAGACGTCCATGCTATATGCGAAGGTTATAGTGTGGATGCCTCTGCATCATAGTGGTATCAGAGCTCAGCAAAAGGTCTGGGCTGTTGTGTGTTGATTCTGTCACCGAAAGGGCAGAGGTAGAGTTGAATTGTGTGTTGTGTGTTGATTGAGAGGTTAACAAAATGCCTCCGAAAGGTAGTGGTACTGCAAGGGAATTGCAGGAGATGAAGGAAAAACATGCTAGAGAGATGAGGAAGATGAAGGAGCTTGCTGAAGCACTTCAAGCCAGGTTGACAGCCCTGGAAAAGAACAAAAAGAGGGAAGTGGAAGACAGTGAGTCTGAAGAAGATGAAGATACTGTTGAAGAGTATGAAGAGGTAGCTGAAGATCTAGATGCTGAAGACCAGAAATTTGCAAAACTGTTAAAGGCAGTGCAGAGTGATAAACCAAAGGTAAAGGTTGATGTTTCCAAATATACTGGAAGTTTGAATGAAGATGAGTTGTTGGATTGGATTGCTGCACTTGATAATCACTTTGAATGTGAAGATGTTGCTGAGGATCAGAAGGTAAAGATTGCAAAGACCAAGTTAGGAGGTCATGCTTTGGTATGGTGGGATTATGTACAATCCGAGAGAAGGAAGCAAGGGAAGTCAAAGATCACTTCATGGGATAAGATGGTAGCAAGGATCAAGGGTAAATTCTTGCCAAGGGATTATGAAATCCAGATGTTTAAGAAGCTGCAATTTTTAAAGCAGAAGGAAAGGGATGTGAAGGCATATACTGAGGAGTTTTATAAATTGAGTATGAGATCTGGTCATCATGAGAATGAGGTAGAAAAGGTGGCTAGGTACTTGGCTAGTTTGAGATTTAACATACAGGATGAGTTAGTGTTAGCTAACCCTAAGAATGTGGAAGATTGTTATCAGATGGCAATCAGGATTGAAGAAAAGATGAATAGAGGACATGATAAGTCCATGAGAGGAAGAGGAAACCATAGGGGAAGAGGAGCAGCCCCTACACAAAAGCAAACAAATGAGGGTCAAGAAGACACTGGTAAAGGACAGGGACAGTCTGATTTCAGGGGTGGATGGAAAGGTAATAGAGGAAGATTTGGAGGTGGTAGAGGTTCTACTACATTTTCAGGAAAATGTTACACCTGTGGTGAGTTTGGTCATCCATCTTTCAAATGTCCAGAAAACAAAGGTTCATCATCTAGAAATGATAGAACTAATGACAAGAGAGTACAACTTGTGCAAGAAGAGAAAGTAGAAGAAAGTGCGCAGAGTTCAAACAGAGAGCCTGATAATTATGGATATCCAGAGAGTGGAGAATCACTGATGCTAAGGAGAATTAGTTTGCAGGCATCAAAGGATATGATGCAAAGAAGAGCTCTTTTCAAGACCACATGCAAGAGCAAAGGTAAAGTATGTAAGGTTGTCATTGATACTGGTTCAACAGACAACATGGTATCCCAGGAAATGGTGGACAAACTGAAGTTGGAAAGGATTCCACATCCACACCCTTACAAGGCATCTTGGGTGAGTGATAGTCAATCACTTTTTGTCTCTGAACAGGCATATGTGGATTTTCAGATTGGAGCATATCATGATAGAATTTTGTGTGATATTTTGCCTATGGAATGTTGTCACCTACTGTTGGGTAGACCATGGCAATTTGACAGAAGGGTACTGTATGATGGGTATGCTAATACCTATACCATCAAGAAAGATGGGAAGACTATTAAGTTGATGCCATTGCAGGCAAAAGCTACAGTACAGAAGGCAGCCCAAATCATTTTAATGGGAAAGAAGGAATTTGTGCAGCTGCCTAGAGGAGCAGGCATAAAGGCAGTTCAGGACACTGCAGGGAAAGGAGTTGTTACAGACAACAAGCTGAAGAACGTTTCAGTTGTGACTGACAGAGGTCAGCAGCAGGTGCAGAAACAGGTTTGCAAACAGCAATCAGTTGAAAGGAATGACAAGGATGTTGTCATAGTTGGGACTATTGCTTGTCCTATAAAGATTGACAGGAAGGTAGGATTGAACATTTCAGAAGTTCACGAGGCAGTTCAGACAGAAGTTCTGATCAGACAACCTGACAAACACAGGGTATGTGAGAGAAAGGCCTACATCAACAGGCATGAGGATTTACTTGCCAGAAAGCAAGTTATAGTTCAGAAGTCTTGGAGAAGCCAAGAGACAGCAGCAGACAAAGCTGGCACAGGGCAGAACATTGCAAAGGCAAAGTGTAAAGGTGGAAGACTTCCACATACTAAACTCATGGGACATGAGTTCTTTTCTGTTGGGGAGTATGGTGCAGGAGCACCTACCTGACAGCTGGCCTTCATGAGGCAGGTAGTAGTCTTAGGTCTTGTTTATGTTTTCAAGAAGGTCTGTTAAGACCAAATGCATGTAATAAGGTCACGCTGATCATGATAAGATCATGCTGACCAGGCTTTTGCTATTTTTAGTTAGTTGGTTATAACAGCTGTCATGCGGTAGGGTAAGGTTGGATCTCCCAGCCGCCTGGAGAGTTCCCAGCCGCTTGGAGTCGGGTCAGTAGTACTCGTAGGATAATCTATTTAAGCGTGAGGATCGTTTGATATTGAAGAGACAGACAGATATCATCGATCAAGCTAGGTTGCACAGAGAGTGAGACTGAGAGAGAGATTGATCATTGTATTGCATCTTTTGAAATCAAATAAAGTGATCCTGTTTGTGTTCTTTCTCTGGTTGGATTCCATTGTTAAATCGATTTGCTGGTTTGAGAGGTTTCATGGATTTACTGATCCATTCCACCGGTTGATCCGTCTGATCGGTGGAATGGCGATGTACAGTAGGTTAGGTTGTAGTTTGTTTGTTTGCAGGCAGGTGTGCAGGATCGCAGCTGAAAGATGTTGAAGACCCTAGCATGGGCATGTGCTAGGTCGAGTTGATAAGTTCGAGTTGGAAGATCACCCTGAGAGTGGATCGGGTCATCCCTGGAGGATCGGCGAAGTGAAATTTCGCTAAAGCTGAAAGTTCGTGAAGACGGCATCATCAGGATATTTCTGCAAATATCCTGCAGTCGCGTTGGGCGTCGTCATCCAGACAAGTGGAGGAGAACATGATGTTGTCGATTGCATGAAGTGCAAGTGCGTCGGGGTGATCATCATCAGGAGGAGCCGAGGAGGAGCGTATCGGCATCAGGATCATCTCTCGGGAGAGCCCATCATCCGCGTATCGCTAGCAGATGCGGGAGTGAAAGTTCATTTTTTTGTGACTAAGTGTTGAAGAGGTCATCAGGATATTGGGTGACGTCATCGTCATCAGGATATGACATCATCATCATCAGGATATTGAGATATCCCCCCTACGCGAGTTTATCCTGCTGTCGTTAAGTGCTTAGGTATCGGCGGAAGTCCGTGGCAGAAAGTTGTATTAACATTATCAGGAGGTTTCGAGAGAACCGGATAAACCATATCATGATGCTGTTGCTTGTGTCGTCGGCTAGCGGAGCATCGAAGGGAAGCTGCTGAAGTGGTCGTCATCAGGATATTTGGAGCAACCGGATATTGGATATCTTGCGGACGAAGGTGGTGTCGCATATCATGATGATGCCGTTAGTGTTTGGAGCCCGATGAACAGTGCAACAGGAGGATGTTTGCGCCCGTTGAATATCATGATGATGATGATAGGCGACAGGCGGAGGAGGTGAACAGTAATCGGCAGGAGGATAATTCTGCTCATCCGAAATATGATGATGCTGTTGGTGTTTTTAGGAAACATGATGATGATGCTGACAGAGTAAAGCGAAATATGATGATGATGGTGATGATGATGACGATGAGGATGGGCTGCAGATGTCCATGCTATATGCGAAGGTTATAGTGTGGATGCCTCTGCATCAATGAGGATCATCCCCTTGCCATCCTTCCATTTGGTGAGCTAGTCATGGATGGTGTCACTAATTATCCTAGCCCACTAGACCTTTGCATTTTTCGGTTTATACTCAATGACCAGTCTTGCCAATCCAAACATCCAAGGCTCGAATGTTCCACAATTCACCAGACCTTACATTTTGTTGAGCATGAATATGATATATTGTACTTCCTCATTAAAATCAAACTTATAGAGGTGTTGTGCCAACTTGGTAGCTGCCCTGGTTGTATTATCTAGATGTTTCCACCCTTGATAGATGACCTTTCTGCATATCTTGCTATTATCTTCAAATTCTTTGGCCAATGCATTAAGATCTGGCACATATATAGGTTGTGAGGTCGGCAAATGAAATAATTTTGTTATACCCTCCACGGACAAGTTTGCATAGAGTATTTTTTGTTTCTCTACTTTCCTGGTAGTAGCATCATAATTCTAAACACAGTCTACCAGGAGATCAAAAGCTTCTGTAGAGTAAGGAAAACCAACAACATGATATAAATTAGACACCACTATGTTATGCAAAATAGAACTTTCTTCCCCGACATTAATTTGAGCTCTGAATGCCTCTATGTCTATGTTCCCTGAGTGGGTATCCTCCAAGAATTCCAATTTATTGTATACATTGTGTGTTCTAGGGAACATAATTGGCTTGAACTTTGTGTCTCGTTTATCTACTGATGGTTGCGACATTGTATCCTACAATCTAAGACATACCAGTCTCAACAGGAAGCATATATTTATCTACCTAAGGTTAGTATTCATCACATTTTCATGTTTTACAAGACAATTACACCTACATCTCACAAATTGAATCATGCTTCAACATAATCAATATCAAGATCTATCATTTACTCGTTCTTTGATTACTTCTTGATACAATTTTTTGAAATAACCAGATGTGTAGGGTTCCATACATACCTGCATATGCTTTCTTAACTTGCATTGATGTGGTGATGATGATTAAATTGGCACTCTAGATAAACAATCTTCTACAATTTCATCTCTTGGCTCAGCTCTGGTTCATAATAAGCTCTTAAACAACATAAATTAGTACTCTTGAATGCAATGTTATCGATTATGGTGATAGAAATCTCTTTTATGTCAAGCACTTCAGGATTTTAGGGCTTATTAATGGGGGAAATGCAATTTGAGAACTTCTTTCAGCAAGATTGTGCAGGATTGTTACAAGTGTCTATTGGCACACTTTTGAATTTTAAATGCCAACAGACTTTTCATTGCATTAAACATGAAAAATACAGGTATGGGAGTGAATATATAGCTGAGGAATATTTGTGGGGATATTTGGATGTGGATATCTGGATGACATCATCATAGGTTGGGTCAACCATCGTTGACCAAAGATTCATCATCGAGTTCTATTTTGTTCACATTAGGTTGGGATGTCCATATGGACACGTGTCATCATCTCGCAATGGGATGAAGAATCTTTCTTGCCAACAAGATTCTCCCATGAGGATGCGATACCATCTGATCAAGGTTATGGATATTTGAGGGATAAGGATATTAGTGTTGCAAGTATGTGCCTAACTGGTGTTGTCATTGATGTCAACATATATGTGTTGTCATTGGTGTCAACTGTGCTCCTATTCTGATGCTTGCTTGTATTAAAGTAGATGCTTTGTATTGGTCTGTATAAGTGTTGAAGATGATGAGTAAGTAATTCTGATACTGAGTTTCCAAGTGCTTTTAAGAAAATTTTCTCTCCTAAATAGTGTATTAAAGAGTATCTTTGTTTACTGAAGAACAGTCTAGTAGATTGCTCCGCATTTCATGTAGATTGAATATCTTTGTCTACGAATTGTGTTAGGTCTCAAAAACACAGGTTGTTAATCCTAAGAGGATGCCAAGCTCTCTTAACGCTTTTGGCTAGTGAAACAGGGCTGATATGATTAAAACCCCCTTCTCTTTAGGTTCTGCCAAACCTAGGCGGGTGTACCTTTGATAGCTAATGCAGATTCATATGACCTTAGTGATCTACTCATAGTGGCATATAGATGTGAGACATATATAAGGGTGAAAATTATTCCTAATGCTAATGTTTGAAGTTTGAAAATGTGAATAAGGTTTTGAAATGTTATTTTGTAATGATCAGTGCCTTATCTATAATGGGCAATGGAGTCAGGATGTGTATGATAGACCTGTCCTCCATCTTGGCTTAACTCAAATTATTTGGCACTTCTCAAATGTTTATACCTTGTATAAACGTACAAGGTTGTCAGTTACTTATGCTCGTCTTACAAATCCCAATGATATTTTCCCAGGTTACTGTGATCAATTAAAAGGAATTTTAACTCTGGTGTGAAGGAAACCAACCAAGATGATTTATTTAAAGTGTTTTAACTCCTAGCAGAGACCAATGAACATAAGCCACTTAGAAGGAAATAAATCAACTTCTCTTAGAAACCAATCAAGTAGATCACACAAAAAACAACAAATGTGCCCTAATAAATTAAACACAACCTTGATATATTCAATTTAAATAACAAAAGAAAACCATTCTGGAGACAACACAAATAACACATATGAATGAACACTAAAAAATAATTGAACACTAGAAATGTTGGACATCAGATAAAAATATTCCTTCTCTGTTCAATTGCTTCAAAAGATTTTATAATCCTTGCTTGGAAGTCTCCATTGACTGATATATTAATCTTACTGACTGCTAATTGTTCTGATTATTCCTGCCTCCTCCATATTCCTCTAATTTCATGTTTCATATATATTTCACAATTTTAGGGTTATGACCCTTTACACATCTGTTTGGGACAACTCTTCATTTAATTAATTATTTTCAATAGATATAATAATTAATTAACTCAACTTATTTTGGTATTCCCGTGAAAAATAAAGTATTTCTCAATACTTTAATCTTGATTCTTTTGTTGACAAGAAATATTTCTTTTGTGTGAAAACAATTACCCTTTCTTGTTTCACGGGCCATCATATGCAAGGTATTCTTTTAGGTAAAATAATTACCCATTTAGTTAACTCTTTTGAAAAATAGTTCACCTTTGAGTGAAAACAATTCTCCACTTTGATTATTAAGATCTGCACTTGCTATATTCATTATGTCCTTAAGGCAAAATAATTCCCCACTGTGTATGAGAAAAAAACAATTAAATCAAAACTAATAAAACCAAAACCAATCACATAAAGCGAACCAATCTAAGTAAAAGCCATTATCATCAAATCAAAGAAAAATGAAAGCTCTTACCAAAATCTGTATTGTTCCCTTTGGAGGAGTGTAGATTGCTCAAGGAAGGTGCGAAACCATAGCTGCAACAAGCAAGTAGTGTGCTCAAGAGATCAATGTTAAGAGATCGTGAGGTTGCTCAATCAACACGTTTTTATGCTCAAAGCACTGTTAAGTATGCCTGAGAATAAGATCGAAGAGAGAGGTTCAATGAAGGAGATGAGGGGGGTTTATATAGGTTTCAATAGAGATCGATCAATGGTCCAGATAATTCAGAAGAATCAATGGAGGAGAATAGTTGAGGAATGTGCAACAAATAAGAAGAAGCCAAGTGTCTTGCTTTCTTTTGCATGAGAGGAGTTATCAAGAATAGAAGAATGAGTTAAAGCAATTAACAGAATGTAATGATCAGTTAAGTGATTTAAAACAAGAAGAAGAGATTTGCATGAGAATAAGAAGATATTTTGCTTTATTAAATATTAGAAATATTTAATTGCATGAGCAAGAAAGCTTGAGTTGTTTTAGAGATAACTCAAATTTAGAAGAAAAAATAATTTAAATAAATAATTGATTTATTTAAATTTAAAGTAGATATTTTGGAAGAAATAATTAAATAATTAGAATTATTTAATTCAGAAGATTTGAAAGTAAATTAAATAAATAAATTTATTTAATTGTTGTGCATGATTTTGGAAGAATGATTTTGATTTAATTAAATAATTTAAAAATTATTTAATTGTAGATAAGAGGGAATTTGTGGTGAATTAATTAAATAATGGATTTATTTAATTAATGGAGACATGAGATTTGGACAGAAGATAATGATCTAATTAAATAATTAAAATTATTTAATTGTGGAAGAATAATAGAGGAATTTGATTTAATTAATTAAATAAAGAGAATTTATTTAATTAATGTCGCAATTTTGTGATTTAGAAGAATTTAGTGATTTTGGTGAAATTAATTAAATAATTTGATTATTTAATTAATGTTGAAATATAAGTGATTAGACAGATGATGAAATGCAAGTAGTGCGACGACTTGGTCATTTTAGGGTGTCTACATTTTGCCCCTCTTTGATGCAATGCAATTTATAGTGTTGCATCAAAGAAATTAATTGTTGAAGATGTGATACAATTTATTGATGCCCCAGTGTAGGTAGTTGCCCCAGCGTATGCCCCCTCGAGCAGGAAGACAGGGAAGCGACAGAGGAATTGTGTTGACGCTCGACTAGACGAGTGTGCAACAAGGTAGAAGGAAAAATAGAATGGGGTGGGAAGAAAAGAAAATGAGGGAGGGATGCTATAAATAGGACCCATGGGGACCACAATCCTCATTTGCAACCTAGGAGCTTCTAAATTTAGAGAGTAGAGCCTCCAAACTTAGGATGAGAGAGTTGAGTGGAAGGAGCTGACAGTGAGGAGAGATGCCAATTCTAGTGCACAGGCATTGGGCGGAGTTAGTGCGGACATACAGGAGGCTAGCAAGAGCTCTGACAACGGTAAGTGTTCGAAAACCCCACTTTGATTTGGTGTTTGAGGGCGGTTTAGGGCTAGGTCAAGGTAGGGTTTTCAGGTCAGCCAAAAGTGCTTTAGGCTAGGATAGCACTACTGGTAGTTAGTTAGGGCACTTTTAGCACGCCGTAGCACCTCTGGTAGGTAGGTGCAGCGCGTTTGGCAAAATCAAAGCGCGGTTGGCTTTTGGGGTTAGCGCCGTAGCGCTATTGGTAGAATTTTGCAATGCCCTTGGTAGCGCAGTGTAGCGCGGTTGGCGGGGGAGTAAGGCGCGATTGGAAATGCATGTGAAAAAATGAGTCGCGTCTGGTAGCACATCGCGGTGCGGTTGTGGATAAAAGGAAGCACTCTTGTTAAAAACAAGTCGCGCTTGGTGCAAAAAACAAAGCACCTTTGTAGGGTTAAGAAGGCATGTATGGTACCATAGAACAACACTCTTGAGGAAATCAAGGCACCTTTGGCTTAGATAGGTGAAAGGGAGAGGCAGGTTTGATCGAAGGGTTGACTACGCTAGTTTAGAAAATGGGACAATTGGTCTGAAGGATCACAGGATAGAATAGAAGTAGAGAGGAGTTAGGGGATATGATATAAAGAACTGATAAGTGGTTTGTTGATTGCAGAGGATTATGCCACCGTTGATGTCGCGAGAGCGACACCACCCGATAGCACATGAGGTAGTACAGATGACATGAGAGGAGGAGGCGTTTATAGAGCACGCGGGATTATGGCATGTTGCACACTTAACACACATTAGGGTGAATCTCGCCCTAGTGATAGTAGTGGTGGATAGGTTTCGTAGTGAGACAGCCTCATTTCACTTCCCGACAGGGGAGGCGACAGTGACGCTGGAGGATGTGTACCGCATTCTGAGGATTTAGATTGATGTAGAGCAAGTAGATTTTGACCCAGCGCGGGGAGAGGCTGGCATGGTAGAGGTATTCTGCACTGATGACCTGCGGATAGATGATGGAGAGATTTGGTGGACAGATGTCCCGAGACTCTGCGACAAGATCAGATGGATAGTGTCCTCATTAATTGGCGGCTTCCTCTATCAAGACAGGAGATCTAGAGGATTATCAGTTGGATGCGGCACCGTACTATCGGGGATGTTCACACATGCTAGACAGTACACATGGGGCCCATGTGTGCTAGGATAGTTATACCGAGACATGCACCACTGCGTGTATAGGAGAGGCGGGAGTCTCTTAGCAGGGGTGACCCTTCTACAGGTGTGGGCGTGGGAGCATATCCCAGTGATCCGACCCATGACACAGCGCCAGCGGGCTAGGGGGAGCCATACGCATTTTTGTATGAGGGAGTGATTACACATTGGAGATTGGGATCTGTTAGCCACTGGAGGCGACAGATCAATGAGATGGACTTATTTTCTTGGAGGCCATGGTTACTATGTGAGGAGTGGGAGGACAAGCATGAGCAACTGATGTATTGCAGACAGGCTCGATATCTGTTTGGGAGATGGATAGACGCGATTGAGAGATCCCTGCCAGAGCGGGTACTGAGATAGTTTGGGTTACCACAGGGGCTACCAGTGGGGGAGGCGGCACATGCCAGGACACAGCGGGAGGTTAGGGACTAGGATGCAGAGATTCTAGTGGCTATAGCTTTGGCAGAGGTATGGGGGCTTGTCCCCGTGAGATGGGATTGGGATACAGGACTGGCCGATCCAGGTACACTGCCAGAGTATGACAGGTATTGGCAGACACACAGGCCAGTGAGATTGACTACACCAGGTGTGGCAGGGGTAGTGGGGGAGGTACTAGTCCCAAGTGCAAAGGCGAGGATCAGATGACAGGCTAGAGTAGTGAGACAGCAGGCAGTTGGAGAGGCCAGCGGTCAGCAAGTAGATGTGGAGATGGCGGAGGAGGGGGAGCCAGCCGTAGAGACTGACTTGGAGAGGGCTGAGTGGTTATTACACGAGGAGACAGCCCGGAGGACTCGATTAGAGCTCTGGATGGTACGACTGAGGAGAGACAGGGATGCAGCTAGGGCAGAGGCGAGACAGGTAGAGGCCCTAGCATAGGTGCAGACATAGGTGGCAACAGCAGCACAGACAGCCCTGGCACACCTACAGGCAGACATGCAGGCACATGTGTAGGCATAGGTATAGGTAGCAGTGCAGGCAGCAATACAAGCCCAAGCACAGGCAGCACTCGCACAGGCAGGGGATGATGGACAGCTAGCCCAGGCCATGCGGGAGAGGGATGTCGAGGCACAGTTGTGATTAACGGCAGAGGCCACACTACACAAAGTTAGATAGGAGAGAGATGAGGCACACTGTGCACTGGGTGCCGATCAGAGGACCTTATATAGTGAGCTCGTCCGGGTGCAGGGAGAGCTAGTATCAGCAGGCAGAGAGGCTGAGTATTATAGGGGTCTCTATGCGGGTGCGGTGCCAGTGGCACAGTGAGAGATGATCTATCGAGACAGGAGCAGGTCTGGAGCATCCGGGTCCCGCAGGACAGCACAGTCACTGTCCTCAGTTAGAGGACCAGCGGTGCCACTAGGAGGAGGAGGACCAGTAGGGGGACCAAGCCTAATAAATCAAAACTAATAAAACCAAAACCAATCACATAAAGCGAACCAATCTAAGTAAAAGCCATTATCATCAAATCAAAGAAAAATGAAAGCTCTTACCAAAATCTGTATTGTTCCCTTTGGAGGAGTGTAGATTGCTCAAGGAAGTTGTGAAACCATAGCTGCAACAAGCAAGTAGTGTGCTCAAGAGATCAATGTTAATAGATCGTGAGGTTGCTCAATCGACGCGTTTGTATGCTCAAAGCATTGTTAAGTATGCCTGAGAATAAGATCGAAGAGAGATGGTCAATGAAGGAGATGAGGGGGGTTTATATAGGTTTCAACAGAGATCGATCAATGGTCCAGATAATTCAGAGGAATCAATGGAGGAGAACAGTTGAGGAACATGCAACAAATAAGAAGCCAAGTGTCTTGCTTTCTTTTGCATGAGAGGATTATCAAGAATAGAAGAATGAGTTAAAGCAATTAACAAAATGTAATGATCAGTTAAGTGATTTAAAATAAGAAGAAGATATTTGCATGAGAATAAGAAGATATTTTGCTTTATTAAATATTAGAAATATTTAATTGCATGAGCAAGAAAGATTGAGTTATTTTAGAGATAACTCAAATTTAGAAGAAAAAGCAATTTAAATAAATAATTGATTTATTTAAATTTAAAGTAGATATTTTGGAAGAAATAATTAAATAATTAGAATTATTTAATTTAGAAGATTTGAAAGCAAATTAAATAAATAAATTTATTTAATTGTTGTGCATAATTTTGGAAGAATGATTTTGATTTAATTAAATAATTTAAAAATTATTTAATTGTAGATAAGAGGGAATTTGTGGTGAATTAATTAAATAATGGATTTATTTAATTAATGGAGACTTGAGATTTGGACAGAAGATAATGATCTAATTAAATAATTAAAATTATTTAATTGTGGAAGAATAATAGAGGAATTTGACTTAATTAATTAAATAAAGAGAACTTATTTAATTAATGTTGCAATTTTGTGATTTACAAGAATTTAGTGATTTTGGTGAAATTAATTAAATAATTTGATTATTTAATTAATGTTGAAATACAAGTGATTAGATAGATGACGAAATGCAAGTAGTGCGACGACTTGGTCATTTTAGGGTGTCTACATTTTGCCCCTCTTTGATACAATGCAATTTATAGCGTTGCATCAAAGAAATTAATTGTTGAAGATGTGATACAATTTATTGATGCCCCAGTGTAGGTAGTTGCCCCAGCGTATGCCCCCTCGAGCAGGAAGACAGGGAAGTGACAGAGGAACTGTGTTGATGCTTGACTAGACGAGTGCGCGACAAGGTAGGAGGAAAAGCAGAATGGGGTGGGAAGAAAGAAAATGAGGGAGGGATGCTATAAATAGGACCCATGGGGACCACAATCCTCATTTGCACCCTAGGAGCCTCTAAATTTAGAGAGTAGAGCCTCCAAACTTAGGATGAGAGAGTTGAGTGGAAGGAGCTGACAGCAAAGAGAGATGCCGATTCCAGCGCACAGGCATCAAGCGGAGTTAGTGCGGACATATAAGAGGCCAGTAGGAGCTTCGGTAGCGGTAAGTGTTCAAAAACCCCACTTTGATTTGGTGTTTAAGGGCGGTTTAGGGCTAGGTTGAGGTAGGGTTTTCAGGTCAGTCAAAAGCACTTTAGGCTAGGATAGCGCTACTAGTAGTCAGTTAGGGCGCTTTTGGTGCGCCGCAGTGCCTCTGGTAGGTAAGTGCAGTGCGTTTGGCAAAATCAAAGCGTGGTTGGCTTTTGGGGTTAGTGCCGCAGCAATATTGGTAGAATTCCATAGTGCCCTTGGTAGCATAATGTAGCGCGGTTGGCGGGGGAGTAAGGTGCGATTGGAAATGCATGTGAAAAAATGAGTCATGTTTGGTAGCACATCACGGCGCAGTTGTGGATAAAAGGAAGCGCTCTTGTTAAAAACAAGTCGCACTTGGTGCAGAAAATAAAGCGCCTTTGTAGGGTTAGGAAGGCGCGTATGGTACCATAGTACAGCTCTCTTGAGGAAATCAAGGCACCTTTGGCTTAGATAGGTGAAAGGGAGAGGCAGGTTTGACCGAAGGGTTGACTACCCTAGTTTAGAAAATGGGAGAATTGGTCTGAAGGATCACGGGATAGAATAGAAGTAGAGAGGAGTTAGGGGATATGATACAAATAACTGACAAGTGGTTTGTTGATTGCAGAGGATTATGCCACCATTGATGTCGCGAGAGCGACACCACCCGATAGCACATGAGGTAGTACAACTGACATGAGAGGAGGACACGTTTCTAGAGCACACGAGATTATGGCATGTTGCACACTTGACACACATTAGGGTGAATCTTGCCCTAGTGACAGCAGTGGTGGAGAGGTTTTGCAGTGAGACAGCCTCTTTTCACTTCTTGACAGGGGAGGCGACAATGACACTGGAGGATGTGTACCGCATTCTGAGGATTCAAATTGATGGAGAGCAAGTGGATTTTGACCCAGCGCAGGGAGAGGCTGGCATGGTAGAGGTATTCTGCACTGATGACCTATGGATAGACGATGGAGAGATTCGGTGGGCAGATGTCCCGAGACTCTGTGACAGGATCAGATGGATAGTGTCCTCATTAATTGGCAGCTTCCTCTATCCAGACAGGAGATCTAGAGGATTATCAGTTGGATGGGGCACCGTACTATTGGGGATGTTCACACATGGTACACAGTACGCATGGGGCCCATGTGTGCTGGGACAGTTATATTGAGACATGCACCACTGCGTGTATAGGAGAGGCAGGAGTCTCTCAGCAGGGGTGACCCTTCTACAGGTGTGGGCATGGGAGCATATCCCAGTGATCTGACCCATGACACACCACCAGCGGGCTAGGGGGAGCCATACACATTTTTGTACGAGGGAGTGATTACACATCAGAGATTGGGATTTGTTAGCCACTGCAGGCGACAGATTGACGAGATGGACTTATTTGTTTGGAGGCCATGGTTACTATGTGAGGAGTGGGAGGACAAGCATGAGCAGCTGATGTATTGCAGACATGCTCAGTATCTGTTTGGGAGATGGACAGACGCGATCAAGAGATACCTGCCAGAGCGGGTACTGAGATAGTTTGGGTTACCACAGGGGCTACTAGTGGGTGAGGCGACACATGCCAGGACACGGCAGGAGGTCGGGGACTGGGATGTAGAGATTCCAGTGGCTATGGCTTTAGCAGAGGTACGGGGGCTTGTCCCCGTGAGATGGGATTGGGATATAGGACTGGCCGATCCAGGTACATTACCAGAGTATGACAGGTATTGGCAGACACACAGGCTGGTGAGATTGACTACACCAGGTGTGGCAGGGGTAGTTGGGGAGGTACTAGTCCCAGGTGCAGAGGCGAGGATCAGACGATAGGCTAGAGTAGCGAGACAGTAGGCAGTTGGAGAGGCCAGCGGTCAGTAGGTAGATGTGGAGATGGTAGAGGAGGTGGAGCCAGCCGTAGAGATCGACTTGGAGAGGGCTGAGCGGTTATTACAGGAGGAGATAGCTCGGAGGACTCGATTAGAGCTCTGGATGGTACGACTAAGGAGAGACAGGGATGTAGCTAGGGTGGAGATGAGATATGTCGAGGCCCTAGCACAGGTGGCAGCAGCAGCATAGACAGCCCTGGCACACCTATAAGTAGACATGCAGACACAGGTACAGATAGCGGTACAGGCCCAGGCACAGGCAGCACCCGCACTGGTAGGGTATGATGGGCAGCTAGCCCAGGCCATGCAGGAGAGGGATGCCGAGGCATAGTTGCGATTGACGGCAGAGGCCACACTACACAGAGTTAGATGGGAGAGAGATGAGGCACGCCGTGCACTGGGTGCCGATCAAAGGACCTTATACAGTGAGCTCATCCGGGTGCAGGGAGAGCTAGTATCAGTAGGTAGAGAGGCTAAGTATTACAGGGGTCTCTACGTGGGTGCAGTGCCAGTGGCACAACGAGAGCCAATCTATTGAGACAGGAGCAGGTCTGGAGCATCCGGGTCCCGCAGGACATGATAGTCACTATCCTCAGTTAGAGGACCAGGGGTGCCACCAGGAGGAGGAGGACCAGCAGGGGGACTAGCGCCGAGCACAGGTGGAGACCAGGGACCACAGCAGGAGGGTAGCTCTACCCACTAGAGCATGGACACTTGTATATTACACCATTTTTATCATTTTGTACCATTTTGGACTGATGCCTTCGTGCATCCTGATGTATATTTGGCGGGCTCTTGATAGCCTTGAAGTACTATATTGATGTATATATGGACTATTGATGTAGACACACACATTTTTGTATTATGATGACCTTCACATGAGATATATGATGATCTATTCCACTCATTATTGTTCATGCTTGCATATCTACACTTCTTGATGTCATGGATGTGATGATATGTATGTAGGATTATGGATTTATGTGATGATGTATATTGCGTATAGATGTAAGATGTATGATGATATAGATGCATGCTTGCATATATGCATGTGGGTTTTGCAGATATGTACCAGAGAGAAGAAAATGAAGGAGATGGAAGTCAGGGACTGTTGATCGATCCGTGCAATGAAGATGATATAAAGGTTGTGTGAATGGATGAGTGACGAGTTTGTTGCATTGGTTTCACAATTGTATACGAAGAGCAATCTCCATTTGATATAGCACATGGATAGTTTGCCACCAAGGTATAAAAGACCAAGGTACTGTAATATCTAAGTGCATGGACGTTGACTCTACAAGCAAACAGTTTGAACTTAGATCCCTTAGACATAATGTGACCTTGTTGGTGCATGTGAAGGAGCCATAGTATTAAACATAAAATACACTTCAATACATGTGAATGCAAGAAGAGTATTAAATATGTAAGATGCTAGGCTGTAACACACACAAGATAAATAGAATGCTAAGAAAGATGCTAAAGATCATTCCTCAAACACAGCACACACAAAAAAAACAATGACTATGCCCCTAATCCGTACTGCATCGCAACATACCAAGATTATAGATAAATCAAGGTAGTCTTGAATAGGTAATGGAAAAGGAACAAAAGGTAAACCAAAAAGAAAAGTGACTGACTTACAAAGTAAACATATAGCCAACATATTCTCTTGCCAAAAGAGGTTCCTCAGGATAGATTGGATAGGAAAGATAACAGCCTTAGCATAGGAAATCTGTGTCTGTTAAAGGGTGATATCTACCTAAAAAGACAATGTCTCACTGCAAGAAATGCCACATGCCACAGGAGACGCGTGTGTTGGTCTTGACAATGGAACACTGCGCAGAAGACAAGCTTGTTGATCTAGGGCTTTGGTTAAGCGGGACTTAGCTGATGTTGGCAATCGGTATGCAGGATAGTAGATGACTCTGCAAGGAAGCTGCCTTGCTTTAGGTTTGTTAAGGACCTTTGCTTTGAAAGGATGCGCTAGCTTGCTGCTTGAGTTAGTCAAGTTGAGGCGAATGGATTTTGAAAAATGGAAGACCAGAAATGTGACAGTGCTAATGGAAGCCCAGAAAGGGTGGCATTTCCTGCAGTGAGACATTGTCTTTTTAGGTAGATAGCACCCTTTAACGGACACAGATTTCCTAGGATAAGGCTGTTATCTTTCCTATCCAATCTATCCTGAGCAACCTCTTTTAGCAAGAGAATATGTTGGCTGTATGTTTACTTTGTAAGTCAGTCACTTTGCTTTTTGGTTTATCTTTTGTTCCTTTTCCATTACCTATTCAAGACTACCTTGATTTATCTATAATCTTGGTATGTTGCGATGCAGTACGGATTGGGGGCATAGTCATTATTTTTTTTGTTGTGTGTGCCGTGTTTGAGGAATGATCTTTAGCATCTTTCTTAGCATTCTATTTATCTTGTGTGTGTTACGACCTAGCATCTTACATATTTAATACTCTTCTTGCATTCACATATATTGAAGTGTATTTTATGTTCAATACTATGGCTCCTTCACATGCACCAACAAGGTCATATTATGTCTAAGGGATCTAAGTTCAAACCACTTGCTTGCAGAGTCAACGTCCATGCACTCAGATAATACTATTAGATTTAGGGCACACAACTGAGAGGGGGGGTGAATTAGTTGTGCAAAACTTGCTTCTAATTCAAACACTTAAATCCTCTTTGTTATTTAATAGCATATCAATTAATTACTCATGAAAGCATAAAACATAAACACTAGAGCAGATGCACATCAACACATGAGACACCAAGATTTTGACGTGAAAAACCCAGTCAAGGGAAAAACCATGGGGTGATTAACCCAAGGATTATTCTCTGTTAGAAGAATAAGAAAAATAGATGGCACATGCCAATTAGGGCTCACTGCCCGAGCACACTGCTCACAAGAGGCACACTGCCTACAAGAGACACACTGTCTACAAAGTAACAAGTATCACAAACTTGAACTGGAGATTGACATCTTTACCATGCCTGGATCAGTTCCATTTAAGCCCAAAAACTCTTGCTCTACCTTTCGCTCTTCTTCTTCGCTATGCCACACTCATCCGCACCAACACACCCTTCAAAATGAATTCACAATTCCTTATTTATACAAGGCATCGACTTAGGAACACTCATCTAAGTTAGCAAACACTTATAAGAACATTCAAAAGACGTGTAATATATCTGATCGGCCAGTCTCAAGAAAAACACCAATATCTGTGGTTATTCTTCAAATGCAAACTCTAACTTCAATGCGGACCACCAACATTAATTGGACATGATCCAACGATCACCAAGAACATCCGCACTTTATTAGCTTACTGGAATTCTTCTCTTCTTCATCCAGAACTTCAAGAACATAGTCTGTCATCACTGTCATAATGAAAAAGGTGCTTCCGGACCTCCAAACCATGAACAAATCTAGTTGTCACCTCATACGGACTTCTTCAACACTCTCTCCAATCTGCATAATGAGATAATGCAATTCCGGAGCTCACCGGACCAATCTGTGACACTCTGTCACCACTGAACATCTGTCAGAACTGGTTCTACTAGAGCAATCATAACTTCTTTAGATCATTATGCAGACATCTGAAAACTTGACTGGATCATCTCAAGACTCATATATACAAACCCTTTAAACCGCATCCTCTGATCTTCATCTTATCTTGGACTTTTACCTTAATGTCATCACTGTTCTTCACTATTCCTGATTGAGACTAATTTCCTCAATATCCTCAGCACACAGCTCATCCAATCCTTCTCATTAATGCAATATGAGTATGTTGACATCAATGACAACACTGGTTATCCTCATACTTGCAACAATCTCCCTCTTTGTCATTGATGGCAACATATGATGTGAAAAACCATCAAGACAAGAACTTCTCCTTTCTGTCACAGCTCCCCCTATCAGTAACAACTCTTCACATGTCTTCTCTTTCTTTACTGCTCCCCTTTGATCATAAATCACTTATTTTTCACATGTCTTCTCTCCCCCTTTGACATCAATGGCAAAGGGCTCATACTTGCAATTCTAACACATTAGAATCATACCAACTGCTCCCCGTGAGTAGCAGCTCCCCATCATCAATCTGGATCACAAGATATGACTGTGATATCCACCAGACTGATGCACATCAGTGCATCCTAGTTCATCACCGAAGGGGCAATAACCCCTAACTTCTCCCTGAGAAACTCAAAAGAGTCCTTGGGAAGAGGTTTAGTAAAAATATCTGCAAGCTGATCCTTGGAGGGCACATACTCCAATTTGACTTCGCCCTTGTTCACTTGCTCTCTCAGAAAGTGAAACTTGATAGATATATGCTTAGTCTTAGAATGCAACACCGGATTCTTAGAAATATTTATTGCACTTGAATTATCACAGAAAATTGTGATAGGCTCCTCATATTCTACTTGAATATCTCTTAGCATCTGCTTCATCCACAAAAGTTGAGTGCAACTTCTTGCTGCTGCAATGTATTCTATTTCAGTTGTAGACAGGGATATTGCCTCTTGTTTCTTGCTTAGCCAAGAAACCAACCTTTTTCCCAAAAAGAATGCTCCTCCATTTGTACTCTTCCTATCATCCACATCTCCTGACCAATCTACATCTGTATATGCATGAAGAGAAAAATTATGATCTCTAGGATACCATAGACCATACTCAACTGTTCCTTTTAAGTACCTAATTTTTTTTTGATTGCCATGACATGAGATTCTCTGGGATCAGCCTGGAATCTTGCCACAAGACCAACAGCCTGCATTATATCTGGTCTAGTCTGAGTGAGATACAATAATCCTCCAATCATTGATCTGTACTTGGTCTGATCTGTCTTAGGAGAGTCATCATCTTTGCTCAACTTACATCCAGTTGCCATGGGAGTGTTTATTGGCTTTGAATCTTCCATTCTAAATTTCCTCAATAATTCTTTCACATATTTGGTCTGAGAGATAAAGATTCCTTTCTTTGTCTGAGTAATTTGCAGACCCAAGAAGAAATTCATTTCACCGAGCATTGACATTTCAAATTCACTTTTCATTTGATTTGCAAAGGTTTTACACATACGGTCTCTTCCTCCAAAGATGATATCATCAACAAATACTTCAACAATCAAGATGTCTTCATGATCAATTTTGAAATATAGGTTACTATTAGCAATACCTTTGTTGAAACCAATCTTCAAAAGATGTTTGTCCAGCCTCTCATACCATGCTCTTAGGGCTTGCTTTAGACCATACAGTGCCTTCTTTAATTTGCAGATCATATCACCATGCTTAGATAACTGGAATCCATCCATTTGTTCAATGTACACCTCTTCTTCTAAGTCACCATTCAGGAAAGCAGATTTGACATCCATCTGATACACTTTGAAATCTTTGAAGGCAGCAAATGCAAGAAATAGTCTGACTGCTTCAATTCTTGCCACCGGAGCAAAGGTTTCCTCAAAATCAATCCCTTCTATTTGAGAGTAGCCTTTGTAGACTAATCTGGCTTTATTTCTGATTACTTCACCAACTTCATTTAGTTTGTTCCAGAAGACCCATTTGGTTCCAATCACATTCTTGTTTCTAGGTCTAGAAACAAGATCCCAAGTGTGATTTTTCTCAATTTGCATAAACTCTTCCTCCATTGCTTTAGTCTAATTTTCATCATTGCAGGCTTCATTTATTGTCTTAGGTTCAATCTTTGAAATTAAACAACATTCATCTGAATTTTGAGCAATTTTCCTTCTAGTTTGCACACCTTTGCTTTTGTCACCTATGATCTGATCTTTAGAGTGGTTCAGTCTTACATACCTTGGAACTTTGGGAGTTTCTTGCACTTTTGTTCTTGATCAGGCTCATTCAATCCTATCTCTTCTTCCTGATTTACAGGATCAGTCTGAATCTGACTTTCAGAAGAGGATTGAGCTCCTTGAACCAGAGAACCATTCTAATCATCTTCATCATATTCATAAAACCTTGAGGGCTTCTCAATTACTTCATCAACCTTCACATTTGTACTTTCTATCATCTTTCTTAGTCTCTTATTGTAACACCGGTATGCTTTGCTTTGAGTGGAGTAACCCACGAAAATTCCTTCATCACTTCTAGCATCAAACTTTCCTAGATCTTCATCTCTTTTAATGTAACATTTGCTACCAAATACTCTGAAATATCTCACAGTAGGAGTGATGCCAACCCAAAGTTCATAAGGAATCTTACTGGTATTGCTTTTGATTTGAACTCGATTGAGAGTATAGACTGCAGTGCTGATAGCTTCTCTCCAAAACATCTGGGGAACATTTGCTTCCATCATCATTGTCCTGGATGCTTCCTGGATGGTCTGGTTCTTTCTCTCTACTACATTTTGCTGTGGAGTCCTGGGAGCAGATAATTGTCTCTTTATACCATGCTTCTCACAAAAATCTATGAATTCACTGGATGTGAATTCACCACCTCTATCAGACCTCAGACATTTCAGTTTTAATCCGGTTTGATTCTCTACCATAGCCTTGAAGATTTTGAACTTCTCAAAAGCTTCCGATTTCTCTTTCAGAAAGGTAACCCACATCATCTAGGAATGTCATCAATCAGTAACATGAAATATCTATCACCTTGCATACTCTTGATTCTTGTCGGACCACATAGATTAGTATGAACTAATTCCAATAATCCGGTAGAGGACTGATCCTTGCTTTTGAATGAGACTCTGCTCTGTTTACCCAGCTGACATTCTTTGCACAAACTATTTGTAGGTTTTACCAATTTTGGAATATCTCTTACAGCCTGAGTATTGCTTATCTTGATGATGTTATCAAAATTTACATGACACATCCTTCTATGCCATAACCAACTCTGATCAACCTGAACAAACAAACAACTTTTATTAGTACCAACTAGATGGAAGATATTACCTTTTGTTTAAGTACCGGATGCAATCTCAGTTTCAGAGCTTTCAAAGATTCTGCATCTTCCATTCTTGAACTAGAGATCATAACCTTTGTCCACCAACTGTCCAACACTGAGAAGATTGTGCTTCAATCCTTCAACATACAGTACATTACCAGTTTTGTTCTTTCCATCAAAAGAAATAGTTCCCCTACCTTTGATTCTACCAGCAGAATTATCACCAAACTTTACCATTCCTCCTTCATACCTTTCCAAATCTAAGAACTTGTTCTTGTCACCTATCATATGATGAGAGCATCCACTATCAATAACCCAATCATCCTTTTCTTCAACTTGGGCAGCTAAAGCTCTTTCTACAACCTTATGATTGACAGATTTAGAGGATATTGGATCTTCTTCCTTGATGGCAATAAACACCTATTCATTTCTGGATTTGTTTCCTATCTCTGATTCATCATCTGTTACTCCTTCATTATCATCTTCTTCATGAACATAATAACAATTCTTTTGGAACCTTTGTCTGTTAGAATTTGACCTTGTAGATCTTTCCGGACATCTTGAGACAAAATGACCAATCTTATTGCAGTTGAAGCACTTAAAGGGTAATTTTCCTTCATACTTACCAGATCCTCTTGGCAGTCTCTTTGCAATGAGGGCTTCAAGTTGAGTTGTTTCTGCTTCTTCCACTTCCATGTCTCTTCTTGCTTGATCATACCATGATAGCTTCCTTGAAGAGTTTTCTCCTGGATCAAATCTTTGTTTACCCTTCACAGAGGCACTGGCTTTGAATGCAGATTTAGTCTTGGGGGGATCATCTCCAAACTCGGTCATTTCAAATGCAGCCAGTTTGCCAGCCAATTGGTCTCTTGTGATAGTTGTATGGGCTTTGAATTCATTAATGGCAACAACCTTGATTTTGTAGGCAGCAGGAAGGGATCTGAGAATTTTGCCAACAATCTCATTTTCATCCAAGACTCCACCAGCATTCCTAATTCCACACACCAGCTCATTTACTCTTGGCATAAAGGTAGTAATATTTTCATCATCTCTCATCTTCAGTCTTTCAAATTTCCCTTTTAGACTCTACAACCTTGCACTCTTAACATACTCATCTCCTTCATGCAGAAGTTCTAGTTTAATCCAGATCTCATAGGAAGTTGGTAGGTCAATAACATTTGAGAGCTCTGAGTCAGTTAATGCACTTAGAAGAGCCTCTTTGGTTCACAGATTATTTTTAGCATCTGTGATTTCATTTAGAGTTGTCGGACCACCCTGTGGAGGTGCATACGCTTTTGTGACCATGGACTAGTACGCCTTTCCCATACACTGCAAATGACATTTCATGTGACTTTTCTAAAGAGAGAAGTTGGTTCCATCAAACTTCGGACTATCCTTCTTGTATGATGACATCCTAGATCTCCTCAAGCGGTTAAGCTCCTTTTAGAGGAACTTGGCTCTGATACCAATTGTTAGATTTAGGGCACACAACTGAGAGGGGGGGTGAATCAGTTGTACAAAACTTGCTTCTAATTCAAACACTTAAATCCTCTTTGTTATTTAATAGCATATCAATTAATCACTCATGAAAGCATAAACATAAACACCAGAGCAGATGCAAATCAACACATGAGACACCAAGATTTTGACGTGGAAAACCTGGTCAAGGGAAAAACCATGGGGTGATTAACCTAAGGATTATTCTCTGTTAGAAGAATAAGAAAAATAGATGGCACGTGCCAATTAGGGCTCACTGCCCGAGCATACTACTCACAAGAGGCACACTGCCTACAAGAGACACATTGTCTACAAAGCAACAAGTATCACAAACTTGAATTGGAGATTGACATCTTTACCATGCCTGGATCAGTTCCATTTAAGCCAAAAACTCCTGCTCTGCCTTTCGCTCTTCTTCTTCGCTATGCCACACTCATCTGCACCAACACACCCTTCAAAATGAATTCACAATTCCTTATTTATACAAGGCATCGACTTAGGAATACTCATCTAAGTCGGCAAACACTTATAAGAACATTCAAAAGACGTGTAATATATTCGGTCGGCCAGTCTCAAGAAGAACACCAATATCCATGGTTATTCTTCAAATGCAAACTCTAAGTTCAATGTGGACCACCAACATTAACTGGACATGATCCAACGATCATCATAACCTTCCCTGAATCACCAAGAACATCCGCACTTTATCAGCTTACTGGAATTCTTCTCTTCTTCATCTGAAACTTCAAGAACATAGTCTGTCATCACTGTCATAATGAAAAAGGTGCTTCCGGACCTCCAAACCATGAACAAATTTAGTTGTCACCTCATACGGACCTCTTCAACGCTCTCTCCAATCTGCAGAATGAGATAATGCAATTCCGGAGCTCACCGGACCAATCTGTGACAATCTGTCACCACTGAACATCTGTTGGAACCAGTTCTACTAGAGCAGTCATAACTTCTTCAGATCGTTATGTGGACCTTTGAAAACTTGACTGGATCATCTCAAGACTCATATCTGCAAACCCTTTAAACCGTATCCTCTGATTTTCATCTTATCTTGGACTTTTACCTTAATGTCATCACTGTTCTTCACTGTTCCTGATTGAGACTAATTTCCTCAATATCCTCAGTACACAGCTCATCCAATCCTTCTCATTAATGCAATATGAGTATGTTGACATCAATGACAACACTAGTTATCCTCATACTTGCAACAATTACAGCACCTTGGTCTTTTATACCTTGGTGGCAAACTATCCATGTGCTATATCAAATAAGGATTTCTCTTTGTATACAATTGTGAAACCAATGCAACAAACTCGTCACTCATCCATTAACACAACCTTTATATCATCTTCATTGCACGGATCGATCAACAGTCCCTAACTTCCATCTCCTCTGTTTCTTCTCTCTGGTACATATCTGCAAAACCACATGCAGATATGCAAGCATGCATCTATATCATCATACATCATACATCTATACGCAATATACATCATCACATAAATCCATAATCCTACATACATATCATCACATCCATGATATCAAGAAGTGCAGATATGCAAGCATGAACAATAATGAGCGGAATAGATCATCATATATCTCATGTGAAGGTCATCATAATACAAAAATGTGTGTGTCTACATCAATAGTCCATATATACACCAATATAGTACATCAAGGCTATCAAGAGCCCACCAAATATACATCAGGATGCACGAAGGCATCAGTCCAAAATGGTACAAAATGATACAAAATGGTGCAATATACAAGTGTCCATGCTCTAGTGGGTAGAGCTGCCCTCCTGTTGTGGTCCATGGTCTCCACTTGTGCTTAGTGCTAGTCCCCCTGCTGGTCCTCCTCCTCCTGGTGGCACCCCTGGTCCTCTAACTGAGGACAGTGATTGTCCTATCCTGCGGGACCCAGATGCTCCAGACCTGCTCTGTCTCGATAGCTCAGCTCTTGCAGTGCCGTTGGCACCGCACCCACATAGAGACCCCTATAATACTCAGCCTTTCTGCCTGCTGATACTAGCTCTCCATGCAGCCAGACGAGCTCACTGTATAAGGTCCTCTGATCGGC
The DNA here is from genome assembly GCA_027924645.1 of Cunninghamia lanceolata. Taxonomy (NCBI): domain Eukaryota; kingdom Viridiplantae; phylum Streptophyta; class Pinopsida; order Cupressales; family Cupressaceae; genus Cunninghamia; species Cunninghamia lanceolata. The sequence goes on along the minus strand of BSBN01001221.1, from coordinate 6,105,662 downwards.
ACCCAGTGCACGGCATGCCTCATCTCTCTCCCATCTAACTCTGTGTAGTGTGGCCTCTGCCGTCAATCTCAACTGTGCCTTAGCATCCCTCTCCCTCATGGCCTAGGCTAGCTACCCATCATCCTCTGCCGGTGCGGGTGTTGCCTGTGCCTAGGCCTGTACCGCTGCCTGTACCTGTGCCTACACTTGGGCCTGTACCTGTGCCTGCATGTCTGCCTATAGGCATGCCAGGGCTGTCTGTGCTGCTGCTGCCACCTATGTCTGCACCTGTGCTAGGGCCTCGGCCTGTCTCACCTCTGCCCTAGTTGCATCCCTATCTCTCCTCAATTGTACCATCTGGAGCTCTAATTGAGTCCTCCGGGCTGTCTCCTCCTATAATAACCGCTCAACCCTCTCCAAGTCGGTCTCTACAGCTGGCTCCCCCTCCTCCACCATCTCCACATCTGCCTGCTGACCGCTGACCTCTCCAACTACCTGCTATCTCACTGCTCTAGCCTGTCGTCTAATCCTCGCTTCTGCACTCGGGACTAGTACCTCCCCCACTGCCCCTGCCACACCTAGTGTAGTCAATCTCACCGGCCTGTGTGTCTACCAATACCTGTCATACTCTGGAAGTGTACCTGGATCGACCAATCTTGTATCCCAATCCCATCTCACGGGGACAAGCCCCCGTACCTCTGCCAAAGTCGTAGCCACTGGAATCTCTGCATCCCAGTCCTTGACCTCTCACCGTGTCCTGGCATGTGTCACCTCCCCCATTGGTAGCCCCTATGGTAACCCAAACTGTCTTAGTACCTGCTCTGGCAGGTATCTCTCAATCGCATCTGTCTGTCTCCCAAACAGATACCAAGCCTGTTTGCAATACATCAGCTGCTCATGCTTGTCCTCCCACTCCTCACATAGTAACCATGGCCTCCAAACAAATAAGTCCATCTCATTGATCTGTCACCTCTAGTGGCTAACAGATCCCAATCTCTGATGTATAATCACTCCCTCGTACAAAAATGTGTATGGCTCCCCCCTGGCCCGCTGGCGCTGTGTCATGTGTTGGATCACTAGGATATGCTCCCATGCCCACACCTGTAGAAGGGTCACCCCTACTGAGAGACTCCTGCCTTTCCTATACACGTAGTGGTGCATGTCTCGGTATAACTATCCCAGCACACATGGGCCCCATGCGTATTGTCTACCATGTGTGAACATCCCTGATAGTACGGTGCCCCATCCAACTGATAATCCTCTAGATCTCCTATCTGGACAGAGGAAGCCGCCAATCAATGAGGACACTATCCATCTGATCCTGTCGCAGAGTCTCGGGACATCTGCCCACCGAATCTCTCCATCGTCTATCCGCAGGTCATCAGTGCAGAATACCTCTACCATGCCAGCCTCTCCCCGCACTGGGTCAAAATCCACTCACTCTCCATCAATCTGAATCCTCAGAATGCGGTACACATCCTCCAGTGTCACTATCGCCTCCCCTGTCAGGAAGTGAAATGAGCCTGTCTCACTACGAAACCTCTTCACCACTGCTGTTACTAGGGTGAGATTCACCCTAATGTGTGTCAAGTGTGCAACATGCCATAATCCTGTGTGCTCTAGAAACGCGTCCTCCTCTCATGTCAGCTGTACTACCTCATGTGCTATCGGGTGGTGTTTCTCTCACGACATCAACGGTGGCATAATCCTCTGCAATCAACAAACCACTTGTTAGTTCTTTATATCATATCCCCTAACTCCTCTCTACTTCTATTCTATCCTGTGAGCCTTCAGACCAATTCTCCCATTTTCTAAACTAGGGTAGTCAACCTTCGGTCAAACCTGCCTCTCCCTTTCACCTATCTAAGCCAAAGGCGCCTTGATTTCCTCAAGAGCATTGTACTATGGTACCATATGCACCTTCCTAACCCTACAAAGGTGCTTTCTTTTCTACACCAAGTGCAACTTGTTTTTAACAAGAGTGCTTCCTTTTATCCACAACCGCACCGCGCTGTGCTACCAGACGTGACTCATTTTTTCACATGCATTTCCAATCGCACCTTACTCCCCCACCAACTGCGCTACACTGCGCTACCAAGGGCGCTACGAAATTCTACCAATAGCGCTGTGATGCTAACCCCAAAAGCCAACCGCGCTTTGATTTTTCCAAACGTGCTATACCTACCTACCAGAGGCACTGCGGTGTGCCAAAAGTGCCCTAACTGACTACCAGTAGTGCTATCCTAGCCTAAAGTGCTTTTGGCTAACTTGAAAACCCTACCTCGACCTAGCCCTAAACTGCCCTCAAACACCAAATCAAAGTGGGGTTTCTGAACACTTACCACTGCCGGAGCTCCTGTTGGCCTCCTGTATGTCCGCACTAACTCCGCCCGATGCCTATGCACTGGAATCGGCATCTCTCCTCGTTGTCAGCTCCTTCCACTCAACTCTCTCACCCTAAGTTTGGAGGCTCTACTCTCTAAATTTAGAAGCTCCTAGGGTGCAAATGAGGATTGTGGTCCCCATGGGTCCTATTTGTAGCATCCCTCCCTCATTTTCTTTTCTTCCCACCCCATTCTGCTTTTCCTCCTACCTTTTCGCACACTCGTCTAGTCGAGCGTCAACACAATTCCTTTGTCGCTTCCTTATCTTCCCACTCGAGGGGGCATACGCTGGGGCAACTACCTACACTGGGGCATCAATAAATTGTATCACATCTTCAACAATTAATTTCTTTGACGCAACGCTATAAATTGCATTGCATCAAAGAGGGGTAAAATGTAGACACCCTAAAATGACCAAGTCATCGCACTACTTGCATTTCGTCATCTGTCTAATCACTTGTATTTCAATGTTAATTAAATAATCAAATCATTTAATTAATTTCACCAAAATCACTAAATTCTTCTAAATCACAAAATTGCGATATTAATTAAATAAATTCTCTTTAATTAATTAATTAAATCAAATTCCTCTATTATTCTTCCACAATTAAATAATTTTAATTATTTAATTAGATCATTATCTTCTGTCTAAATCTCAAGTCTCCATTAATTAAATAAATCCATTATTTAATTAATTCACCACAAATTCCCTCTTATCTACAATTAAATAATTTTTAAAATGTTTAATTAAATCAAAATCATTCTTCCAAAATCATGCACAACAATTAAATAAATTTATTTATTTAATTTGCTTTCAAATCTTCTAAATTAAATAATTCTAATTATTTAATTATTTCTTCCAAAATATCTACTTTAAATTTAAATAAATCAATTATTTATTTAAATTACTTTTTCTTCTAAATTTGAGTTATCTCTAAAATAACTCAAGCTTTCTTGCTCATGCAATTAAATATTTCTAATATTTAATAAAGCAAAATATCTTCTTATTCTCATGCAAATCTCTTCTTCTTGTTTTAAATCACTTAACTGATCATTACATTCTGTTAATTGCTTTAACTCATTCTTCTATTCTTGATAACTCCTCTCATGCCAAAGAAAGCAAGACACTTGGCTTCTTCTTATTTGTTGCACGTTCCTCAACTGTTCTCCTCCATTGATTCTTCTAAATTATCTGGAGCATTGATCGATCTCTGTTGAAACCTATATAAACCCCCCTCATCTCCTTCATTGAGCCTCTCTCTTCAATCTTATTCTCAGGCATACTTAACAGCGCTTTGAGCATACAAACGCGTCGATTGAGCAACTTCACGATCTCTTAACATTGATCTCTTGAGCACACTACTTGCTTGTTGCAGCTATGGTTTCGCAACTTTCTTGAGCAATCTACACTCCTCCAAAGGGAACAATATAGATTTTGGTAAGAGCTTTCATTTTTCTTTGATTTGATGATAATGGCTTTTACTTAGATTGGTTCGCTTTATGTGATTGGTTTTAGTTTTATTAGTTTTTTTTATTGAAATACTCTGAGGATCAAGCATAGAACTTCTTGAGATGGATAGTGTTAAGTGGTTCATCTAGAGGAATGCCGTTAGGTGTAGCTAAAGTATAAGCTCCTGATCCATATGCTGCTGTGACAATAAAGGGACCTAAACAATTAGGCTCAAACTTGCCCTTCTTTTCTCGATCTGCTTGATTTCTTTGATTCTCTTTGAGTACAAGATCACCAACTTGAAACTGTCTTTCTTTGATCTTTTTGTTGTAATTACGCCGGAGGCGGTTTTGATAGACATGGAGGTGATTAAGCACTGCAAGGCGCCTCTCATCTAGTAGTTCTAGCTCAGCTAATCTGGAAGTGCGATACTCCTCTCCATTTATCAGGTCCTGCATAGATACTCTGAGAGATGGGATCTCGACCTCTATAGGTAGGATGGCTTCAGAGCCATAGACCAAGGCATAGGGTGTGGCACCAGTTGGTGTTCTGATACTAATGTGGTAGGCCCATAGGGCAGGATTGAGTTGTAAATGCCAATCACGACCAGCTTCATTGACAGTTTTCTTAAGGATCTTGAGAATGGTCTTATTGGAAGCCTCAGCTTGGCCGTTACTCTACGGATAGTAGGGAGTTGAAAAGCGATGTTGGATGTTGTATTGTATGCATAAGGCACAGACATCTTGGTTCTTGAATGGTCTCCCATTATCAATGATAATGGCTTGGGGGATACCATACTGGCATATGAGGTAATTAAGGATAAACTTGGCTATTTGCTTACCGGTGATATAGGTCATGGGAATGGCTTCAACCCACTTCATGAAATACTCAGTGGCAGTGATGATGAACTTGTGGCCATTGGAAGAGGATGGGTGGATTTGCCCTACAAGGTCGAGACCCCATTGAGAAAAAGGCCATGGAGTTGTCACAGGTTGTAGTTCATGAGCTGGTGCGTGAATCAAATCTCCATGCTGCTGGCATTGTAGACACTTCTTAGCAAACTGTGCAGCATCTTGCTCTATTGTAGGCCAGTAGTAACCTATTCTGAGTATCTTCTTAGTGAGATTAGGACCGGTAGAATGTGTGCCATAGACACCTTCGTGTATGTCTCGTAAGGTAGCTTTAGCTTCTTCCGCGTTAAGACATCGTAAGAGGATACCATCGAGACTTCGGCGATATAGTGTATCATCCAGAATGGTGTAACGTGAGGATCAACGGATAAAGGTTTTGTGTTGGGTGGGTGATAGGTCAGGGGGAAAGGTGTTATGTTTAAGGTATTTATAGATATCGTCGTACCATGGGGAATTGGGATGAACAAGTTTGCAGATGATTTCAGTAACGGGAACCTCGATGGCTGGTATCAGCAATTGCTTGATCAAGAATTCACATTTTTGTGTATTTGTAGGCATGTCAATTAATGACCCTACAGAAGCCATAGAATCTATAGCTTTGTTATGCTCTCTTAGAATTTTCTCAAATGTGATCCTAGAAAAGTGTGGTTTGTAGGTGTCGACTAGTTGCTTGTAGGGGACCAACTTTTCATCCTTTGTTTGGTACTCATCTGTGACTTGGCGAATGACTAGTTGTGAGTCTCCATATACTTGTAATTCTGTGATGTCCCATTGAACTGCTGTGTTGAGACCTATGAGGAGTGCTTCATACTCGGCGATGTTGTTGGTGTAAGGGAATGCAAGCTGATATGACTTAGGAATATAGTCATTTTGAGGTGTGATAAACAATATACTAGCCCCTGATCTGTGCTGTGTGTAGGAACTGTCAAAATACAACTTCCACATTATTGAGTTGGAAAGACTGAAGAGATTCTCATATGAAAAGTCTGCTACCATAGGGTGTGTATCTTGCATGGGTGCTTCTGCTAGTTGATCTGCTAGGGCTTGTCCTTTGATTGCTTTATGATCCATGTACTCAATTTCAAACTCATTAAGGATCATGACCCATTTAGCTAGTCTGCCTGTAAGAGCTGCTTTTGCAAGTAGATACTTCAACGGATCAATTTTGGCTATAAGATTTGTGTGTTTGTTTAACATATAATGCCGCAAGTTTTGAGAAGCAAACACTACTGCTAAACAAGCCCTTTCCATTGGTGAATAATTGAGCTCATATCCCACCAAGGTTCTACTAATATAATAAATTGCATGCTCTTTTCTTGATTCATCATGTTGTGCTAGCAAGGCCCCCAGGGCCGAAGTTGTAGTTGAGATGTATAATATCAAAGGTTTATCAGCAACTGGTGGAACCAATACAGGAGGTGTAGCCAGATACTCTTTAAGCTAATCAAATGCTGCTTGACACTTATAATCCCATCGGAATGAGACATCCTTTCAGAGGAAGTGTTGAAATGGTTGACATTTATCTGCTAGCTGTGAGATGAAACGCCTGATGGATTGCAACCTTCCCTGAAGGCTCCTTAAGGCTTTAAGGTTCTTTGGTGGAGGCATCTCTACTATAGCTTTTACTTTTGCTGGATCTACTTCGATACCTCAACGAGATACAATATATCCCAATAGCTTCCCTGATGTTACACCAAAGACACACTTCTTTGGATTGAGGCGCACTTGATATTTCTCGAGCCTATCAAAGATCTGTCCTAGAACCTGTATGTGATCTACCCTAGAAGATTTAGCTAGTATGTCATCCACATAGTCCTCCATGATATAATGAAAGAGGTCATGGAATATCACTGTCATTGCTCTCTGATAGGTTGGTCCTGCATTCTTTAGACCAAACAGTATGACACACCAACAATAGTTGCCCCACGGACAAGTAAAGGTTGTTTTATGTTGATCTTCCTCTGCTATCCTTATCTGATTGTAGCCAGAGAATCCGTCCATGAGAGAAAGCATCTCGTGACCTACTGTCAAGTCTACTATAATGTCAATGTTCAGTAGTGGAAAGTCATCTTTGGGACATGCTTTGTTGAGATCTCTAAAATCATTACACATGCGGATGCGCCCATTGGGTTTAGACACAGGTATAATATTTGATACCCAGTCTGAATAGTCAATTGGTCGTATGAACTTTGCATCTAACAACTTCTGTATTTCCACTTTTACCAAGAGAGCTATCTGTGGGTGCATCTTTCTCAGCTTTTGCTTGACTGGTTTCACTTTTGGATCAACTGAGAGATAGTGAACTACTAGCTTAGGATCTAGCCCTGGCATATCCGCATAGGTCCATGCAAAGTTGATGGTTCGCTACAAGAAGAAGTTGTTAAGATTCATGTGCTCTGCTTCAGATAATGATGCTGCTAGGAATGTGGTCTTTGGATTTTGTTGTGTGCCAAGGTTTATCTCTGTAGAATCTTCCACTAGGAGAGCTGACTTCTCTTGGTACTTAGATGGTAGGGGAAGGTCAAATCCTCCATCCTCAGGTGCCATAGTTGGGTTTTCACCTTTGGATACGTCCTTTGTTTTTACCATTTTGTGATTAGGAGGTGCCATGGTGTGGTTTTCACCTAGAGATCTTTCTTTATGTTTACTTTTGCGACTGGAGGATTTGGCGTTCTCACCAAAATAAGCTATTGGCTCTAGTTCCATTACAAAACCTGCTTTATGATCGCCAAGAGGGATACCTTCCCGAAGTCCCATGAACTCAGCTAAAGCATCGTCATTCTGAAATACATCTATAACGGGGGACCCTTGTTGGTCCCAATCAATAAGTTCAGGGTAGACAAGTGTTATGTTCTGGGTGCTGGTGGTGGAGGTTAAGGATACAGAGGATAGCGTAAAAATGGAGGATTCTGTGAATAGGTTGGTCATATGGAGGGAAGAGTCATCGATGATATCCTCTGTAGACGTCGAATCAGCGGGAAAAGTGTTAGCTACCTCGTCGAGGATATACTCGATGTCCAAGGCGTGTGGTACCTTCTTACCAAATCCTAATCCCTTCTTGTCTAGCTTCTTTGTCACAACAATGGGTTCCATAGTTCCTTGATTCTGTTTCCCAAGGCCACCCTTGCCTTTATAGCCCATGTTTTTACTATCCTTAAGCCATTGCCATATTGCTTGACTGGTATTATGACTGGTTCTTTCTCCTTATAGAGCCAAGAAGAAATGTCCTCAATAGTTTCCTCTTCCAATAACTATCCTTGTTGGAATTGGGTTAGGAATGCTAGGGGAGGAATAGCCACTTTTTTAGTTACTTTGGCAATGGGTGGTTGGCCATAAGATTTTGGAGATAAAGGCATCTGCCCTACACAACAAGATTTTGAGATATCATATGTTCCAAAGCCTATATCACGGATGTGAGCTTTGATTTCAGGAAGAGGATTAGGGTTACTTGTAGAGGCTGGAGTCATCATTGAAGGGTCAACATATAGTGGGGCTTCAAGGGCTTTTTCATTGTTAGGCACCTAGTTGCAATTCTTATAACTATCTTGCAAGACACGATAGAATTCAAAAGGATTGGGGTCTCCTGTGATAGTTATCTTCGTACCATTGTATGGGAACTTTAGAGATTGATGGTATGTGGAGGGAACAACTTTCATTGCATGGATCCATGGGTGGCCTAGGATAATGTTGTAAGGCAGTTCAATATCAAGGACTTGACACCTGGTTTCAAGCATGATAGGGCCCAGTTGTATAGGCAAGTGGATAACACCTTTTGAGCAGCGTTCAGCATCATCATACCCCTTGATTGTAATACTATGATCAGAGTTGACATGATCCTTAGAGTATCCCAATTGCTTAAGTAACTTTAAAGAACAGATGTTGAGGCCAGCACCACCATCTATGAGGATGCGTTTGATTTTGCGCTTATGGATGAGAACTTTAATATGAAGGGCATCATTGTGACAAGGATCATGGGATGGGAGATCTTTCTCTGAGAAGACCACATTATAGGGCGAAGCAATGTTACCTACTATAGCTTGGAAATCCACGACTGCTATGTTGTTAGGAACCAAAGACTCTTGGAGGGCTTTTTCTAGCACTACTCTATGTGCAGGTGATGATCGTAGGAGACCCAAGATAGAGATCTATGCTGGCACTTTCCCTAGATGTTCGACAAGATTATAATCAGATTGAGCTGGAAGACTAGGTGGAGGACCGCGAATGGTGACACGATCCCGGTGAGTGGTAATAGGGCAATCCGTAGATTTGCCCTTGATTGTGAGGGTAGACACTCGAATCTCTTCAAAACGACTTACAATGGAATCAAAGGAAGTGGAAGCATGATTGATACCTTTACCTCTATCCTGAGGAGGAGGTGGACCATGATGAGGGAATGGTTCCTTGTACATATTGAGATCTTTGTTTGTGTGTTGAGCTAGTGGTTCATTCTCAAAAGTGATTTGGTTGCCTTCGATGAGATTTTGGATTAAGTGCTTGAGCTTCATGCATGATGCGGTTCGATGCCCTTTGCTCCTATGGAATTCACAGTATTCATTTTCTTTATACCGCGCAGTTTTGTAAATAGGTTCACCATATGGGGGAGCGTTAGGTTCACCATATGGGGGAGCGTCCGGTAAGGTGATGAGCCCTTTGTGTAAAATCTGTTGTAGGACCGACTCTATAGGCACTCCCAAGGGAGTGAATTGACGTCGCGGTAGGTAATCTTGTTGAGGTCGCTCCTGTTGTCGTTGTTGTTGATTTTGATACGGTTGTTGCTATTGTTGCTGTTGTTGAGGTGGAGCTTGACTTGGTTTGGAGAGCTGCAGCGGTGTTTGCAACGTTTGGACATGTTTAGAATCGACCACCCCATCATTGACCATGTTTTTGTTCTTATTCCAATATTTGGGTTTATCGCTTGATTGTTGATGAGGAGCATTTTCTTTCGTTTCTTTGAAGATTTTGACCACACCCTTAGCAATGAGGGCTTTTTCAATGTTGATTCCCTTGTATGTGATTTCGTCGAAGGTTGTAGCACTAAGAATTTGCAAATGGAAACCTAACTCTTGGTTGAGGTTCTGCACAAATATGCTAACAAGCTATTTCTCAGGAATCTTGAAAGGGAATTTGCTAGCCATTTGTCTCCATCGTTGAAGGAAAGAAATGAAAGTTTCACCATTTTTCTATTTATTATTGCATAGATCGGTCATGGAAATCTCATGCTTTGTGTTGTAAGAAAAATGGGTGGCAAATTTCTCTGCTAGCTCGTTAAAAGACTTGATTCCTGTGGGTAAGTGTGAGAACCATTCTATAGCTTGACCTCCAAGATTGTGAGGAAAGAGATGCATAAGATATGTGTTGTTATGTGAGACCTTGAAGCAAGCAAGATAGAATTCCCTGAGATGGTCTTTTGGGTCACCTTTTCCTTTGTATTTATCAAACTTAGGAATAGTAAAATTTTGAGAAAACGGGATCATTGGTAATGACCGATCAAAAGGATATGGACACACTTCCTCTAAAGAGAAGGTCTTCTTGGTGTGGCCAAATGTAAGATCAGATAGCTGTTGTTGAACTTCTAAGATCTTGAGCTCCATTGCTGTGGGAGGGGTTGGAAACATCTCCTGTTGCCCTAGAAGTGGTTGCGGTTGCCCATGCGGAAGATTGTAGTGTAAGCCATGAGCCCTGGCATTATAAGGGTCGTAAGATTGGTTGGGGTCATATGCGTTGTACGTTGGGTTGAGATTGGGTTAAAAGTGGATGCTTTAATTTGGTAGAGGTGGAGGTGGTGCTAGGTAAGATTGTTGGCTTTGTGATGGTTGAAGGAAAGAATTTGGTGGAGGAAAGCTAAAGTTTGTTGGGTTGGGTTGCACTGGCGGTACATAGCTTTGGGAAACTTGATGTTGGGAATGTTGAGGGTGGATAGGCAAGGTGTTGAAGAAATTAAACGATGACGAATGTAGCGGAGGAGGGACATAGGTAGAAGTGATTTGTGATGGTTGAGGTGGATTGATGATGAGTGTAGAAGAATGTTGTGGTTGGGGTTGCATGACTCTAGTCGGTTGAGAGACATGAAGGTTTGATGATATAGGAGGTGGTATTTGTTGAGACCCTTGTTGCATGGCTACATAGTTGTTCCCCGGATTGTAATTTGGTGGGAAACCTATTCGTGATGGAGTAACCAAGATTCCACTTGCGATTGGTGTGGACACTTTAGGAGGTTGTTGCATATTTGATTGAGCTAATGTGGCTTGCTTAGCTAGCTCCGCTTGACGTTGGAGAGTTTCTTGCTGATTTTTGTAGATCTCCATAGGAGTCAGAAGCGGTGATATGGCCCTCGGGTTTTGATAAAGGGGATTCCTATATTGCGAGCTTTGTTCAGGTAAGGGCGTAGTCACTGTTGACATGGTTTGGACCGCCTGTATGGCACTTAGCGTGTTGTTTGTCTCCTTGAGAGTGGATAGATCAAAATCTTGAGGTAACTTGGCTCCTTGCTCTACAAGTAAGCCAAAGAAGTGATCTTAGTTCTCATTAAGGATTTTGTCAAAGGCAGCCACGACTCTAGGCTCTTGTATGAATTCATCAAGATCTTGCCCATCTTCTTGAGAGGATTGACCTATTTCAAAGTGTCGCTCTTCTTGAGATGGGGCTAGATCTGCAGTATAACCTTGAGGGACAAAATCCGGAGGCATGCCGGTGGTGTATTGAGGTGTACTTATCAAAGGAATCCTACCTTCTTGAGGATTGTTAGGTTGGTCAAGCTGCGGCATGTTTGGAGAATTGGTGGATCTTTCCGTGGGTGTTCTAGGAGTGACCTTGGGAGTAATGTTGAGACAACCTGATTGTGGTGTGCGAGGAGGCGACTTGCGCTTCCTAGGGACAACTTGCTTGGACTTCATAGTTTGCTAGAGCCTAGTGGTTACCATGGAATACACTAGGACGAAAAAAGGTAATGCTAGGTTTTTGCTTGTGCTTTGAAAAAGACAAACTTTGATGCACAATGTACTAGACCAAAGGCGCTATACTGTTTGACCAAGGGCACAGGATTGTGCAACCAAAAGCGTGCTACTGTTATACCAAAGGCGATGGACTGAGCTACCAAAGGCAAAGTATTGCTATACCAAAGGCGAGCTAAGGCGACCAAAAGCAAGCTACTGTACCACTAAGGGCGAGCTGCTGTAATACCAAAAGCGCTGAAGTAGTGTCTGATGCAAAAAATTTTTATTTCTGATTGGATTTTTTTTGTTTTGGCAAGAGAAAACATAGCAAACAAAGTTGGCAACCAAAAACAAGACTGACACAATAGATAGTGTATGTTTGAGACTCACAAAAAGCGTAATGTTTCCATAGGTATGAGACAGTTGCAGACAAAATAATCAAGCACTTTTTATCCCTAGAGATAAGGTTTTATTGCAGTAGATTAGCTCACAGCTTAATACTTCGTCGATAAAAATATCATTCCATAAAGGTGTCAGATATTTAGTATCTTTGCGAGAGACGATAGGTAGGGATATCTCACCCTCCCCTTAGAAAGCTCAAGTAGGTCACAAGAGCTTTATGGCCAAGGGAATACTATCTCTTCTCAAGGGAGCCAATGGTGAGTATCTTAAGGGGTTAAATTGATTCCCCTTGCACTGATGATTACCGCAATGTTCGGAGGTAGATTGGGTAGTCTCTATCTAGAATGGTTCTTAGTAACTTTGAGGGACCAACGCCTTACGAGCAATGCGACAAGCTACTAAAAGCTTTAACCAATCCTACTAAGAGTATCAAACACTTCGCTCAATGTGAAAATCGTTTCCACAAAGAGCTAGTACACCTCTTTTCAGTTTGGCACCACAAGGTAAGGCTGACGTCAGTTAGGACTTAGATTTCGCCTTATCCCTCTTATATAGAGGTTCAAAGGAAAACTCCGCTTAGGGTCATCCCTTTTGGATGAAGCGCAATCCAAAAGTAGGCCCTTCTAAAGGAAGTACTAAAATGTAAGAGCAAGCACGTCAAACAAAGGTTTAATTGTCCCGTTATAGGAAAAATAAGGTGCAACTAAATTAGGCACACACACGTTTGTAGTTGTCAATTGTCCCTTATGAAATTGAAGTGTTTGGCATTCATGTCCATTGTCCCTTAGAAAATTAAGGTGTTTTCGCATACATGTCCATTGTCCCTTAAGAAAAGCAATATGTTCCTAAGACTTAAATTGCTGAAATGATTTGTTCAATTATCCTTTAAGAAGGCAATGTGTTTCTAAGACTTAGTGAGATAAATCAAGATTTCTTCAATGCTCGTCCTGCATGAACATGTTAAAAACACCTATTTGCTCTGTGTGAGTGATAAGAGGCTACAACAAGTCAGTTAGTTCCACAAAAATTCACAAGTTAGCAAAAACAAAATAATTTGACCAAAAGCGAGTTACTGCTATACCTAAAGCGCTGCACTGTATTTCTAAAAGCGATGTGATGCAAACCAGAAGTGTCATACTATACTTTCAGAAGCACTGAACCAGATCCAGAAGCACTATATTGTGCTTCCAAAAGCGTGATACTATAAAGCCAAATGCGTTGCACTGTCTCAGATCACAAAAAAGTTAGGTTCTATCAAAATAACTAGATCCAAATAGGATTTCATGATTGATCTACTGTTCTGAAAAGTAAATATTTGATAGACCTGTATCCTGAAATCTAGAAAACTAAGAAGGTGTAGTAACAAGATAGGTTAACTCCAATATCAAAAATACCCCTAAATAAATCAGCTTAGGAAGTATTAAGACAGTTGAAAGACAAATACAACAGCTTGTCAGACAAATCAACAGGTATGTAATGAATAAAACCCTGCAAAAACACCAATCGAAGTCAATAAAACCTAAATAGTTGAAAGTGCTTAACGATACTACCAAGAGCGTCGTTCTGTGTTACCAAAAGCGCTTCTCTGTGCTACCAGAAGCACCGCAGAATCGCCTGAGGGCGTTGCACTGTATCTCCAGAAGCGCTTTAGGATACTGCCAAAAGCAATTTTATGTGTCTCTTGCACTGTATCGTACTGTGACTTAAAAAAAATCAATTTCTCAAAGAAAAAGAGGGATTAGTGGGTCCCACTGGGCGTGCCAGAATGTGTATGAGAAAAAATTGATTAAATCAAAACTAATAAAACCAAAACCAATCACATAAAGCGAACCAATCTAAGTAAAAGCCATTATTGTCAAATCAAAGAAAAATGAAAGCTCTTACCAAAATATGTATTGTTCCCTTTGGAGGAGTGTAAATTGCTCAAGGAAGTTGTGAAACCATAGATGCAACAAGCAAGTAGTGTGCTCAAGAGATCAATGTTAAGAGATCGTGAGGTTGCTCAATCAACGCGTTTGTATGGTCAAAGCGCTATTAAGTATGCCTGAAAATAAGATCGAAGAGAGAGGGTCAATAAAGGAGATGAGGGGGGTTTATATAGATTTCAATAGAGATCGATCAATGGTCCAGATAATTCAGAAGAATCAATGGAGGAGAACAGTTGAGGAACGTGTAACAAATAAGAAGAAGCCAAGTGTCTTACTTTCTTTTGCATGAGAGGAGTTATCAAGAATAGAAGAATGAGTTAAAGCAATTAACAGAATGTAATGATCAGTTAAGTGATTTAAAACAAGAAGAAGAGATTTGCATGAGAATAAGAAGATATTTTGCTTTATTAAATATTAGAAATATTTAATTGCATGAGCAAGAAAGCTTGAGTTATTTTAGAGATAACTCAAATTTAGAAGAAAAAACAATTTAAATAAATAATTGATTTATTTAAATTTAAAGTAGATATTTTGGAAGAAATAATTAAATAATTAGAATTATTTAATTTAGAAGATTTGAAAGCAAATTAAATAAATAAATTTATTTAATTGTTGTGCATGATTTTGGAAGAATGATTTTGATTTAATTAAATAATTTAAAAATTATTTAATTGTAGATAAGAGGGAATTTGTGGTGAATTAATTAAATAATGGATTTATTTAATTAATGGAGACTTGAGATTTGGACAGAAGATAATGATCTAATTAAATAATTAAAATTATTTAATTGTGGAAGAATAGTAGAGGAATTTGATTTAATTAATTAAATAAAGATAATTTATTTAATTAATGTCACAATTTTGGGATTTAGAAGAATTTAGTGATTTTGGTGAAATTAATTAAATAATTTGATTATTTAATTAACGTTGAAATACAAGTGATTAGACAGATGACGAAATGCAAGTAGTGCGACGACTTGGTCATTTTAGGGTGTCTACACCCACTTTATTATCCCTTCTGTGAAAATGTGAAATCTGCCTTATTATTTACTTAACCATTTATTCATAATTTTTACCTTCCCTTTGATAATATTTATACTTTATTTATTGCTCCACCAAGTTTTTGAAGAGACCCTCAACACACTCACTTCGATATCAAAATGTCTCTCTGATATCATTTAAAAAGCTCCAAGGCTGCATCCAAACACCAGATTCGGTCATATCTGTAATCATGTGCCTTATTTACACCTCCACATTCTGCATACATATCGCCAGAATAATTGTTGAGTGCCACTACATTTCTCTGAGGCATTTCCCAAATAGTTCACATTTCTTGTATTTACTTCCACATTCTTAGGCTGCATTCTCTATTGTAGCACTGCACCGCTTCTAGGGTTTCTGCCTAGATCCTTACATTGATGTGAGAAATATTAGGGTTTCTTTATCACTGCATATAATTCTACTTCTACTACTTATTCAGATAAGCATCATTCAATTTTCTTTAAAAGTTGTGTATACCACTTGTTCTTGAGATCCGAAGTGGCACACTATCCCTATAAAATTTATTTTGTAGGCCACAAGACTGCCTTGCTTTACATTCACAATCTACATTGTGAGACTTCTCATCCTAGATATTTTCCTTGTGATCAAGGATACTAAGGTTTTGTCCAATGCATTCATATTTTTCCATTTGTTCAGTCTAATAAATAGAAGCCTTGCGTGCTGGTGTAACTGTAATCATCATTTGTACATAGTTCTCCAATTCCCTTATAATCTATAGGTTTTACCATTATGAGATAACATCAGATCCTCTTGAACAATGTAAATTATTATTTCTTCTCGAATTGAAATCCATATTATCAGTAGTGTAGCCAGACTTTTGGACATCATTGATATCTCCCAAAATCATAGAAGGCTTTCCTAATGCTTTTGGATCTACCTCCGCATTATAAGCATGTTTCCATGCGTTTGTATCCCCCATTTAATCGTAGGTAGTTTTACGCACATTTTATATTCACATCACCGCATATTATAATTCTCAGCTTTGTCAATGTATATCAAATATAGCTTCCAGACCCACTTCATCGGCAGATCAGAGAGACTCAAAAACTCCTCATTCCGATGCTAATGAGTCTCCTCGATATTATTTTTAATAATATATTATATACTCGTGTGCTTTGGTCCATCGAAGGGACTCACCAATTGGTCATTTCGACATCGTAAAGTCTCTTCAAAAATAATTTTGTGTCCACCTGATTGTAATATCTGTTTCATCTACCATGTTTATCAAATCTCATTTACTTCTATGTGAAAATTCAACTACATACGTAATGCCAGGAGTAGCTCTTGAAGGCTATTGAGCATCATGACGATGATTGAAAAGAGAAGAGCCCCATGAAGAAAATTTTTGTGATTGCCAGTAGTTGCATTGTAACTATTGTAAATACAAAGACTAATACATAGGAGGCACGCTACTGCCAAAATTGTAATCAAAATTGGCAATTGCATTGTAAGACCCAGAACCCCTTTTAAAAAAAATTCCTTAGCATATTCTTGTTTGTTGTGGAGTTGATGTGTGGCCAAATTTATCAAAACTTATATCAAACCATTCATATATCTCTTTATGATATTTATCACAGATTTGCTTTGGAGTGCAGTTCTCCTCCATTGCCTTGGTTTCTGTGGCTGTGCCATATTCATCAGTGCCACAAATATATATCAAATTATAATTCCTCCCATGATAATATTGGGCAAAGACTTCTACACTTAGAACACATCTTATTAAGTTTCTGAGATGTGGTACATTGTTCACATAAGGAAGTGCACTTGTGATTAACACATTTCTCTTTCTAGGATCTGGCAGCTTGGGAGCAGCAATAACTTCTTTACCTCTAATTTCTGCAACTTCTCCCATGCTAAGACTTAGTTGCTCCTATAATTTTGGCGAAGCTAGATTTTTGACTCATCTCTCTGGTCCAATATTTCAGAGTCATTTGCACATTTAAACAAATCATTGCACCGTGTACAACAAAAGTTGTTATCCATTACAGTGAAAACATCAAAACTTTCATCACATTTTGGACAAACGTAGGATTCTTGCACATCTCTTCTCTTACCATGACTGGAGGACAACTTTTTGTTCACATGATGAAGCCTATATCTTAACACATCATAAATCTATGCATAGTCTAAACAAATATAAGTTATTGTTCGAAACCTTTTCTTTTCTTGATATTCACCTCATTTGTCATTTTTATTTCCTCTTCCTTTCTTTTTATCATTGTTGTTTTTTTCTTCACTTTTGTCTTCTCTGTTTTCACCATCTATAATAGATGGATCATCATCATTAACTTTGGAACTCTTTATTTCCTCTTTACGATATTCCAAATTGATGAGTTTCTCCTGATGGAAAAAGTGCAAAAGACTTGTAACTTGTTTGCGATGTACATTTAACATGTTGTTACATTGGAAAATGTCCCCTTGGGGGTTTTTCCCTCTTAAGGTTTATCTCCTGGGTCCTGTTTATGCATTTAGAGTATCTTTCATGTTAATCTGACTTCCCGATGAGAAAACCCTGAAGTTCCATGGCAATTTGGACTCAAGGGATGCATTTGTGACAAATCCTATCTAAAATAGGGGGGGTGGATGTGGGCATCCGTATCGTAGTCCTACCCTATTTTAGGTCAGGCCTAATTTCAAAGTGTTGGTTTGTGACCGTTATTTAGGTCCTATGCCGACACAGTAAGTTTCAATTACAGAATTCTTGGTGGGAATGTTTATAGTTGCATATATAAGCATGTTTAGGAATTCATTTTTAAACTAGATGGCACTTTGGATTCATGAGCTTATGTGAAAGTGATTCAAGGCATTCATTGTGTGTTGTAGAGTAGACTTTGTATTGTTATTGTGTTTGTATTTGCAGATTTGGCAGCCATCTCCTCATGACACGAAGAGCATCTTCATTTGATGAGATCTTCACTACAAGGTGATATCAATTATGTTTTCAATCATTTATCATTTGGATTTTGCCTCTATCCCATAGGGGTACGCACTCTTTCTCTGCCAATGGTGTTCGGAAGACTTGAATGTCTCTTCAGGGCTTGACTGAGGCAAGCCTCTAAACACCACAACCCCTTTCCACACTCCTTTTGATTAAAGGTTACAAGTGTCGCATCTGGAAGAAGTTGAGTTATAGGGAAGGTCAGCGAGCATCAAGGATTCAAGATCTGGAAAGAAGCCAGACACTAGAGCTTTTCCTAGACTCAAGTGCTAGTCCTTGTGTCCTCCATAGTTGAATTCCTAAAAAATGGAAGTTATAGTGTAGATTAGTGTCAGAAGGAGATCAGGATTCCACAAAGAAATTGGTACCTTGGACTTGGGTGCCCGCTCATTAGTCCCTGATTGTTCCAATTTCCAAACATCAAAATTTGGTACGTATTTGATTATCATTTAGCATCTCTGTGTACGAGCATTTTCAATTATTTGTCTATTTGCTTCTAAATTGATATAATTAGGGTTTTGAGCATAATTGGGCTTAATTGAATAACAAATCTACACAATTCCAATTTTCCCTACATTCCAAGTGACTGCAGTCCTAATAGTAGATTCCTACTCGACCTAAAGTCCTTGAATGTTTAAGGTGAAAGGAGGATTCACATGAACCATCAAATTAAACCCTCTTACAAATTTCACCTTAAACATTTTGGTGAACCCATGTTTTTAATGAATTTGGAACCTTGATAAGTGTTTTTATTCAGATTTACATTCATTTCATTCATTCATATCATTGTTCATCTTATTGCATTTGAAAAATTACAAAAAAAATTGAAAAATTTGGAAAATTTTGAAAAAATTGGCATTTTTAGCTTGCATTTTCATATAATTTGAACTAGTTGGAATTTAATTTCAATAAATTTCTATCATTATCATCAGATATGATTTTTAATACAGAAATTTTTCATCCATCATTCATTTAGATTGCATTTTTATGCTTAAATTGATAAAAAATTGCTTGAAATTGTGCATTTTTTCATATAACCTAGTTTTGCATTAGCTAGGGTTTGTAGTCAAAATCTTGTTTCAGATTTTAATACAATTTTAAAACACTCATTAGGACTAATTTATAACTGTAGTGTTGCATCATAGTGGTTTGCTTGCAAAATTTCATGCCTAGGGTTTGAAAACCTTGATTTTTCACTAGAGTTTGGCCTTATCATCTCTCTAGATTTGCACCATAGGCATGTTGTAAAGAATTTTTCTGCACTAATTGGCTATTATCAGGGTTATTATCTTCTGCCCCTCATAAAATTATTTACAACACCTTTTTATTGGGCCCTTATAGTGGAAATTTGGTGAAAATTTGCATATTTTAGCTATATTTTCCCTAGGGTTTGACCTTGAGTTGCACTACAAGCATGTTGTGACAGATTTTTTGGAAGTAGGTGGCTGTTATTACTATTATAATTTTCTATCCATCATCATTTTCCTCACAACACCCTTTTCCATACTCTTTTGCATTGAAATTTGGTGAAAAATCGCATATTTTGGCTATATTTGACCTAGGGTTTGACCTAGATTTACATTCCAAGTGCATTGTGAAAGATTTTATAGCTTTAGGTAGCTAATATTACTGATATAATCTTATTTACCTCCTAAAATTCTTTACAACACCCCTTTTGTTGGGTCTTTGCATTGAATATTTGTGAAAAATTACATATTTTAGTGTATTTTCACTAGGTTTTGACTTGTCATCACTCTAGAGTAGCATCAAAAGTGTGTTGTGAAGGATATTATAGATTTATTGGATTGATATGAGACATATTATTTTCTTGTCTTGATCAATTTCCTTACAACACCTTTTCTTTCACTTATTTGCATTGGAAAAGTTGAAAAAATCAAGCGTTTTAAGTCATTATCATACATAGTTTTGCACTTATCTTTTGCATAACTTTTGAAAATTTGTTAAAATATAATTTTACATTGATGTTAAAATAAATTTCACCATGACATCTTCATCTCATTTCTCTTTGGTATCTTTATATACATATATCAAGAACTTCGAGAGTTTCTACAAATTTCTTAACATGAATCCTCATGTTCTCACTTATATACAAGCTATGTATCACAAGAATATATTTAAATGCTCTTCATTTTAAATCCTTGACTATGTATCTAATTATGACAACTTCATATCTCTCATGAATCAACACCCTTGGGTAGTAGAAGATTTGACAAGACACATTGAGAATGATGAGAGTGAAAGTTCTCTTAATGCTTTGGATTTAATAGCTCAAACATATGGTGATGACGATGATGATGATTCCATAGATTATCCCACTTCTCCTACAATTGAATGTTCAAGAACCTTAGATGAGAAGACTATGGATATCTCTATTAATGATACAACACCTTTCCTTCTTAACAACACAATACCTTCCTCTCATACCATCGCTCTCCTTGGCCAAGATGTAGCATTAGTGGATGAGAAAAGGTCTCTCCCATTAAATCCTTTAGGGATGGATGTTGGGTGCAATCAAGAGGAAAACAATGTTAATTCAATATTCATTAATATACTTTGTAGCAATATTCCTAAGATAGTTGTGTGGGGCACCTAGTGCACCTTCTTGTTTAAAACTGGTGATTACAGCTCAAGGTGCTCAACAACCACCTAAACACCCCGATCACATCTACAAATATGCACAATAAATTTCTCAACCAAGTCAAGGTTTTCAAAATGTGTCCCAACATCCCATAATTGCTCACACATACAACACCCGTAATAACAAGCAAAGTAAGCAAGCACCGCATGTGCCTGTCTCTCTTCCATGTTGTCAACCTATGCTCCCTCCACCACCTCGTCTTACTCATAACAGTGGTCAAGAATATGATCTTGTCAAATAGCTTTGCGCTACTCCAGCTAAGATCTCTCTTTGGGATTTAATACAAACATCACCTACATACCATGGAATTCTCCAAGAAGCTTTACAAAAGGTGATTGTGCCACCTACTGTTAAGCCAAATGATGTAGTAGCTCTATTAGATTGTATGCATGAGACAAAAATGGATATTCTCTTTCAACCACATGAACTACCATCAATTGAAGTTCAAAACCAATATGACCCACTTATAATCTTTCTCACAATAAATAAAACATTGGTAAAGCATGTTATGATAGATAATGGATCAACTTTGAATGTTTGAGTATGCATTTGTTACATAAGATTAAGGTTGACACATCTTTAATCAAACCAGATAGCATTAGTATTCGTGGCTTTGATAATGTTGGATGACAATTTGTCGGTACTATAACTCTACCTATACAAGTAGGACATGTGATTGTGCCTACCTTGATTCATGTCATGCCTTGTTCTCTATCTTACAACATGATTCTTGGTAGACCTTGAATTCATGCATTAGGGGAAGTCCCTTCCATCCTATATCATTCAATCAAATTTATACTTAAAGGTAAACTTCATACTATTCATGCTGATCCTGAACCATATAACTATCTACATATTGAAATGCACAAACCAGTTTACAATCATATGAGCTTAAACAATTTGTGAGGTGATCCATCAATGCCTCTTGCCACGGATAATGTTGTGTAAGACTCTAAACCATCGAATGCACTTTTTGGTGATGATTGGGGTCCATTAGATTTTACTCCTTCCTTTAATGGGGAATATACAATTAATGACTCTGACACATCCAAAGTTGTGTCTATCTCATCTAAACAATCTTTGGAAACACCTAAAGTCTCCTTGATAGTGAATAAAGACAATACTTTTTCTTATACTACAAATTATGAGACCTATGAGGCTTCACCATCTTATAAGGAAATGACATCCCTCTATGGTCGAGGATTTAAAATCCTTTATAACAACTGTGACTATGTCAGTAAGGGATGTGGTGTAAATCAACAAGGGATTTAAGTACCTATAGAATCTTCTTCAAGAATAATCCTTTTAAAGAAAAGAAAGCCTCTCGTCATCCTAAACTCAATGTTAATGCAATTTCAACAATACTAAATCAACATGAGAGATATCCTAGATATGTATGTTCTTAATGATGGTACTACTAGGTATGTATTTCTAACCCTTTACCTCTCGTGATGTGTTTCCCCCGTGATGTGTTATGTATTGTTTAGGCCTCATGGGATGACCCTTGATTCTCTTGTAAGGTCCAGGATACTAGGAGACTGCCTTCATTGTGACCCTTCTTCTATTTGTATCATCATTCTTCTATATTGCTTCTCCTCTATTTTCATTGTTGTGTGTTGTGTCTTACGGACATAGCATTGTGGTTGGTGACTTGGGGCACCCTCCTACGTGATTGTCCCTAAGGCACTTGTTTTTCCTCTCTTGATTTATTGTTTCCCTTCCTCTAGTGTTTCTATCTAGCGAGCATTGACAAAAAACATATTATATTGATGCAGACCTAATGTCCCTTTAGCGAGAAATTAAAAATTGGACTTAGTTCCTATATGATGATGGAGTTGATATATATTATCTGATGCTTGGCTAGTAGAATCACTCTGTACACTTTGTCGTGTGATCTTGATGATGTCTTATCTCTCTTAAAAAACATAACAATACTATTGCTTTGTGCACTTTGTTTGTCTTTAAATCTCGCCTTGGTGACACTCGGTTTTGAGATTTTTGTGGTATAGCCCCACGGTTATACCCAATCTCTGAATTCATAGTATAACCTCAGCTCTTTGTGTGATTGATCATATGCATTGTTGTTATCATGATTATTTGGACTCTAACACTTTTCTTGTAGGGATGTGTTAATGGGAGCATTTGGTGATCATAAAGTACATGTCACTTCTGGGGGGCATGGGCTTTGTGAGAGCTTGTGTTCCCTTGTGTGTTTTCTTCCTACCTTAATGTGGTTGATATCGCTACCTGATATCAACCACCTTAAGGTGGGGACATATATAAGGTAAGCTATCTATTGTAGATGTTAGCAATGTGTTTGTTCTCAGGTGTAGTCTTGAAGATTGGTGGTGATGAGTCCCTCCTACACTGAGATTTGTTTGAAATCTATCATTTAAGCCCTCTGCGGAGGCAGGGATATCGCATCCCTTTTCTATCTTAAGTCCTCTGCAGAGGTGGGGATGGTGCATTTCTCATGGAGAGTGTACATCCTGTCATTTTCAAAAGTCCTCATGATGAGGCAGGGAGCGGTTATGTGACTAACTCAACCCTTACGTGTGTCTTCGGTGATTGTTGTGGTGAAGCCCAATCATCGGTGTGTTCTTATAATGTGCCTAAGATGGTGTTGAACCTAGAAATAGGGACACTCCATCGCTTGTCTGTCGTGTTTTCTCCATGTATTCCAAGTGTGTGTGTATTGTGTGTTTGTTCCCAAACATAGTTTAAAGATTGGTGGCAATGAGTCCCTCCTATGCTTTGGGATTTGTACGACGTGCTTATTTTATTTGGCATGTATTGCACATGTGTTTCCCCATATGTAGTTTAAATACCAGTGGCAATGAGTCCCTCCTACATTATGAGTGGTGTGTTTACTTTCCTGTACTTGCATTTGCATTTCATATATGAAAAGAAAAAGAAAAGAAAATCATCACTATCTTCTCTGTATTCACTGTATTCACTATGTTTTACGTGTCTTCAATGTTGTATTCTCCATGTTTTGCATGACTATAACTGTCTTCTCTGTGTTTTGTGTGCCTATTACAGTCTTCTCTGTGATTGGCATGTCTTCTCCGTGCTTTGCATGTTCGGGATATGCACTCTTTCTCTGACAATGGTGTTCAAAAGATGTGAATATCTCTCTGGGGCTTGACTGAGGCAAGCCTCTAAACACCACAACCCCTTCCCACACTCCTTGTGATTACAAGTTATAGGTGTCACATCTGGAAGAAGTAGAGTTGCAGGGAAGGTTAGCAAGCATCAAGGATTTAGGATCTGGAAAGAAGCTAGACACTGGAGGTTTTGTTGAACTTAGGTGCTAGTCCTTGTGTCCTCTGCAGTTGAATTCTTGAAAATGGAAGTTACAATGCAGATCAGTGTCAGAAGGAGATCAGGATTCCACAAAGAAACTGATACCTTGGACTCTGGCACCCACTCATTAGTCCCCGACTATTTCTC
Source organism: Cunninghamia lanceolata (assembly GCA_027924645.1). Lineage (NCBI taxonomy): Eukaryota > Viridiplantae > Streptophyta > Pinopsida > Cupressales > Cupressaceae > Cunninghamia > Cunninghamia lanceolata. The sequence goes on along the minus strand of BSBN01001221.1, from coordinate 6,081,565 downwards.
TTTCTGAACTTTGAAATCTAGCACGCATTTGATTATCATTTAGCATCTCTATGTATGAGCATTTTTTGTGATTTATCTGTTTGCTTCCGAATTGGTATAATTAGGGTTTTGAGCATAATTGGACTTAATTGAACAACAAATCTACACAATTCCAATTTTCCCTACATTCCAAGTGACTGTAGGCCTGATAGTAGATTCCTACTTGACCTAAAGTCCTTGAATGTTTAAGGTGAAAGGAGGATTCACATAAACCATCAAATCAAACCCTCTTACAAATTTTACCTTAAACACATGTTAACCAAATCTTCTTCTTTAACCCATTGTATATTTGTTAGGTGATCAAGGATCAGCACTCCAAGTCCTTTGTTATTGCTCTGGCTAGGCTTTTTCTTCTTCTCCAGGGCAGGAGCCTCATCATAGAATGCCCTCGCCATCAACGTCACAACCTTTTTAAAGTATTTGTTGGATTCATTGGAAAATTCTTGAGATATTATGTTGTTATTGAACTTAGACAAGATGCTTCTCTTCTAAGAAAATGCAGAGGCCCAGATGGAATGCCACACTTGACTTGAACTGGCTAAGCTTTTGTTTTACAATGTTGTGTCTAAGAGGCTAAGTCACATTTTAGAAATTCATTAGTTCTTTGCTTGAGAGGTTGTGCCATTATCAATGGTTGCACCTTATATTTGCAGTTGTATGTGATCATATGTTGAGCTTTATATTAGATAGTGCCTTTAATCTTACTTGAACTTTACTAATATCTATGCCTATTGTACTATTGGGAATTTTAATAAGGCCCACACGGTGCCATGAAATCTCTATTGTCTGACAATGTGGGACAAGAGACTCTTGGGGAAAACTTACTTTCCAAAGCTTTATCAGAATGGTAGGTGGCAAAGTTGTAGTTAGGACTATTATAGCCTATACCATGCAGAGCACCACCTAATTGTTGACAGATGGAAACTTGATTGCTTGTTGGCACAACATCAATACTTGTGACCTAGACCAAATCACTAGAATTCTCAAACTTAGCTGAACATGGCTCCACCTCATGCTGAACATGAAGCAAAAAATATTTCATGATGTGACTATCAAGTACTGCAATCAACTTTCTCACCATGGGAACCTAAATTTTTGCAAAATATTGAAGGAAATTTTAGGTTCCAATAGATTGAAAGTTATTTAGGGACATGTCTAAAGATGCTATGTTCAAAGTTTGAGCCTCCAGTATGAAGATTTGAGTGAGTTATGTTTACTAGAGTGAAAACTACTTTTTCTATATATTTGGTGGTGATAGGGAGAAAGTATTTGGCTTCGCATTCCTCCGCATTGAAGTTTTATGGTCTGCGGTTCTAGAGATAAGTTTGAGATGATGTTATGCAATTCAAATGGTTTGTGATTTGGTGGTTTGCAAGTGATCTTCTCTTTATGGCAGTGGCTGACAGTGTTGTTCAAGTGCTCCGGTTTGAAGAATCTTATGAATAAAGTGATCAGAGGTGGTGCGAAAGTTCTTGATGATTATAATGTGCTTGTGGATGTCTCTTGATTGTGTTCCTATCTTTTGATTGGTCTGCAGAGAATAATTTGGATCATGGAAGAAGACTGTTCCTAGAAGACTTAGTGTTAACACCTGTCTTAGTTGACTCAGTTGTTCTCACTACTTGCGGAGATGCATTGAAGATTGTGGAAGCATGTCATAGCATGGAAGATTGCATTTGAGTCCCAACTAAGGTGTAATGTGATCCACATACATCTTTTCCTTAGCTAAGCTTGTTTAGGTCTAGACCTATTTCTATGTATGTTTGTAATGCCGACCTTGGAGATTGTTCTAATGGTTGATGAATGTAATGCTAACCTTGGAGATTGTTGCAATGGTTGATGAATGTAATTCCAACCTTGATGTACATTCCAAGGTTGATGAATTGTATAAATACTTGTAAAGATGTCATGAAATTGTATCTAAGTGTGAAGAGATGAACATATAGCAGTGTGTGTGTGAAGAAGGCAGAGTAGATAAGAAATATTGTGCTGCAATGGAACTGAACCCTAGCATGGAGTAGATGTTGCTATCTCAGTTCACCAATTTGGAAGTGAGCCGCACACCGACAATGAGCCTCTTCTATTGGCAGTGAGCCTCTTTTGAGCAATGAGCTCTAGGTAGTGAGCCCCAAGGTAGTGAGCCTCTAATTTTTGGTATTGATATAACTTATTTATTCCTGTGGGCTAACACCCACCGTGGTTTTTCCCTTATAGGGTTTTCCACGTAAAAATCTAGTGTCTCATGTGATGAATGTGTTATTGAGTTGAGTTTCATGTTTCATGCTTTCATGGTTAAATCTTATTAATAGTGATTAAGGAATTGATGAGTTAACATTCATAAATGGTTAAAGTTTTTGAGACAAATGATTCACCCTCCCCCTCTTAGTTGTCTTCTGCATTTCAACAATTGGTATTAGAGCAAGGTTGCTCAAAAGAAAGCCTAACAACTTGAGGTAGATCTAGGATGTCTTACAAGAAGGAAGCTTTGCAATCCGATGGAACAAATTATGCTCTCTGGAAGGTACGAATGAAAAGCCATCTCCTTTGTCTCAGTTATAGAGTATGGAAAGCAACTGAGAAAAAAATATACCATGCCTCAAAATGGTTTAACGAATGAAGATGAAATCAAAGAATATGAGCTAAATATAAAAGATAGAGATACTCTGTTAAGTGATTTGTTTAATACTGAACTAATAAAGGTCATGGATCTAGAATTTGCTCATGAAGTCTCAGAAAAGATAGAAAATCTATATGAAGGGGATGAATCTATAAAGAGTGCCAAATTACAGGGTTTGAAAGTGAGATATGAAAGTTTAAAGATGAGCAAAGATGAAAACATAACAACATACATGCAAAAAGTGGATGGAATTGTCAATGGAATAAAAGGTATGGGAGGAAAAATTAAGGATAAGGAAGTTGTGATGAAAATTCTTAAGTCATTACCTAAGTCCTATAGACACAAGGTAGCTACAATTGAAGAAGTAATGACTACACAAGAAGTCACTAAGGATCAGCTGCTAGGAAAGCTTACAACTTTTGAGATGAAAGAGTTTGGTGATGCCTTGCCAAAGATTGAGACTACCTTCAAAGCCAACACTTCAAGGAAGATTTCTAGAGCTGAGAAGTACAAGGTGGAACCTAATGATGAGCTTGATGAAATTGAAGCCAACCTTGCTAATAGACTACAAAGAGACTCTAGTAAGTTCAAAGGCAAATTACCTTTCAAATGTTTTTCATGTGGTAAGATTGGTCACTATAGTTCTAGATGTCCAAAGAGAATTGAGAGAGGTAAGAAGAAATTTGAAAGTAAACCTAGGATTTTAAAGAAATACTATAATGCCAGAGATGATGTTGATGAAGGTGTAACATATGATGAATCTGATAATGCTAGTACTAGTGCAAATGAGTGCTTGTTCATTGCAATAAAAGAAGAACATGTGTCTATTAATCCTGCTAGTTGTGTAAAGGAAAAAGAACCAGTGGAAGAAAGTGCTTTGACTGTTTAGGTTGAGAAAGATAAGGATGAATGGATTATTGATAGTGGTTGCTCACATCACATGATAGGTGACAAAAGTAAGTTTGTGAGTTTGAAAAAGTATGATGGAGGACTGGTCAGGTTTGGAGATAATACAACTGGTAAGATTTGTGGAAAAGGATCTATTTCTTTTGATGGAAAGAGCAACACTGATAATGTCTTATATGTGAAGGGCTTAAAGCATAATCGTTTGAGTGTGGGTCAGATGTGTGACAAAGGTTATGATTTGAGATTCAAAGATAATGGGTGCAAGATCATGGAAAGCTCCAAAATAGTCATTGCTACTAGTAAGAAGACCAGAGGTAACATTTATCAATTAAGAGGAACTAATGATTACTATTTATTGTCTTAGATAGATGAAAGTTAGCTGTGGCATAGAAGGATGTGTCATATCAATTTTGATAATTTGGTGAAGATAAGTTTAGTTTAGGCAGTGAGAGATTTACCAAAGCTTGTGAAACCTACCAATACCATTTGTAAGAAATGTTAGTTGGGGAAGCAGACAAGAACAAGCTTCAAGAGTAAAGAGCAATTTTCTGTCGAATTGCTAGATCTAGTGCATACAGATTTATGTGGTCCTACAAGGGTAAGACATTTACAAGGAGACAGGTACTTCATGTTTCTTATTGATGATTATTCTAGAATGACTTGGGTCACTTTTCTAAGAGATAAATTAGAAGCCCTAGAAAAGTTCAAATCCTTCATGGCAATGGTTGAAAATGAGATAGAACTAAAAATTAAATGCTTGAGATCTGATAGAGGAGGAGAGTTCACATCAAGTGAATTTAACATTTTTTGTGAAAAGGAAGGAATAAAGAGACAGTTGTTTGCACCTAGGACTCAACAAAATGGAGTTGTTGAAAGAAAGAACATGAAAGTTCAAGAGGCTACTAGGACCATGATGAAGGAAGCTGATCTATTGGAAGTATACTGGAAAGAAGCTATACATACTACTGTCTACATCTAAAATAGAGTTCAAGTCAAAGGTAATGGTATTAAAACTCCTTATGAATTGTGGTATGGAAGAGTTCCTACAGTGAAATACTTCAAAGTTTTTGGAAGCAAATGTTATATCAGAAGAGAAGAAGATCTAGACAAGTTTGATGCTAGGTGTGATGAAGGAATCTTCCTTGGATACTCTACCAAGAGTAAGGCTTACCGATGCTACAACAAAAGGCTGAAAAAGATTGTTGAGAGTGCTAATGTGAGGGTGGATGAAGACAAAGAAAGAACATCAAATCTGAGTGGCTATGAATTAGATGAACCTGTTGTCATAGAAAATGAGAAGAAAGATGAACAAGAAGATAGTTAAGATGAAGAAGAAAAGGCTCTGGAAAATGTAGTTAAGACTCCCAGGTATGTAAGGATTAATCATTCAAAAGATCAAATTATTGGTGACAAAAGCAAAGGAGTACTGACAAGGAAAAGAGCTACAAAAGAATAAGTAAATTATTGTTTTCTTTCAAAATTTGAACCAAAAACTGTGAATGAAGCTTGTAATGATGAAAATTAGGTGAGGGCCATGGAAGAAGAGCTGATGCAGATAGAGAAGAGTCAAACTTGGGAATTGGTTCCTAGACCTACTGATAAGAATGGTATTGGAACCAAATGGGTCTTTAGGAACAAGTTAAATGAGAATGGGAAAGTGGTAAGAAATAAAGCAAGGCTTATGTACAAAGGATATTCTCAAATTGAAGGAATAGATTTTGAAGAAACTTTTGCTCCAATGGCCAGGATTGAAGCAATTAAAATATTTCTAGCATTTGCAGCATACAAAGACTTCAAAGTGTATCAGATGGATGTGAAGTCTGCATTCTTGAATGGAGAGTTAGAAGAGGAAGTTTACATTGAGCAACTGAAAGGATTTCAGTTATCAAACCAAGGTGATGTGGTGTGCAGATTGAAGAAATCTTTGTATGGACTCAAGCAAGCTGCTAGAGCCTGGTATGCAAGATTGGACAAGTACTTATTGCAATTAGGGTTCAATAAAGGTACTATTGACAACAATCTCTATTTCAAGATTAATGGTGATCAAATTTTGATTGTTGAAGTCTTTGTTGATGACATTATATTTGGAGGCAATGAAGGTATGTGCATGAAGTTTGTCGGGTAAATGTAAAAAGAGTTTGAGATGTCTATGTTTGGTGAAATGAATTTCTTTCTAGGTCTACAAATTACTCAATCAGATAAAGGAATTTTCATTTCTTAGTCTAAGTATGTAAAAGAGTTATTGAAGAAGTTTGGGATGGAGGACTCCAAACCAGTTTGTACTCCTATGGTGACTGGATGCAAGTTGAGCAAAACTGATGATTTACCTAAGGTTGATCAGAAAAGGTATAGATCTATGGTTGGAGGATTACTTTATTTGACACAATCCAGACTTGATATTATGCATGTAGTTTGTCTTGTGGCAAGATTTAAAGAAGATCCTAAAGAGTCACATGTGATGGCAGTTAAAAGAATCTTGAGGTATTTAAAAGGTACATCAAATCATGGCTTATAGTATCCAAAGGATAATGATTTTAGTCTTAGTGCTTATATAGATGCAGATTGTGCTGGATATGTTGATGATAGAAAAAGTACAAGTGGAGGTGCTTTCTTCTTAGGAAATAGATTGGTTTCATGGCTAAGAAAGAAGCAAGATTCAATCTCCTTATCTACTGCAGAAGCAGAGTATATTGCAGTAGCATGTTGTTGCACTCAAGTGCTATGGATGAAGCAGATATTGAAGGACATAAGAGTTGTGTATGAAGATCCAATTGCAATCTTTTGTGACAATACAAGTGCTATAAACATTTCAAAGAATCTAGTGATGCACTCAAGAACAAAGCATATATCAATAAGGTATCACTTTCTGAGAGAGAAGGTAATAGAGAATGAAGTAAAGTTGGAATATGTGTCTACAAAGGATCAGATTGTAGATATTTTCACGAAGCCTCTATCTAAGGATACCTTTGAGATCTCAGAGAAAAATTAGGGGTTATTACCCCTCCTGCTCTGAACTAAGATGCATATGAATGCATTAGTATAGTGGTGCCCAAAGCCTCATTCCTTGATCTAGATTGATGTTTTGAGAGCTGCCTCTCATGGAGAGTAGCTAGATGTTTCTATGACAAGTTCTTGACAAAGAGCAGTAAGTTTTGTAGACAGAGTAATTCCAGTTTGATCAGAATAGTTGCAAGTATGTGTAGTAGAAGAAGAAAAGATGTCCTTTGCCATTGATATCAAAGGGGGAGAGAAATCATGTGATAAACTCAAGGGGAGAATGAGTGTAGATGTATAAAGAGAAAGGGGGAGAATCTTGTTTTGATGGTATTTATAGTTTATCACATCATATGTTTCCATTAATGACAAAGGGGGAGATTGTTGCAAGTATGTGTTTTCATTGATGTCAACATATTTGTGTTGTCATTGGTGTCAACTGTGCTCCTGTTCTAATGCTTTCTTGTATTATGGTAGATGCTTTGTATTGGTCTGTTTAAGTGTTGAAGATGATGAGTAAGTAATCTTGATACTGAGTTTTTGAGTGATTTTGAGAAAAATTGTTCTCCTAAACAGTGTATTAAAGAGTATCTCTGTTTACTGAAGAACAGTCCAGTAGATTGCTCTGCATTTCATGTAGATTGAATATCTTTTCCTGCAAATCAGAATTTATTTAGAGACATGTCTGAAGATGCTATGTTCCAAGTTTGAGCCTCCGGTATGAAGATTTGAGTGAGTTATGTTCACCAGAGTGAAAACTATTTTTTCTGTACATTTGGTGGTGACAGGGAGAAAGTATTTTTCTCTGCATTCCTTCAGATTGAAGTTTATGGTCTACAGTTTTAGAGATAAGTTTGAGATTATGTTATGTGCCTTCAATTCAAATGGTTCATGATTTGGTGGTTTGCAAGAAATCTTTTCTTTATGGCAGTGGCTGGCAGTGTTGTTGAAGTGCTACGGTTTGAAGAATATTATGAATAAAGTGATTAGAGGTGGTGTGAAAGTTCTTGATGATTATAATGTGCTTGTGGATGTCTCCTGATCATGTTCCTATCTTTTGATTGGTCCACAAAGAATGATTTGGATCGTGGAAGAATACTGTTCGTAGAAGACTTAGTGTTAACGCCTGTCTTGGCTGCCTCGGTTGTTCTCACTACTTGCGGAGATGCATTGAAGATTGTGGAAGCATGTTGTAGCGTGGAAGATTGCATTTGAGTCCCAACTAAGGCATAATAGGATCTGTATACATCTTTTCCTTAGCTAATCTTATTTAGGTTTAGACCTATTTATATGTATGTTTGTAATTCTGACCTTGGAGATTGTTCCAATGGTTGATGAATGTAATGCCGACCTTAATGTACATTCCAAGGTTGATTAATTGTATAAATACTTGTAAAGATTGTTGAAAATAGGGTAGATAACTAAGAGGGGGGGTGAATTAGTTATCTAAAATTTCCTTATTTTCTTTTCTTTTGTTATCTCAATATTCAGTGATATATTAAAACATGAAAGCATATAAGAACAAAAATAAAATTAACACACACAACACAAGGATTTTTACGTGGAAACCCTGTTAAGGGAAAAACCACGAGGTGACTAACCCAAGATTGTATTCTCTATTAAAAGAATAAATGAGTACAAAATGGCACTTGCCAATTAGGGCTCACTGCCCAAGCACACTGCTCACAAGAGGCACACTGCCTACAGGAGACACTGTCTACAAAACTTACAGAAGGTATACAAGTATTTGAACTGATGAGAAGCATCAACAAATGTAGGAGTTTAGTTCTGGTTAGGCACAATATACTGATTTGATGCACTTCATTCTTCCTCTGCTCAGTGTTGCTATTCTGTCACATTTAGACTTGAATTACTGATCACACACTTATTTATGCTTTTCTTCACACCTCATGCACACCACACACTCTCATAAGCTTGAATCTATCAGATATATATATCTGCATTAAGAATTTCCTTCAACTTCTTAGTCGGCAACAAGAATACTTGAGATAATTGCAAGTTGTTGATCTGTCAGCTGAATCCATACTTGATTAATGATGCGTATCAAAAATTTAGGCATAAAAGTCATTAATCATGTTGGCCAATAATGTATACTTCCACAAATTGCTTGATCAACACTTTTTACACATCTGGATTGAAGTCTGATACCTTGTGGTGCAGGACCACCTTGACTTCCATAGGAGTTTGATTAAAATGATCCAATATTGTAATGATTCATCATTGTATAAGGTTAATCAAGTCATTGTTATGTATTAGAGGTCACTAGGAAGTTCAAATATGCAAAATATTGCAAACCATGTAAAGGTTGTCAATGTAAAGTTGGAAAAAAGATGAATGAGGGAAGGTGAAGAGTCATTTGGCTCTTGGTTCATTCCAAGTAGTTGGAAACATATGATGTAGAGGTAGGAGGACCAAAACTATCCTCAATAACATTAACAAATAAAAGAACTAATCTAATTGCTTTGGTCAGGTTGAAGAGAACATTAATACATATTTTCCCTCCAATTTTCATGAAGATCCAATGGTAGGAAAATATGTATTAATGTTCTCTTCAACCTGACCAAAGCAATTGGATTAGTTCTTTTATTTGTTAATGTTATTGAGGATAGTTTTGGTTCTCCTACCTCTGCATCATATTGGTATTAGAGCTGGTGAAAGATTTGGGTGGTGTGTATTTGTTTTCTTGTCACTGAGAAGGCAGGTGAAGAACTAAAGGAAAGTTGAAGAGTTGTGTTGGTGACCGTTATTTTGTTTGCTAAGTTGTTTGGTTGCAGGTGCTTATCCATCTAGCTACAGAAGGATGTTTTCTGAGGTTGTGTGTGTGGGCAGACAAGATGAGGTCTGTCATGACCATTCTCTAATGGAGATTAAGCTGGATAAGGGTGCAAAGAGAAACCATTGAGGAGAGAGTGGTAGGTGCATCACCAGGATCTTCTGTTGGGTGAAATGAATGGTTTGGTGAGTTAGTTTATTGTGAAGCAGTGAGAGAGATGGATACCTGACTGAAGAAGCACTTGATGTTGCAGCCTGAAGAGTACTCCATTGATGGGAGTAGAAGGAGCTTAAGGATGCTCTGTGAAGATGGTAGTTTGTTTTGTTGGTTGGTTGGTCACCTTTCTTGATGTGAAGATTTGGAAGATTGTAGCTGAGAAGATTGAAGATTGAAGACAGAGGAAAGAGACTTTTGTTGCAGATACATTTCCAAGGGACTTGGAAATCTTTGTTGGTTGGTTGTATGGTGTAGGAGCACCTTGACTTCCATAGGAGTTTGATTAAAATGATCCAATATTGTAATGATTCATCATTGTATAAGGTTAATCAAGTCATTGTTATGTATTAGAGGTCACTAGGAAGTTCAAATATGCAAAATATTGCAAACCATGTAAAGGTTGTCAATGTAAAGTTGGAAAAAAGATGAAGAATGAGGGAAGGTGAAGAGTCATTTGGCTCTTGGTTCATTCCAAGTAGTTGGAAACTGAAAGGTCATTTGTAATAACTTTAAAAAGGCCTTGTATACCTTTAAAAATTTGGAGGTGATTGAAGATTGAGAATGGAATGGTAAAAAGTAATGTTTTCTGTATTATACTTCAGAAATTTTCTATTTTCTTGCATGGTATGAACTATTAATTATAGGAGGACATTTATTTTTGATTTAAAATAAAATTATATTCAATCACCCTCCCTTTCCTTTTTTTCTCATCAAATTTGGTGCAATATTGAGGAAGTTATGACCATTTTAGTGACTGCAATTTTCAGAATTCTCCTATAACAGTCCTGTTGCAGCATTTGGTACAGCTTTTTACGGATAGATACAAGGAAAAGCCATATATGGTTGGAAATATTATTGAGTCTACTTTCCATTTCTTTTTGTTGCATCAAATTTTAGTAATATTTGAATAAGTTATGGCATTTTTATTGAGGGTAGGTCTGCAGAGTTTAATTTTCTGAAAATGCAGTCTGAAAATATGCATGGTATGGCCCGGTACGGCCTTACATTGATGCATATAATAGATGGATGGAAAGATATGTATTTATAGTTTACAATTATTTTGGTTTTGTATAATTTCATTAAGTTTTGTGAGAGATATTACAATTTTGGTGAGGGCAGGTCTGAATGCTGCCTAGGGTTTGTAGTTTTGGGAAAAGAGTCATAACTTTCTCTCCTACCATTGGATCTTCATGAAAATTGGAGGAAAAATATGTATTAATGTTCTTTTCAACCTGACCAAATAAATTGGATTAGTTCTTTTATTTTTTAATGTTATTGAGGATAGTTTTGGTCCTCCTACCTCTGCATCACCTTGTTAGTTAGTTCTTCCTCTGTTTGCTCTGCCTGACTGAAACCCAACACTCAGATGCTCATATCTTTTACATGCTTTATAACTAGAGGCTAAATCTTTGGAATAAAATAGTCAAGACACCCCTCTTGTCTAGTCCAAGTCCTTAACTTACTGAGTTACACCATCTGAGAGATCCAGACCTAATTGTTGAACCATGTTACATACTCTGTTCTTGTCCACCAGACCAAGGCAATCTTCAATCTGACTTTCGGTATAGGCATATTATGTACTACAGATGTGTGGGATAGACTTTGTTGCTATCAATGACAACACTTATGAAGCCACACAGTGTCTCTTGCCAACAAAGATGTCGTGAAATTGTATCTAAGTGAGAAAAGATGAACATATAGTAGAGTGTGTGCGAAGAAGGCATACCAGAGAAGATATATTGTGCTTTAATGGAACTAAACTTTGGCATAGAGTAGATGCTACTATCTTAGTTCACCAATTTGGTAGTGAGCCACACACTGGTAGTGAGCCACCCTCTTGGTAGTGAGCCTCTTCCATTGGCAGTGAGCCTCTTTGGAGCAGTGAGCTTCGGGCAATGAGCCTCTAATTTTTGGTATTGATATAACTTATTTATTCCTGTGGGCTAACACCAACCATGGTTTTTCCCTTATAGGGTTTTCCATGTACAAATATAGTTTCTCATGTGATGAATGTGTTATTGAGTTGAGTTTCTTGTTTCATGCTTTCATGGTTAAATCTTATTAACAATGATTAGGGAATCGATGAGTTGACATTCATAAATGGTTAAAGTTTTTGAGACAACTGATTCACCCCACCTCTAAGTTGTCTTGTGCATTTCAACAATTAGGATACAAAATACCCATTCTCTTCTAATGTCCTAATGACGTCAGCAGGCAATGGTTCCTTCGTTACATAGTGATGGGATGATGTAATTGGGATGTGGATACTAAAATAAGATCAGGACAATAGAAGTGCAAAATACCTTTTAGCTTAATGTCCTAATGATGTAAGCATGTATGCCTTATTTATGTCGTGTCGAGGTAGGATGATGTCATCGAGATGTGGATACTAAAATAGCCTAGATACTAAGTTAAGACCCGGATGCTATGCGACATCCTGATGACATAAGCAAATTCATCATTCTTCATTAGGCCAAGATGACATGACGTCATTTGGATCAGGATGCTAAGGGAGGTCAAGATATTATGTAAGATCCATCCATTTTGATGCTTAAGTGATTGGATGACTTAAATTTGACGTCTGAAGGTTATTAGGGGTTCGGGATATTATGTAAGATGCAGGAGGTTAGCTAATATCCCGACATCTGACATTTAAACCACTAAGTCTCCTAAATTTGATGTCTAGATATTGAGTGCTAGGATATTAAGCTAATATCCTAATGACATTCTAATGCAAATATCCTGGGGATACTTTGACCAAACTTTGACGAACTATAACTTTCTTGATTTAGTAAATTTTGGGGTGCTTCAAAAAACAAACCTGCTTGAAATTTTATGCTCTTTCACATGGAAGGTTTAAGGATGACAAATTTTGAACTTGGAATTTTGACTAGTATCATGAGATCTTAATATGCAGGGGATAACATTTTGATATACATCTGAGGCTGATTTTACCATACCGCTTGAAAGAAAAGGGCACACAACAAGCCAAGCAAAGCAAAAAAGTTAGGTCCCTATTTTGTTGAGGCAAAATGAGGCATGTTGTGAAACTTCACAACACTTATCTAATCCCTTCTTTTTCCTTGCATATAGACCTGGTTTTCCCTTGTCATCGATATCTAGTACTAAGGCTATCCAAATGCAATCCCACTTCAACCAAAACATTTCAAAATCTAGAAAATCCCCAAAACATTCAAAAATCTAGAAAATCCCAAAAACATTCAAAAATATAGAAAATCCCCCAAAACAATCATAAATCATCATCTCCATCCCAACCCATCAACACTTTCATCTCTCTTCTTCCATCTATGACAATCCATCCTATCACCCCAACTTGACTAACTCAAGCAGAGAACGAACTATGCATCCTTTGAAAGTGCAAGTACTTATCAAACCCAAAGCAAAAGACTATTCATGGAGCCATATGATGTCCAATATACCGCTTGCCACATCTGCTACATCAATCCTTTATCCTTCATCAGATCAACAAATTTTAATAGATATATCTTTTCTACAATAAGGCTTCATTTACCTTATCTACCCTGTGCAACCTCTTTTGCAAGAGAATATGTTGCTTGTGTGTTTACTTTATCAGTCGATCTTTTTATTTTTGGTTTATCTTTTGTTCCTTTCTAATACCTAGTCAAGATTGCCTTGATTTTCTATATCTTGGTATGTTATGGTGCGGTATGGATTAGGGCATAGTCATTGCTTTCGTATGTTGTGTTTGTGGGATGAGCTTATTATTCTAGTATGGCTAATACATATCTTGTTTGTGTTGGAATTAGCATCTTGCATATCAATATCTTTTGCATCTATGATTTTGTAAAGGGCTTATGTGTATTAAGACTATTCTACACTAAGACTATTTTCCATTCATGTATCCAACAAGGTTCTATTATGTCTAGTAGATATAAGTACAAACCATTTATTTGCAGAGTCAATGTCCTATGCATTGGATACATCATCACCTTGGTCTTCTATACCCTGGTGCATAACATCCACATGCTATATCAAAATAAGGATTACTCTTAATAAATATTTGTGTAACCATTGCAACATCACCCCATCTCATCATGCTCTTAGAACTACATATCATCATCATCTCAATCTTAAGGTACCTTGATCCTGTGGATACAGGTATGTAGGTAGTCTAGAATACGAAGGAAGTATCCAGTACTCAGGTACATAAGATGTTATCATTTCATCTGCATCCCACTCATCCATCTCACCCATACATCCTAATAAACTATATAGCTTTTGTGATTAGTGAAATCAAAATAAGATAAAAAAAACACAAATATAATGCATAAAACAAAGATTATACCTCACTATGACTCACAAATCCAAGATGGGGTTGTAGAAGCATGCACCCAAGAGCTCCTAGATATATCCTAGATGATGAATTCTATTGAAATTCTCTCTCAAATTCAACTCACAAACTATCTCAAAAGATTTTTTAGCATGGTAACACTACTTAGATATTGGATGATAAAATGGCTTGGAGGATGTTGTATTTATAGGTATTTTGGAGAGATTTTGATCCAATGGTTGATATTGATTTGGGATATGAATGATGGAGGATGAAGATGATGTGGAGGGCCTAGATTTCATCTTGGAGAATGGAGGGCTAGGAATAAAAATGAATTTTAAATTCATCTCGGGAAAGGGGTGAATTAAATGAGGTTGGGTGAGATGGATTATTTGTGAATTAAAAATTCACATGGGGAAGAGTAAAATGAATTAAAAATTCATTTGGGGAAGAGTGGATATTAATGAGTTATGACATGTGTAAGGGGTGTTAGAGGTATTAAATAAGGATTATGACACATGTATAAAAAATTGATTTATATGAGATATATTTCAATTTTTTATTTGTGGGATGTGGGGAGGAGTGTTAATCAAGGTTTGACCATCTTAATTAGGTGATTAGCCTAATTAATATCGCTGGAAAAAATTAGGGAATGGGTTAATGAGGTGTTTAGATTAATTAAATAAGGTTTTATTTAATTAATCCTAGGTCTAGGGTCGTGTAGATTAGGCTAGGTAATTAAATAATAGATATTTAATTAACTAGAGTAGGGATAGGTTGATTAATAGGTTGAATTAATTAGATAAACATGATTTTACGTAATTAATTAGATTTAGTGAAAAAGGGGAATTAACCAAATAAATATTGCATATTTATTTAATTAATTAGGTAAGGTTGGACTATTGAATTAATTAGATTAATCCAATTGTAGGGGATAGAATGATGAAAAATTATGTGATGGAGGGGTAATTAATTAAATAAAAATTTAATTAATTGATTAGAAGGGAAATTGGTATGTTTAGGGATGTTAGGAGTCGACTAGATGATGAAGACATTTTTAGGTGTCTACATTTGCCCCTCTTTGACATGGTGTTAGGACCTAGCAGGGAAGTGGCGTCAGGTCAAAGAAAATTATGCCCCAACTGCCAGGAAAGAATGAAATAAGTGAGGGATGCCCCATCGAGAGGTCAGGCGAAAAAAATATTTTTTTTTGATGAGCTCTCGAAAGGATGAAAAGGAGATGAAAGTCAAATAGGGGGATGGAAAATAGGATGACAGGAAGAAAAACAGGTGAAAATGGTTGTGATCTGCACCCTGGGGAAGAAAAATGGTGTGGAGGGATGACATGGCTTACTATAATTAGAAGAGTGGGCCCTAAGAGTGCCATATTTGCACACATCAAGCCACTTAGAAGAAGGAGAGAAGAGGAGATGGTGGAGCGAAATCCCATGTTCCTGTGATATACACACATTTATGAGTGCTTTCGACCATATGGGAGATCACAACAGGCTGGACCGCAGGTAGGCCCTAACCCTAGCTTTGTTGTTTTGTGTTTTTGTCGCAATTTTTTGTGTTGGGAAATGGGATTTTAGGTTTTAGCACTATTAGGTGATCGCCTGGCACAAAAGGGGCATAGATTAGTGCCATCCTCTGGATTGGCACTATTTGTTTGGGATAGAAAAAGGGCGAATCGGTGCCAAAACCTCATGTTTTGGTGCCATACTCTATTTTAGCGCAATCCTACGCAGGGCTAGGGTTTGGCGAATTAGCGCCAAATAGGGCTGGGGTAGCATAATCCTCTAGATCAGTGCAATGTTATCAGGAAAAGCGACGCCATCTCTTGGATTGGCATAAAAATGTGAAGTGGCGCAATATTATGAAATGGCACAAAAACTCTACACAGTGGCGCTATACTCTGTTCTAGCACCATATGGAAATTGGGTAGCACCATCTGTAAAGTTGGAGCAAAAGAGAGGTATTGTGGTGCCAAAATTTATTTAGCTTCCAACAGTAGAAATGTGATGTGAAAGGTTTGTTTTTGGAAGAATAGGTAGGTTTCTGACAAGCATTTGTGGATGCAGGAGATGATGTCTTTTATTGTGTACTCTCAGGAGCAAGGGGTACCTTCAATGATGGAACTATTTGATGCTTTTGATGATGCTACCTGCGGTCGACTGGTGTAGCTAGGGCTCTGCATAGATGCTCATGCTACGAGCTCATAGAGCTCTGATGATAGCTCTCCTAGAGCATTATTGCTCTAAGACATGTTCTTTCCTGCTTCCTGCAGGTGAGATCACCATTACACTTGAGGATGTTTATTACATCCTCAAGATACATATCCATGGTTAGCAAGTGGTGTATGACACGAGGCAAGGATGGAGGGCTCTACTCAGAGTATTTACCCGTGATCGGATAATGCTAGTATTAGAGAGTCAAGAGATGAGTTATGAGGGGACACTGTTGGCAGGTGCAGATCATTTCTCGTTATTCTTGTATGCATTGATTGGTGGCGTAGTGATGCTGGATCGGTGAGGTAGAGGCTTTATGGTCAAATGGGGCAAGGTTATTGATCGGATGGTTTGACATGGGATCGTGTATGCCCGAGGGCCCTGTATGCTAGCACAACTATAACATGAGATGCATATAGTTGTTTATCATTATGATTTAGCACTATCAGCCGAAGAGTTACTTTGCTGCATGTATGGGCTTGGGAGCATATTGCGGTTACCAAGTCGAGAGGTGGATATTATTGCCATCGATTTGAGGCCTATGTATTTTTGTATCAAGATGTGGAGTACACATACATAGGGAAGGTTTGATATTGGCAACAAGTACTACATGATTTGATTCAGGTGACCTGGAGATCGTATATCAGAGTAGAGCCATGGCCAGATGATGATGTTCATATGCCTTACACATTTCAGCCATGGTACCTGATGGGCCGAGGTAACCGTACCATTGACATGTATCTGCTATCGTAGGTCATACGATAATTTGGATTACAGCAGGATGTTCCACAACCGATGGTGATATTTGCACGGAGTCCTCGAGATGCACATTTGTGGCCCCCAGCCATATAGCCACAGATTGTTATAGGAGACTTTGCAGCCTTGGAGTTGTTGATGTGGGATTGGAGGGGTGATGTCAGAGATGCATGTACTACTCCTGCATACAACACATGGTGGCAGATGTGGCGGCCTAGGCAGTTTACAGATCTGATGGAGGAGATAGTCATGGTGGATGAGACTGGAGCAGAGGGAGATGAGGAGAGTGGGTCAGAGGGGGATGAGGAGGGTGTATCAGAGGGGGATGAGGTTCTTGAGGATTACATTGTGGAGGAGGAGGTAGAGGTCAGGGATGATGATGATCTGATTGGTGTTTTGGTAGTAGCAGCAGCTGGGAAAGCAGGGGTTGGAGGAAGGGGACAGGCAGGGGTACAACAAGAACAAGTACAAGGATAGGCAGGGGGAATCAACAGTTATCCCAATAGTATGTACAATAGTAGGTACCTATACAACAGGTACAAATAGGAGAGGTGTCAAGGCAGAGGGCACGTTGGCGGTGGGGTTCTAGGTAGTAGAGGCAGAGAGCTGATAGGGAGCTTATGCTCCCACCACAAGCATCATATTAGCAGTCGAGATAGATAGCTGTTGCGGCACAGTAGGTACCAGTATTAGAGGTGAGGCAGAGGAATGTGTAGTAGCACATTCCTGAGACTGCTATGGGTTTCACAAGATCAGGGCGAGCTAAGGCAGGGAAGTCGGGGGTAGGCGGGGGTTCAGTGCCGAGAGAGCGTTCATCGCGTTGGCGACCTCAGAGTGAGGAGAAGGATGAGATAGAGAGCCTGTGGGGCTCGGTCGCTAGTTTACAGGAGACCTTAGAGAGCTGAGATGCTAAGTTAGTGTAGTTGCGGGGCATGGCTACATTACTGGATGGGTCAGATGTGCAGATGAGTGTGCTACAAGCACAGTTAGCACAGGTACAAGGTGAGATAGTGACCCTGATAGGTGATAGGGATGGAGAGGGAGCTCAGCAGTAGGCAGCAGAGGTGAGGGCCCAACAGGCAAAGGGGAGAGCCCAGCAAGTAGAGGGGCTAGTAGCCAGCCTACAGGGGGTTGTGGCAGGGACAGTTATGGGCCCTGTATTGACACTAATATAGAAAAAGATTGCTTAGTTATAGATGCAGGTTGGGGAGTTGTAGGGATAGGTGGGAGAGCAGGGAGCTCGGGCTAAGTATTATCATGCAACCTATTTCTTAGCTGTTCCAGAGGGACTAAGGATCCCTAACTATAGCTAGTAGTGGAGTGGCTCTCAGATGTCTAGATCACGCAGGTCCAGATCCATTTAGTTAGTTTAGCAGCTAACGGGCCCCCCATCACAGGTGTCATAGTAGGTTCCTCAGGTACATCTCCCATAGCCACCACCACAGTGGCAGTATCGGCAGCCTGAATCTCCCACCAAGTCAGGCAGAGGTTTACTAGTCTAGGGCTGATGTGTAGTGTTGTATATATTTTTGAGCCCTTTGAGGCCTGTTGTATCATGACTTGTATTATTTTGAGCGATGTACATTATGTTTATGATGATGTATTATGACACTTGATGATCTATGATGCTGATGATTTATGCATTTATGATGTGTTGTGGATGTATGCATTTATGTTTCCTAGTGATGCTTATGTTTATGGATGCATTATGTTTATATTTATGGATGCCATACAGTTATGGATTATATGTATATATGATGATGATGTGATGATTTTATGAGATTCTATGGATGTACTACTGATGTTATGTGATGGATATAATGTTATGATTTGCCTATGGTGATGTCATGATGGATGTTCAGTTAGATTGGATGGATGCAGAATGTGAATTATAGCTACACAGTTTGTGTGATCAATCATATCATATCAATTACTAAATCAATTCCTTCCGTGTATTATTAGTTAGATTTCCACATGCATGTAATAACAACAGGATTTATGATAATGATAGATCATGGATGTTATATGATGATATTATGTTTTATCTATGTGATGTACGCATGTTTTGATTATGGATTATGATGTGAATGTGGAATGCAAATAAATGGTCAGATTAATAAACATTTATTATGGATGCAAAATGTAATGGAATGGAAATATATGCTTACCTTAATAAACATATATTATGTATTCAAATGGAAAAATAAAAATGCAATGATTTAAATGGTTATAATAATGCAACTATTGGCCTAATGTAAATGATTTATGTAGTGATCAAGTCATGATACACATGATGTTTTGTAGAACCCTGGATGATGGGACTTGGTGATATGGGGATAGGTAGGGAGGAGGAATGATTTATGAACTAGGTAAGGGTAGGATTGGTTATGGTTAGGTTGGGAAAGAGAGTGGGATGGGGAATGAGGGAGTTGCTAGGTCATGATACACCATGTCATTGAGGGGGGATTTGTTTTGGTTTGGGATGGGTTAGAAATCAGTGAGAAGGGAGGTTAGTTAGAAGAATGGGGGGAGGGTGGGGGGTGAATAGATGGGGGGTTGAAAAATCTAGGCCCAGATAGTATGGTTGAATGGGTGATAGAAAGATGAATTGAGCTAGTGATAGTAGTTGCATAAGATTAATTGAGAGCATTTCTTAGTTTATTATAGCAATATAGGATACACTTCAGAAAGGTATGAGATGACCTAGGTGATGATATATATCCCACGATTTCATGGACTAGACCCACAAACAATAGGTTGATTTCATGCATACCCAAGGTAGTATAACCTTGCCTAGCCGAGGAAGGGGACTCATAGCCATGAGTACCCATAGTACATATAAGGTATTAATGCCTGTATATGCAAATGAGGCACATCATGCTAGAACTGACCCAGGCTTCAAGATATGAATACTATTCTTGGAGTAATGAAACCAACCCACAAGGACATCATATAGAAACAATGACCATGTCAACTCTAGGTGTTGTCCACCACTGACCATGATATATTGAGATCAAGGTAGCTTTGGAAATGACCTAGAGCGAGACAAGAAGATAAAAATCAATAAGGATCAACAAAAAGATACAAATGGCTATTGTGTGCTCTTGCCAAGATAAGTGTTGATAGGATGACAAATTCTTGTCCATTGTAGGAACGATATATCCTAGGACGCAAATCAGTTGGATTTTGTTGGATAATTTTTGAAAGGTGGGAAAAATGATAGTCAAGCCATGTGTTGGATTATAGTTTGTATGTTGATTGATGATTTTTGTGTGAGGCATGATTTTTTAAGGGTATACTTAGCGTGTGTATCACTTGTTGGATCTAGCAAGCTCAGTAAATAGGGACCATCCAAACAGGTTGGATGTATGCATCTAATGTACTTGAGTACTAGATACTTCCTTCGTATTCCAGACTGCCTACATACCCTGTGTCCATGGGATCAAGGTACTTTCAAGATGCGGGTGAGATGAATATGTAGTTCTGGCAAGACTTGATGATGTGGGAATGGTTTAGGATGGAAGTTGAGGATGAAGTGATGATGATTTTGGGTGATTGTGAGGATGTTAGAGATGGTGATGATGTCATGGGAACAAATTTTTGATTTTTTAAAAATTTTTATTGTTTTTGGATTTTTCTAATTTTCTAATTTTTTTGGATTTTTTTGTTTTTCTGATATTTTTGGATTTTCTGATTTTAGTTGTACAGAAGGGAGATTACAAGGATCTTTGTACCACAAATTAGCCTTGGGTGGGATGATGCAGGGTGGGTGATTGATGTTTCTAAATTCCAAGCCATGGCAAGTGTTTTGGTATGGAGTGTTGTGACGGAAAGAGGACTTATCAAATGGTAGAACCGGGCACTACACACGGCGCCTGAGATGGGTTTTTGCCATAGTACCAATCCAATTAGGTAGTGATGACATAGGCCCCTAACCAATTGGGTTCAAATTTTCCTTTCTTAGGGCATTCCTGCAGATTCTTCTAGTTTTCTATGAGGACAAGGTCACCTACTTCAAACTTGTGGTTCTTGATTTTCTTGTTGTAGCTTCTTCGCAAGCAGTTTTGGTAGGCCTGCAGATGGTTCAATGCATCCAGATGTTTCTCATCTAGTAATTCTAGCTCATGTAGCCTTGCAACTTAGTATTCCTCATTAGTTATTATGTTTTGTAGAGATACTCTCAAGGATGGGAGCTTGACCTCAATAGGTAGGATGGCTTTGGATCTGAATACAAGGGAATATGGAGTGGCTCCTGTGGGTGTGTGAATGCTTGTGCAATAGGCCCATAGGGAGAGATTGAGTTGAAGGTGCCAGTCATGGTTGGCTTCGTTAACCATCTTCTTCAAAATACGGAGGATGGTTTTGTTTGAAGCTTCAACTTGACCATTACCTCGGGGGTAGTATGGAGTGGAGAAATGATGTTGGATTTGGAATTTCTCACAGGGTAAGGACTTCCTGGTTCTTGAATGGTTTTCCATTACCTTTGATAATGGAATGGGGAATTCCATAATGACATATGATGTAATGGAGGATGAATTTAGATATTTGGGTTCTAGTGGTGAAAGTGAGTGGTATTGCTTCCACCCACTTAGTGAAGTATTCGGTAGCAGTGATGATGAATTTATGGCCATTAGATGATAATGGATGGATCTTTCCTATGAGGTCAAGCCCCCACTGTGAGAAGGGCCATGGAGTCGTAATTGGCTACAGTTCCTGTGATGGTGCATGAATGAGATCTCCATGTTGACATGGTAGGCACTTCTTTACGAACTAGTAGGCATGTTGCTCCATGGTTGGCCAATAGTATCCAGTTCTCAGGATCTTCTTAGCTAAAGTAGGTCCACTTGAGTGTGCCCCACAAATGCCTTCATGTACCTCTTGCAAGGCCACTTCGGCTTCCCTAGAGTCTAAACATCATAAAAGTGTACCATCAAGACTCCTTTTATATAGGGTGTCTCCTACGAGGGTGAAGCAGGAGGCTCGGTGAATGAAGCTTTTTCATTGCGAGACAGATAACTTGGGGGGAATGATGTTATCATGAAGGTAGATATATGTTTCTTGATACCACGGGGATAGGGGACCAATGATTTTGCACACTAGCTCTGATTGGGGAATGTCATAGGCCAGTACAGGGAGTTCTTCAATCAGGAACTCACACTTCTTGCTATCCTTCTTCATATCAACCAAGGATCTGATTGTTGCCATGGCATCTGCAGCTTTGTTATTTAGCCTTGGGATTTGTTCAAAGTGAATATCATCAAAATAGTCCTTGAAGTTATCCACCATCTTTTTGTAAGGTAGGAGTTTATCATACTTAGTTTTGTACTCATTGTTTACTTGTCGGATGACTAGTTGGGAGTCGCCATATACTGTCAGCTTCTAAATTTTCCACTTGATTTCCATACAGAATCCTGTGATGAGGGCTTCATGCTCTGCCACATTGTTGGTGCATGGAAATGTAATTTTGAATGACTTAGGGATGGTGTCTCCTTGAGGGGTAACAAACAAGATGCTTGTCCCCAAGCCTCGGTGTGTATACGACCCATCGAAGTACATTTTCCATGTTTCTACTGCTAGTGCTACTGTCAATATGGCTTCATCAGGGAACTCTATGAGTGTAGGATGTTCTGTGGGAATAGGTGCCTCAACTAGCTGATCAACAATGACCTATCCTTTGATAGCCTTTCTCTTAGTGTATTCAATGTCAAATTCACTAAGGATCATTACCCATTTGCCCATTCTTCCAGTGAGGGCAGCTCTGTTTAGCAGATATTTCAGCAGATCAATCTTGACAATGATCTTAGTTTTACGATTGAGCATGTAGTGCCTTAACTTTTGTGAAGTAAAGAACACGGCTAGACACGCTCATTCAATGGGTGTGTAGTTTAGCTCATAGGTTACCAAGGTGCAGTTGATATAGTATATTGCTCATTTTTTCCCTTGCTCATCAAGTTGTGCCAATAAGTCCCCTATAGCTATCTCCGTTTTTGAGATGTATAAGATGAGGGGCTCTCCTTGCCTTGGTGGAGTGAGAATAGGGGGATTAGCCAAGTAGTTTTTCAACTGATCAAAGGGCTAATTGACACTGATTATCCCAGACAAAGGTTGTGTTCTTTTTTAGCAGACGTTGGAATGGCTGACATTTATTAGCAAGCTGAGCGATGGATCGATAGATAGACTAGAGCTTCCCTTGCAGACTTTGTAGTTGTTTCAGTGTCTTTGGAGGAGGCATTTCTATGATGGCTTTGACTTTAGCAGGATCTACCTCAATTCCTCTTCTTGAGACTATATATCCCAAAAGTTTTCTTGAAGTGACCACAAAAACACTTTTCTTTGGGTTTAGCCACACATTATATTTCTCTAGTTTGTCAAAGATTTTTGCTAGCACATCCAAGTGTTCCTCTCTTGTCTCTGATTTCCCCAAAAAGTCATCCACATAATCTTCCATGATGTGGTGGAAAAGGTCATGGAAGATGACAGTCATGGCCTATTAATAAGTAGCTCTAGCATTTTTTAGGCTGAATGGCATCACCACCCAACAATATGTCCCCCATGGGTAGATAAAGGAAGTCTTATGCTGGTCTTCTTCCATAATTTTGATCTGATTATACCCTAAAAATCCGTCCATTAGGGAAGGCATCTCGTGTCCTGCCGTGAGGTCCACTATAATGTCAATGTTTGGTAGTGGGAAGTCATCCTTTGGACATGCTTTGTTGAGGCCCCTAAAATCTATGCAGCATCATATTCGACCATCAGGCTTTGCCATTGGCACTAGGTTGGAGACCCATTCTAGATAATCTATCAGTTGGATGAACCCCACATATAGTAGTTTCTTCAGCTCTGCCTTAACAAGGAGTGCCACCTGAGGATTCATCTTTCTTAGCTTCTATTTTACTGGTTTTACATCGGGCCACACTGCGAGCTGTTGAACAACCAAGGTAGGATCTAGCCCTAGCATATCTGCATAGGTCCATGTGAAGTTACAGATTCTACGTTTGAAGAATGCTAATAAGTTTTCTTGCTCTGTTGTGGTGAGAGACTCTACCCTGAAGGTGATCTTTGGCTCTTCTTTTGTCCCCAGGTTCATTTCTTGTGATGGCTCCACCAAGATTGGTGATCTGTCAAGATATACCTTCTCTATTTCAGGGAGGTGCATGCTTCCATCTTCTAGAGCCTCATGGAGGTTTTCACCAGAAGATATGTCCTTTATTTTTACTTTTTCTTTGCCCGAAAGTGTCACGGAGTGGTTTTCACTAAGGGGCATTGTCTTTATTTTTATGTTTTTGTGACTGGAAGCACGAGTGGTTTCTTTGAAATAAGCAGACGTGTTAAGTTCCATGATGTATCTGGCTTTGTGATCTCCTAGGGGGGAGTGATCTTTGACCCCCATCATTTCTGCTATGGCTTCATCATTTTGTGCTACATCAAAGACTAGAGGTCATTGTTGGTCCCAATCGATAAGGTTAGGGTATACAAGGGGTAAGTCATTGGATGTGGATGCTAGGGTGGTCACAGTGTAGATGGTGCATATGGAGGATTCAAAGAATTCAGCAAAGTCACTAAAGGAATCTTGATGGTTTACTTCATTGATATTATCAACTTCGAGGGAAACCGTAGTGACCTCGGCTAAGATACACTCGCCACTAGTGAGGATACGCTATTGTTTTCCATAGCCTAATCCTTGAGTGTAGGGATTCCTTGTTGCTTGAACTAGTTCTATGATCCCTTATTCATGAAGGCCAATACCACCTTGTCCTTTATATCCCATGTTCTTGTTGTGTGGTTACACAACACGCCCCATTTTAACTTGGTAAAATAGGGACCCAACTTTTGGCTTGGTTTGTGTTGTCTGTTTTCTGGCGGTTTGGTAAAAATGAGTCAGGTGCATCATCATCATGATATTCGATGAGGTTGGTCATCATCATGAGGTCAGTTTGTCAAAGTTCATATTTTGTTTCTATGACCTCATATTTAGAAAGAGCTTGAAATTCCATGCAGGTTTGCCTTTTACATCACCTGAAAATTCATCCATATGAGGGAGTTATGCATAGTCAAAGTTTTGGTCAAACCTGATATTCGCAAGAAGAGGGTCATATCTTATAAACTCAGTTTTGCTGTATGAAGAACATCATCATCATATTTGAAACACCCCCCGATAATATCCTGAGGTTCAAATATCCGGATGTCAACTTTAAGTAATAGTAAGTCTTCCCCGTCGAACGGTCTTTTGTATCGCGAGCATCATGTTTTGAGTCAACCTGATATTTCGTAATGTCCTCCTGCCGAAAAATATGACCTTTTGCAAATATCCTGATGACGTCATCCCGATCTGATAAACGAAGAAGCAAATATCAGGATGACATCATTATCACATTTCTCCTTCAGCAGGATATTTTCCAAAACATGATCCGGTTCGTGAATATGATGATGACGTCCTGTTCTAAGTTTAACAAAAGCCCCGGATATCCTGATGATCATCATCATCCTGATCTTTCGAGAGGGTTACCTTGGCCGCAAAAGGGGTCATATTACATTCACCACCTGATCATCTTCCTTAGGTGACCCGATATTGCATTTTATCCCCTGATCTTAACTAAACATGACGGTGACGTCATCTTTTGCATTTTAATGAAGCCCGGATATGACGATGACGTCACCATGATTTTCCTTTCCTCAGCAGCAGGATCATATTTCATATCCTCCTATTTTCCTTCGACATGATGATGATGATGTTGTCATTCTTTTCCCCAATATACAGAAGCGAAACATAACGGTTGCATCATCTGGACATTCGGAAGGGGGAGCATCATATTTCCAAAATATCATGCGGACGAAAGTTTTAAGTCTTGCTGTCGGCCTTATCTTGAGTTAGCTCGCCGATAGAGCATGTCTTCCCGATGGATGGACATCATCATGATTTTTGGCGTCGGTATAAGTTTTGCCGTCAGCCTAATGTAAAATTGTCTTCCCGACCGTGTGTAGTCACGTCAATACACACATGATCTATTTTGAACCAGATATACAAGAAAATGGGCGGGAAAATAGAGCGATAGAAATTTGAAAGCCCGATTGCCTGTAGCTGCACATTTTGAGGCCTGTTTAATAAAACATTTTACTTCCTGTTGTTTATCCACATGATGATGAACTAATGTTTGTCTGTTTACTTGCAGGAAGTCATGATGCTGCTGCTGAAGCTGATAATTGCATTGTATGGTTGCATATGGAGACAACATGAACCAGAAATGAGGAGGATATTGTCAAATATGCTGTTTGCCAGCTGGAGACCGAATCAAATCAAAGATGCTGGAATATTCTGTGCCAGCTGTGCATTTGCCAACTGGTGAAGCATGTGCTTTTCATCTGGACCGTTGATTGTTATGAGAGGATCCTGATCCTTGGATCATTGTAACTGTTTTCTGGCATTTGCTCTATATAAGAGCCAGAGCCTAGGAGAGATATACATTAAGACATAGATATATCTGGCGCATTAAGGCCAATTACTGTAGAGTCAATTAGGAGATCGAATTACTGAGACTAATGAGGATAGAATTGTTGAAATGTCAAGGTTCTTTCTTCAGATCACTGTAAATGTACCTGTTCTTGAGCATACTGAATGGATATGAAGTTTCAGATTACATCCTGATTGTAAATTTTATGTAATCTTCATGTTGATTTCTGGATATGTACTGGTGAATGCTGTGTTCAACTGGAAGCGCTTTCATTTCATTACATGTTGTTATCAACTTTTCCTTTGAAGATTTGCACTAGATCATGCGGATTTGTGGAATGTCCTGGTGAAGTATGATTCTAGTTTCCTTCTTTTCATTGCATGTATGGGAGCTTGTATGTGGATCAGTGATCTAAGTCAAGTAATTTTGGGAATCTCATTCTTTAACCCTTTTCCTTTTTTTAATTTCATAAATTCATCATCATAACTACAAATCATGACAAATAACAAGCAGAACAGAGAAATATGCTGACATCCCGTAGGTAACTGAAAATCCTTAGCATATTTGAGTTAAATGCATGTAGTATTGAAAATATCATGCAAACAATCATAAATAATGGTAGAAATCATGCAAATATCAGCCTGTAAGCACATTATTTGACTAAATCCATAAGTGCAGAGGTAGAATTATTGGAGATTTATGCAGAGCAGGCATATAAAGCAGGATATTTGGAGGAATAATGATGAACTTTGCAGAAACACGTAAGGCCCCTGAATGGAAAACAGCAACACACATCAACCACTGAGTAACGTCAGTAGATTAAGACCTAATCAACGGAGACTTGGGATCATGAATTCTCTGAATTCATTGTATCTTTCAAGATGAGTAAAGGTTGTTGTGTAACTTTTATTCTATGTTTGTGAATGATCAACATCTAACCCAACAGTTCTTGATGATTTCTAACCCTTTTCCATAGATTTTGGATGGTATGGTAGGGGCTTCTTGCTCTGTTTCTTCATCTTTATACAACCATGATGATATGTCTTCGAGCATGTCCTGATCAAGAAGGTGTCTCTTTTCAAAGGTAGGGGACAACTTGCATTTGATAGCCACTGTGGAGACTTCTCCCTCCTTCGGGGCACCAAACATCTTAGGATTGGGTAATGTCCCTACACAAAAGGTACCATGCAGGTCATATTCTCCACATCCCATGTTGCTTATCTTGATCTTGACCTCTGGTGGTGGAGTTGCTTGGGATGAGGTGGTAGCAATGTTGGCAAGGTTGACATATGAGGTGGATGTTGTAGGATCAATTCAGGAGGTGTTTTTCATGATAGCCTTGTTGTATGGACATAAAGTATGGTCATGTCCTTCCAAGAAACTACAGTATTGGAAGGGGCGGGGATTGGCATAGATAGTTACTTTTGTGTTGTTATGAGGGAATTTTAGACATTGATGGAATGTGGAGGGGACGGATTGCATGGCATGGATCCATGGTCAGCCGAGAAGAATGTTGTAGGGGAGGTCAAGATCAATAACTTGACATTTTGTTTCCAATATCTTTTTCCCTACTTGGATGGGGAGTTTGATAGCACCCTCAGATAGTCTTTTAGTGTCATCATATTCCTTAATGGTTATGCATTCACTAGTGTCCACAACCACATCCAAGTATCCCAAGTGTTTTAACAATTTTAGAGTGCACAGGTTTAGGCTAGAGCCACCATCTATTAAGACTCTTTTGATGATATGCTTGTGGATGTGGACTTCAATATGTAAGGCATTGTTATGTAGGTTGTCGGAGGCAGGGAGATCCTTTTCTGAGAAGGTGAGATGATGGGGTGAGGCGATATGGCCCACCATAGCTTAGAATTGATTCACATTCAGGTTGGTGGGGACTTGGGTTTCCATTAGATCCTCGTTGAGGACTTCTTTGTGGAGATGTGACGTATGGAGCAGCTCAAGGATGGAGATCTGTGCAGGGGTCTTTCCTAAATGTTCTAGGAGGTTGTATTTATTAGTTGACGATGGATGAATGGATGGATGATTTGGTTGAGGATTTGATGTGGATGTAGGTGTTTGGTCAGTGGTAGGGACTACACAGATGGACACATGGCCCCAATGGGTAGTGACAGCACAATTGGGTGCTTGAGCCTGAATGGTGATTGTCTTGATATAGTTGGATGATGGTTCTATCCGACCTATGACGAAATCATAAGAGGCGGGAGGTGGAGTGATGTTATAGTTGATTAGAAGATGAGGCCTTTCCTTTGTTGTGATTAGGTAGAGGATCCTTGTAAGCTCCCAAGTTGGCATTGGGCAATGGTTGTGGGGCTTTCTCAAGGTTGGCTTTGCCATGATCTACGAGATCTTGCATACAATGTTTTAATTTCATGCAATCAGATGTCTTATGGCCCACAATGTGGTGGTATTCACAATAGTCATTTTCATTATACCACGCAACTTTGAGTTGACTTTCTTGGTGGGGCTTAACAGGTGGTAGAGTTATTAAACCATCTTTTAGACTTCTATCAAGGATATCTTCGAGTGGTTCCCATAAGGGTGTAAATTGTCTCTGAGGTTTATTTTAGTTAGGTTAATCTTTGGGAATATTTACATTGACGGTGTATACATTTGGGGGTGCTTGGTTTTGTACATTTTGGACACTCTTCGCATCAGTGACGTAGTCATTGAGGGTGTTCTTGTTCTTACCCTAGAAGTGTGGTTTCTCATTTGATTGCATGTTGTTATTGCTTGTAATTGGGGTATTGATGTTAATTTTATTGTTGTTGTTGCTATTGTTGTAGGGCTTCTTATCATATAGTTTAATTGAACCCTTGGCAATAAGGGCTCTCTCGATGGTGGTGCCCTTGTCAATGACTTCCTCAAAAGTAGACGTGCATAGGATTTGTAAATGGAATCCCATTTCTTGGTTAAGATTAGCCACAAACATGGTGACTAATTGTTTATCAGGGATCGACTAAGGGAGTTTGCTTGCTAGGCCTCTCCACCTTTACAAAAAAGAAGTGAAGGATTCTCTGCTTTTTTGTTTGGTGTTGCAAAGGTCCATCATAGATATTTCATGTTTGAAATTGTAAGAGAAGTGGTTGACAAACTTCTCCGTGAGATCAGGGAAAGACCTAATGCCTGGAGCAAGGTGTGCGAACTATTCGATGGCTTGACTGTCAAGGCTTCTAGGGAAAAGTCTCATTAGGTATGTGTCATTGTTTGAGACTTCAAACCAAGCAAGGTAAAACTCCCTAAGGTGGTCCCTAGGGTCTCCCTTTCCTTTATATTTGTCAAATTTAGACATTTCAAAGTTCTTAGGAAAGGGAGGCATGTATAGTGTCTGATCAAATGGGTAGGGACAAATATCCTTGAAAGAATAATGTTTGCACTTGCCCCTAGTTTGTATATTGTCTACCCTTTTGGATCAAGGTTTGTACAATGGTCATTAGGTCAAGAGTGGGTGGAGGTTGTGGGATGTAGCTTTGTTGGTTGATGAGATGTTGTAGGTTGGGCAGGGTTTGGTATTGGTTTGTTTGGGTTTGGTGGAGGAGGTTTTGATTTTGGGGTATGATGTTTTGATTTTGTGGGATGGCATTTTGGTTAATTTGTGCAAGATATTGTTGGTAAGCATGGATTTGTTGGAGAACGTGAGGTGGAAATTGGGGATTGGGATTATGTTGTGTTGATGATACTATGAGATTTTTTACATACGTGAAATTGGATGGGTTGACATTGGATGGGTTGATCGTGTTGTGAGGTGGTTGCAAGAATTGGCTCATGTAAGCTATGGTATGGGAGTTGAATGGAGGCACACTTGTGGAGGAACTTGTGTACGTGGGATTGCTTTGGATGCCCAAGGTGATTTGGGGAATGGAAGGGTTTACGTTTGTTATGGTGGTGGATGTGACAACGGGGTGGGAGATGGGAGGATTGGAGACATTAGATGTGTTTGATACGTTAGTGGGAGTTGTAGATGTGGTAACATTAGAATTTGTGGGAGTGGTAGATGTGGCGAGGGTTGAGGTTTAAGAGACAGTAGGGTGGGTGTTTGATATAGATGGTTGGGAGGATATCGTAGGATTGGTGTTGGACATGGATGGTTGGGATGATATAGTGTTGATGGGTGGTTGGGCACCAATTTTGAGGAGGAAATTAAGTATCTATTTGGATCTGACCTTAAGACTTTGTCAAGCATGTCTATGTTGTCGAGATCTTGTGTAAAGTTCAAGATATCTTGATCTATTTGGCTAATGGTGGGGGTGTTTTGGATGAGTGGTTGTGGTTGTAGTTGTTTTAAGGAGGAGAAGGGGTTTTTATTGGGACCACATGACGGGATTTGGAAGACTGAGGGTATGTTGTACACTTGTTGGCTGATTGGTATATTATTATCATTGGTTTGAGGCATCCCTATGCCCATGTTGTGTCCAAAGTTAGCTATCACTTGATTCTTCTTGTGTTGGGATCTAGTTATGGGCATGCAAGTAGACAAGTTTTGATTGTGAGGTGGATGAAGATGGAGACCTTAGAGAATTTGGTTTGATTTATTGGACCCAAAGAGGATGTGGTGATGCAATGGGATAAATATTTAGGTGCAAGAGAGCACACTCCCTACAATATACATCTAAAGATGAAAGGAAATTATGGTGTGATAATAGGTCTTGACTTTTGGGAGATAAATTTCAGAAGGTGTAAACCTAAGGGTGATGGGTATCAAGAAGGTTGATTTTCACAAAAAGTTGGACCAAAAAGATGGAGAATAGATTGGATTGTTTGAGAATGATTGGATGGGAGAGATTTGATATCAATTTTGGAGGATGTTTCAACTAAGGAAAACCTTAGGTGACCTAGATGTTTGGTATGATAGATTTGGATGATGTTTTGGAAGAGGGATTTTGAAATCAACAAATGAGCTCAAGTAAGATCTAGATTTTAGGTGTTTCACAATGGATGTTTTTTTTTCTCTTTGCTTGGGGTAGACTTATAACCTTACACAAAGAGGGATGATTATTCTACTTGAAGGTAGACTAATGACCAATCAAGCAAAATAGAGTGTGAAGGATGAAACCTAGATTCAACTTTAGCTGAAGATTGATTTTTGGATGCTGGTTGATGCTTTTGATTGATATTTGGATTAAGAGTTTTTGGATGTTTTTTTGATGGAAGAAGCAAATGGATTTGGGAATGGATTTTAGAAGGATATTTATTTGGTCCAAACAGTATGCAAAAATCAAGGTGGATGAGGAGCTACGGAAATGAATGGATTATGATTGGGCTCAAAGGTGTCACAAAGGGTCCAATGGTGATAATGATTAATTCTCTAAGGTCAAAATGGGGGTATGATTATAAATTTTGTATCAAAATGGATGGGGTTTTGACATATTTTGGAGATGTGGTTATGGATTATGGATAGGCAGGCCCTAAAGATTCCAAAATAATTTCCTAAAGCTTTGGGCAAATCAGTCTATAAATAGTTCCAAAACTCAGGTAAATGGCGTCAAAACATACAGAAATAGCGCTAAAATAGGTCAGTGTTGGTCCATGCTTTGGAAAAAGGTTGATTTTGATGGAAATTTTGGATTTTTTGAATGTGAAGGTTGATCAAATGTTGAAATAAGGTCTCATATGTGTTGTTTCTTGGCAAGTTTTTTGTAAACACTTCAAGCACAATAGAACACAATAGCCAAATATTTGTTTATGAAAATGATGTAAAGATTTTAACAAGCACTTTGCACAACCTAAGGCGAGGATAGGACAATACTTGTTGAGTTCCCACTTGGTTTCCCAGCCACACCTACTTGTGGTGTATAGCTCCAGGAACTTGGGGCACAGGCTCTCCCTTACATTGTACACACTTCTTAGGCACACCAAGTTCTAAGTCCCCAAGGCTCGCAAACCTTGAGATACTTTGCTATCTCTGCCACAAGCCGCGAAAATGTGGGATGGCTATCAGAGTTTGATCTTCTAACCTGTTGTATCAACAAGTAGAGGGTTTTGGGCTTCTAAAACAATGGTTCTTAGTGGGGTACATCTGAGGGATCAGCACATTACGAGCATCTGATAAACCACTTAAGGTTTTAACTAGCTCTACTAGGAGTTTCAAATACGTAAAGGTACTACTTCCTTTCGATCTAGCATTGTATGGTAAGCGCTAATACCAATTTGGACTTTTCTTTCGCCTTATCCTATTTTACATATAGTGGACTAGATGAAAGTACCGCTTGGGGTCACCAATGAGTTCTCCATACGGATGTGTCTCAAGGGTAGGCCCACTTTCTAGAAAAAAGAGGATAGAACCATTTCTCTTCACCCAAGATCCTTTTGAAGGCGAGGGGAGAGGATACTTTGATTCTAACTCTTGGGTAACAAAATGTGCAAGCGTACTAAGCACGACAAACACTCACTAATGTTCTTTTTAAACCCAAATCAAAATGTGCCTAAAGTTGTTTGCAAACACTTGTTAATTTTAGAGCACCAAAATTAAATGTTCTCTATGCTAAGGCACACAGGATTCTTTTTAGGTACACCAAATGAAATGTTTGTTTGTTGTTTGTTTGTTAAGCCAATGATTAATTTTAGTGCACCAATTGAAATGTGTTCTACACTATCATGCAAGGGTTCTTTTTATAAGAACCAATTGAAATGTTTGTCTAATCAAATAAAAACCCTACAAAAACTGTTAGTGGTCTTGAGATGATGGTCTTGGATAAACGATAATGACCTATAAAACAGATAGAAGATCATGCATAGACCTCAATGTTAGTACAGAAAATAGTGATAAAATAGAAAACAATAGCGTCGCCAAAACCTGAAATCACGCCACAGACTACTGAAAATGGCACCATTGACAGAGCATAGGACAAAACCTAACTATCCTAGAAAATGGTGCTAAAATGTTTACAGATGGCTTTGATTACAAATATTGCGCTACAATGGTTACATATGACACTTAATACAAGGATAGCACTAAGATGACTACAGATAGTGCTACAAGTTAGGATTGCGTTGTTACAAACAAATATAGCACTACAGTCTATGATAGCGCCAAAAGGACCGAAAAAGGCACCACTGTGTAAAGGTTTGAGATGTTTGACTAATTGTGGGTGAAGGCGCTATCCTAGGCATCGATGACGCTGATACAAGGTAGAGGTGGTCAAGGCTGCAAAAACATAAATTTCTTAACCAATATGTTGATTATATTGTATCAAAGGGGTCTTGTTAATCTCCTCTGGTGTCCAAAACATGAGATATATCCACAAAACAACCTATTAAATCAAACCAAACTAAGATGGAAATAAGAATATGTTAAGTTTGATTTAAGAAAATTTGGCATAGTCTCCCCTTGTCCCTGCATAAAATCTTGCAAAACCAAGAGCAAACGACACAAAAGATGCTAAAAAGACCAAAAATAAATAAAATGTGAGTTAATAATCAACAAGCAATGCCGTGTCAGGAAGGCACCACTAGAGCCACAAAATAGCGCCAAAATGCAGGTAAATGGTGCCACTGCGCAGGAAGATAGCACTAATGCCTGCAAAACACGTGTAGAGACAACAAAAACTCACACAAGATGTTAGATTGAGACCTTGTGTGTCCCACTAGGTGTGCCAACATGATTAGTGAAATCAAAATGAGATAAAAAAACATAAATCTAATGCATAAAACAAAGATTATACCTCACTATGACTCACAAATCCAAGATGGTGTTGTAGAAGAATGCACCCAAGAGATCCTAGATATACCCTAGATGATGAATTCTATGTGAAATGCTCTCTCAAATTCAACTCACAAACTAGCTCAAAAGATTTTTTAGCATGGTAACACTACTTAGAAATTGGATGATAAAATGGCTTGGAGGATGTTGTATTTATAGGCATTTTGGAGAGATTTTGATCCAATGGTTGAGATTGATTTGGGAGATTAATGGTGGAGGATGAAGATGATGTGGAGGGCTTAGATTTCATCTTAGAGAATGTAGGGCTAGGAATAAAGATGAATTTTAAATTCATCTTGGGAAAGGGGTGAATTAAATGAGCTTGGGTGAGATGGATTATTTGTGAATTAAAAATTCACATGAGGAAGAGTAAAATGAATTAAAAATTTATTTGGGGAAGAGTGGATATTAATGAGTTATGACATGTGTAAGTGGTGTAAGAGGTATTAAATGAGGATTATGACACGTGTATAAAAAAATGATTTATATGAGCTATATTTCAATTTTTTATTTGTGGGATGTGGGGAGGAGTGTTAATCAAGGTTTGACCATCTTAATTAGGGTGATTAGCCTAATTAATATGGCTGGAAAAAGTTAGGGAATGGGTTAATGAGGTGTTTAGATTAATTAAATAAGGTTTTATTTAATTAATCCTAGGTCTAGGGTCATGTAGGTTAGGCTAGGTAATTAAATAATAGATATTTAATTAACTAGGGTAGGGATAGGTTGATTAAAAGGCTGAATTAATTAGATAAACATGATTTTACGTAATTAATTGGATTTAGTGAAAAGGGGGAATTAACCAGATAAATATTGCATATTTATTTAATTAATTGGGTAAGATTGGACTATTGAATTAATTATATTAATCTAATTGTAGGGGATATAATGATGAAAAATTATGTGATGGAGGGGTAATTAATCAAATAAAAATTTAATTAATTTCTTAGAAGGGAAATTGGTATGTTTAGGGATGTCGGGAGTCGATTAGACGATGAAGACATTTTTAGGTGTCTACAACTTTCATGAAGATTGATCAATCTAATATCACTTATTCTATTCTTTGTCCATTTATCTTCCATCTTTCATCTAACTTTTCATCTTCATCTTTTCTTTCATTTCGAGAGCACACTTGTGTTCTTTGAACCCAACTATCCTCTCAAGGGGGAATCCTCATTATCATCATCATTCATCTTATCAATATACCTCATCCTTTCCATACCAATCTAGCTAATCAATCTATCCAAATTATTCAATCACATCCTTGGACTTAATCCTAAGCTCGTTGTAAACCAAATCAATCAATCATCATCAATCAATTGTCTTATGCAGGATGTTGCATTGTCGAAACTAGACCATGAGTCTTATACGACATGTTTCATTTCCTGAAACCAAACATTATCATCAATCAATCAATCATATCAATTGTCTTGTACAGATTGTCACACTCTTGAAACTAGATCAAGCATATTATACGAGGTGTTTCATTTATGAAACCAGACACAATCTCAATAAATCATCAGCAATTAATCATTGGTTTATAACTTGATAGGGGCAGTACCTTGTTTGTCTTGGAATAATCATCATCAACATCATCATCATTTATCTTATTCATTATCTTTCCTTGTCACCCTCGCTTTGAGTGACTAGGGCATCACCATCTCCAATTCAATCATTTTCTTCCAACCATATTCTTCTAAATCAAAATTTTCTTCTATCAAATCAAACACTATGTTTTAAATTTCTTTGAAATGATGTTACTACACAACACCATCTCAAAGAGGGGCAAAATGTAGACACCTAAAAATGACCCTTCGCAGATCTCTTGCATCAACATTAATTGAATAATCTAAGTATTTAATTAATTTCATCAATTTCCTCTATTTTCCCTAAATTTTAACATTGATTGAATAAATCCTCTTTATTTAATTAATTTAATTAATTTCCTCTTTTAATCCTCAAATCCACATTAATTGAATAAATCCTCTTTATTTAATTAATTCATCAAATTTCCTCTCATCCACAATTAAATAATTTATAATTATTTAATTTATCAATCATTCTTCTAAAATAAATAAAATTAAATATTTTATTTATCTTTCATCATGCAAAATAAATTAAATAAATTTATTGGTTTAATTTATCTAAATATTCAAATATATTCTATGTCTTCTATCATGCACAAATAATTAAATAAATTTATTTATTTAATTTGCTTTTTATTCTTCTAATTCTTCTAAAAATAAATCTTATTCATCATGCACACAAAATTAAATAATTTATTATTTAATTTTATTCAAATCATGTAAAAAGTAAATCTAAAGTTGAGTTAATTGACTTAATAATTTTTGTTTTTATCAACTCATAAATTAGAAAAAAAATATTTCTAAATTTATGAAATCTAATCATATCTTTATTATGTCTTTATCTCAAACAAGCAATTAACTCAATAAAAATATCTTGTTGTGTGACACATGTCAGGTGCACATTCATCATGAATTCTAGATTTATCTCATCCATTGATTCTATTGAATTATCTTGACCGTTGATCAATCTAACCCTGGATCCTATATATACCCCCTTCATCTCCTTCACAAATCCTCTTCGATCATTTAAGCTTTGGGCATTTGTAATACAACGCTTTGAGCTTTTATCATTCAACACATTATTATCTTTGGCACATGAGCACTATCAACATCCACTTGTTTCAACCATGGGTACACAATATTATTGAGTAATCCACATTCTATACAAGAGATCAAAACAATCCAGGTGAAAGCTTTCCATTTACTAATTGCTTTATTCATTGATTTGGTTTTCTCTTAGATCGATCTTTTGATGTTATTAGGATTGAGTTTATTGTCATTATATTGATTTATCCTAAGCTCGATTTTACCTATACATAGGAAGCATTCATCAGAAGTGTATGAGAACTGTATTGTAATATTGATATCAATTCATTATTTTTCTCCATTACTGTAAGTGTTCTTTTAGGAAATTTCTATCACAGTTAGGGTTTTCCCTTGCCACACTTCGTGGTATGATTGTAAAGGCTGATTTGAATGAATATGATAGTTCTTAATCCATTTTCAAGATTTGTAAATGGTCATTTTAGAATTACATGTGAAAGAATTTTATATGGAGTTGGATTACTAAGTATTCTCATGGTTTTATATTGGTTTTTATGCATCTGAATAACTAGATAGGCATTCATACACCCCCTTTTAATGTTTTCCTTTGTTGAACTTGAAACTCTATAGCCCATTGGATAGGCACCGGTCTGAGAGGCACATGATCATCCACACTTTATTAAGAATCACAACAATACATCACATTTTAGTCACTGTAGTAGTTCTACCAGTGTCCTCATTCTGTAGGATTGCTTTATCATCTTAATCAGAGGCATGTGCAGTCAGTTTGTCTTGACCTAGTGACAAATTTGGGGTCAAGTGTACATTGGGTATGGTTGTATTTATTTGTTTGTGCCATATTTAATGCCTCTAGGAATATCCCTCCTAGGTGTAGCTGAACCTGAAGTGCAGAGGAGTTTACCCACTCTTGTAGGCTGTCCATAATTGCCTAGAACTTATTGATAAACCTCTTTTAAATCACCTTGATGACACCCCCGGCCTAGGTGATTGTAAAATGTTTTAGGGTTTTGGGTTGTAGTTATTTTGGGAGTCATCATTTTTGGCACTGTTGCTAGGGAAAGTTTACTTCTGGTTGAAGTTGTTGCATCTTGTTAACATAGTGAAATTTTTTTATTTTTTCTTCCCAAAATGGAAGTGGCAACTCTATTAGTCAAACCCAGAAAATTAGTTTTCAACCAGGAAAGGAATTGAAATGGATCATAGAAGAAGGGATAAATATTTTTCAGAACAAGAAAGCTTTTCAAACTGCTGAAGAAACTAATGAGATTGGGGTAGAGTAAGATACACCAATGTGGTGCCAACAAGATATCCCATTGTGGTACCTCCATTGAATGCCCAGCACCAAGTGGGTACTTTTGGAAGAGATTATGCATTCATTGACTGTAGAATTTAGCATCCATATACTTTTGAGGATTTTGTGTATAATATACTTAGAACTAATAGGAAAAACAATAGAGATGGGTATGATGTCAGAAGAAATCAAAACATTATTGGCAGAAGAAGAAGAGACATTTCTTAGAATGTGGACATGAGAACATTTGGCATACCTCATGAAAATGAGGAGGCTCATCAAAATGATCAGCACCATATTTCACCCACAAGATCAATTATAGGTCAGCATGATAATATTCCTAATGAGGAAGATCAACAGGAACAACCCGATGCTGAGGAGAGAGAAAGAACTCTCTATGAGGAACTCGACCTACTTGATCACATCAAAAATAGGCAAAGAGAGGTGTAGGCTTTACTTGAACAACAACAAGCTCAACTTGCCCAGTAGGCCCAGGTGAATCAAAATGCACAACACCAAGGCCACAATATACTACAACAATAGATACAATGACAACATCAACACTAGGGCCATAACCTACAGGTCAATCAAAGACAACAACAATGACAACAACAACAATGAAAAATGGGAAAAAAGGGTGCCAACAATGCCCATGGTCAAAAATATTCACAATCAGCCACTGCAGAATCAAGTGAATCAACAGCATGGCAATGTTCAGAATGTTAGGCCTCCATTGAGAAGACAAGCACAAGGTTTCCCTCCATAGAGGCGGCCATTGGGAGTTGAAAGGTATAAACAACTTGACTTATTTGGCATACTTGACTTTCCTAACCCTATTCCAAATGAGATTAGGGGAAAAATTCCAAGGTTTCAAGGTAACAATGTAGTTATTGGTGAGGAACACTTGAGACACTTCATCAATGTCACAGATGAGTATGAGATTGAAGACAAAGATGAGATGATGAATTTGTTTGTACACTCATTAGAGGAAAGTGCCAAAGAATAGTACAAAACACTCCCTGATGATAGTATTGACTCATGGGAAGAATTCATGGGAGTGTTTAGACTACAGTATGGGGATAGGATTGACCCCAAGTTTGCCATCCATGAGCTCACAACAATCAAGAAAGGAATCAATGAAATAGTTGTCTTCAACGATAGATTCATTATGACAATGAGAAAGGTACCTCCTCAGATGACACCTAATGAATCCATGTGTTTGGTCCTATACTATGGTGTGTTTGATTCTAAAATTGGTTATTGTTTGAGGGATAAGAGTCCTCAAACACTGACGGAGGCTTATGATGTGGCCTTTAACATTGAAAGTAACATGAGAGCCTTTGGAAAATATGTTAAGAGGTTTGATGTGAAAATCTCTCAGCCAAATAGAGCAACTTCTAATAAGCCCCTCACTACTGAAGACAAATTGGATAAGCTTATGGGGATTATGAAAGATTTGTCTTATAAAGTTGCTTGAAATGAAAAAAGGGTTGTTACCTCAGGGTTCTACAACACATTTCAATGAAGGACAAAGGTTGCATAACTAGTCTTACAAGATTGATTGTTCTAAGAGACCACAACAGAATGATAGACATGTTGCTCCCAGGCATGTCAGCTTCAAACAATCTGAAAGGGACACCCCTAATCCATTGAGAAAGGATTAGGTCAATTTTCAATATGAGTCTCTTTGGTGCTAGGTTTGTTTCCTTCCCCATGATCAAACAAATTGTGTAGTCACTCATTCAATGAGCAGAGATGAGGAATTTCTAAATGAAGAAGGTGCAGCTAAGTATTAAAGGAGGAAATAAATCAGTTTGACATGGAGAATTATGAGTAGATGGGTCATGATCTCAATTATGATAGCTATGAAGAGGATGATCATATTTGCCAATATGATTATGATGAAGATCCAAAGAGATATTAGTTGCTAGCTCATGATTTTGGGCACTTGAAGGACCTTATGCAAAAAATACAAGCAGTCTAGACCTTCTGAGAAGGATTTAAAAGCCTTGACTGATACAACTATTTTGCAAGTTCAAGGGGGTTATCAGTTAAGGAAAAGACAAGTGCTAATGTAGAACATTCTTGTTGCTGAGGTAAGACATGGCACACTAGGTGATGAGAAGAAAAAGAAAAAGGTGAATGTGGAACATAAAAGCATTAGCATTCCCAAGAAGAATGTGCCTGAAAAGAAGAATCTTCTAGTGCAGTAGCTAGCAGTAAAAAAGAAGTATGTTCAAAATAATCCAACACCATCTGTGCAACCTATAGATACTACACCCATTTTAGGAGTTCATTACCCAAAAGGCAGTTACAAGCAAGATTGGCCTCAGACCCAAAAGGAACCAGAAAAGGAGAATAAAATGGAAGAAGGTAAGGATATTTCATCTAATCAAATCATACCTTATATTCCTTCTGCAAATGATGTAACTATTTTATATGATAATCCTTTTCCTAATTATCTCCCTATTGACATGGCTCAAGTTTTTAGCCAAATTATAATTTTTGTGCCAATAGTGGAACTCCTTAGAATACCTGAACACAAAGATAGGGAAGAATCTCTTATTGCTGTTGTGGATACACAAAAATAACCTGTTGTTGTTTCCAGCAGTAATGATGAGGGTATAGGTCATGAGGAAACAATTGAGGCATACTTAGGGTCTTCCATGGTTAATAGCAAGATGGGAGTTGATCCCTTTTATACCACTTTGATTATAAATAGTTAGCTATTACACAATTGTATGCTTGACTCTGGTGCTTCCAATAACATCATGCCACTTGAGATCATGAATGAATTGAGACTGAAAGTGTCCAAATCTTTTGGCAAATGCTTTGCCATGGATTCTAGAGAGGTCAATGTTATTAGTCTTCTCAAGGATGTAGAGGTCCAATTAGCTGCCTACTTAGACAAGTCCTTCTTGATGGACATAATTATTGTAGATTGCTCTGCTAAATGGGGTATGTTGTTATCTAGGAAATGGGGAAACCTCTATGGGTGGAAGCATACAGATGGATCTTTCACATGCCACCATTCTATTCTAGGGTGTTGAAGTGAAGTTGTACAAGGAAAAGAAGGTAGAATATGAACACATAGAGGATAGATATAAAACAAAAGAGAATTATGTAAACTTCTTTGACACTGATATATACCATTTCATATGATATTGCAGTGATGATAATCCTGGCTGGGATGTTGTACCTTCCAACCCTACTACTCCTACTTCTGGTACAACTAATTTGTGGACAATGTACTTTGACGATGCATTTTCAAGAGAAGGATCAGGTGTTGGCATTGTATTAATAGTGCCTAATGGTGAGCAATTTGGCAAGTCTTTTAGACTTGATTTTCAGTGCACCAATAATGTGGTTGAGTATGAAGCACTCTTGCTGGGATTAAATGTTGCTCATAAGCATGGAATCACATGTTTGAAGATATATAGTGATTTAGAGATGATTGTGCAATAGATTAGAAAGATGTTTGTTGCCATGTATAACAAGTTAAGGGCATACATGAATTAGTATGGGGCAACATGGAGCTGTTTGATGCCATTGGCATTAAATGGGTTCAGAGGATTAGAAATGAAGAGGTAGATTACCTAGCTGTAGCTGCATCAAAATTTGATCCCCAATCAGATTTTCCTCATGGCCATTATCTTGTGGAAGTACTTACAAGACCAACAATTCCTGATAATATTTACAGTTGGTAAGTATTCAATGACAATGATCAGATTTTTAGTTTTCTTAACTGCATAGATGAGTTTGACAACCAAATGATTGACTGGCAACCTATAGTAGAAATGAAAAATGACAAGGAAATATTATTTGGCAGTGAGGTAGTGCAATTGAAGACAAATACAATTCCAAAGGGATTGGTAGCATTAGAGAGAATGTTTGATAATGAAGACCACTAGAAGAGTAAAAGCAAACTAGTTGAAGAGGATAGTGTTGAAGGTGTTAACCTAGAATTAAGGAGGCACCTAGGATGGTTTACATAGGCAAGAGGTTAAAGCCTCATGAAAAGTAGATGTTGATTGTTCTATTGAGAAAGTTTAAGAAATCTTTTGCATGGTCCTATGATGAGCTCAAATCTTATAGGGAGGACTTGTTTCAACATATGATTCGCCTCCAACCTAATGCAAAACCCTTTAGGTAGAAATAAAGGACTATAAATCCTATCATAGCTCCCAAGATGCAGAAATAACTATTAAAGATGAAAGAGGGAGGTGTTATCAAACCCATTACACATTCTGAATGAGTATCTAACCTTTTCTCAGTCAAAAAGAAGAACATGGAAATCAGGTTGTGTGTGAATTTCAGAAATCTGAACATCAAATCCCTTAAGGATAATTACCCTCTTTTGAGGATGGATCATTTTTGTAGAGGGTTGTTGGTTCAAATTTGATGTCCATGATGGATGGGTTCTCTATTGAAGTGCACAAGACAACTGAGAGGGGGGGTGAATAGGTTGTCACAAAAACTTTAACTGCTTTATGAATATCAACTCATCAATTGATTAATCACTATTATAAATATTTAACCATGAAATCATGAAATGAGAAACTCAACACAATAACACAATCAATACATGAGACACCAAATTTTTACTTGGAAAACCTTATTAAGGGAAAAACCACGGTGGGTGTTAGCCCACAAGAATCAATAAGTTATAGCAATATCAAAAATCAGAGGCTCACTACCCGGAGCTCACTGCTCAAAAGAGGCTCACTGCCAAGAGAATAGGCTCACTTCCAAAAGAATAGGCTCATTGCCAAAAGGGTGAACTGTGTTGGGAATTAAGGTGTCCCAATCTTGGTAATTCTCTGCATTTGTAATGTTTGTATTTATTATTCAATTGCCTATGTTGTAAATAATTGGAAATTCCACTTTGTCATATTGTGGGATGTGGCACGGTAATGTGTCAATCCTACATGGATTATGACAACTTGGTATTTTGTCCTCATATGAGGAGATAGGTGTCCCACTTAGTGGTAGGAATATTCTGCCATGTGTTAGCATCTTCTATGTTGTGTAAGGAATGTTTGACTAAAACGGTTATGATGGATTCCTATGACGAATCTATGACATGTAAGAGTCAAGAATAGAAGGTTGTAAGACAGGTAGTGACATGTGTCATGTAGCATCTTTGAATGAGGCATATTTGGGTACCCCAAGGTGGAATATGATGTGTTGTAAGAGAATATGCTATTTATAGCATGTGTATGTCAGATTCTCTTACAGCTGTAAGTTGTAACCGCTATGATAGATTCTATGACGGTCGTAAGTGTCGTAAGAGCATCTGTCATAGCCCATTTTAGAAATAGGTGACCTCTTTGGGATGGGAGCTATAAACAAGTGTCAGACACATTCTACAATGTTGACCAAGTGTCCCTAGGCGTGCGTTTTGGTCCAAGATGCCATATTGGACGCCCATTCCAAGAAAGGTCCAAAATTGCCTTGTATGTTCTATTTAAATAGGTGCTTGGAGATGGAGTTTGTATCATAGGTTTACAGGTATTGTTATGCTACCGGATTGACTCTAGACACAAGTGTCAAAGACCATTGAAGCTTGCATTGCAAGTGTATTGTAAACATTCTTTCAGATTTGTTAATACATTGTGCAAGTTTCTGAGTGTGGGGTTTTTCACCGATAAGGGTTTTCCCTACCGTAAATCTCTATCTCTCTTCTTCTGTCTTCATTCTGGCTCTTGTATTTTGCTGCAATATCTCATGTTAATGGTTTAACATTTCTGTAATAGTTAGGATAAATTTGAATTTGCATAGCCCTCTCCTCAATAAAGGAAGCGTTTCCGCACACCTAGCTTCCTTTCAGTTGGTATCAGACCTTGATCACCTTTGGTCCTAGTTGTTGGGTAGGGTTTTTTTGAGCTAATCTTAGGTTGAGTGGGAGTCTATGTAGAGAATTCTATATCTTATTGCAGCAAGGAGATGACAAGCACATTAGGAAGGTTTGAAATAGAGAAGTTCAACGGCAATAATTTCAAGCTGTGGAAACTCAAGATGGAAGACATGTTAGTTGACCGAGACCTTTGGGAAAGTGTGAATAGAACGAAACCAGCTACAATGACTCAAGATGAGTGGGATCTCAAGGATCAGAAGGCTAAGGGTCTCATAAGACTTAGTCTTGCCGATTCTGTGTTGTTAAATGTCCATGAGGAGGCTACTGCAAAACTCCTTTGGAAGAAGTTGGGGGATGTGTATCAAGCCAAATCCCTTGTCAATAAACTTTTCCTGAGAAAGAAGTTGTATTCTCTTTGAATGGAGGACAGAGGATCCGTGGCTGAGCATATGAATGCCTTTAACATGCTGGTTGTACAATTGACATCTATCAGTGTAAAGATGGAGGAGGAGGATCGGTGTATGACCCTGCTTTGTTCTCTGCCGGACTCATGGGATCATCTTGTCATGGCAATCGGAAGCACCACATCCACATTCAAAATGGAAGAGGTGGTTTCTTTGCTATTATCTAAAGAGATGTGGAGAAAGTCTTCTGAGGTAGCCAAAGAAGCCCTTGCAGTTCATGGAAGACCCAAGGAGAAAGGGAAGAAGAAGGACAAGAAAGCTGAGAAGGGTAGATCCAAATCCCATGGGAGATCCAAATCTCCTTGAAAGTCCAAGGCTCTTTGTTGGAACTATGGAAAGACCAGGCATTTCTAAAAGGAATGCAAAGAGGAGAAGAAGAAAAAGAAGAAAGCTCCTAATTCAGATTCTGACAAATCACAAGATGATGGTGATGCCTTCATCGCAGCCCTGGCAACCCATGTATTTGATGATGTGTGGCTAATTAACTCTGGTGCATCATTCCACATGACCTCGTATCGAGACTGGTTCACTAAGTATGAGGAGTTCGATGGTGGAAAGGTGTATCTGGGTGACGACTCTCATCTGAAGATAATTGGTCATGGAAGAGTCTCTATCCGATTCCGTAATGGTCGAGTGAAGGGGATCTCTGGGGTTATGCACATCCCAGGCTTA
Source organism: Cunninghamia lanceolata (assembly GCA_027924645.1). Taxonomy (NCBI): domain Eukaryota; kingdom Viridiplantae; phylum Streptophyta; class Pinopsida; order Cupressales; family Cupressaceae; genus Cunninghamia; species Cunninghamia lanceolata. The sequence goes on along the minus strand of BSBN01001221.1, from coordinate 6,036,602 downwards.
GCACGGAACCTACTTTCTGTAAGTAGTTTGAATGATGCAGGTGTACAGGTTGTCTTTTTGAAAGAAGGATGCAAGATGACTAGAGGTTCTATGGTGCTTGCTAAGGGTACTCGGAGAGGTACTCTATTTCAGATGGAAGCATGCATTGCACAATGCAATAGTTCTTTTGACTCAAGGAAGAGGGCAATAGTCACTTCATCCCCACCATCTGAACGAGCAGTGAAGAAATCTATTGTTTCTAATCTTGATGGTTGTAATCGTGCATTGGAAGTTAAACTTCCTACATAAAAGACAATGTTATGGCATAAGATATTTGGCCACATTGGTAAGAAGGGTCTGCGTACCCTGAAAAAATAAGAACCTCGTTGAGGGGTTAGATGATTGTAATCTTGAGTTTGACTTTTGCGAACATTGCATTTATGGAAAACAAAACCATGTTTAGTTTTACTTGAGTTCTCATAAGTCTTTTGGTGTGTTGGACCTCATTCATTCTGATGTGTTTGGTCCTGTTAATGTTCCTTCATTATCAAAATCTGTATACTTTGTATCTTTTATAGATGATTATAGTAGAAGGACATGGATTTATTTTCTCAGAAGAAAATCTGAAGTATATAGCAAGTTTAAGGAGTTTAAAGCCTTTGCTGAAAATCAGACTGGTAAAAAGATTAAATGTTTGAGAACTGACAACGGTGGTGAGTTCTGTTCTATAGAATTTGATAAGTATTGCAAGGAACTTGGGATTGAAAGACATAAGACAACTCCATACACACTACAACAAAATGGAGTGGCAGAGAGGATGAATAGGACACTGATGGAGAAGGCTAGGAGTATGCTTAGTGGAGCTGGTCTAGAACAAAAGTTTTGGGCTGAAGCTGTTGCCACTGCTTGCTATTTGGTGAATAGATCTCCTACATCAGCTCTTGTTGGAAAGACACCTATGGAGGTGTGGTCTGGTAGAAATCCTTTAGTAAGGCATCTTCGTGTTTTTGGTTGTGAGGCATATGCACATGTGCCTAAGGAGAAGCGGTCAAAGTTGGAGAACAAAGTTGTTAAGTGTATCTTCATCAGCTATCCTGTTGGTGTGAAAGGATACAAGATTTGGGACCCTATGGCTGAAAAAGTGTTGTATAGCAGAAGTGTCATCTTCAGAGAGCTTACACCTTCTTTCACTATTTTGTAGCTAGAAGAAAAAGAAAAGAAAGAGGATGTTGTTCAGTTTCCCCTCACCCCTGAGAAGACTGAACAGAAAGATAATGTTGCACCTAATGATGAGAAGAGCTCTAGTAGCTCTGAAAGCTCAGAAGAAGAAGTTGAACCTCAACCTCATCTCTTGAGGAGGTCTACACGGATAAGGAAGCAACCTGAAAGGTTTGGTTTACATTGGTTGATTCTAGTTGTGCTTATGCTTTGCTCACTAACAATGATGGACCTAGAACTGTATCAGAGGCTTTGGATATGAAGGATGCAGGTTCCTGGAAGGAGGCCATGGAGGAAGAATGGCTTCTTTGGAAAAGAATCAAACTTGGGACTTGGTGCCTTTACCTCCTGGACGGAAACCCGTTGGATGCAAATGGGTGTTCAAGAAGAAGATTGGTGCAGATGGCAGTATTGAGAAGTATAAGGCCAAATTGGTTGCGAAGGGGTATTCACAAGTGGAGGGTATAGATTATGGTGAGATCTTCTCTCCCGTTGCAAAGTTGACATCCATTCGATTCTTGTTGTCTCTCGTAGAAGCTTATGACTTGGAGGTAGAACAGATGGATGTGAAGACAACTTTCCTTCACAGTGACTTGGAGGAGGAAATCTACATGTCACAGCCAGAGCATTACATGGTAAAAGGTAAAGAAAATTTGGTTTGCAAACTTAAGAAGTCTTTGTATGGTTTGAAGCAATCCCCTAGGAGATGGTACTTGAAGTTTGATGCCTTTGTGTTGTCAATTGGATTTGTGAGATATAAATCAGATCACTATGTTTATTATAAGTTTGATGGTGATCATATTCTCATTGTTGCACTGTATGTTGATGATATGTTGCTCATTGGGAAGGGTAAGAATATGATTTCTGATTTTAAATCTCAGTTGTCAGCTCAATTTGAAATGAAAGATTTAGGGGCAACCAGGTACATTCTAGGAATGGAAATCAGAAGAGACAGAACCAACATAAAACTTTGGTTAAGTTAGAGTAAGTATGTTAAGACCGTGTTGGACAAATTTAGCATGGGAGATTGTAGGCCATTGTGTGTACCTGTTTCCTTAGGGACAAAGTTGTCTGTTGAGGATTGTCTAAAATCTCCTAGTGAGGTGGAGGACATGAGCAGAGTACCTTATGCTAGTGCTGTTGGTAGTCTACTGTATGCTCTGGTATGTACAAGACTAGACATTGCCCAAGTAGTGGGAGTCCTTAGTCAATTTATGGCTAATCCTGGATGGGTTCATTGGGATGCAGTTAAGTGAGTGTTCAGATATTTGATGGGTACTTCCGAGTATTCCATTTTCTATCATGGTAATGTTTTAGGACCTCCGCATTCTATTGATATTCATGGATTTGTGGATTCAGATTGGGCAGGTGACATTGACAGCAGGAAATCCACCAGTGCTTATGTTTTTACACTGTTTGGTGGTGCTATTAGTTGGATGAGTAAGCGACAACCAATTGTTACTTTTTCCATGACAGAAGTTGAGTATATGGCAGCAACTCATGCTTGTAAGGAAGCCATTTGGCTTAAGAGATTATGTTCTGATATTGGCGTTGATGCAGGTTAGATCACGATCAGTTGTGACAGTCAGAGTGCAATTTGCCTTCCAAAGAATCCAACTTTCCATGCTAGAATCAAGCACATTGATGTTTAGTTTCACTTCGTGAGGGACATGGTTGAGGATGGGAAGGTAAATTTGGAGAAGGTAGATACTTTGAAGAATGTTACAAATGCATTGATGAAGCCAGTGGGCATAGAGAAGTTCAGATGGTGTTCGGAGTCTATGGGCCTCTTGGCCTATAGCGGTTAAATCCTATTTTTCTATTGGCTCTTACAAGGTGTTCGACAAGTGGGAGAATGTTGGGAATTAAGGTGTCTCAACCTTGGTAATTCTCTGCATTTGTAATGTTTGTATTTATTATTTAATTTCCTATGTTGTAAATAATTGGAAATTCCACTTTGTCATATTGTGGGATGTGGCACGGTGATGTGTCAATCCTACATGGATTATGACAACTTGGTCTTTTGTCCTCACATGAGGAGATAGGCATCCCACTTAGTGGTAGGAATATTCTTCCATGTGTTAGCATCTTCTATGTTCTATAAGGAATGTTTGACTAAAACGGTTATGACGGATTCCTATGACAAATCTATGACATGTAAGAGTTGAGAATAGAAGGTTGTAAGACAGATAGTGACATGTGTCATGTAGCATCTTTGAATGAGGCATATTTGGGTGCCCCAAGGTGGAATATGATGTGTTGTAAGAGAATATGTTATTTATAGCATGTGTATGATAGATTCTCTTACAACTGTAAGTTGTAACCGCTATGAAAGATTCTATGATGGTCGTAAGTGTCGTAAGAGCATCTGTCATAGCCCATTTTGGAAATAGGTGACCTCTTTGGGATGGGAGCTATGGACAAGTGTCAGAAACATTCTATAATGTTGACCAAGTGTCCCTAGGCGTGGGTTTTGGTTCAAGATGCCATATTGGATGCCCATTCCAAGAAAGGTCCAAAATTGCCTTGTATGTTCTATTTAAACAGGTGCTTGGAGATGGAGTTTGTATCACAGGTTTACAAGTACTATTATGTTGCCAGATTGACTCCAGACATGAGTGTCGAAGACCATTGAAGCTTGCATTACAAGTGTATTGTAAACATTCTTTCAGATTTGTTAATACATTATGCAGGTTTCTGAGTGTGGGGTTTTTCACTCAATAAGTGTTTTCCCCATCGTAAATCTCTATCTCTCTTCTTCTGTCTTCTTTCTGGCTCTTGTGTCTTGCTGCAATATCTCATGTTAATGGTTTAACATTACTGTAATAGTTAGGATAAATTTGAATTTGCATAGCCCTCTCCTCAATAGATTAGTGTAGGAAGCGTTTCTGCACACCTAGCTTCCTTTCAAACTGAGATAACAACATCTACTCCATGCTAGGGGTCAGTTCTATTGAAGTATAGTTTATCTTCTCTTCTTTGCCTTCTTTACACACACTCTGCTATATGTTCATCTTTTCACACTTGGATACATTTTCACGATTTTACTATAAACATTTATACACTTCATCAACCTTGGAATGAACACCAAGGTCGGCATTACATTCATCAACCGTTGCAACAATCTCCAAGGTTGGCATTACAAACATACTTAGAAATAGGTCTAGATCTAAACAACATAAGCTAAGGAAAGGATGTAATTAGATCAGATTACACCTTAGCTGGGACTCAAATGCAATCTTCCATGCCACAGCATGCTTCCACAATCTTTAATGCATCATCACAAGTAGTGAGAACAACTGAGTCAATGAAGACTGGTGTTAACACTAAGTCTTATTTGAACAATCTTCTTCCACCATCCATATTACTCTCTATGGACCAATCAAAAGATAGGAACATGATCAGGAGACATCCACAAGCACATTATAATCATTAGGAACTTCTGCACCACCTCTGATCTCATTATTCATAAGATTCTTCAAACTGGAGCACTTGAACAATACTATCAACCATTGTCAAAAAGAAAGGATTGCTTGTGGAGCACCAAATCATGAACCATTTCAATTGAAGGCACATAACATCATCTTAGACTTATCTCTAGAACCGTAGACCATAAAACTTTAATGCGGAGGAACATAGAGCAAAATACTTTCTCCCTATCACCACCAACCGTACAAAAAAAGTAGTTTTCACTCTGGTGAATAGAACTCTCTCAGATCTTCATACCAGAGGCTCAAGTTTGGAATATAGAATCTCTAGACATGCCTCTAAATAACTTCCAAACTGCAGATAAAGATATTCAATCTACATGAAATGTGGAGCAATCTATTGGACCGTTCTTCAGTGAACACAGATACTCTTCTACACACTGTTTGATTTAGGAGAGCAAATTTTCTCAAAATCTTTTGGAAACTCGGTATCAGGATTACTTACTCGTCATCTTGAATAGTTATACAGATCACTACAAAGCTTCTACCTGAATCAAATCAAGAGCATAGTTGACACCAATGATAACATAGATATTTTGACATCAATGACAACATCGGTTAGGCACATACTTGCAACAATCTCCCCCTTTGTCATTGATGGAAACATATGATGTGAAAAATTGTAAAGACCATCAAGACAAGATTCTCCCCCTTTCTCTTTATACATCTACATTCTTTCTCCCCCTAAGTTTTTCACATGATTTCTCTCCCCCTTTGACATCAATGACAAAGGGCATCTTGTCTTATTCTTTTGCACATACTTGTAATTGCTTTGTTCAAACTAGAATTACTCTATCTACAACACTTATTGGTCTTTATAAATAACTCATTACAACAATATCCTACTCCCCTGAGATGTAGCTACCAAAACATCAATCCAGATTAAAGTATGAGACTTCGTGCACCTCTAGACTGATGCATTTTTTATGCAGTCAAGATAGGAGGGTTCAGTGAGGGATTGCCCAACCTTGTAGCCTTAAACAATTAACACTATGATCATACATATATGCAATAGAAGTTTATAACTAATCAACAGAAAGACAAAAGATATTCATGAACATATGACACAAGATATATCCTAGGAAAACCCTAATAGGGAAAAACCTAGCCTTCAAAGCTCATTCCTCATTTATTATAACTTTAAATCAAATTACATGTGCCTCAAGGGCTTTACAGATACTAGGCTGTAGACCAAGGATTACAATAGCTTCATACAACAATATTCTTCCATGATTTCGTTCTTTAGCATCTCAATTTTCTGCTCTAAAACTTCTTCTGCTTCCTACCCTACCTTCTTCTTTGTTATGCTACTCATTTGGATCAAAAAAATTTAGGATCTTGCTTCATATCTTCGTGCTATTGATCACTATCTAGAAACAATCCTTTATCTCTTATTTATACCCTCCACAAGCTTACTAAACATCAACAAGTTGGCCTAATTGCAATGGCTAGTTATGAAACATGTGTACATGGATAGGTCAGGCCTAAACATAAGGTATTGCTCTGCTGGTACATAAAACTTCATGTGGATCTCCATGAAGGTCAGCTAGGTCCTATACTTCATTGAATAATGTTCCTTTAAGTTCTGCAAGTCATGGATTTGCTCCGTAATCTGATTAGAATTCATTGAACACTGTCAGTTCTGCTCTGTGAAAACAAGTAATCTTCTGAATGTGATATCTCTTCGAAAATGAACCCAAATGCTCTAAATTTTGGATATGTTGTAGATGATGATGTCTAGATACTAAGTCCAACTCTGTATCCTCTGATATGCAAATGCAGTAAATACAATATTCTCCAAGGTCACTCTCTTGATATTTTGCAACTTATTGTTAACGATCTCAATTGTTCTGAATGCTTCTGGATGCTCTTGCATTAGACTCTTGGGATTAATTGAAAAGTGAGCCTCTTCACTTTGTTTTGTATTATGTCAAATTCATTGTTGTCTCTTTGAATAGATTCAACTGTCCATTTTTAGGTACTTGCAACTACCGCAAGGTTGGCGGTCTGTTCAAGTCCACCTTGTAAAACTACCTCAAATTCTTCTAAGTTTGGCATTCTACTTGCAAGCCTTGCACTACCTCAATGATCAGTGGTCTAAGCAAGTCTTCTCTACAATTTGGCTCAAGTTCTTCATGTTGTCATGTCTAGGTTTGGCGGTCTACCTGTAAGCCTTACACTGCCTCAATGATCGATAGTATGAGAAAGTCTTCTCCACAAGTTGCCTCAAGATCAATTTCTACTTCAATCACTTAAGAGTCAATCAATGCATAGATGCATCCTCCAGAAAAATAAGTTATTTCCTGATATATTCTTGAATTCTTCTCTACAACTCTGTCTAAGTCTAGGTTCCTGTCATAATTTCTTCTACACTCATCAAAATTTCAAAGTTTCCTCTTTGCATACACTTTCCCTTTACTCATCTATGTTTCTTTATCCATATTTACTTCATTTTGGTACATAAAATTTCTCTTCTGGTAGAATATTTTATCATTTGCTCTTTCTCTGCCACATGAACTTCTCTTTTCTGTTATGCTTCACACTTGTTCACACAAACTTTCTCTTGTACTACTTCCTCTAATGATCAGTTTATAACATAATTCTTCTTAAGATCAATGCTTCACCTTCTTCTGGTTTCTCTATCAAATTTGATGTCTCAAAAAGTTCCTCTTCCTCTGCATAAACTATCTCTATATCAAAAGGTTCCTCTTCCTCTGCATAAATTATCTCTGTATTAACAGACTCTTCTCCCTTTGCACAAACTATCTATGTATTATTAACTATTTCTTCTTCATTAGCTTCTTTGGTAATAGGCTCTTGATGACTTTCATTGCTTAATTCTTTTCTCCTCCAAACTTGAAAATAGGTTCCTCTTCTGAATGGTCTTCTATCAAATCCTCTCTCTTCTCTTCTGCATCCTCCATTGTGATAAGAATTATGACTTCTGGCATTTCTCCCTTTGTAGAATCTTGCTCTACTCTACATAAGGCCTTCTTTCTCTGCATCCTGATCCAACACATGAATACTTCAGTCTATACCTCCCTCTGAACATACAAGTAACATATTTCCATTCCTATCCATCAATCCATCCATAATTCTTCTGTATACATCCTGCCATAGATTTTCTCCTCCTCATATTATCCCAACACATCCTTTTAGAATGATTCCTTAATCCACAAAACTTATAAGGGTATGGATCCCAACACAATTCCTTTTCATGCCCATGTCTATTACAATGTGAACAATACATGCCTCTTCTTCCCTGATTTTCTTTGTTTGAATTTGCAATAACATCCTTACCTTTGTCATATCCAAGGCCTTCACTTCTTGATCTTATTACTAGTTCAATAGGTTTTATAATTCCTTGTTGATGATTTCCCAATCCTTGTCCTTCATATCCCATTCTATGCATGATTTTGAAACCAATACCATCACCAACAACTGTAGGTTCAGTTACATTGTCATTTTCAATTTCACTTTCTAAAGAAGCTTCTGCAACATCACACAAATCATTAGTATCACAAGAAACATCACAAAATTTAGGATTAGATCTCAGATTTTTATTCTCTTCTCTGCATGTTACAAGTGACTATTCTAACTGATTAACATACTCCTTCAATTCAGATATCTTCTTCTTCTGTAGACTGTTTTACTTTTTTAATTCTTCCAAACTTTCTTTTAGATCTCTGTTGCTTTCTTCCACCTTCCCAAACAACTTGAATACTTCTTCTAATTCTGCAAATCAATTTTCAACATCTTCAAAGAACTTCAGCTTTGCTTCTAATTCCTCATTCCTTCTTCTTGCATCATTCAGTTCTTCTCCAAGGGCATCACATTTATCCTCTCCTAGTTCTTTCATCCTTTCCAACAACTATGAATTACACCTTTTAATTTCACATAATTCTTCTTCCAAAATATCCTTTTCTCACATTAGGGTTTCATTTTCTTTCTTCATCCTCTTTCCAATTTTCCCCATTAAAACAAGTCAAATAAACAACCTAATTTGAAAAGCTTACCTGAATCTTCCTTGCCTTGATCATCTTCAGCGATGACACTTGATACTTCTAGGGTTTCACACTTCTTTTCTTCCTTCCCAATAGATTCGCAACCAGCCCAACAGATTCAAAACCAACTCTGATACCACTTGATGCAGTCAAGGTAGGATGGTCCAGTGAGGGACTGTCCAACCTTGTAGCCTTAAACAATTAACACTATGATCATATAGATATACAATGAAAGCTTACATCTAATCAACAGAAAAACAAAAGATATTCATGAACATATGACACAAGATATATCTTGGGAAAACCCTAACAGGGAAAAACCCATCCTTCAAAGCTCATTCCTCATATATTATAACTTCAAATCAAATTACACATGCCTCAAGCACTTTACAAATGCTAGGCCGCAGCCTAGGGATTACAACAACTTCATACAACAATATTATTCCATGATTTCTTTCTTCTGTATCTCAATTCTCTACTCTGCAACTTCTTTTGCTTCCTACCCTGCCTTTTGCTTTGTTTTGCTACTCATTCAGATCAAAACAACTTAGGATCTTGCTTCATATCTTCGTTCTATCAATCACTATCTAGAAACAATTCTTTATCTCTTATTTATACCCTTCGCAAGCTTTCTAAACATCAACAAGTCGGCCTAATTATAATGGCCAGTTATGAAACATTTTACATGGATAGGTCAGGCCTAAACATAAGGTATTGCTCTGTTGGTACATAAAACTTCATGCAGATCTCCATCAAGGTCAGCCAGGTCCTATAATTCATTGAATAATGTTTCTTTAAGTTTCACAAGTTACAAATTTGCTCTATAAGACGATTAGACTTCATTGAACACTGTTGGCTCTGCTATGTGTAAACATGTGAAAATAGGTAATCTTCTGATAGCAATATCTCTCCAGAAATGAACCCAAATGCTCTGAATTTTGGATATGTTGTAGATGATGATGTATAGATACTAAATATAGCTCCGTAGCCTTTGATATGTAAATGCAGTATTCTCCAAGGTCACTCTCTTAATATTCTGCAACTTACTATTAACTGTCTCACTTGTTCTGTATGCTTCCAGATGCTCTTGCATCAATTTTCCATGCATCTTAGTTCAGAGCAGGAGGGGTAATAACCCCTAACATTTCTCTAAGATACTCAAAAGTATCCTTAGGCAGAGGCTTGGTGAAAATGCTTGCAATCTGATCCTTTGTGGACACATATTCCAACTTTACTTCAATCTCTGTTACCTTCTCTCTTAGAAAGTGATAGCTTATTGATATATGCTTTGTTCTTGAGTGCATCACCAAATTATTTGAAATGTTTATAACACTTGTATTGTCACAAAATATTGCAATTGGATCTTCATACACAACTCTTATGTCCTTCAATGTCTACTTCATCCATAGCACTTGAGTGCAACAACATGCTATTGTAATATACTCTGTTTCCGCAGTAGACAAGGAGATTGAATCTTGCTTCTTGCTGAACCATGAAACCAATGTATTACCTAAGAAGAAGGCACCTCCACTTGTACTTTTTTTTTCATCAACATCTCCAGCCCAATCTGCATTTGTATAAGCACTGAGAGTGAAATCATTATCCTTTGGATACCATAAGCCATGATTTGATGTACCTTTTAAATATCTCAAGATTATTTTGACTGCCGTCACATGTGTCTCTCTAGGATCTTCTTGAAATCTTTCCACAAGACAAACTGCATGCATAATATCAGGTTTGGATTGTGTCAGATAAAGTAATCCTCCAGTCATTGATCTATACCTTTTTTTATCAGCCTTAGGTGAATCATCAGTTTTGTTTAACTTGCATCCAGTCACCATAGGAGTACAAATTAGTTTGGAGTCCTCCATCCCAAACTTCTTCAACAACTCTTTCACATACATAGATTGAAAAATGAAGAATCCTTTATTTGATTGAGTAATTTGTAGACCTAGAAATAAATTCATTTCACCAAACATAGGCATCTCAAACTCTTTTTGCATTTCCCCAATAAATTTCATGCACAAACCTTCATTGCCTCCAAAGATAATGTCATCAACAAAGACTTCAACGATTAAAAATTGATCACCATTAATCTTGAAATAGAGATTACTATCAGTAGTACCTTTATTGTCCCCTAATTGCAATAAGTACTTGTCCAATCTTGCATACCAGGCTCTATGAGCTTGCTTGAGTCCATACAAAGCTTTCTTCAATATGCACACCACATCACCTTGGTTTGATAACTGAAATCCTTCCGGTTGTTCAATGTAGACTTCTTCTTCCAACTCACCATTCAAGAATGTAGACTTCACATCCATCTGATACACTTTGAAGTCTTTGTCTGTTGCAAATACTAGAAATATTCTGATTGCTTCAATCCTGGCCACTGGAGTAAAGGTTTCTTCAAAATCTATTCCTTCAATTTGAGAATATCCTTTGCACATAAGCCTTGTTTTATTTCTTACCACTTCCCCACTTTCATTTAGCTTGTTCCTACAGACCCATTTGGTTCCAATGACATTCTTATCAGCAGGTGTAGGAACCAGTTCCCAAGTATGATTTTTCTCTATCTGTATCAGCTTTTCTTTCATGGACTTCATCCAATTTTCATCTTTGCAGGTTTCATTCATAGAATTTGGTTCAACTTTTGAAAGCAAATAGTAATTTACTTGTTCTTCTGTAGCCTTTTTTCTTGTCAATACTCCTTTTCTTTTGTCACCACTAATCTGATCTTCTGAATGATTGATCCTTACATACCTGGGAGTCTTAACTGTAATCTCTGGAGCTTTATCTTCTTCATCTTGACTATCTTCTTGTTCATCTTTCTTCTCATTTTCTATGACAACAGGTTCATTTGATTCATAGCTACTAAGATATGATGTTCTTTCTTTATCTTCATCCACCCTCACATTTGCACTCTCAACAATCTTTTTCAGCCTTTTGTTGTAGCACTGGTAGGCCTTACTCTTGGTAGAGTAGCCAAGGAAGATTCCTTCATCACACCTAGCATCAAACTTTCCTAGAACTTCTTCTCTTATGATATAACACTTACTTCCAAGAAATTTGAAATATTTCATAGTAGGAACTCTTCCATACCACAATTCATAAGGAGTTTTACTACCATTACCTTTGACTTGAACTCTGTTTTAGATGTAGACAAAAGTGTGTATAGTTTCTTTCTAGTATACCTTTGGTAGATTAGCCTCCTTCATCATGGTCCTAGTATCCTCTTGAATTGTCCTATTCTTTCTTTCAACAACCCCCTTTTGCTGAAGAGTCCTAGGTGCAAACAACTGTCTCTTTATTCCTTCCTTTTCACAGAAAATGTTAAATTCACTTGATGTGAACTCTCCTTCTCTATCAGACCTCAAGAATTTAATTTTTATTTCTATCTCATTTTCAACCATTCCCTTAAAGGACTTGAACTTTTCTAGGGCTTCTGATTTATCTCTTAGAAAAGTGACCCAAGTCATCTTAGAATAATCATCAATAAGCAACATGAAATACTTGTCTCCTTGTAGAATTCTTACTCTTGTAGGACCACACAAATCAGTATGCACTAGATCTAGCAAACTGGTAGAAGATTTCTCTTTGCTCTTGAAACTTGTTCTTGTTTTCTTCCCCAACTGACATTCCTTACAAATGGTATTGGCAGGTTTCACAAGCTTAGGTAAATCTCTCATATCTTGAACTAAACTTATCTTCACCAAATTATCAAAATTGATATGACACATTCTTCTATGCCACAACCAACTCTCATCTGTCTGAGCTAATAAATAATAGTCATTAGTTCCTCTTAATTGATAAATGTTAGCTCTTGTCTTCTTACTGGTAGCAATCATTGTTCTAGAGCCTTCCATGATCTTGCACCCATTATCTTTGAATCTCATATCATAACCTTTGTCACACATCTGACTAGCACTCAAAAGATTATGCTTTAAACCCTTCACATATAGGACATTATCAGTATTGTGCTTACCATGAAAAGAAATAGATCCTTTTCCATAAATCTTGCCAGTTGTATTATCTCCAAACCTAACCAGTCCTCCATCATAACTAGTCCTCCATCATACTTTTCCAAAATCACAAACTTACTTTTGTCACCGATCATGTGATGTGAGCATCCACTATCAATAATCCATTCATCCTTATCTTTCTCAACCTGAATAGCCAAAGCACTTTCTTCCACTGGTTCTTTTTTCCTTCACACAACTAGCAGGATTAGCAGACATAGGTTCTTCTTTTATTGCAATAAACAAGCACTCATTTGCACTAGTACTAGCATTATTAGATTCATCATCTATCACACCTTCATCATCATCATCTCTAAAAATATAACATTTCTTTAATACCCTAGGTTTACTTTCAAATTTCTTTCTACCTCTTTCAATTATTTCTAGACATCTAGAGGCATAGTGACCAATCTTATCACATGAAAAACATTTGAAAGGTAATTTGCCTTTGAACTTACCAGAACCTCTTTGTAATCTATCAGCAAAGTTGGCTTCAATTTCATCAAGCTCATCAACAGGTTTCACCTTGTACTTCTCAGCTCTAGAAATCTTCTCTGAAGTGTTGGCTTTGAAAGCAATCTTAATCTTTGGCAGAGCATCACTAAACTCTCTCAACTCAAAAGCTATAAGTTTTCCAAGTAACTAATCCTTGGTGACTTCTTTCACAATTGTTATTTCTTTAATTGCAACTACCTTGTGACTGTAGGACTTAGGTAATGACCAAAGAATTTTCAACACAACTTCCTTTTCATCAAATTTTCCTCCCATACCTTTTATTCCATTGACAATTTCATCAAATTTTTGCATGTAGGCTGTTATGTTTTCATCTTCACTCATCTTTAAACTTTCATATCTTGCTTTTAGACCTTATAACTTGGCACTCTTTATAGATGCATCCCTTTCATACAATTTTTTTATCTTTTTCCAGACTTCATGAGCAGATTCCAAATCCATGACTTTTATCAATTCAGTATCAGACAAAGCACTTAACAAAGCATCTCTAGCTTTGATATTTAGCTCATATTCTTTGATTTCATCTTTAGTTGTTGAACCGTTATGAGGCATGGTGTACTTTGTCTCTATCTCTTTCCATACTCTATAACCAAGACAAAGAAGATGGCTTTTCAGTTGTACCTTCTAGAGAGCATAATTCGTTCCATCAAACTATGGAGCTTCCTTCTTGAAAGACATTCGGGATCTACCTCAAGCTATTAGGCTTTCTTCCAAGGAACCTTGCTCTAATACCAATTGTTGAAATGCACAAGACAATTGAGAGGGGGTGAATCAGTTGTCACAAAAAAATTAATTACTTTATAAATATCAACTCATCAATTGATTAATCATTGTTATCAATATTTAACCATGAAATCATGAAAAAAGAAACTCAACACAATAACACAATCAACACATGAGACCAAATTTTTACATGGAAAACCTTGTTAAGGGAAAAATCACAGTGGGTATTAGCCCACAAGAATAAATACGTTATAGAAATACCAAAAATCAGAGGCTCGCTGCCTTAGGGCTCACTGCTTGGAGCTCATTGTTCAAATGAGGCTCACTACCAAGAGAGTAGGCTCACTGCCAAAAGAATAGGCTCACTACCAAAAGGGTGAAATGAGATAACATATACTCCATGCCAGGGGTTAGTTCCATTGAAGTATAGTTTATCTTCTCTAATTTGCCTTCTTCGCACACACTCTGCTATATGTTCATCTTTTCGCACTTGGATACATTTTCATGATTTGATTACAAACATTTATAAACTTCATTAACCTTGGAATAAACATCAAGGTCAACATTACAATCATCAACCGTTGGAACAATCTTTAAGGTCGGCATTAAAAACATACATAGAAATAGGTCTGGACCTAAACAACATAAGCTAAGGAAAGGATGTATGCGGATCACATTACACCTTAGCTGGGACTCAAATGCAATCTTCCACGCCACAACATTCTTCCACAATCTTTAATACATCTTCGCAACTAGTGAGAACAACCGAGTTAGCCAAGACTAGTGTTAACACTAAGTCTTCTAGGAACAATCTTCTTCCATGATCCATATTACTCTTTGCAGACCAATCAAAAGATAGGAACATGATCAAGAGACATCCACAAGAACATTATAATCATTAGGAGCTTCCACACCACCTCTAATCTCTTTATTCATAAGATTCTTCAAACCAGAGCACTTGAACAATATTATCAGCCACTGTCAAAAAGAAAGGATCGCTTGCGGACCACCAAATCATGAACCATATCAATTGAAGGCACATAACATCATCTCAAACTTATCTCTAGAACCGTAGACCATAAAACTTTAATGCAGAGGAATGTGGAGTAAAATGCTTTCTCCCTATCACCACCAAATGTACATAAAAAGTAGTTTTCACTCTAGTGAACAGAACTCTCTCAGATCTTCATACAAGAGGCTCAAACTTGGAATATAGCATCTTCAGACATGCCTCTAAATAAATTCCAAACCACAGATAAAG
Organism: Cunninghamia lanceolata; assembly: GCA_027924645.1. Classification (NCBI taxonomy): domain Eukaryota; kingdom Viridiplantae; phylum Streptophyta; class Pinopsida; order Cupressales; family Cupressaceae; genus Cunninghamia; species Cunninghamia lanceolata. The sequence continues at coordinate 6,021,400 of BSBN01001221.1, read as the reverse complement.
ATATTCAATCTACATGAAATTCAGAGCAATCTACTGGATTGTTCTTCAGTGAACACAGACTCTTCTACACACTGTTTCATTTAGGAGAGCAAATTTTCTCAAAAGCACTTGGAAACTCAATATTAGGATTACTTACTCATCATATTGAATAGTTAAATAGATCACTACAAAGATTCTACCTAAATCAAATCAAGAGCATAGTTGACACCAATGACAACATAGATATGTTGACATCAATGACAACACTGGTTAGGCACATACTTGCAACATTCTTAGGATACAATCAAGTGATGGTTAAGGAGTCAAAATAGTACAAGACAAAATTCACAACTCCTTGGAGATCTATGTTTATCTGAGAATGTCATTTGGTTTAAAGAATTTTGGGTCAACATTTCAGTAGGCTATGGATGTAGCTTTACCAGCCTCATTAATGAGATCATGGTAGTTTACCAGGATGACCTGACAACATTCTCAAAGGAAAGAGGTGAGCATTGCAAGCACCTTGAGATGATCTTTAAAACATGTCTAGAGTATGGGATCTCTTTGAATCCTAAAAAGTGCTGATTTGGAGTTTGAAGAGGGCAAGTTTCTCTGGGATATTGTATCAAAGGATGGGGTAAGAATAGATCTAGAATGAGTCAAGGCCATTGACCTTATCCCTTAGCCTATAACATTAAAGGGTGTCTAGTCTTTCTTTGGACAAATTAACTTTGTAAGGCGGTTTGTCCCCAACTTTGTTGAGAAGACCAAAGCCATTTCCAAGATGCTCAAGAAGGGGCAATCTATCACATGGGAAAAAGAACCAGTTGAAGCTTATGTTGAGATAAAAGAGGCCTTGAAGAATACATCAGTGTTGGTAGGCCTAGATTATTCAAAGCCATTCTAGCTTTTCTCTTTTTCCTCATATTATATTGTTGCTACTATATTGTTGCAAAAGAATAGTGATGGATTTGAGCAACCAATAGGGTTCTTTAGCAAGTCCTTGTATGATGCTAATTTAAACTATTCAATTATGGAAAAGCATGCATATTCTTTAGTCAAGGTAGTAAAAAACTTTAGGCCATACCTTGTGGGTGCAAAGACAATAGCATATGTGCTTCATTCAATTGTGAAAGATATTTTCACACAGTAGGAAGCTTTTGGCAAAATGTGTAGATGGATCAATAGGATCCAAGATTATGACATTGAGGTGCAAGTCACCAAACTGGTTAGAGGCCAGGGTTTAGCTAAGTTGATGGAAAATTTGAACTTAGAGGTAGTTGAGATAAATGAGGTAAATGCTTCCCAATCTACTGATGAGTGTGCATTGACAAATGATCCATGGTATAAGGATATTATCTTTTATCTTGTCAACATGCATTGCCCCCTAGGCATGAATGTAACTCAACAAAGAACACTTAAAATCCAGTCTCAAAGGTATTTATTGATCCAAGGCATTTTAATGTGGAGAAATCATGAGGGACTACTATTAAATTGTCTAGATTAGAGAAAATCTAAGGAGGTTATTGATGAGTATCACTAAGGAGTATGTGGTGGGCATTTTCATGCTAAAACCACTACACATAAAATCATTAGGGTAGGTTTCTGGTGGCTGAGCCTCTTCAAGGACATTGAAAAACATATTAGAAAGTGTGATGCCTATCAAAGATTTGTAGGAAAGTTGAAGTTTCAAGGTGCCCTTCCCCTTATGAACGTTACCATTGAAGCACCATTTCAACAATGGGGCATTGATTTCATAGGGAAGATCCAAGAGAGATCGAGCAATGGGTACAAGTGGATATTGGTTGCAACTGACTACTTTACAAAGTGGGTTGAGGCTATTCCAACTCACAACACTACATCCAAGGTAGCGATTGAGTTCTTGTTGAACAATCTAATAACTAGATTTGGTGTGCCATCTAGAATTATTGTAGACAACGCTATGTGCTTTAAATCTCAAGATATTGTAGATATGTGTTCTAAGTATGGGATAAATTTGATTCATTCACCACCATATCATCCACAGATTAATGGACAAGTTGAGTCCAACAATAAGAGTCTCATGAAAATTTTAAAGAGGACTTTAGATATGAACAAGGTGGGATGACAAGCTAAAATATGTAGTTTGGGCTGATAGGATCACCTACAAATGTGCTATATGCAAAAATCCTTTTGAGCTAGTATATGGGAAGGAGGCCAAAATACCAATGTTGCTGGAGTTGCCTGTGTATCAATTGTTGCAACAAATAGGAGAAGATGAAGATAATGATATGGCATTGAGAATGCATGAGTTAATAGAGTTGGACAAAGCCAAAACGATAGCACATGACAAAAATTTGCTACGACTGTAGGAAGTGGAACATCTATTCAACAAGAGAGCTATTAAAGGTGTTTTCAAACTGGTGATTTGGCCCTTCTATGGAATGCAAAATCAGAAGACAAGGGCAAGCATGGGAAGTTTGAACCACTGTGGGTAGGCCCATACCAAATTGATGAGAAAGTTGGCCAACATACTTTTTATATTAGAAACATGGAGGGAGAATTGCTGGAGCTTCCCATTCATGGACGACATCTGAAGCTTTACTTCTCATTAATAAGTTCTTACCTTGAATTTTGAATACATTCAATAATCTTATTGTGCCCAAATGATTATGACTATATGCCTTGTAAATATGTTTTGTTTGTGTTTTCCCTTTTGTCTGTGTTTTTGGTCTGCTCCAGAGATCTGAATTCTTGTTGTGCCACTACTTGGCACATGTCCCTAACTAGAACCAGTGTTGACACCTAAAATATCATTCCCCAAAATTCCCCATTTTGGTCCCAAGTTCCATTTGAATCCCACTTGAACCTATAACTTATAACCAATCAAATACATCTTTCATAGGTTTTAATGTGTTTGCCTTTTGAAAAGTACAAGGGAAAAGCCCAAAAATGACTTAGTCAAAAAATTTATAAGTGTTCCCTTGTAATTTCTCCCTTGGTCAGAGTTTAGAGTTTCAAGCTTCCTCCTTCCATTGTGCTTCCCCTTTTGGCCCTAAGAATTGCCTAAGTATTGAAATTTTCTAAGTGTTCAGCAGAGTATCAAAGGTCAGAGTTCCTCCCTTCTGTCTTCCTACTGGCAAGCATCGTGGAGAAGGCTTAAGGGCCGAAGTTCACTCAAAGAGATGGAAAATTATTCTAAGCATGGAGAAATGATGAGGAGCGTTGGACTTCAGAGTTCTGCAGTTTAGCCTTCTTCAGTGTTACGGTGAAGGGACGAGCCCTATAGTCTGACAGGTCTAAGTGGAAAATATTCTAAGTATCAAGTGTATAGCAGAGGTCAAAGTTTGGGATTCCTCCCTTCCACCTTCTTCCTTTTGGAAGATGGGAAGAGGAAGGCCTGACGACTGACCCTCGACAAGTAAAGTTTCTGAAGGAATTCTGCCATTCCATGGAGCCTTTTGGTGGGTTCACAAGCTGGCTTGTGGAATGACAGAAAGAGGACATGTGTCAGTTTTGGGGGGCGGGAGTCGAGCCTTTGGGTCTCCTTCTTCAAGACAAGCATAAGGTAGAAGGCTAGAAGGCCAAAGTCCACCTAAGGTCTAAATATTTTGCTAAGTATGAGGCATACTTCGGGGGTCGGTGTTATGATGTTTTCTCTTCTTCCTTTTGGAAGGTGAAACAGTGAAGGCCCAAAAGCCAAATTCTGACAAGGCCAATATTTTGCTAAGTGTTGTAGACATCAGAAGGTGAGAGTTTCCATTTCCTTCCTTCTTCCTTTTGTCTGATTCAGTAAAGAGACAAAGGTAAAAAGACAAAAGCAGAGGGATGAAGGCCAAAAGTTTGAAGTCTGAAAGTCTAATTTTTTGGAGGTTGGCTTCCTAGCCTTCTAGAATCCTCCAAACCTCTTGGAATCATGCCAACTACTTCCGAGGACACCATTAATGTGAAATTGGTGGCTAAATTTAATGCTTTGAATGTAGTTGTTGGGGTTGTTGAGGATTTTTGTGCCTAATTCATTCTCAAATATGTGCATGAAGTCTATAAACGCAAGATTTAAACTCATTACAAGGGTTGATCTTTCTGAGAAAAATTCTCTCTATAGGTGTTGTGCATCCATCGAAGTTAGGGCTTCATCTATTGTTTATTCTTAGTTCTTCAGGAAGCATTCATTAGAAGTGTATGCAAACTATATTGTAATATTGATATCAATTCATTATTTTTCTCCATTATTGTAAGTGTTCTTTTAGGAAATCTCTATCGTAGTTAGGGTTTTCCCTTGCCACACTTTGTGGTATGATTGTAAAGGCTGATTTGAATGAATGTGACAGTTCTTAATCCATTTTGAAGCTTGGCAAATGGTTATTTCAGTATTACATGCGAAATAATGTTATATGGCATTGGATTACAAAGTATTCTCATGGTTTGTGTAGACACCCTAAAATGACCATGTCTTCAAATCACTTGCATTTTCATCTAATCTGTCGCATCACCAACATTTCAACATTAATTGAATAATCTAATTATTTAATTAAATTCATCAAATTCTTCCAAAACTCTAAAATTCAACATTAATTGAATAAATTGTATTTATTTAATTAATTTCAGCAAAATCAACCTTATTCTTCCAAAACTAAATAATTTTAATTATTTAATTAAATCATTATCCTCTTTCAAATTTCAAAGTCCACATTCATTAAATAAAACCCATTATTTAATTAGTTCATCCAAATCCTCTTTTATCTACAATTAAATAAATTTTCATTATTTAATTAAATCAATTATTTTTCTAAATTTAAATAAATCATGCAAATTTATTTAAATTATCTCAATCCTCTAAAAATAAATTAAATCAAGTATTTTATTTATAATCTTCATATTCTTCAATCATGCACAATCAATTAAATAAATTTATTTATTTAATTTCAATTATCTTCCAATTCCTCTAAAAATATCATGTTAACTCATGTGCACAATCAGTCTTATTTTTAGAACTCATGCAAAAGGCAAATCTAAAGTTAAGTTAATTGGATTTAATTTATCTTGTTTTCATCAACTCTTAAATTAGAAAAAAGCATTCTAATTTATGAAATCAAATCTTATCTTAAAAAAATTAATTAAATCAAACAAAAATATCTTTTTGTATGACACATGTCAGGTGCACATTCATCATGAGTTATTTGATTTATCTCAACCATCCATTCTATGGATTTATTTCATCCATTGATCAATCATGTTTGAAACCTATATAAACCCCCCTCATCTCCTTCACAAATCCTCTTCGATCACTTATTCTCAGGCATCCTTTACAATGCTTTGAGCATACATCGTATCGTTGAGCACCTTATGATCTTTTGACATCGATCTTTTGAGCACTTTGAGCACTTACATCTGCTTGTTGCAAACATGGTTTCACAACATTATTGAGCAATCAACACATCTACAAAGAGAACAATATAATCTAGGTGAAGTCTTTCTTGTTTTATTTGATTTATTTCTTGATATTGGACTTTTACTTAGATCGATCTCTTTATGTTATGGGTTATTGAGTTGTTATTATAATTACTTTGATTTTATCATTCAACCTCTCGATTTTTCCTCATACATATTTTGGCATGCCTGGTGGGACCCACTAATCCTCTTTTTCTTTGAGAAATTGATTTTTTTAAAGTATAGTACCGAACAATGCACACCACACAGAAAAGCACCTTTGGTAGTACAGTAAAGCACTTTTGGTAGAACAATATAGTGCCTTCAGGTGATACTGTAGCGCCTCTGGTAGCACAGTAGTGCACTATTGGTAACACAGTCTAGCGTAGCTGGCATAGCAGTAAGGTGCTTTTGGTATTTTAGGATTTGTGATCTTGTTTTGTGATTTGCAAGGTTTTAACTCACCACATCTATTATTGATTGACTAACAAGTAGATTTATTTGTCTTTCAAATTATCTTTTATACTGCCTAAGCTAACGTATTTAGGAGTATTTTTTCTTTTTGAGTTAACCTATCTTTTTGCAGCATCATTTGAGTTGTTCTTGATCCTAGGTTATAGATCCCATCAGCTATTACATCCCAGATCTTCAAGTCAATCATGAAATCATCTTTTGACTGAGCTTTTCTAACGAAATATAACTTTTTTTAGATCTGGGGCAGGAAAGCACTTTTGGTAGCACTATACCGTGTGTTTGGTAGCATAGTACAATGCTTCTAGTAGCACAGTAGATTGCTTTTGGTCCTGCAGCAACTCACCTCTGGTAACACATTGCAGCGCTCTCGACAATACAGTAGGTTGCTTTTGGTAATACAGTCAAGCGCTTTTGTTCAAATTGCTTTATTTTTTGCTAACTTTTGAGTTTGTGTGGAACTAATCAACTTGTTGTAGCTTCTTATCCCTCAAACAAAGAAAATGGGTTTTTTCTAACATGTTCATGTAGGATGAGCTTTGAAGAAATTGACAAATCTATCGCATTAAGTCTTAGAAACATATTGCTTTCTTAAGGGACAAAACATCTTTTTTGCAATCTAAGTCTTAGGAACATATTGCTTTCTTAAGGGACAATGGACATGAATGTAAAAACACTTCAATTTTCTAAGGGACAATGGACATGAATACCAAACACTTCAATTTTATAAGGGACAATTGACAACTACAATCGTGTGTGTGCCTAATCTAGTTGCACCTTATTTTTCTTATAACGAGACAATTGAACCTTTGTTTGACGTGCTTGATCTTACATTTCAGTTATTCCTTTAGAAGGGCATGCTTTTGGATTGCACGTCATCCAAAAGGGATGACCCTAAGTAGAGTTTTCGTTTGAACCACTATATAAGAGGGATAAGGTGAAAGCCAAGTCCTAACTGATGTCAGCCTTACCTTGTGGTGCCAAATCAAAAAGAGGTGTACTAGCACTTTGTGGAAATAATTTTCACATTGTGCGAAGTGTTTGATACTCTTAGTAGGATTGGTTAAAGCTTTTAGTAGCTTGTCACATTGCTTGTAAGGCATTGGTTCCTCAAAGTTACTAAGAACCAATCTAGATAGTGGCTACCCGATCCACCTCCAAATGTTACAATAATCATCAGTGCAAGGGGAATCGATTTAAGCCCTCAAGATACTCACCATTGGCTCCCTTGAGAAGAGATAGTATTCTATTGGCCATAAAGCTCTTATGACCTACTTGAGTTTTCTGAGGGGAGGGTGAGATATCCCTACCTATCATCTCTCACAAAGATACAAATGTCTGACACCTTTATGGAATGACATTTGGTCGATGGAGAATTAAGTTGTGAGCTGATCTACCGTAATTAACCTTTATCTCTAGGGATAAAAATTGCTTGAAATTGTTTGCAATTGTCTTATACCCATGGAAACATTGGGCTTTTTCATGAGTCTCAAACATACACTATATGTTGTGTCAGTCCTTTTTGCCACTTTGTTTGATGTGTTTTCTCTTTCCAAAGTAAATCTAATCAAAATCAAAATAAAACTTATCAAAATTTTCCTTATAAACATCACTGACACTACTTCAGCGCCCCTGATATAACAATAGCTCGCTTCTGGCATTACAGTAGCTCACCTTTGGTAAAACAGTAGCTCGCCTCTGGCAAACCTACTTCAGCTTCCTTGGTATAACAGTAGCTTTCTTTTGGTCTAACAGCAGCTCACCTTTGGTATAACAGTACCTCTCCTTTGGCAGCTTAGTCTAATGCCTTTGGTAAAACAGTAGCTCACTTTTGGTAACACAGTCTTGTGCCTTTGGTCAAACAGTACAATGCCTTTGGTCCAGTAAAATGTTCATCAAAACTATCATTTTCCAAAAACACCCAACAAAGCATCTCAAACAAAGTATCCTAGTGCATCCCATGGTAACCACTAGACTCTAGCAAAATATGAAACCCAACAAAGTTCCCCTAAGGAAGCACAAATTGCCTCCTCATATACCTCAACCAAGCATGACTCCAAAGAGTACTCCAAAGACTCCAATAGAAAGATCAAACAACTCTTAAAATAGGCCGCAACATGACCAACCAACCAATCCTCAAGAAGGTAATATTCCTTTGGTGGATGTAACTCAATTCACTACCGGCATGCCTCATAATTTTGCTACACCCGGTTATACCATAGTTCAAGTCCCATCTCAAGAAGAGTGACACTTTGAAATATTTCAATCCTCTGAAGAAGATAGACAAGACCTTGATGAAATCATACAAGATCTTAGAGCCATGGCCGCCTTTGATAAAATCCTTAGCGAGAACCAAGATCATTTCTTTCACTTACTAGCTGAACAAGGAGCAAAATTACCTCAAGATTTTGATCTATCCAATCTCAAAGACACAAACAAAACCTATGACACCATACCTGTGGTCCAAACCATGTCAAATGTGACCACACCCTTACCCAAACAAAGCTCACAATGGAGGATGATTGCACAATATGAGAATCCCCTTTATCAAAACCCAATAGAAGAGAGACCCATATCACCGCTTTTGACTTCTATGGAGATCTACAAACACCAACAAGAGACTCTCCAATGTCAAGTAGAACTAGCCAAACAAGCCACTATAGCTCAATCAAACATACACTAAATTCCTAAAATGCCCACACCAAACGTTAGTGGAACATTGGCTACTCCTTCACGAGAAGGTTTCCCACCAAATTACAATCTGGGAAACACTTATGTAGCCATGCAACAAGGGTCTCAACAAATACCACCCCCACCATCATCAACCCTTTGTATCCTTCAACCAAACAATATCATGCAAACCCAAGCATCGCAAAACACATCTACTTATGTCCTCCCACCACAATGATCATCGACACTAATCTTTTTCAACACATCGCTCAATCAACCTCCACCATCACAAAACATAGCTACTTATATCGCTACACCGCAATGATCATTGACACTAACCTTTTTCAATACATTTCCTAACCACCCTCAACATTCCCAAAACCAAACTTCGCATAGCTATGTTCCACCACCGCAACCAAACCCAACAAACTTTACCTTTCCTCCACAAACTCTTATCAACAATTGTCACAAAGCCTACATTCTTAACTAGCACCACCCCCACCTCCCCAAAATCAAAACACCCAATTCCAACCCAATCTAAACCCAACATACAACACATATGACCCCAACCAATCTTACGACCCTTATAACACCAACGCCCATGGCTTCCACTACAATCTTCCATATGGGCAACAACAACCACCGCTAGTTCCACAAGGGATGTTTCCAACCCCTCCCATGACTATGGAACTAAAACTTGTGGAGGTTCAACAACAACTATCTGATCTTATGTTTGGCCATACCAAGAAAACATTCTCTTTGGAAGAAGTTTGCCCTTATCCATTTGATCAGTCATTACCTATGATCCCTTTTCCTCACAATTTCACTATTCCCAAATTTGATAAATACAAAGGAAAAGGAGACCCAAAAGACCATCTTAGAGAATTTTATCTTGCTTGCTTCGAGGTCTCACATAACGACACATATCTTATGCGCCTCTTTCCACGTTGTCTTGGAGGTCAAGCTATAGAATGGTTCTCGCACCTACCCATGAGCATAAAATCTTTTAATGAGCTTGCAAAGAAATTTGCCACCCATTTCTCCTAAAACACAGAACATGAGATCTCCATGACCAACCTATGCAACAATAAACAGAAAAATGGGGAAACTTTCGTCTCCTTCCTCCAAAGATGGAGACAAATGGCTAGCAAATTCCCATTCAAGATACTTGAAAAGCAGCTTGTTAGCATATTTGTGTAGAACCTCAACCAAGAATTAGGTTTTCATTTGCAAATCCTTAGTGCTACAACCTTTGATGAAATTACCTACAAGGGCATCAACATTGAAAAGGACCTCATTGCTAAGGGCGTGGTCAAAATCTTCAAAGACAACAAAGACAATACTCCCCAACAACAATCAAATGACAAACCAAAATTTTGGAACAAAAATAAAAAACGTGGTCAATGATGGTGTGGTAGATTCTAAACATGTCCAAACACTGCAAACACCCCTTTAGCTTTCTAAACCAAGTCAACCTCCACCTCCACAAAACTAACAACAACAAAGACAACCATACCAAAACCAACAACAATGACAACAAGAGTGACCTCAACAAAATTACCCTCCGTTGCGTCAATTCATTCCCTTGGGAGAGCCCATAAAGTTTGTTCTATAGAAACTTTTACATAATGGACTCATCACCTTACCAGATGCTCCCCCATATGGAAAACCTATTTACAAAATGGTATGGTATAGAGAAAATGAATATTGTGAGTTCCAGAGGAGAAAAGGACATAGAACCGCATCATGTATGAAACTCAAACACGTGTTCCAAAACTTTATCGATGGAAACAAAATCACTTTTGAGGATGAACAATGAATCCAACACACCAACAAGGATCTCAACATGTACAAGGAACCATTCCCTAACCATGGTCAAGGTCCTCCTCCGGATAAAGGTAAGGGTGTTAATAAAGCTTCCACTGCCTATGACTCCATTGTGGGTCGTTTTGAAGAGAGTCAGGTGTCTACCCTAACAATCAAAGGCAAATCTACAGATTACACTGTTACAACTCAGCGTGGTCATGTCACCATTCATGGTCCTACACCAAGTCTCCCAACCCAATCTAATTACAATATTGTTGAACATCTAGGAAAAACCCCTGTGTAGATCTCTATCTTGGACCTTCTACGGTCATCACCCGCACATAAAGTTGTGCTAGAAAATGCCCTACAAGATTCTTCAGTTCCTAACAACATAGCCATCATAGATTTCCAAGCTATAATAGGTAACATTGCCTAACCCTACAATGTGGTCTTCTCTGAAAAAGACCTCCCATCTCATGATCCATGTCACAATGATGCCCTTCACATTGAGGTTCTCATCCATAAATGCAAGATCAAATGCATACTTATAGATGGTGGTGTTGGTCTCAATATCTGCTCCCTAAAGTTACTTAAACAATTGGGATACTTTGAGGATCATGTCTACATTGATCAAAGTATTACAATCAAGGTGTATGATGATGTTAAATGCCAGTTAGAGGGTGTTATCCATTTGCCTATACAAGTCAACCCCATCATGCTTGAAACTAGATGTCAATTCCTTGACATTGAGCTACCATACAATATTATCCTTGGGTGCCCATGGATCCATGCCATGAAAGCTATTCCCTCAACGTACCATCAGTCTCTCAAATTCCCATTCAATGGTACGAAGACAACTATCCCTGGATATCCTAATCCTTTTGAATTCTATCGTGTCTTGCAAGGCATTTATAAGAATTGCAACCAAGTGCCCAATAATGACAAAGCCCATGAATCCCCATTGTATGTCGATTCTGAAAATCTGACAAAAGCCTTTGCAGTTGAACCCAACCCTCATCCTATTCCCGAAATCAAAGCTCACATCTATGATATAGGCTTTGGAGAATATGATAACTCAAAATCTTGTTGTGTACGGCGGATGCCCCTATCTCCTAAATCCTATGGCCAACCGCCTATAGCCAAAGCAACTAAAAAAGTAGCAATTCCTTCCCAAACAACTCTAACCAATTCTAAGAGGGAAAATTATTCGCAAAGGAAACTATTGAAGACATCTCTTCTTGGCTCTACAAGGAGAAAGCACCAGTCACAATACCAATCAAGCAATATGGAAATGGCTTAAGGATAGTCAAAAACATGGGCTATAAAGGCAAAGGTGGCCTTGGAAAATAGAATCAAGGAACAATGGAACCCATTATTGTGACGAAGAAACTAGACAAGAAGGGATTAGGATTTGGTAGGAAGGTACCACGCGCCCTGGACATTGAGGCTATCCTCGACAAGGTGGCAGAAACTTCTCTCACCGATTCGACATCTAATGAGGATATCATCGATGACTCTTCCCTCCATATGACTAACCTATTTACAGAATCCTTTGTATTCATGCTATCATCCGTATCCTTAACATCCACCATCCACACCCAAAATGTAACACTTGTCTACCGTGAACTTATCGATTGGGACCAACAAGGGTCCCCCATTCTAGATGTATTTCAGAATGACGAAGCTATTGCTAAGTTCATGGGAATCTGAGACAGTATCCCTCTTGGCGATCACAAAGCTGGTTTTGTAATGGAACTAGAGCCAACAACTTATTTTGGTGAGAATGCCAAATCCTCCAATTGCAAAAGTAAAAATCAAGAAAGATCTCTAGGTGAAAACCACACTGTGGCACCTCCCGATCACAAAATAGTAAAAACAAAGGACGTATCCAAAGGTGAAAACCCAATTGTGGCACTTGAGGATGGAGGATTTAACCTTCCCCTACCATCTAAGTATCAAGAGAAATCAGCTCTCCTAGTGGAAGATTCTACAGAGATAAATCTTGGCACAGAGCAACATCCTAGGACCACATTCCTTGTAGCATCATTATCAGAAACAAAGCACTAGAATCTTAACAACTTCTTCTTACAGTGAATCATCAACTTTGCATGGACCTATGCTAATATGTCAGGGCTATACTGGTGTAGGAGCACCCTGAGAATCTAAGAATTCTAAAGATTCTATGCATTTTCTGTTCTGTCCAAGTGTCATATTGTAAGGCCTTAGCGCCCTGTTGAGTCATACTTGGCCGATTTAATGACATAAAACTGAGTCTGTATACATGTTGTAACCGAACTGAATGGATTGTAACTGAACGACAAAGGTGGTTATAGGGCGGTTCACCTTCCATCTTGTGTAACTGTCGATATGTGAGTCTATATAGTTGGTCTGTGTTTGTTAAGAGAGACACAGTGAGGCACAGATGGAGAAAATCAATTTGTATGTATAGTTTCTGAGGAATAAAGAAGTTTTGTTTGATCTAATCACAAGAATGTAGATTGGAAGCATTCCACTGGTTGAGATTTCTTTGAAATCAATGGAATCACTTCCTTAGGGTTAGATCATTTTCCTTTATGTTGAATTCTTGTTATTTCTATGTGAGTTGTTTGGGGTTTACAGTAACAGATGTGGACATCGGTGTGAAACAACCTTTAGAGTAGTTTGTGGAAGTCACATTGATCCGCAGTGTCAGACCGATAGGAGGGTATCGGTGGAGAAAGGCTTAAGTCTCACCGAAGATAGTATCCATTGGCATATCGAAAGAACATTCAAGGAGCTCACCGATGGAGGAATTCTCCCCAAAGAGTCAGGGAATAGCCAAGTGAAGTAGATTGCATTAGCGTATCGACAAAGTTTGGTTTGAGTTCACTGACGTCTGGAGTCTCGTTGACAAGGGAGTTCGAAGGTTCATCAGAGTGACAACCCCATCGGGTTGATAATATTTAGTTCCACCAATAGGCTCATGTTTTACCGAAACTGTGACGGAAAGTGTTAAGTTGTTTTAGTCTCATCGGGTTAAAAGGAGTCAAGCTTAGCTGATCTTCAAGGCCATTGAATAGACTTGGTGTATCAGCTTAGCAAAGTTAGGCCTCACCAATGTTATAAGTCTCACCGATGACAGTTGTATCGGTGTATCAGAGACACAAAGGGGGAGTTCACTAACGGGAGAAGTCACACCAAAGTCCAATGTATCAGGCTATCGGCCATGGTTCATAAGGCTTCACTAATAGTAATAGTTTGGCCGATAGGAGTCAACAATGGAAAGATTAGAATGTCACCACAACATGATTTGAACCCGCTGATAACATGTTGTCTTACCGATAGATGAAGAATATGTGTATTTCGGTGTTGTTTGGACATTAAGAAGGGTATTGAAAGCAGATTTGAGCATTAAGCCCTTTGTATTGTGGGTTAGATGGGTACTCAACCCCTGTTTTGAGTGCTTCCACTATGCACTCTGCATCAAATTGGTATCAGAGCTGGTGAAAGATTTGGCAAAAGATTTGGCGAAAGGTCTAGGTGTTATGCATTTAATTTCTGTCAGTAAGAAGACAGATGAAGAAGCAAAATGTTTGGTTGGTGATCATTCTTGAAAACAGAGATCATAAGAAGTATTTTGAAGGCTGACAGTAGTTGTTAGACTATTGCAAATGCTTGTGCCATCTAGTTGTGAGAAGGAATAGGATTCCTGAAGTGTGGACAGATGAGGATGAGGTCCGTCAAGACCATTCACCAATGGAGATTTGGCTGGAAGAGGGTGCAGAGTGAGGCCACTGAGAGAGAGAGTGGTAGTGCATCTCTAGGATCTCCTGTTGGATGAGAGTAATGGGTCTGTGTAGCAGCGTGTAGGATGGACATTTGTTTGAGCATTGTGTTGTAGTTGTTGAAGCTTTGATTAGTCTGAAATTGCTAGGAGTAGGAGTCTGAAGATACTTTGAAATGTTGATGGTAGTTTGCCATTGTTGGTTGGTTGGTCACTATTCCACTGATGTGAAGATTTGAAGCCTGAAGCTGAAGAGACAGAGTGAAAGATGAAGACAAACAGAGATGCAGGAAAAAGATTTGTTTTGCAGATACATTTCCAAGGGACTTGGAAATCTTTGTTGGTTGGTTGTATGGTGTAGGAACACCTTAAGAATCTGAGAATTTTGAGGATTCTATGCATTTTCTATTCTGTCCAAGTGTCATATTGTAAGGCCTTAGCACATTGTTGAGTCATACTTGGCCGATGTAACGGCATAAAACTGAGTCTGTATACATGTTGTAACTGAACTGAATGGATTGTAACTCAATGATAGAGGTGGTTATAGGGCGGTTCGCCTTCCATCTTGTGTAACTACTGATATGTGAGTCTATATAGTTGGTTTCTTTTCATTAAGAGAGACACAGTGAGGCACATACAGAGAAAATTAATTTGTATGTATAGTTTCTAAGGAATAAAGAAGTTCTGTTTGATCTAATCGCAAGAATTTAGAGCGGAAGCATTCCACTAGTTGAGATTTCTTTGAAATTAGTGGAATGACTTCCTTAGGGTTAGATCATTTTCAATTCTGTTGAGTTTTTTGTTATTTCTGTGTGAGTTGTTCAGGATTTACAGTAGGAGACGTGGACATCGGCGTGAAACATCCTTCAAAGTAGTTTGTGGAAGTCACATCGATTCGCAGTGTCAGACCGATAGGAGGGTATCGGTGGAGAAAGGTTTAAGTCTCACCGCAAATAGTATCCATCAGCATATCAAAAGAACATCAAGGAGCTCACCGATGGAGGAAGTCTCCCCAAAGAGTCAGGGAATAGCCAAGTGAAGTAGATTGCATTGGTGTATCAACAAAGTTTTATTTGAGTTCACCGACGTCTGGAGTCTCATCGACAAGGGAGTTCGAAGGTTCATCAGAGTGACAACCCCATCGGGTTGATAATATTTAGTTCTTCCAATAGGCTCATGTTTTACCAAAACCGTGACGGCAAGTGTTAAGTTGTTTTAGTCTCATCGGGTGAAAAGGAGTCAAGCTTAGCTGATCTTGAAGGCCATAGGACAGACTTGGTGTATCATCTTAGCGAAGTTAGATCTCACCGATGTTATAAGTCTCACTGGCGATAGTTGTATCAGCATATCGGAGACACAAAGGGGGAGTTCACCGACGGGAGAAATCACACCGAAGTCCAATGTATTGGGATATCAGCCATGGTTCATAAGGCTTCACCGATAATAATAGTCTGGCCAATAGGAGTCAACAATGGAAAGATCAGCATGTCGGCACAACATGATTTGAACCCACCGATAACATGTTGTATTACCGATAGATGAAGAATATGTGTATTTCGGTGTTGTTTGGACATTAAGAAGGGTATTGAAAGTAGATTTGAGCATTAAGCCCTCTGTACTGTGGGTTAGATGGGTACTCAACCCCTATTTTGAGTGCTTCCACTATGCACTCTACATCATATACCCTTCACTAGTAGTTCACTATCTCACTGTTGATCCAAAAGCTAAACCAGTCAAACAAAAGCTAAGAAAGATGCATCCACAGATCACTCTCCTAGTGAAAGTTGAAATACAAAAGTTACTAGATGCCAAATTCATCAAACCTATTGATTATCTGGAATGGGTCTCAAACATTGTACCTGTGGCTAAACCCAATGGGGGCATTCGCATGTGTAATGATTTCAGAGATCTTAACAAAGCATGTCCCAAAGATGACTTTCCATTACCAAACATTGATCTCATAGTAGATTTGACCGCGGGTCATGAAATGCATTCTCTCATGGATGGATTCTCTAGCTACAATTAGATAATGATAGCAGAAGAAGATCAACATAAAACAACTTTTACTTGTCCTTGGGGTAACTACTATTGGTGCTTCATGCCATTTGGTCTAAAGAATACAAGGGCAACTTATCAAAGAGCAATGACAGTGATATTCCATGATCTTTTTCATCACATCATGGAGGACTATGTGTGTTGGTGCTCATTTTGATCTGAGGGTTGAGCTTGCTTGTTGAAGGATTTCTTCTTTCAAGCCCTAAGTGTTCCTCTCCATCGGCGAGACAGTTGTCTATCGGCGAATGTTTTTTAGGAGCTGCCGATGTGAGGAGTTTGGCCGATGTGTTGTTATCGGCGTGGGTCACACCGACAAAGGGATATTCTGAAGATTATCGGGGTGATCGGCGTCATCGGCGTAAGTTTGAGATGCTGCCCCGATGGTGTAAGTCACACCAACGGAGGTGGGAGGCCAGGGTGCTATCGCCGTGACTTTGTGCTATCGGCGAGGGAGTTTCCTGTTGGGCCGATAGCGTATGTTTGGCCGATAAGTGGATGTGTGCACTGTCGGTGTGACTTTGTTCATCAGCAGAGGTATTTCGTGTTGCTCCGACGGTGTTAGTCTAGGTGATGACAAAGGTGGTTATCGGCGTAACACATGATGTCGGCGACGGAATTTCCTGTTGGGCCGATGGATGTCATCGGCGTGAGTGGTAAGGTCGGCGAAGGAGTGTTCAGTTGTTCCGATGGTCTTTGTCTCGCCAAAGACTTTGGGGAGTGTAGTTTGCGGTCGGGAAGACTTTTGAGATCGGCAGGAGAATTGTGGGGTGAGCCGATGGCATATGTCTTAGCGATGGGCTTTTGGTGAGGGCTTGTGTGTCGAGCGTGGCAAAAGCGCTCGACACTTGATGTGTATGCGATCAGGCTTATAAGGTAATGGAAGGCTCTCGGCACCGTGCATGTGGGATTAATCCCCTTGCATTATTTTTGAACCTGCGTAGAGGCGCTTTGGCGAGAATTCCTTTTTGAATGCAGCGACAGTTTTTCAGGCGACCGCGGGTGGTTGAGACCCTTAATGGCGACTGTAGCAGGGGCATGGGCAAATTGTTGGACAGTCATGTACCCGATCTTTGGCATGAAGACTCCCAGGTGGCGGCGCAGGGCTCAAGAGTTCCTTTTGTCTCTGCAGCAATAAATTTTGAGCGCCATTCCTTTGAAGGATCTGTATCTGGTGAATTTTGTAACAGTCTTGTAATTAATTGCTGTGGTACACTCTCTGGCTGTTATAAGCAGATTGTGTTACCAATCTAGAGGTTGTTGAAAGTTGAAGATTTTTGGCTCTGTAATTCAAAACAAGCTGATCTGGTTGCTCTGTACAGCTAAACCTGTGAGTTTATGTATCTCTTGTTGTATGTTTTGGCATGAACCCACTGATTTCATGATTAATCTTATATGAGAAATGCTATCTCAGCATGTGTTTTGTTAATTCTGTCTCCAGTATTGCATGTATTCTTCTTCTGAATCTGGATATTTGGGCAATATTTGAGATTCTAGAACATAGAATTCCTATGTTGAATGTCTGATCTTTTAACTTCTGCTCAAGGGGTAGATTAAACTGTTTTCAGGTTGAACATTGGGAAGGTATACTGCAGTAGGGATGCCATAAGTAGAGATAACTTAACACTCTGTATTGGGAGATATCTGTAAGGCAGGTATCATATATATCCCCCTGAAATCCAGTTTTAGCTGTTCATGCTGATCATTCACAGGTGTATGTCTACTGACTCCAGGCCCTGGATAGGCACCAATCTTGCTTCGTGTTTGTGTTACAACCATGTCCAGCTTTGCATCCAAACTATAAATCAAAGTCAAACTCTAAAGCAACCTTTAGGACATTAGAATTAGTTTTAGGATCCTCAGTCCTCTGTCTACAACTGCAAATAGGCCCAAAGCTAGCCCCTTTGCTCTTATCTTTCAGTTTTGGTCTACTTACAGGAGGACTTATCTGCTTTCTGACAACATCCCAATCCTTCTATGCGTATCTCATGGATGTTGAGTAGGGAATACCCCCTAGGTCTTGCAGAGCCTGAAGAAGAAGAGGAGATAAAATATAGAGTCTATCTCCTACACTGTTGGCCCCTGGCCCAGACATCCTGTTGATCACTGATGGCTACCTTGTAGGGAAATCTGGGAATAAGCATCCAGTCTGGGAAAAAACCAACAGAAATTGGCGACTCTGCTGGGGAATTTGTGAAAGAACCCTGGTTTTCAAAGGAAAACAGTTCCTAGTAATAGGTGGCGACTCCGAAGTAATCTCCCAACCGGTCAAAGTAAAATTTATATGCAGGGGAGAAGATCCCAACAAAATCCTTTATTTGAAGAGTTACCAGTAACAAGAAGAATGATGTATAGAAGAAAAGGAGCTGTCTCAGTTAGTTGTGAGGGTTCCCCCAGAAAAAATGATGATATACAAGATAACCCTAGGCCATCAGGACAGCATGCGCCCTACTTTTCAAATGCAGAAGCTGATATTCAGGGTGCATATGAGAGGGAACAGGGTGGTAACATGAGAATGAGGTCAGAAGTGTTCCAAGAACGCCCATTTCTGGACCCTAGTGACAGATTTGAAGAGGCAGAGTCTTTGAGGGATGATGAAGATGATGACCAGAATGGTATGAGAACATCTACCTCCATGCCTAAGGAAGAACAGTTAGCTGAAGAAATCAAAAATCTAAGAGCAGAATTAGAGTATCTGCAAGCCATGAAAATCAGAGATGACATGAGGCAGAAAGTGCAAGCTTTGAGGACTGCCCAGAATAATTCAACTCCTACCCTTGAGAATGCAAATGTGCAGAGACATCAACAGAGAAATGAAGTGCAACATCAGCATAATGATGAGAGACAAAATGTGAATGATGCTAGGATACCACTGAACAATGTAAGAAACCAGAATGCAAACAGAAATATTAATGTTAATCAGTTAAATAGACAGCCAATGCAGCTAGATAGATTCAGACAGCTGGTATTTGATGGTATTCCTGGGTATCCTAACCCCATTGATAAACATCTGAGGCTGCAAGTGCCTAAATTTTCAGGAAACAACACTGTGTTAGGAGAAGATCATCTAAAAGCCTTTCAAAATGTCATGGATAACTTTGAGGTTGAACATGAGGATGTTTTCATGAAGTCATTCATGTAATCCTTAATAGATGAGGCAAGAGAATGGTACAAGAATCTGCCTGACCGGAGTATTTCATCATGGGATGATTTTAAAAGGATGTTCAAGGAGCAATATGGTGATAAAACTGACCCTAGCTTTTTTGTAAATGAGTTCACCAGTATCACTAAAGGGTCAAATGAGCAGGTTGCAGATTTTAATGCAAGATTTACTAAAGTGTTAAACAAATTGCCACATCACATGAGGCCAAATGAACCAATGTGCATAATATTGTATATCAATGCCTTTGATGCAAAAACTGCATATGGATTAAGAGATAAAGGTCCTGCTACTCTCAGGGATGCTTTCAGAATTGCAGTGAATATTGAAAACAACAGGAAAGCATCGGGCAAGACAAATAGAAGGGATGATATAAAAATTCTGCAGAATCCAAATAAGCCTCAGAACACTCAAGGTAATACATCTGCCCCTGAAGATAAGATAGACAAATTGGCAAATGTTGTTAAGGACCTAAGCTATAGATTAGCTAGAAGTGAAAAAGGGATAGGTCCTGATAGGCAAGTCTATCAAAGGCAGGAAAAGAGGCCATCATTGCATGATATGCCTTATAATACCAATTGGCATGATGGTAAACCTATATTCCCACATAACAACACAAATCAAAGAGCTCAACATGTCAAAGAAACTCCTGATCCTCTAAAAAAAGCTGTGAATATTGTTGATGATGCTCCATGGTGTATAATTTGTCAGATGCCACATTCACAGTCGCAGTGTATGATTGCTCAGTCCTTGTGTGATAATACTACATCTTGTAATGAATGCAATGAGCCACATTATGTGCAAGATGATGATGTAAATATGATGTCCATAAGCAATGGATACACTCTTTATGATGCTGATGAGAGTACAAATGATGGAACTCAGGGCTGCCAACAGTTCCCATATGATGAAGATGATGAAGTTAACTATGCCTATGCTCAGAACTCACAATTTTCTGAGTAACTTACAACGACCTTCTGATGAGGAAATTAGGGCCTTCACAGCTGCAGCAGTTGCTCAAGTCAAGAGCAACTACAATCTCAGAGGTAAAAATCAGGTAAGTTGCCCACATCAACCAAAAGATGTTACTATAGGACAGCCAGTGCATGGTAATAAGGGGATGGAATTACAAAAAAGGCAGTGGGTTAATAATAAACAGAATTTCAGACATAGAACAGGTCATGAATCCCAAGGACCAGAAAAAAGAATCCCTCAGGCTGAAGATCAAGGTAAAGGTTCCCAAGACAAGAATGATGATCAGGGAACTATGAAAATAAAAGCTAAATCAGTTCAAGATAAAAGCAAGATTGTGGAGCAAGCTACAGCTGTTATACAAAATTATGCTCCATTTGATATAGCTCAGGTCCTCTCCCAGGTAAAAGTCTCTGTTCCACTTATGGAACTCATGAAAGTGGAAGAAATCAAGAATAGGACAATATCCCTAATTTCAGGGGTGCCCTTTCAAGCTAAACAAAGTGTTCAGATCCAGGGTGACAAGCATGTCATGTGTAATGAAGAAGATGAGGCTCCTGAAGTCTATTTAGGAGTGACTATGACAAAATGTCCTTCACAAGTGGAACCATTTTATGTTTCCCTGGTTATAAATGGAAAAATAATCAGAAACTGTATGCTTGACTCTGGAGCATCTACAAATGTCATGCCTTTGGCCATCATGCAACAAGCTGGATTGAAAATTGACAAGGCATGTGGAAAATGTTATGCTATGGATGCCAGAGAGGTACCAGTTATTGGAATCATGAAGGATGTAGATTTCAAACTGGCAGCATTTCCTGAAAAGAGATATAAAATGAATATAACAGTGGTTGACATCAAGCCACAGTATGGTATGTTGTTGTCAAGAAGATGGGCAGCACTAATTGGTGGAAGTATGCAGCTGGACCTGTCATATGCCATGATTCCAATGAATGGCAGGGATGTTAAGTTAATCAGAGAACAAAGATCATTAGAGACAGTGGAAGACCAAGAAGCAGAGGAACAGATATGCTTTGTAAACACTGACTGTGATAACTTCAAGGTTGTCTCAGATGATAGAGAAGATAAAAGGAAAAATGTCTGCATTGAAGAATTGGATCAGCGAGGTTTGTGGACCATGTTTTTTGATGGAGCTTGTGCAAAAGAAGACTCTGGAGCTGGAGTTGTTTTCCTGTCTCCAACTGGTAAGCTCCTCAAATTCTCTTTCTTGCTGAGGTTTGTTTGCACAAACAACATTGCAGAATATGAGGCTTTACTCTTAGGCCTAAATATTGCTCTCAAACATGGAATCAAAATGCTAAGAGTATTTGGGGATTTTGAGCTGATTGTATCCCAAATTAGAGATAGGTATGCTTCAAAAAACAAAAGATTGAAACAATACAAGCACGCTATTTGGGATACCATTGAACTATTTGATGCATTTTCAATAGACTGGGTAGAGAGGTCAAAGAATGTTATGGCTGATTTCTTAGCTAATGTGGCAATAAGGCCAGATGACATCACTCTGTCAGATGTTACAAATGTAGAAGTTAAAATTAGGCCTGCAGTGCCAGAAAATATATGCAGTTGGCAAGTGTTTAATGATGATAGGGATTTGTTAGAATTTTTGCACTGCATAGATGAATATGAGAATCAAGAAATTGATTTCCAAGCTTTTGTAGAGACAATAGATGGAAAAGAAACTCTTGTGGGAAAAGAGATAATTCAATTGAAGACTAATAAAATCCTCAGAGGATTAGTAGCTTTGGAAAGAGCTTTTGACAGTAGAGATAAATTGGTCACAAGGACATCTCCCACAAATAAGGAAGATTTAGAAGAGATAAATTTGGGGACATCTCAGGCCCCTCAGAAGGTATACATTGGTAAACAGCTCAAACCACACATTAGGAGTATGCTGATTGCATTACTGAAAAAGTATAAACATGTTTTTGCTTGGTCATATGAGGACCTAAAAGCCTATAGGGAAGATTTATTCCAGCATGAGATCCCATTGAAGCCTGGAGCTAAGCCATTTAGACAAAGGCAAAGACCTATTAATCCTACCTTAGCTCCAAAGATGCAAGAAGAACTCAAAAGGCTCAGGGAAGCTGGAATAATTCTGCCAATCAGACATTCAACTTGGGTGTCTAACGTTGTCCCAGTCAGAAAAAAGAATGGTGATATTAGGCTTTGTGTTGACTTCAGGAACTTGAATGTATCCTCTTTAAAGGATAACTATCCACTGCCTAATATGGAAACTATGTTGCAGAGAGTGACTGGTTGTGAACTCTTATCCATGATGGATGGATTTTCAGGTTATAATCAGGTGAAGGTAAAGGAATCAGAACAGTATAAGACCGCCTTTACCACTCCATGGGGAACTTATGTGTATGTTAGAATGCCCTTCGGACTAACCAATGCAGGTGCTACATTTCAAAGAGCAATGGATGTTGCTTTTGCAGGGTTGATTGATTCAATCCTGGCTGTATATCAGGATGACTTGACTGCTTACTCAAAGAAAGAAGAGTAGCATTGTTTGCACTTGGAGCAGATTTTCATTAGAGCACTAGAGTATGGCATTTCTTTAAATCCAAAGAAATGTGCCTTTGGGGTAGTTGAAGGAAAGCTCCTGGGACATATTGTTTCCAAGGATGGAGTCAGGATAGATCCAGAGAGAGTGGCTGCTATTGACAGAATTCAAATGCCAAAAACTATAAAAGGAGTTCAGTCCTTCTTTGGATAGATAAATTTTGTTAGGAGATTTGTTCCCAACTTTGCAGAAACCACAAGGAACATCTCCAGGATGATGAAAAAGGATGCAACTGTCCACTGGGAAAGTGAAGCAATAGAATCATTTCAGAGTATCAAAGAGGCAATCAAGATGGCTCCTGTTCTTAAATCTCCTGATTTTTCTAGGCCATTCCAAGTATTTTCATTTGCTTCCATTCATACTGTTGCTGCATGTTTGCTACAGAAAAACGAAGATGGTTTTGAACAGCCCATCGCTTTCTTCAGTATGTCCTTGCAGGCCTCTGAGTTGAAGTATGATATTATGGAAAAACAGGCATATGCACTAGTCAGAGCCATCAAAAGTTTCAGACCATACTTGGTAGGATCATATATAATTGCATATGTACCCCATGCAGCAGTCAAAGATATATTCACTCAGCAGGAGGTGACTGGAAGAAGGTGCAAATGGATAAACAAACTGCAAGAGTTTAACATAGACATACAAATTACCAAGTTGGTAAGAGGACAAGGATTAGCCAAGATGATGGCATAGTCAAACTTGGAAGCATGCCAAGTTAATGCAGTCCAAAATGAGAGTGTAAATGTATCAGGATCTGAATGGTACAAGGATATTATCTACTACTTGCAAAATCTGAATTGTCCTTCCCATTTCAGTAACAGTCAAAAGAGGACTTTAAAGTTACATGCAATCAGGTATGTTATTGTTCAAGGTGAGCTATACTGGAAAAACCCTGATGGTGTGCTGCTGAGATGTGTGGATGAGGATATGGCTAACAATGTTCTGATTGATATGCATAAAGGATTGTGTGGTGGACATTATACTGCCCAAACAACAGCTCATAAAATTCTCAGAGCAGGATATTGGTGGCCCATTCTCTTTTTAGATGCACAAAGGTTAGTGAGGAAGTGTGACCCTTGCCAAAGATTTTCAGGAAAGTTGAAATATGATAGTGCTTTACCCCTCAGGACTGTAACTGTGGATGCTCCATTTCAGCAATGGGGAATTGACTTCATAGGGGAAATTGCAGACAAATCAAGTGGGGGACACAGTTGGATTTTGGTGGCAACAGATTACTTTACCAAATGGATTGAGGCCATTCCAACTAAGAGAGCTACAAGTAAGGTGGTGACAGATTTCATGCTAGAAAATATTATCATCAGGTTTGGAGTACCATTCAAGATAGTCACTGATAATGCTATGTGCTTCAGATCAGGTGAATTTGTTGATTTTTGCAACAGGTATGGGATAAATCTATCATATGCATCACCATATCATCCACAAGGGAATGGTCAAGCAGAATCAAGCAATAAAAGCATCATGAAAATTATCAAGAGGATACTGGACAAGAACAAGAGAGCTTGGGACTCAAAATTGAAATTGGCAATATGGGCTGACAGAGTCACAATAAAAAAGGCTATTGGAATGTCACCCTTTGAGCTAGTATATGGTGCATCAGCTAGATTGCCCATAAACAATCTCCTACCAGTTTACAGATTCATCCAGGAAAGTGATGAGGAGATTGAAGACCCCATGATAGAAAGGGTGAACCAGCTGGTTGCACTGGATGAAAACAGAAGGAAAGCCCACCAGATTAATCTCAAGAGACAACAAGATGTGAAATATCAGTTTGACAGGAGAGCTACAAAAAGAAAATTTCAGGTCAGTGATCTGGTGCTCATATGGAATGCAAAAGGTCAAGAAAAGGGTAAACATGGTAAGTTTGAACCCTTATGGATGGGCCCATATTAGATTTGCAGCACTCATGGGGAGGATTCTTATTTCCTCCAGGCCCTAGATGGTGAAGTTCTGGAGTTGCCTGTGCATGGCCAATTCCTTAAGTCCTATTTTGCATAGATGACTTATCTCTGTGCACATTTGTAAAAACATGTATATAGTGTAAATGCCTTGTGCAGTTCGTGCTTTTTGGTTTTTTGCCTGGTCTTCCTGGAGATCTAGTTCTCGCTGCAGGTTTTCACCTGCATGTCCCCATTCGGAGCCAGTGTTGGTGCTCATTTTGATCTGAGGGTTGAGCTTGCTTGTTGAAGGATTTCTTCTTTCAAGCCCTAAGTGTTCCTCTCCATCGGCGAGACAGTTGTCTATCGGCAAATGTTTTTTAGGAGCTGCCGATGTGAGGAGTTTGGCCGATGTGTTGTTATCAGCGTGGGTCACACCGACAAAGGGATATTCTGAAGGTTATCAAGGTGATCGACGTCATCGGCGTAAGTTTGAGATGCTGCCCCGACGGTGTAAGTCACACCGACGGAGGTGGGAGGCCAGGGTGCTATTGCCGTGACTTTGTGCTATTGGCAAGGGAGTTTCCTGTTGGGCCGATAGCGTATGTTTGGCCGATAAGTGGATGTGTGCGCTGTCGGTGTGACTTTGTTCATCGGCAGAGGTATTTCGTGTTGCTCTGACGGTGTTAGTCTGGGTGATGATAAAGGTGGTTATCGGCGTAACACATGATGTCGGCGAGGGAATTTCCTGTTGGGCCGATGGATGTCATCGGCGTGAGTGGTAAGGTCGGCGAAGGAGTGTTCAGTTGTTCCGATGGTCTTTGTCTCGCCGAAGACTTTGGGGAGTGTAGTTTGCGGTCGGGAAGACTTTTGAGATCGGTAGGAGAATTGTGGGGTGAGCCGATGGCATATGTCTTAGCGATGGGCTTTTGGTGAGGGCTTGTGTGTCAAGCGTGGCAAAAGCACTCGACACTTGATGTGTATGCGATCAGGCTTATAAGGTAATGGAAGGCTCTCGGCACCGTGCATGTGGGATTAATCCCCTTGCATTATTTTTGAACCTGCGTAGAGGCGCTTTGGCGGGAATTCCTTTTTGAATGCAGCGACAGTTTTTCAGGCGACCGCGGGTGGTTGAGACCCTTAATGGCGACTGTAGCAGGGGCATGGGCAAATTGTTGGACAGTCATGTACCCGATCTTTGGCATGAAGACTCCCAGGTGGCGGTGCAGGGCTCGAGGGTTCCTTTTGTCTCTGCAGCAATAAATTTTGAGCGCCATTCCTTTGAAGGATCTGTATCTAGCAAATTTTGTAACAGTCTTGTAATTAATTGCTGTGGTACACTCTCTGGCTGTTATAAGTAGATTGTGTTACCAATCTAGAGGTTGTTGAAAGTTGAAGATTTTTGGCTCTGTAATTCAAAACAAGCTGATCTGGTTGCTCTGTATAGCTAAACCTGTGAGTTTATGTATCTCTTGTTGTATGTTTTGGCATGAACCCACTGATTTCATGATTAATCTTATATGAGAAATGCTATCTCAGCATGTGTTTTGTTAATTCTGTCTCCAGTATTGCATGTATTCTTCTTCTGAATCTGGATATTTGGGCAATATTTGAGATTCTAGAACATAGAATTCCTATGTTGAATGTCTGATCTTTTAACTTCTGCTCAAGGGGTAGATTAAACTATTTTCAGGTTGAACATTGGGAAGGGTATACTGCAGTAGGGATGCCATAAGTAGAGATAACTTAACACTCTGTATTGGGAGATATCTGTAAGGCAGGTATCATATATATGCCCCTGAAATCTAGTTTTAGTTGTTCATGCTGATCATTCACAGGTGTATGTCTACTGACTCCAGGCCCTGGATAGGCACCAATCTTGCTTCGTGTTTGTGTTACAACCATGTCCAGCTTTGCATCCAAACTATAAATCAAAGTCAAACTCTAAAGCAACCTTTAGGACATTAGAATTAGTTTTAGGATCCTCAGTCCTCTGTTTACAACTGCAAATAGGCCCAAAGCTAGCCCCTTTGCTCTTATCTTTCAGTTTTGGTCTACTTACAGGAGGACTTATCTGCTTTCTGACAACATCCCAATCCTTGTATGCGTATCTCATGGATGTTGAGTAGGGAATACCCCCCTAGGTCTTGCAGAGCCTGAAGAAGAAGAGGAGATAAAATATAGAGTCTATCTCCTACACTGTTGGCCCCTGGCCCAGACATCCTGTTGATCACTGATGGCTACCTTGTAGGGAAATCTGGGAATAAGCATCCAGTCTGGGAAAAAACCAACAATGTGGATGACATACTAGCAAAATCTTCTTCGGCAGACCACATACAAGTTCTAGAATAGATCTTTGACAGGCTCAAAAAATACCAAGTGAGACTAAATCCAAAGAAGTGTGTCTTCGGGGTAACATTAGGAAAACTGTTGGGATATATTGTATCTCATAGAGGAATCAAAGTAGATCCCTCAAAAGTCAAGGCTATAGTGGAGATGCCTCCACCAAAGAACCTGAAAGCATTAAGGAGCCTTCAAGGAAGGTTACAATCTATTAGGCAGTTCATCTCACAGCTAGCAGATAAATGTCAACCATTTCAACACTTGCTCCAAAAGGATGTCTCATTTTGATGGGATGATAAATGTCAAGCAACATTTGATTAGCTCAAAGAATATCTAGCTATACCCCATGTCTTGGTACCACCAGTTGTCGATAGGCCTTTGGTCTTGTACATCTCAATTACAACTGCAGCCCTAGGGGCTCTTCTAGCACAACACAATGAGTTAGGAAAATAGCATGCCATCTATTATATTAGTCAAACCTTGGTGGGTTATGAACTCAATTATTCCCTGTATACACCTAAAAATGACATGAATCTGTCTAAATAAATATTCTTAATATTTATTCCATCTAATTCCTCTATCAATAAATAAATAAATAAATTTATTTATTCGATTCATATTTCTCTGAAGTTAATTAAATATCAAATTATTTAATTATCTCTTCTAAAGTCAAAATTAAATAAAATCCTTTATTTAATTTAAATTCTTCCAAACAATTAAATAATTCTCAATTAAATCATTTGTTCATCCAAATTTAAATAAATCATGCAAATTTATTTAAATTCTCTCAAATCTCTAAAAATAAAATATAATCAAATATTTTATTTATTCTTCTATCTTGCACAAACAATTAAATAAATTTATTTATTTAATTTGCTTTCTTATCTTCTAATTCCTCAATTAAATAAATTTATTTATTTAATTTGCTTTCTTATCTTCTAATTCCTCAATTAAATAAATTTATTTATTTAATTTGCTTTCTTATCTTCTAATTCCACAATTAAATAAATTTATTTATTTAATTCACTTTCTTATCTTCCAAATCTTCCTCTAAAAAATCATGCAAAAGCAAACTATGAGTTGAGTTAATTGATTTAAAACAAACTTGTTTTTATCAACAACTCTTAAATTAGAATAAATCATTCTAATTTATAAAATCAAATCTTATCATGAAAGCAGTTAACTCAAACAAAACAACTTTTTCTTTGACACTTGTTTTCTTTCTATTCGCACACATTCTGTCAAATCTTCTCACCATTGATCTTATTTCTTCTACATCGTTGATCTTCTCTCTCACAAGTCTATAAATTGAACCCCCTTCCTCCATTTCAGTAATCCAAGCTATCAGTAAAATTACTCTATCAAATTAACAATGCGCCTTTGGCACCCCCAATCCATCCATTTGCTTGCGATCATCCTCATTGCTTTGAAGCTCATCTTCATTACAATAAAGTATCATAGCCATTTCTCCATTGCCATCTTGAAGAACAAAGCAAGGAAGTGCATTTCTTAAGGGCCACATTCTTCATACAAAGATCGATCGAGACTAGGCGAACAATGGAAGCCATGAGATAACAAGGTTGTAAGGTTTATTCTTTTGTTTTTAAGCTTTTTTATTTGCATGTTTCATTGTGTTATTGGATTTGATATTCATTATTGATATTATCCACTTTTCCCCTTAACATTCCCCTATGGAAAGAGCTTGTTTAACAGTAGTGTTTGCTTCCCAAAAGTTGCGGCATTACATGCTAAACCAACACACAAATCTAATAGCCAAAACTGATCCATTGAAGTATCTACTAGCAAAAGCAGCTCTTATAGGCAGACTAACTAAATGGGTCATGATCCTTAGTGAGTTTGACATTGAATATGTGGATCGTAAAGCAATGAAGGGACAAGTCCTAGCAGATCAACTAGCAGAAGCACCCATGACAGATGTACATCCTATGGTATCTAAATTTTTGGATGAGAATCTATTCACTCTTTCTACCTCAATAAGGTGGAAATTGTACTTTGATGGTTCCTACACACAACATGGATTAGGGGCTGACATCTTATTCATCACACCTCAAAATGACTATATTCCAAAGTCATATCGGCTTGCATTTCCTTGCACCAACAACATAGCCTAGTATGAAGCACTCCTCATAGGTCTCAATACAACAATTCAATGGGACATCATAGAACTATAAGTATATGGAGACTCACAACTAGTCATTCGACAAGTCACAGATGAGTGCCAAACAAAAAATGAAAAGTTGGTCCCCTACAAGCAACTAGTGGATGCCTACAAACCACACTTTTCTAGCATCACATTTGAGCAAATTCCAAGAGAGCATAACAAAGCTGTAGATTCTATGGCTTCTGTAGGGTCACTTATAGACATGCCTACAAACACACAGAAATGTGAATTCTTGATCGAGCAATTGTTGATACCAGCCATTGATGTTCCAACTACTGAAATCATCTGCAAACTTGTTGGTCCCAATTCCCCATGGTACGAAGATTTCTATGAATACCTTAAACATGATACCTTTCCCTTTGAACTCTCATCAACCCAATGCAAAATGTTTATCCGTTGGTCCTCCTGTTACACCATTTTGGGTGACACTATATCACTGGAGTCTCGATGGTATCCTCTTAGGATGTCTTAATATGGAAGAAGCCTAAGCTACCTTACGAGACATATACAAAGGTGTCTGTGGCACACATTCTACCAGTCCTAATCTCTCTAAGAAGATACTCCGCACAAGGTATTATTGGCCTACAATAGAACAAGATGCTTCATAGTTTTCTAAGAAGTGTCTACAATGCTAGTAGCATGGAGATTTGATTCACGCACCAGCTCATGAACTACAACCTATGAAATTTCATGGCCCTTTTCTCAATGGGGTCTCGACCTTGTAGGACAAATCCACCCATCCTCATCCAATTGCCATAAATTTATCATTACCGCAACTGAGTATTTCACAAAGTGGGTTGAGGCCATTCCCATGACCTATATCACCAGTAAGCAAATAGCTAAATTTATCCTTAACTACCACATTTGCCAATATGGTATTCCCCAAGCCATTGTCACTAATAATGGGAGACCATTCAAGAATCAAGATGTCCATGCCCTATGCACACAATACAATATCCAACATCGCTTTTCAACTCCCTACTATCCACAGAGTAACTGCCAAGCCGAGGCTTCCAACAAAACCATTCTCAAAATCCTCAAAAAAATAGTTTAATGAAGCTAGTCGTGATTGGCACTTGCAACTCAATCCTGCCCTATGGGCGTACCGCATTAGTATCCAAACACCAATTGGTGCCACACCATATGCCTTGGTCTATGGCTTGGAAGACATCCCACCTATAGAGGTTGAGATCCCATCCCTTAGAGTATCCATGTAGAACTTGATTGATGGAGAGGAGTATCACACTTCCAGATTAGCTGAGCTAGAACTACTAGATGAGAGGCAACTTGTCGCGCTTAATCATCTCCATGTCTATCAAAACTGCCTCTGGTGTAATTACAACAAAAAGATCAAAGAAAGGTGGTTTCAAGTTGGTGATCTTGTCTTAAAAAAAAATCAGAGAAATCACATAGATCAAGAAAAGAAGGGCAAGTTTAAACCTAACTGGTTAGGCCCCTTTATTGTCATAGCAACATATGGATCAAGAGCTTATACTTTAGCTACACCTGACGGAATTCCTCTAGATGAGCCACTTAATAGTGTTCATCTCAGGAAGTTCTATGCCTGATCCTCAGAGTACAAAAAAATCCATCCTATGGTGAAAATTTGGTAAACAGGCGCCTTGGATAAGTACCATAGTGAAAACCTGGCAAATAGGCGCTATGTGTAGAGTCAGCATCCATCATCTATCGAGTCTTGTTCATTCCATGTCCATTTCACAACAAACTTCATCCATCAATCCATAATAAAACCATTGACCTTGTTTGCATTTCCATCTCCCTATCTAGAATAGCTTGGAAATTTGTCAATGTCCGTCGTCGTCATCCCACATCTTGATCTATGTCAACAGTTATCACTGTCTTGTCCTAGGTCATACTTTCTAAGTCTTTTCCATCAGTCATCCATGCAAACACCTCTACTAGAATGGGGGTAACTCTTTTCTAAACCTAGGTCTAGGAATGGATCCTTGTTTGTGGTTCACAGCAAAATAAACACTTCAAACAAACAAACAACAAAAACATGTCAACCTTCAAAAACATACCAATAATCCAAACGAAAACACAAGCATTTCAACCATCTCCCCACAACACTTTTCCTACATCATCACACCAACTAGAACTACATATTATCTCATCTCAATCTTAAGGTACCTTGATCCCATGGATATGGGTATGTAGGCAGTCTGGATTACGAAGAAAGTTTCTAGTACTCAGGTACATAAGATCTCATGATTTCACCTTGACCCATCTCATCACTCTACCAAGAACTACATATTATCATTTCATCTTTCATCATAATGTGCCTTGATCCCGTGGATACAGGGTATGTAGGCAGTCTGGAATACAAAGGATGTATCTAGTACTCAGGCACATGCGATTCATCATTCTTCACCCATCTCAATCCATTAACACTCCATCTTTCTAGTCTTCCGTTTAGCAAAATCCATCCACCTCGACTTGACTAACTCAAGAAGAAAAACAACAAACGCATCCTTTCAAAGAAAAAGTCCTTAAACAAACCTGAAGCAAAGAAACTTACTTCCAGAGCCACATACTGTCCTACATATCGATTGCCAACATCAGCTAAATCAATCTCAACTAAGCAATAGATCAACAAACTTGTCTTTTACAGGATGTTCCATGTTTGAAACCAGACCAACACGTGAGTCTTATACAACATTGTTGCATTTCCTACAACAAGACATTATCCTTTTAAACAGATAACACCCTTTAACAGACACGTAGTTCCTACGATAAGGCTGTTATCTTTCCTATCCAATCAATCCTGAGCAACCTTTTTGGCAAGAGAATATGTGGGCTGTATGTTTACTTGGTAAGTTAGTCAATTTGCTTTTTGGGTTATCTTTTGTTCCTTTTCCAATACTTATTCAAAACTACTTTGATTTATCTATAATCTTGGTATGTTGCAATACAAGACGTTTTGGGGGCATAGTCATTGCTTTTGTGTGCTGTGTTTGAGGAATGATCTTTAGGCATCTTTATTAACATCATATTTATCTTGTGTGTGTTACGACCTAGCATCTTACATACTTTAATACTCTTCTTGCATTAACATGTATTGAAGTTTATTTTTATGTTTGAGATTATGGCTCATTCACATGTACAACAAGGTCGTATTATGTCTAAGGGATCTAAGATCAAACTGCTTGCTTGCAGAGTCAACGTCCACGCACTTAGATATCATAGCACCTTGGTCTTTTATACCTTAGTGGCACACTATCCACATGTGCTATATCAAAAAAATAAAGATTGCTCTTTATAAACAATTTTGAAACTAGTGCAACAAGCTCATTCATTTACCCATGGCCTTCTATAGTTTTCAAGCAACAATCGATCAACAGTCTTTCTCTTCTGTCTTCACTCTCTGCCATCTAATGCATATCTGCAAAAACCACATGTTGGATATCGCATGTCATAACATCTATATCATCATATCTTTATTATCATCATGTCCTCATGAGTCACACATCTGTAAACATCATATAAGCATTTACATCATCACATAAATCCATAATCATACATACATGTCATAAGGGAAATGCATAAAACATAAAGCATGAACAACAGTGAGCAATATGTCATCATATATCATCATGTAAAGGTCATCAAAATACAAGTGTCTGTGTCTACATCAATAGTCCATATGTACAAATCCAAATATACATCAATAAGTACATCATGGCTATCAAGAGCCTACAAAGTATACATCAGATGCATGCAGGCATCAGTCAAAATATACAAAGTACATCATGATACAAAAATGATATAATATACAAACTGAATGCTCTAGTGACAACTAGTGGGTAGAGCTTCCCTCCTGCTATGATCCCTATCCTCCACCTGTACTCAGAGAAGGTCCCCCTGCTGGTCCTCCTCCCCCTAGTGGCACAAAGGGTCCTCTGACTGAGGACACTGACTACCCTATCCTACATAACCTAGATGCTCCAGACCTACTCTGCTCTCAGAAGATAAGCTCCCGCTGATCCACCGACACTATGCCAAAGTAGAGACCCCTGTAATACTCGACCTCTCTACCTTCTGTCACCATCTCTCTGTACACGGATGAGCTCTCTATATAATGTCCTATGATCAGCACCCAATGTATGGCGTGCCTTGTCTCTCTCCCACCTAACCCTCTATAGGGTGGCCTCTACTGTCAAACACAGTTATACTACTGCGTCCCTCTCCAATGTCAACTGGGCAATCTGCCCATCATCTACTATTGGTACTGGCATGGCCTGTGCTGCTACCAAGGCTACCTATACCGCTGCTACTACCTGTGTATGTATCTAAGCTTGGGCCTCATCTTGTCTAGCCTCCACCCTCGCTACATCTCTATCCCACCTCAGCCTCACCATCCTGAGCTCTAGACGAGTCCTCCATGTAGTCTCCTCCTAAACAGCCGTTGTGCCTACTGTAGCTCAGTCTCTGCGACTAGATCCTCATCCTCTACCATCTATACATCAGCCTGTTGGCCTCTATCCTCTCCACCCACCTGCTCTCTGGCCTGTCATCTGACCCTCACCTCTCCACCTGACACCAATACCTCTCGTACTACTCCTCCCACCCCTAGTGTGGCCAGTCTCACTGGCCTATGTGTCTACCAGTACCTATCATAGTCTAGCAATGTCCTTGGATCTACCAAATCCCATCTCACTGGGGCAAGTCCCGGCAACTCTGCCAAAGCTATAGCCACTGGAATCTCTACATCATAGTACCTAACCTCCCACTGTGTCCTAGCATGTGTCGGCTCTCTAACAGGCAACCCCTGTGGTAATCCAAACTGTCTAAGTACCTGTTCTGGTAGGTATCTCTCAATCGTATCTGTGTGTCTACCTAACATATACTGAGCCTATCTATAGTACATTAGCCACTCATGCTCATCCTCCTATGCCTCACACAATAGCCATGGTCTCTAAATAAAGATATCCATCTCGTCAATCTGTCATCTCTAATAGCTCACAGATCCAAGCTACCTATGTGTGATCACTCCCTCATATAGAAAGGCATATGGCTCCCCCCTCTCATGGTAGTGCTATGTAATTGGTCTGATAACTAGAATGTGCTCCCAAACCCACACTTGTAATAGAGTCACACCTACTAATAGAGTCTGTGCTCTCCTGTATACGCAGTCATGCATATCTCAGTATAACTGCCCCAACACACAAGGACCCTATGCATAGCGGATGCCATGTGTGAACATCCCTAATAGTATAGTGCCCCATCCTATAGATAATCCTCATGATCACCTATCTGGGAAGAGGAAGCCGCCAGCCAATGAAGCCACAATCTATCTGATCCTGTCACATAGTCTTGGCACATCCACCCACTGAATCTCGCCATCCTCTATCCGCAGGTCATCCATGTAAAATACCTCTATCATGTCAGCCTCACCTCACCCTGGGTCAAAGTCAACTCTCTCTCCATCAATCGAGATCTTGAGGATGTGATACACATCCTCAAGTGTCACTGTAGCCTCCCCTGTTGGAAAGTGGAACGAACATGTCTCACTGTGGTATCTCTCAACAATCAATATCAAAAGGGTGAGATTCACCCTAATATGCATCAAGTACACCACATGCCATAGTCCCATGTACTCCAAGAATGCATCCTCCTCCCAAGTAATCTGTACTACCTTGTTTGCAATGAGGTAGTGTCACTCCCTCGACATCAGGGGGAAGGACTCTTTGCATCCACAACACCACTTGTCAGAACTTTTGTGAAATTTCTAAATTTGCCTAAGTCACTAAGGACATCTACATACACAACAATGGGACACAAATAAGACCTAGGTCAACTTTGCACATCTATAACCTAAGTGCTCAACTCCTAGGTCATCCCTAGTATCTCATGTTATGCTTCACCTAGGTGGTTTCACCGATAATATATTGTTTGTTCAGTATGAAGTAGAAGGCTATGACGGTTTAATAGGAAGCAAAGCCATTCAGCAATGGGAACCTTTCACCATTGACTTTGATTTCATTATAATCAGAGGTACATATCAGCTACCAAGGCTTTACCAAGATCTAGCTTACTCCTCAAAGCTAGAAAAGAAAAAGAAACAGAAACCAGTCAATTCTATCTGGTTAGCAAATCAAATTGATGCAGGTCAAGAGTCTCTTACAGAAATTAAAGTTGCTTTTGCTGACTCAGTCATGACAAAAGATTTAAAAAAGTAGAAGAGAAACCTGTATTGTGATCTCCCTCTCAAGCGAGATCCTCAAGGTAATGAACTCGTCCCTAAAGCCAAAGCTAATTACTTTCTTATGAGTTCAACTGAAGTAATGACTTGCAGAATAGAAGTTGCTGAGCTCGAAAGGCTTAAGATTATCCAAACTTCTGACTCACCATTTTCTTCTCATGCAATGTACGTACCTAAGGTAGATGAAAATGGTAAAGAGCTTCCTGAAAAATGGCTAGTTGTAAATTATAAGCCGTTAAATGAGTGTCTTGTTGACAATAGACATCCACTGCCTAGTAAAGACCATATCTGGCAAATTATCCAAGGTAGTCATGTCTATTCCAAATTTGATTTAACCAAGGGTTTTTGGCAAATAGGTCTCAAAAGTGCTGATTTTTATAAGATAGCCTTCTCTATACCTCAAGGTCTGTATGAATGGACTGTCCTTCCATTTGGGATCAAAACTGCTCCCTCTATTTTTTAGCAAAAAATGGATGTTATATTCCGACCTTATGCCAAATTTATCCAGCCCTATGTGGATGACATTCTTGTCTTTAGCCAGGATATACCTCACCATCTTGACCATCTGCGTCAGTGTCTCTCTATCTGTCAACACCATGGTCTTGCTGTCAATCCCACAAAGTCCCTCTTTGCTCAATCCCAGATTGTATTTATTGGCATCAAGCTTCTTCCGGGGAGGAGGATGGAGGCCCAACCCCACATCCTGTGGCGTATTGCTCTTCTTCCTGTTACCAATGTCAAGGAACTGTAGCGGTTTTTGGGCCTTGTCAATTATATTGCAGGATTCTATTATAAGCTTGCTGAAGATAGACTCGAGTTAAACAAGCTTCTTGGAAAGAAGTCACCACCATGGACGTCTAAGCATGATGCCTTATTAGAATGCATCAAACAAAAATACTCCTAACTACCTCCCTTAAAGCTGCCAGGAAACGGCTTTAAGATTGTTGAGACAGATGCAAGTGAAGGTGCCTGGGCAGGTGTTCTTCACGAACAAAAGACAATCTCCTTCAATCCCAAAGACAAAGGTGAGATTGTTTATTATATTTCTAGTAGTTTCAAGAACAGTGAAGTGGACTACCATAGTACGCATAAAGAAATCCTTGTGGTTGTTAATACCTTCCAGACATTCCAAATGTTCATAGCCGACAATATGTCTTTGTATGAATCCAGACAGGCGTCTGGTGCGTATGAAAATACCGCAATCTATTTTTTACTGTCCAATGCTCGAAGACTGAGGAGGAACCGGCAGGACCGTAGACTTGGCAAAGATTTCTACTGATTAGATTGTCTTCAGAAGATCCAAAAGTAAGTTTGAAAATACATCTAGTGTAGGCAGTTGTTCCTTCAAACTGTAGATCTGCTGCAGGAGGGTAAGGTCCTTGAAACAAGTTCCGTATGAGTGTTTTTCCATCTTTAGCATTTAACCATTGTTCTGGTCGTGCTACTGGAGGATTCAAAAATTAGACTTGGAGAACAAAGTCGCCGCACCAATTTTGAAGAACATGTCCAATGTCAGGATCGATGGG
The DNA here is from genome assembly GCA_027924645.1 of Cunninghamia lanceolata. Taxonomy (NCBI): domain Eukaryota; kingdom Viridiplantae; phylum Streptophyta; class Pinopsida; order Cupressales; family Cupressaceae; genus Cunninghamia; species Cunninghamia lanceolata. The sequence goes on along the minus strand of BSBN01001221.1, from coordinate 5,984,359 downwards.
TTCTGCTTCAGCGGAGAACTAAAAAAATGGTTGATCAGTCCATAATCCTGGAGAGGTTAATTGTTGCTTGGCAATAAGCATTCTAAACCTGTCAAAAAGAAAATCATTAGCCATTTGATAATTATGCAAATCCCTTCATTGAAAAGGGTTTGTGCTCCATTCTCTGTGACTTTCTTCATACCAACACTGTTCTCGAATGTGAATGATTTGAACAGCTCCTTCTGTTTGTCGAACAGCGCCTTGAGCGAGAGGGGTATCAGAATGTCCCTCTCAAGACATGAAATCTGCAAAAATATTTTCAACTCCAGGAAGATTAACAAAATCAAATTCATATGTACTGAGGAGTTGAGCCCATCGGAGAAGGCGACCTCTTACCACCTTATTTTTGGAATCTTTTCGGAAGAATCCCCGCAGGTTCTGCAAATCACTTTTCAGAAGAAATCTTATTGCGGTCTGGACACTTATTTGCAAAGTGTTCTCCCTTGCAGATGTAGCAGGTAGGTTTCCATTTTTTGGATCCCTTTTTCTTCTTATCTCTTTTCCTAAAGTATCCCTTTTTCTTTGGATACTTATTCTTGAATTTCTTCTTTTTCTTTTTGTATGGCTTGTCAAAACTGTCACAGTTAGAACAAGAAGATTTTCCCTTTTCAGGGAACTGATTAGAAGGCATGATCTGGTAACACACAGATGAAGAAAGTAAGGGTTGTACCTTTTTTATTTCTTTCTTGGCTTTCCCTTCTTCACAGATTTCTTCATTAATCTGTGTTAGGAATTGAACTAACTGGGGATAGGTTAGTTCCTTCATTTCTATATTGTCAACTACCAGATTCTCAAGAACTTTCTTGTGATAGAATTCTCCTATCACAGTACCAAAACTTTTCAGAAAAGTAGTGAACATAAATTCATGATTCTGCTCACGGCCTGACAAATAAAAATTCTCATATTGGACATCACAATATTGCTTAAAATATTTGAGGTCCTTACATTTACCTTTGATAAACTTGTTGTAGGCCAATTTTTCCCTTGTGTCTGTTTTTCCAACAAACAGACGAGTCAACTGAGCACAGACTTGATCTGTACCTCTGTCTAACAGACTTTCTCTGTAAGTATCATCTAGGCGATCCCAGACATGTCGAGCAACACCAGTCATTGCATTCAGAGCTTGCTTGATTACCTGTTTTTCATCAGCATCGGCATTAGTGGATATATAATTGGTTATCCAATCTCGCATTGCATCGATAGCTCTTGTATTTTCTATATCTTCAAAATGATCAAAATTAACAAGAGGGGGAGTGTCTGCTTTCAGGGTTTGAATATTCTTAAATGGATCAACAGGGTTAGATCCATTAGGATTAGAACTAGAACCACGAGCCATTTGAAACTTTCCTTCAGCTTGTTCCGCTGGAGTGGTTTCTCTTAGTGTCCCTGAGGAGGGATCATAAACTTTTTCAATTACAGGCTGCCGAACTTCTGTCTTTAACTTAGGTCCTTCATACTGAGCCTGTAGATAACCCTTTGCACTAGAAGGGAAATTCTTTGTTCTCACAGTCTGCTGTTGTCGGACAGTGTAAGTCACTGCTTGGATAGTCTGAGACTCTTCTTGAAGGGCAGACTTTATATCAAAGCATTCTGATTTGATGGAATCACTCATTAGCAATTGTGATTGTGCAACTGAATGAACTTCTTCAGAGATCTCAGTGAGTCTCTGACTATTATGCTTCACATGGATATTTGTAGTGTTCAGTTGTGAACCTAGCACATCACAATCTAATTTTACTTCACTTCTAACTTTCTATAGAAGTTCTCTTTGTTGTTCTAAAGATCGTTGCTGAGCAACCCACCAAGTTTCAGCTTGACTCTTGAACTCATTATACTGGGCTTTGAGTTCCTGGAGATCTTTATTCACAGAGTTCATCCACTGATCTGTGAGACGCTTTTCCAAGCGCTCCAGAGTGGAGATTAGAGAATGAAAATTCTCTTGAGCACTGAGACGTGCCTTTTCAGCCTTGACTGCTTCGATCTGATGCCAGATCTTCCTATCCTCAGCAAAGAGCAGAGATTTCCTAAGACAGAGGTTTGTCCAGTTTAGCAATTTGCTTTGACTGGTTCCTTGAGAACTTTCAGCAATAGGAAATAAATGTAGGGGCTAGAAATTAGCTCTAAAAGTTTCGGTTGTATCATACAAAATAAAATCTCGAAAGGGAGGAATGGTACCGGGAACAAGACAAGGGCCTGCAGGTGTGCTAACAGCCTTTTCATGGGCTTCAGAAATCTCCTGTTCAGGTATAGTAGCTTGTCGGGCTGACATCATTCGAATATGGCCAGATTTTGGAGGAAAGACAAACAAACAGTCTTCACATCTATACAACCCATTCTCTAACTCAGAAAACTTTTTATGGGTGCATGACGAACTAGCAGGAACGGCTGAGCTGCGAGGCTTTGCAGCAGTGGGAATTATAAACAAACTTTCAAAACCCTGAGAGGGTTGTAATCTAACGCTCTGGGAGCGAGGAAGGGAACTCACGGATGGACTAGGTTGGTTATAGTTAAAAACCTTTTCTGTTCTCATGGAAGGTCCAATGCGCAAGGTTGACTGGTTGCCAGATGAGAATCTAATTACTGCCTGATCATCTATTTCATCAATTGAGATGCCTCTCAATTGTGGTTGCTTCTCATTTTCTGCTTCTGCTTGACTATCACTATCCCAAAGATCTAATGCCCATTCTTCAGGCATCTTGATATCCTTATGCTTAACTATTTTGGGAGCAGTCAATTGTGTGCTGTCACTGGACGAGGTCCAGATGGTAGAAAGACCTTCTAACCCTTGGGCTTTTCTGGTATTAACCATTAAAGGAATTACCTTATTGTATAATCTATAGTGGACCAGAAAAGTGAGGGAATGGTCAACAGACTTCTTTTTCATATAAAGATTCATTGTCTTGAAGTTATATTCAAGAACATCTTTTAGATTTCCATCCTTTAGGCTGACTGGGAAGTCTAATAGACAATCTACAAAGATGGGGCCTTTGGACACGGAATCACAACTAGCACCGAGAAGGGAATGAGACAATTTGTAGAACCAGGCATCTTTCAACATCATCATTACGATGATAGGTAAGCCTTTTCTATAATGACCACAGATTCCTATTCTGACATAGGACAAATGCATGAACTGTGGATTATTAGGACTTGCTAGGGTTTCTTTCTGAAACTTTGAAACAAGGGCATCTGAGAATATATTTAATTTACCCTTACTACCACCTATAACCACATGTTACAGAGTGGCAACATGACAACGTTGCGAAGTTTTATAACCAAACCAATTCTTCAAGCCTACATTAGTATTAAACATATCGATGACACCATTAGGTACATCTTTGTAAATTTTAGAAGCTTTAATCTTAGGCACACGAAATTCCTTTTCAAGAAGCTGACTACTAGCAGAAACTTCATCTAACACATTACTACTTGACTCAGGAGTAGAAAATGAACTTTCATTATCAGCAAAGAAATTGGTGAACTTAACTTCTGTGTTGTGATCTGTGGTTAGGTCGCTGCTTTCCATAGCCGAACAGGAAGTGCTTGCTCTATCCATCCTACGCTTGAACATACGCTCAAATCTGCGCTCGAAATGCAAATTACTGCCTCTATTCTGCCCTAACGCAACAAGCTTAACAGGACTTACACCACGAGGTCTTACAACAGAATACTGGTGTGCATGAGCAATACAGAGAGCAATATAAGGAGAAATATAGAGAATAGTATAACACTTATTGGCTAGTTATGGTTAGACAACAACGGTAACAACAGACAATAACATCATCAGCTCTGATACCAACTTTGTAACATAGCTGCAAATGACAAATGAAGTGCGGAATAGAATATCTGATTCTCACATAAATCTTATATAGATTGTTACATCAGATACTTAGGAACATTACATTCATCATCTTACAATGCGCACTGGCATAGACTTAGATCTTACTGTGGAAAGTATGCTTAACAGAGAAGAGAGAATTCTCTTGTTTCTTAAGCACTACTCTCTACATTAAGAGCATAACTATGAACTAAAGAAGAAACTTGAACTGAAAACCTCTATAGACAACTGAAAACCTCTACAGACAAGACTGGAATGGAACACTCAAGACTAGACTGCTAGACTCTCTAGGATTTCACTTCGCTAGAAATCGTTGAGAAATGCAGGCGGCCCTGTGACCTTATATAGGAGGAGAGGGCAGATCTTTTAACCCTGATCTCTGAATTCTTTGAAGTCCGTCCATGAAGAGTTGACACGTTGCAAACCTTATCTGAAGGATGACCCAGTTGAGGATAAGGATTCCTCTGGTGGGACCAATTCACCCGTGAACAAAGATAAGGCCGACCGACTGACACAACTTTACAAGATTCTATTTTATCACGAGAGAGATAACTCGTGCTTACGATAAGGTATGTAAGATATCCCCTTTTACCATGGTGTGGCCCACGTCTATCATGTTTTTCTCGAGATGATAGATGTTCTCGATGGATGACAAGCCCATCCATTAGCCTAGGACCCAGTACTATTAGTGGGACTGGAGTTGGCAGGATCTGGTTGGTGGAATATGCAACCCTCACAAAATTCTCCATCAGGATGAGTGCAGTCTGGTGAGCGATAGTTTCCGCTAGCCCCATACGTTGGTACTCTGGGATCATCATGTGACCAGTTGACACAGTTGGCACAAGTTTGGGTGGATGCATGTGGAATACATCCTGGTGGTCGACTTGCTTCTTGTTCTTTCTAGATGATACTCATTGTTTTGAGCTTATGGGGTCCGTACAATCCGTGGGACATAGCTTGAGGCGTAGCACCATTCATGCAATATGTCTTTGTATGAATCCAGACAGGCGTCTGGTGCGTATGAAAATACCACAATCTATTTTTTATTGTCCAATGCTCAAAGACTGAGGAGGAACCAGCAGGACCATAGACTTGGCAAAGATGTCTACTGATTAGATTGTCTTCAGAAGATCCAAAAGTAAGTTTGAAAATACATCCAGTGTAGGCAGTTGTTCCTTCAAACTGTAGATCTGCTGCAGGAGGGTAAGGTCCTTGAAACAAGTTTTGTATGAGTGTTTTTCCATCTTTAGCATTTAACCATTGTTCTGGTCGTGCTACTGGAGGATTCAAAAATTGGACTGGGAGAACAAAGTCGCCACACCAATTTTGAAGAACATGTCCAACGTCAGGATCGATGGGTTCTGCTTCAGCGGAGAACTGAAAAAACGGTTGATCAGTCCATAATCTTGGAGAGGTTAATTGTTGCTTGGCAATAAGCATTCTAAACCTGTCAAAGAGAAAATCATTAGCCATTTGATAATTATGCAAATCCCTTCATTGAAAAGGGTTTGTGCTCCATTCTCTGTGACTTTCTTCATACCAACGCTGTTCTCGAATGCGAATGATTCGAACAGCTCCTTCTGTTTGTCGAACAGTGCCTTGAGCGAGAGGGGTATCAGAATGTCCCTCTCAAGACATGAAATCTGCAAAAATATTTTCAACTCCAGGATGATGAACAAAATCAAATTCATATGTACTGAGGAATTGAGCTCATAAGAAAGTAATTAGATTTGGCTTTAGGGATGAGTTCATTACCTTGAGGATCTCGCTTGAGAGGGAGATCACAATTCAGGTGTCTCTTCTACTTTTTAAAATCTTTTGTCATGACTAAGTCAGCAAAAGCAACTTTAATTTCTGTAAGAGATTCTTGACCTACATCAATTTGATTTGCTAACTAGACAGAATTGACTAGTTTCTGTTTCTTTTTCTTTTCTAGCTTTGAGGAGTAAGCTAGATCTTGGTAAAGCCTTGGCAGCTGATATGTACCTCTGATTATAATGAAATCAGAGTCAATGGTGAAAGGTTCCCATTGCTGAATGGCTTTGCTTCCTATTACACCGTCATAGCCTTCTACTTCATACTGAACAAACAATATATTATCGGTGAAACCATCAAATCCAATTTGAATAGGAGCAATACAAAAGGAAGAACTGTTTTCCTTTTTAGAATTACCAAAAGTAATCCTGGTGGTACCCTCCATCCAGGCATCTTGTGGGAAAGCATTGTATCTAGCAATATTTAAATCTGCTCCGGTATCAATAAGAAATGCTAAAGGATATGCCATAATACCTGGAAAGTGGATAGTGAGAATAATCCCAGGACATACTGTACTTGGCTTAGCAGTTCTTTTGTAGGCTTTCATCTGACGGCTACTGGATCCTTCTTTGAAGGTCACTTGAGGTTCCTCTTCTTCTGTTTTAACAACATGAGTTATTAGAGGACTGTAGGGCCTTTCTTCACAGAAAAGATGTTCTTCTGAGAAGGTGCCTTGAACAGGCAACTGTATCGATCTAGCAGAATTAAACTGACTAACAAATTTATCAAGTTCAGGGGCTTTCTCCAGTTCTTCTGTGAGATAGAAATTTTCTTCATCATCAATTTCTGAAATCTCTGCCTGAGCTTGACGTATAACCTTTTCAAGAAAGGCTCTTCTATTTCTTCTCCATATGTGCCTGGCCATGCTTCCTGGAGAAGGAGCTTCCATCAAAGATCTTTGATCGAATGGTTGAGGCGGTTGCGGCTGTTGGGCTGGAGGCCTGGGAAACCATGGTGATGGTCTATAACCATGTTGACTAGTGGTAGGAGTGGAGAACCCTAGTGGTCTCATAGTGGGTAGCTTAGCTCGAGTGGAGCCACTTTCAATGGACGGCTGGAGTAAGAAATATTTTCTGGACTTAAGCTGGTCCAGCTTGGCTGTTAGTTTCTTCCATGTCTCTTGTCCCATATTCATGGTTTGGAGATGAGATTCAATTTGGACAATATCTTCAATTACCTTGTCCAATTCAGCACGGGTGTCCCTTCTGAGCATTTTGCAATAGGAGACTTTCGAATCCTCATCAGAGGATTGAACATCCTTAGTCATTAGGTTGACCTGAGCTTGAACTTGTTCTTGGGCTGATTCATACTCTTCAAACTCAGATTCTTCAGATTCTGTAGAGAGGATGATGTCCTCTGAGTCTGCTGGATACTCATTGATGAATTCAAATTCATCAGTCTCAACACCTGCTTCTCGAGCCGCACGAACTTTTCCTTTTCCCTTTTTCTTATTGCGGTCTGGACAAGACAAAAGGCCAAAAGCACTTTGTTTTCTTCAAAGGCACTTCACTATTTTACCATGCATGCTTTACTGTTTGCCCATAAGCACTTTTCCATCTAAACCAAAGGTGACTTGTTTTTCATAAGTGTGCTGCACTGTGTATGTAACTGCGCCTTACTGTACTTGCAAGTGCGCTACATTTTGCAAACCCTCATTGAAAGTGCCTAACTACCCACCCAACAACGCTTTACTGAATTACCATACGTGCTTCAGGGATATACCATCCGCGCTGTGGTGCCAACCCTTAAACCAAAAGCGCCAAGCTTTTTCTGAGCATGCTTTACTACACTACCAAGTACGCTTTAGTGCTCCAAAAGTGTTTTGACCGACTACCAAGGGCGCGCTAGCATGGCATAATGCTTTTGGCTGACTTAAAAACCTAACCTAGACAAAACCCTAGAAATAACCTAAAAATCCAAATGCAAAGAGGTTATCGAGCACTTACCATTGTCGATGCTCCCGCTGGTCTCCCGTATGTCCGCACCTGGTCCACCCAATGCTTATGTGCTGGGATCAGCATCTCTCCATGCTACAAACTCTCTCTCCACTCAACACTCACAAACTAAGCTAGGAGGCTACAAGCTCTAATTTTGGCAACTCTTAGTGTGCAAATGAGGAATTTGGACCCATTGGGACCTATTTATAGTGTCCCTCCCCTTTTCTTCCCACCCTTTCCTTTTTCTACATTGTCACATATTTTTCTAGTCGCAAATTAACCTTGTCCTTCTGTCGCTTCCCTGTCTTTTCCTCTCAAGAGGGCATACGCTGGGGCAGCCAACTACACTGAGGTATCAAAATTGTATCTTGTCTTCAACAATCATTTTCTTTGAAACAATGCTATAAACTGCATTGCATCAAAGAGGGACAAAATGTAGACACCCTAAAATAACCATGTCTTTGAATCACTTGCATTTTTATCTAATCTATCGCATCGCCGATATTTCAACATTAATTGAATAATCTAATTATTTAATTAAATTCATCAAATTCTTCCAAAACTCCAAAATTCAACATTAATTGAATAAATTGTATTTATTTGATTAATTTTAGCAAAATCAACCTTATTCTTCCAAAATTAAATAATTTTAATTATTTAATTAAATCATTATCCTCTTTCAAATTTCAAAGTCCACATTAATTAAATAAAACCAATTCTTTAATTAGTTCATCCAAATCCTCTCTTATCTACAATTAAATAAATTTTCATTATTTAATTAAATCAATTATTCTTCTAAATTTAAATAAATCATGCAAATTTATTTAAATTATCTCAATCCTCTAAAAATAAATTAAATCAAGTATTTTATTTATAATCTTCATATTCTTCAATCATGCACAATCAATTAAATAAATTTATTTATTTAATTTCAATTATCTTCCAATTCCTCTAAAAATATCATGTTAACTCATGTGCACAATCAGTCTTATTTTTAGAACTCATGCAAAAGGCAAATCTAAAGTTAAGTTAATTGGCTTTAATTTATCTTGTTTTCATCAACTCTTAAATTAGAAAAAAGCATTCTAATTTATGAAATCAAATCTTATCTTAAAAAAAAGCAATTAACTCAAACAAAAATATCTTTTTGTGTGACACATGTCAGGTGCACATTCATCATGAGTTATTTGATTTATCTAAACCATCCATTCTATGGATTTATTTCATCCATTGATCGATCATGTTTGAAACCTATATAAACCCCCCTCATCTCCTTCACAAATCCTCTTCAATCACTCATTCTCAGGCATCCTTTGCAGTGCTTTGAGCATACATCACATCGTTGAGCACCTTACGATCTTTTGACATCAATCTTTTGAGCACTTTGAGCACTTACATCTGCTTGTTGCAAACATGGTTTCACAACATTAATGAGCAATCTACATATCTACAAAGAGAACAATACAATCTAGGTGAAGTCTTTCTTGTTTTATTTGATTTATTTCTTGATATTGGACTTTTACTTAGATCAATCTCTTTATGTTATGGGTTATTGAGTTGTTATTATCATTACTTTGATTTTATCATTCGACCTCTCAATTTTTCCTCATACACAGTTTGATATTGGTTTTTATGCATCTAAATAATTAGATAGCCATTCATACACCCCCTTTTAATGTTTTCCTTTGTTGAACTTGAAACTCTATAGCCATTGGATAGGCACCGATCTGAGAGGCTCAAGATCATCCACACTTTATTAAAATCACAACAATACATCATATTTTAGTCATAGTAGTAGTTCTGCCAACATCCTTATTCTATAGGATTGCTTTATCAACTTAATCAAAGGCCTGTGTAGTCAGTTTGTCTTGACCTAGTGATGAATTTGGGGTCAAGTGTACATGGGTACGGCAGTATTTTTTTGTTTGTGCCATATTTAATGCCTCTAGGAATATCCCTCTTAGGTCTTGCTGAACCTGAAGTGTAGAGGAGTCTACCCACTCCCATAGGTTGTCCAAAATCACCCAAAACTTGTTGGTAAACCTCTTTTAAATCACCTTGATGATGCCCCTTATCTGGGTGATTATAAAATGTTTTAGGGTTTTGGGTTGTAGTTATTTTGGGAGTCAACACGGGGGTCGACCGTCAGGCCTTCCACCTTCCACCTTCCTCAAAGGAAGGAAGAACAACCAACCTCTGACCTCCACCATCTGCCTCATACTTAGAAATATTTTGAACAAGTAGACCTATCAGACTTTATACCCCAAGGCTTCTCCCTAACACTTGCCATGAAGAAAACTGAAGGCCAAAGGCTTGAAGTCTGACCTTCAAAACACTTAGAAGAAAAAGAGCTCGTTAGACATCAACCTTCAGGTCCTCCACCTTCTAATTGCAACACTAAAGAAGATGAAAGGCCAAAACATCGACCTCCGAAACTTCGCAGTACTGCACCATACTTAGAAAAATTTTCACCACCTAAAGCAGACCTTGGCCCTTGGGCCTTCTCACTCATAGAAAAATTTTAACACTTAGGCAAATTTTTAGCCTCGAACCTTGGAGCCGATAGATAACACAAGGCGAAAGGCATGAACCTCGAACTCCAAAACTTTGATAGAGGTGAAAATACAAGGATACACTTAGAGTTTTTGGGAATTATTCATTTTCTAGGTTTTCTATCTTGCATTTTCAAAAGGCAAACACATGAAAACCTATGGAAGATATATTTGATTGGTTATAAACTATAGGTTCAATAATGGGGGTATAAAGTGGGATTCAGATGGAATTTGGGGGCAAAATGGGACATTTTGGGGACTAATTTTTTTAGGTGTCAACATTGGCTCTAGTTGGGGACATGTTATAAGAAATATCATAGCAAGAACCATAGAATATCTCTAGGTAAACCAAAACACAAAACACATGAAGGCACACACACAAAACATATTTACAAAACAACACACAATAAAAAAATGACTGTATCCAAAATTTTGGAACACTACAAGCCACACCTACAGAAAATATGGTGAAGCTGCTTGCCTTTGTCAAAGACAAGCCTATCAAAGGAGATTATCTCCCTCAATCCTTTTGGTGTAGTCACGGTCAAAGGGTTCATAGAATGAACTGTCAAAACCATGCAACTAGAATAAACACAATAGAAACAACTCAATTGTTGAATGCAATGGAAGATTCATATATTCAGAATATCAAAGATTTACAATGCTCCTATGTCGACAACATGCGGGCTACAATCAAAGGGCTCACATGCCTACTTTATGGGTTACAATAGATATGTAAGATATGGCATTGAAGTGCCTCTCCAGACAGAACTAAGCTATCAATCTTATGAAATCAACTAACTTTCAAGAATTGACTTCCTAATGCATTTAAGAGATCTATTTATATCATCTTCAATCTCATGAAATCCTCTATGTCAGCCAAAGAAGGTTACAAACTCTAATGAAGGAATGTAATGTGTAGAAACAAGTAGGTCAGCCTTCAATACTCTAGTAATTCTCTGCAAATGATGGGAACTTGGTGTGAACCTCAAGGAAGGTCTATTTGATCCTTATGTGCCATGTATGATGTTTCATTGGGCTCTGTAAGTCATGGAAGTGCTCTACAAACATTCTCCTTCATTTGACTATCTGTATGCTCTGCTTTGTGAGAACTGATGATCTTTTGATAGCGATAACTTTTAGCAGACAAATTCAAATGACCTAAAAGTCGAATATGATGTAGATGATGATATCAAGATGCTAATTTTTGCTCCATGAGCTTTGATCTAAACATGCGGTGAAATGTGGTACAAAATGTTGAAACTGTAAATGACTGAACTGAACTAAAAATGCAAGAAAAGAAAGAATGCAAGTATTTTTTGTTGATGTAAGATTGCTCAACAACCTGGGGTGCTCCTGCATTAGACACCTGGGGTTGTTGAAAAAAGTGAGTCCCTCACTTTGCTGGGGATAGAGGAAAACCTAAATGGTCCACCTCAGCCTGAGATATCCATGTTGAGTCTTCTTTCGATCCACCTTTCCACTTAACTAAATAATCTTTGTATTGCTTGCCTATGGTACTGCATCCAACTCTATTGTCTAAAATGTCCTCTATTTGCTCCAGTTGTTGTTGTGGTAACTGATTCTTCAATCCTTCTTCAATGCTCTCATTTGACTCTCCTTCATGATACTAATATAGGTCTACAATGTTGAATATAGGTGATATACTTAGTGTCTCTGGTAGATTCACTTCATATGCATTTCCTAAATCAAACTTCCTAAGTATCTTACAAGGTCCAAACTTCTTCATCTTCAACTTGTTATATGTCACCACTAGAAATCTCTTTTTTCTCAGATATACCATTACTTCATCTCCAACTAAAACTTCTTTGTGTCTTCTCTTCTCATCTGCTTGTTCCTTATACTTACTATTCATCTCCTCCAAATGCTTCTTGATCTATTTATGTACTGTCTCCATGTATCCTGCAAATTCTTCTACTTCTGCACTTCTCTTATTCTCCATACTGATATCTCTCAACTCTGCTACACCTCTAGGTTTCATTCTGGTCACAATCTCAAATGGTGTCTTCCCTATACTCCTATTCACTAAATTAGTGTATGCAAACTCTGCTTGCGGTAGAATTAGATCCCAATTTCTTACCTTATCTCCTACTAAACATCTCAACAAGTTACCAAAACTCCTATTTACCACTTTTGTTTGCCATCGGTCTATGGATGAAATGTTGAACTAAACTTTAATAGGTCTATCTCCATCTTCTTCCATAATGTCCTCTAAAAGTATCCAATGAATCTTGTATCCCTATCTAAAATTATACTCTTAGGTAATCCATGCAATCTCACAATCTCTTTGAAAAAAAGGTCAGCAACATGTGTTAGAAATGAAAGCAACACTACTTCAATGGAAATTTGATTCAAGATAAATTTCAGCAATCTTTAAGTGTGCTTTAACAATGGAGATTGTAATAAAACATAAAACCCACTACAGAAAAGATGTCAAACATGAAGGAATCAACATAATGACACAATGTTTATGTGGAGAAAACCCTTGTGGGTAAAAAAATCCACCAGGAAAGAGGCACAAGTTTGTATTAATCTCAACAAGATTGTACAATACATCAACTACACAACTCTCTCCACAAGTCTTCAATCCAACAACATTCCGGCAGCACCTGAGTACCTAAAATCTTTATTGCAGCAACAAATACATGGAAAATACTTATATAAATATTTTCCACTCCTAAGAATTCACCTTCTCTCTCTTAAGATTCTCCAACCTGTAAACATTAATTACCATCTTACAAGCATCTTACACTTGTCCAAAAATAGCCATGCAAAGGTTGGGGGTGCAAGACTAAATCTGGCCTCTTACAACATCTTATGACACGTCATAACCATCATAGATTCTACAAAAGAGTATCTTTCCAAGATAGGAACCTTGGGCTAAATATAACAAATATACAACTAACATATTTGTCATATGCGTCATAGAATCTCAGAATCTTATGACAACTTGCAGCTATCATATATTCACTTACCAAACATTATGATAGTTGTCATACATGCCAAAAATAGTATATTCCTCAAGGGAGCATGCCTATCCTCATTTACTTTGATTTTTTACATTTTCCAATAGTAAAAGTCACTCCGTAATCACCTCCAGTTTCTCTGAAATGACCCCTGCCAGTGAAACTACTACATCTCATGGATAATTACAAATTACATATAATAAATGGAATAAATACAATATTGGGATTTACAAGGTTAATGGCACCTTATCCCAACATTCTCCCACTTGACATTATACATTGTAAATCTACCCATAGGAAATCAAACGAAAAATAATTAAGCACTAGAAACAAGGCCCATGGCCTCTCTACACCACATGAACTTCTCTGTACTCACAGGCTTGGTCAATGAATCTATAACATTCTCTTGAATGTTTAGCTTCTTCAGCTCAATCTCTCCATTTGCAACCAACCCTTGAGCAAAGTGATACTGAACATCAACATGCTTAGTCCGAGCATGATACTTGGGATTCTTGGCCAAACAGATAGCACTCTGGCTATCACCACCAATTTGAATGATCCTGCAATCAAAACCAATACTTGTACGCAGTCTCCTCAACCATACTGCCTCCTTAGAGACATGAGTAGCAACCATATACTCTAGTTCTATAGTAGACAAAGGAATTGTGGGCTACCTCTTACTCATCCAACTCACTGTACCTCCAAATAGAGTAAACACATAGCCACTATTGGACCTTCGACTATCCAAGTCACCTGCCCAATCTGTATCAACAAAACCCTATATGTCCAAAGATTTATCAACACTGTCAGTACCAGAATAAACCAAACAATGATCAGGAGTACTTGCAAGATATTTACGCACCCTCTTCGCATAGTTCCAATGTTGTCTACCGGGGTTAGACATAAATCTATTCAAAACTCCCACTACTTGGGCAATATCTAATCTAGTACAAACTATTGCATACATCAAACTCCCTACAACACTAGCATATGGCACATTAGACATATCTTCAAGATCATCCTTAGTCTTTGGACACATATCTAATGAAAGCTTAGTACCAATGGGTAAAGGAACTCTAACTGGGTTACAGTCCTACAAACTAAATCTCTACAAAATAGTATTCACATACTTACTTTGTGACAACCAAAGCTTTCTATTAACTTTGTCCCTCCTGATCTCCATTCCCAAAATATATCTTGCAACACCAAGATCCTTCATCTCAAATACACCTAAAAGTTGGGCTTTAACCTCACTGATCATACCCTTAGTAATGCTGAAAAACAACATGTCATCAACATACAAAGAAATAACTAGTATAGAATCATCAACACAATGAACGTAAACACAGTGATCCTCCTCGCTTCTAAAAAAGCTCAATTTCAAAACAAATGAGTCAACCTTTTGATACCACATTCTGGGGGACTATTTCAGACCATAAAGAGACCTCTTTAACCTACAAACCCAATGTTCTTTTCCTTTTACCTCAAAACCTATAGGTTGTTGCATATAAATTTCTTCTTCAAGATCTCCATGCAAGAATGCAGTCTTAACATCCATTTGCTCAATCTCCCAATCATAAGTTGTAGCAATGGATAAGAGAAATCTAATAGAAGTCAATTTAGCAACAGGAGAGAATATCTCACCAAAATCAACTCCCTCTCTCTGGGAGTAGCCCTTAGCTACCAGTCTAGCCTTGTTCTTCTCCAATGACCCGTTTGCTCCAAACTTCTTCTTGAAGACCCACTTACATCCTATGGCCTTTCTTCCTTTGGGAAAACGAACAAGATCCCAAGTGTTACAAGAGTATAAAGCCATCATCTCCTCCTGCATGGTTAACTACCAAGACTCACTATAATTTGCAGAAATAGCTTCCCTGTAGGATCTAGGTTCATCGTTAGTACTCAATAAAGCATATACACAACAAAAATCTGGTGGGATATACCTGTCAATTGGATTCTGTTGTCTTGTGGATCTCCTCAAGAGTGGAGTAAGAGACTACTCATTCTTTTGCATGATCATCTGCAACAATTCTTCTGTAACAACAAACTCATCTTCATTAGAACTACTTGAATCTTCTTCTTCTTCTTCACCTCCCAATCCATCATTCTATTCTTTCTGAGTTGCATCTTGCTTCTCTAAATCAAAGTGCACCTTCTTCACCTTTTCTTCTTTCTCTTTTGGCTACTCAGATTCAAAAATAGCTCTAAGTTCCCTGAAAATAACATCTCTAGAAAAGATAATCTTGCGGGTTAGTGGATTCCAAAGATTATAACCTTTCACATTATCACCATATCTAATGAATGTACACTTTTTAGCCTTTGGATCCAACATATATCGCTTTTCCTTAGGCACATAAACAAAAGCCTCACAGCCAAAAACCCTTAAAAGTGAAACAAAAGCTTTCTTACCTATCCACACTTCATAAGGTGTCGAATCAAGAGCCTTACAAGGAGATCTATTTATCAAGTAGCAAGCAGTACACATAGCCTCTTCCCAAAATTATTTATCCAACTGCGCATCATTAAGCATACTTTTGTCCCTTTCCATAATTGTTCGGTTCATCCTTTCTGCAACACCATTCTGCTGTGATGTATATGGAGTTGTCTTTTGTCTTATTATACCTGCATGCTTGCAAAACTCATCAAATTCCTTAGAGAAATATTCCCCTCCATTGTTATATCTTAATATTTTTATCTTTAAACCTGATTGGTTCTCTACTAAGACTTTGAATTCCTTAAACTTGGAGAAAACTTCAGATTTATGCTTCATAAAATAAATCCATGTAAATCTGGATACATCATCAATTAAGGTGACAAAATAACGATAATTTCCAATAGATTCATTAACCAAAAGTCCAAACACATTCTTATGAATAATTTCTAATTTCTCTTTTGCTCTTTTGCTTCCTGAAGGAAATGATTTTCTGTTTTGTTTACCAAACACACAATGCTCACAGAATTCAAAGTGCTCATCAGAATAAAAAAATTGTCCAACAATTCTTTATTCTTAATAGTTTTTAATATATTATTGCTTGTGTGGCCCAATCTACAGTGCCACAACATACATGTATTTTCAGTAGTGGCCTCAGATACATAGGAGGCATTAGAAATTGTAGTGGCTTCAAGTTTAAACAAGTTCTTGAATCTCTTCCCTTTCGCCACCACCAAGTTCCCTCTCACCAATCTGTAGCCATGCTTGTCAAATGTCACATGCATTCCCAAATCATTTAATTTTGAATGAAACTAAAATTAGATTTCTAGCTAATCCAAGAACATGCAAAACACCAAGGAGGCTTTTAATCCTCCCATCACTAAAACACAACAATATCTTTCCTTTCCCGATAATCGGATATGAAGAGTTGTCACCAAGGTAGATATTACCTCCATCATATTTTTCATATGTGGAGAACCATTCCTTATGTGGGGTCATATGAAACACATCCTAAGTCAACCAACTAGTGATCATTAGAAACAAGATTACATGCAGAAAGTAAAACTTCTTCACCTACATTCAAGGACTTATCCGAAGCACTCTCCCACTGTTTCTTGGGGTTTCTGTACTCCTTCTTCACATGTCCCCTTTTACCACAGTTCCAACACTTAACTCTATTCCTTTTACTAGGAGTCTTAGATTGGCCCTTGGACTTATCCTTAGCCCCTTTCTGATCTTCCTTAGGTTCCCTTTCCTTAGACCTTCCCTTGACACTAAGAGCATCCCCTGAACTATCTGAACTCTTCTTCCTCAATTCCTATGACAGTAGCACTGAAACAAGAGCATCCAACTTTAGATTTGCAAGGTTAGCAGTGATAGAAAGGATAACATTCTCCCAAGACTCAGGTAAAGAACAAAGAAGTAAGATACATTTATCTTCCTCACCAACCTCAACATCTACTGAATCAAGCTGACTCAATAACAAATTAAAAGAATTTAAATGCTCTACAACTGATTCACCTTCTCACATTTTCATACAAAAAAAATTTCTTTTTAAATAAAGTTTATTTACCATACTCTTGGCTTGATAGATCTCACCCAACCAATTCCACAACTTGTGTGCAGTCTCCTCCTTTGCGACATTCAATAGGACAGAGTCTGAAAGACACAACCAGATGGTTCCCCATGCCTTCTTATCTAGTCTATTCCACTCATCTTGAGAGACATCGTCAGGTTTATTCTCTTTTTGAATAGCCAACCATTGGTTTCTTTCTTCCAACAAATCTTCTATTTTCAGCTTCCATAACTCATACCCCATTCCGTTGAACTTCTCAATGTCCAATCGAGAGGTTGATGCAATGGTGGATGCAACAATAATAACAACATGAGATCTACAAAATAAACACAACCAAATCTCCCATTGCAGCTATAGCTTCCACACTACCACCCAAGAGTCAAAGCTAGCTAGGCTCTAATACCAAATGTTAGAAATGAAAGCAACACTACATCAATTGAAATCTGATTCAAGATAAATTTCAGCAATCTTTAAGTGTACTTTAATAATGGAGATTGTAACAAAACATAAAACCTACTACAAAAAATATGTCAAACATGAAGAACTCAACACAATGACATGATGTTTATGTGGAGAAAACCCTTGCGGGTAAAAAACTCCACCAGGAAAGAGGCACAAGTTTGTATTAATTTCAACAAGATTGTACAATACATCAACTACACAACTCTCTCCACAAATCTTCAATCCGACAGCATTCCGGCAACACCTAAGTACCTAAAATCTATATTGCAGAAATAAATACATGGAAAATACTTATAAAAATATTTTCCACTCCTCCTAGGCATTCACCTTCTCTCTCCTAAAATTCTCCAACCTATAAACATTAATTACCATCTTACAAGCATCTTACACTTGTCCAAAAAAAACCATGCAAAGGTTGGGGGCCCAAGACTAAGTCTAGCCTCTTACAACATCTTATGATGCATCATAACCATCATAGATTCCACAAAAGAGTATCTTTCCAAGATAGGAACCTTGGGCTAAATATAGCAAATATACAACTAACATATCCGTCATATGCATCATAGAATCTCAGAATCTTATGACAACTTGCAGTTGTCATAGATTCACTTACCAAATATTATGAAAGTTATCGTACATGCCAAAAATAGTATATTCCTCAAGGTAGCATGCCTACTCTCATTTACTTTGAGTTTTTACATTTGCCAACATTAAAAGTTACTCCGTAATCACCTTCGGTTACTCCGAAATTACCCCTGCCAGTGAAACTAGTACATCTCCTCATGGATAATTACAAATTACATATAATAAATAGAATAAATACAATATTGGGATTTACAAGGTTAATGGCACCTTATCCCAACAACATGCACTGCATTATTTGTCTTCTTATAAGGTATAAAATGTGCCATCTTTGAAAATCTGTCCACCACTACAAATATAGAATCATGTCCTCTTTGTGTTCTTGGAAATCCTAATATGAAGTCCATGCTTATGTCTTCCCAAGGTCTCTTTGATACTGTCAAAGATTTGTACAAACCAGTATTTTTACTACTCCCTTTTGTAACTTGACATATTTTGCAATTCTGTACAAACTTCCTTACATCCTTATATATTTGAGGCCAAAAATAATGTTCACTTACCAAAGCTACTATCTTGTCAATTCCAAAATGTCCTACCATTCTATCACTGTGTTTCTCCTTTACCAAATTATCTCTCATTGAACTCCTAGGTATACACAACTGATTTCCTTTGAATAACATATCCTCCTGAATGAAATAATCCAACCACTTACTTCTATTTGTCACAAAAGGTTCCTTACATGCTTTCCATGGTTCTACAAAATCAAGATCTTCCACATACATATGCTTTAGTTCCTCAAAACCTAATACTTCTACTCTCATCTTTGTCAGTAAATTCCTTCTTCTACTTAATGCATCTAAAACTTTGTTTGACTTTCCACTCCTATGCTTCAATACAAATGTGTAACACTGCATGAACTCTACCCATCTCATATGTCTTTGATTCAAGTTCCCTTGACTATTCAAATATTGTAAAGATTGATGATCTATGTACAATAGAAATTCTTTAGGCAACAAGTAATGTCTCCACTTCTTCAAAGCTTGAATTATGGCATAGAACTCCTGATCATAAACAAAATATCTTCTCCTTGCATCATTCAACTTCTCACTAAAATATGCTATTGGTCTCCCTTCTTGACTTAACACTACTTCTATTGCATTTCTGCTGGCATCACAATCTACTTGAAATACTTTGTTGAAATCTGGTAATGCTAACACTGGCTACTCTGTCACTTTCTGCTTCAATAATTCAAAACTCTTATTTTCTCTTGATGTCCACTTAAAATCCTTTCTATCACCTCTCATTATCTCTGTCATCAGTGTGCATACTGAACGAAAATTTCTAATGAACTTTGGGTAGAAACTAGCTAATCCATGAAATGATCTTACCTCTTAAATGCTTTCAGTTGTTGGCCACTCACCAATTGTTTTAACCTTCTCAAGGTCCATCTTCAGTCCTTTCATAGAAATCACAAATCCCAAATATACTAATTCTTCCTTCATGAAACTACATTTCTTGATGTTTATTAGCAATTTCTCTTCTCTCAACCTCTGCAATACTTGTCTAATATGCCACAAATGTTCTTCCTTTGTCTTACTAAAAATAAGAATATCATCTAGGTATACAATAATAAACTTACCCAAGAATTTATTCAAAACCTCATTCATCAACCTCATGAAAATATTTGGTGCATTAGTCAATCCAAAAGGCATCACTAACCATACATATAATCCTTCATTTGTCTTGAATGCAGTCTTCCACTCATCTCCTTCTCTGATCCTAATCTGATGGTATCAACTCTTCAAGTCTATCTTTGTGAAATATTTCTCTCCACTCAAACAATCCACAATGTCATCCATCCTTGGCAATGGAAATCTATACTTAACTATGATCTTATTGATTTCTCTAGAGTCTGTACATATCCTTTATTCTCCATCTTTCTTCAGTGCTAGTACTACAGGTACCACACATGGGCTTAAACTTTCTCTAATCAATCCTTTCCTCAACAACTCCCATATGTGTTTATTCAGCTTTGCATTCTTTGCTAGTGTCATCTGGTGTGCTTCTTTGTTAGGTAAAGTAGCTTTAGGTATAAGGTCCATATGATTACTAATACTCCGGATTGGTGGCAATCCTTTAGGTACATTATCTGATATGATGTCTTCATATTCTATCAATAATTCAATTATCTCCTCTGGCTGTGAGTCTTTAGTTTCTGTACTTAGGGTTCCACACTTCTTAGGAATCAAAGAAAAACACATATTCTCATGTCTCAATCCATCCAAAAATTTCCTTCCATCAACCAAACAGATTCTAGTAGTTTCACATACTTGGCTTTTAGGCTCATCTTCCAAAGGTATCAAGATATGTTTCTTCCTAGTTGATGTTATAGTGTAGGTATTCTTTCTCCCATCATGTATAGCTTTTATATCACACTTCCATGGTCTACGCAACAATATATGAGATACATCCATCAGCATAATATCACACAATACTTCATCATGATAAGTTCCTATATGAAATTTCACCAAAAATTGTTCACTCACTAGTGCCTTGTGTTCATCCTAAATCCATGCTATCTTGTAGGGCTTAGGGTGTTTCAATCTCTCCAGGTTTAGCTTAGTCACAATCTCCTCTAAAACCAAATTATCGGTACTACCACTATCAATGATCACTTTACAACATTTACCTCCTGATTTGCATATGGTCTAGAATAAACTTTTCCTTTGCAGTGGTTCCTCAGTTGTCTCTACTTGAAATAGTGCTCTCCTCATAACTAATGATTCCCCTTTATCTAGTTTTCTAACTAAACTAGGTGACCCAATAGGTTCTTCTTCCACATAAGTTGTTCTTGCATTGTTCTTTGTCTTCTTACTTGTACCTCGCTGATGACATTCAAATGCTCCGTGTCCTTCACCTCCACACTTAAAACAAGTTCCTATGACTGTTCTCTTATCAAACCCTCTTTTATCTCTCCTATATCCTTCATTGCGGTAAGAATTATGATTCTCCCTATTGTTGTAGTAGAAACTTCTATCATCTCTCTGGTATGAATTGTTATCTTTGTCTTCCTTCTTATACAGACTTTCTTTGTTCAGCTCTGCATATGGTCTTTCTCCCCCAGAATATGTTCTACCTCTTTGAAATTTACCTCCTCTTCCTCTCTATCTCTTCTCATGCTTCTTATTCAACTTGTCTTCAACTTTCAAGGAAAACTAATATGCTTCTTCTATTATAGTCATCCTTACCAAACTGAGTTCTTGAATGTTCATTCTCAATCCATTTATGTATCTTTCCACTTTGTCCTTTCTTGCTTCACTATGTCCAGTCCTTATGATCATCTTCTGAAATTCTTTAGTATACTCCTTCACAGATTTCTCCTTTTGCCTCAAGTTTTGCAATCTCTTCAACAATTCCAACTCATAGTCAGCAGGTATGAACTGATTCAACTTTGTCACTATCCTATCCCATTTTATGATATTTTCTTTTCCTCTTCTATTTCTATCCAATTGAACTTCTTTCCACCAAATAGCAACATGTCCCTTCAACTTAGTCTTTGCAAATCTTACCTTCTCCGGATCTTCAATTTCCTCATATTCAAAATATTCTTCCAAGTCATTTATCCAATCAATCAATTCCTCCAGATTCAAATTTCCAATATAGTTTGATACATCTACTCTAGGTCTCTTACCAATCTTAGAAATATCTTTCAACATCTTCACCTGATCTGATTCTTCTACTTCTTCTTCTAGGGCTTCTTCATTTTGATCTGTAGATTGAAATTATTCATCATCACTTTCAGCATCATGTCTAGAGTTTAGTCCTCTTCTTCTATCTTCTTCTACAACATCCAATCTAAATTTCATTTCCTCATCATCTCAATCATTTATTTCATTCTTCTAGCAATATTAGCCATAACAGGCATCCTCCTCAATAGCATCTCTTCCTAGGATTTAGTGCAACTACCTCAATTCAGAGATCTGGCTACAATGTAGCAACTACCTCACAATTGGTGCTCTGTTGACAAACACAAGTAGTCTATCTTAGGTCGGCAATTCATTCACAGCAAGATCTTATAGAATGCCTTCAATTCCCCAAAGGATTCAAACTTCGGTCTGATACCACTTGGTGCAGTCATGCTTAGAGGGTTCATAGTGTGAACTATCCAAACCATGCAACTAGAGTAAACACAATAGAAACAACTCAATTGTTGAATGTGATGGAAGATTCATATATTTAGAATATCAAAGAATTACAATGCTCATATGTTGACAACATGCAGGCTATAATCAAAGGGCTCACATGCCTACTTTCTAGGTTACAACAGATATGTAAGATATGACATTGAAGTGCCTCTCCAGAAAGAACTAAGTTATCAATCTTATGAAATCAACTAACTTTCAAGAACTAACTTCCTAATGCATCTAAGAGATCTATTTATATCATCTTCAAGCTAATGAAATCCTCTGTGTTGGCCAAAGAAGGTTACAAACTCCAATGAAGGAATGTAACGTGTAGAAACAAGTAGGTCAGCCTTCAATCCTCTGGTAATGCTCCACAAATGACACAAATTTGGTATGGACCTCAAGGAAGGTGTATCTGATCCTTATGTGTCATGTATGATGTGTCATTAGGATCCGCAAGTCATGGAAGTGCTCCACAAACCTTCTCCTTCATCTAATTGTCTGTATGCTCTGCTTTGTGAGAAATGATGATCTTCTAATAGTGATAACTTTTAATAGACAAATCCAAATGACCTAAAATTTAAATATGATGTAGATGATGATATCTGTTGGCAAGAGACACTATATGGATTCATGGTTGTTGTCATTGATGGCAACAAAGGTCATCCCACATATCCGCAAGTCATGGTGTGCCTCTACCGGAAGTCAGGATGAAGAACTGTTGTGGTCCGGTGAATAAGAACACAGCATGTGGCAAGGTCCGACAGATTGGTCCGGACCTCTCAGAGGAAGTGTCTTGGTGCAGTGCGGATTTGGGGAAGTCAAGAGGACTAACTTGAGTAGTATATTCCAAGGATTTAGCCTCCGGTGATGGACAAAGAAAAAGATATGAATAGCTGAGTACCAGATTCCTGAAAGACAATGAGAACAGAAGGAAGAACTGACTGACAGAGCATCAGAATCTTTTCCAGATATGTTACTGTTGATTGTAAAGGTTGTGAAGGCATGAATCATGTTTGACCAACATGACTAATGATATCTACAAGTATATGCTTGATCCGCATTGCTTGGTGAGCAAGGATTCAGCCGACAGAACAGAGCTTGTAAGAAACCAGACTGTTCCGGATGCCGACTAGAAAGGTGATGAAATTACTTGTGCGGATATATATAGAGGATGGATTTAGTTGTGAAAAGCGTGATTGTGTGATAGTGGATGCGAATAAGTACAGATCAGAGCAGAAGTAGTAAGAAAGATCCGGTATGTGAAAAGATAGCAGAATAAAGAACAGAGGAAAGATGAAGTGCAGCAGATCAGTGTACTGAGCCTAACCGGAACTGAACCCTAGCATATGTAGGTGCTTCCAATCAATTCAAGTATTGTATAACATTCTTTGTAGACAGTGTGTCTCCTTGTAGGCAGTGGGCCTCTTTGTGAGCAGTGTGCTCGGGCAGTGAGCCCTAATTGGCAAGTGCCATTTTGTAACTCCTTATTCTTCTAACAAAGAATAATCTTTGGGTTAATCACCCCGTGGTTTTCTCCCTTAACCGGGTTTCCACGTCAAAAATACTGTGTCATGTGTTTCTCATTTCATGATAATGTTTGTTTGTTTGATTCAATGCTGCTTTGACTAATAAGAAAGTTCAAAAGAAGAAATAATTAGGATAACTGATTCACCCCCCCTCTCAGTTATCAACAATTGGTATCAGAGCCAAGTTCCTCCTAATAGAGCCTAACAGCTTGAGGAAGATCTGGGAATTCAAATGGATGCATATGGTTTAAGGGAGCAACTCAAGACTGCCCTTGAGGATCTTGAACAGTCAAATTCTGAAGTCAATGAATTAAAGGAAAGACTCAAACAGGCTGATGAATTCATGAGAGAACTAAAAGACAAATTAAGTCTCTCTATGAAAAAGAGAAAGGGGCTGCTCCAACAATTGGCAAGCCAAACTGAAGAAAGCAATACAAATGAAGAATTGACTGAGAAAACCAAGTTATGTGAAAAGTTATCAAAAGAAGTCATTATGTTAAGACATGAAATGGAATCAGGAACTATAAAGTTTACTCAAGAGATTGAAGAAAAAAGAAAAGCTGAAGACAATCTAAGACAATCTCTTAAAGAGAAATCAGAAGAATGCCACCAGATGGACAGGATTATCAGACATCTTGAATCTGATCTTGAAGATGCCAAAGATAATGAAGAAAAACTTGAGAATCAAATTGTCTCTCTCAAAAGAGATCTTCAAACAGCAAATGAATATAAAGAAAAATTCAAGATAAGTTCTGCCCAACTTGAAGTACTTCTTGCAAGTCAAAAGAAGACAGATGACAAGTACGGTTTGGGATATGAGAAAGGAGAAAGCTCCGGATCCGGTCAAAAGAATTTTGGATCAGAAAATCCAAGGAATAGGCCTGGAAGACCTCCGGTAAGATAGCCCAATGCTCAAAGATATCCATCTTTCAATGGATACTGCCACAGCTGCAATCACTTTGGTCACAAAGCTAATCAGTGCAGAAAAAGAATGAATCAAACTAATCCATCCTTCTCCGGACAGTGCTTTAACTGCAAAAGGTATGGACACAAGTCTCATGAATGCAGAAATATGCAAGTAAACAAATCATTCAAAGGTAGATGCTTTACATGCAATAGAGTAGGTCATATGGCTAATCAATGCAGATCAAGAGGTTATCAGTTAAATATGCAAAGAAATGTTATTTGCCAAATCTGTAATAGGTCCGGTCATAATGCTAAAGTCTGCAGAAGCAAGAATCAGGACAAAAGAGGTCCGGTGTATAATCAGAATCAAGACAAGGGTAAAAAAAAGATGAATGCGGATGAAGTTAGGAATCAGATGAGCAAGATTTGGGTAAAGAAAAGTTCAGAGAATACAGAAACTGGATCCGCACCAGATTCTGGTGCTGATATTCCTTCCGAAAATTAGAAAGTGAGCTCTGGCTCAGGGGGAGACTCAAAGAAAATCATGTTCCCCCAGCCGATCAAGTGGTGCTGGATGTGACACAAGATGCAGAGTAAAGGGTTTGAAGATATAAGTCCTAAGATGATCCAGACAAGATTTCAGAGGTCCGCATGAAGATGTAAAGAAGTTGTGATCCATCAAGTAAGACCTGTTCCGGGAGATGCTCCGGAATGACAGAGGACTACAAAAGGGTCCGGAGAGATCCGGAAGTACATTATTTTACTCTGCGGACTGGACAGAATGTTTGGGATGTTCTTGTAATGTGGCATCTTGATTTATTCATGATTGAAAGATCCGCATGATGTTCATAGATCAGGACTGATCCGGGATACTCCAAGCTATCCAGATAAGGCAAACCGAAATAATATAGGTGGAGCATTTATTGCAAATAGATATTAGGGTTTGCGAAACGATATAAGGGATTTCTCAATAATCACTTGATCATTCCACACCCAAGAAGAAGTGAAAAGCGGAGCTCTGCGACAAAATTCATCAAGTTCACTGAAGATCACTTACAGAAGTTACTACATACAGAAATCAATCCAAATAACCGAAGGCGCATAAGGTATTTTTCATTTTCAATATCTCCCTGCAAATCTTTGAAAAATGGCTACTCTGAATATAGTTAAGATCTCTGATAGACCTCGTCCCACATTCAAGAAACATCCTTACAAATCCTTGGAGGTAGATCCACTAGGAGCCTTCTCCAGTGTTCCACATGGTGTATTGCATATGGAAGACATTAGGGTTTACATCCATGCGAATTTTGAAGACTTTGGAGAATCAAAACTGATGGATATCTATCACAAACAATTGATAGATGACTCCTTTGAGATCAAACCTCAGTACAAAGCCATCCGGGACAAACACTTTGCACAGTGCATTCATTTCCCCTGTTTTGAAGAAGATGAATGGGTCCGGTATGTACTAAGTAGAGTACATGACAACTTCCTATGGTTGAACAAGCCCTTCAAGATCACCAAAGATGCAATTAGGGCTGTAACCGGTCTGCACTCATCCGGTGGATTACCTGTTCTCAAGTCTGTCAAAAATTAGATAGTTAGTGATGCAACCGGATCCAAGTTTGACAAGAGAGCTATGACAGTTGATGACATCACTGAACCGGATGTCAAATTTGCATCTATGATAATTGGTTACAAAATCTATCACTCCAGTAGGGAAAATTCAGTACCGGGAACTGCAATCTACATAGCTTATCAAATGTTAAAGGAGAATGCAGACTATGACTTGTGTGAGCTTCTTGTAAACCAACTTTTTGAAAATCTGCAGAAGATTAAGAAGGACAAGAAAAACTCCTTCAAGTATGGCAATCTGATCCTTTGTCTCTTCTTTTACTACATGAATGAGCTTCCCGGATCCAGTGGATGGATATGGCAGAATGACAGACTGGTTGCCATCCAAATCAGAGACTATTTGCACGGACTTGGGGATGCTAAAGCAAGAAATACAGCTCTATGGGGATATTTCAAGAACTTCCAAAGCATGATGCATGCAAGAGAAAGAATACCCCAATCCCTTGTTGAAAAGTACAAAGACATAGTATGCTTCATGGTAGAAACAGATCAGTGTCTAATGGAGGCAGTAGAACCAAGAACTATATGGATCATGCCCATGGGGTATGAAGTGGATGAACAAATAGTGGAGCTGCATGTTCAACACATGCTAAGTCAGCCCAAAGATCCAAAGGCAGAAAGGTTTGGAACCTTTGAGGAGCTGAGTGTAAAGATACATGTAGAACTCAGGGAACCTGAGATAAAGAGGAAGGTGAGAAAAGAAGTAGAGCATATTGCTCAAGGCCTAGGCATCTCAAAAGAGGCACTTGATGCCAGCCGGGAAAAGAGAAGAAAATCTGAGGAAGAAAAGAAAGAGGCAGAAAAGAAAAGCAAGAAAAATGCTCTGGTGGAATCCTCAACCCAGACCAGATCATCTAAAGGATCCACACCTATCAAAACCAAAAGCTCAAAACCGGAAGTCCAGGGATCCGGTAAGAGATCCAAGACAAAAGCCTCAAGAGCTTATCAAAGCCAAAAGGATAAAGAAGAAACTGAGTCAGATGAGGGAGTGAAAGAAATAAAGAAACAAAAAAAGAAAGGATCTGGTAAACCCTCTTCTGGCCGAGACAAGGAAGAAATGACAGAAGAATTTTCTGAAAAGCCCACCCTGTCTCTAGACAGTGTAGTCAAATCAGTCACTGTGGATGGGAACCTTCAACCGGTGGCTGAATTCTATGATGACTACAATGAGGCAGATCAAAAGATCCTGCAGGAAGCTATAATAAGGTACTTGAACATCTACAATAAAGCTTTTATTAAGATTATCTCTGAAATCCCAAAGAGCCTAGAGATGGAATTAGAAATAAGAAAGAACAATGCCATGGCAAAAGACCTTGAGATCAAGGAACAGATAGCTATTCAGCTATATCCTTCAATTGATCACAAAACAATGAACATGATATTCAAGGACTGCAAGGATGAATTCAGAAGCAAAGCAAGGATGAATCAGCTTATGCTTGGTGAGACCGACAAAGTAGCCAAGGACACTGAAGAGATCCTCCGGAATACATTCAAAAGGTTCAACATTCCTATTACAGACGACTTAGGTGCAGAAATAGCTACATCATCTACTCCGGAAGAAGTGCCACTTGAACAGACTAACATCTCTTCTCCAGCTTCTCCTACAGTCTCCGGATCCCAAGAAGTAGAGAAATTACAGGAGGAAGAAGCAGCAGAAAAAGAAAAAGAGGTTGACAGCACCAAGGATACAGAGAAAGAGAAGAATCCAATAGAGAAAACCACAACTGTAAGTGGTAAGAATGTGGAAGGAGATAAGACTCCTAAGGACAAAACTGCAGAAGAAAAGAAACATCTGTCTCCAGCAAGAGACACTACACAAACTGTTCAAAAGTTTCTAAGCCAAGAAACTTTAGAGATTGATGAACCGGAGCTTCTAAAAGGCCCATTCAACTTTGACTCTCTCTCTCTCTGGTACAGACAATGAAGATAGCTTCATTTGCAAATGCCAAGGCAAATGAAAAACTCCTAAAGTCTCATATGGAAGACTGTGAGTTGATAGAGGCTGCTTCCGGAGTGCTTGTAAAGATTATGCCATCAATCCAGATAGATCCGACAGCCTCCTCTTCCGGTAATCTCAAAACCTTAGTCAGCAGTGTTGATACACATTTTGATTCTCTAGAAAAATCAGCTAAAGAAAAGGTCTGGAAGGAATTTTTGGATAAAAGATTTTCAGAAGTATTAGGATTAATCTCTAACGATAGGAGAAATATGAGTATTGGAATAAAGAGCTTAGAAAATGCTCTTAAGGATGGCGGTGATATTTACAAATTTTGTATCTCCTGGTCAAAGGCAACAGTAGAAATAGATAAGAAAATAAAAGCGGAACAGGACAAACTACAAAGTTTGTCTCAAAGTTTTGATCCTCTCTCTTCCATAGTAAATCAAGAATGTCAAACTATTGCAATCACAAATGCAATAAAGAACTTTGAGAAGGAAAGGAAGAATATCACTAACCGGATGGGAGAACTTAGAAGGATTATAATCCCTAAGTTAGAAACTATGCATGAGGCCATCAGTGATGCTCAAACTACCGCCCAAACAAATGATCCGACAGATCTCAAGAGGGCAGAAGCTTTTGCATTTTTGTTGAGTGGTCACATTTCAATTTTGGATAGAATGAAGCAAAGTTGGGCTACAGAACTGATCCAACTGAAGACATCTTTTGCAGACATTCTTCAGTTTATGTGAGTATGTAAATATGCGGCTATGTATAGAAAATTTTTGAAAATTTTGGTGTGCGGACCCTACCCTTTGCCATTGATGTCAAAGGGGGAGTGAGGAGCCGTGAAAAATGAGGAATCCAACTAAGGGGGAGTTCCAGAAATTGTATAATAAAGATAGAGCATCAGCAAAGGGGGAGCATAGTGTAAACACTTAGTCATTTTTCACTAAGTATTGCCATCAATGCCAAAGGGGGAGATTGTTGGCAAGAGACACTATATGGATTCATGGTTGTTGTCATTGATGGCAACAAAGGTCATCCCACATATCCGCAAGTCATGGTGTGCCTCTACCGGAAGTCAGGATGAAGAACTGTTGTGGTCCGGTGAACAAGAACACAGCATGTGGCAAGGTCCGACAGATTGGTCCGGACCTCTCAGAGGAAGTGTCTTGGTGCAGTGCGGATTTGGGGAAGTCAAGAGGACTACCTTGAGTAGTATTTTCCAAGGATTTAGCCTCCGGTGATGGACAAAGAAAAAGATATGAATAGTTGAGTACTGGATTCCTGAAAGACAATGAGAACAGAAGGAAGAACTGACTGACAGAGCATCAGAATCTTTTCCGGATATGTTACTGTTGATTGTAAAGGTTGTGAAGGCATGAATCATGTTTGACCAACATGACTAATGATATCTACAAGTATATGCTTGATCCGCATTGCTTGGTGAGCAAGGATTCAGCCGACAGAACAGAGCTTGTAAGAAACCAGACTGTTCCGGATGCCGACTAGAAAGGTGATGAAATTACTTGTGCGGATATATATAGAGGATGGATTTAGTTGTGAAAAGCGTGATTGTGTGATAGTGGATGAGAATAAGTACAGATCAGAGCAGAAGTAGTAAGAAAGATCCGATATGTGAAAAGATAGCAGAATAAAGAACAGAGGAAAGATGAAGTGCAGCAGATCAGTGTACTGAGCCTAACCGGAACTAAACCCTAGCATATGTAGGTGCTTCCAATCAGTTCAAGTATTGTATAACATTCTTTGTAGACAGTGTGTCTCCTTATAGGCAGTGGGCCTCTTTGTGAGCAGTGTGCTCGGGCAGTGAGCCCTAATTGGCAAGTGCCATTTTGTAACTCCTTATTCTTCTAACAAAGAATAATCTTTGGGTTAATCACCCCGTGGTTTTCTCCCTTAACCAGGTTTCCACGTCAAAAATACTGTGTCATGTGTTTCTCATTTCATGATAATGTTTGTTTGTTTGATTCAATGCTGCTTTGACTAATAAGAAAGTTCAAAAGAAGAAACAATTAGGATAACTGATTCACCCCCCCTCTCAGTTATCAACAATATCAAGATGCTAAGTTTTTCTCCATGAGCTCTGATCTAAAGTTATAGTGAATTGTAGTACAAAATGTTGAAACTACAAATGACTGAACTAAACTAAAAATGCAAGAAAAAAAAGAATGCAAGTATTTTGGGTTAATGCAAGACCGCTCTACAACATGGGATGCTCTTGCACCACCTTTTCCACACTGATCACCCAACATCAGTAGTAAAAACATTTTGCATGGATACACATGCAAAATACATACATTCATATCACCATGCTGAAGATGGGAATAACTATCACCAGGGAAAGGCAACCATAGATAATACGACTCATCATCATGCTGACACACATATAAGCTCTCACGTTCAAGTTTCATGTTAGCATGATGCATTTCTAGGTCTGCATAAATATCAGCATGAAGAAAAATATCAAGCTAAAATCTATCTAGCCCAGGTGTGGTCTCATGCTAGGCTATGTCATATGACTGTTCTAATTTTTGTGACCTAGCTGCACTACATCTACTAATGTACTCCTTAATGATTGAATCAAAGGCATGATTTAGATTTAAATCTACACCATTAGCACATAAATTAGAAATTTGAGGCACTTCAAGTGAAGACTCACAATCTTCAAGTTGCCTCTCTATTTTGAATTCCTTGACAGACATTGTTGTGTAAAATTTGCTGCTAAGAAAATCATTAATGATGTTCTCTTCTTTACCCTACAAATTAGAAACTTGACCCACACAAGAAATCCCAGCCTCAATGTTATTAGGCCCAAACAATGATCCTAAAAATGTGCTCTGAACATGATGCACATCAATAAGAGATAACTGACCCAAACAAAGCTCTAGAAAATCATCTATGACATAGTTTTCATAATGGGAAACAGTTACCTCAGAATCACTTTTTGTTGTAGCAGTGCCATCATGATGTTCAGTTGAAGCATAATCTATATCATCCTCATGAAAATAAGTGTTAATGACCTTACGGTCATCACCAAGGACAAATAGGGGCAACACACTAAACAAGAGACCAGTCTCTTGTTCACCCTTAAGATCATTTTGTATTCCCTCTCTGTCCACTTGTTGTCTACATGTAGCCATGTAATATTGCATAAAACTCTCCTCCTCCAAAGATGATAGCTCAAATTCACTGAGCCCAAAGTCATCTTCAAAATGAGGATTATCTGTGCACCAATAAAAATCATATACTATGCTATCTATCAAAATTGCATGCTCCTCATAAAAGGGTATTATTCCTTATGCTCGTCTCTTCATCATCATTTGCTTCATCAATATATATATGCTCTTCATAATCAACTACATGAACTGAATCATTTGATGTTTCATTTGCATACATACCTTCCAGGCAGTCCACAATACTACAACAAGCAGCAGGGTCATAGCTCTCTTCACTGAATTGGGAATCATCATTGATTTTCTCATCTTCATCCCCCACTGATGACCGATCCAATCAAAGGTAGGTACAGTCATGACTATTTTCATCTAAACTACTATCATACACTACATCAACACCTTCCTCTACCCTTCTACATACACAATCATCAATTGATATTGTGTCTGGATCACATGAAACATACACATCCCTACTGTCTACAATAGCCTTTTCATTATCAGCTACCTCTACATTTGAGGATAGAGATCATTTTGCAATCATATCCTGCTTAAATTTGTCAACATAATCAATGAACAAATAGGCTTGTTGCATACCCACTAAATTGAATTCTTCCCGTATAGAACTTGGGCTTAAGGTAATATCATAATCCCTCAAATACTTGTCAATACACATAGGAAGATCTAGTCTAAAATTTTCTGGGATGTAGGACAGGGCCACTGCAAATCTATGGCTAAGATCTATGCTAGACTCTCCTTGCCTTCTAATATCTTCTAGTTCTTGGACAAGAAAAATAGGGTCTAGACTATTTGCATAATCTTCAAATGTAACCACCAATTGATCCTAGGAAGAAAAATGTTGGTCAAGGAAACTAACCAACCACTTTCATGCTACTCCACATAGAGATCTAACAAAAACTTGAAAGGAAGCTAGGTGTGCGGAAACGCTTCCTACACTAATCTATTTAGGAGAGGGCTATGTAAATTCAAATTTATCCTAACTATTATAGCAATGTTAAACCATTAACATGAGATATAGCAGCAAAACACAAGAGCCAGAAAGAAGATAGAAGAAGAGAGAGAAAAAGATTTACAGTGGGTAAAACCCTTATCAGGTGAAAAACCCCACACTCAGAAACCTACACAATGTATTAACAAATATGAAAGAATGTTTACAACACACTTGCAATGCAAGCTTCAATGGTCTTTGACACTCATGTCTAGAGTCAATCCGGTAGCATAAAAGTACCTATAAGCCTGTGATACAAAGTCCATCTCTAAGCACCTGTTTAAATAGAACATACAAGGCAATTTTGGGCCTTTCTTGGAATGGGTGTCCAATATGGCATCTTGGATCAAAACCCACACCTAGGGACACTTGGTCAACATTGTAGAATATGTCTGACACTTGTCCACAGCTCCCATCCCAAAGAGGTCACCTATTTCCAAAATGGGCTATGACAGATGCTCTTACGACACTTACGATCATTATAGAATTTGTCATAACAGTTTCAACTTATAGTTGTAAGAGAATCTATCATACACATGCTATAAATAGCATATTCTCTTACAACACATCATATTCCACCTTGGGGCACCCAAATATGCCTCATTCAAAGATGCTTCATGACACATGTCATTACCTGTCTTACAACCTTCTATTCTCGACTCTTACATGTCATAGATTCGTCATAGGAATCTGTCATAACCATTTCGGTAAAACATTCCTTACACAACATAGAAGATACCGACACATGGCAGAATATTCCTACCACTAAGTGGGACGCCTATCTCCTCATGTGAGGACAAAAAAACAAGTTGTCATAATCCATGTAGGATTGACACATCACCGTGCCACATCCCACAATATGACAAAGTGGAATTTCCAATTATTTACAACATAGGCAATTGAATAATAAATACAAACATTACAAATGTAGAGAATTACCAAGGTTGAGACACCTTAATTCCCAACATTCTCCCACTTGTCGAACACCTTGTAAGAGCCAATAGAAAAACAGGATTTAACTGCTATAGGCCGAGAGGCCCATAGACTCCGAACACCATATGAACTTCTCTGTGCCCACTGGCTTTGTCAATGTATCTGAAACATTCTTCAAAGTATCTACCTTCTCCAAATTTACCTTTCCATCCTCAACCATGTCCCTCATGAAGTGAAACTGAACATCAATGTGCTTGGTTCTAGCATGGAAAGTTAGATTCTTTGCAAGGCAAATTGCACTCTAACTGTCACAACTGATCATGATCTGACCCGCATCAACACCAATATCGAAACACAATCTCTTAAGCCAAATGGCTTCCTTACAGGCATGAGTTGCTGCCATATACTCAGCTTCTATCATGGACAAAGAAACAATAGGTTGTCGCTTACTCATCCAACTAATAGCACCACCAAATAGTGTAAAAACATAAGCACTGGTGGATCTCTTGCTGTCAATGTCACCTGCCCAATCTGAATCCACAAATCCATGATTATCAACAAAATACAGAGGTCCTGAAACATTACCATGATAGCAAGTGGAATACTCAGAAGTACCCCTCAAATATCTAAACACTCGCTTAATTGCATCCCAATGAACCCGTCTAGGATTAGCCATAAATCAACTAAGGACTCCCACTGCTTGGGCAATGTCTGGTCTTGTGCAGACCATAGCATACATCAAACTGCCAACAACACTAGCATAAGGTACTCTGCTCATGTCCTCCACCTCACTAGGATATTTTGGACAATCCTCAACAGACAACTTTGTCCCCAAGGAAATGGGAACACACAATGGTCTACAATCTCCCATGCTGAATTTGTCCAACACGATCTTAACATACTTACTTTGACTTAACCAAAGTTTTCTGTTGGTTCTGTCTCTTCTAATTTCCATTCCTAGAATGTACCTGGTTGCCTGTAAATCTTTCATTTCAAACTGAGCTGACAACTAAGATTTAAAATCAGAAATCATATTCTTACCCTTCCCAATGAGCAACATATCATCAACATACAGTGCAACAATGTGAATATGATCACCATCAAACTTATAATAAACATAGTGATCCAATTTTGATCTCACAAATCCAATTGACAACACAAAGGCATCAAACTTCAAGTACCATCTCCTAGGGGATTGCTTCAAACCATACAAAGACTTCTTAAGTTTACAAACCAAATTTTCTTTACCTTTTACCATGTAATGCTCTAGTTGTGACATGTAGATTTCCTCCTCTATGTCACCGCGAAGGAAAGTTGTCTTCACATCCATCTATTCTACCTCCAAGTCATAAGCTGCTGCGAGAGACAACAGGAATCGAATGGATGTCAACTTTGTAATGGGAGAGAAGATCTCACCATAATCTATACCCTCCACTTGTGAATACCCCTTTGCAACCAATCTGGCCTTATACTTCTCAATACTGCCATCTGCACCAATCTTCTTCTTGAACACCCATTTGCATCCAATGGGTTTCCATCCAGGAGGTAAAGGCACCAAGTCCCAAGTTTGATTCTTTTCCAAAGAAGCCATTTCTTCCTCCATGGCCTCCTTCCAAGAAACTGCATCCTTCATATCTAAAGCCTCTCATACAGTTCTATGTTCATCATTGTTAGTGAGCAACGTATAAGCACAACTAGAATCAAGAAATGTAAAACCAAACCTTTCAGGTTGCTTCCTTATCCGTGTAGACCTCCTCAAGAGCTGAGGTTGAGGTTCAGCTTCTTCATTTGAGCTTTTAAAGCTGCTAGAGCTCTCCTCATCATCAGGTCCAACATTGTCTTTATGTTCAGTCTTCTCAAGGGTGAGAGGAAACTGAACAACATCCTCTTTCTTTTCTCTTTCTTATGGCTGCAAAACAGTGGAAGAAGGTGTAAGCTCTCTGAAGATGACACTTCTTCTATACAACACTTTTTCAGCCACGGGGTCCCAAAGCTTGTATCCTTTCACACCAACACCATAGCCAATGAAGATACACTTAACAGCTTTGTTCTCCAACTTTGACCACTTCTCCCTAGGCACATGTGCATATGCCTCACAACCAAAAACACGAAGATGCCTTACTGAAGGATTTCTACTAGACCACACCTCCATGGGTGTCTTTCCAACAAGAGTTGATGTAGGAGATCTGTTTACCAGATAGCAAACAGTGGCAACAACTTCAGCCCAAAACTTTTGTTCTAGACCAGCTCCACTAAGCATACTCCTAGCCTTCTCCATTAGTGTCCTGTTCATCCGCTCTGCAACTCCATTTTTCTGTGGTGTGTATGGAGTTGTCTTATGTCTTTCAATCCCAAGTTCCTTGCAATACTTATCAAATTCTGTAGAACAGAACTCGCCACCGTTGTCAGTTCTCAAACATTTAATCTTTTTACTAGTCTAATTTTCAGCAAAAGCTTTAAACTCCTTAAACTTGCTATAGACTTCAGATTTGCTTCTGAGAAAATAAATCCATGTCCTTCTACTATAATCATCTATAAAAGATACAAAGTATACAGATTTTGATAATGAAGGAACATTAATAGGACCAAACACATCAGAATGAATGAGGTCCAACACACCAGAAGACTTATGAGAACTTGAGTAAAACTGAACACGGTTTTGTTTTGTATAAATGCAATGTTCGCAAAAGTTGAACTCAAGATTACAATCATCTAACCCCTCAATGAGGTTCTTATTTTTCAGGGTACACAGACCCTTCTCACCAATTTGGCCAAATCTCTTATGCCATAACATTGTCTTTTCTGCAGGAAGTTTAACTTCCAATGCATGATTACAACCATCAAGACTAGAAACAATAGATTTCTTCATTGC
Source organism: Cunninghamia lanceolata (assembly GCA_027924645.1). Taxonomy (NCBI): domain Eukaryota; kingdom Viridiplantae; phylum Streptophyta; class Pinopsida; order Cupressales; family Cupressaceae; genus Cunninghamia; species Cunninghamia lanceolata. The sequence continues at coordinate 5,947,942 of BSBN01001221.1, read as the reverse complement.
TCGTTCAGATGGTGGGGATAAAGTGACTGCTGCCCTCTTCCTTGAGTCAGAAGAACTATTGCATTGTGCAATACATGCCTCCAGCTAAAATAGAGTACCTCTTCGAGTACCCTTAGCAAGCACCATAGATACTCTAGTCAACTTGCTTCCTTCTTTCAAAAAGACAACCTGCACACCTGCATTATTCAAACTACTTACAGAAAGCAGGTTCTGTGCTAAGCCTGGGATGTGCATAACCCCAGAGATCCCCTTCACTCAACGATCAGGGAATCGGATAGAGACTCTTCCATGACCAATGATCTTTATATGAGAGTCGTCACCTAGATACACCTTTCCACCATCGAACTCCTCATACTTAGTGACCTAGTCTCGATGCGAGGTCATGTGGAATGATGCACCAAAGTCGATTAGCCACACATCATCAGATGCATGGGTTGCCAGGGCTGCGATGAAAGCATCACCATCATCTTGTGATTTGCCAGAATCTAAATCAAGAGCTTTCTTCTTTTTCTTCTTCTCCTCTTTGCATTCCTTTCAGAAATACCCGGTCTTGCCACAATTCCAACAAAGAGCCTTGGACTTTCTAGGAGATTTAGATCTCCCACGGGATTTGGATCTACCCTTCTCAGCTTTCTTGTCCTTTGTCTTCCCTTTCTCCTTGGGTCTTCCATGAACTACAAGGGTTTCTTTGGCTGCCTCAAAAGACTTTCTCCACATCTCTTCAGAAAATAGTGAAGAAACCACCTCTTCCATTTTGAATGTGGATGTGGTGCTTCCGATTGCCATGACAAGATGATCCCATGAGTCCGGCAGAGAACAAAGCAGGGTCATACACTGATCCTCCTCCTCCATCTTTACACCAATAGATGTCAATTGTGCAACCAACATGTTAAAGGCATTCATATGCTCAGCCACAGATCCTCCATCCTCCATTCGAAGAGAATACAACTTCTTTCTCAGAAAAAGTTATTGACTAGGGATTTTTCTTGATACACATCACCCAACTTCTTCCAAAGGAGTTTTGCAATAGCCTCCTCATGGACATTTAACAACACAAAATTGGCAAGACTAAGTCTTATGAGACCCTTAGCCTTCCGATCCTTGAGATCCCACTCATCTTGAGTCATTGTAGCTAGTTTAGTTCCATTCACACTTTCCCAAAGGTCTCGGTTAACTAACATGTCTTCCATCTTGAGCTTCCACAGCTCAAAGTTACTGCCGTTGAACTTCTCTACTTCAAACCTTCCTGATGTGCTTGCCATCTCCTAGCTGCAATAAGATACAGAATGCTCTGCACAGACTCCCACTCAACCTAAGATTAGCTCAAAAAACTGCTACCCAACAACTAGGACCAAAGGTGATCAAGCTTTGATACCAATTGAAAGGAAGTTAGGTGTGCGAAAATGCTTCCTACACTAATCTATTGAGGAGAGGGCTATGTAAATTCAAATTTATCCTAACTATTACAGTGATGTTAAACCATTAACATGAGATATAGCTGCAAAACACAAGAGCTAGAAAGAAGATAGAAGAAGAGAGAGACAAAGATTTACGGTTGGGAAAACCCTTATTGGGTGAAAAACCCCACACTCAGAAACCTGCACAATGTATTAACAAATCTGAAAGAATGTTTACAACACAATTGCAATGCAAGCTTTAATGGTCTTCGACACTCATGTTTGGAGTCAATCCAGTAGCATAAAAGTACCTATAAACATGTGATACAAACTCCATCTCCAAGCACCTGTTTAAATAGAACATACAAGGCAATTTTGGGCCTTTCTTGGAATGGGCATCCAATATGGCATCTTGGACCAAAACCCATGCCTAGGGACACTTGGTCAACATTGTAGAATGTGTCTAACACTTGTCCACAACTCCCATCCCAAAGAGGTCACCTATTTCCAAAATGGGCTATGACAGATGCTCTTACAACACTTACGATCATCATAGAATCTGTCATAACAGTTACAACTTACAGATGTAAGAGAATCTGTCATACACATGCTATAAATAGCATATTCTCTTACAACACATCATATTCCACCTTGTGGCACCCAAATATGCCTCATTCAAAGATGCTTCATGACACATGTCATTACCTGTCTTACAACCTTCTATTCTTGATTCTTACATGTCATAGATTCGTCATAGGAATCCGTCATACCTGTTTTGGTCAAACATTCCTTACACAACATAGAAGATGCTGACACATGGTAGAATATTCCTACCACTAAGTGGGATGCCTATCTCCTCATGTGAGGACAAAATAACATGTTGTCATAATCCATGTAGGATTGACACATCACTGTGCCACATCCCACAATATGACAAAGTGGAATTTCCAATTATTTACAACATAGGCAATTGAATAATAAATACAAACATTACAAATACAAAGAATTACCAAGGTTGAGACACCTTAATTCCCAACAAAACTCTCATCCACATATCCTCATCTTCAAATTGGAACTTGTCCACGAAGTCTGAAAATGCCTCATGTGTGCCTTCCCATTAAAAACTTCACACCCATCAAATAATGGCATCTAATAGTAGATCTTTTTGGGCATGGATTGTTGCTCATAATTGACCCATGAGAGGTCCAACTATCTGTATGTATTTTCATTTGAAATAGGAGGCTGAGGAAAAGAGCAATTGGGAACAACAGGAGGGGAACCAGACTACAACCTAGATTGATGTGGCCTGATTTAGCTTTCTAATTCTTTTTCCTGCTGCAACAAAGATTCAAGCAACTACTTTTCATTTTCAATTTCATATTGTAGGCTAGTGGACTCATTTCTATTATGCAAGGGTGCAAATAGGTTTGGGTTTGTAAAATTATCAAGGTCATGGTCAGAAAATGCATTATCAGGATAGTCAAAATCCATATAGTTCCTAGGGTTAGCAACATAAGAAGATGCATAGGATGAATCCTCCCTAGGATATCCATGTCCATACTAGTTGGCCATGACTAACTAGTACAAACCATTTATGTAGGAAAAAAGAAAACAAATAACATGTTCCTTTATTGAGAAAGAAACCATGGCCAAACTTGGAAGAAAAATGTGTACCTTAACCAACTATAATTTTTTTGAATCATGCACGCAACAACAACACTTTGTTTACTTTTGATAGTAGAGTTGCCACCTCAATGAAATGAGGAAATCCCTTGAAGCATGACTGGTCTTAAAGGCTTCAAAACTAATTTTGGGTTGCTCACACCAATAGAGTCTTCAAATCTTTATAACCCAGCATTAAACTATCCTCGACAACGATGCCAAAAATGTTGACTCCCAAAATAACCACAACCCAAAACCCTAAAACATTTGAGAAATCACCTAGGCTAGGGGTGTCATCAAGGTGATAGAAAGATGTTTATCAACAAGTTCTAGGTGATTTTGGACAACCTATAGGAGTGGATATACTCCTCTGCACTTCAATCTCAGCTAGACCTAGGAGGGATATTCCTAGAGGCATAAAATAAAACACAAACATATACAACCATACCCAACGTACACTTGACCCCAAAGCTATCATTAGGTCATGACAAACTGGTTGCACATGCCTCTGTATTAAGTTGATTACTGTACTATGCATTTGCACCCAAACATAATTTTATTAAATTCCTTAAGATGACTACACTTAACTTTGAATATACAAGATACATAGTGCAGACATACATGCTCATGATTCACAAATGATTCGGTTTATTTTGCATTAATTCATATTTGTCCCTAGTTATATAACAAAACCATGAACAACATGTAGAACCCTAAACTAAACCTACTCCTACTCCTACAACTAACAAGATGAGAGTTTCATTAAAATGATGATTGATCCATCCCCAATGTGGACTGCTGCCTACTCTATTGGGCAACTAAGTCATAGAATGCAATGAGGAAAGAAAATATACAACAAGGGATCGATAGAACTAAAGATATATTCACATTTATGTCATAGATGGATCTTTATGAAATAGACATACTTAATAATCCAGGAAAGAATTGCAATGAGTTATGAGCAACAAAGAAATGAAAAATACAAAGCCTTAAATTAACTTGGGTGCTGTCACACACTTCCAAATCCCAGTTACAATCATGCTAGCTAATGTGGCAAGGGAAAACATACAACTATGATTATAAATTCACCAAAATCATTACAAACTCCCATGGAGACATACCAATGCATACAAATCTACATTACACATCCTTCCTACACACCACTAGATATATCCCTTCACTTCCAGACTAGACTAGCATGATTTGATGCCCTAAAATATTCCTTAGGCAATTCTAGACTAGACAATTGATTTAGTGACCAACCCTTTGAAAAGAGCTTTGATCTTCTATTTATAGCCTTCACACCCACGTCTGAGAAAGGATTGGGTGCCAAAATCCTCAACATCCCCACCAATTACATTAAAATCATTAAATTTAGCCACCCATTTCGCATTAATGGTGTCCTTGGAAGTAGTTGGCATGTTCCCAGGTAGTTGGAGGAGTTTGAAAGACCAGGAAGCAAACCTCCAATAAATTAGACTTTCAGACTTTGGGGCTTCATCCTTCTACCTTCTAAAAGGAAGAAGAAAGGAAATAGAAACTCTCATCTTCCGATGCCCACAACATTTAGTATAATATTGGTCCCATCGAACTTTGGCCTTCAGGCGTTCACCATTTTGCCTTATGCCACTTGGCAGCTTTCTGCAATTCTCTAAGATTGCTATGGGTCCACCTAAAAGGCTCGGCAAAATGGAGGAATGCCTTTGAAAAAATTAACACTCATCAGGGGTTAGCCGTTGGGCCTTCCACCTTCCACCTTCCTCAAAGGAAGGAATAAGAGCCAACCTCTGACCTCCACCGTCCACCTCATACTTAGAAAATTTTTGAACAAGTAGACCTATTGGACTTAGGACCCTGAAGCTTCTCCCTGACACTTTCCATGAAGAAAACCAAAGGCCAAAGGCCTGAAGTCCAACCTTCAAAACATTAAGAAGAAAAAGAGCTCATCAAACTTTAGCCTTCAGGTCCTCCACCTTCTAACCGCAACATTGAAGAAGATGAAAGGTTGAAACTCTAACGTCTAAAACTCTGGAGTACTGCACCATACTTAGAACATTTTTCACTACCTCAAGTAGACCTTGGCCCTCAGGCCTTCTCACTGACGTCCACCATGAAGAAGACGAAAGGCTGAAGTCCTAACCTCCAACCTCTGACTCACTTAGACAAATTTCAAAACTTAGGCAAATTCTGAGCCTTGGACCTCAGAGCTGATAGATAACACAAGGAAGAAGGCATGAACCTTGAACTCTGAAACTCTGACAGAGGTGAAAATACAAGGAAATGCTTAGAGTTTTTTGGACTTAGTTATTTTTTGGGTTTCCTATCTTGCATTTTCAAAAGTCAAACACATGAAAACTTGTGGAAGACATCTATGATTGGTTATAAACTATAGGTTCAAAAATGGAGGTATAAAGTGGGATTCAGATGGAATTTGGGGGTAAAATGGGGCATTTTGGGGACTATTTTTTTCAAGTGTCCATAGGCCCCTTTCAGCCATGTATCACCCTATTGGCGAACTTGGAAAAATTTGAACCACTTAGCAAGTTTGAGTTTTTCCCGATTCATCAATAGCCATTTCTTTACTCTTTGCCTTAGACTTTTTCACCACCATGCCCCTTCTCTTTTCCTTTTGTCGGCAAAGTCACCAATCAGTGAACCTACTGATCGATGAACTTAAGGTTCACCAAACCAAACTTTTGCTGATAAAGGCAAACCTTTTCCTTCCTTGATTTAGCCATTTTCATTGCTTGTGCATCTCTTAGTCAACAAACCGGTGAATTGGCAAACTGAGAACTGCCAAACTAAAATTTTGTTGACTAAGGAAAAAAGATAAGCAAAATACTTGAAAATTTTCTGGGTTTTTTGCTAAGGGAAATTTTTTCCATTTCAAGTGTCTTAGATTAGATATTTTTTATGGAAGAAGGGATTTTTTTTGGGTTATTTTGGCCTAGGAAAAAATAAGACAACATTTTGGCAACTATGCACAAGTGTTTGCCTACTAAACAAAAGAATCTAGCTACTTTATACAATCCATTGGGCTTAGAGTCAAAATAGAAGTAGCCACATGACCAAACATAACTGAAAACTACCTCTAGAAAATGAAACAAAACAACAGCAAGGCAAACAATCTCCTATGAGAATGTTGCCTGTGCAAAAGCACTTGGAGGAAGGGAAACTTAAAATAGAAACCAAACTAACCTAAACCTAAACTAACCAACAAGGAAATGACTTTAAACAAAATCATTACTTGTTCTTCAAAATAACTACCCTTTCTCAACAATTTACAATACTTTTCATGTTTGTGGGCAGTTAATAGGAGGTGGGGGAGGGATGGGCATACAAGAAAATGGTGAAATGCTTCCCTAAGGACAAAGAAAAACTCACCTATCCACCTACATTGGTTAGAAATATAGTTTCCTAGAAGTGGATAAATGGGCTGATCTATCCCTTCTTGATGCTCAACCTCATGCTTTGAAGTAAGCATGACAAGTGGTGACTCCTCATGATTTGTTTCCAGCTCGTCCAAATGTTTGATAGGACATCCCCTTGAGATGACAAGAAAATCAATAGAGTTGATCTCATGTCTTTGCTCTGATCCTCCATCTTTTTGCGACTGGTTTGAATGCTCTAGCTCCTATATATCAAATGGAGGAATGAATGCCTCCTCAACCTACTCAAACTACACAAGATTTACCCCATCTAGAGGTACCAATTTACCATCCAGGTTTGAGAAGAAAACATCAAGCTCATCCCAAAAATGAGCCTCCTCCAAGTCCTCTACACTCTTTAGTATAGGACTATTCATATGCTCTTCTTCATTAGCTAGAATTTCATTGTCATGCCTGGCCTCAACTTGCAACAATCTACCATCATTTTCACTACCTTCATGTTGCTCCAGAACTACGAATAATGTTGGAATCTCCACGCCTTCTTCATATTCAATATAACTAGGTAGTTCGTGAAGTAGGTGTTAAATGCACAAGACAATTGAGAGGGGGGTGAATCAGTTGTAACTTAAAACTTCAAAACCCTCACACACATTTAGATCAACATTAATTTAGTTAATCCCTTAAACTATTAAGATGATTAGGAATTAAAGCAAATAAAAAAAACTAAACCAAATCAACATCATACACAAGAGAACACTAGATTTACATGGAAAACCCAAGAAGGGAAAAAACACAGTGAGGATTAGCTCACAATATAAAGTAATATCGACACTGAATACAAAAGGTACATTGCTAGAGGGCTCACTACCCAGAAGAAATGCTCATTGTTAGAGGGCTCACTGCTAGCGGCTCACTACCATAATAGAAAAGAAGATAGAGAAGAATGTTACAATGAGAAAACCATCTTAATGCAATAGAGAAGTCCAACACAACATCACCAACACCTTTGCAGTCATATTGAAAAATTGTAGACACCTTCTGCGTACTACATCCACTAATCTAACACATGAAAGCTTGTACTGTAGTTCACATTCTACCACACTATCATTTACATCTTATATTCCATGCACAATCACACCTCAACGACTCAAAATTTGTTTATACCATCTTCAACCTTGAAAGCGTTCTCCAAGGTTAGCAATACACCTTAATAATTCAAATTTAATTTAGGTCAGCACCAAAACATTCCTGTGGTGGAAAGGAATGAAGGTGGACCATAATACACCTTAGCTTGGACCTAAATTCATTCATACATTGCACACCATGCTTCCAAAAACATCGAATCAATTCTGCAATTAGTGTAAACACCCAAGGTCGGTCGAACCTGTGTTAACACCATAAACATTTAAGTACACACTTCCTCAAAACCAAAGATGACTTGCAGACCACACACCAAGCTTGAACACAATCTAGAATATCCCACAAACATCCTAACATCCAACAAATTCCTCCGAACAACTTTCATCTACCAAGCAGACTTGTCATGTTTACTCAGTATACTCAAATATCTTTGTCATGCACTACAACTCAAGAAATCAACTTGTGGAGCACCAAACCATGAACAACTTCAATTGAGGGTAGATATGAACCTTAGAAACATAATTCCAGAACAACAAGATCAAAAACCACTTTGGAGAGAAATGTGAAGCAGACATTTCTCCCAGACAACTCTGTAATACATAGTTCACACACTGGTGAACACACCTTCCTCTGCACATCGATCCAATACACCAAATTTTGAATGAAGCACCTCTAAACACCTCTGATCAACATATCCAAACTGCATGATTAGATCTTCATCATAGAAGTAATGCGGAGCAAAACTAGAACACCACTTTGTATGTCAGAACATCTTTATAACACATTGTTTCCTCTTTTATTCAAATTTTCTCAAAAGCACTTGGAAACCAAGCACCAAAAGCATATCATCAACATCTTCAACACTTCCTCATCATCAAAGATAACATCAACTCAATACCAACTATTCACATTCTTGCAATAATTTCTTGCTCATATAGTTGACACCAATGACAACAAAATCTTGTTGACATCAATGACAACACTAACTACACATACTTGCAACAATAGGGCAGCACCATCAACCTCTGCATTTCCCAACATAGGGCAGCTTGTTTGTTCCTTGTCATAAGATGGAACCTCACTGCCACAATTGGGCTCACATTCCAACAACCTGCCATCATCCTCCATGTCCTTATGTTGCTCTATAATTGCAGCCAATGTTGGAATCTGCATGCCTTCTTCATCTTCAATATAGCTAGGTAGTTCATCAAATAGAGGGACATCATTGACCCCTAGAGCTAACTCTATGGAAATCTCCTCCACAACTTCCACATCCTTTGGCTGCAACTCACTTGCACTTTGTTGGAGCTGCCTCTGCGACTAGACCTTTTCACCTTGCTTCCTTTGCATTTTGCTTTCATTTCTCTTGTTCAAAGCATGGAAAAATTACTCAAATGAGCTAAATTCCAGGGGACTCAACTTAGCACCAGAATTAACACCAACCTCATGCTTGATGCATTGCTGCTCCAACTAATTTGGCTTAAATTCTTCTTGCAGCAGGTCTAAATTTTTTGTTGTAACAATGCATGAGGGTTGACTATTTGCAAGTGGCTCCTCCCTTGTTACGGGTGTCTCCTTCCTCATTTTATCCCTCTAATTATCCTGATAAACAACTGGTCCACCTTTGTAAAGTAAAATAGTGTCAAGGAAAGAGGAATAACATGGAATAGGGACTGGAAGGGCTTCTTAAGAGGGTTGTTCCTGAAGAGTGATAGGCTAGATTTGCATAGGAATAGGGTCTCGTGAAGGCTGGGGGCCTCTAAAACTTGGGATTTTGAAATTGGAAAGTGGTTTTGGAGGCCTAGAGGGGGTATCCTGCTTAAAGCTTGGGATATTGAATTTGGGGGTCATTTTTGCTATAGACTGAACCTGTGTAGAAGGGAGGGGCTGCCTGAAACTAGGAATGGAGGGGACTTCTTGGGCTTCCAGCCTCCTCTGGGAAAGAAATTTGCTTAATTGTTCCTCTTTAGTTGTAATCTACAAAGCCATATTTTCTTGATAGGCTCTTTCCTCTACCTCCATCTTCTGCTATTGAAGATGGGCTTAATAAGCAAGCTCATCTTGTTGCTAGTTATGCATTCATTCTCTGTCAATGTAATTCAACCTCCTTTCAAGGTCCATCACTATGTCCATGAAACACATATTTCTGACATCTTAAGGTTTCTCAGCAGGGTAGTCATACTAGTTTGGAGAAAAAGGGGGCTCTTAAGACTCATAGTAAGCATAAGCAAGGGTGGGAGGGAGGTAAGCATTATGAGGATGCTAATATTTCATTGTTATAGCGTTGTATGGCATAAAATCAGAGGTGTTTTCGGCTTGATACTACTAGTATGGGGGCCAATAACTTGCATTCTAGTTAGGAGGACGGAAAATCCATAACTCCCATAATAGTTTGACATCTTAAAGCATAAAAAATGTAGATAATCATAGAAAATGTCAAAATTAGAGAAAAACGGTCTGATATTTGCATAAAATTGGATACATACCCATAAGAGTTGTTAGGTGATTCCTGATGCTCTTGAAAGCTGGAAAAGACCAAAGTATCACCAAACCTTGATCTTTGATTAATATTTAAGCACTTGGGCTACTTCACCAATGGATTTGTTTAGCAGAGTCACCATGGTGTTGAAGAAGATTGCCCCGAATGACAAAATACACTGAAGAACATGTTGAAACTAAAAATTTAGCCTAAAATTTTCTATTTTTTCACCATAATCCAATCACTTGACATTTCATTTTAGAAATTTCTCATTCAAAACACTCCATCTATCCAACCTATGATCCATTACCCTAACGAGTTCACAATCTATCATCGTTATCCTAAATGAAAAAATTATATCAGATAGACTCTACTATATTGGTAAGAGACATCCTAAAGTCTCTTCAAAAAGGCTACACAAACATTATTGATGAGAAAGTGCCATGTCAGGGGGGACTCATTTTGAGTCCCTTTGATATCTAGTTAAAGTTGTGTTGAAGAAACCACTACGTATCGAAGAGAAGTTTCGTGGAGTCTCTTTGATAATCTGGGGAATAAATAATCAAGAGACATAAATGTTTTGTTATATAACCCATTGGCATATCGGGCTAACAATGAGAGACCAAGGGGACTAAAAAGCTAAACCTATACACTTGAAGGATCAAGGAGACTATGAAGTATCAGAGTGAATGAATTAAGGGTCTCTTCAATATCACTAAAGCACTAAAGGTCATCAAAGAGATAGAGGTACATCAGTGTGACAATTCAATGTCCCGCCAATAAAGTGATAACATTTATAAACAAAGGGATTAAAAGCATTTTGAGATGACTCTAGGATATCAGAGTGAAATGATTCCCAGTCCCGCCGAAGAGGCAAAAGGTAAGCCTAATAAATAGACATCAAAGGGACAAATCTATATCAGGGAAGCCCAAAAATTGGTCCCTTCGATAAAACAAAATTTATGAACACATCGAGGAGACAAGTAAATATCGAAGAAATTTTCCACAAAAGGGTTTCGAAGGAATGTTGTAATACCAATATGAGGTCATTTGAGGTCACTCCGAAATCTTGAAGGAACTAATAAAGTCACCAATAAAAGACATCGGGGACAGAAAGAAATGTCGATGGGATCACAAAATTGGTCATTCCAATGGAACAATGATAAGACATGTTAGGCAGTGATCCAATGACCCTTATTCAAAAATTAAATGTCCCTTTGATGACATGAAAGTTGTTGTGAGACACCACTAATGCACTAGAGCTGAGTATATTGAAACAAATCTTAAGAAGATTGAAACAATTAAGAAACCACGAAGAATGAAGGCAGGGCATGGCAAAAAATAGTGATTCTAGAACTAGAGAAGATATCCAAGTAAGTACTCTGAACTCGGCTTAACAATTTTGTAGAATACATGAACTGGTTTGAATTATAATCACAAAAGTAGGGTTCTTTCTTATACAAAAGTTTACATCATGGAAAATGTGACCAAAAACCCTAAGGGTAAGAGACAGAGACCAGAAGAAAGACATTTAAACAAGGATCTAATAGATCAATTCCCAAGTTCAGGACAGAGGTCTACAAGAAATGCCCAATTAAACCCCCAAGCTAAGAAATTGGAGGACATAAACAAACAAATAGGGGACACATGGACCCCAATAAGGGGGTATGATCTATTTCTGTATCACTATAGGAAAATGCATAGGCACAAAATCGTCTCCAACCCATGGAGACTGAACCTGGAAAAATTGGTAGTACCAAATGTGTTCGTCAATGTGGAGTTATTAAAAGCTTTGGCTAGGAAATACAATCCATAGACTCATATGATTGAGTTAAAAGATGGGTCTAGTTTCATCCCTATGACCAAGAACTATATATATATATGGTGTTTCAATTGGACACTAGCTTTGATATGAAATTTAGAATTAGAGACGTGTTAAATGAATATTACAATCTAAGCAATAGTTATAAGAGATGGAGGCTACCCCTACATAGGCCCTGAGATGAAGGGAATAGGCTCAGAGTATTCTCATGGGTTGAGGATCCCCTCTATTTTGTATATTTGTTTGAGGAGTATTTTAGACATACCTACTATTTTGTCTACCAAGTGCTTGGCTTGAATGCCCCTCTGTTTATAGAAGTTGACCAATGGTCCTAACCATAGATGTGCAAAGCCAAGATGCATGGTCTCTGGACTATGCTGAATACCTTGCTAATGATCTTCACAATGATTTGGTTTCTATAAAGAATGGAGGTGGTAAATTCATGCATTACTCTTTGTTCATGCATCTTATTTTGTATGAGGGACATAATATGTGCATATGGGATGAATGTTTGAGAGTAAGATACTTGGATAGGGATGGAAACATCAAACCTATATAGATGTGGACAACTATCTAGGATAGGAGATGTGAAAGATCCCATTATCTATATTTCAAAGAGTATTTTGTGAAGCCTTTGTATAATTTGTTGGGCTATCCATGTGAATACAACTTATCCATAGGAGTATAGAAATTTTTGATGCCAAAAGACAAGGATGAAAATGGAAAAATTGATCACAACTGGGGTGATTGGTATGCTTATAGTGATTGCACAAAAATTAGAGTCTTTGGGTATGAGGGAACACCATTCTTGCTATGAAAAATTTGTCCTGATATAATTGCCTATTTAGAAATTGTAAGGAAATTAGCTTACTCTGACTTTATGCATCTTAAAAGTTACAATAAGCAGTCTTTGATGCCTGGTACTTTGTGTTTTGGAGATTTCACAATTGTTTTAGAGAAAGGATATGAATTAATTTATAAAAGGTTCGAACATTACAGAATGCCAAGAGGAAATGCAAGAGAGTTTTGATCCTGAGCATTTTATAAACAGTGTCAAAGTTAGTAAAAAATTAAAAGGATATAATCATGTGCTCTATGTGGATGATGATTTGATCATAAATGATGAGAATTGTGCAGTTGAAAAAAGAAATATGTATCACAGAACAATGTTGGTAGAGGCTTGGAGTATAGCCAATAATCCCACATACAAAGGATCTTTTTCTTGATATTGATGATCCTATTAAGAGGATAAATACATTAGTTGCACATGCAGCAGTATTGACTTGGGATGTTCCCCCTTGGGTATTTGAAAAGAGAAGTAGGAACATTAGGGAAACACAAGCTGACTATGAAGTTCCTCTGTGTGACCTTTCCCCTCAGCCTACTCCAGACATTAGTTTCTCTGTTGACACCAGTATTGTAGAGCAAGAAGAATTTGATAGTGGATATGAGGATGTACAGATATCTTAGCCAATGATTGAGAAGTATGAGCCTGTCATGCCCACATTTCACATGCAGTCACAACACGCAAACATGCATGTCATGTCCACATGTGACATGTGGTCATGATACGAACTATCAAAAATTTTCCCCTTACTACTCTGAATTCCCCCTCGCACACATAAGCGTGCCCGGTGGCGTACGTTTAAGGCATCAACGATGATGTTGTTTACGGAATATTTCACACATGTGTACAATCACAATGCTGGACTTACTATTTGCTTGATGACATTCACTACATTTACGTCAGTTTTAATTTCAGCATTAAAATTCACTTGATAATTAGTTAGCCTCTAATTGGTTTTCCCAGTCTATTTCCATATTGACATGCAATAACTCCTCTATTATAATTGTTTATTTATTTATTAATTTATTTATTATGTTTCAATTCCTTGGTATATCATTTTGGAATTAATAAACTCCGAACTCACGAATCATTTTTCTGATCAAACTATTTTAAATATATAATTTGACGTTCAATAAAATTGATCCATTATTCCTTTTGTAAAAACGATTTTAAATATAGATATTTCCAAATCTCCCTCTCACAATTTGTTTAAATGAAAAAGTACAAATGATTAATTATATATTTACATACTTAAATACATTACATTTATTTATTTATATACTTATATATATATATATATATAAATATAAATATTCTCAACAATATATCCATTTATGTATATATATATAGACATATACATATACATATATAAACATAAATATAAATATAACTAATTAGGTAAATTTTCTTATATAAATGAACCTCACATTTATTAACAATCAGTATATATAAATATATATATACACACATTTGTATATATATATATACATTTATATATATGTTATTGTTTATATAACATTTTAGGTTATGCTCCACTCAAATAATTGAGGGTATTGTTATATAATAAACCTCATGTTATTGAGGAATGAGCAACCCTAATTTCTTGTGTTTCTTTTGATGTGTCTCAGGGTAAGGTGGAGCGGCGGCGGCAATGGAGGTCCGACAGCGGAGAAGGGGTCATAGGCCAGCGGAGGGCAAGGTTATGGAGGTGGCTACAGTGGCCAGTGGTGGGGAGGGACGAAGACAGCGGAGGAGAGGCATGGGGTGGCCGCAAGGAGTGGTGGACGGAGATTGTTTCGTGGGCCGCGAAGGCCTATGGTGGCTTGCAGAAGTTGTGTCGTGGCGGGGGTGTGGGGAGGGGCGGAGCCCCACCCACATCCCACGAAGTGGGATGTGGGTGGGGCTCCGCCCCTCCCCACACCCTCTTCTTGCTTTAGGATTCGGTGAGGGTTTAAACCCCCACCATTATTCATATTAAGTTCTGACTGTGTAATCTATGATGACTGTGAACTTCTTTCTCCCTTGCATTTGCTGTTTCGTAAATTTTTAAATAAAAATAAATATGTATATATATAATTTTAGCATAAGATCATAATTTTAATTACAATTAAATATATATATATATATTTTTAGCATAAGATCTTCACAATGTGTAATTTTCTCAGATTCTCAATTTATTTATATATACCTATAAATATTTATATATATATATATATAAATATATATATATATATATATATATATATATATATTTATCTATATATATATATATATATATATATATTTATAAGTCATAGGAACTATACAAATTCATAATTTTCTTCAGTATTTCAGTTTATAAATTTAACAAATACTTGAAATAAAATAGAAATAAATATAAATTTAAATATACAATTGTCAATTAAAATTCATCTTTTCACATGTACTTCCCAATGCAATATAAAGAAGAAATTATGGTTAAGAATAAATACAGCATAATTATTAAATCCTTCACTTCAAAAATTCATTATAGCAAACATGTAAATCGTTTTCTGAAGAATTTTTATTGTATAATTAAATCAAATCTTAATTCTTTTCCAAAGACAAATTTACTTCCTATATAATTATTTGAATGTAATATTTTCACTAAACCATACAATGGATAAATATTTACAACTTTACAAGTTTGTTATACAAGTATAAAACAACTGTAAAAATACACAACTCTCAAACACTTTAAGGGAGGAATTACTCTCTTCCCCGAAATAAAAAATTTTACAAATTTAGAGGGAGTAAATCTCTCCTCACAAAAAAAACTTATCCAAGATGAAACTTTAAGAGACCAAGCTCTCTTTACAAGTAAGGGAAATAGAACATTTTCTCTAAACAAGGAAACTCCTCCAATCCTTTCAACATGCTCCAAGAGAAATCTGCAGGACAACAAGGAAGGAATGCACCACACAACTAGCTCTCCTCCCTACCGTAGACCCGCAAGAGGGTCACCCCCGAGCTAGGGAGATCATCCACACACCCAAGGAAGAATAGTCCAATAACACATCACAACATTGATTCACAACAATAGAAGCAAACAACACACAAACACCCATGGATTTACTCACAACACGAAAACTCAACTAAGGTGAGTTTGAAGAGGGTAGGGAAGTAGACTCACTCAACTCAAGGGTGTCATTCTTCTCAACATTTTATCACAGCTTTTCTCATGGCCTCAAGCCAACAAAATTAACTTTTCTCATGGCCTCAAACCAACCAAATAATCAAAATCTCAAGGATATCACAATTAGGCTCTCAAGCCTTATAACCATTTTCTTAAAAATCACAAAAATGCCCTCAAGGCTTCCATTTTCCAAAAACAAGAATGTACCCGAGGAGGTTCACACCTCCCCTACCCCATACATGATGAGCATTGTCTTCCAAGTGGAAGAAGCTCTTTCAACACCCAATAAATTCCCCACAATAACAGAAAAACCACATAGACAACATTTGCATAACAACATTCATCAACAAGTAACAGAAAATACAAGGGTGAGAAAACTTGCTCACTAACCTTAACAAGCCCTATTATGGATGTAGTTGATGAAGAGCTCCACACTTAGTCCCTTCTCCCCTTCTTCTTTCTCCCAAAATAATCCAACCCCCTTCCACTCTTCCTCCTCTCCTTTTTAAAACTAATTCCCCAAATTCTTATCCCCAAGTGGCATTAAAAAACTAACCCCACTCCTTATCCACTATCCCTAGTGGAATTAAAACAAATAACCCCACTCATGAGGTCCCCCACCATAGTCCTTTTCCAACACATGGAGGAAAAAATAAAATAAGTAAAATAAAATTAAAGAGGGAGTGGATGACACACCACACCTCTTTATGGGGGACTCCCACCAAAAGTGAGGAACAAAAAGACAAACTACTCCATTATTGGTGGATCATGGAGTCATTCCATGACTTGGAAATAGGCTTGAGTGTTGGTTCCACTCATCCTATTTTCTCCATACCTCCAAATTCGTCACTTAACTTCACTGTGAAGTTAAGGTGACCATATGGAGGTCATCCCAAGGTTATCCTAGTCAAAAGGATCCCTAGACCCATGGGGTATAACCCAGGGTTGATTTTAACCTAGTTAGGACACCTAGGGTCAAGTTAAAACACAAGTAAAGGGTCTCAAAATTTTAAAATTCAAAAATAAAATTCCAAACAACAATTCTTACAACACATATCATAATTCACTTTTACAAGAGGGTAGACCGTAATTCCCTTTGACCTCATGCAAGACAACATTATAACATTACAACATTTCACCAAACACGGAGTTGATCTTAGTTCCTCGTGGGACTAGATCGGCTTCACAAGGGATACAACGTAGGGTGTAGAATGATCTCCTGTATTTGTGGTTTCGTTAGCAATACCTGCACACTCAATCTTGAAGTTAATAACACATAAAAATATCATAGCCGAAGTAAATTAAATACATGCATTCCTAAACATTCTACCATATAAACATACTAAAATCACATTAAAGTTCCCTTTCTAATATTATGCACTCATTATTCTCTTAAAAGCAAACATCTATCTATCATTGCACAATTTGTTTCCTTAAAAATACATTAGGTTTAACAATCAAGATTCCAGGATCAACAGTCCCCCAACATAAGAGTAATAGCAATAGTACTATAAATAGTCTCATGAACAGAAGTGAAAAAGGTTGTCCTCACATCCTCCCCCCTAAGACTATACTTCCTCCTGGAAGTCGTCAAAGAGGTGAGGGTAAAGGGTCTTCAGTCTCGTTGCATCTTCCCATGTTGCAGTGACCTCGTCATACATATCCCACTAGACCCTAACCTGGTCCAGCTCTTGACCTCAAAGGCCCAACGTTCAATGAGATAATATGCGTATTGGCTCCAAAGCCACCTGTCCGTCTACCTCTACCTGAAGAGTACTCCAATCCAATACGTGAGATAAGTCAGATATATAATGACGTAAAACTGAAACATGAAAGACATCGTGGATACATGACAGGCTAGGTGGCAAGGCTAAATGATAGGCTACAAGTCCTATCCTCTCCAAAATCTCAAAAGGTCCTACAAACCGAGGTGCGAGCTTAGAGCCTTTTTCGTAACGGATTGGACTCTTGTGCAGTCGTACTCTCAAGAATACCTTGTCACCCACTGAGAAGCTTCGATCTGTCCTCTTCGCATCGGCATACTTCTTCTATCTATCTTGTGCCTCCTGAAGTCTCTGTCTAATCAATGTGAGTTGTTGCTCCATATCTTGAACTATTTCAGGACCAATGGCAACTTGGTCCTCTAACCAATCCCAACTCAAAGGTGTCTTGCATGGTCTGTCGTATACAGCCTGGTAAGGAGGCATACCCAATGAGCTGTGATGCCCATTATTGTAGGTGAACTCAACTAGATACAGATACTCCTCCCATCTAGACTAATGGTCCATAACATATGTACGAAGCATGTCCTCTAACACCTGATTAACTCTTTCTGTCTGTCCATCGGTCTCAGGATGGTAAGCGGAACTGAAGTTGAGCTATGTGCCCAACGCCTGATGTAAGGCTCTCCAAAATGATGAGGTGAATATGGAGTCTCTGTCAGATATGATGTGGCGAGGTACTCCATGAAGTCTGACAATCTAATCTAAAAACACTCTCGCCACCGATGGTGCATTGTACGTTGTGCGTACCGGTGAAAAATGTGCCACCTTGGTCAATTTGTCAACTATCACCATGATGGCATCATGGCGTCGCGATGACATAGGTAGACCAACGATAAAGTCCATGGAAATGGTGTCCCATTTCCTCTCAAGTATCTCATGAGGGTACAAAAGTCCTACTAGATGCTGATGCTCGGCCTTGACCCTCTGACACTCAAGGCATCGAGCAACATACTCTGCAATGTCGTGTCTCATCCCAGCCCAATGATATAACTGCTGCAAATCCGCATGCATCTTCTTCACTCCTGGATGAGCTGCATAGGGTGCTCTATGAGCCTCAGAAAGTATCACTGTACATAGTTCACCTGCATGGGGTACATAGATGTACTGCTGATGTCTAAGCAACCCATTCGACTCAAGGGAGTATCCTACAAATTTCCCTTTAAGAGCCTTCTGATTCTGGATTTCCTGTTGCACCTCAAGAAACCACTCGTCCTTAGGCAGATGCTATAGAATACGCTCTCTCAAATCCACCTTCAATGTCAGGGTCAGGATTTCATGGCACCTTTGACTCAAAGCGTCAGCGACCACGTTCTCCTTTCCTTTGATGTAGTGGACATCAAAGTTGCACTCACATATGAAGTCCATCCAACGCCCCTGGTGGGCATTCAAATTGGGCTAAGTGAAAATGTATTGTAAGCTATGATGATCCGAATGGAGCTCAAAACGTCAGCCTAAGAGGAAGTGTCTCCAACGAACAAGAGCATGAATAACTGCTGCGAGCTCTAAATCGTGAGTAGGGTAATTTAGCTCATGTGTTTTAAGTTTACGTGATTCATAAGCAATCGCTCTACCACCTTGCATAAGCACATCTCCCAATCCATCTAATGATGTATCCGTGCAAACAACAAACTCTTCTGCCGGATCAGGAATAACTAATATGGGAGCGCTGGTAAGACGTTCCTTGAGGATCCCAAAGGCCTTCTCACACTGCTCGGTCCAAGTGAAACCTTTCCCTTTTCGCTGAAGGGAAGTGATAGGGTGTGCTATCCTGGAGAAACCCTCGACAAACCTACGGTAATAACTGGTTAACCCCATAAAGCTCCTGACTTTTGTTACACTAGTGGGTGCTGGTTAACCCTCTTCTTGCTTTAGGATTTGGTGGGGGTTTATACCCCCACCATTATTCATATTAAGTTCCGACTGTGTAATCTATGATGACTGTGAACTTCTTTCTCCCTTGCATTTGCTATTTCGTAAATTTTTAAATAAAAATAAATAAATATATATATATATATATATATATATATATCTATATATATATATATATATATATATATATATATATATATATATATATATATATTTAGCATAAGATCTTCACAATGTGTAATTTTTTCAGATTCTCAGTTTATTTATATATACCTATAAATATTTATATATATATATATATATATATATTTTTTTATATGTCATAGGAACTATACAAATTCATAATTTTCTTTAGTATTTCAGTTTATAAATTTAACAAATACTTGAAATAAAACAAAAATAAATATAAATTTAAATATACAATTGTCAGTTAAAATTCATCTTTTCACATGTACTTTCCAATGCAATATAAAGAAGAAATTATGGTTAAGAATAAATACAGGATAATTATTAAATCCTTCACTTCAAAATTCATTATAGCAGACATGTAAATCATTTTCTGAAGAATTTTTATTGCATAATTAAATCAAATCTTAATTCTTTTCCAAAGACAAATTTACTTCCTATATAATTATTTGAATGTAATATTTTCACTAAACCATAGAATGGATAAATATTTACAACTTTACAAGTTTGTTATACAAGTATAAAACAACTGTAAAAATACATAGCTCTCAAACACTTTAAGGGAGGAATTACTCTCTTCCCCCAAATAACAAATTTTACAAATTCAGAGGGAGTAAATCTCTCCTAAAAAAAAAAAACTTATCCAAGATGAAACTTTATGTATGGATAAATATTTACAACTTTACAAGTTTGTTATACAAGTATAAAACAACTGTAAAAATACACAACTCTCAAACACTTTAAGGGAGGAATTACTCTCTTCCCCCAAATAACAAATTTTACAAATTCAGAGGGAGTAAATCTCTCCTAAAAAAAAACTTATTCAAGATGAAACTTTAAGAGACCAAGCTCTCTTTACAAGTAAGGGAAATAGAACATTTTCTCTAAACAAGGAAACTCCTCCAATCCTTTCAACATGCTCCAAGAGAAACCTGCAGGACAACAAGGAAGGAATACACCACACAACTAGCTCTCCTCCCTACCATAGACCCGCAAGAGGGTCACCCCCGAGCTAGGGAGATCATCCACACACCCAGGGAAGAATAGTCCAATAAGACTTCACAACATTGATTCACAACAATAGAAGCAAACAACACACAAACACCCATGGATTTACTCACAACATGAAAACTCAACTAAGGTGAGTTTGAAGAGGGTAGGGAAGTAGACTCACTCAACTCAAGGGTGTCATTCTTCTCAACATTTTATCACAGCTTTTCTCATGGCCTCAAGCCAACAAAATTAACTTTTCTCATGGCCTCAAGCCAACCAAATAATCAAAATCCCAGGGATATCACAATTAGGCTCTCAAGCCTTATAACCATTTGCTCAAAAATCACAAAAATGCCCTCAAGGCTTCCATTTTCCAAGAACAAGAATGTACCCGAGGAGGTTCACACCTCCCCTACCCCATACATGATGAGCATTGTCTTCCAAGTGGAAGAAGCTCTTTCAACACCCAATAAATTCCCCACAATAACAGAAAAACCACATAGACAACATTTGCATAACAACATTCATCAACAAGTAACAGAAAATACAAGGGTGAGAAAACTTGCTCACTAAACTTAACAAGCCCTATTATGGATGTAGTTGATGAAGAGCTCCACACTTAGTCCCTTCTCCCCTTCTTCTTTCTCCCAAAATAATCCAACCCCCTTCCACTCTTCCTCCTCTCCTTTTTAAAACTAATTCCCCAAATTCTTATCCTCAAGTGGCATTAAAAATCTAACCCCACTCCTTATCCACTATCCCTAGTGGAATTAAATCAAATAACCCCACTCATGAGGTCCCCCACCATAGTCCTTTTCCAACACATGGAGGAAAAAATAAAATAAATAAAATAAAATTAAAGAGGGAGTGGATGACACACCACACCTCTTTATGGGGGACTCCCACCAAAACTGAGGGACAAAAAGACAAACCAGTCCATTATTGGTGGATCATGGAGTCATTCCATGACTTGGAAATAGGCTTGGGTGTTGGTTCCACTCATCCTATTTTCCCCATACCTCCAAATTCGTCACTTAACTTCATTGTGAAGTTAAGATGACCATATGGAGGTTATCCCAAGGTTATCCTAGTCAAAAGGATCCCTAGACCCATGGGGTATAACCTAGGGTTGATTTTAACCTAGTTAGGACACCCAGGGTCAAGTTAAAACACAAGTAAAGGGTCTCAAAAATTTAAAATTTAAAAATGAAATTTCAAACAACAATTCTTACAACACATATCATAATTCACTTTTACAAGAGGGTAGACCTAATTCCCTTTGACCTCATGCAAGACAACATTATAACATTACAACATTTCACCCAACACGGAGTTGATCTTAGTTCTTTGTGGGACTAGATCAGCTTCACAAGGGATACAACATAGGGTGTGGAATGATCTCCTGTATTTGTGGTTTTATTAGCAATACCTGCACACTCAATCTTGAAGTTAATAACACATAAAAATATCATAGCTGAAGCAAATTAAATACATGCATTCCTAAACATTCTACCATATAAACATACTGAAATCACATTAAAGTTCCCTTTCTAATATTATCCACTCATTATTCTCTTAAAAGCAAACATCTATCTATCATTGCACAATTTGTTTCCTTAAAAATCAATTAGGTTTAACAATCAAGATTCTAGGATCAACAGTCCCCCAACATAAGAGTAATAGCAATAGTACTGTAAATAGTCTCATGAACAGAAGTGAAAAAGGTAGGCCTCACAGAGCCCCCTATGGAAAGAGAAGTGGTCATGATGGAAGCCCCTGATGAACTCTTGGATGATATCAGGCATAGTGCAAGCAAACACTTTGTTTCTAATAATGATTTTGTCAAAACTCCTAAGTTCAAAGATTTCTTGTATGAATATAAGGGTAAATAGGCTAGGAAAAAAAATAAATATCACTCCTGAACTAGAAGCTGAGGCTTTTGTTATGTCAGAAAAAGTAATCTTGGGGGGTTTTTCCTATAAAGGTTTAGCTCCCGAGTCCTGTAATTGCATTTAGAGCATCTTGCATGTTATTTCTGACCCCTGATGAGAAAACCCTTGGGTCTTGTGACAAATAGGACCTAGGGGGCTACACTTTAATGAATTCTGAGCAAAAATGGAAGGGTGGACTTGGGCACTAGCGCCCTAGTCCAGTCCTATTTTGGGCCTACCCTAATTTCAAATGTCAGTTTAGTGACTGTTAATTAGGTCCTATGCCAACATCTAAAGTTTGAATTACAAAATTCTTAGTGGGAATCTTTGTAGTTGCATATATAAGCATGATTAGGTTTCATTTGCAAACTAGATGGACTTCATGTGTACTTGTGATCATATAGCATTTAAAATATTCATTGTGTTACAGAGTAGAGCATTGTTATTGTGTTTGTATTTGCAGATTTGGCATCCATCTCCTTATGGCATGAAGAGCATCTTCCTTCCATGAGATCTTCACTCCAAGGTGATATCAATTGCATTTTCAATCATTTATCATTTAGATTTTTGCCTTTATCCTATCAGGATACGCACTCTCATCTAACAAAAGTGTTTGAAAGACTTGAATGTCTCTCTGGGGCTTGACCGAGGCAAACCTCTAAACACCACAAGCCCCTCCCACACTCCTTGTGATTGCAAGTTACAGGTGTCAAGTCCCATGGAGTGGAGTTGTAGGAAGGAAGAGCAGACATCAAGGATTCAGGATCCAGAAAGAAGCAAGACACTGGAGCTTTTCCTAGATTAGGACGCTAGTCCTCATGTCCTCCGTAGTTGAATTCCCAGAAATGGAAGTTGCAGTATAGACCAATGTCGGAAGGAGATCAGGATTCCACAAAGAAACAAGTACCTTGGACTTGGGCGCTAGTCCCCGTGTCCCCAACTTTTTTGCCTTCCAAACTTCAAAAAATAGTAAGTTAAATATCTCTGTCCTTTACCTCAGTTTGAAAGGATTTCTCGTAATTTTATAATTTGCTTACTAATTTACGTAATTAGGGTTTCTAAGCACAATTGAGCATTAGATAGAGACATTGTTTGACACATCCAAGAATCCATAGCTTCCCAAGTGATAGACCAACTTGATAGGTGATTTTTCTCTCTTAGTGGAGATTCAACTTGGTTGATAAGACCTTGGAATGTTTGGTGTGAAAGGAGGATTGAACATAAACCAATAAAATAAGAAATAAACCCCCAACCTCTTTTTACTACTAAACATTTTGGTGAACCCATGTTTTTGGACTTTTTGGCACCTTGTTGAGTGGTGTTTTATATATTTGCATTCATTCATCTTATTGCATTCAAAAAATTACAAAAAAAAATTAAAAAATTAAAAAAATTTGAAAAAATTAGCATTTTAGGCTAGCATTTTAGTATAGTTTGAATTATTTGGCATTTAGTTTCATTAAATTTCTATCATTTTCATTATATCTAATTTAAATTTTATAAATTCACCATTTAGAATACATTTGCATTGTATTTTTGTGATTAATTTGACAAAAATTGCTTGAAATTGTGCATCTTTCATGAAAACCTAGTTTTGCATTAGCTAGGGTTTGTAGTCAAAATCATGTTTCAGATTTTTATACCATTTTCAAACACTAATTAGGACTGATTTCTAATAGTAGTGTTGCATTATAGTGGTCTTCTTGCAAAATCTCATGCCTAGGGTTTGAAATCCTTGCATTTTCACTAGATTTGGCCTTATCATCTCTCTAGATTTACACCACAAGCATGTTGTAAGGGATTTTCCTACATTAATTGGTTGTTACTAGGGTTAGTATCTTCTTCCCCTCATCATATTCCTTACAACACCCTTTCTACTAGGCGTTTGCATTGAAAATTTGTGAAAATTGCATATTTTAGCTATATTTTCACTAGGGTTTGACCTTGAGTGGCACTATAAGCATGTTGTGATGGATTTTTTGGAATTAGGTTTCTGTTATTACTGTTATAATTTTATTTCCATCATAATTTTCCTCACAACACCCTTTTTCATACTCTTTTGCATTGAGATTTGGTGAAAATTTGTATATTTTGGCCTATTTTCACTAGGTTTTGACTTATCGACTCTCTAGAATTTCTTCAAAAGAATGTTGTGAAAGATATTTCTATACTATTGTACTTTTATTAGGCATATTATTCACTTTCCCTCTTGAAAATTTTCACAACACCTTCTCTCTTAGTGATTTGCATTGAAAAAAGTTAAAAAATCAAGCATTTTAGGTTATTTTCATACATACTTTTGCATTTGTTCTTGCATAAGTCTTTGAAACCTTTTGAAATATGATTTAGAATTAATTGCAAAACATACACATGGATTATCAACACAACAATAATTCTAGGCTTCCTCCTAGGCCACATTTGAAAATACGAGCATATGAACTTGAAATAACATTTACACCTCATGACAAAGAAATGGTAGATACTGAAGGGCCTCTTTACATTACAATGAAAATAATGGAAATACCTATGCATGGAACACTCATAGACCCTAATTACATGACTAATGTGGTTACAGAAGAGTTCCTTCTTAAACATGATTTGGCACAAAACTAATATGACCCGTCAAATTTGAGTTTTAAAATGCATAATGGATCTTTGATGAAAACATTTAGATTGGTAAAACTGTTAGTCTCAGTTTATGACAAAGCCATGGATCAGTTATTTGATGTCATCCCCTTATCTGACCTCTTTCATGTAAAACTAGGACACCCATGGCTTAAGGCTATGAATGTCATCCCTTCAACTATTCATAAATGCCTAAAATTCCCTTTGCATGGAGAGATCCGTACTGTCCGTTGTAACACATACCAACCTTCGACTAAGAGCAAGAATTTCACCCTTGATTACTTTTGGCCACAACCTGAAACAAAACTTGAGCCATGAAGAGACCAATCCTTCCTAAATAATAGATGATACAAAGAAAAACAACTAGCTAGAGTGGCCAGGCCTCCTTTACAAACAATGAGGGATGAACAACGTGTGTTTCAGGATCCCCTTAGAGCAAAAGGAAAATGAACAAAAGACTGCTATGGATATGATGAGATAATTGGAGTGATAGATGTGGATAAGGAGAAGTTTCATAACTCACCTAATCCATGGAGAGATGGTATCTACACTGAGGTTCCTCCTTTGACATCCTTACAAGGATCGGGAGGCTTTCATAGACAACAAAACATTCCACCAAGAACAATGAAATTTGAACATGGCACTTCCTCCTCTAATGTGCAAAACTCTATGAAAAATCATGATGATTCCTTTGAAGAAATAAGTAGTAAAACAAGAAGGAATAGACAAGCAAAAGAAAGGAGGAGGAGAAAAAAAGCTTTTTCCCAACGATTTTCCACTCAACAAGAAAACATTCAACCTAACATTGAAACAAACATATAAAACCTCAACACTAAATAATTGGAAGATAAGAACAAAAGTTGGGCTATGGTTCCTTACACACCTCTTTCCTCTAGCATCTGAGATTGGGAAGAGGATGATTTTCTTGATGAAAACCCTTAGTTTGGTTGTCCCTATAGGTAAGTATTTCTAACCCTTTACCTCTGTGATGTGTTTCCCCTGTGATGTGTTATGCGTTGTTTAGGCCTCCTAGGATGACCCTTGATACTCTCGTAAGGTCAAGGATACTAGGAGACCGCCTCTATTGTGACCCTTCTTCTATTTGTATCATCATTCTTCTATATTGATTCTCTTCTATTTTCATTACTGTGTTGTGTCTTATGGACATAGCATTGCGGTTAGTGACTTGGGGGCACCCTCCTTCATGACTGTCCCTAAGGCACTTGTTTCTCCTCTCTTACTTCATTGTTTCCCTTCCTCTAGTGGTTCTATCTAGTGGGCGGATGATGAAAAACATATTATACTTATGCGGACCTAGTGTCCCTTTAGCAAGTAATAAAAAAATGGATCTAGTCCATACATGACGACATGGTTGTTATATATTATCCGACGCTTGGCTAGTAGAATCACTCCATGTGATATTGATGTTGTCTTATTGCACTTACAAAACATAACAATACTATTGCTCCGTGCACTTTGTCTATCTTGAATCTTGCATTCCTCATTTCTTTATGTGATTAATCATATGCATTTATTGTTTATCATGATTATATGGACACTAACACTTTTCTTGTAGGAATATGTTTGTGGGAACATTTGACAATCGTAAAGTACATGTCACCTCCGGGGGGCATGGGATTTGCGAGAGCTTGTGTTCCCTTGTGTGTTTTCTTCCTACCCTAATGTTCTTGATATCAGTACAAGACATCAACCATCTTAAGGTGGGGGCATATATAAGGTAAGCTGTCTATTGTAGAATGCTAGCAATGTGTGTTTGTGAATCTTGAATCTATTGCAATCACTTAAGCCCTCTACCTAGAGGCGGGATATCGTGCATATCCTTTTTTATCTTAAGCCCTCCATGCAAGGTGGGGATGGTGTATTTCTCAAGGAGATTGCACAATCCTATCATTTTCAGAAGTCCTCCGACCAGGCGGGGAGTGGTTCTATTACTAACCTAACCCTTAAGCATGTCTTCGACGATTGTTGTGGCAAAGTCTAATCATTGGTGCATGCCTGTAATGTGCTTGAGATGGTGCTGAACCTAGAAATAGGTACACTCCATTACTTATCTATCATGTTTTCTCCATGTCTTCCATGTGTGTGTGTATGGTGCGTTTGTTCCCAAGCATAGTCTAAAGACCGGTGGCAATGAGTCCTTCCTAGGCTTTGAGATTTGTTTGGTTTGCTTGATTTGTATGACATGTTTGTTCTCAAGTGCAATCTAAAGACTAGTGGCAATGAGTCCCTCCTGCACTCTAAGACTTGTTTTGTGTGTTTGTTGCCCCATGTGCAGTCTAAAGACTGGTGGTGATGAGTCCCTCCTATATTTTGGGTTGTGTGTTTACTTTCATTGGACTTGCATTCTGCTTTTCATAAATGAGAAAAAGAAAATATATATATATATATATAATCACTGCATTCACTATGTTTTGTGTGTCTTCAATGCTGTCTTCTCTGTGTTTTGCATGTCTGTTATTCATGTCTTCAATGTGTTTGGAATGTCTTCCCCGTGCTTGGTGTGTTTGCTGTGTTTGTTCACTGTACTTTAATGCATGTATTGGCCTTGCATTTATACATACATTAAAGTGGGGGCTAAATGTTATGTCAAAAAAAGTAATCTTGGGAGCTTTTTTCTATTAAGGTTTAGCTCCCAGGTCCTGTAATTGCATTTAGATCATCTTGCATGTTATGTCTAACTCCCGATGAGAAAACCCTTGGGTCTTGTGACAAATAGGACCTAGGGGGATGCACTTTAATGAATTCTAAGCAAAAATGGCAAGGTGGAATTGGGCGTTAGCGCCCTAGTCCAGCCCAATTTTGGGTTTGCCCTAATTTCAAATGTTAGTTTAGTGACAATTAATTAGGTCCTATGCCGACATCTAAAGTTTGAATTATGAAATTCTTAGCGGGAATCTTTGTAGTTGCATATATAAGCATGATTAGGTTTCATTTGCAAACTAGATGGATTTCATGTGTACTTGTGATCATATAGCATTCAAAATATTCATTGTGTTGCAGAGTAGAGCATTTTTATTGTGTTTGTATTTGCAGATTTGGCATCCATTTCCTCATGGCATGATGAGCATTTTCCTTCCATGAGATCTTCACTACAAGGTGATATCAATTGTGTTTTCAAATTTATCATTTGGATTTTTGCCTCTATTCTGCCAGGATACGCACTCTCATCTGACAATGGCATTTGGAAGACTTGAATGTCTCTCTAGAGCTTGACTGAGGCAAGCCTCTAAACACCACAACCCCCTCCCACACTCCTTGTGATTGTAGGTTACAGGTGTCGAGTCCCGTGGAGTGGAGTTGCAGGAAGGAGTAACATACATCAAGGATTTAGGATCTAAAAAGAAGCATGACACTGGAACTTTTCCTAGACTAGGGCGCTAGTCCCCGTGTCCTCTATAGTTGAATTCTTGGAAATGGAAGTTGCAGTGTAGACCAGTGTCAGAAGGAGATCAGGATTCCACAAAGAAACAGGTACCTTGGACTTGGGCACTCGTCCCCATGTCCTTGACTTTTCTGCCTTCCAAACTTTGAAAAATAGTGAGTTAAATATCTCTGTCCATTATCTCAGTATGAAAGGATTTGCCATAATTTGATAATTTTCTTACTGATTTTCATAATTAGGGTTTCTAAGCACAATTGAGCATTAGATAGAGACATTGTTTGACACATCCAAGAATCCATAACTTCCCAAGTGATAGACCAACCTAATAGGTGATTGCTATCTCTTAGTGGAGATTCAACTTGGTTGATAAGCCCTTGGAATGTTTGTGTTAAAGGAGGATTGAACATAAACCAATAAAACAACAAATAAACCCCCAACCTCTTTTTACTACTAAACAGCTTTGAAGGAGTTGTAGGTAGAAATTGACAAGGAAATGCATACCATAACCCCAAAGAAGGGGAGAGCACTATTTGAAGAAGCAAGAGTCATGCTAGTCTCTGGGTGGTACATGACCTTAGCCATTGTGTTTGATAGTTTTCAGAGAAGTCAAGACAAAAAGGTGCAGCTAACTATTGAAGGGGTAGATAAAGTTTCTTCAGGGTTAGGTTATAATCCGAACAATGCTACTTTACTGATGTGGGATTTATACCCACCAAATAAGAAACCTCTAGTTATTGATGACCCAAATAAATCATTTGTCCATCTTTTGGTGCAAAGAGTTGAGGATACTAATCCCATGGAAACTGTTGACCTGAATGTAAATGTTGTGAGATTCACAAAGGCTCAGATGGAAATGCTAGTAAAGATGAATAAAATGTATATGGCCAAAAATAAGAGATTAAGACAAGAGATTGATAATTACAAAGATAGGTTGTCATCATTTCCAAGTAGTTATTTACCTTACTTGGAAGCTAACAAGAGAATAGTAGAAGCTAGAGATGACACTGCTTACTAGAAGAACAAAGTTGAGAAATTTCAAAAGCATTGTGATTAGTTAGATACATAACTAAAGTCTATCAAATATAAAATGGCTTTAGAATTAATTGAGAAGAGATTCGAGAAGATGTTGAAGAATGATAATAGGGTATGGTCCTTGCATAAGAGCACACATAATCCTATAAAGAACATAAAAGATTGCATCTCAAAATGTTGGAAAAGGAGGAGTTGATAGCCAAAAAAGATATTGATACACAGATGTTTAAGGATTATGATGAGCTTATCGACATACATGAAAGATTTAACACTTTGTTGACAGAGGACCTTGGTGATTTTGATCAACATTTGGATATGGCTTTCCCCAGTTTCTTTGATAATGAGGGAAATCTAAAAGAATGGGGTATTTGGGAAAATGAATTAGCTTAGTTGTTACCAATGGCTCTTGAGAAAGTTAATGATAAAGACAGGGTGATGGATAACACACACATACAATTAGAAAGGATTTTTACTCTACAATTCATTATGAAAGAAATAATCTCCACCACAGATACTTATGCTTCTCAAGAATATATTGATTATATTGCTAATATTAACCTATTCATTATACAACCAATATAAGGGGTCACGAAGCTCTACACCAGCCATGTCTACATCCTCAGATGATCAAAAAATGGAAGACAATGGTTAAGAAAGAAGATAAAGAAGCTAGAAAATCTGGAGAATTCTTTGACTCTCAATTTTGCCAATGCTAATTCAAGAATTTTGTATATTAAAACATGAAAGAGAAATCAATACATATTGTATCTAGAATAGTGAGCAAAGCACATTTAAAGTTTTACATCATTGGAGAGGAGAACCTTGCTAGGCCTGTGGTCACGTGTTCTCTATGCTGATTAATGGGCTCAGATCATGATCAATGCAGACGACCAAATTACTCTCTTTGTCTATTTCATAATTATGTTTCATAACAAACATTAGTTACCCAAAGAGGTGTATGTTATGAATAGTCACCTTGTTTTGGCCTGAAGCTTGTTCACTTCCCATATATGTAAAGGAAACCAAGGCCAAGTTTAGGATCATCATGATCACTAGACAAAAATCATCATACATACAATATTATTATTATATTTTCAGTCATACTTGCAGAACAAAATACAAAAACTTATATGAAATATTGAAATAATCTAATGGGCAAGAAGGTTTAATCAATGGATCTTTCTTTGGTGTTCAACTATTTTGTTGATATTCATTCTTATGAGTTATTTGGTTGTCTCCATATTGGTCTTTTCTAGTTATTGAAATCATTTTGATTTATCAAGGTACATGTGTTGTCTCTGTGTGGTACGCTTGATTGGTTTCTGTGAGAAGTTGATTTAAGTCCTTCTAAGTGATTTTTGTTTATTGGTCTCTACCCAGAGTTAAAATCCTTTAAATAAGTCATCTTAGTTGGTTTATTTCAAACTAGGATTAAAATCCTTTCAGGCAATCACAGTAATTGGAAAGATATCAATGGGATTAATAAGAAGAGTCTAATAACCAATAATCTTGCACATTTATACAAGGTATAAACATTCAAAAGTGCCAAGTAGTTAGAGTTAAGCCAAGTAGATAGGTCCACATATCACACAAATATTGACCCATTAGCCCAATAGGAATAGGCACTGATCATTTCAAGTCATAATCTTTTTAATCGGTTATTACTCTTTTATCTATTTCTCATTCATATGCCCACTAGGAAATAGATTAATGCAATCAAAGCTTAAATCTATTTAACTATTGAAGGTATACCCACCTAGGTCTAACAGAACCTAAAGTTCATGGGGTTCTCAACCATATTATTTAACCTCGTTTCGTTAGCCAAAAATGTTACGAAAGAGATTAGCATCCTCTTAAGGTTTATGACCTGCATTTTTGAGACCTAACAGAATTGATGACTCTACTAGGGACAAACATAAGAGAACCTAGTAGAAGACCATCATAATAGAGTCAAGAAATTAAAGAATCATAACTCTGCTGGTGGAGAAAAACCCAGAAGATAACATCATTCCTCTTTTGAAAAGAGGTGGTGACTCTAAACTAAATCCCAAATACATTATGTATTGAATATCACAGTCTCTTACAACATGGATGGTAGGAGATCCAAGACAGATGGTAAGAATTTGAATGATAAGTAATCTTCTCCACCTCCAAAGACCACTACTAGGAACAATGGAGGAACATTAAATCAGCTAGAAGGAACACAAAACAATAATTATAGTACTCAAGAAAATTCCTCAGAATAGCCTCTCATGACACATAATAGTTTCAATCTATTACAAGAATAAAAAATTAGTGAAGGATTTCCACTAAGGAGTTATTCCACCCAGCATGAACAAAATAGCTTGAATAGCATGCCCTTTCATTATGAAATTGACCCACAAAAGAAAATGGAATATGAGGCACAACTTGAGCAAGAAAGGATACAAATACAGAGGGATTATGACTATAGAATGACACTTCAATGGTCTATGGATCAGGATGCATGCACGAAGACTCATTCTAGTCCACCAAAAGACACACGAACTACTAAAGAAGTGAAGAAAGACTTACAAAATTGTAGGAAGAGCTCAACCTGGCCAAATTGGAGGAAGAAAGAACAAAACAAGAGTTGCAACAAATAGAAACCATAAATATAGCAAGTAACCCAAAATATATCACACCCCATAAGCAAGGTAAAAATGTCAGTACAAGCTGTAGACACCCAAAATTGTCCACTTGTCATAACGTTGCATCAATTAGACACCTTATTATTTTTCCCTAGGTATCCTTGTCACCAGCATAATCTATATCGTCACCTAATCTACCATTTTCCTCTAATAAATTAAATAAATATAACATTTATTTAATTTATCCCATCCAAATAAAATTTATTTATTTAATAATGCTAGGGGATGGGATAAATTAAATAAATATAACATTTATTTGATTTGTCCCATCCCCTAGCATTATTAAATAAAAAAATTTATTTATTTATTTAATTTCCCTTTCCTCTTAAATTAAATAAAATAAATATTTTATTTTATTTTAATTTATCATTTTATCCCCTTTCCTCTTAAAATAAATAAATAATTTTATTTATTTATTTTAATCCTGATATGCATCATAAATTAAATAATTTAATTATTTAATTATGATTTTTCCCACCTTCCATTTCTATCTTAACTCATCACTCAGCTCATTTCTTGCACTTTCTAATTATCTTCTCAACTCATCTCTTACACCTTACTAATTCCATCTCCCAAATCACTCACCTACTTTCCATGTTTCTCTCTCAAGTTGCACAAAGCAACTTTCCAATTTAATCATCACTCACCAAATTGGAAGGTTTATCCTTCCATTTTCTCATTTGTCTATAAAAAAACCCATTTTCATGCCATATGCATGGATGAATCTTGCATGCAACGTTACTCTGCCAAATTTTATCCTTATCATCCATCACCTACCTATCTTCTTCATTTCATCAATCTCAATCCCATCAAATCTCTATCATGGTTGTGCTGCAAAACACGAGAAATCAACAATCCACAATCAAACCAAGGAATCACTCAACCCATATGATATTATTTTAGTTTGCATGTCTTTATTTAATTTTGGGTTTGATTTCTTGGGTTTGGGTTGGATCTTGGTTTTGCATTTCATTGTGATCCTAGTCAAATTCTACCTGACACAAAATGGCATGCCCGGTGGCATTTTGTTTATGTTCCATGTTGGGTAGAATTTGACAAAGATCACAATGAAATGCAAAACCAAGATCCAACTCAAACCCAAAATGAAATAAAGACATGCAAACTAAAATAATATCATATGGGTTGAGTGATTCCTTGTTTGAAATCTAGGTTGCTCATGATCCGCAGCATGACGATGATAGAATGACGATTTGATAGGATAGAGATTGATAGAGGAAAATAGGTAGGTGATGGATGAGGCAGAATTTTGGCAGAGTAACGGTGCTTAGAAAATTCATCCATGCCAATGGCATGAAAATAGGTTTATTTATAGACAAATGAGAAAATGGAAGGATAAACCTTCCAATTTGGTGAGTGATGGTTGAATTAGAAAGTTGCTTTGTGCAACTTGAGAGAGAAACATGGAAGGTAGGTGAGTGATCTGGGAGATGGAATTAGTAAGGTGTAAGAGATGAGTTGAGAAGATAATTAGAAAGTGAGAAAAATGAGTCGAGTGATGAGTTAAGATAGAAATGGGAGGTGGGAAAAATCATAATTAAATTATTTAATTTATGATGCATGTCAGGATTAAAATAAATAAATAAAATTATTTATTTATTTTAAGAGGAAAGGGGATAAAATGATAAATTAAAATAAAATAAAATATTTATTTTATTTTATTTAAGAGGAAAGGGAAATTAAATAAATAAATAAAATTTATTTATTTAATAATGCTAGGGGATGGGATAAATTAAATAAATATTATATTTATTTAATTTATTAGAGGAAAATGGTAGATTAGGTGACAATATAGATTATGATGGTGATAAGGGTACCTAGGGAAAAATAATAAGGTGTCTAACTGATGCAATGTTATGACAAGTGGACAATTTTGGGTGTCTACACAAGAAATCCACAAGGATCAAATCAAAATGTAAGTGGTCCAAAGGTACCCTTTAATACATTAAGAAACCCCAACAATACATAGTATATACAACACAATGTTCCACCACAGAACCCTCAATCAAAAAATACTCGTACAACCTCTCAACACATGGCTAATATCTACCCACCTCCTGGTCAATAGTATACCCCACAAAATATGCAAAGTAATGTATACTCTCATCATAACCCCCTTCACCATAAATACCAACAAGGCCCTAAGTATCAGCATTACTAGCATAATCAAAATCCCCACCTACAAGGACCCTTGAATATAAATAGATACAGGAAACTAGATCTCTCTGGATATCAACTCTACCTAAATCCAATCAGCAATGACTTAAGGAATGTACTCCCACAATTTTTTGGGAATCATCCTACTTCTACTGAAGAACATATAAGAAATTTTGAGAAAGTCATGGACAGTTTTGATGTACAATATGAAGATATTCTTATGAAGTCATTCATGCTAACTCTAGTGGAAGATGCCATATATTGGTATAAGAATTTGCTTGATGCCTCGATCAGCTCTTTTGCAGATTTCAAAGACCAGTTTAAAGAACAGTATAGAAATCATTTTGATCCAAACTTTGTTGTGCATGAATTAACAGGCATACAAAAATACCAGAATGAATCAGTCATGGATTTCAATCAGAGGTTCTAAAAAATATACCATAAAATTTCACCTAAATTGAAACCCCCAGATGGTATGGCACTGGCTTTATACTTAAAAGCCTTTGATCCCAAAACTGGATATGAACTCTAAAATAGGGCACCTATTACCCTTGCAGAAGCCCAAAAGGCTGCTATGAATATTGAAAACAATAGAAGGGCTGCTAGGAAACTTGGAAAAGGGGAAAATATCAGAATCCCACAAAATCCTAATAACCATCAAACTAGGCAAGCAAACTATTATAGGAATGAGAGGCCTAGGTTACATGATATGCCTACAACATGAACTAGAAGGATGTGAGACCCGTGGATAAAAAACAAAAACAAAATTATAGTAAGGACACCCTTGATCCCTTAAAGAAACATGGGATGAACGTGGTAGAAAATAATCCATGGTGTTTAGCATGCAACTTACCACATTCACCTAAATACTATGTAGTGGCGCATTCCTTATAAGAGAATGAAACATCTTATGATTAGGACAGGTATGATCATACTATAAACATGTTAGGAAGGAGACCTCACCAAATTGATGAAGAATACTCATTCTTTGAAGAAGATGGGTTTGAATATGATGTGAATAATCAGAGATACAATGTTAACATGAGTCAATAGGAAATCTTTTCTAATCAAGAAGAAGATAATGAAAAAATTGCTTATATATCTAATGTAACGCCACAGTTCTAGTTAAAGAAACCAACTGAGGAAGAGAAGAGAGCTCTTACAATAGTTGTTGTGATGTAGGCTAAAAGTAATTACAATTTAAGGAACATAACCATCAATGCAAATCAAGGAACACCCAGAGGCCCATTCATCAAAGAGCCAAATCATAAAAGGGGTGCCCTGGATAACTAGAAGAAAGGAGAAACTCATAAAGATATACCAAAGGAAACAACAAAGGTTGAACAAAATAAGACAAAGGACAGTGGTAAGCAACAATTTGAGGAAAAGGGCTCCAACAAGATAGAAAAAATAGAGTAATTAGTTACCACTCCCACATTTGACATAGCACAAGCATTGTCTCATATAAAGATGTCAGTACCATTGCTAGAAATTATGAAAATAGATGAATATAGGGACAGTGCTCTCAAACCGATTTCAAATGTACCAAAAAATAGAAAAATTAGAACAAGAACAAAGAAATATTAGAAATCAAAATAAATAATATTGGACAAGAGATCATGAAAACACCTAAAATTTATCTTGGTGATACCCTGACAAAGAATCCCTCTCAGGTGGACCCATTTTATATTACACTATTGATTAACAACAAACTAGTAAGAAATTGTATGATTGACTCTGGAACAACAATAAACATCATACCAATAACTGTTATGAAAGAATTAGGCTTGTGGGTGGATACAACGTATGGTAAGTGCTATGCAACAGACAACAGGTCTAT
Organism: Cunninghamia lanceolata; assembly: GCA_027924645.1. Classification (NCBI taxonomy): domain Eukaryota; kingdom Viridiplantae; phylum Streptophyta; class Pinopsida; order Cupressales; family Cupressaceae; genus Cunninghamia; species Cunninghamia lanceolata. Next base: position 5,911,545 of record BSBN01001221.1, on the reverse strand, counting down.
CCCAATTGTTGGAATCATGAGGGATGTAGAATTGAAATTAGCCTCATGTCCTAAAGCCACTTACAGAATTGACATCACTGTAATATATACTCCACCATACTATGGTATGTTGTTATCCAGATAGTAGACTACTGCAGTAGGGGCAAATGTCCAATTGGACTTGTCATATGCAACAATACCAATAAAATGAAAAGAAATCAAGTTGTATAGAGAACCAAGATATGAAAATATTATAGAGCGTCTTGATCCAAACCAAATGAATTGTTTTTGTGATGTAGATCTTGGAAGTTTCAAAATTGAAAGATCCCAATGTTGCAAAATATAGAACCAATCAATAGAGAATCTCAGCTTGACGAATATGGTATATGGAAAACGTATTTTGATGGTGCCTGTAGTAAGTGTGGAAATGGAGTAGGGGTAGTATTTATCTCACCAACTGGTAAAACCTTCAAATACTCATTTTTATTAACATTTGAATGTACAAACAATATTGTAGAGTATGAGGCATTACTATCAGGTTTGCATATTTCCATAAGGTATGGGATCAAATTGCTAGCAGTATATGGAGACTCTAAACTAGTTGTTTCACATATTAGAGAAAAATATTCATCAAAAAACAATAGGTTAAAGCAATATAGGAATGTTGTATGGGACACTGTTGAACTCTTTGAAGCATTTTCTATAGATTGGGTAGAAAGATCCAAAAACATAATGGCAAACTTCTTGGCAAATGTAGCTCTGAAGAGAGATGATATTACACTAGTAGGAATAGTAGAGGTGGAGTTCAAAACTAGACCTATAGTTCCTAACAATATCTGCAATTGGCAAGTATTTAGTAGTGACGAAGATCTACTTAAATTTCTTCATTGTGTGGATCAATATGAATCTCAAGAGATAGACTTTAATGCATTTGTGGAGCAATTTGATGGCAAAGAAACTATCTTTGGGAAGGAGGTGGTACAACTAAACACAAATAAAATACCAAAAGGCCTGGTAGCCCTAGAAAGAGCATTTGATGGGCATGCTAGGTGTAATGTGAAACCTACACCTGTTAAACATGAAGACATTGAAGAAATTAATCTTGGAACAAAGATGGCTCCTAAAAAGGTCTACATTAGAAAAATGATTAGCCCTAAAGTCAGAGAAATGCTTATAGCCCTACTTAGAAGATATAAAAATGTGTTTGCTTGGTCCTATGATGATCTAAAAGCATATAGAGAAGACTTATTCCAGCATGAAATACCATTGAAACCTAATGCTAAACCATTTAGACAGAAACAAAGACCCATAAATCCCACATTCGCACCTAAGATGCAAGAGGAGCTCATGAAACTTAGAGATGGTGGAATAATCAAGCCAATCAAACACTCTTCTTGGGTCTCAAATTTAGTACCAATAAGAACAAAAAATTGAGATATATATAAGGTTATGTGTGGATTTCAGAAATTTAAACATCTCATCACTCAAAGATAATTACCCACTTCCAAACATGGAAGCAATGCTACAAAGAGTGATAGGATGTGAATTATTGTCTATGATGGATGGCTTCTCAGGGTATAACCAAGTAAAGGTTAAGGAATCATAACAGTATAAGATTGCCTTCACTACACCCTGGGGCACCTATGTTTATGTGAGAATGCCTTTTAGCCTTACAAATGTCGGGGCAACATTTCAAAAGGCCATGGATGTGGCCTTTGCTGATTTGATTAATACTATAATGGTGGTTTGACAAGATGATCTAGCAGCATATTCCAAGAGGGCTGAGGATCATTGTGCACACCTAGAAAAAATATTTATCAGGGCATTAGAGTATGGTATTTCCTTAAACCCAAAGAAATGTAATTTTGCTGTAACAGAGGGCAAATTACTAGTACATATAGTCTCAAAGGATGGAGTAAGAATTGATCCTGAAAGAGTGGAGGCTATTGATAAAATTCCTATCCCAAAACTTGTAAAGGCCATTCAATCTTTCTTTTGGCAAATTAACTTTGTCAGGAGGTTCATTTCACATTTTGCAGAAATTGTCAAGCCAATCTCAAAAATGTTGAAGAAAGGTGCAAAAGTGGATTGGATAGAAGAAGCCATTGATGCATTTATATCCATTAAAAGAGAAATCAAGGAAGCACCTTTATTAAAGTCTCCAGACTTTGATAAACCATTCTAGATATTCTCTTTTGCATCATTTCACATAGTGGCAGCCGTGATGTTGCAGAAAAATAAAGAGGGATATGAACAACCCATCTCATACTTCAGTAAATCACTTCAAGGGGCAGAATTGAAATATGACATCATTGAAAAACAAGCCTATGCCATGGTAAAAGTAGTTAAGGCATTCAGGCCTTACTTGTTGGGGTCTAAAGTGATTGCTTATGTGCCCAATTATGTAGTTAAAGATGTGTTTGTGAAAACTAAGGTCACAGGATGAAGATGCAAGTGGATAAATCATATCTAGGATTTTTTCATTGACATTCAAATTACCAAACTGGTAAGAGGACAAGGGTTAGCCAAGTTAATGGTTGAGTCTAACTTGGAGGCTTCACAAATATGCAATGTAGAGAAGGAAGATGACATGATATCAAGCATTGAATACACACCATGGTACACAAATGTGATATATTATTTCAAACACATGAAGTGTCCTAAAAGGTTAAATGACAACCAAAGAAGAACATTAAAACTGCACGCTTCAAAATACGTGTTCATGGATGGATATTTATATTGGAAAAACAAGGACGGTGTTTTATTATTGTGCTTAGGTGAAACACAAGTAGAGAAGATGTTGCAAGAAATGCATAAAGGCATATGTGGAGGTCACTTCTCAACAAAAACCACTACCCATAAGATACTAAGAGTAGGCTACTATTGGCCTAAAGTCTTTAATGATGCCCACAGACATGTAAGAAAGTGTAAAGCATGTCAGAGGTTTTCTAACAAATTGAATTATCAGGGAGCCCTACCATTGAGATCAATGCAAGTTGAAGCACCTTTTTCACCAATGGGGAATTGAATTTATAGGGGAAATTACATACATATCTAGTGGTGGACAAAGATGGATCTTGCTGGCTACTAATTATTTTACAAAATGGATAGAAGCAATTCCAACAAAGAAAACTACTAGTAGAGTAGTGATTAATTTCCTATTGGAGAACATTATTACTAGATTTGGGGTCCCTATAAGGCTCATAATAGATAATGGTATGTGCTTTAGATTAGAAGAATTTAAGACATTCTATGATTCATATGGCATAACAGTTTCATATGCTTCACCATACCATCCTCAAGCCAATGGGCAAGTAGAATTGAGAAACAAAAGTATTATAAAAATAATTGAAAGGATGTTTTACAATAATAAGAAGGCATGGGATTCCAAACTGAAGATGGACTTATGGAAAGATAGAAATACTGTAAAGAAGGCCACTGGAAAGTCTCCATTTGAGTTAGTATATGGTGCCCAAGCCAGGACCCTAATACATAACATTTTGCCAGTTTATAAATTTATCCTTCAAGAGGATATAGATATTCCCAAGCCTATGGAAGAGAGGATGGAATAGTTGGCTGAATTAGATGAAATTAGGACCCAAGCTCAGGAACAAAATGAAAAAATGTAGTTATAGATGAAGTATCTATTTGACAAAAGGGCAAAGGATAGGAAATTTATGGTGGATGACATGGTCCTCATGTGGAATACCAGAGGACAAGACAAAGGGAAACATGGTAAATTTGAAGCGCTATAGTTAGGCCCATTTATCATCACTGGTAAGTGCGGTGAAGATTCCTATTATCTATAGAATATGAGTTGTGAAGAATAGGAATCGTTAGTGCATGGACAATTCCTGAAATATTTCTTCTCTTGAAAATTTTATTTTCCATGCATAGTAGATTAGGATTTCCTTTTTCCACCCCCCACCATTGGTTTGCATCCCATAGATTACTTCTAGATTCTTGTAATAACCTCACAGTCTTTCATCCCCAATCAGAGCCACTATTGGAAGTAAAAAAATAGCCTAATTTTTTTTATTTTTTCACCATAATCTGATTACCTGACATGTCATTTTAGAAATTTCTCATTCAAAACACTCCATCTATCCAACCTATGAGCCATTACCCTAATGAGTTCACAATCTATCATCGTTACCCTAAATGAAAAAATTATATCAGATAAACTCTATTATATTAGTAAGAGGCATCTTAAAGTCTCTTTGAAAAGGCTATACAAACATTATCAATGAGAAAGTGCCATGTTGGGGGGACTCATTTTGGAGATCCTTCGATATCGAGTCAGAGTTGTGTCAAAGACACCACTATGTATCAAAGAGAAGTGTCTTGGAGTATCTTCGATAATCTAGGGAATAAATAATCGGGAGACACAAATGTTTTGTGATATAATCCATCGGCATATCAGGCTAACAATGAGAGATCGAGGGGACTAAAAAGCCAAACCTATACACTTGAAGGATCAAGGAGACTATGAAGTATCAGAGTGAATGACTTAATGGTCTCTTCAATATCACTAAAGCACTAAAGCTCATTGAAGAGATAGAGGTACATCGACATGACAATTAAATGTGTCCCACTGATAAAACAATAACATTTATAAACAAAGGGATTAAAGGTATTTCAAGATGACTCCAAGATATTGGAGTGAAATGATTCCCAATTCCATTGAAGAGGCGAAAGGTAAGGTTAATAAATAGACATCGAAGGGACGGATCCATATCGGGGAAGCCCAAACATTGGTCCCTTCGATAAAACAAAATTTATGAACACATCAAGGAGACAAGCAAATATTGAAGAGATTTTCCACAAAAAGGTTTCCAATGAATGTTGTAATATCGACATGAGGTCATTTGAGGTCACTCTGAAATCCCAAAGGAACTAATAAAGTCACTTATAAAAGACATTTGGGCAAAAAGAAATGTCGATGGGATCACAAAATTGGTCATCCCGATCGAACAGTGACAAGACATGTTAGGCAGTGATCAAATGACCCTTATTCAAAAATTAAATGTCCCTTTGATGACACAAAAGTTGCCATGAGACACCATTAATTCACCAGAGCTGAGTATATTGAAACAAATATTAAGAAGATTGAAACAATTAAGCAACCATGAAGAACGAAGGTAGGGTGTGGCAAAAAATAGTGATTCCAGAACCAGAGAAGATATCCAAGTAAGTACTCTGAACTCGACTTAAAAATTTTGTAGAATACATGAACTGGTTCAAATTACAATCATAGAAGTAGGGTTCTTTCTTATACAAAATTTTACATCATGGAAAATGTTACCAAGAACCTTAAGGGTAAGAGACAAAAACTAGAAGAAAGACATTTAAACTAGGATCTAATAGATCAATGCCTAGGTTCATGATAGAGGTCTAGAAGAAATGCCTAATTAAACCACCAAGATGAGAAATTGGAGGACATAAACAAACAAATAGGGGACACATGGACCCCAATAAGGGGGTATGATCTATTTCTATATCACTATAGGAAAATGCACAGGTTAAAAACTATCTCTAACCCATGGAGACTAAACCTGGGAAAACTAGTAGTACCAAATGTGTTCGTCAATGTGGAGTTATTAAAATCTTTGGCCAGGAAATACAATCCATAGACTCGTATGATTGAGTTAAAAGATGGGTCTGGTTTCATCCTTGTGACCAAGAACTATATATCTATGGTGTTTCAATTGGACACTAGATTTGATATGAAATTGAGAATTAGAGACTTGTTAAATGAATATTACAATATGAGCAATAGTTATAAGAGCTGGAGGCTACCCCTACACAAGCCCCAAGATGAAGGGAACAGGCTCAAAGTATTCTCAGGGATTGAGGATCCCCCCTATTCTATAGATTTGTTTGAGGAGTATTTTAGATATACCTACTATTATGTCTACCAAGTACTTGGCTTGAATGTCCCTCTGTTTATGGAAGTTGCACCAATGGTCCTAACCACATATGTGCAAAGCCAAGATGCATGGTCTTTGGACTATGTTGAATACCTTGCTAATGATCTTCACAATGATTTGGCTGCTATAAAGAATGGAGGTGGTAAATTCATTCATTACTCTTTGTTCATGCACCTTATTTTGTATGAGAGATAGAATATGTGTATATGGGATGAATGTTGGAGAGTAAGAGACTTGGATAGGGATGGAAACATCAAACCTATATAGATGTGGACAACTATCTGGGATAGGAGATGCAAAAGATCCTATTATCTATATTTCAATGAGTATTTTGTGAAGCCTTTATATAATTTGCTAGGCCATCCATGTGAATACATCTTGTCCATAGGAGTACATAGATTTCTGAGGCCAAAAGACAAGGATGAAAATGGAAAAATTGATCACAACTGGGGTGATTGGTATGCTTACAGTGATTGCACAAAAATTAGAGTCATTAGGTATGAGGAAAAACCATTCTTGCTACCAAAAACTTGTCCTGATAGAATTGCCTATTTAGAAATTGTGAGGCAATTAGCTTACTCTGACTTTATGCATCTTAAAAGTTACAATAAGTAGTCTTTGATGCCTGGTACTTTATGTTTTGGAGATTTCACAGTTGTTTCAAAGAAAGGATATGAATTAATTGATAAAAGGTTAGAACATTACAGAATGCCAAGAGGAAATGCAAGAGAAAGTTTTGATCCTAAGCATTTTATAAATAGTGTCAAAGTTAGTAAAAAATTAAAAGGATATAATCATGTGCTCTATGTGGATGATGATTTAATTAGAAATGTTGATGAGAATTGTGTAGTTGAAAAAAGAAATATGTATCACAGAATAATGTTGGTGGAGGCTTGGAGGATAGCCAATAATCCCACATACAAAGGAGCTTTTCTTGATATTGATGATCCTATTAAGAGGATAAATACATTAGTTGCACATGTAGTAGAATTGACTGGGGATGTTCCCCCTTGGGTATTTGAAAAGAGAAGTAGGAACATCAGGGAAACACAAGCTGAGTATGAAGTTCCTCTATGCCACCCTTCCCCTCAACTTACTTCAGACATCAGTTTCTCTAGTGACACCAGTATTGCAATGCAAGAAGAATTTGATAGTGGAGATGAGGCTATACAGATATCTCAGCCAATGATTGAGAAGTACAAGCCCCCTATGGAAAGAGAAGTGGTCATGATGGAAGCCCCTGATGAACTCTCAGATGATATCAGGCATAATGCAAGCAGACACTTTGTTTCTAATAATTATTTTGTCAAAACCCTTGAGTTCAAAGCTTTCTTGTATGAATATAAGGGCAAATAGGCTAGGGAAAAAATAAAGAATATGACTCCTGAACTAGAAATTGAGGATTTGAAAGAGTTGCAGGCATAAATTGACAAGGAAATGCATACTATAACCCCGGAGAAGGGGAGAGCACTCCTTGAAGAAGCATGATTCATGCTAGTCTCTGGGTGGGACATAACCTCAGCCATTGTGTTTGACAGTTTTTGGAGAAGTTAAGACAAAAAGGTGTAGCTAACTATTGAAGGGGTAAATAAAGTTTCTACGAGGCTAGGTTATAATCCTAACAATGCTACTTTACTGATGTGGGCTTTATACCCACCAAATAAGAAACCTCTAGTTATTGAAATCCCAAATAAAGCATTTGGCCATCTTTTAGTGTAAAGAGTTGAGGATACTGATCCCATGGAAACTGTTGACCTGAATGTAAATGTTGCGAGATTCACAAAGGCTCAGATGGAAAGGCTAGTAAAGACTAATAAAATGTATATGGCCAATGAGAGATTAATACAAGATATTGCTAATTATGAAGATAGGTTTCCATCCTTTCCAAGTAGTTATTCACCTTACTTGGAAGCTGGCAAGAGAATAGTAGAAGCTAGAGCTGACACTACTTACTGGAAGATCAAAGTTGAGAAATTTCAAAAGCATGGTGATCAGTTAGATATAGAACTAAAATCTATCAAATATAAAATGGCTTCAGAATTAATTGAGAAGAGATTTGAGAAGATGTTGAAGAATGCTAATAGGGTATGGTCCTTGCATAAGAGCACACATAATACCTATCAGGAACATAAAATATTACATCTCAGAATGTTGGAAAAGAAGGAGGATTTGATAGCCAAAAAAGATATTGATACATAGATGTTTAAGGATTATGATGAGTTTATCGACATACATGAAAGATTTAACACTTTGTTGACAGATTACCTTGGTGATTTTGATCAACATTTGGATATGCCTTTCCCCAGTTTCTTTGATAATGAGGGCAATCTAAAAGTATAGGGCACTTGGGAAAATGAATTAGCTTAGTTGTTACGAATGACTCTTGAGAAAATTAATCATGAAGATAGGGTGATGGATAACACACACATACAGTTAGAAAGGATTTTCACTCTGAAATTCATTATGAAAGAAATGATCTCCACCAAAGATACTTATGCTTCTCAAGAATATATTGATTATCTTTCCAAGATTATCATATTCATTGCATGACCAATATAAGGGGTCATGAAGCTTTGCACCAGCCATGTCTACATCCTCAGCTAATTAAAAAATAGAAGACAATGGTTAAGAAAGAAGCTAAAGAAGCTAGAAAATCTGGAGAATTCTTTGACCCTCAATTTTGCCAATGCTATCTCAAGAATTTTGTATATTAAAACATGAAGGAGAAATCAATACATATTGTATCTGAAATAGCAGGCAAAGCACATTTAAAGTACTACATCATTGGAGAGGAAAACCTTGCTAGGCCTACGATCATGAGTTCTCTGTGTTGATTAACGAACTCAGATCATGATCAATGTAGATGCCCAGATTACTCTCTTTGTCTATTTCCTAATTATGTTTCATAACAAACATTAGTTACCCAAAGATGTGTATGTTATGAATAGTCACTTTGTTTTGGCTTGAAGCTTGTTTGCTTCCCATATATATAAGGGAAACCAAGGCCAAGTTTAGGATCATCACGATCATCAGACAAAAATCATCATACATACAGTATTATTATATTTTCAGTCATACTTGCAGAGTAGAATATAGAAACTTCTATGACATATTGAAATAATATAATGGGCAAGAAGGTTTAATCAATGGATCTTTCTTTGGTGTTCATTTATTTTGTTGATATTCATTCTTATGAGTTATTTGGTTGTCTCCATATTGGCCTTTTCTAGTTATTTAAATCATTTTGATTTATCAAGGCACATTTGTTGTCTCTATGTGGTACGCTTGATTGTTTTCTATGAGAATTTGATTTAAGTCCTTCTAAGTGATTTTTGTTTATTGGTCTTTTCCTAGAGTTAAAACCCTTTAAATAAGTCATCTTATTGGTTTACTTCAAATTAGGATTAAAATCCTTTCAGGCAATCATAGTAATTGGAAAGATATCAATGGGACTAATAAGAAGAGTCTAATAACCAATAATCTTGCACATTTATACAAGGTATAAACATTCAAAAGTGCCAAGTAGTTAGAGTTAAGCCAAGTAGATAGGTCCACATATCACACAAATATTGACCCATTAGCCCAATAGGAATAGGCACTGATCATTTCAAGTCATAATCTTTTCAATCAGTTATTACTCTTTTATCTACAATCAAAGACACTAGGAAATAGATTAATACAATCAAAGCCTAAATCTACTTAACTGTTGAAGGTATACCCGCCTAGGTCTAGCAGAACCTAAAGTACAGGGGGTTCTCAACCATATTATTTAACCCTATTTCATTAGCCAAAAACGTCACCAAAGAGATTGCCATCCTCTTAAGGTTTATAACCTATGTTTTTGAGACCTAACAGAACACACCAAGTCCTTCAACGGATGATAAAGCTCATCGAACTAGTCCCATTGGGCATGCTAGAAATTGTTATCATGTGAAATTGCACCTTGCTTGACATCTGCGAAGCATTCCAATGACATGTATAATGGGACTGATCTCAAGATGTGGGACCTTGCAGATGAGATCAGACTTCCAAAGAAGGTTGGTTCCTCTTTCTGAGCTAAGGCTCAGAGAAATAAGGTAAACCTATGCTAATGATCACCAAGGGAAAGGGATAGAGGAAATGCAAAAAAAAGAAAATGGTGATGCACCAAGATTTAGGATGTTTAACTACAACTGACATAGCATAATAATGATCTCAAACGTTGAAGGGGACTCACATAGACTCATGCAGATTCAAACAAAGTTTAAGGTAGAAAGACAAAACTATGAAATGGATTATTTTATCCACAATACAAAGTTTAGACTTATCAAATAAACACAGTGAAAGAACAATTAGAGAGACAAAACTTTAGTTTATATTGATCATAGAGGCTAAATAGCCATTAACAAAGAAGAAAAAATCATTACAGGCATGAAATAGACATAAAATGACAGACTCTCCTTCATTGATAAATTGGTATAGAGACATGAGAGGCTCAGCAAAAGAGCATAGTCCATCAAATCTACCTATTTCTAGAGAAAACCATGAGGTCTGAACCTACAAAGAACTTTCTACCTCTGGAAGTGACCCAACACAACCAACCAACAACCTTTTTTACATCTTACATTCATGTATATATATCATTTCAGTTCACTATAGCAGCCCTAGGCATTGGATTTTTGTCAATCAACTTGATGTATACGCCCATGTTGCATTCAATTTTGGCCCAGAGCCCCTGTCAAAATTATGCTATATGCAGAAATTAAGGAATGCCCACACTTGGTGTGTCGAAGAATTCACATCCTGGAAGACCGCCCATATCCTGGGCATTGATTTGTCCATAGAAGGACCTGTAGAAGCATGTCTACAAAGGGTACTTGTTCTTATTAATACTTGGTACCTGCGCATTGAAACCTTCCACTATTCTAGCTACCTAGATTTGACTTGTAGCAATGGCGTCACCTGGAAGCACATTTTTAGGAACCCAAAAAAGTCATGCCTTTTAAAAGCTTTTACAACACTTTAAAATATTTTAAACTAACTTTAAAAAAGTAATACAATATAGTACATGCTTTAATATTTATTGATTTTCACTTTTCTAGCCTTTATTTTGCCTTATCGGCAAAATCTCATTTTCCTGAACTTGGCATGCTTACTTTTGCCTTATCAGCAAACTTTCACTTTTGAAAACTTTCCCTGCCTACTGATTTTTCAGGTTTTCTCCTTTTGACCTTATTTTGCCTTATCAACAATTTTTGCATTTCAGAAACTAGGCTCTCTCTTTGCTCTTTAGGCCTCTTGGTCTTCCATTTCACCTTATCGGTGAATTTGAGAAATCATGAACTAGTTCTTCTTTTCATCCCTTTGCCGATTCCTTGACTTCTCTTTCCTTTGTCTTTCATTCTCCTTTTTTTAGCCGATGATTTTCCATTCCCATGAACTTGTTGTGCCTTAGCCACTTTCACCTTGTCAACAAAATTCACATTTCATGAACCAAAAACTTCACTGCAACATCATCTCCTTTCCTTTGGGCCCCTTTCAACCCGCAAATTGCCCTATCGGTGAACTTGGGAAATTCAAAGCACTTAGCAAGTTTGAGTTTTCCCCAATTCGCTGATAGCCATTTCTTTGCTCTTTGCCTTAGAATTTTTTTTGACCATGCCCCTTCTCTTTTCCTTTTGTTGGCAAAGTTGCCGATCGACGAAATTAAGGTTCATCAAACCAAACTTTTGTTGATAAAGGCAAACCTTTGCCTTCCTTGATTTAGTCATTTTTGCTTCTTGTGCATCCCTTAGTTAGCAAACTAATGAATCAACGAATTGGCGAACTGCTGAACCGCCAAACCAAAAGGTTTACCAAACTAAAATTTTGCCGACTAAGGTAAAAGATAAGTAAAATACTTGAATTTTCTAGGGGATTTTTTTGGGTTTTCTTTTAAGGGAAACTTCATCCATTTCAAGTGTCTCAGATCAGATATTTTTGATATAAGGGATTTTTTTATTGGGTTATTTTGGCCCAGGCAAAAATAAGACAACACTTATCACATTAAACCAATCCATCTTCCCTTCCTTCTTTTAATCTTGTTAAGGATAAGGGCATGTTGTTGAAAAATGTTTTGGACATCTCTTGATATACTTAATCCTTCCTAATCAATCCTATCACCATATCATTGAAAACATATTCTGCAAAGTCCTAAGTATAGTATGTAGAGTGGGACATGTTATTCATATGTGATATAGTCCTTGTAAATCACATCTTGAATCCCCCTATCCATCCACCATGCATCCCCCATCTATCCCATCCCTCATTGGCAATCCTTTTATCCATCCATCTAATCCTACTTTTATCCTTTCTCTTGGACTTGGTTTTCCCTTGTCATTGGTATCCAACAAAGAAGCTATCCAAATGTAATCCAATGTCACCTCTCAAAACACAAAAAAATAAAACATAACAAAACACCCAAAAAATTAAAAAATATGTCAAAAATTCAAAAAATAAAAATATGTCAAAATCCAAAAACATTAAAACACCAAAACACAAAAAAATCAAAACATGCAAAAAATAAAAAATAAAAACAAATATACAAAAATTCAAGCAATAAATCAAAGTAAATCCATCCTTAATCCATACCAATCTAGTCAATAAATCTTATCAAGTAATTCAAATGCATGCTTGGTTTTGTTTCCAACCTTGCTGTCAAACTTAATCTCTCAATCAATCATCATCTTTGGTATATATCATTCCTTTATCCTTGTGTTGTTCTAGGGATATATAATTCTCCACAATGAGAACATTATCCAATCAATCATCAGCTTTCAGCTTGGCAGGGGCAACACCTTGTTTGTCTTTGTGTGATTTTGTGCATGCTTTCTTCTTGGCTTGTGTTTGTTTATCATTTTATCTTGCATTTGTATCTAGTCCTTGCAACATATTGTCACAACGACATCATGGTCTTCCATATCATGGTGCCACATAGGGGCATATGTTTTCTTGTGACCTTTGTCTTTATCATTTTATCTGGCATCTTTATTGTATGATTGTGTGCATGCTTGCTTGCTTTCTTGTGTGTATTTATCATTTTATCTTGCATTTGTATCTATTCCTTGCAACATATTGTCATAATTATATCATGGTACCACATAGGGTCATATGTTTGCTTGTGATCTATCTTTATCATTTGTATCTACATCTGTCCTGGTAACCTACCTGCCACAACAGTATCATGGTGCTATACAATATAAGGTTACTTGTGACCTTATCAGGGCATCCTTTTACACACGAGACACATCATCACCCTAGTCTTTATACCTTGGTGCATAATGTCTAGTGCTATAGCAAAAATCATGATTTCTCACCTAAAGCAGCATAACTTATCTTTCTTCGTCTTTTTTGTTGTTCTATCCATTTCAAGAGTCTAGTCATGTCCTTTGTACCCACCTATCCTCTCGAGAGGATTCCCATTTTGTCATCCCTTTCTAGTCATCCATACCTTTTCTTCTTTGAAATGATTCTACTTCCTTTTGGTCACAACATCATCTCAATGAGGGGCAAAATGTAGACACCTAAACTTGACCTTGTCCTTACTGCATCACCTAGACACCATCTTGCGACACTTTCATCCTAGGCCCCTTTCATTATCCAATTAATTAAATAAATTATATTTATTTAATTAATTTGTTTCTCCTACTCTGTCCTATAATTAATTGAATAATTTTATTATTTAATTAATTATTTTTCACCTATCCTAATCCTTATACACTTTTATCTATGAGTCTTAGCCAACCTCATCCAAATAGGTCCTATCCTTCTCACATCCTAGATCATATAAATATCACTATCAATCAAGACATTGTCTCCTAGCGCACCTATCTAAATTAGACCTAACTGAATTGAGTATTGTTATGCTGCTAGTGTGAGCAATCAACATTTATACATCCAATATCATTATCAAGCATATTTAGAGAATATCCATCATTTGTCATGGTGCATCAAGGGCTATTGTGGTAACATTGTTTCATTATTTTCCTTTGATTTTGATAGTCCTTTTCTCATTTTGGAGTGATGTAGATTATGAAATAGGAGCTTTCATTATGATTGATTTATGTTGGTTATTTTACATTTTTGCATCATACAGTTATAACAAAATGAATATATGTTTTATAGTTCTCAACTCTCTTGAAAAGTTTTATATTTTTTGACTCGCAAGTTTAGAAAAACACACAACATTGGGAAAAGGGCAGAGAATAATAGATATCAGATAGGGTAGAATAATCAGATATTTCAAAGCCAAAATTTCTCCTAGGATCAAGAACTATCTACAAGCAATTTTTTGGTTTTTTTGGTTTTGAGTTTTTTCAAAATTAAATCAAAATTATTTATATGATTTAAGGTTTTCAATTTTTTATTACAAGCATTAGTTTTGAACTCAATTTTGAATGTAATTTAGTAATTTTCATTGTGTTCTAATGTTTAAATTAAATTGTATATAGTTTAACAAGAAGTTGTTTTAAATCCTAAATTTGTATGGTTTAAAGTTGAAATAGGTAATATGGATGAGCAAGCTCAAAACTTGAACCCTCCCTCACCAAACCCCCCCAAAATTGAAGAAAAAATAGAAAAATATTAATGAAATAAGTAGGATTATAGAAATTTATCATCGCCACCCTTAATTGGCTTCAATGACATCCCACTTAGAGGGAATTGTCACCCATCTTCAAATCATCACAAGCCAACATGACTCATTTCAGCAATGGAGAGAAGCCAAGAGGGTGGAATATTCTACTAGATTATCATATGACCAAGTGAAAGATTTAGAAATTACCAAAGTCATGTTAGCACACCATTTTGACAACCATATAACTAGATTACATGTTGATGTACTTAAGCCTATGTTTTCAATCAAATGGTGCACACATCAGGGTATCACTAATATTTTTTGGGATCATTGATGGATGGTTTTTGATAAACTACCTAACAAAAATATTGATATACCTTTATATTTCCTCCGTAAACTATATGCAAAGTTTATATTAGGCCACCATGCAAAATATTTTAATTTTAGAGATTTATAGGGAGTAGGTATAGGAATGCCTCAAGATAGACTTGGGGCAATGCAATAGGTGTAAGGTCCATTTATTTCCCCTCCTCCTATCCCTTCTCCACCTCCAATTCAACACCCAATCATTGTTTCAAATAAAACACATTAGATCCTCTTTTCCATATGCTCTTTTACTAAGCATTTGATTACACAAACTTCTCATCTAGCACAACTACATGATATTGGTGGTCTTAATGGATCAATTGAGATTACTAGACCCTCCTTGTCCACACATGTTTTTGTGCCTCATCATTCCATTATGAGCAATCATTTGTGCTTAGGTCCTCTTGGAGAGACTAGTGGGCCACCCCTAAACATATTAAAATATGATGTCCCTCATATGGCACCTTCACGAGCTAAGGTAGCGAGATCTAGAACTCAAGTCAAGGCATCATGGACTATAACATAAGCAGAGGCATTAGGGGCTAGAGTACAAGAGGAGAAAGGCCAATCTTTCTTTCAGGTAAAATTTAAATTTATTTCACAGTATATTCCATTTGAATTTAATATAAATAAATATTAGTACACTAATGTATCTAAGTGGGATAATAGTTTATGACAGAGGAGGAGCTTACAAAAGTTCATCATGGTACTCATTCTACCATTCAATTTGGCCTAGACTTGACGATATAAATTTCTACACATCTAACCTTTTTTATTGTATGCATTTCATTTTTGTGAGTAATTATATATTAATTTATATCTTGATTTTATTTTACTTTTATAGTCTATTCAAAATGTGAATGATGTGGCACCTTTTCCAATATGCTTTAGTAGAACTCTTGATCTTCTTGACAACCATCATTCGCAAAATGATTTTCAAAATGACAACCAAGAGTCAAAATAATTGAATTGAATTTTAGTTTAATTAATAGTTTAGAGAACTTATAGTTGATTATAGTGATTTATATGTTAATTTCAAAGTTATTATGATATATGTATACATGAAGTCTTACATTCTTGTCATTTTTCATACAGGAAATCTTAGTGGATCCATGCATGATGAGTCCTTCTTAGTCAATGCAAGAGACCTCATTGGTGGAATATGCTTGTTTTGCAGTACATAAGTTTATGTTTAGTAGTCTAGATTGTTTATTTACACATCTAACCTCTTTTTATTGTATGCATTTCCTTTTTTGTTAGTAATTATATATTAATGTATATCAAGTTATTTTACTATTATAGTCTATTCTAAAAGTGAGTGATGTGGTACCTTTTCCATCATGCTTCAATAGGACAACTAATCATCCTAAGATACCATCATTTTCAGAATGACAACAAAGCGTCCAGGTAATTGAATTGAATTTTACTTTAAAATTGATATTTTAGAGAACTTATAGTTTATTATATTAATTTAGATGTTAATTTCAAAGTTCTAAATTATAGTAGATAAGTTTTTGTTTACTACTCTAACTTATTTAATTACCATTGAAATAATTAATCAAATTTGTGGTTTGACTTATGATTGTAGTAAACTTTTCATCCATCAACTACAAAGCATTGTGGCACCAAGATGCCACCTTTTGAGGGTCCACCATAGGTTGAGGATTCATTAGAGATATATGGTCAAATGGACCTTTAGGATTTGATGTAGCTATTCAACATGTAGATTGTATATAGATTTTGAGATGGCATATGCCACATTTTGTGAAAAATGTTTTGAGTTAGCATATATGCCAATTTTTTGTATATGTGTACCATAATCCTAGATTTTTATATATACACATTGATATACAATATATTTTATTCCTTTGTGCATTTATTCCTACTTTGAAACTTAAAATTTGAATGTATAATCACTTTAGAATGGTTGAGTTATGAGCAATAACATGTTATAGATTGATTCCTTGTTATATGATTATTTTCCTGGTAGAAAGGCCATATGTAGTTTCCTACCTCAATACATAACAATCTTGATTTCCATGATGGTAGTCATCATTAGATATAGGATTGTATTATAATTACATGTGACAATTTGTCCATCAAATGATAATGCATTGTCCAAACATTGTTAAGGAGACCTTCCTATTGTTTCTATAGTAGTGACTATCTTATTACTAGCATTAAACCAAATATTTGTACATAAGTAGATGTTATGAGTTACTATATATTTCTCTATGAATACCCTAATTAGTAAGAATTAATAAAAAAGAAGCATAATGGCAATCATATGAAATCTATATTTAACTTGCTCAATATTTGCTCAATTTTTATTTATACTAAATTAATACATGGATGTTTAGTGTTAACATATTTGTTGTACTCTTATTTTCGCATACATCTCATAAGAATCATGATACTAAAAATACTATATTTGATATAGAAACTACTAGATTGGATATGATAATCATAGATAATTTCTCAAGATACATGTTAAAAATGTCAAAACTTATGATGTTTTTCATTAAATCAAGTATAGTTATTTTTGTGTTAATGAGCAAAGACATGTTTGTATGTTTACCCATTTCGTTATCTATTTTATGCAAAAAAATATCATCCACAATCCAAATTCACCTAACGTTGCATTTGGAAATGTAAATAGGTGTATCTTAAATGGAAGTATGTTTCAATATCATATACTCCATGTAAGTTGTACATGCCAACACCCAATTATAGTTTGACAATTATAGAGACTGAGAGAGAGAGAGAGAGAGAGAGAGAGAGACATTTGGCATGATTTTCATATCCTTGTTTCACCTTCTACATGGTTTCCATGATTTGCATATCCTCATTTCACCTTCTACATGTTTGACATGATTTTCTTATCCTCATTTCACCTTCTATATGTATAGCATATCCTGATTTCACTTTCTATATGTTTGAAATCATTTTATTACCTTCTTCTCACCTTAGATATATGTTTGACATTAAATGTTTAGTTAGGGAGGGAGAGAGAGGGAGGATATTATATGTTTGAGATTATTTGCTTACCTTCATTTCACCTTCTATATGTTTAACATGATTTTCTTATCCTCATTTCACCTTCTATATCGGTTATAAAAGAGAAGAATGAGGAAGAGAGGATGTGAGAGAGACTTTAGGAGAGAGAGACCATGCTTTTATTATTCTCACTCTACCTTATATATGTTTATTAATTATAGATACTTAGTGAGAGAGAGACTCGAGGAGATAGAGAGACCATGGTTTTCTTATTCTCATTCCACCTTATATATGTTTGACAATTAGAGAGAGTTAGAGAGAGAGACTCAAGGAGAGATGAGTGAGAGAGAGAGAGAAAGACTTTTGGCACATGATTTTCATATTCGCATTTCACCTTTGATATGGTTTGCATTGTTTGCATATCCTCATTTCACCTTCTACATGTTTGATAGAATTTGTTTATCCTCATTTCAACTTCTATACGTATAACATATCCTCATTTCACCTTCTATATGTTTGACATCATTTTCTTACCTTCATCTTACCTTAGATATATGTTTGACATTATATGTTTAGTTAGGGAGAGAGGATGTGAGAGAGACTTAAGGAGAGAGACCATGCTTTTCTTATTCTCATTCCACCTTATATATGTTTGATAATTAGACACTTAGTGAGAGAGAGACTCAGGGAGATAGAGAGACCATGCTTTTC
Organism: Cunninghamia lanceolata; assembly: GCA_027924645.1. Lineage (NCBI taxonomy): Eukaryota > Viridiplantae > Streptophyta > Pinopsida > Cupressales > Cupressaceae > Cunninghamia > Cunninghamia lanceolata. Next base: position 5,892,969 of record BSBN01001221.1, on the reverse strand, counting down.
TTATTCTCATTCCACCTTATATATGTTTGACAATTAGAAAGACTTAGGGAGAGAAAGACTCAAGGAGAGATGAGTGAGAAAGAGACATTTGAAACAATATTTTCATATTCTTATTTCACCTTTGATATGGTTTACATGCTTTGCATATCCTCATTTCACCTTCTACATGTTTGACAGGATTTGTTTATCCTCATTTCAACTTCTATATGTATAACATATCCTCATTTCACCTTCTATATGTTTGACATCATTTTCTTACCTTCATATCACCTTAGATATATGTTTGATGTTATATGTTTAGTTAGGGAGAGAATTAGAGAGAGAGGGATATGATATGTTTGATATTATTTTCTTACCTTCATTTTGGCTTTTATATGTTTAACATGATTTCCTTGTCCTTATTTCACTTTTTATAGGTCTAGCATACCCACATTTCAACTTCTATATGGGCTAGGGAAAGAGAATTTCAAGTAAGAGAGGATGGGAGAGAGAGAGAGAGAGAGCATGCTTTTCTTAATCTCATTCCACCTTCTATGTATTTGACAATTATAGACTTGGGAGAAAGAGACTCAAGGAGAGACAAAAGAGAGAGACATAGGGATAAAGAGGCTCAAGGAGAGACAAAAGAGAGAGAAACACACTTGACATGATTTTAGCTTATATACATTTACCTTGATTTTCTTATTCTAATTTCACCTTCTATATGTTTTCTAGGTCTCTTTTCATTCCCCAAGTGTTCCAGCCTTATGACTCCTAGTAGTTCGCGCAAGTCTCTTAAGAGACCTAAGAGCAAATAATTATCAAACTTTGATGGAGTAGTTCTCAGAGTCTGTGGCACCTAGGAATTATTAGTTTGGACTTACATTTAGATGTCAATTCCCTCCACAATAACCTTTCTTGGTTTTCATCAACTCAACACCATTTGACTATCCCAATAATGGATGCATTCTTGCAAAATGCCTCAGTGGCGTTTAGTGTAAAGCTGCCAAGAGCCATATTTTTGTTCTTCACCTCATGGGACCAAACTAAATTTCCAACACATTAGAGTGGGTTGGTGTATGCTAGAGGAGGCCCTATTTTGTTCCCCAAGTGCTCCAATTCTTTCGAGCTACATAGTTTTGTCAAAGTCTCTTAAGAGACATAAGAGCGAGAAACTACCAAACCTTGATGGATTAGTTTTTAGAGTTTGTGGCACTTAGGAATGATTTGTTTGGATATATATCTATATTTTAAGTCCCTCCACAATAGCATGAGCTTGAACTATTTACCATGCCAACAAAAGATGCATTCTTGCAAAATGCTTCAGTGGTGTTTAGTGTAAAGGTGTCAAAAGCCATATTTTGCATTCTTCACCGTATGGGACCAAACTAACTATACCAAAATGTCAAGGTGGGTGGGTGTATGCTATATAAGGCCCCATTTCATTCCCCAAGTGTCTTAATCCTTTCACGCTACATAGTTCTGACAAAGTATCTTAAGAGACCTAAGATAAAAAAAACTACCAAACTTTGACAGAGCATTTATTAGAGTCTGTGACACCTATGAATGATCTTTTTAGACCTACAACTAGGTTTCAAGTCCCTCCACAATAAGCTCTCTCTATTTTCATCAAATAAACACCATTTGACTATACCAACAATAGATGCATTCTTGTAAAATTCTTCATTTACATTTAGCATAATGTTGCCAAGAGCCATATTTTGTGTTCTTCACCTTGTGGGACCAAACTGAATATGCCAACATGTCAAGGTGGGTAGGTTAATTCTAGAGGAGGCCCCATTTCATTCCAAAAGTATCCCATTCCTTTCAAGCTACACGATTCTAACAATGTCTCTTAAGAGACCTAAGAGCAAGAAAATACCAAACTTTGATGAACCGGTTCTTGAAGTCTATGGCACCTAGGAATGATCCATTTGGATGTATAGTTGGATGTCAATTTCCTCCAAAATAACATCTCTCTATTGTCATGAACTCAAAACCATTTGATCATGCCAACAGATGCATTCTTGCAAAACACCTTAGTGGTGTTTAGTGTAAAGGTGCAAATAGCCACATTTTGTATTCTCACCTCATGGGATTAAAATAACTATGATAACGTGTTGGTATGGGTGGGTGTATGCTATAGGAGGCCCCATTTTATTCCCTAAGTGTCCCAATATTTTTAGGCCACATGGTTCTGGAAAAGTCTCTTAAGAGACCAAAGAGAAAAAACACTACCAAACTTTGATGGAGTAGTTCTCAGAGTCCATGACACCTAGGAATGATTTGTTTGGACCTACAAATAGATGTCAAGTCCATCCAAAACAAAATGTCCCATTTTTCATCAATTCAACACCGTTTGACCATGCAAACAATGGATGCATTTTTGCAAAATGTTTCATTTGCATTCTGCATAATGTTTTCAATAGCCATATTTTACGTTCTTCACCTTATGGGACTAAAAAAACTATGCCAATACATCAGGATGGGTGGGTGTATGTTATAGTAAGCCCCACTTTATTTCCAAATTGTCTCAATCCTTTCAAGCTACACAATTCCAACAAAGTCTCTTAATAGACCTAGGAGCAAGAAACTGCCAAACTTTGAAGAACCAATTCTCAAATTTTGTGACACCTAGGAATGATTCATTTAGATGTAAAATTAGATTTCAAGTCCCTCCATAATAACCTCTCTCATTTTTCATGAACTCAAAACCATTTGACCGTACCAACAATGGATGCATTCTTGCAAAATGCCTGAATAACATTTAGTGTAAAGGTGTCAAGAGCCATATTTTATGTTCTTCACCTCATGGGACCAAAATGACAACACAAACATGCTAGGGTGGGCCGGTGTATTCTAGAGGAGGCATCTAGGAAGGTCTCATTTGTGCATACAAGTGGATGTTGGGCTCATTTCAGAGTAGTGTAAAGTTGCCAATAGATATATTTTTCATTTTCAACCTTGTGGGACTAAACCAACATTACCAACACATCAGGGTGGGCTAGTGAATGCTAGTGGAGGCCTCATTTCATTCCCTAGGTCTCCCAATCCTTTCAGGATACATTGGATTGTGAGAGTCTCTTAAGAGCCCTAAGATATTTTGTGTTAGCTAATCTTTGATGGATTAGTGTTCGATGCATAGAAAAGATACAATAGATTGTGATTCATGTCTATTATTAAATCATTATAAGCTCATTTTTTCTTCATTTTAACATTATTTCAATTGTGGTAGAAAGTGGACTATCATGTTATTTTTGTTTCGACCATTTGGGATAAGAGATTTGAAAAATATAATGTTTCATGACAGATCTATAGTTTTTGTTTTGTGTTGTAGGGAACAATCAAGTAAAGCTTGAGCTAACTCATTAAAGTAGGTAATTTTTGACTCTATAATATTTTTTGTGTAAATCACTAACATATTATTCACAACAAAATTATTCAAAACATATTATTCACAAAATATTATATTAAATTAGGCAATTTTTGACTCTATTATTTACAACTCAACAATATATGATAATATCTTCTCACCTTTACATGTTCAAACATGAAATAATTCTTTTTAACTATATCTATTAAAGTTTTTTTTTTTAATCTTAAATGTAAAAAATATACAAAATATCCTCAAAATATAGATTCAATAGATGTTTTTAAATTGTATCTAAATTATATCGAAAGTCTCCATGATGAAATCTAAATGCTTTAACCACTTGATCTCAATCCCTTTGAATACAATATATTTATTCTCTAAAACACCTGCATTTTTATTAAAAAATTGTTAAGAAAAATAAACAACATCAACTACAACTAACTTAACATTTGTTATAAGAAATTTGATGGAAGATTAATAATCACTACTTAAAATTCTTAGATGTCAACTTATAAATTATATTGAATGTCTCCAAAATGAAATCTTAATGATTTAACCACTGATCTTAATCTCTTGAATACAATAGATTTATTCTCCAAAACACTTGCATTTATATATTAAAAAATTGTTAAGAAGAAAAACTTTAGCTTACTTTTAATTCAATAATGGTGGATGTATTGCCATCATAACCTCGTCATACTCATAACACAGTCATGGTCTAGGTAGAATACACAAAATATTATTGCTGACCTCATAAGCAAATCTAAGTACTCCAACCTTGTGTGAAATACACCTAAATTTATATTAAAAAATTGTTAAGCAAACTAAACAACATCGACTACAACTAACTTAACATTTTTTATGAGAAATTTGATGGAAGATTAAGAATCACTAATTAGAATTATATCTTAGATGTTACCTTAGAAATTATATTAAATGTCTCCACAATGAAAGGTAAATGTTTTAACCACTGATCTCAATCCCTTGAATACAATAGTTTTATTCTCTAAAAAAACTTGCAGTCATATATTAAAAAATGTTAAGAAAAATAAACTTTAACCTCCTTTTAACTTTGCAATGGTGGATGTATTTCCATCATAACCTCACCATACTCATAACACAATCACAATCTAGGTAGTATATAAAAAATGTTGTTTCAGACCTATTAAGTAGATCTAAGCTTCCAATGTGAATGGGGTCCAGGAAGGACATTGGAACAAGGAATGTTCTGATGTGCCTGGAAAACCTGAAATTCCCAAAGTGGTCAAAAATCCTAAAAGCAAGGTCCATTTGATGATGGATGACACATATAGCCACCATCTCTAAGATCATCTAAAAATTCAAATTTTTGACCCTCCAAATTGAATGAGGGAGAATGGGGTCCAAGAAGGACATTGGAACCAAGAATGTTTCGATGTGCTTGGAAAACCAAAAATTCCCAAATTCGTGAAAACTCTTGAGCAAAAGGTTGATTTAATACTAGATGGCACAAATAGCCATCATCTTTGAGAACATCTAAAAATTCAAATTTTTGACCCTCCCAATTGAGAGATGAGGAATGGGGTCCATAAAGAACATTGGAACTAGGAGTGTTCCTAGTTCCAATCAAGATTTGGAACTTGGACCCTACACCCAAAACCTAGGAAAAGACATGGAAAGCACAAAACAAAGGAATTTTATAGACGTTTTTAGTAAGAATGAGGCATGGTTGTGGCATGAGGAAGACAAATAGTTACCACAACACAAATTTCATCGAGGTGGGCCCATTGAAGATTTCTCAAATTGGTTATCAATAATGGGTGAAATACTTTCTAGATGATAATGAGGCATAAAATAAGGGACCTTTTGAAAAATAAAAGGCACGTGTCAACATTGGAGCTAGTTGGTGACATGTGACTCATGTAGGCACAACAAGGATCCAATTATCTCTAGGTTACAGACCAAAAAGAAAGAGCAAGGACCCAACCAAAACAAAGGGGAAGGTAAATAACTATAGAGAACCTAAACAACAACACACATGAAAGGGAAAAATATATACATATGTACAAAGGACCACATACCATCAAGAGAAATAATGCTTGAGGTGTTGGCCATGAACTAGTAGCTCTATAAATTCTCCATCTAAACTCTTGAGGTAAAAAGTACCTTGACTACACTTTCCTATAACTTGATAAGGGCCAACCTATAAAGCTTCAAAATTTCCATACTTGCCCTTATCTTCAGACCTAGAATTCTACATGAGGACCAGGTCACCAACTTGGAAACTCCTCTGAACTACCCTCTTGTCAAAGAAATGCTTGACCTTCTATTGTTGTAACATATTTCTTTCATGTGCAATCTTCTTAGCTTCATCAATTTTAGTCAAATCATGTATTCTGAAAGAAATGGCATCATCCTCAATTCCTTTAACTTTATGTAACATTTTGTATATAGGTATCTCAATTGGGATCTTAGCCTCTAATACATAAACCAATTCAAAAGGGCTATCATCAATAGCCTTTTTGAAAGTTACTATGTTAGACAAACAACAAACCTAATATTATCATCCCACCTCTTCTTGTTTGATTCAAGTGTCTTCTTGATGATATTCATGATGCTCATGTTACAAAATTTAGCCTAACCATTTCCTTGTGGGTGATAAGGGGAAGAATGTGTTAAAGATATCCGATACTTAGAGCATGTGTCAAGGAGATCATGGGATCTAAAACACATTGCATTGTCATCAATGATCTTTGCAGGCACACAAAACCTTGTGATGATATTGTTCATTAGGAAGTCAATCACTACTTTAGATGTTGTAATTCTAGTAGGTATTGCTTCCACCTATTTGGTGAAATAATCAATGGCTACAAGGATCCATTTGTATCCATTGTTAGATTTTTCCATAATCTCTCTAATGAAGTCAAGACCCCGCTGCTAAAACAAAGCCTTAGTTGATATAGATGTGAGGGGGAGTGCACGTGTAAACCTCATTTTTCCTAAAAATCTCTCGCAAAGATCACACTTTCTAATGAACTAGGCCACATCCTTGAATAAAGTGGGCCACCAATACCTTTCTCTAATTACTTTGTTGGTAATTAGAGAAATGACCCCTGCACAATCCTTAATGACATTCATGTTGGCAGTGAGCCACCCCCTTGTCAGTGAGGTGTTCAACGCTGACCTTGGGATTTGTGACATGGCAGTGAGCCTCCCATGGATCTAGGTTAAGTCTGGCATTTGTAGTGATCATTGACAGCTTGAGCTTTTGGTGCAATGACAAATGATTCCAACAATTGGTATTAGAGCAATGGGTCATGGGTTTGAATCCCTCAGGTTGCGTTGAGGGGGGGATTGTTCGCAGTGAGCTGCCCCATTGTCAGTGAGGCATTCAACACTGACCTCAGGATTCGTGACATGGCAGTGAGCCTCCCGTGGATCTGGGTTAAGTATGGTGTTTGTAGCGAGCATTAACAACTCAATCTTTTAATGCAATGACAAATGATTCCAACAATTCATTCATGACCTTGATATACTTTTGATTATCTAAACATTTAAGAAGAAATTCATTAAGGTTTCTCCACATAATTTGGCCCTACATCAACACATACTTTTGGGCTTCCAACTTTAAGGTTCTCCTTTGATGATCACTCAATCTTAGAGGGAAAATTAAGTTTTCCAATTAGAAAACTACATCCTTATATTGAGGATCATCTTTCAAAGGACAAGGAGGAGGTGCTAAACTAGAGATTACTTGATGCACTTTTGTTACATATATGTTTGTATATGCCATTAGATTGGAAAGGCCTTGACCTCTAACTAGCTTTGTAGTTTACACCTCCATATCTTATTACTGGATATTATTGATCCATTGCTGAGAAACGATATCCCTCACAACTATATGAGACACATATGCAATGATTTTGGCTCCTATGAGATAAGTGTTGAAGTTCTTGATGGCCTCAAGAAAAGAGCATACGTGTTTAGTATGAAAAAGGAGAATGACAACAACTAGCATGCAAACTAGATCAAACCCTTTTCCATATAACATTCGAGGACAAGGCCGAGTTAAATCACTACCAAATGGAGGAGGACATAGATTTTGACCTTGAATTCTTGTATGCTATAGATGGATAAGATTTAATTTAGTCTTTTCCTCAAACCCTAGGTTAACAATGCATGAAACCCTAGTTCTACAATGATCCTCTTATAATGGAGAAAATATGACAGAGACCCAGAAACTAATTGCACAGGGATGATCAGAGGAATGGTAAACCTATCTCCAGAAAGTAGAGGTGTTGAAGGACCTTAGTAGGACCTGTTGAATGCATAAGACAACTGAGAGAGGGAGGTGAATCAATTGTAACTTAAAATTCCAAAATCCTCATATACAAACAGATCCACAATTCATCAATTATCCCTTAAACTGTTATGATGATTAAGCATGAAAGCAAATAACAGAAACTAAAGCAAACCAACATCAAACATAAGAGAACACCAGATTTACATGGAAAACCCAAGAAGGCAAAAACCACGGTGAGGATTAGACCACAATATAAAGTAGTATCAACACTGAGTTACAAAAGGCTCACTGCCCAAAAGAAAGACTCACTACCAAAATAGAGAAGAAGATAGAGAAGATTGTTACAAGGAGAAAGTTATCTCAATGCAACAAAGAATTCCACCACAACACCAACATCACCTCCGCAACATCACTGAAGAATAGTAGATACCTTCTGCACACTCTATCTAGTAATCTAACTCATGAAAGCTTGTACTGCACCACACATTCAATCACACTATTATTCACATCATATCCATCACACGCACACTCAATCATGATCCTTTGAAACTTATTTATATTGTCTTCAACCTTGAGAACATTCTCCAAGGTGGACAACACCTTAACCTAGAAAATTCAAATTAGATCTGGACCTAAACATTCCTGTGGTGGAAATGAATGAAGGTGGACCACAACACATATTAGCTTAGACCTAAATTCATCCAAGCATGCTACTCTACACTTTCACAATCACTGAAGCAATTTCGTAATTAGTGTAAACACCCAAGGTTGGCCAAACCTGTGTTAACATAATGAACTTTTAAGTACACGCTTCCTCAAACCCAAAAATAGCTCATGGACCATATGCAAGGCTTCAACATAGTCTAGAGTATTCCACAAACTTCCTGAAACATCTTGAAATCCAACAAATTCCTTTGCAACAACTTTCACCTACCGTACCTCCTTATCAATATACTTAACTATCTTTATCATGCACTGTATCTCTAGAAATTAACTTCTGGAGCACTAAACCATGAACAACTTTAATAGAAGAAAGATATAAATCTTATAAGCATATTTCCAAAACTGTAAGACCTAAAACCACTTTGCAAAGAAATGTGGAGCAAAGACATTTCTCCTAGACACCTGTGCAACCATTAGAAACACAGTTCACACACTAGTGAACACAATTTCCTCTGCACAACTAACCATGGCACCAAATTCATAATAAAACATCTCTTAACAACATATCCAAACTACAAAGATAGATCTTCAACGTAGAGGAAATGCAGAGCAAAACCAAAACACTACTCTGTAAGCCAAAATGCTACTTCACCACATTGTTTCCTTTATTAATCAAATTTTCTCAAAAGCACTAAGAAACCAACCAATAGAAACATATTCTTAAGATCTTCAACACCTCTTTAAAGAACCAAATCATCTTTAGCAAATCAACTCAACCAAACAACTCATACCATTGCAACAAATTCATCTCTGCTCAACCAGTTGACACCAATGAAAACACAAGCTTGTTGACATCAATGACAACAATGACAACACATACTTGCAACAATCTCCCCCTTTGTCATTGTTGTAAACACTTAATGTGAAAAACTATAAGACACCAGCATCCTCAATACTATGCACCACACCAACTCATTTGCTTTCTCTTTCTCTCCCCCTCAACTTGCTACTCTTTTAATTGAATCTCTCCTTTTTCTTCTTTTTCACATTGCTCTCTCTCCCCCTTTGACATTAATGGCAAAGGGATCTATCTTTCTCTTTCTCACTCTCATACTTGTGTCTTCTCACCATTACTTTGTCACATCTTCTCTTTTACTTCTCTTCATATACCCCTTAGAAGCAACTAACATTAGAACTTACTCCCCCTGATTGCCACAATCATCATGACTACTACGTGCTCCCCCTGATGGGTAACCTCCAACATCAATCCAAAATAAGGAATGAATCTTGAAATCCATTAGATTGATGCATCCCCTTATGTACCTAGTTCAAAGAAGGAGGGGAAATGATGCAGAGGTAAACGCAATGGGAGCTTACAAATGGGAAGGAGGAGTCATCAACACAACCAGCATGTTAAAATCCTATCAGCTTATCATCATCATCATATTTCTTGCTAACACAGACAGCATCATCATATTTCGAAGAGGCATGAAATATCCTCCTGCTGACCACTGTTCACTTCCTTATCGCCTATCGGCGAGAGATGGTTCATCGGCCAAGGGGAAAGGTCTTACCCCCGATGACTAATGTCACCCCGATGAATATATCGGTCCTATACCGATCGGCCAGACTTGGCTTATCGGCCGGACTCCAACACTCTGTCCCGATGTCTGATATCACCCCGATATCTCTTTTCATCGGTCAGGTTGCCTATCGGCAACACTTCTTCTATCGGCCGAGCCGAAAAGGATCTTCCCGATGTTATTACTCCTGCCGATGCTGAACACTTAACGTCAGCAGGATAAATCTGCATCGGGTGATATTCGCAATATCCTGATGACGATGACGTCACATGCACCTAACGATGATGTCACCCGGATATAAGACTCTTACATCCTCCGCAGCATGATAATAAAATGTCGGGTGATATTATACATATCCTGATGATGACCTTTAAGATCCTGATGATGACTTTTAAGAACCTCCTGTCCTTAGCCAAAAAAAATGATTTTTTTCTCTCGCATACGATAGCGATATGCGGATGATGGGTACACACAAAAGATGATCCTGACGATGATATACACACTGAGTATATATCCAACTTATATCATCCTGATGCACTTGAAACATACAATCTTCGTCAGCTTCATAACCCAATCCGGATAGCGATATACTCGCAGATGACGATGCGATTCACTCCGACTGGAAAAGCACATGCGGATCCCTGTATATCCGTCAGCTGCATGCAAACTCACAGAACCGCACAATTTCACAAAGAAAACATGATGATTAGGCTGGATCACCTTCAGATCAAAACTTAATAGTTTATCTTCCTAAATCCTAGCACATGAGGATGCTAGGCTGATTCATAGCATGCTACCAACTGATCTCCCAACAATGAAATGCATAAACAGAAAACTAAAATACAACCTAAACTAACATGCATGACCATTCCACCGATTCACAGAATCAACCGGTGGAAGGGTTGAAAGAATCCATTACCCTGTAATCAGAACAGAAATCAAAACATAAATAGCTGATAAACTAGATAATGCAATTGATGAGATCTTATTCAGATGAAACACAAATGTCCTGTTTCTACAATGTTTCACAATGTCTGGACTGATCTCTGGATTTCACTCAATCACCAGTACAACATAACATAACTACTCTCTACTACTCTGATATCATGATCTACTACTCTAACTGATCTGAGTTATTTATAGCAATATCCTACGAGTACTACCAACTCGATTCCCAGCGGCTGGGAGCTTCCAAACGGCTGGGAGAGTACAGCTCATACTACCTGATCACGAGCTCTAACTGCCTGCACACCCTCCTAGGCTGATCTAATACATATGCATTGGTCCAATGGACCTTATTACATTATGAAGTCAAACATACTAAAAATAGACTAATGTCCTGTCATGCGGACAATGAACCTATATCCTATCTTGTAGGGGTGCTCCTGCACCATACTCCCCAGAAGAAGAAATCTCAAGTCCACTTGAGATGAGAGTATGAAGATCTGCACCATGTTTCTGGATCTACTCTTCAGTCATCCATACTGCTTCAGAATTAGGTTTTCCCTTCCAAGAGACTAGATACTCCAAGTACTATTTGTTCCGGGTCTGTTTGACCACTCTGGTGTCCAAAACCTTCTGCAACTGTGGAGGATCATGCTTGGGAATGGCATCATGGACTGTATCCTGTAGGAGTTCCTGATCTGTATCTGGATAAGACCTGTATGGAGTTAAATCACATACATTGAATATAGGGGACAAACCAAGATCAGGTGGGAGTTGTATCTCATAAGCATTCTGTCCATGCTTGTGCAAAATCTGACATGGTCCAACTTTTCTCTGCATGAGTTTAGTATACTTTCCCTTAGGAAGTCTGTCCTTCTTCAAATGAACCCATACCAAATCTCCAACATCAAACTGTACATCCTTCTTCTTTTTATCAGCATATTCCTTATACTTCAAGGTGGTTTGCTGCAATTGGGTCTTGACTTGATCATGAACCTCTTTGATGGCTTCTGCAAAAGCTTCTCCTTCTGCACTAATAGGGTCTACTGTAGGTAGATCTCTCAATTCCAAAATTCCTCTTGGATGCATACCATAAACTATTTGAAAAGGTGATTTCCCTGTGCTCCTATTGACAGTATCATTATAGGAAAATTCAGCTTGAGATAGAATATTATCCCACTTTTCTCCATGTTGTTTTGTCAAACATCTAAGCAAATTTCCTAAGGAACGGTTCACTACTTCAGTCTGTCCATCCGTTTGAGGATGATATGCAGAGGAAAAAGACAAATTTGTTCCAAGTTTCCTCCAAAGAGTTCTCCAGAAGTGACCAATAAACTTCACATCCCTATCTGACACTATGCTCAATGGCAATCCATGGATTCTGACAATCTCCCTGAAAAACAAATCTGCAATGTATGAAGCATCAGCAGTGGTTTTGCATGGCCAGAAATGTGCCATTTTACTGAATCTATCCACTACAACAAAAACACTGTCAAATCCTTTCCTTGTCCTTGGTAAACCCAAGACAAAATCCATACTTATGCTTTCCCATGGTCTGGAAGGAATGGGTAAGGGCTGATATAAACCTGCATTAGTCGACCTGCCTTTAGCTTTCTGACATATCACACATGTCTCTACAAACTTTCTGACATCTGATTGTACCTTAGGCCAAAAGTAATGTCTTCGGACAAGATCAAGAGTCTTATCTAGACCAAAATGACCTGCCATAGCTCCACAATGTTTCTCCTTAATGATGTTTAACCTCATAGAACACCTTGGAATACATAACTGTCCACCTTTGAACAACAATCCATCCTGAATCAAAAATTCAGAGAATTCAGCATGATATTTCTCTCCAAAAGAAGTACATACATGATATATCTCCCCAAAATCTTCATAAGTCTCATACATGGTCTTTAGTGAATCAATGCCAACACTTTCTAACTGAATCTAGTTGACTGTTAGAACTCTCCTGCTCAAAGCATCTGCAACTTTATTCTTGACTCCTTTCTTATGCTTCAATGTAAAAGTAAAAGCTTGTAAGGTTTCTACCCATTTCATGTGTCTGTGGTTCAGCTTTTCCTGGCTGTTTATGAAACTCAGAGCCTGGTTATCTGTGAATACTATGAATTCCTTTGGCATCAAGTAATGCCTCCATTTCTTGAGTGACTGGACTAAAGCATACATTTCCAAATCATATGAGGAATACCTCTTCTTAGCATCATTGAGCTTCTCACTGAAAAATGCAATAGGTCTACCTTCTTGGCTGAGTACTGCTCCAATGGCCATGTGACTAGCATCACATTCCACCTGAAAGATTTTGTTAAAGTCTGGAAGTGCAAGGACTGGCTGCTGTGCCACCTTCTTCTTCAATGTTTCAAAAGAATCATCTGCTCTTTGAGTCCAAACAAATCTGCACTTCTGTCCTCCTTTGATGGTATCAAGCATGGGTGCACAAATATGACTAAACCCTCTTATAAACTTCCTGTAGAAGGTTGCTAACCCATGGAAACTTCTGACATCATTCATAGTCTTTGGGGTTGGCCAAGACAATATGGCACTTACCTTCTCCTTATCCATTTGTAACTTTCCTTGTGAAATGACAAAACCCAAATATGTGATCTCCTCTTGCATGAACAAACACTTGTCTAAATTTATCATCAGCTGCTCTTCATGTAACCTCTTAAGAACCAAATCTATGTGTCTGAGATGTTCTTCTTTTGTGTTGCTGAAAATCAGAATGTCATCTAGATATACTATGACAAACTTACCAATGAACTCTTTCAAAACCTCATTCATCAACCTCATAAAAGTACTAGGTGCATTAGACAAACCAAAAGGCATAACCTTCCACTCATATAACCCTTCATTAGTTTTGAATGCTGTTTTCCATTCATCTCCTGGCCTAATCCTGTTCTGATGATATCCACTCTTCAAATCTATTTTTGTAAAATACTTAGCACCTCCCAAACAGTCAAGTAAATCCTCTATCCTAGGGATTAGAAACCTATACCTGATTATGATCTTGTTAATAGCTCTGGAATCTGTGCAACGCCTCCAAGTACCTTCCTTCTTTGGTGCTAGTACAGCTGGTACTGCACATGGACTTAAACTTTTCCCAATCAGACCTGAATCCAATAATTCTTCAATTTGTCTGGCTACTTCTGCATTCTGTTCTGGAGTTAGCTTATAGGCTGCTTTGTTTGGAAGTGTTGACCCCAGAATTAAGTCTATGCAATGACTAATATCCCTGACAGATGGTAGGGATCTTGGCATTCCCTCTGAGATGATACCTTTGTACTTATCCAATAGCTCTTGGATAGCTAGGTCTATGAACCTTTGCTTCTTCTCTTCCTTGACTTCTTGCTGCTGTTCTTTATTCACCCTCATACATGGGATTAGGGCATATGCAACTGCACCTTCTGCTGCTACTTCTTTCATGAACTGTTTACCTTCCATTAGCATTACCTTCACCTCTTTTCCTTTAGATTTCTCCTCCTTCTCCGTCAATGGTAGTAACGTTATAACCTTACCATCTTTAGTGATTTTATAGGTATTTCTAATACCATCATGTTGTGCCTTCAAATCATACTGCCATGGTCTACCAAATAAAAGATTGCAAGCATCCATCGTGGTAATGTCAAACAACAACTTATCCTTATATGCTCCAATCTGAAATTCTACCCAAGCCTGCTCTTCTACAATTGTCTGTTGACCTTGGGTAAGCCATGAGACTTTATATGGGGATGGGTGAGGCAATCTCCTAAGCTTAAGCTTTATCACCATTTCTTCAGACACAAAATTTTCAGTAGAACCAGAATCAATCAAAACTTTACATGCCTTACCTCCTGCTTTGCAAATAGTCCTGAAAAGAGACTTTCTTTGAGGGGATTCTTTGTCAGGTACCTTCATGGTAGTCACTGTTCTTCTCATCATTAGAGACTCTCCACTTTCTGGGTATCCATAATTATCAGGAGCATTCACACTCTGAAAAGCATTAGAGCCTGTCATACTTTGATTATCAGGTTCTTGGATCAGATTTGTTCTCCTTTCTCCTGTTGAGCTTGTGGCCTTTTCTAGACATCTGCTGGCTATATGGCCTTCTTTGTTACAGTTATAACATCTGATGGATCCTCTGCCCTGGGATCTTCCTCTGAAAGGTCTTCTACCTCTGAAGTTTCCTTGCTGACTATAATTTTCCTTACTATTGTCATGACTGGATTCTCCTTGATATCCATGTCCATGTCCTCTACCTCTAAAAGGACCTCTTCCACCCCTTTGTTGTCTTCCTCTTCCTCTATTGTGTTGTTCTTGTTTTCTCTTTAACTTCTCTTCCACTTTCAATGCCAACTGAAAGCATTTCTGAACTGTATCTGGATTATGCAGACTTAAATCTTCCTGAATATTGAACCTCAATCCATTAAGGTATCTGGCTACCTTCTCTTCTTCACTTTCCTTTACCTTTGTTTTCATACAAAGTTTCATGAATTCTATTGTATATGAGCTGACATCTAGCTCCTTCTGCTTCAGGTTTTGCTTCCTCTTGTGTAATTGGATATTGTAATCCAATGGGACATAAGCTTCCTTTACTAATGCCATCATTTTCTTCCATGTAGTGACTCTACGCTTTCCTTCATGTACTCTATCATCTTGGACGAAATTCCACCATGTCAAGGCAGCTTCTTTCATTTTTGACTGGGCTATTTTCACCCTCTGTTGTTCTGGTATCTCCTCTGTTTCAAAGAAATTGTTCAAGGAGTCTATCCACTCCATCACTGAATCAGGTTCCATCTTTCCTGTAAACACTAGCAAATCCAGTTTCACATTCATGGTTCTCTTCTGGTCTGCAGGAACAACCTCCTCATTCCAACTAGGGATCTCTTCTTCTTCCCTATCTTATTCTCTACCAGAACCTACTCTGCTCCTCAACTTCGCTAACTCATCCTTCAATTCCTGATTCTGAGCCTTCACGGCCTTGCTCTCTGCAATCTGTTTCTTCACCAGAACTGCCAACTCAACGTTGGTCATCCTTGCCGGAATCTCTGATGTCCCTTCTTCATCTGACATCCTGCTATATCCTTATCTTTTCCAGAAGATCCTTCCTTTGCTCTGATACCACTATGATGCAGAGGTAAATGCAACGGGAGCTTACAAATGGGAAGGAGGAGTCATCAACACAACCAGCATGTTAAAATCCTATCGGCTTATCATCATCATCATATTTCTTGCTAACACAGACAGCATCATCATATTTCGAAGAGGCATGAAATATCCTCCTGCTGACCACTGTTCACTTCCTTATCGCCTATCGGCGAGAGATGGTTCATCGGCCAAGGGGAAAGGTCTTACCCCCGATGACTAATGTCACCCCGATGAATATATCGGTCCTATACCGATCGGCCAGACTTGGCTTATCGGTCAGACTCCAACACTCTGTCCCGATGTCCGATATCACCCCGATATCTCTTTTCATCGGTCAGGTTGCCTATCGGCAACACTTCTTCTATCGGCCGAGCCAAAAAGGATCTTCCCGATGTTATTACTCCTGCCGATGCCGAACACTTAACGTCAGCAGGATAAATCTGCATCGGGTGATATTCGCAATATCCTGATGACGATGACGTCACATGCACCTGACGATGATGTCACCCGGATATAAGACTCTTACATCCTCCGCAGCATGATAATAAAATGTTGGGTGATATTATACATATCCTGATGATGACCTTTAAGATCCTGATGACGACTTTTAAGAACCTCCTGTCCTTAGCCAAAAAAAATGATTTTTTTCTCCCACATACGATAGCGATATGCAGATGATGGGTACACACGAAAGATGATCCTGACGACGATATACACACTGAGTATATATCCGACTTATATCATCCTGATGCACTTGAAACATACAATCTTTGTCAGCTTCATAACCCGATTCAGATAGCGATATACTCGCAGATGACGATGCGATTCACTCCGGCTGGAAAAGCACATGTGGATCCCTGTATATCCGTCAGCTGCATGCAAACTCACAGAACCGCACAATTTCACAAAGAAAACATGATGATCGGGCCGGATCACCTTCAGATCAAAACTTAACAGTTTATCTTCCTAAATCCTAGCACATGAGGATGCTAGGCTGATTCATAGCATGCTACCAACTGATCTCCCAACAATGAAATGCATAAACAGAAAACTAAAATACAACCTAAACTAACATGCATGACCATTCCACCGATTCACAGAATCAACCGGTGGAAGGGTTGAAAGAATCCATTACCCTGTAATCAGAACAGAAATCAAAACATAAACAGCTGATAAACCAGATAATGCAATTGATGAGATCTTATTCAGATGAAACACAAATGTCCTGTTTCTACAATGTTTCACAATGTCTGGACTGATCTCTGGATTTCACTCAATCACCAATACAACATAACATAACTACTCTCTACTACTTTGATATCATGATCTACTACTCTAACTGATATGAGTTATTTATAGCAATATCCTACGAGTACTACCAACTCGATTCCCAGCGGTTGGGAGCTTCCAAACGGCTGGGAGAGTACAGCTCATGCTACCTGATCACGAGCTCTAACTGCCTGCACACCCTCCTAGGCTGATCTAATACATATGCATTGGTCCAATGGACCTTATTACATTATGAAGTCAAACATACTAAAAATAGACTAATGTCCTGTCATGCGGACAATGAACCTATATCCTATCTTGTAGGGGTGCTCCTGCACCAGGAAATAACCCCTAACTTCTCTCAAAGATACTCAAATGTGTCCTTAGGAAGAGTCTTCATGAATATTTCAGCAGCCTGATCCTTTGTAGGCACATACTGAAGCTTCACTTCATTCTCTGCAACCTTCTCTCTCAAAAAGTGATACCGGATTGAGATATGTTTTATCCTTGAGTGCATCACCAAATTCTTTGAAATGTTAATAGCAACGGTATTATCACAGAAGATAGGAATTGGCTCACCATATACAACACTAATATCCTTCAAAGTTTTCTTCATCCACAAAAATTTTGTGCAATAGGATGCTACTGCAATGTATTTTACCTCTGCAGTAGACAGAGATACTGAATCTTGCTTCTTACTTAACTATGACACCACTCTACCTCCAAGAAAGAATGCACCATCACTTGTACTTTTCCTATCATCTACACAAGTTGTAGACACTTAAAATTTGCCAAAGCATAATTCACATCATTGCGTTGCATTCACACCAATTCACATCAATTCATCTAATTTTGACTATTCCACACTAATTAATTAAATTCACCAAAGATCATCATTTTCCTCTATATTAATTAAATAATCCAAATTATTTAATTAAATCATTTATTCCTCCAATTTAAATAAATAAACCAAATTATTTATTTAAATAATCAAATTTCCCTCCACTCTAAATAAATAAATCAAATTATTTATTTAAATGATCAATTTCCTCCTAAATGAATTAAATTTAATATTTGATTCAATTATCCCATGTTCACATGAAATTAAATAAATTATTTATTTAATCTCCCATTTATCCTCACCCACCATAAATTCCTCCAATCAAAATCAGTTAATAGATCAATCAAGAGAGCTAACTCATTAATCAGTTTAGTCATTTAATCAATCAAATCAGTCCTTTGAGCAATCAACTTAGTCAACTACCCAATCAATTCAGTCATCTGATCAATCAATTCAGTCAACTCCTTAATCAGATCTATTAACTCCCTTGACGGATGAGAGGACAAGGACACTTGTCCTTCTCTAATTTGCACACATTCTCTCAACTGTCCTCAACCATTGATCTTTCTAATCATTCTCAATCATAGATTTGTTGTCTCATAGGTCTATAAATAAAACATCTTTCTCCATTTCTTAGCATCTCTCATTTTAGTAAACTTATACTATCATTATCATTCCTTGGGAGATCATAATTATGCTATGACTATAGAGCAATCCACATAAGCAAACAACAAAGAGCAATCAAATCGAGATTTGGGTGCTATCTCAGTACGTTCAATCCATTTGGTTTGTTTGTGTGTGTGTTTGAAAGGTAATTTTACATTGATTTTGTATTGCTTTCATCATATTTACATATTTAGATTTTAACCAATACATTTTAGCACGCCTGGTGGGACCTAGTCCCTCAAAACTAATCTTTTTGTGGAGATTTATGTATAAAATTTTCTATAGGACAAAAGCACGCCTGCGACTATCAACGCGTGCCCACGATCCGTGTCAGTGCATTTATGAAATAGGTCAATGAGCTCATGTTTTAAAAGTGCACCTGTGTCTTTAATACATTGATGCCTTATTTTTGCAGATCAAGACTCATTTCAATTGATTTTTACATGTTTTCTGGTTCTTGTACTTGGCTAACATTCATGTATGTGTTCATGTTAATAATTTCAATTTTCAACAGGTTTAGACATTGATTTTTAAGCCTAAGACCATTCCTATGTAAAAATGTGCCTTTTCTTTGCAAAAGCATGTCTATGTTAGGAGATTCAGCAAACAACTTTCAGATCCTCAGATCCCTCATTCCTAACTATTGGATCACCCAAACCCTCAACAAATTCCCAGATCTTCTATTGTTTCTTGGCAGGTTCTATTGAAGGTTTCAGAAGCATGCCTATGAACTATAGAAGTGTGCATGTGCTCTATATCTATGCATTTGTGCCTAAAAGCACACATGTGGATGTCTAATTAAAATTTCTAAAAGTGCACCTGTGTTGCTAGTCAGCGCGCCTTTGCTATAAGTCGACGAGCCCGTGCTCTCTATTGGCACGCATGTGCAGGAAGGTGAAAAAAATCTGCTACATGGACATGGAGCCTTCCCTCCTTGCCACAGGGTGATCTGCCACGTTACTGTCACTCTCATGGAAGTAGCGAGTTGAGAGGAGGTGAGACACGGTGGGGGTCTAGCTCGTTGGAGAGTTGGACTTCATGAAGAGGGGTCGGCAAGTTCTATGGCCTTTGTTGTTGTGTGCTAGTTTGAATGTTTTGTTTGATTGTTGTTGTTGTTGAGATAACCCTATGACTCGAAGGGTCACTGGTTACTCTTCTCCTATTTGGGTTTTTATTGTTCGACCTCTATGTGGCTAAGCGATTAATTTCATTTATGGACTCTTGTCTTTCAATCTGTTGGATGATGATTCGTTGTATCTGATGTTGTCTAAGTTCTTCTATCCGTAAGAGGAAAAATGGATCATGTTGTGGTTGAGTAAGTGTTTCTCTTTGCGATCATGGATTGATCTCCTCAATCTCATCGAGGATAGCCCTCACCCATTCACCTCTTATTCCTAAGCACATTCGTGAGCCAAGACAAGAGATAAGTATGTATTGACTAACCTTAACTAGACTTAGGGTTTTGACCTAGGGTTTAGTTGACCTAGGGTTTGATGATGCTTTGATTTATGTTTACCTCATGATGTGATCAAGGGTTTGATGAAATTGTTGATTTGTATTTTACCTCATGATGAAATCGAGGGTTTGCAAGTTTGTCTATGTTTTTTATCTTTTCTAGGTTTTTATGCATGCAAAGCTAAATGAAATGCAAACTTGTTTTGTGAGCTTTTTTAAGTATTTTGGAAATGGAAAGTGCTTTTTAATCTATGAAGAGAAATATGAATGCAACTATAATGATCTTAACCTAATGCAAATATACTATGTTTTTCAGTTTTTGATGTTTTGAGAACAATTAATCTAGAAAAGGGAAATTACAAATAAACAAATCTAATCTAAGAATGAAAGTTACTTCTAAGATGCTAGATCTATCAAGGAAAAGTCAATGGATTACTATTCCCAAGAGCAAGTTTCAATTTTCTAATTACTACAAATTGGATAAAGCAATAGAGGAACCTAAAAGAATGAAGATTTTGTGTGACTCCACTACCCTCATAAATGCTTGATGTTGGCAACCTTGAATCCTCTTGTAGCAGTGGGAAGACCTCTTGACAACAAGATGACATAAAGAAGCAAAAGAAGCTTGTTGAAGCTTGAAAGAGCTAAATGAGAGCTTTGGATGTGCACAATGGCTTTGATTGAAGCAGCGTAACGATGCTTGATTGAGCAATAAACAAAATAAAAGGCACCTTCATCCTGGGAGAGCATTAGAACGCTGATTTGGAGAGTAAAAACTTAGCAAGAGTTGTGTGCACAATGAATTTGCCTCCCTTTGTGCTTGAGGGAGCAGGGTATTTATAGGTTAGAGGAAGGGGGTTGATTGAGAAGTTAACTCAATTGATTGATGAGTTAACAAGGATTTATTGGGGAGTGAACTAGGTTGTTTACCCAGTGAACTTAGTTAACTATGGAGTGATAAATCAATAATAACTTATCACTGAAGAGGAATTGGAGTTGGAAGGATGCATGATATTGATTGAGTTGTCAATTTTACATCAAATTGAATTAATTATGTATGTGTGAGTGCATGAAATAGTCAACTCCAAATTAGGCTTCAAAAATCATGTGAATTGGAAGAAAAATGGGCGAAAACTGAGATTTTTTGAGTGAGAAACTCAAGGTTTTCTGTGGGATGGAAACACGACAAGGTCGCCCCTTTTTCTAGTAGGGTCACCCCTGAGAGATCCTAGGTCATCCAGAGGGCAACCCTAGGTTGCCCAGGGGAGATCCAGGCAAAAATAGGGTTTTTGAGGAATTGCAGAGGGGAGATGGTAGAAGAGAGGAAAAGTAGGGGTTCTGCCTCTAGAAATAGGTCAGTCATGTGCAAGAATCCAAATCTCCACTTGCACTACAGGATCTCCCAGGGGAGATCTGGAAATAATAGGAGGAGATTTGGATTAGTTGAGTGAAACTAAAAATTAAAAGTTGGAGATGGATAGGGGGACCTGTAGAAGACTTCTATGGGGTGCAAAGGATGAAAAACATAGGGGAAAGGTGAAAACTCACCTACAAGATGCTTACAAGGCTTAGGAATAGGGTTGAAAGCTTAGAAAATGTAAATCGACAAGTGTCACAAAAGTGTCGAAAAGCGTCGACGATGAAGAAAGAGAGAGAAAATGACAGAGGAAATAATACAAGACAAGAAAGAAGACACATCATCAAGAGATTTGCTGCTTAGAGGATATTACTTCATGGTTACATGTATGTAACAAGGATTAAAATCATCATAGGGGTCCTTGTGGAGGCTGTGCGTGATTTTTGTGCTTACATATTTGCCCCCTTAGGGACGGTAGTCTACATGAAAGGTAGGTACCATTCCCGAACTAGGCCTTACCTATTTTTGATTTTCTTCCATTGTACCTACAATAACTAGTATTAGTCCATCATCTGAATATATCAAAATGAATAATGAAAACTAAAATGATGAACTTACCATAGATTGTTTGAGTTTGACTAGTTGTTTGCCTTTATCGGTGAGACCTGTAGGAATGAATGCATGCAAAAAAACACACGAAAGAGATGCATAAAAGCAAAAAACTAATCTAAAATGCATAAATGAAACTAAGATAAGGGCAATCAAAGCAAGTTAATTTGTGAGATTAGAGTGAAACGGTGACAGAATTGATCATGTGAGTAGTCGTTGGATAGATATCGTCGAGGAGATCACAAAGATGGCTGCCTCTTCTTTAGCCATGGAGAATCGGGTATATAAATAGTGAAAAACCCTCCTCCAAACCCTAGTTTGAATTTTGTGAGAAATCTTTTGAAATTGTTTGTTTTTGTTAATTCTTCTTGTTGTATTGTCTCTATTTCGATGTTTAGAGTAGGATAGGTTTTATGTTTTCTGAAATCGACCGAAAAACAAAGTTTTTAGAGCATTTTTAGATTGAGGGGTCTCTCTTTAGGGTCACCCTTTTTGTTAGGCAAGTCACCCGAGGGAGATCCTGTAGAACATCTAGGTCGCCCAGGGGCGACCCTATTGGGTTGATTTTGCCTAAAATTTCATATTTTCTGATGCTTGTTTTACTTTGTTTTGACTTGTTTTGACTACTGTATTCACCTGTTTATTGCAATTTTGAGGGTTTATACACTTTTTTGGTATGATTTTCTACAAGTTTTACAATTTTTGAGATTTTTGCAAGTTTACAAGATCTAATCTAAAGTTCTTTTCTGATTTGCAGGACATGCACATTCGATGGAATGGTTGCCGAGAGCAGGGGTGGATTTTAGGGATGCATGATTCACTGAGTGATGAGGACTGTGCTATCTTGAGGAGAGCAGGCTTGGCTAGATTTTTCCATGTGCCTATTATTAACCTTGTGTCCCGCATATGCTGTGATATTCTGACTTACTGGGATGTAGATAGGAACACCTTTTGGTTCCCATAGGTCTTTGGAGAGTGGACTATCACTCTTTTTGATGTCTAATGTATTCTTGGAGTTCTTATGAGAGGACATCCTCTTGTTCTTCCATCTAGCGAGTCCCTTGAAGACAAGACATCTTGGATAGAGTTCATGGGGGTTAGTTTCCCTAAAGATATGATAGGAGTCTAGTTCACTTCCATGCCTCGACTTCACATCCCACTTCTGAGGAGATTCTTGATTGGTTTGATTGCCTCAAGGCTATCCGAAGAGAAAGCCTCAGCTCGCTTGAGATGGTGTTGGGCACCCATCATTCGTGATCTTGAGGAGGCCAAGGTCTATGCTTAGGGACCTAATATTTTGGCCATGGTCTACAGGGACTTCAATTGTATTGCACGGCGAGGGGCTCTTGCTTTTAGCCACTCTTCCTTGGTTATGACAGATTTTTTACCACATCAAACCTTATCAAAGCCTTGTTCTAATTCTAGACAGATGTTTACCGAGAGAAGCTAGATGGATGCATGTGGGTCATGTTGTGATGATCACAACACACCTTTTACCCTTTAGCAAAATGAGGACCCCTGCTGTGGTTGTTGCTTTTGGCTTGTGTGCTTGGTCTTGCTTGGTGGTAAAAGGGAAAATGGGTAGGTGTTACAAAGTGTTGAAAATTAGAATGCCTAGTTCTAGGTACAATGAAGAAGGTATTAGCGAATTCTTTGTGAAAAATGATTAAGGGTTGCTTTTTGAACCAACTCGAAATCCCTAATATTTTGTGAAATATGAAGGTTTTGGTAAAATGCACTGTTTTGAGGTTTGTATGTCATATACAAATTTGTTTGTATATGAGGTCTTTGTAGTATTGTGTTATGTTTAATTGGGCTTTTGTTGGCTACATGCATATTTTGGGTGTTTTCCCTTTTTCATAAAAGCTAGACCTGATTGATGTTCAAAGGTTGAGTGAATAAAGTGACAAGTCCACGCTTGCATATAAGTTTGTATGTATGTTCAATATAAACGCATTCTATATACAAAGTGGAAAATATACATACATGAATCTGAAAGAAGTATACGATGCAATTTATAAAAGCTGAAGGCTTACTTTATGTTGTATCATATTTTGTATGTATCAACTTTGCATCTTTAATATACATACAAAAAGGCAGATTTCAAATGAAGGGCAAAAAGAGTTTAACATTGGTGGGACCCATAGGTTAATGTCATAAAGGAGTTTTGATAGGCGAAAAGAGGGTTAGGTATTGATATATACAAAAGCCAGACCCAAAGATGAAGTAAATAATGATGTATAATAAAAGGGGTTCCGCATTTTGCATGTGTGTCATATACAAAAAGATATACAAAATCGAGGGATACAAAAATACAAACCTGGAAGTAACAAAAGAATTAAAAGACAGTCAAATATTCATTAAGTCCACAGCTTGTATATTAAAATGTATGTTGCAGGTACATCATGATATACAAAGAGAGATACAAGAGAGAGGTACAAATGGGATAAATGTAAAACCCGACGGTGATTTTAAAGGTGGTCTAAAATAACTCATGTAGGTGCTTTTGTATGTATGAAGGATTGCATGCATACAAACCTGATATACAAAAGGGTAGAAATGCAACATTATAATGAATAAGGAAATTAAAGCAGAGTGAATGCATTTTTTGATTCTGCACTTGTATGTTAGATTGTATCTATCATATATATATATATACATTGAGAAATACAAAAGTGAAATACAAAGTTGGACATGAAGTAAAGTGCCACATTATTTTATAATCCATTGCATGTTTAATTTTGTATATTAAAATGATGTACAGAGTAATATGCTCGGGGATTCTTTTGTTATCATCACCAACAAGAAGTCAACAAAGGGAAGGAAGTCAATGAAAGTATCCTTTATTTTGAAAAGATTCTAATAGCATCTTTTGTGCTGAGGAAAGATACCATAAGGATATTTTGAGAACAGTTGTGAAAGGATTCCCACCGTTGATCTATAAGGTTTGAAGGTGGACCATTGGATTGATTTTGTAATCGTAGCAGAAGAGAGACATCAAAATCTATATAAGAAGCTCTGCTACATGTATTTTAGTACACAGGGATTTATGACTTTTAGCTTAATACTGTAATCGTTAATTTTGTTGCAAAAGGAAAGTGTTTCTTTATAATACTTTGAACATTTAGTGATTTTAGAGAGGAGGTCACCTGTGTCTACATTAAGGAATGCGTGGAATGTCTTATCTCCTTTATGTATCTATCAAAAGCGTTTGTAAGTTTTTTGGTGATTTTGATCAATGCAACAGGATACATTATTACATTGTAAATTTTGTATGACTTTATACTTCAAATAAAGGAAAACTTGAAATTCTGCATCTATTATAGAGTGTTTTCTGATTCAAGCATTTACTTGATGTATTTTTTCTTTAAAAGATTGCAATCTCTTATGTATATTCATGAAACTGCTTAGGATTTTACATATGTGGATTTAATTGTGTTGATTGATCAGGTTTACTGTATTTCTCAATACGTGGATAGCAGAGCATTTAGATCCAATCTAAAATGATATTCCTAACCTTAGTCTTTCTAACTTT
Source organism: Cunninghamia lanceolata (assembly GCA_027924645.1). Lineage (NCBI taxonomy): Eukaryota > Viridiplantae > Streptophyta > Pinopsida > Cupressales > Cupressaceae > Cunninghamia > Cunninghamia lanceolata. Next base: position 5,867,270 of record BSBN01001221.1, on the reverse strand, counting down.
TCTCCAAAATCTTTAAGTAATTAGCTTAAACGTAGTTATCTAAGGGAAATTGTTGAAGATCATGTTAAATACATGGACATGTTAAAGATCTTTAGGAATTTTCATAAAGTTTTTAAAAAAATCAAGTATATTTCTGTGAAATTCATGTAAAGTTTGACTTGAAGGTTACAAATAGTTGCAAAAGATCATTGATTTAAGAATTATTTTGAGATATTTTCATATAGTGAAATGTAATCGCTAGTGACAAATCCTTAGATTAAGTAAGTCCCCTTGAATAAAAATAGCTTTGCATTGAACCATGAGCGAATACAACAAAACCATGACCTGGTTTATGTAGACTTGGAATTGAGAAATATTTCCAATAATTCTCCATATTCTTCAAGATAAGCTAAGATTCTCTGTGAATTTTATCTCTGTATGTTGAATAAAACCAACATCAACATTTTTTGGTGCTAGAAGGAGGGCGTGATTGGAATTAAGGTAAGATTTGTGTAAAGCTAGCTCATAATAGTGGTAGAGTGACCAAGTCCAGGTCCAATACAAGTGATATTTTCGTACAACTACTTGACAGAAGGCAGAATAAGAGTCCTTTAATTTGGAATCCTAGAGTATTGTAGGCAAGAAGTTCATCAGGTACCCCCCTGGATCACCTTTTGTGAGTCCCAACGGCTTTGCATTCAGATCATTAGGCATTGGTTCAAGATCCCCTAAAGGTCCAAGTCCTCCTAGAGGTCCAAGTCCAAGCCCGCCGGTAAATCTCAATCCCCCAAGAGGTCCTAGTCCACCTAAAGGTCCAGTCATGGCATATTTTAATGACAATTTTCCCATATCATTTATTGCTTACAATGAAATGCCTAAGAATCTTGAGAAGATCTACCCTAAGTACTAATTGCATCAGGATCTAGAAGATCATATCAGAATCTTAAAGGAAGCTTGCTTCAGGGCAAGATTAGAGCATCAAGGTGTAGTGTGTAGGTTGTTCTTGTACACCTTCAATGAGCAGGCTTCTAATTGGTATGTCAACTTACCAAATGGTTATATCACTACCTGGGAACTCATGGAAGAGGCATTTTTGTCTAGGTTTAGGGGACCAGTTGAACCTTCTACTTTGTATCACAAATTAGTAGCAATTAAAAGGGACGAGGGAGAACTTATAGACAATTTCAATGATAGGTTTTAGAAGGCATTTTCTAAACTAGTGGCTCCTTATACGATAACTCTTAAAGCAATATTGGTAATGTATTATGTTGCTCTAGATCCTTTGACTGCAATGTTTGTTAAGAGACAAGCCAATGTGGATAGTTTGTCAAAAGCTTACAAGGCAGCAGTCGCAATGAACCAAGAGATGAGACAAACGACATATAATCCTTTTCTGAATGTAGGAAATCCCAGAATTCCAAACCAAACATAGCCATGGAATGGTGTTCCAATGCATCATACTCCATTATTGAATCCAATTCCTACTTATGCACCAGTGTACAACCTAGCCCCCATTCAGGCTATAGCTCCTTATACTAGTAACAATGCTAATTATAATCAGACTAGTGGTTAGTCATTCTTTCAACCTCCTCAAGATACATTTAGGGCTAAAATGTAGGACAATGGGGAGGAAATAAAGGAAATTACTGCACATCAAAGGAGATTAACTACTGAGATGACTCAATTGAGAAATGAAAACTTTTATGGTAGAAATACTCAGGGTCAGGGTTAGAGTCAGAACCAGAATTAGAACTATAGTCAAGGTCAGAATTCAAATCAAAATCAAAATCATAACCAAGGACATAACCATAATCAGGGACACGGAACACAAAATAGAGGACATAATGGAGATAATAAAGGATGGGGGAATAACAATAGAAATCAAAATCAATCTAAAACATATAGAATGTGGATTACAGTGCCAAATAATGGTACTCTAGCTTCTCCATTTGAGAGTCCAGACAGTCAAGAGTTGAAATAGCTGGCTAGAATCCAAATGGCTAATGTAGCATTAAAAATTTGGTGTAGGATTCATAACATGAATGCACATGCTGAGCTTGACTGCCCTCAATTTCACCTGGCTGCCAGTATTTTCAATGTAGAAGTACAATCCCCTACTTTAGAGTTCCTAATTCCCAAAGGGAATGAAATAGTACCTTTAAGATTTGAGTCTGCTATGGTCTTAGAAAGTTTCACTTTCGCAACTAGAAGAGAAGAAAATCAAGCAACAAAAATCGAGCCTTATAATTGTGAGAGTTTATATCTAGAAATTGCCTTAGTATTGGACACTTTTTAGTTTCCTTTTGAGACTGAAAATGAGGTATTAAGTGAACCAAAGGAATTGCAAGCCTTCCAATAGTCTAGTAAGAATCACAATTACAATTTGAGAGACAATAACAAATCAAGAGGACCTTTCACTACTTCTACACCTCCTAATAATTTCAATACCCTACCAAATCAACATGCTAGCAACAATCCAGTGCCTCCTAAAGTTAACTATCAGGGTATTGGTGTCACAGAAACACATAAGGTTTAGATAGGGAAGATAGAGTCCAATGAAATATTGAAATTGATGAATTACTTGTCTGATGAGATAAGGAAAATCAAGGTTAGTGTCCCCTATATGAATTGTTGAAGAGTCCAGGAGTAAGGACTACCTTTATAAAATCTTTACATGAGTCAACACCAAAAGAAAATACATCCAGTATGGATACTCATAGTAAAGAGGTGCATACCAAGGACAAAGGTAAAAATGTTGAACAACCAGCAAGTGCTAATGTGGTAATGTATGAAGAAAAGAAGGAAGCTTCTCCTTTTCTATTGAGTGTAAGAATGTTTAGAAAGAATCTGCATAATTGTATGGTAGATTCAGGAGCTTTCGATAATGTAATGCCACTAGGGATATGCCAAACATTAGGTTCAACCCCCACCAAATCTGTAAAGGTAGTCACTCAATTGGACAAAATAGATGTCAATGTGGTAGGCGAGTTAATGCATATTCATATGCAACTAGCATTAGACCCTAGGGTAAGTCAATTCACTAATATTCAGGTAGTTGGCATACTAGTCAATTATGGTATGTTACTAAGTAGAGACTGGTCCAAAACACTAAATGGGTATATGGCTATTGATTTCTCACACATGTGGTTGCCCTAGAGAGACATCCCAAACCAAATCAGAATAGAGGTAGAACCCAGAATGAAACATATGATCATTGAATACAATCAGACAAATGAGATCTTATATGTTGATGTTGAACCAGGTGTTTATAGAGTGTCGAACCAAGGGGTTCAAATAGAATAAATTTTATTCTTGGACTTCCAAATCAAGATGATTAATGATGAAACAGTTGTGTTTGTTGAGTCTGATCATGAGTCTTCTGATGAGGAAAACAATTCCATAGATGGGTTTAGTCAAGTCATAATTCAGTAAATGGAGAAGTTCATCCAACAGGAATCTCCTGTCCAATGTAGATTATACAAAAACTTGTGTAGGGTTCATAAGATTGTACATCCTAAAGAAGATTGTGGAATATGCAAAGATATAATAGAGTGTCAGTATAAAAAATACATAAAAAAGATGAGACAACAGGAAGGAAAGTTTGTTCCTAATATGCCTAAATTTTATTGGCATGAGAATATAAGTGATTCATTACAAGGTCCAGGTGAAGACATGGGAGTAAAAAATGTCAATTACTCTGATTCCCACAAACAAACTAAAGATGTAGACAAACCTATAGCTCAAGTTAAAGTATGTGAGGGTACAAATAATCTGGCTAAGGAAGAGATAGGTGAAATAAAACTAGTTAAAGTGAAAAGACTAGGTCCAAAGGATAAGAGAAATATCTTGACACTGAAGTGTGATGGATCCAAATCTAAGCAAGGAGCAGGGGTAGGAGTTGAACTTGTTGATCCAAATGGTAAATCCTTTCTAGCAGCATACAGACATCAATTCCCTTGTACTAATAATGTAGTAGAGTATGGGGCTTTGATTTATGGATTAATCATGGCCATTAAGAAAAAAAGTAAAGGTAATCAGGGTGTTTTCTAATTCTGATCTAGTGGTTAGGCAGGTCAGAAAGTTATATGCATGTAACTTTAGAAAAATGGTCAGTTACAGACATAGGGTGTGGGATTTAATTAAGTCTTTTGATGCTTTTAACATTGAGCACATCCCTAGAGAGTTGAATCAGAGATCAGATGCATTAGTAGTTACTGCTAGCACATTAGAACCTTTAGCTTTATCAGGTCTTAAAAGATTTGTAGTAGAATTGGTAAACATACCAAGCATACCAGATAATGTAGCTCATTTCTAGGTGTTCGAAAGAGATCAACAAATTGTGGATTTTCTTACTAGTCATGAAGTGTTTGAAACATAAGTCATTGATGAATAGGAAAGACCAGAAATATCATGGGATGAAGAAGACATAGTGAATTTAAAAAGTAATTTCCTACCTAAAGGGGTAATTGAGTTGGAAAAAGATCTTTGATTTCGATGGAGTGGTTAGACAGAAAGATCTCCCAAAGACTAAGGGAGGTAAATGTGATCCCTTTAACTTAGGAATAGAAGATAAACCTTAGAATGTCTTAATTGGTAAGTCTTGTTCTGAGGAACTGAGAAAAGAAATTGCAAAAGTGTTAAAAGAATACAAGCATATTATAGCATGGACATATGAAGATTTGAAGACTTATAATACATCCATTATAACGCATGTAATTCCACTAAGACTGGGAGTAAAGCCATTTAGGTAGAAATAAACACCTGTGAATGCTATATTAGAGCCTTTAATATTTGAAGAAGTCAAAAAATTGTTGTCAGCTAGAATAATTTTTCTAGTGAGGCATTCGACCTGGGTAGCTAATCTAGTACCTATAAGGAAGAAAAGTGGGGATATTAGACTATGCGTAGATTTTAGAAACCTCAATAAGGCATATGAAAAAGATAACTATCCCCTGCCTCCATTAGCTGAAGTGTTGCAAGCAGTAAATGGAGTCAAGATGATGTTCTTTTTGGATGGATTCTCTGGCTATAACCAGGTTTTTGGTAGACAAAGAAGATAGACTGAAAATAAAGTTCACTTGCAAATGGGGAAATTATGCATATAGGATAATGCCTTTTGGTTTAATAAATGTAGGTACCACGTTTCAAAGAGCCATGGATATCACTTTTCGTGGATTGTCAGGTAAATGCATTGTTGTTTACATGGATGATTTGACAATATTTTCTAAAGATTTATCCATGCATGCAAAAGATTTAAGGAGAGTGCTAAAAAGATGTGAAAGGTATGGGATCTCTCTTAACCCAAAAAAATGTTCATTTGGTGTAACAGAAGGAAAGTTGTTAGGACATATTATCTTTGAGAATGGGATATCCATTGACCTAGACAGAGTGGAATGAATTAAAAAGCTGCAATTACCTAATAGTAAAAAAGAATTGAAGTCGTTCTTTGGTAAAATTAACTTTATTTGCAAGTTAATTACTAGTTTTGTAGAAATAGTGCAACCATTAAACACTATGCTAAAGAAGGATACAAAGATAGAGTGGACACTAGTAGCTAAGGTTGCATTTGAAGACATCAAAGAAGAAATTTCTAATGCTCCTATATTGGCAAGCCCAAATTATAATAAACCATTTTACATATACTCATTTGCTTCAAAGCATTCAGTTGCAGCTGCTCTGACACAAAAGGGAGAAGAGAATGAAGAGAAACCAATCGCTTTCATGAGTGCTCCTTTGAAGGATGCATAGTTGAAGTACTTAGACACAGAAAGGTGGGCTTTTGCATTAGTATGGGCAATGAAAAAGTTTAGGAACTACATCTTGAGAAGCCAAGTAAAAGCTATAGTACCTGATGCAGCAGTGAAAATGTTATTAATGCAAAATGAGCCTGGGGAGAAAAGAGCAAAATGGATCACAATGTTGCAAGAGTTTGATATGGAGATAATTCCTATGAAGTTGGTCAGAGGTTAGGCATTAGTACAAACAATAGCTAATATTGATCTAAACTTGGTGGAACAACAATATGTATTAAACACTAATGATGCATCAGGTTGGTATGATGACTTAAACACATTCTTGATATCTAGAAAATATCCAAATAAGATGAAGTATTTTCAGAGGAGAGCCCTAAAAATAAAAGTACAGAAATATATGGTACAAGGAGGTCTACAAAAAGAATCATGCAGGCATATATTTGAGGTGCTTGAATAGAGATGAAGTAGATAAAGTGTTGCTAGAATTGCATGATAAATATGGAATAGCTCATGGTTCCCATTTGGCAACTACTTATAAAATTCTGAGAGCTGGTTATTATTGGCCCACGATATTCAAGGACACAGAAAACCATATCTGAAGCTATCACATATGTCAAACTACAACAAACAAAGGGAGAAATTAGGCTAATCCACTACAGTCTGTTATAAAGTCTAGGCCATTTGCACAGTGGGGATTAGATTTTATTGGAGTCATTAATCCTCCATCATCTGTAGGACACAAGTTTATACTAACTGTGACAGACTATTGTACAAGGTGGATAGAAGCAACGTGTTGTAAATTCTCCACTACTAAAGTAGTAATCAAATTCCTTGAGGAGAACATCATTACCAGGTTTGAAGCTCCTTATTCTCTGGTATGTGACAATGGCCCTGCATTTTCTTCTTTAAAATTTTCTAAATGGGCATTTGAACATGGAATAGTACTCAAATTTTCTTCAAATATTATCCTTAGGGTAATGGGTTAGCTAAGTCTACTAACAAAATTTTGTTAGACATCATCAAGAAACTAATTGTTAAAAACCCTAAAGAGTTGAATACACTGCTGAAATATGCACTGTGGGTAGATAAGACGAAAGTTAAAGCAGCCTTATTCAATACACCATATCACTTAGATATGGGACAAATCCCATACTTCCAGTGAACTTAAGAATACCTACCAAGAAATTTGCTAATGAGTACCTAGGCTTTGATGATCATAGAGAAGCTAGGTTGGTCTAGATGTTATAATTGTATGAGAAAAGAGACCAAGCTATAGATAAATTTGCAAAGCATCAAGCTGTATGTTAGCGTTTAATTTCGTACCTTTTGGTGGGAAAGAAAAATGGATATATGTATAGTAGAACCTCTCTTCAAATTTAGAGGGGAAGCTCCTTGTAAAATAAAACTTAACTAAAACTTTACAATCTTTTTGGGTTTGCAATGTACGAAAGTCTGAAACACTCATTCGACAACAAAACAAAGATTTTGTGCTTTTTTACTATAAATAGAATCTAGGCTACATGCTTGCGCTACTCAACTAAATTTAGAAGCTGAGCAAGGCAAGCACACAATTTTGGATTGACTGGATAAAATAACACCATACAATTATGAAGGCAAAAATAAGACAAAGCTATGATTTCACCCTCAACATAGAAGAAAACACACATCAATGGATACTTAGAAGCAAAATAGGCATACTGGAATCCATTAATGAACAAAATAAGAACATAATCATGTGAATATATGAGAGTGACAATCTAAGCAAATGAGGCATAAGAATTGTCCTTGCTTTTATTAATTGATTGTATACAATACCGGATACTGAACATTGAATACTTTTGATTCCTTCGATTAAATCCAGAGATCAAAGGAAACAAATGAACATAGGCAAGCTGACTTGAAAGGAGATACAAAGAACAAAGGAAGATAAAAGATGAATGATTAGGCATAAAATCATAAACATTCACTTTCAACCTCGACAATACAAAACTTGCACAAAGATAAAGTATACATTTATTCTCAAAGTAATAAACTACACAACACAGTTGAACAATAAAATGAGAGTAATAAGAGCTTCCATATTTTTCATTGATATTTTAAGTGTGTAGGATACACTTATTTATACCTAAAAAGAAAAGATGTAAGGAAATAAAAGGAAGAGTTAACTAACACTCTTCACTCTAGATCTAATTGCTGCATGGGAAGCATGCAAGCTTATTAGCAATTAAAACTAAAAGTATCTTATCATGCAAATTTTAGTTAACTGAACTTGCATGTTATTACACAATGAGTTCCAACTCAAAGATATTTTGCATGATTTCCACAAAGCAAAATCTAAAAATAAATTTAACTTTAGTTAACAAAGTCAGTTCTCAAAATAGAAGCTGCTTTGGAAATCCCTCCTGCTGCCAAAAATAAATCCCTCCTGCAAAATGTGAAAAATAAGCTAAGTCTGAGAATTAAGATTTCTCTCAAATTCCTCAACTTTGGCTTTATCTGGTATAATCATGGACTCAAGGTGAATTGTCCTCATTTGCATGTCTATGGTAGTATCCTCTGTGATTTTCTCAAACACTTTAAAGTCTTTTTCAGCCTTGGCGCACCTTGATGCAAAATCAACTAGGAGGTACATTTTGTCTACATATCAGCTGAATGAACTCCTCTAGTAAAACATGAATAAGGAAATTTACGCCTTCATCGTTGAAATACCTGCAAGGAATGTTTTGGACAAAATCAATGGCATTTTTTTCAATGCCTAGAAGCCTTTTTTTTCCACGTAGACAACTCCAAGGCCATATTCTTCGAGGTATAAACTTGTCAAAAGTCTCTTTCTTTGACCTTGGAATATTCATGTTTGAGCAAGGATTTGGCCTCGATGGTGACTGATGAATATTGCATGATGACTTGGAGATGTCTTGTTCTGATGCCTTTTTGCCTTGAAAATTGCCAATCTGGACCTCTATGTGTTTGCTACCCAAGAAAAACAAGTTTTCTTTTCGCTGTCCAAAATTTATTTTTTGTGAAAAAAATTAAAAAATTGCCCTTGGAAAATGAAATTTTGGAGCTGCACCCTCAAAGATTTCACAGATCTAAGATCAAACTGGTCCTGGATGATGGAAAATGCCTTTTGCCAAGGTGGGTATGTGTCAGAAATGAGAAATTTTGGATAAATAAGCCTCAAAAATCAATTTTATCTTGGCTATAGGTGGTGATTTTGTCTTCGAAAAACCATAACCAGCAGTGAAAATCCTTGAAAATTTATCAAAAATGACCTCCTGGGTTTGGAGGTTGCCTTAGGAACATGAAGATGGACCTTGTGAAGGAAGAGAATAAAGAAAAAGAAGAATAGAAGTGATCGAATTGCCTTCTTTATATTTTGTTGATCTGAAAAAGCTTCAAAAAGCTTAAAAACCCTCAACAATGGCTGCCAGTGCAAGAAAGAGGCCTTCCAGTGGACAAATTTTCCTTTAAGTGTGATAGAAAGAAGAATGATGCAAGAATGGATGATCTTTGCCCTGTATGTGAAGATCCAATCTTCAAAGCCTTCAAATTTGCCTCATGCAAGCTTTTATTCATCCATTAATGGCCGCCATGTGAGAAGTGCAGCCCCAGTACCATCCTCTTGCCAAGAAAATGATGAAAATTATGCCAAATATCTTCTTTATAGTGGACTCCCTCCTCCTAGGGTTTCATTCTTCTACTTGGGCCTTGCTTTGTCTCTCCAACCTTGCAAAAATAATGAACGAAATGAGAAGGATGAAGAGGTATATTTATAGGCTCATGCTTTCTCTCTCCTAGGCATTAATCTTCATGCAAATTTTTACACTTGGAAAGGAGTGCAAATGATCCAAAATAAGTGCCTTTGATATGTGTCAAATAGGCATGGATTTTCATGCTTCTAGGCACCTAATTGGAAGAGTGAAATAGGCGTGTAAATTTAGGGTTTTAGGCGCCTTTTGGAGGTAGTCAAAAAGGCGTGCATTTTCATGAATATGGGCGCCATTCAAAAAGAAGGAAAAGGGGTGGGTTTCTAGCTATCTGAGCACCTTTTGGAAGGGAGTTAAAAAGGCATGGAAATTAGGCAAAGTGAGAGCCCTTTTTTATGTGGCAAAAAGGCGTGGATATTTCTCTTTTTGAGCGCCTTTTGGAAGTGAAACAAAAGGCGTGGGTTTTGCTAGGAATGGGCGCCTTTTGAAGTTTGATTTTGAGTGTCTTGGTGGAAGTATATTTCAAAATATATTTAAGTGAATTTCCTATACTTTAAATATTTTGAAATATACTTCCAGGATGTTTGAGATAGGTCCCAGATCCATGGGATTTAACATGCAGATTCTAGATTTTTGAGGATACACCAGATTTTAGACTTAGACAGATTTCAGGATCTTAGAACATTAGGTTTTAGGACACTAGACTTGGCCAATTTCAGGGCTCACTTTATGATTCTTGACCTTGAAAAACTTTGAACTTTGCCTTGGTCATCTTGACACAGGCTGCTTGGATCACTATCGTTTGCCTCTGCCTCTGGAGCTTATTTTTTCCATAACTTCTTCATCATTCAATAGTTCCACGTCCTCTGAAATATTAGCCAATCAGAATCAAGAAAGACTCCTAAATCAGATCTTCTATTTTTAGAATATTTTGCCAACATCCATATCTCAAGAAACCCAGAAACCTAAAATTGATGTCTATTTTTAGAAACTTTCTATTTTTAGAAATTTTGACTTTTTTGACTTTTGACGACCAATCTTTTGGATTCTCACAAAAATGCCTTGATAAAGCAAAAATTTGATTTGTCATAACATAGCCAATTTGGTTCCTTTGAATCCTTCTCCATTCGAGCCTTGTATCGATTTCTTTTGATATATCTTGTACCTACAGGGTTTGCAAATAATGACAAGGCGACATGGTGCTTGAGAGGTGTGTTTGGGAACATATACGAAAAATTTCATATGGGTACAACACTATAGTTAAAATTTGGTTCATTAAGAGAGCAAGAGTCAAAACGTTCAAAATATCTATTTGGTGTTATGTTGGGATAAAGCTCATGAAAAGAAAGGGAACCATGGAAAGTTTGATAAATTGTGGTTAGGCCCACTACAAGTTTCAGAGATAATAGGGGACAATACTTTTAGGCTCAAAACCTTAACTGGCAAAGATGTGTCATTACTTGTTAATGGTCAACATCTTAAGCACTATTTTTAGGCTTAGAAGGTGAGTCAGTCCTATCATGTATCATACTGTAAATATTGTGCAGGTGTTGTGTTTCCTGGTTTCTGTGGGTTGTTTTGGTTTTTGGTTGTTCGTTTTTGTGTTTTGTTGGTTGTTTTGTGGTTTTCTTTGTTTGTTGTTTGGTGGTTTGTTGTGTTTCCTTGGCAAAGGTGTTTGTTTTGATTTAGGGTATGTAGGAGCATATTAGCAACCACTGAAAACAATAGAATTTGAGGAATTTAGGTTAATCATTTGAAACTTATACATAACTTGTTAGGACTTTCATGAATGTAAGGTGTTGTTGATACTGTGAAGGATTTTATTCAATAATCATGAGTTGAAACATTCAAAAAGAGTTTCTCACAATGACACACCTAAAATCCTTAGGTTTGTTGAACGTACAAGTGTAGGTGTTAAGTGAAAAATCAGAGGTCACCCTTGCTACCATTGCAATTCTCAGCTTAATTTTAGCAAGTGACCACACCTTGCACCATGAACTTACAATGATAATATCTCATGAATTTATATGCAACATAGAATTAAAATATAAAAAAAAACAAGGATTACACTGAAAATCCAAATTAAGTCATCTAAGTAACTCTACCGGGGCTATGGATGCCTACTGGCAGTGGGGCTCTACTTAGGAGAATTGCAACGATAACCTTGTTGGGGCTATGGACGCCAGCTGGCAGCAAGGCTCTATTCGATTGGCTATAAGGAATGAAATCAACTATGTAGTTTAACACCAGTCACTAGTGTTTTCAACTCATCCTCAAAATGAGGATTATTAATCACATGCACACACTTAAACTCTATTGAAAGATTCATACAACTTATTGAATACATTCAGTCCAGGTTGAGTAATAGTTTACATATGAGGAAGTTGGAAGTTATGAATTTATTTCATTTTGTTTTCTTTAATGGTTTAAATTTAGTTTTTTTATTTAGTTGCTAGTTGTTGTGATGCTCACAACATGCCCCATTTTACCCTTTAGCAAAATGAGGACCCCTACTGTGGTTGTTGCTTCTTGTGTGTTTGGTCTTGCTTGGTGGTAAAAGGGAAAAGGGGTAGGTGTTACAAAGCGTTGAAAATCAAAATGCCCAGTCCTAGGTACAAGGAAGAAGCTATTAGTGAATTCTTTGTGAAAAATGATTAAGGGTTGCTTTTTGAACCAACTCAAAATTTCTAATATTTTGTGAAATATGAAGGTTTTGGTAAAATGCATTGTTTTGAGGTTTGTATGTCATATACAAATTTGTTTGTATATGAGGTCTTTGTAGTATCGTGTTATGTTTAATTAGGATTTTGTTGGCTACATGCATATTTTGGGTGTTTGCCCTTTTGCATACAAGCCGAACCCGATTGATGTTAAAAGGTTGAGTGAATAAAGTGACAAGTCCGCGATTGCATATAAGTTTGTATGTATGTTCAATATAAACACATTCTATATACAAAGTGGAAAATATACATACATGAACCTGAAAGAAGTATACGATGCAATTTATAAAATCCGAAGGCTTACTTTACATTGTATTGTATTTTGTATGTATCAACTTTGCATCTTTAATATACATACAAAAAGGCAGATTTTAAATGAAGGGAAAAAATAGTTTAACATTGGTGGGACCCACAGGTTATGGTCATGAAGGAGTTTTGATAGGTGAAAAGAGGCTTAGGTATTGATACATACAAAAGTCAGACCCAAAGATGAAGTAAATAATGATTATAATAAAAGGGGTTTTGCATTTTGTATGTGTGCCATATACAAAAAGATATACAAAATCAAGGGATACAAAAATACAAACCTGGAAGTAACAAAAGAATTAAAAGACAGTCAAATATTCGTTAAGTCCACAACTTGTATATTAAAATGTATGTTGCAGGTACATCGTGATATACAAAGAGAGATACGAGAGAGAGGTACAAATGGGATAAATGTAAAACCCGACGGTGATTTTAAAGGTGGTCTAAAATAACTCATGTCAGCGCTTTTGTATGTATGAAGGATTGCATGCATACAAACCCAACATACAAAAGGGTAGAAATGCAATATCATAATGAATAAGGAAATTAAAGCAGAGTGAATGCATTTTTTGATTTCACACTTGTATGTTAGATTGTATCTATTATATATACATTGCGAAATACAAAAGTGAAGTACAAAGATGGACATGAAGTAATGTGCAACATTATTTTATAAGACATTGCATGTTTAAGTTTGTATATTAAAAGGATATATAAAGTAATATGCTCGAGGATTCTTTTGTTATCGTCACCAACAAGAAGTCAATGAAAGTATCCTTTATTTTGAAAATATTCTAATGGCATCTTTTGTGCTAAGGAAAGATACCATAAGGATATTTTGAGAATGGTTGGGAAAGGATTCCCACCGTTGATCTATAAGGTTTGAAGGTGGACCGATGGATTGATTTTGTAGCCGTAGCAAGAGAGAGACTTCAAAATCTATATAAGAAGCTCTGCTACATGTATTTTAGTACACAGGGATTTATGACTTTTATCTTAAGACTATAATCATTAATTTTGTTGCAAAAGGAAAGTGTTTATTTAGAATACTTTGAACATTTAGTGATTTTAGAGAGGAGGTCGCCTGTGTCTGCATTAAGGAGTGTGTGGAATGTCCTGTCTCCTTTATGTATCTGTCAAAAGCATTTGTAAGTTTTTTGGTGATTTTGATCAATGCAACAAGAGTCATTATTATATTGTAAATTTTGTATGCCTTTATACTTCAAATAAAGGCAAACTCAAAATTTTGCATCTATTATAGAGTGTTTTCTAATTCAGGCATTTACTTTATGTATATTTTCTTTAAAAGATTGCAATCTCTTATGTATATTCATGAAACTGCTCAGGATTTTACATATGTGGATTTAATTGTGTTGATTGATCAGGTTTACTGTATTTCTCAGTACGTGGATAGCAGAGAATTTAGATCCAATCTAAAATGATATTCCTAACCTTAGTCTTTCTAAATTTTCCCCAAAATCTTTAAGTAATTAGCTGAAACACATTTATCTAAGGGAAATTGTTGAAGATCATGTTAAATACATGGATATGTTAAAGATCTTTAGGAATTTTCATAAAGTTAAAAAAAAAATCAAGTATATTTTTATGAAATTCATGTAAAGTTTGACTTGAAGGTTATAAATAGTTGCAAAAGATCATTGATTTAAGAATTATTTTGATATATTTGCATATAGTGAACTATAATCACCAGTGACAAATCCTTAGATTAAGGCCACTTGAATAAAAATAGCTTTGCATTGAACCATGAGTGAATACAACACAACCATGACTTGGTTTACGTAGACTTTGAATTGAGAAATATTTCCAATAAATCTCCATATTCTTCAAGATAAGGTAAGATTCTCTATGAATTTTATCTCTGTATGTTGAATAAAACCAACATCAATAGGTCACTTTGATGCTTCTTTGCGTATTGTTGCTACTCTTACAAATGAGGATATGATCTTTGATCCTTATCTTGACATGGAGGGATCTTGGGCTCATGATGGCAAGATCAAAGACTACTGTTGTGGAGTATCCGAGGTTTGAAATCGTAATGGTCTAGTTGAGGCCCATCATGTTGAGTGTGTCTTATAGTAGCTCGGTGAGGACTTTCCCAAGGAGTTGTCCCCAGTATCCACTTATTACATGACTGTTCAGGAGATGGGTGAGATAGGTTAGAGGTCAATTGTTTGGACTCCTTTGACTCTTTGAGTATTCATTACTAGAGTTCTCAGAGGAGGATAGAGGAGGGGGAATTTATCCCGATCTCTCATTATAGCTGTGGACTTAGAGTCGACTGATGAGGACTATATTCTTGATGATGATGATTCGTCATATGAGGGCTTGCCCGAGGATATGCAGGATGAGGATCTTGATGATACCATTGATGCAGATGATGCACCTAACATCCCTGAGGGTCCTCTTGTGGTTCCTAGACCTCCTCATTTGGATGAGGCGATGCTACAACTTGACCCTGATTGGCAACTGGGAGATCCATGTGAGTTTTACTTGTTTGCTTTTTGCACTTTTGTCCTTGCTCTTTTTGTGAGGAACTGACATGTATTTCTCTTTTGATTCATTGTTTAGGTAATGTTAAAGAGTGGAGGGCTTTTTTTTTGTGAGAATAATATTGTCTTAGCCTTTCCCTTCACTCAGTTGACTAGAGACCATTTTTTAGATGAACCTGGTGTGCCCCCTAGTGCTGGGTGACACACAGACATTTTTACTCCTGTCTACCATGGATGTTAGGAGAATGTAGACTTGAAGGCTGAGATTCACACCCTTAAGGGTGAGAATCAGGTGCTCCAAGAGATGGCTTGTGTCAATTTTGGATGACGAGATGCTAGTATAGTGGGGTCCTCACAGTCACATGCTCATAGTAGGGTACCTCAATCCCATAGATCACATGGAGCAATGAGCGGTACTCATAGGCAAAGGAGTAGAAGTCCTGAGGGTTCTGTTGGAGGGAACCGACCTTGATATCTCTTTGTTTTTTCTTTCTCTTGTTCAAAACTGTGCCCCCTTGCATGGGGAGCTTCTATTTCCTGGTGCAGGAGCACCTACCTGACAGCTGGTCTTGATGAGGCAGTTAGTAGTTTAGGTCTTGTTTATGATTCCAAGAAGGTCTGTTAAGACCAATTGCATGTAATAAGGTCATGCTGATCAGGATAAGATCATGCTGACCAGGCTTTTGCTATTTTTAGCTAGTTAGTTATAACAGCTGTCATGATGTATGTTCGGTGGGATCTCCCAGCCGCTTGGAGAGTTCCCAGCCACTTGGAGTCGGGTCAGTAGTACTCGTAGGAAAGTCTTTATAAGCATGAGATCGGTTGATATTGGGGGGACAGACAGATATCATCGATCGAGCTAGTTGCAGAGAGTGAACCTGAGAGAGAGAGGTTGATCATATTGTATTGCATCTTTGAAATCAATAAAGTGATCCTGTTTGTGTTCTTGCTCTGGTTGCATTCCATTACTTGATTGATCTGCTGGTTTGGGAGGGTGTCATGGATTTCCTGATCCATTCCACTGGTTGACTCATCTGATCGGTGGAATGGTAATGTACAATAGGTTAGATTGTAGTTTGTTTTCTGTTTACATGCAGGTGTGCAGGATCGCGGTCGACAGATGCTGAGAAGCCTAGCATCCTCATGTGCTAGGTCAAGTTGAGAAGTCTGAGTTGAAAGATCACCCTGAGACGGGATCGGGTCATCCCAGGAGGATCAGCGAAGTGAAATTTCGCCAAGTGAAGAAGTTCGCTAAAACGGCATCATCAGGATATTTCTGCAAATATCCTGCAGACAGTTCGGACATCGTCATCCGGATCAGTGAAGGAGATCGGCATGGTGTTGTCGATTGCATGAAGTGCAAGTGCGTCGGGGTGATCATCAGCAGGAGGAGCCGAGAAGGAGTGTATCGGCATCAGGATCATCATATCGGGAGTGCCAAACATCCGCATATCGCGAGTAGATGCGGAAGAGAAAGTTCATGTTTTTGGCTAAGTGTTGAAGAGGTCATCAGGATATTGGGTGACGTCATCATCATCAGGATATGACGTCATCGTCATCAGGATATTGAGATATCCCCCCTATGCGAGTTCATCCTGCTGTCGTTAAGTATCGGCATCGGCAGAAAGTGTATTAGCGTCATCAGGAGGTTTCGAAGAGAACCGGATAAAGTAGATCATGATGCTGTTGTTTGTATAGACGGCTATCGGGACATCGAAGGGACGCAGTTGAAGGAGATCGTCATCAGGATATTAGAAGCTACCGGATATTTGGATATCCTGCTGACGAAGGTAGTGTCGGAGATCATGATGAAGACGCTAGTGTTCGGCGCCCGATGAACAGTGCAGCTGGAGGATGTTTGCGCCCGCTGAACATCATGATGATGATGTTGGAAGGAAAGCGGAGGAGGTGAACAGTGGTCGGCAGGAGGACAATTGCGACCGTCCGAAATATGATGATGCTGTTGGTTTTAGGAAACATGATGATGCTGACAGTATAAAGCGGAATATGATGATGATGGCGAAGATGATGATGATGAGGTTGGTCTGCAGACATTCATGCTACATGCGAAGGTTATAGTGTGGATGCCTCTGCATCATAGTGGTATCAGAGCTCAGCAAAAGGTCTGGGCTGTTGTGTGTTGATTCTGTCACTGAAAGGGCAGAGGTAGAGATAGAGTTGATTGTGTTGTGTGTTGATTGAGAGGTTGACAAAATGCCTCCTAAAGGTAGTGGTACTGCAAGGGAATTGCAGGAAATGAAGGAGAAACATGCTAGAGAGATGAGGAAGATGAAGGAGCTTGCTGAAGCACTTCAAGCCAGGCTGACAGCCCTGGAAAAGAACAAAAAGAGGGAAGTGGAAGACAGTGAGTCTGAAGAAGATGCAGATACTGTTGAAGAGTATGAAGAGGTAGCTGAAGATCTGGATGCTGAAGACCAGAGATTGGCAAAACTGTTGAAGGCAGTACAGAGTGAAAAACCTAAGGTAAAGGTTGATGTTACCAAGTATACTGGAAGCTTGAATGAAGATGAGTTGTTGGATTGGATTGCTGCACTTGATAATCACTTTGAGTGTGAAGATGTTGCTGAGGATCAGAAGGTAAAGATTGCAAAGACCAAGTTAGGAGGTCATGCTTTGGTATGGTGGGATTATGTACAATCTGAGAGAAGGAAACAAGGGAAGTCTAAGATCACTTCTTGGGATAAGATGGTAGCAAGGATCAAGGGTAAATTCTTGCCAAGGGATTATGAAATTCAGATGTTTAAGAAGCTGCAATTTTTAAAGCAGAAAGACAGGGATGTGAAAGCATATACTGAGGAATTTTATCTGTTAAGTATGAGATCTGGTCATCATGAGAATGAGGTAGAAAAGGTGGCTAGGTACTTGGCTGGTTTGAGGTTTAACATACAGGATGAGTTAGTGTTAGCTAACCCTAAGAATGTGGAAGATTGTTACCAAATGGCAATCAGGATTGAAGAAAAGATGAATAGAGGACATGATAAGTCCATGAGAGGAAGAGGAAACAATAGGGGAAGAGGAACAGCCCCTGCACAAAAGCAAATCAATGAGAGTCAAGAAGACACTGGTAAAGGACAAGGACAGTCTGATTTCAGAGGTGGATGGAAAGGCAATAGAGGAAGATTTGGAGGTGGTAGAGGTTCTACTACATTTTCAGGAAAGTGTTACACCTGTGGAGAGTTTGGTCATCCATCTTTCAAATGTCCAGAAAACAAAGGTTCATCATCCAGAATGATAGAACTAGTGACAAGAGAGTACAACTTGTGCAAGAAGAAAAAGGAGAAGAAAGTGCACAGAGTTCAAACAAAGGTCCTGAGAATTTTGGATATCCAGAGAGTGGAGAATCCATGATGTTAAGGAGAGTTAGTTTGCAGGCATCAAAGGATCTGATGCAAAGAAGAGCTCTTTTCAAGACCACATGTAAGAGCAAAGGTAAGGTATGTAAGGTTGTCATTGATACTGGTTCAACAGACAACATGGTATCTCAGGAAATGGTGGATAAACTGAAGTTGGAAAGGATTCCACATCCACACCCTTACAAGGCATCTTGGGTGAGTGATAGGCAATCACTTTTTGTCTCTGAACAGGCATATGTGGATTTCCAGATTGGACCATATCAGGATAGAATCTTGTGTGATATATTGCCTATGGAATGTTGTCACCTACTGCTAGGTAGACCATGGCAATTTGACAGAAGAGTACTGTATGATGGGTATGCTAATACCTACACCATCAAGAAGGATGGGAAGATTATTAAGTTGATGCCATTGCAGGCAAAAGCTGCAGCACAGAAGGCACCCCAAATCATTTTAATGGGAAAGAAGGAGTTTGTGCAGATGCCTAGAGGAGCAGGCATGAAGGCAGTTCAGGACACTGCAGAGAAAGGAGTTGTTACAGACAACAAGCTGAAGAAAGTTTCAGTTGTGACTGACAGAGGTCAGCAGCAGGTTCAGAAACAGGGGTGCAACCAACCATCAGTTGAAAGGAATGACAAGGATGTTGTCATAGTTGGGACTATTGCTTGTCCTATGAAGATTGACAGGAAGATACAGTTGAACACCACAGAGGCAGTTCAGAAAGAGGTTCTGGTCAGGCAACCTGACAAACACAGGGTATGTGAGAGGAAAGCCTACATCAACAGGCATGATGATTTACTTGCCAGAAAGCAAGTTACAGTTCAGAAGTCTTGGAGCAGCCAAGAGTCAGCAGCAGACAAAGCTGGAGCAGGTCAGAAGACTGACAAAGCAAAGTGTAGAGGTGGAAGACTTCCACATACTCAACTCATGGGACATGAGTTCTTTTCTGTTGGGGAGTATGGTGCAGGAGCACCTACCTGACAGCTGGTCTTGATGAGGCAGTTAGTAGTTTAGGTCTTGTTTATGATTCCAAGAAGGTCTGTTAAGACCAATTGCATGTAATAAGGTCATGCTGATCAGGATAAGATCATGTTGACCAGGCTTTTGCTATTTTTAGCTAGTTAGTTATAACAGCTGTCATGATGTATGTTCGGTGGGATCTCCCAGCCGCTTGGAGAGTTCCCAGCCGCTTGGAGTCGGGTCAGTAGTACTCGTAGGAAAGTCTTTATAAGCATGAGATCGGTTGATATTGGGGGGACAGACAGATATCATCGATCGAGCTAGTTGCAGAGAGTGAACCTGAGAGAGAGAGGTTGATCATATTGTATTGCATCTTTGAAATCAATAAAGTGATCCTGTTTGTGTTCTTGCTCTGGTTGCATTCCATTACTTGATTGATCTGCTGGTTTGGGAGGGTGTCATGGATTTCCTGATCCATTCCACCGGTTGACTCATCTGATCGGTGGAATGGTAATGTACAGTAGGTTAGATTGTAGTTTGTTTTCTGTTTACATGCAGGTGTGCAGGATCGCGGTCGACAGATGCTGAGAAGCCTAGCATCCTCATGTGCTAGGTCAAGTTGAGAAGTCTGAGTTGAAAGATCACCCTGAGACGGGATCGGGTCATCCCAGGAGGATCAGCGAAGTGAAATTTCACCAAGTGAAGAAGTTCGCTAAAACGGCATCATCAGGATATTTCTGCAAATATCCTGCAGACAGTTCGGACATCGTCATCCGGATCAGTGAAGGAGATCGGCATGGTGTTGTCGATTGCATGAAGTGCAAGTGCGTCGGGGTGATCATCAGCAGGAGGAGCCGAGAAGGAGTGTATCGGCATCAGGATCATCATATTGGGAGTGCCAAACATCCGCATATCGCGAGTAGATGCGGAAGAGAAAGTTCGTGTTTTTGGCTAAGTGTTGAAGAGGTCATCAGGATATTGGGTGACGTCATCGTCATCAGGATATGACGTCATCGTCATTAGGATATTGAGATATCCCCCCTATGCGAGTTCATCCTGCTGTCGTTAAGTATCGGCATCGGCAGAAAGTGTATTAGCGTCATCAGGAGGTTTCGAAGAGAACCGGATAAAGTAGATCATGATGCTGTTGTTTGTATAGACGGCTATCGGGACATCGAAGGGACGCAGTTGAAGGAGATCGTCATCAGGATATTAGAAGCTACCGGATATTTGGATATCCTGCTGACGAAGGTAGTGTCGGAGATCATGATGAAGACGCTAGTGTTCGGCGCCCGATGAACAATGCAGCCGGAGGATGTTTGCGCCCGCTGAACATCATGATGATGATGTTGGAAGGAAAGCGGAGGAGGTGAACAGTGGTCGGCAGGAGGACAATTGCGACCGTCCGAAATATGATGATGCTGTTGGTTTTAGGAAACATGATGATGCTGACAGTATAAAGCGGAATATGATGATGATGGCGAAGATGATGATGATGAGGTTGGTCTGCAGACATTCATGCTACATGCGAAGGTTATAGTGTGGATGCCTCTGCATCATTTCCATTGAGAGCGTTTTGGTTGTAGCTCTATTGATACTCTTTTGTATACACTTCAGATATATCTATGAAAGTTAATTTCCTCTTATGGTTTTTGCCTATTGGTTTTGGTACTCATCTCATGTGCATTTTTGGAAGTTTAAGAACTCTTTGATTATATTTTGACCTTTCAACTCTTTTAATGATGCAAGTATGATAACAATGATATGTTTTTTTTGTAATTTTTTGACATATATATGAAATGCAGTTTATGATATGCAGATGCAAGAACACAAGCGATGTTGAAATGAAACTTTTACTTCTATAGAATGTTACGAGTTGTGACATTGACTTTATTGCTTTGAGACTCTTTTTTTTATTTTGGTATGAATGCGTTATGTGGTGTAGGAGCACCCAATCCATAGTGGCCTCCATAAGGCATTAACTGTTTACAGTTCATTTTGATGTTTCCAATAAGGTCCTAAGCTAACCATTTATGTAATAAGGTTTGTTTGACCAATGCATGTTGAGTTAGATTATATCTAGGTTTCTGTTGTAAGTCCCAAGGACACTTGTCAATTTGTAATCACAAGGTGGTTAGATAGTTAGAGGTTGTTAGTTGGTTGTGATCTCCCAGCCGCTTGGATTTGTTTCCCACTACTTGGATTTGTTTCCCAGCCACTTGGAGCCAATTCAGTACTACTGAGGGTAAGTAGATAAATACCCCAAGATCAGATTGATTGAGATCATAGTAGAGTTGAATAGAGTAGTTGTGAAGTTGAGTTGTGCAATTGTGAGAATAGAGCATCTATATACATTTTTGAAAGCATAAATAACAAGGTCCTATTTGTGTTGTGCAACTTTCTATTATTCGATCTCATTGGGTTTTCCTCTATATAAATTAATTTTCTATTTTGGGATCGAGATGGGTTCTTAGCCCATTCCACCAGTTAGATTTCTTTGAAATCGGTCGAATGGTTGTACATGTTGATTTGTGCTTTTGCTTTGTGTTTTCTGTTTGTCCATTTTATGTTTGCAGGATTGCGTGCCAGATGCATTGAAAGATCCTAGCATCCTCATGTGCTAGGTTGAGGAAGTCTAAGATTTTTGAGATTGTTGAGGAAATAGATCTGTGAAGTTACGGGGTTTGAAGAGGTTCAAATTGGCAAAGTTTCGCGTTGTTTCACTGAATATGCATTTTGTGTGTATATCACAAATGCATGTCAGATATACATTTTGTGTGTATATCGCAACAATCTATTGAGTGTGTATGTCACAAAGCATATCAGGAAGCAGTGAGGTGTTGTATGTCAAGATTGTAAGCAGTGAACATACATTGCGAATATACACTCTATAACTATATTGCTAATGTATGTCAGGTTCATTTCCTATGTATCCCGCAATTGTGAGTTGTGAGTATCTTGGGATTATTCTCAAATTAACTATGAGGTCTGGTCATCATGAGAATGAGGTTGAAAAGTTTTCTAGATACTTGGCTAGTTTGAGATTGAACATACATGATGAATTAGTTTTGGCTAATCCTAGGAGTGTAGAAGACTGTTATCAAATGGCAATCAGGATTGAGGAGAAGATGAAGAGGAGACAAGACAAGTCCATGAGAGGAAGAGGCAGCAATATAAGGGGAAGAGGATTGGCCCCTACAACAAGACAAGCCAATGAGAACTAAGAAGAGACTAGTAAAGGACAAGAGCAGTCTGATTTTAGAGGTGGATGGAAAGGCACAAGAGGTAGATTTGGAGGTGGTAGAGGTTCTGATGTTTTCATTGGGAGATGTTATCATTGTAATGAAATTGGTCATATAGCATTCAAATGTCCAAAAAGGCAAGGGTCATCATCAAGAGGTGATAGGAAGAATGACAAGAGGGTTCAATTTGTGCAAGAAGAGAAGGTAGATGAAAGTGTTAACTCTCCAATGGGAAGTACAACCCCAGCTGAAGATGGAGAATCATTGATGCTTAAGAGAACAATCTTGAAGACATCCAAGGAGATGATACAATGGAGAGCTCTTTTCAGGACCAAATGCAAAACCAAAGGTAAACTATGCAAGGTAGTAATAGATTCTAGTTCAACAAATAATATGGTCTCTTAGGAAATGGTGGATAAGTTGAAACTGGAAAGGATTCCACATCAAACCCCTTACAAAGCATCTTGGGTAAGTGATAGTCAATCACTTTTGGTATCTGAACAAGCATATGTTGATTTTTAGATTGGAGAATATCAGGATACGGTTTTATGTGATATTTTGCCCATGGAATGTTGTCACCTACTTTTAGGTAGGCCATGGCAATTTGATAGGAGAGCATTGTATGATGGATATGCTAACACATACACCATCAAGAAGGATGGGAGGGCTTTTGTGATGAGACCATTGCAGGAGGATGCTGCAGCATAGAAGGCAGCCAAGGTCATCTTAGTGGGAAAGAAAGAGTTTGTGGAGATGCCTACAACGGAAGGCATAAAGGTAGTTGAGGATACCTTAGGGAATGGGATTGCTAAGGATCAAGGTTTGAAGGAAATTTTTGTTTTGGATGATGGAGATCAATTGGATTAGGAGTAGGTCAAGGAGCAAGGTTTCCAGTAGCCACAAGTTGATTGGCAAGACAAGGATGCAATCCTAATAGGGACAATTGTTTGTCCTCTAGAGACAACAAGTGTTGAAAGGCCAACAGATTCTACCATAGCAGCAGTACCATAAGCAATTACCAAGGTTACCAATGAAGGTGTTCAGACAGCTATGATAGTCAGATAGACTGGCCAGCAAGGTATGAGAAGAGCCTACAATGCAGTTCAGAGACCATGGGGCAGACATGAGACAACAAAGAGTAACGGTGGAATTAACTCATGGGTCATGAGTTCTTTTCATGGTGGGGTGTATGGTGCAGGAGCACCCAATCTACAGTGGCCTCCATAAGGCATTAACTGTTTATAGTTCATTTTTATGTTTCTAATAAGGTCCTAAGCTGACCATTTATGTAATAAGGTCTGTTTGACCAATGCATGTTGAGTTAGTTTGTATCTAGGTTTCTATTGTAAGTCCCAAGGACACTTGTCGATCTGTAATCACAAGGTGGTTAGATAGTTAGAGGTTGTTAGTTGGTTGTGATCTCCCAGCTGCTTGGAGCCAATTCAGTACTACTGAGGGTAAGTAGATAAATACCCCAAGATCAGATCAATTGAGATCATAGTAGAGTTAAATAGAGTAGTTGTGAAGTTGAGTTGTGAAATTGTGAGAACAGAGCATCTGTATACATTTTTGAAAGCATAAATAACAAGGTCCTGTTTGTGTTGTGTAACTTTTTGTTATTCGATCTCATTGGGTTTTCCTCTGTATAAATTGATTTGTTGTTTTGGGATCGAGATGGGTTCTTAGCCCATTCCACTAGTTAGATTTCTTTGAAATCGTTGGAATGGTTGTACATGTCAATTTGTGCTTTCGCTTTGTGTTTTCTGTTTGTCCATTTCATGTTTGTAGGATCAAGTGCCAGATGCATTGAAAGATGCTAGCATCCTCATGTGCTAGGTTGAGGAAGTCTAAGATTTGTGAGATTGTTGAGGAAACAAATCTTTGAAGTTATAGGGTTTGAAGAGGTTTAAATCGGTGAAGTTCCATGTTGTTTCACTGAATATGCATTTTGTGTGTATATCACAAATGCATGTCAGATATACATTCTGTGTGTATATCATAGCAGTCTATTGAGTGTGTATGTCGCAAAGCATATCGGGAAGCATTGAGGCAGTGTATGTCAAGATTGTAAGTAGTAAACATACATTGCAAATATACACTCTATGAGTATATCGCTAATGTATGTTAGGTTCATTTCCTATGTATCCCGCAGTTGTAAGTCATGAGTATCTCGCAGATGGTTATCGAGATTGTATGTAGTGAACATACACTGTGAATGTGTAAGTGTATCGGTATACAAAGAAGTCAACATTCAGTCTCATCAAATGCATATTTGAAATGCATGTTGTGACTGTACATCGCAAATGTACATCAGGTTTACATACAAAGGAGGTCAACGGTCAACCCCATCGAAGGTATATTCTACAAAGCATGTTTGGAATGTATCTTCCGGTTGTATGTTGAAACATACATTGGGTTAGATATAAGGAAGTCAGTGGTCAAACCCGTCGGATGCATAATCTGAATGCATCTTTCAAATGTATATTGGAATATACATTGCGCAGATACATTGTATCGGATACAAAGTGTGAACGGTAGCGGCGGTGGAGGAGACCGGTGTTCACAGGTCATGTGATGTATGTATAAGTGTTCAGCATAAGGGTAGAGTGGCAGATACATTTAGGTCACCGGCGATAGAGAAGTGAGTGATCGGCGAAAGGATTTCTGAGCAGATTGAAAGCTTTTTTCTTGCCGATAGGTGAGAGGTGCAAGTATATACATCAGAGAATGTGTGTTAGGTGAAGCATAGACATAAAATAGGAAATGTATGTTAGGGTTTTTGTGGGTACTCTGCATCATTATGGAACAAACAATATGACTGCTCTTAAGTATGATTTTCAATCCAGGGGATTGCAAGTTGTCCTGATATAAGAGACCTATTCAAGGTTATGGGATAAGATTTAGAACTCAAATGGGGAATGGGAGTGAAAATGGAGGGCTTCTGATTGTGAGCTTTGCTAAAGGCTAAACACTGATCCTTATCTAGATAAGACTATCTGACAATCTTTCAACTTTAGACAAGTAACAAATTTTATTGATGTTCACTAGACAGATCATAAATAGAAAGCAAGATAGACTTGGGGTAAAGGATAAATAAGCGTCCCTAGATAGAAGATGATCCTAGAGACTACTAGACTCTCAGTTTTTCTTAGCTAGTGCATGTGTGTGCTTTGTACCTTTCTTTTTATTTTCTCTATTAGAATGTCACCCTTGAGGCTTTGAGCTTAGACTGATCTCCACCCAAGAGTACAGAAATTCAGTAATCTTCTCTCTTTCACTCTTTTTTTAGATCTTCTTTTGCTTTTGCTTTTTCACTTTTTTTTTGTATTTTTTAGAATACTTCACTTGATTTTCTCTTTTTTTTCGGATTTTTGACTTTTCAAGAAATTAATGCTTTTGGAACTTTGATATGCAACAATTTGATCTCTCAAAACTCTTATTTTGATCACTCATTTTTTTATTCACTCAGATTTTAGATTGCTTCCTTCAGAGTTTTGATCCTCCTGATGTTTTTGGCCAGGAAAGATAAGGACCTGAGAGCCACCTAAAGTTTTTGTAATCTGTTTGGACTTCTTTTCTACTAGGGAGGAATTGGGGAAGTCGACTTGCAAGCTTCCTTTGAACACTATAGGTTTGAATATTGAATTTGTTTCATCCTAACATCTTAGCTCATTAAGACTAGGATCAATATAAAGCTAAGAGCTAGGCTTTGATTAGAATCACTGGGAATGAAAAGGGAATAATGACGATTGTGAAAAATAGGGAATCTTTAGGTCCTAAAAGGATGACGTATACCTAGGCAACCTTAGACTCCTTACTAAGATGAAAATAGTACAAGAGAAAGTCATTCAGTGTAATGCAAGATGAATAGGAGGAAACTGAAATCCAAGAAACAAATTATTTTTGACATTTTAACTTTTTTTAATTTTTTTTTGTTTTTGTTTTATGATTTTTTTGGTTTTTAGACATAGTATTTCTTAAGGTGAAATGAATTGACTGTTACGATAAATTCCTCTCCCTCCATCATGCATAAGAGATAGGCACCATTTCTAACATCTTCTTTGACCATATAAGGACCTATCTAGTTGGGTCTAAACTTGCATCCTTCACCAGCTCTTTTATCAATCAGGTTGTCTATCCTAAGCACTACATCTCCCTCTTGAAAGGGTCTTGGGACAACCTTGTTGTTGTATTGCTTCTTCATCCTTACAAGATAGGAATCATGTCTTTGGACAACTCTTAAGTGTGTTTCATCCATCATTTCTAGTTCAGCCAATCTTACTACTTTATATTCTTCACTATCCAATAATCCTTGTAATGACACTCTCAGGCTGGGTAGCTCTACTTCCAACAGTAATACCGCCTCTAACCCAAAAGTGAGGGCATAAGGAGTGGTTCTGATTGGAGTCCTGACACTTGTTCTATAAGCCCATAGAGTTGGA
Source organism: Cunninghamia lanceolata (assembly GCA_027924645.1). NCBI lineage: Eukaryota > Viridiplantae > Streptophyta > Pinopsida > Cupressales > Cupressaceae > Cunninghamia > Cunninghamia lanceolata. The sequence continues at coordinate 5,840,277 of BSBN01001221.1, read as the reverse complement.
TATAATTGTAAATGCCAATCTATTTTAGAGTCTTTCACGATCTTGACTAGTATTGACTTCAAATTTTTGTTTATGGCTTCTGCCTGTCCGTTTCCTTGAGGATAATAGACCAAGGGAGAGTTATGATTGATGTGGAATCTCTCACCTAACTCTCTCACTTGTAGGTTTTTAAATGATGAGGCATTATCTATTACTATCACTTGGGGGATCTCGAACTGACATATGATTTGATTCAATATGAATTTAGTGATCACAGTCCCTGAAACTATAGTGAAAGGCATGGCCTCCACCCATTTTGTGAAGTATCCTATTGTAATGATGATGAACAGATGCCCTTCTATTGATGGAGGGGATATCTTCCCTACCAAGTCCAAGCCCCAAGTAGAGAAGGTCCATGAGGTAACGATTAGTTGTAGATCTCTTGTTGGTGTGTGGTGAACGTGAGCATAAGCTGAAATATTTCAGACACCTTTAAATGAATTTAATCACATCTCATTGTAGACATGGCCAAAAGTATCCCATTCCATGTATTTTTCTTGTCGTAGCGTGACCACCAAAATGTCCTCCACAGATTCCACTATGACATTCCTCTAGGATTTTGCATGCTTCTTCTTTGTCAACACATTGAAGTAGCATTTTGTCTAAGACCCTTGTGTTGTGATGTTCACAACATGCCCCATTATGCTCCTTAGCAAAATGGGGACCCCTGCTGATGTTTTGCTTTTTGCTTCTGCTTGTGTTTTTCTGCTTTCTGGCGGTTTGGTAAAAATGAAGGTCAGGTGCATCATCATCATGAAATTGCATGAGGTAGGTCATCATCATGAGGTCAGTTTGTTAAAGTTCATATTTTGTTGCTGTGACCTCATATTTAGAAAGAGCTTGAAATTCCATGCAGGTTTGCCTTTTACTTCACTTGAAAATTCTTCCATATGTGAAAGTTATGCACGGTCAAAGTTTTGGTCAAACCTGATATTCGCAGGAGGATCATCATATTTTTATATCCTAAGTCATGTTGACAGGATCATCATGATCTTGGTCTATCACCCGATAAAAATCATGCAGTCGCAATATCCGGACGTCAATCTTAGGTGGTAGTGCCCTTTACCCGTCAAATGGCCTTACGCGCATTGTCAGCATCATGATTTCTTTTAGGAGGGTCATATTTTATAACTCGGTTTTGGTTACATGAGGAACATCATCATCATGATATTTGAACCCCCCCCCCTGATAATATCCTGAGGTTCAAATATCATGATGACATCAACTTTCAGTCAAGGTAAGTTCCCCGTCGAGTGGTCTTTTGTATCGCGAGCATCATCATGATATTTCAAATCTTATCATATCATGCTGATCACCCTTAGAAAATTCATCATCGGCATATTGGCATGCGCGTGTTATAATCCTATCGCAAGGTCATCATCATGATATTTGCTGAAGTTTGAAATATGATGATGACAACTTCATATCCTCCTGATCTCCTTTTGCATAATCATGATCATCATCCTGATCTTTCACTGTCATTCGCTGAAATTCGCTAAGTGATGGAGACATCATCATCATAAATCGATAAAGAGGATCATCATGTTCATATCCTCCTGATCACCTTTTTTTGCAATATCATGATGATCACCCTATCTTTTGAAGAGGGCGATATTGCATGTCTCAACAGCATGATCATATTTTACAATATCACCCTAGCGCAAATATCATGATGACCTCAACTTATCCTTGCGATCCGTTTAACAAAGTATGATGATGATGTCATCATCATATTTTTTATCCTGTCCTATTGTCAAGATCATCATGATCTTGTTTGTTCACCCGATATTTCATAAAGTCCTCCTGCCGATGAAATACAACCTTTTGCAAATATCCTGATGATCCTCATCATCATCACTTTTTCCCTTCGACAGGATATTTTCCAAAACATGATCCGGTTGGCGAATATCATGATGACGTCATGTTCTAGTTTAATGAAGGCTCCGGATATCATGATGACGTCATCCCGATCTGATAAACAAAGAAGCAAATATCCTGATCATCATCATCATCACATTTTTCCTTCAACAGGATATTTTTTCAAGCACGATCCATTTGCCAAAATATGATGATGACGTTTTATTCCAAGTTCGACAGAAGCCCCAAATATGATGATGCTCATCATCATCCTGATCTTTCGAGAGGGTTACCTTGGCCGCAAGAGGATCATATTACGTTCATCATCCTGATCATGCTCCTTAGGTGACCCGATAGTGCAATTATCCCCTGATCTTAACTGAACATGATGATGACGTCATCCTTAGCATTTCAATGAAGCCCGAATATCATGATGACGTCACCATCATCTTCCTTTCCTCGGCAGCATGACCATATTCATATCCTCCCATTCTTCTTCAGCTGATGATGATGATGATGTTGTTCTTTTCCCCGATATCCAGAAGCCGAATATCATGATGACATCATCTGGACCTTCAGGAGGGAGAGCATCATATTTCCAGAATATCATGATGATGAAGTATATTGACCAGCATGTTTTTTGACGCACCGACAGCGATGATCATGCCGATGGGCGGGAAATAAAGCGATGGAGTTTTAAAGTGTTTTTTTTTTTTGGCGCTTCTGACATTTTTCGGTCAGCGATGGTTGACCCGATGAAGTTTGAGCAGTCTGAACGCATTTTTGACGCGTTTGGAGTGGATTTTGGATCCGATTTCCGCGATTTTGCACAGTCACCTGGATTTACACGCTTATTTTAATTTCATGCTGTTTTTATGATAAATGTGATACTTATTGCTTGTCTTGTCTTGCAGGCTTGCAGTTGAGGAAGCAGCTAGAAAGTCAACACAGTGACCTCATGAAGGAAAGAAAATCTGATCTCAGGAGCAGGAAGATAAGGATGAAGTGCGAAAAAGTCAAGGCCATTCAAGTGAAAGACAGAGTTGCAGCTGGAGGTATTAATACAACAGACAAACAGAAGTTATTGCCCAACTGCCGGAACTTCTCAGAAGGGGCAATATTTCGCCCAGATTTGACACTGCTCAGAGATATTTTTGAGAACTGGTTCACCTGTATTTATTGCTGTAACCAGAGGTTTGAACCAGGGGTTCAGTTAGGTTTTTGCTGTAGTGAGGACAATCAAAATGTTATATATTGTGCCTCTCTACACTGTAATACTTTACAACAGGGACAACAGGGATTTTTAGGGCCTACACACAGGGATTTTTAGTAAGTTAGCATAGTTTAGAAGTAGAAGAAGGAGGTCACCTGTTTGTCTACAGTAAGATGTGCGTGGAATGTCTGGCTGTCTTACTGTATCTGTAAAGCTTGTAAGTTCTCTGTAGTATGATCAATGAAACTAAGAGTCATTCCTACATTGTAAATCATGTATGACTATTCGTTTCTAATACAATAGAATCTGGAGTTCTACATCTATCTTCTGAGTGTTCTCCTGCCCTTCTTTGTGTTTTGAAATATCTTCTTTGAGAGCTTGCAATTTTAAATGTATGTTTGTGAAAATGCTCAGAACTTACATTTAGGGTTTTTACTGTGGATTTGATCAAATTACTGTGGTATTTACATAGTGCATAACAGAAACAATTAGATCCTTCGGTAGATTAAATGAAGTATAGATTAGATCTTTCTAACTTTTCCCAACCCATCCGAAATATTTAGCTGAAAACGTAGAAATCCAAAGGAAATTGTCTCAAATTTGAGGAAGCATGCATAACAGAGCTATAAGTAGACAGTTTTCATAAGTACATGAAGAAGAAAGCTGCAAAAAATCCAAGAAAACCCTCTGAAACTTGCAGCACAGTATCACCTTTATGCAAATGAACAGAATACTTGTTGAAATCTATGACCTTTTTGCATATTCTTAGGCCAGTAAACCACAAAACAAACCTAAACTACGTAAGGCCCCTTGAACATTACAGCTTCACATTGACCAACTGAACTTGACCAACCGAACCATTGTAGACTTGGGATTAGTTGAATCTTAAATGATTCCTTCTTATCTTTCAAGTATAGTTTCAGTTCATGATATGTGAATTTAAACTTATTGTTATGATTGCATCAAAACAATCATCAACAATTTTTTGGCGCTAGAAGGAGGGCTAGAAGGCTGTATAACGCAATCATCAACACCTTGAATAGAGAACATTGTCTACTAAGACATATCTTGCAGTGAGGACATGTAGTCATATCTTTCCCAAAGGGGTCATGTTCTCAGGATAAGTCTTGTTTGTGAGGTAGTTCACAACATCTCTATACCAATATGAGGTGACATATTTCTCAAGGTCAACTACACAAATTTCTTCATCAGGGAAATCTTCATTTATAGGTTCCTTTGGGGGAACCAGATTGTCTGCTAACCAATCTACTATTATTTATACTTTGACCAATTTCTAATTGACATAAGTTAGTTCAAACTCACTTAATAATGTTATGAACCGACCAGCTCTCCTTGATAACATGGGCTGATTTAGGAAAGTCCTCAATTGCTCAGATCGTATCATAACCTTGGTTTCTTGATTTAACATGTAATGTCATAGTCACTGAGTTGTAAAAACTATGGCTAGACATTCTTTTTTGGCTTGAGTGTAGTTCTTCTCATATTCCAATAAGGTTCAACTTATGAAATATATGGCTCTTTCTCTCCCACCTTCATCTTCTTGAGCTAGCATGCATGCTACAGAGATATCAGTTGCTCTGAGGTACAAGACAAAGGGTTTATCATGTTTTGGTGGAATTAGCATGGCCAGAGTTAGCAATAATTTCTTCACTTCTTCAAATGCATTTTGACAATCCACCGTCCAAGTTATGCCCACTTACTTTTTCAGTAACTGATTGATTGGATGAATTTTGAAAGTCATGTCTAGTATGAACTGTCTGGTTGCACCTAATTGCCCAAAAAAGGCTCTTATTGTTGTCTCACTCATTGGTGGAGTTGCATTTAAGACTTCTTTGACCTTAGCTAGGTCGATGTCTATTCCTCTTTGTGAGACAATAAACCCCAACAAATTTCTTGTCATGACAGCGAAAACACACGTTTCAGGATTCAACCTTGCTTTATACTCTCGAAGTCTATTGAAGATTATGCGAAGTTCTTCCACATGTTTTGACCTTTGTTCTGACTTAGCCAGAAGATCATCAACATAAGTTTCAACTATATTATGGATATAATCATGGAAGATATGTGTCATTTCCCTTTGGTAGGTTGCTCCTACATTCTTTAGCTCCAATGGCATGTCTATGTAATAGAAAGTTCCCCAATGGGTGGTAAACGTAGTTTTGTTTTAATCAACTTTTGAAATCTTGGTTTGGTTATATCCTGAAAACCCATCCATGAGAGAGAGGATCTCATATCCTACATTTGAATCAACAATTTGATCAATGGATGGCAAGGGAAAATCATCTTTTGGGTAAGCTTGATTGATGTATCTAAAGTTGAGACATTCGAATCTTTCCATTCCTTTTTAGAACTGGGACAATGTTTGACACCCAACTTGAATAGTCTACCGGTTTGATGAATCTAACATTCAATAGTTTCTTCAGTTCCTCCTTTACCATTTTGGACACCTATGGCTTTATGGGTCTTGGTTTTTGTTTCACTAGTTTTGAGTCTAGTTTGGTCATTAAATTGTGTACTACAACTTTTGGATCTAACCCTGGCATGTCTGAGTATGCCCAAGCGAATATATCTGAATATTCAATGAGGAACTCCATATATTCTTCTAGTTCTTTGTCTTTTAACTCTCCTCCTAACTTCAACATATTAGGTTTTTCAGGTGTTCCAACATTGATGTCGATAGTGTCCCCTATTAGGGATGGGTGCCCTTCTTCAAATTTTTGAGGGGTGGGAGGTAAATCTAAGTTTGCTTTGATTTGGAGGATTTCTTTCTCATGCCCAAAATAGTCCTATGGATGAGGAAGAAGCATGTATCCTTTCTTGTGGTGCACTCTTGGAAGCCCATCATAGGCATGTAAATATTCAAGGATGGATTCGTCATTCTTAGCGTAGTCTCGGGTTGGTCTCTCTTCTTGACCTATGGCATAATTCAGGATATTTGGCAATTCTTTACTCTCTAACAATGGTTCTCCACGTACTGATACAATGTATTCTAAATTTTATAATTGAGAATGTGGCAAAAATAATGCGGCCGATGTAGCCATCAAATATGCCACTTGATTTTCTTCTCTAGTATGGCTTTTATGGAGAAGAGGTCAAAGAATTGAACCAACTTCCCGATGGTTTCTTTATAAGGTCATAGTCATTCATAATTTTTTGCCACTTGGTTGATTACTAACTGAGAATCTCCAAAAGTAGAGATTTTTTTATCCCCATTCTCATGGCTAGCATGATTCCCAGGGATAAGGTTTCGTACTCAATGATGTTATTTGTGCAGAAGAAGTCTAGTTTCAAAGTGAAGGGGAGGATTTTTCCTTCTAGAGATGTCAAGATTATCTCCATCCCTGCCCTAGTTTTGCAACTAGCTCCGTCAAAGTGTAGGGTCCATATCCTTTGATGGTTTTGCGATTGAGATGTCTCTCTAAACTCGTAAGTGGAATTCTATTTTTCCTCTTTTTCCTCTCCTTCTTCAATGATTTCTATTGTTCCAATCGAGAGGTTCTTGATGTCCCACTCGTTATGCATGGAATGGATGCTAAGTTTAATAGTGCATGGGACTTGGTGGTATGTGGGTCAAAGGGGAATTCCCTAAGGTCATCCATTCTTTGGTAATATATGTTGTCAGTACTCATGTTTGGTTGGGTATCTTGAGCTTATTCTTTTGGTTTCTCATGTTTTTAACTTCTTGTCTTTTTCCTCCTGTTCCTTCCTGTAAATACTGACAGGATCAGGGTCTACCTTGATGATGCTAACTTTACCCAAGTGATGGAAATGGATTTATTGAAACAAATTGGAGGTGATGGCCTTCATGGCATGAATTCAAGGTCTTCCGAGGATCATATTATAGTTGGTTTCTTGGATGATGACATAGAAATCCATGGAGATTGTTTTGTCCATCAAAGTAAGCGATAAACTAATTTTCCCAACCATTTGTATGTCATGACTATCATATATTCTCAATGTGGTGATTTGTTGCTTGATTCCTATTTTTCTATATCCCATTCTTCATAGGAATGACATTGGTAAGAGATTGACTATTGATCCTTCATCTACCACTACCCTTTTTACTGTGACCTCCTTGACTTGAATTTGTATATATAGAGGAGAATCCTTTTTCTTTCCTCCTTCATTCTAAGGTAGTTTGGAAATGTCAAATGTGAGAGGAGGTGGTTCCTCCTATGTTGAGCGTCCTACTTCTAACACTTCCAATAATGTTTTTTGGTGTGAGGGGGAGGCTCTCAATAAGTTTATCACTTGTGAGAAGACATTCTTAGTTTGATCTGTTCATTCTTCCTCTTGGATCACAAACACTTCTTGGTTTAGTTCCATTTGATTGGAACTATTTTGCTTAACCTTCCCTTTCTTGTTTGGTGTTTCTTTCTCTCTTCTTTGAGATTGAAGGAGTTTAAGGAAATTTTGTTGTTGATTTAGAGTGAGCTTGGAGATTGCTTTATTATACCCATAACATGTTTTTGTTTCGTGACCTTTTGTTCCATGGAACCAATAGTAAGTGTTTGGGTCATAAGGGGACGGTTTGATCCCTGGTTTCCTTTTTGTCACCATTTGTCATTACTAGGATTTCTTTTCATGACATTAACATCTCTTTCTTGAGGCATGTTGGATATAGTTTTTCAACTCCTTTGGATATCCTAATTTTTCCATTGGTATCATAAGTCTTCTAGCCACTGTCGATGGCGGCTTGGTTGATCCTCAAAGTACTTTCCAATGATTCTTCGTAGGATTTGTATGGCAATTTTTGGACGTCCTCTCTCATGTCCTTGTTTAGGGCATGTAAGAAAAGGTCGCATAATTCTCTATGATCCATGTTTGGCATGCTTGTCAAGGAGTAAAAGACTTTCCTCCATCGAGTGATGAAGTGGGCCATAGATTCATTTGGCTCCTATTTCATTATGACGAATTCTTTGATCCCTATTTTAATGAGCTCGTTCATGTCAAATACCATGACAAACTCTCTGATTAGTTATCTGAATGAATGAATTGAAGATTTTGGTAAGCGATAGTACCACTCCAAAGCTATGCCTCCAAGAGTTTTTAGAAATATTTTTGTGATAACCCCATCCCAAGAGAGGAGTTCTCTGATTACTATAGTGTAGGCTTTGATGTGGGAATTTGGATCCCCTTCTCCTTTGAATTTAAGGAGATCTGGCAGTGGCTGAGGTAATTGCACATTTCTAATGTTTTGATCAAGAGGTTCTTTTAAGTACTCCAGATATGTCCTAAGGAAGGTACTTTGCGATTGAGGAGTAGTAAACAACATTCTTGTTGGTGGATGTTGGTATCCTATTGTTTGATTTGTGGGATTTCCTATCATGTTTTGAATATTTTGAGTGGGAGGATTCACATTTTGGCATATATCCTTACTCATGTTTCTTGAGTAATAACTAATGTAGGGGGGAGTTTGAGGTGCCCCGTGGTCTTGTTCAATCTAAATGACATCATGGGACTTTTGCCTTCTTTCAGGAGTTGTTTGATCTACTTCTAGCATTCTAATCCTTTGTACTAGGGTTGTAATTAAATCTACAAGTGTGGTAGCTCTAGTTCTTTCCTCATTCCTTGGAGTATCTCTTTGAGTGTTGTGATGTTGTGCTTCCTCTCGCATAGCATGTTCTTTTTGTTCTTCTTGTAAGGCAATTCTCAAGGCTTCTTGTGTGACTTTCACCTCTTGCAAGTGTTTTTCTAATCTTTTTACCTCGTCATCAAGATGAGTGCTCGAGGTGCTTGCTAAAGGTTAATTGGCCTTGTGGATTTCGAATCTTATGCAAATCCTCCTAGCTTTGTATGGCGCATCTGGGATACTTTGATTGTGCTCCCAAGTTGGGTTGTTGAAAGAGAGAGAATGCCTGGGTTCTCTTTGATCTTTTTGATCTTGCTCATAATCTAAATCTTCATAATCATAGCAGTTTGAGATAGGTACATCCAGATGAGAAGGCACGTATCTTTCGAAAGAGGGAGTTTTTGGTTCCCTTGAAGGGATAGTCCATTGGTTTAAATCAGGCTCTATCATATTTAGGGGTTCCATAGACACCACAGAATAAATGGAGCAAGCAATAGCGAAGGTGATGAAAGTGAAAGATGTGGAAGAAACTATGGAGAATAGTGTGAGAATGTTTTCAAGTTTTTACTATCTTTTTGAGATCCAAATAATGGGAATGCAAACTACAAAACCAAAATACTATGTACTTCATGTCAGGTTCACCAAAATATGTATGCTCAAAATCACAACTTCGGTTGCCTGGGACTGTTGAGTCAAATTTTGGCACACACATGGACCCTTCCCTCCTTGCTAAGGGTTGATCTTCCATGTCACTCTCGCTCTCGTGGAAGTAGCCAATCGAGAGGAGGCTAGACATGGTGGGGCTCTATCTCATTGGAGAGCTAGACTTCACGGAGAGGGGTCGGCAAGTTCTATGGCCTTTGTTGTTGTGTGCTAGTTTGAATGTTTTGTTTGATTGATTGATTGTTGTTGAGATAACCCTATGACCCAAGGGGTCATTGGTTACTCTTCTCCTATTTGGGTTTCTACTATTCCACCTCTATGTGGGTTTAAGCAATTACTTTCATTTATGGACTCTTGTCTTTCAATCTGTTGGATGATGATTCATTGTATCTGATGTTGTCTAATTTCTTATATCCGTAAGAGGACAAATGGATCATGTTGTGGTTGAGTAAATGTTTCTTGTTGTCGTCATGGATTGATCTCCTTAATCTCATCGAGGATAGCCCTCACCCACTCACCTCTTATTCCTAGGCACATTCGTAATCCAAGACAAGAGATAAGTATGTATTGACTAACCTTAACTAGACTTAGGGTTTTGACCTAAGGTTTAGTTGACCTAGGGTTTAATGATTCATTGATTTGTGTTTACCTCGTGATGTGATCAAGGGTTTGACTGAATTGTTCATTTATGTTTTACCTCATGATGAAATCAAGGGTTTGCAAGTTTGTTTATGTTTTTGATCTTTTCTAGGTTTTTATGCATACAAAACTAAATGAAATGCAAACTTGTTTTTTGAGCTTTTTAAAGTATTTTGGAAATAAAAAGTGCTTTTTAATCTATGAAGGGAAATATGAATGCAACTACAATGATATTAACCTAATACAATTATACTATGTTTTTGGGTTTTTGATGCTTTGAGAATAATTAATCTAGAAAAGGGAAATTAAAAATAAACAAATCTAATCTAAGAATGCAAATTACTTCTAAGATGCTAGATCTATCAAGGAAAAAGCAATGGATTACTATTCCCAAGAGCAAGTTTTGATTTTCTAATTACTACAAATTGAATAAAGCAATAGAGGAACCTAAAAGAATGAAGATTTTGTGACTCCACTACCCTCATAAATCCTTGATGTTGGTAACATCAAATCCTCTTATAGCAGTGGGAAGACCTCTTGACGACAGGATGACACAAAGAAGAAAAAAAATCTTGTTGAAGCTTGAAAGATCTCAATGAGATATTTGGATGAGCACAATGACTTTGATTGAAGCAGCATAACGATGCTTGATTGAACAATGAATAAAATAAAAGGCACATTCATCTTGTGAGAGCATTAGAATGCTGATTTAGAGAGCAAAAACTTAGCAAGAGTTGTGTGCACCATGAATTTGCCTCCCTTTGTGCTTGAGGGTGGGGGTATTTATAGGTTAGAGCAAGGGGGTTGATTGATAAGTTAACTCAATTGATTGACGAGTTAACAAGGATTGATTGGGGAGTGAACTAGGTTGATTACACAGTGAACTCAACTAACTATGGAGTGATAAATCAATAATAGCTTATCACTGAAGAGGAATTGGAGTTGGAAGGATGCATGAGATTGATTTAGTTGTTAATTTTAGATCAAATGAAGTTAATTATGCATTTGTGGGTGCATTAAATAGCCAACTGGAAGAAATACAGGCAAAGACGGAGCTTTTTTGAGTGAGAAACTCAAGTTTTTCCATGGGTTGGAAACACGATAGAGTCACTTATTTTTCTAGCAGGGTCACCCCTGGCAACCCTAGGTCACCCCTGGGAGATCTTGGGTCGCCCAGGGTAGATCCAGTGAAAAATAGGGTTTTTGAGGAATTGTAGAGGGGAGATGGTAGAAGAGAGGAAAAGGAGGGGTTCTGCCTCTGGAAATAGGTTAGTCATGTGCAAGAATCCAAATCTCCACTTGCACTATAGGATCTCCCGGGGGAGATATGGAAATAATAGGGGAGATTTGGATTGGTTAAGTGAAATTGAAAACTAAAAGTTGGAGATGGATAGGGAACCTCTAGAAGACTTCTAGGGGGTGAAGAGGATGAAAAACATAGGGGAAAGGTGAAAACTCACCTACAAGACACTTACAAGGCTTAGGAATGGGGTCGAAAGCTCAGAAAATACAAATCAACAAGTGTCACAACAGTGTCCAAAAGTGTTGACGACGAAGAGAGAGAAAATGACAGAGGAAACAACACAAGACAAGAAAGAAGATGTGTCTCAAGAGATTTAATGCTTAGAGGATATTACTTAATGCTTACATGTACATGAAAAGGATTAAAATAATCATAGGGGTCCTCATGGAGGTTGTGCATTATTTTTATGCTTACAATCTGTCCAGATCTTCTACTATTTGTTGGCAGGTTCTATTGAAGGTTTCGGAAGCACGCCTGTGAATTGTAGAAGCGCATCTGCACTCTGTATCTATGCGCATGTGCCTAAAAGAGCACTTTTGGATGTCTAATTCAAATTTTTGAAAGCACACCTATGTTGTTGGTCGGCATGCCTATGTTGTAAGTCGATGCACCCATGCTCTCTGTCGGCATGTCTATGCAAGAAGGTGAAAAATAGTTATTTGCTTTCTATTTTCTATTGTTTGCTGCCTATTCTATTCATTTATCAGTTATGTGTCCTTTGTTCCTGTTGTTTTCTCCACTATTTTTGGTTTTTCTTAACTTCTTCGGTGTTGGAGCTAACATTATGCAGCTTTTATCTCAGCCAAAGAAGAAATTTGTGAAACTACTAACATGTTTGTTATAGAACGAATGTCAAAGACAAATGTTTCCTACTAAGTCTTAGCAAACATTTCAATTTATTAAAGGAATCAACAATTGTCTTACATGTTCATTGCATCTTGTGTGGATAGTGTAGTTGCATATCGATTAATCTAGGGGATAAATGAACAAGTGCTTTCTGTGTTTGTGAGATGATAGATATATGCTCTCTCCTTGTGCAAACTTGGGTGATCAAAAAACTAGATCCCTCTCCTTTTCATTTCTTATTTATCCTTTAGAAGGGCTTGCTTTTGTATTGTGTTTCATCCAAAGTTATGACCCTAAGCGGATCTTTCCTTCAGACCACTATATAAATCAGATAATGTGAAAGCCAAGTCTTATCCAACATTAGCCTTGCCTTACGGTGCCAAATATAAAAGAGGCGTACCAACACTTTGTGAAAGAAATTTTGCATTATGTGAGGTAAATGAGACTCTTAGAAGAATTGGTTAAAGCCTTTAGTGGCTTGCCAGATGCTCACAAGGTGTTGGTCCCCTGAAGTAACTAGCAACCTTATAGTTAGCGTGCACCCGGTTCACCTCTGAACAGTGCGATAATTATTAGTGCAAGGGTACGACACCCCTAAGATTACTCACCATATGGCTCCATTGAGATGAGATATAAATCCCTAGGTCAATATATGCTACTTGTAGCTTTACGGGGAAAGGGTGATTGGGTCATCCTTCCAGCCCTGGAGGTCCATATTTGTCCTCTCTCACAAAGTTGAAATAGTGTACACACCCATTTTAGGTGTGATAACACTTGAGTCAATGGAGATTCTAAGTTGTGAGATGATATTATGATAGTGAAGCCTTGTCTTTAGGGATAAAAAGTGGTTGTTTTGTTTGCAAATTGTGTTTATACTTGTGAAAACTCAGGCTTTTAGGAGCCTCAAACATACACACTTTTGTTGAAAATAGTCATTTGTGTCTACTGTCTATTGTGTTTTTCTTGTCCAAAAATCACCAAAAATGCCAAAAAAACATAGTTTTAAAACTTTTCCTTTTAGCCTTTTCATTTGTCAAAAATCACCAAAAATCCCAAAAAACATAGTGTTAAAACTTTCCCTTTTAGCTCTTTCATTTGTCAAAAATCCCAAAATCCAAAAACATGGTGTAAAACTTTCCCTTTTAGCATCTTCATTTTTGTCAAAAATTCCAAAATCCAAAAAAAGACATCACACCCATCTTAATCCACAATCATTTCCACAAGCCATCCAAAACACCCTATCATTCCATCTAACTTGGTTATCAATCCAAAAATATAGATCATACAATCTCCTAGTTTGTCTTGTAGTTTAAGAAGATTGCCTATCTTAAACCTTTAGACTAATTATCATCAACCAAACTAGCAAACCAATCTACCTTAATTCATTTAAGATAGAAAAATTCACTATATCTTTTTATCTTGTCTTGTCTTAGAATCATTAGTCTATTTTGAGGAAGATAATCAAAATCCCAACATCATCAAAATATGTTGATCTAGGTTTTGTACCTCTTAACCAAGCACATCGTTCATTCACATCATATGCATACCACTCAATCAAAACAAAACAAAACCGTGTTATACATTTTAGATCCTCTGCAAGGCAATCTTGAGGTGTCTACCTCTGAAACAGTTGTTGATGCATCAAAGTTTACCACGGGCATGGACACTAATGTCTTTGTTCCTATTGAGTATACCGTAGGTGCCTCTTCCTCTCAAGATCAAACTCAACACATCCTCAAAGAATCCCAAGACATTGATGATGACTTACAAAATCTCGAGATCTTGGAAAAGCTTAGCAAACTTTTGGAATCAAACCGCGATCAGTACTTCCACCTACTTGCTCAAAAAGGAGCTAAATTGCCTTATGATTTTGATACTTTGCAAATCCAAGAAAAATACATCTTTAACACCTCCATGGCCACCATGGGTGGAGGTTGTCCATCATCATTACCCACGGCATCTACTTTACCACCTTCTTTTCCAACCAACGATCTTCCATTTACAAACCTATTCAACAAAACACCAATTGAACCACTCTTAATACCATCATACATCGGTATCCAACACCAATCTAACCCATCTTCTTCTATCCCACAAAATCCCTCTACTAATCCACAACAAACACCTTCTTCTATTCCACATAACCGTACTCCAACTTCACAACCAACATCTTCCTCTATTCCACACAACCCTTGTACAAATCCTTCACAAGTATCTCATGGTCATTTATCCACAACACACATACCCACCAGTACATCTCCATATAACACAAATCTTTATAACACGTACCAACAACCTCCGCACCAAAACTACCAAAAATCTCCACACCAAAACTACCAACAATCTCCACACCAAAATTACCAACAACCTCCATACCAAAACTACCAACAACCTCCATCCAACTATCAACAACCACCAACCAACTATTAACAACCACCATCCAACTATCAACAACCACCTTCTTCCAACATTCAACAATAGTATACACCACCACCTCTACCATCAGGGATAGACCTTACAATCCAACAAATGCAAAAACATATCGCTGATCTTTCCCTTGGACACACCAAAAGACTTTCTCATCTGAGGAAGTTTGTCTGTATCCATTTGATCACTCTATTCCTATGCTCCCTTTTCCTAAAAACTTTGAAGTACCCAAGTTTGACAAGTACAAAGGAAAAGGTGATCCTCAAGAGCATTTACGGGAGTTTGACATGTCTTTTTTATAGGTTACACACAATGATACATATCTCTTGCATCTCTTTCCCTGAACTCTTGGAGGACAAGACATGGAATGGTTTTCACACTTACCTCCAGGTATAAATTCCTTTAGCGAACTAGCTAAGAGGTTTGTCACCCATTTCTCTTTCAACATCAAACATGAAGTCACCATGACTGACTTGTGTAATAATAAACAAAGAAATGGTGAAACCTTCATCTCCTTCCTGCAAAGGTGGAGAAACATGGCTAGCAAATGTCCTTGGCCTCTACGTAAGAAATAGTTAGTAAACATATTTGTACATAATTTGAACCAAGAACTTGAATTTTAGCTGCAAATACAATGTGCTAGCTCCTTTGAGGAAGTCAATTCAAGAGGAACCAACATAAAAAAGCCCTTATCGCTAAGGGACTGGTGAAAATATTCAAAGAAACAAAAGAAAACACCTCCACATCAAATGAGAAACCATGATTTTGGGAGAAAAATTAAAATGTTGTCGGCAATAGTGTTGTGGATACAAAACATGTTCAAATGGTATAAACACCACTCAACATTCAAACACCACAAAAGGATAATTACACCCCTTTCAAGGACCATCCCAAACTAGACTTTGCAACCAAACATAGATTCACTCCCTTAGGTGAACCCATCAAAAATGTCCTCAAGAAATTGATACAAAATGGCTTAATCATGTTACCATAAGCTAAACAATACAAAGAACTAGCTTTTAAACCCGCGTAGTACAAGGACAACAAATACTATGAATTCCATTGCACAAAAGGACACAAAATGTTGGGATGCATGAAATTGAAGACCCTCATCCAAAATCTCATTAATTGTAGATAAATTGTCATTGATGGTGCTCCTCAACCCACAAATATAAAGACCTTGGTATTTATGATGATCCATTCCCTCCTTAGGGAAAAGGAAACAACAAAAACAATAAAGGTAAGGGCGTCAATAATTTATCAGGAGTCTATGATTCTGTTGTTGACCACTTTAGTGAAAGTTTGGTATCTACACTCACCATCAAAGGGAAAGCTCCTGATTATGTTGTAACCAGCCATCAAGGTTGTGTTACCCTTTGTGGGGCAACCTCAAACACTCAACCCACTTCAAAGTATAATCTACTCGATCACTTGGGTAAAACTCCATCTCTCATATCCATTTTTGATCTCCTCTGCACTTCCCTTGAACATAGGGATATCCTTGAAAAGGCCCTCAAGGAGTCATTCATGCCCAATAACATTGACATTGCATAGTTCAAAACCATGATAGGACATATTGCCTCTCTGCATCACTTGGTCTTTACAGATCAAGATATCCCATTCCAAAATTTGTGTCACAATGAAGCTTTGCACATTGAAGCCTACATTCACCAATGCAAAGTTAAAAGGATCCTTATAGATGGTAGTGTTGGTTTAAATATCTTCTCCTTAAAACTGCTAACACAACTAGGTTATTCTGTAGATGCCATTGATTCTTCAAAGATCATGACCATCAAAGCCTATCATGACATTGAAAGGGAATATGAAGGGGTCATTCATTTACTAATCAAAGTGGGTCTTGCTTTAGTGGAAACTTGATGTCAGGTACTGGACCTTGACCTCCTATACAACATTATCTTTGGTCATCCATGGATTCACACCATGCAGGCCATACCCTCCACCTATCACCAATGTTTGAAATTCCCCTATAAGGGTATGGAAATTATCATTCATGGAGATATGAATCCCTTTAAATTCTGTCACACCATGCAAGGCAGATATTTGAATTCAAACCAAGTGCATAAAAATGAAGAATCCCAACCCTCATCCTCATATGTCAATCCATCCACATTATCCACAAAACCTCCTAACCAAAACATTCTCAAGGTCAAGGTTCAATACAAGAATGTAGGGTTCAGAGAATATGACTTGGAAACTCTTGTTGTGTAGGGAATTCGCCTTTATCACCTAAATCCTATGGAAAACCTCTTAAGGCAATGACAAGTAAAAAGAAGGATATCAAATCTATGCGTCCAACAGTATTCATTCATGAGCACAATCTAGAATATGAACACATTGAAGACATATCCTTTTGGATTTTCTAAGAAGAGAAGGAACCAACAATACTGTCTGTGGAAAAATACAACAATAGTCACCGCATTGTCAAAAATATGGGATATAAAGGACAAGGTGGACTTGGACTCCATGAGAAAGGAAATACAGAACCCATATCGGTCACCAAAAAATGTAATAGAAATGGTTTGGGATTTGGAATGGAGGTACCCCAATCCTCAGATATCCATTTTATACTCGATGAAGTTGCAAAGGCTTTTCCCACAGATAAAACTTCTATTTAGGATACCATTGATGATTCTCACCTTCACCTTACTAATCTATTTAACAAAACCTCCATCTTTATGATCTCATCTATTTCCCTCACCTCAAAGGCCAAAACATAAACCATTTCCCTTGTACATCCCGAACTAGTCGATTGGGACCAACAAGGGCCTCCTATCCTGATTGTTTTTTAGAATGATGAAGCCTTAGAAAATTTTATGAGACTTAGAGATGGTATACCCCAAGGTGACCATAAGGTAAGTTTTCAAATGGATCTCTCTCCTATCGCATATTTCAGGGAGAATGTCAAATCGCTCAATCGCAAAAGTATAAATAAGATAAATTGATCCCTAGGTGAAAACCACTTTGTGGCACCTTCTGATCGCAAAATAGTAAAAATAAATGACACATCCAATAATGAAAACCTCTCTAAGGTGCCTAAGGATGAACGATTTGACCTTACCCCACCATCGAAATATCAGGAGAAGTATTCTTTATTGGTCAAGAAATCATAAGAAATGAACCTTGGCACAGTACAGAATCTGAAGATAACATTCTTAGTAGCTTCTCTGTCACAACAAGAACAAAATTATTTCACAAATTATTTAAGAAAAGGGGAATTAACTTTGCATGGACTTATGCCAACATGCTAGGATTGGATCTTGCATTAGTAGTCCATCATATTTCAATCTTACCTAGAGCTAAACCTGTTAAGCAGAACCTGTGCAAGATGCATCCATATATAGCCTTATTAGTCAAAGTTGAACTTGAGAAGCTCCTAGATGCCAAATTCATATGGCCCATCGATTACGCAAAGTGGGTCTTTAACCTTGTACCTATCATCAAACCGAATGGGGGCATCCACATTTGTGAAGACTTCAGGGACTTGAATAAGACATACCCTAAAGATGATTTTCCATTGCCTAGCATCGACATCATAGTAGATCTAATGGCAAGTCATGAAATGATTTCCCTCATGGATGGTATTTCAAGATACAACCAAATCATGATAGCACCCAAAGATCGGCACAAAACAGCTTTCAAATGTCCTTGGGGCACCTATTGTTGGTAGGTCATACCATTTGGCCTCAAGAATGCTGGTGCTACATACCAATGAGTGATGATAGTTATCTTCCATGATCTAATTCATACCATTATGGAAGATTATGTCGATGACCTCTTAAGTAAATCTACAAGAG
Organism: Cunninghamia lanceolata; assembly: GCA_027924645.1. Lineage (NCBI taxonomy): Eukaryota > Viridiplantae > Streptophyta > Pinopsida > Cupressales > Cupressaceae > Cunninghamia > Cunninghamia lanceolata. The sequence goes on along the minus strand of BSBN01001221.1, from coordinate 5,821,882 downwards.
TAGATTATTTGAAAGTGGTGGAGCAGATATTTGATCGACTAGAGCAATATCAATTAAGGCTAAATCCAAAGAAGTATGTATTCGACGTGACATCTGGCAAACTCCTGGGATATATTGTATCTCGTCAAGGCATTGAGGTCAACCCTACAAAGGTAACAGCTATTTTGGACATGTCTCCTCCGAACAATCTTAAAAAGTTACAAAGTCTTTAGGGAAAACTATAGTCTATTCGATAGTTCATATCACAACTGGCTAATAAATGTCAACCCTTCTCACACTTACTCTACAAAAATGTCACATTCAAGTGGGACAGTAAGTGTCAAGAGGCCTTTGAACAGCTCAAAACCTATCTTTCTTCACCACCTATGTTGATGCCTCCAATAGAAGGGAAACCCCTATTGCTTTACATATCCACTACATCAGTAGCCTTGGGGGCACTTCTTGCACAAAATGATGACTTAGGAAAAAAATAGGCAATTTACTACATTAGTCGCACCTTGGTAGGATATGAGCTAAACTATACCCCTATGGAAAGAGCTTGTTTAGCAGTAGTGTTCGCTTCCCAAAAGTTGCAACACTATATATTGAACCAACACACAAAGCTTATATCCAAAGTAGATCCTTTGAAATACTTTCTTTCCAAGGCTACTCTTACAAGACGCCTAGCAAAATGGGTAATGATTTTAACTAAGCTTGATATCGAATATATCGATCGAAAGGCTATAAAAGGGTAAGTGATTGTAGCCCAACTAGCAAAATCTATAATAAAAAATACACACCCCATGGTATCTGATTTTCCAGATGAAGGGATCTTCGATCTCTCTACACTGGTCGAGTGGAAATTATTTTTGACAAGTCATACACTCAGTATGGTTCTAGAGTATGCATCCTCTTCATCACCCCACAAGGTGATTGTATCCCAAAATCATATCAGCTCGCTTTCCCATGCACTAACAACATAGAAAAATATGAATCATTAATCACTGGTCTCCGAACGGCTATCCAATGGAACATCAAACAACTTTAGGTATACAGAGATTCTCAACTTTTTATTCACCAAGTCACAAATGAATATCAAACTAAGGATGACAAGTTGATGCCATATAAGAAGATGGTGGATGACTATAAACAACACTTCAAAAGTCTTTCATTTGATTAGATCCCCAGAGTTAACAAGGTTGTTGATGCAATGGCTACTATCGGGTCTCTGTTAGATATGCCTGCCAACATACAAAACTGTGAGTTCTTAGTAGAACAGTTGCTGATACCATCTGTTGATATTCTGCAAACTGAAATGATATGCGAGCTTGTTGGTCCCAATTTGATGTGGTATCATGATATCTACAATTACCTTCATAATGACACCCTCCTATCTAATCTAACATCAACACAAAAGAAAACCTTCATCCGCCAAGCCTCCTATTTCACCATCCTAGGAGATACACTATAACAACGGAGTCTCGATGGTATCCTCCTCCAATGTTTAAATGCAGAAGAAGTTGAAACCACTTTATAAGATATTCACGAGGGCATTTGTGGAGTGCATTCCACTAGTTCCAATCTAGCAAAGAAGTTGCTACAAACTGGATATTTTTGGCCCACCATGGAACAAGATGCCCACTATTTTGCCAAAAAGTGTCTTCAGTGTCAACATGGTGACCTCATTCATGCGTCAGCTCATCAGCTATAACCAATGACCACTCCATGGCCATTTTCACAGTGGGGACTCAACCTTGTAGGCAAAATACATCCTTCCTCTTCCAACGGCCACAAGTTTATAATCATCGCCACTGAGAATTTTACAAAGTGGGTGGAAGCTATTCCCATGACCTACATCACCGGCAAGCAAATTGCTAAATTCATCCTCCACTATATCATTTGCTAATATGGCATCCCTATGGATATAGTAATTTACAATGATAAGCTATTCAAAAATCAATATGTTTGCTCCTTGTGCACACAATATCATATCCAACATTAGTTTTCCATGTCATACTATCCCCAAAACAATGGCCAAGTTAAGGCTTTGAATAAAACAATCCTTAAAATACTCAAAAAGATAGTCAATGAAGTCAGTTGTGATTGGCATCACCAGCTTAATCCCACCCTTTGCGCCTATCGAACAAGCATTTGAACTCCAATAGGTGTCACTCCCTATGCTTTGGTATATTGATCTGAAGTCGTTTTGCCTATAGAGGTTGAGATCCTATCACTCTGTGTCTCTCTACAACATCTGATAGATGGAGAAGTGTACAAAGTATCCAAGTTACATGAATTAGAGTTTCTAGATGAAAGGCACCTTGCAGCATTAAATCATCTTCAGGTCTACTAGAACTAACTACCTCGTAGCTACAACAAGAAAATAAAAGAAAGGCGGTTCCAAGTAGGTGATCTAGTCCTGAAGGAAAATCAAAGAAACTTGCAAGACAGAGAAAAGAAAGGTAAATTTGAACCTAACTGGTTGCGCCCTTTCGTCATAATAGTAGCATGTGGATTAGGGGCTTACTCCCTAGCAACATCTGAAGTAATTCCTCTTGATGAACCCGTCAACAGTGTTCATCTCAAGAAATTCTATGCCTGATCCTTGGAATTGTCTTAACAGAAAATAGCAAAAAAAATCAAAAAAAATTCGTCCTTTGGTGAAAACCTAGTAAACAGGCACCTTGGATAAGTATCATAGTGAAAACCTGGTGTATACAAAAAATTTGGATTTAAAATGAAAATGATAAAACAATACAATGCATTACCTAATCCAAATCTTCAATACCTCAAATAGATGCAAGATGAATTGATCGATTGATTTGATATGTTGGTTGCTCAATTCGGTAGCATAATGATAAGATGAATATGATAGATAGAAGACAATGGATGAAAGATTGAATGATGCAAAGGCTCTAATGATATTCCAGCAACATAAGAATACTCAAACTCAATGCATTTAAATTCGACAGCATAAGGATACTCAAGACTCAATGCACTAGAAAATTTGGCAGAATAAGGATGCTTGAAGAATAGATCATCAAATGGCTTGTGAAAGGCTTGATTTATAGGCAAGGGTTGATCTAAATGGATGGTTGAGATTGAAAGGATAATTGAATGATGTGGACGGCTAGGATTGATTAGTTATTCCTATTCTTTAAGGGAGTTGTAGTCATGTGACAAGTGTAAGGAGGAGAGTAAAGCTCATGTGTGATCGTGTACACAAAAACAAGTTCATGTGTGATCGTGTACATAAAAAGGATATTAAATGAAAGTTGTACTACCACACATGATTCAATGGAGAGGTGGACAAGTGTTTCAATGTGGTGAGAGGTGAGGACCTAATTCAAATATTTTATTTGAATTAGTTGGGACATGTGAGGGAAATTAATTAAATAAATTGAATTTATTTAATTAATTAGCTAGGTGATTAGGATGGGATAGGATTAAGATGAGATTTTAATTAAATAAATAAAATTTATTTAATTAATTAGCTAATGGACTAAGTGGGATTAGGACAAAATGCTACATGACGTCTAAGTAATGTATTTTACTAGGTGCTCTAAGACATGGACAAATTTGGGACAATATTGGGTGTCTACATTTTGCCCCTCTTTGAGATGATGTTCGAGATGATGATATTTATATCAAGTAACATCATTTCAAAGAAGCTAAGGTATGGATAGAGGGAAAAATGGATGGGATGATGGAAGGATGAAAAGATAGGATGCAGATGGAAAGATAGCATGATGATGGAAAGAGATGATAACAGAAATATAGGATGATGATGCCCCCTTGAGAGGATAGGTGGGTGGGACAAATATGGGTAGGCTCTTGAAATGAAAGGGATTGGTCAAGAAAGAAAGATAAGGGAATGGATAGAAGAAATGAAATGATGTGTTATGTTGCAATGAAAGTGAGAAACCATGGTGTTTGATATAGCACTAGACATTATGCACCAAGGTATGAAGACCAGGGTGATGATGTGTCTTGTGCACCAGCATAATACAACCTGTCTAATGTATGAGGAAGAAAACTTAGAGCATGGAAGTCCTAGTGCACAAAAGGTATGATATGACCTTAGATACAAAGGATAATGCAAAAAGCTATTCCAACATACACAAGATATGAATATTAGTTGGAAATAATTCAAATTTAATACAAATGTAAGATAAAAAATAACACACATAAGGGTAAAAGCAAGAAACTCGGTCCACATGTACGGGAAGTCGTGCAGGGAAAAAAATTGCCGACAGGAACGGGTACTCATTTTCAAAGAAACGGGTACCTGTTTAGGAACGGGCACCTGAACCTAAATAGGTACCTGTTTAGTAACGGGTACTCATTTAGTAATGTGCACCCGAGCCTAAACGGGTACCCATTAGCTTCAGGTGCGCGTTACTAAACGGGTACCCATTTTCAAAAAAATATATATTTTTAAAAAATAGCCCTGTGGGCTCATTTTCTTCCACTCCAGCCGACAGCGACAGTGACAGCGGAAGGCTTAGATCGGGTACGCATTGTTGAAGGCTAAACGAGCACAACACTAGAGTTTTTTTCCCTGTCACCTCCTCCTGCCACCTCGTCACTACTGAGCTCCTCCAGGTTGGTTCTTTGCTAGTTTTTAGCTTGTTTTAGATGTTTTTTTTGGTGATTGTAGGATTAAAATGAAAATTAGGGTTTTACTTGTTATTAGAGTTTTATGATTTTTTTGTGATTGTATGTTACTGTAAACCCTAAAACTATGTTACTGTAAACCCTAAAACCATGTTACTACAAACCCTAAAAAACCTAAACTATAAACCCTAAAAAATCAAAATATAAACCCTAAAACCATGTTGTACTGTAAACCCTAAAAACCTAAACTATAAACCCTAAAAAACCAAATTATAAACCCTAAAACCATGTTGTACTGCAAACTCTAAAAACCTAAGCTATAGACCCTAAAAAACCAAATTATAAACCCTAAAACCATGTTGTACTGCAAACCCTAAAAACCTAAACTATAAACCCTAAAAAACTAAATTATAAAGATTTAATTTTGTGTGAGTATGATTCGAATGCATTCGACTTTTCAATGACTTCTAACAGGAACGTAATAGCATTCAAAAGAATTTTTATGAATTGAATTGTTGTGGTCAAACAAAATTTTATATTGAATTGACTTGAAATTCCAAACAAGCTACTCTTCCATCCTCCTAAAAATGCAAACTACTAATAAAAATATCTTATAATTACTTTACTATATATATCTTCATCATCATTTACTAGTATTCCATTTATGACCTCTACAATTGTTATTGCTTTTGAGGATCCCATAGTTTCATTTGAATCCCATGCCATGCCCATTCACTACACAGTTCTCCATCTATTAGATTCTCTCTGCTTTAAGCATTCTTTTCCTCCTATTAATTCCATTGCAACCACTTTCATTATCCACATTTCTATTATCATTATTCTTGCTAGCATTATTTGTATTTATTACCTTATGCTATGTAGAATTCCATGATTTGTCCATGCTTGTATTTCTCATCTCACTTTCCTAATATCAAATCCCACTTTTGATTCCTATAGGCTTTTAGGTGGATCTTTCATGTTTTCATTCATCAAGTGTTGAGTTCCAAAGAGTTAGTTTACCATGAGCCACATTGAAAAGAAATACATTCTTCAAAAGTTATTAACTCATCTTCATGCATACCCATCTATCATGTTATTACTAGCCTAGTCTAATCTTTATTGATGAGCCCTTGCATATTACTCTAGTTGCATGGGGTTAGACCTAGGATTTTGTTGGCCCATGCCCCAAAGTGCAAATTTTTATGTGTATTATGTGCCTTATTGCTTTGGTAAACCCTACATTGACAAGTGATTGGAAATATTATACACTGGGGTTTCATGTTTGTTTGATTAGGCTTTTAGTCTAGGCATTTGTCTTAATGAGATTCAAATTGTCTTGTGTATGTATTTCTCCCACAAAAGCATGTAAATTTGGTGTATCTTTAGATTTTGTTTGCTACTAAAAATATAATCCCTCTCTTCTAGAAATATTACTCAAACTAAGAAAAGGGGAATAAAATAGATCTCAGGTAGAGAATATGAAACATCGACAAGGAGAGAACAATTTTGAGCCAAGTCATAGGGTATGGTATCCCCTCTTCTTTTTCAAGATTTGCAGAACCTTGGAGGGTGATCCTTGAGGTCTCTCTAACAGGATAATTAAAAAGAAATGAAGAAATATGAATAAGTTCTTAGAAACCATGAATAAACCTACTTGAGACCTCACAATAAGATGTACACAAGCATGCATACCCCATCTTATGTGAAAAAGCCACCTTTGTCCTTCCTAAATCTTTCCTTCACAAGATTATCATCTTTGTTCAAATTGTGAAGGTAAAGCAATCACTTAGGAAAATGGTGGTGTGATTGAATGGAAGAGATAGAGGGTTAAACCATGCATTAGAACTCTTACATCTCATGAAATATCAATCTCATTATGTTTAATTTGATTTAATGTGATCTAAATGATCAAAGGGTTAGATTTAATGTGATAAATGATCAAAGGAAATAATCAATGATAGTTAAACAAACTTGAGACAATGGAAATAGAAATTCACACCGGATTAGGAAATAGTAAACTATAAATACAAGGGTTTAGATGCACTTGTAGGAGATGGTTACCACTACTTGAATGGACTCAAAATAAACATTAACTAATAAATTTTTGGGTGTGTTTAGAATAGTTCAATAATAACTTCTCTATCTAGAAACCAATCAAGACAAAAAGTAGAAGATGGTGCAAAATAGTAAAATATGTCACAATTGAGCTTAACTAAGCTAGAATTAGGACAATAGATAAATGGGAAGAATACACTTGGCATGGGCTATCATGCACTTTTAAATTGTGATAAATAATGTGATAAATGATCAAAGGAAATAATCAATGATAGTTAAACAAACAAGACAATGGAAATAGAAATTCACACCGGATTAGGAAAAAGTAAACTACAAATACAAGGGTTTAGATGCACTTGTAGGAGATGGTTACCACTACAAATGGACTCAAATGGTTTAAATAAGGGTATACAAGATATATTTAGGGTTGAGGCATCATCATTTGATCATATTATATGATAAACTTGTGCATGTTTAATTTTCAAGTATTACTTGCTCTCTAAATTCATGGATATTTTAAACTTTCATTTATAGATCTATTAGATTAAGTTTAAATTTATAGATATTTGTTTGTAAGTTTTCAATATGTATATATTTTTGAAATTATACATTTGTAAGTTTTTTATATGGATACATATTTAGAAATTTGCAGGAGACATCTAATGGATGACCAGAGTCTAGATGAATTTTTAATAGATGACATTCTTTATGAAAACCCTCCACCCCGTGATCCACCTCAAAACCCCCCACCCCCTCCAATTGATGAGGCCCAATTGTGGAAAAACATTAATGAAAATATTAATGCAATTGAGGAGAACATTAATTTGATTAATAATCAACCTCACTTGATGCCTCCTCATGTGGTTTAGTTTGCATCTTCGATGCAAACCATTATTGATTCTATTAGGTCTATCGATGCAGACCTAAATAGATTTCACCTTTGGCGGGAGGAGAGGAGGCAATTCTATGCGGATGGTCTTTCATATAAAGACATCCATGACCTCCACATAATAAAACAAACATTAGCCCCATTTTTTTGTCACCCAAAAACTAATCAACTTATAGTTGCAACAAAAAAAAGAATATCAATTAAGTGGTCTACGTATGAGGCGATTTTGAGACATTTTTGGGATCGATGGTGGATGGTGTTTGATCACCCACCACATGCTAATTGTGAGGTACCGCTATATTTTTTGAGAAAATTATGGGTGGAGTTTCAATTGGGTCAAAAACCCAATTATTTTGATATGAGAGAATTTTAGGGTGTTGGTCATGGCATGCCACAACACAGACCAGGGGCACGAGTTGACCTCAATTGACCTGTTCCTCCTACTCCTATGGTTGCTCCTATTTTGCCCACGATTCCTGCACCCATTCAGCACTAGGCAGTGTTGTCGACATTAGGAGCATTGAGTAGACTCTCGGGCAATCTCACTGAACAAGCTGCCCACATGGCAGATGAATTCAATGGTGGAGAGCATCATGGAGGAGTCGATACATCTCATCATAGAGCCTCAGGCATGTCAGGGGCACATTTGTGTACAAATTGCAATCAACAGTGGTATGGTCCTGCTCCTACATCCACATCAGATGCAGCTACAATAGAAGTGGAGTCATACTTGGATCTACTATATTTGGATGATAATCCTACACAGGTACATTGACCACATTTTATTAAATATTTCAAGTGCATAATTTGAACATATCAAAATTTATATAAATAATTTAATAAATTAATATATAATTGTGAACTATTTGTTGTACAGATATCAAGTCGCTCTAGGGCCACATCACGATTTGATACATTGAGTTTTACATCAACAGTTGTAGAGATTGGCACACCTTACAGGGTAAACCAATATATCTTAACCCTAAAACCATATGTATCTAATTCTAGTTTAAATTTTCTTCTTGAAACTTATCAATATTATATTTCAAATTAACAAATGTATAAATAAATAAATAACTATATGTACATGTGTGTGAAACACTACTATTGTAGCGAGGCTCAAGTCATGTGGTAGTTCCCATGTCTGACCGACCACGTGGCTCAGGTGTTTCTTCCACTGATCCTCCATCGTCAGCTGTTATGCATGAGTATTCCCTCGTGTGTGTTTTAAAAAATTATACTAAATTTATACTAAGTTTCTTTTTTGAGTTTATATAAATTTATATATGCACCCATATATATGTAAGTGCAGGATGATAGGAGTGAGACTATTGGTCAGGTTGCTAGTCAGGGACAATTTCATGAGCCATCTACACATTTTGAGGTCCTAAATTTTACTAAATTTTCTATGTGCAATTTCTAGGTCTTTATATGCTAAATAAATTCTAACTTATTTCAAACTTTCTTTATTTGAAATTCTAGCAATTAGCAGGTCAAACTTTTGGTCAAGAAGATGAAACAACTATACCACCTGCACAACAAAATGTGGGAGTAGATGAGCATGATTACACGGTAATTTAAATACACACTTTAAAGCCTACATTTAAATATTTAATTTCATATGTCATTTTAAAAATTTTTAAATCTAATTGCAAGTTTCTTTCTCTTGTGTACAGCATGAGGTAGATCCATCTATTTCACGAGGAAGAAAGAGGCCTCTTTCAGATTTGAACTTGAGTGATGATCATACCTGACATAGATTTTTATTTCATAGACTGAACTGTATGATGTGCACATTATTTTTTATATATGCCATGCCAGGACTTTGACTATATATGTCAAACTTGCTATTACATGTACTTCTAGATATATTTCAGTATTTCATGAACTATGATTTGTATTTATTTATATGTCGATGATGAGTAGATGTTTTAGTACACATTTCATGGGTCCTACCTATATTTTATAGTATTTCATAGACTTATCTAGATATATGTACATGTATATATTATTGAGTATATGCTTGAATGTATTTTAGTATGCTAGATAATATGTTAAATATGCTTCATTGTTCACTTCTAGATTATAAATTATTTAATTGAGACATGTTAGAAGATTTCTCTCTACTACATTTTTTAATTTAAGATGTGATTATGCATTATGGTTTAATAGTTCTTCTTGAAATAGTGAACAATCTATTAACTGCCTCACAAACCTAAATTAAGTTAATTTACATAGTGGAATAGATAGGTAAATGGTGTTACAATTATCTAATAGATAAATTTAGGGCACTTTATAACAAGGTAATTTACCTAGGATAAACATACAAAATCATGATAAAATGATAAGGATGTTAGACTCACTTTGATAGTGTCCAAACAAAATCTTCCTTAAAAAAACATTCAAAACATGATTCAAATGAAGCATTCAATTCTTGTAGAGAAACTAACTCTTTAGAAGAAACTAGAAGGAAATTCAAATCTTATCCACACAATATAAGCTACAAAAAAAATTATCACAATCCATTTTCCAATTTTTCCTATTTTTGACAATCCATTTTCCGCATTATGGTTCAATAGTTCTTCTTGAAATAGTGAACAATCTATTAACTGCCAAAATTCATTAAATGTTTTCATTTATATTTATATTCAAAATTCAAAATTCTAATACATCACCTCACAAACCTAAATTAAGTTAATTTACATAGTGGAATAGATAGGTTGGGTGTTACAATTATCTAATAGATAAGTTTGGTGTTACAATTATCTAATAGATAAATTTAGGGCACTTTATAACAAGGTAATTTACCTAGGATAAACCTACAAAATCATGATAAAATTATAAGGATGTTAGACTCACTTTGATAGTGTCCAAACAAAATCTTCCTTAAAAAACATTCAAAACATGATTCAAATGAAGCATTCAATTCTTGTAGAGAAACTAACTCTTTAGAAGAAACTAGAAGGAAATTCAAATCTTATCCACACAATATAAGCTACAAAAAAAATTATCACAATTTGAAATTATTCAAGAAGTAGCATTCAATTCCTGTAGAGAAACTAACTCTTTAGAAGAAACTAGAAGGAAATTCAAATCTTATCCACACAATATAAGCTACAAAAAAAATTATCACAATTTGAAATTATTCAAGAAGTAGCATAATTTCTTGTGAGGGTTGTGGTGATCAGAAGTAGCACTTGCAATTAATACATCTTACAAAAATCCACTTTCAATTATGCTTTGATGGATTCTCATATGTGCATGTGAATTTATCTAATGTGTAGATAATTTTTTCCAATTTTTGAATAGATAGTATATACCTTATCAAGGCCCCTTCATTTTTCCTATTTTTGACAATCCATTTTCCGCTCTTTCCAGAACTTCTAGTTTCATGTGTTTAGCTTTAGTATCCTTCTCCAAGTGATCTCCTCTTGTATTTATACATTCTCTTAAGATCTTCTCTTTTATACCTTATTGGTTGACAATGTTGGTGCATTAATCAGGCTTATAATGATTACTTAGAATGTTTCTAGTGCTAGGGAATTATTAGATTTTTGAGATTCCTTTTGCTATGTAGATTCTTGTCTTGGTTTGATTGGCCATTCTCTTAGTAGTTATATTGAGTGGGTATTAGGGATTATATTCAAGTTCTTAATAACATCTTTTATTGGTCATGAAGGCAAGTGGCTATTAGGGATTGTTATGACAATCATATAGGTGTTTGGATGACCACTTATGCATTTTACAGTCCTCTCTTGTTTCATTAGGACAATCCTATAATTGGTTTGGTAGCCTCTTATGAATTTCATGAAGGCCACTTGTTGCCATAAATACATTTCTATCTAACTCTAGAAAATGACCATTTAGAATGATATAATATCATCAATCACTGTGAAAACCTCTTGATTAACATGATTACTTTATTGTTTCATGAGTGTCATATTTGTTTCATGACTAACCTATTTGTTTTATTATTGTCATATGGATTTTTGCAATGGACTTTAGATGATATAACCTCATTATGACTGATTTTTAAATTTGAATTGCTCTTATGAGAACATATCAATGATTTATGACAATCTAGATTGGATATGGCAATAATCTTCATGCATGACAATAATCTTCTATTTGCTATGACAATGAGTAACCTTTATGGTAGTCATTTAGTTTGAAATAATTACTATTTAATACCTTACCTATGCATGATAACCCTCATTATTACCTTAACAGTCGTAAATAACTCTACAACACCAATGACTACACCTAGGTAATATGATAGCACAGTCCCATATGTATTAGTGATAGCATTAGACTATTCAAGACAATGATTGAAGGATATAGAGGAGGACCATGGCATTCATAGAGGTGATATTAAACCATGTTTCAAATATGCAAACTATCCTAGGACTATTTCCTTTAACTATCATGACACTACTTTTCAACTTTTATGCATTTAAATAATATAAAATAAATGCTAAATCAACACATCTCAAAACATAGCTAAAGTGGGTACAAAAATGATAGGAAAAATACAAACTATATACTTATTGAACCTTTACACTAATATCATTTGTGGCAATCATAAAATAATATTCAATCCGTGAAAAATAAATACATAGATCATAAAAAGAGTCTCAAAACAAAAAAAAATAGGTCCATTATTAAACATATGAGTATATCTATACAATTAGCTTATAGGTCCATGTTATTAGTTTGACATGACTACAAAACTGATCTACCATTTACATTATGATGAAATCTTGTGGTGGCAATCATGGAAAAATCTACTTGTAGGATACACCTACAAGAAATAATGAATGTAAATGAGAATGAAAGAACATGTACCAAAAACACAAAATATTAATGTAATCTGTAACTAAATAACACAAAAGAGGATGTAATACAATGGCTTAAGGGGAGCTAAGAGGATGTCTTAAGGGGATACATAAGAAGATGGCTTTAGGGGATGTATAAGAGGATTAATTAAAAGGGGAGCTAGAAGAGGATGTCTTAAGGGGATATAAAAGAGGATAGCTTACTTGGAGAGATGTACACGAGTCAATTTACAAAGTATAAGATAAAACTTGATGGCTTAAGGGGATGTAAGAGGATGGCTTAAGGGGAGCTAAGAGGATGAATTAAGGGGATGTACAAGCGGGTGTCTTTAGAGGATGGATGAGAAATATATGAGTATATATATATATATGTATGTATGTATATATATATATGTATATATATATATATGTAATTACCTAATTTACATTCACTTTTAGTTGAAGACTACAAAATTGACCTCATATACTTGTATGGTGAAAACTTCTATTGACAATCATGCAAATTTGACTACTTGTCTAGGGTACACTTGCAAAAAGTAATGTTCAAACGTACAAGTAAATTAACTATATATTTACATGTATGAGAATGAAAGAATTTATATACCAAAAACACAACACATTGATGCATTATGTAGTTCTAGATAACATGTTGAATGTGAAAGCCATAATGTAAGTATATACAATTACCTAATTTGCGTTCACTTTTAGTTGAAGACCACAAAAATGACCTCACATACTTGTATGGTCAAAACTTCTATTTACAATGATGCAAATTTGACTACTTGTCTAGGGTACACCTGTAAAAAGTAATGTTCAAATGTACAAGTAAATTAACTATATATTTACATGAGTCGATACAAAATATAAGACAAGGGGAATAATATAGAAGCTGAAATGAGAATGAAAGAATTTATATACCAAAAAGACAAAACATTGATGCATTACATGTAACTAGATAACATTATAGGATACATTTAAGAGGATGGATTTAGGGGATGTAAGAGTATGGTTTACATACCTGGAAATTTATTCCATTGTATCATCTGCATCCTCATTTTTTTGTAATGCATCTATAATTGACTCATGTTCTTCCATCGAAAGTGTCCATAACTATTTATTAGAAGGTTTGCCTTGATATCTAACTAGTTTTATATTTGTTGCCACAATCAAATGTGAGTAGTGTATGATCTTCTTATGTGTTTCATAATCTTCAAATGCAGGCAAACCATTCCTTCTTATTAGATATTTTCCTAGTCAAGTGCCAACAACAACCACAGAACCTGTTGTATACTCCATGTTATCATCATCTACTCTAGGATGTAACAACTTTTGTTTTGTCTCAACACATCGAGCCAACCAATACTCAGTTTCCTCTTCATTGCCCTCAGGTGCAACAACAACATACACATGTCCTACAAAAAAATTATGTAATTCAATAAAGTGTGACATGTATCTAAATCACATAAATTTGTGCATGCATACATATATAATTAATTATATATAGATGTACAAAAAAATGACAATAAAAAAAATATTAAAAATAAAGGTACCTTCTTGTACAAGGTCTGAAACACGATCATAGTCATCTGATGCAAACATTTGATTATCATCTTCAATTGTTGTTTCAAGTTGATCTTGTGTTTCTGTAGGTGTCAAGGATCTTTGTTTCCATTCTTCAACCCATTCTGTATTTTTACATGCTCCCCAATCACCTGTAATACAAAATTGACAAAAATATGCAAGCTCCCTAGTCCATATAGTCCATGTGCTTGCATTTGAACTCTTAAATGAATGCCATTTTGTTGATCCAGTTATTGTCTCACAATCAAGTCGAGTAGGAATATTCTCTTCTTCAACTAACCAAAAGAATCGTCGAATTGTAGAGTTCTGACTTGATCCCGTAGATAATTTTTCATTACACCAATCCACAATTGCATGTGCATTTCTAAATTTGGCTGCATCCTCAAATTTTAGTTGCTCTCTAGCAAGAGCTCTTTTCACACATGCTCCAACTCCATCATATTCTCCTTTACCATGTCCAACTTCAAAAAAACTCCACATATGTTGGATATTGATTTCTTTGTGAGCCCTACATAGCCAATAAAACATTCTTGCATTTTTGAATTGCCCTATACAATTATCTGACCATATGAAATGTTGTGCCATCTGAATTTCTCTTTCTTTTAAACTTTCATAAAATTTTGTGAAACAATATTGCACAAACTCTAAAGAGTGTAACTGGTTATCACTCAAATAGAAATGATACTCCCTCAAAAATTTTCTATTATCTTTTGTACTATCATCTACATGTTTGTATACAATATGAACAAATATGGCCACTTGCACTAAATTATAATACTGAGATTGAATTTCCTCTTGTGGAGCAAGAGTATAGTTTTCTGCAAAGTCAACCACTGATAGGATAGTTCCAATTGGAAAGATGTTTTTACATGAACTAAATTGTCCATCATGCCACTGAGTATATTGGGAGTGTTTGACATATTTGGATACAATATTATCCTTAAAATCTTTGATGAATGCATGCACACAAATTTTTTCAGTGACTAACTCACAACGCTTTCCAATTTTTCTATCCTTTAAAGAATATTCAACATTCTTGAATCTTTTCACATCCAGTAATTGTTGTCCAAATTCATGTGAAATATTTTCATGCATACATTCTCCTAACAACAAAAAGTTGCCACATCTATTGTATTGTCCAGAAATACATGCTTTTGAATAAAATAAGTGTCTAGTAGATCTTTCACAAAATAAACCGGCTACAAACTCCTTAATTGTTTGAGGTGGCATATTAATACCGCATTCCTACATAATTTCGTCACTATGTAAAGTAGAACGTATATATCGAAAAACATCATAATAATAACAAAATTGCACATGATTTTTTCAACAATAAGAGATTCGCTATTTATTAATTTTCACATACCAAGGTTTACATTTCTCAAAAGATCTTTGGCTTATGGTAATATTAAATGGTTTTAACACTAAATCATCTAAGAATTTTTTATATAATTTAGTTTGAATCATGTCTAATAGATGTTTTAGATGAGGATCACGAATTTTAGACCCCACTCGTAATTTTAAAACATCTCTAACATTAGATGATACCCTTGTATTATCATGCCAATATTTTTCAATTAAAGATTTGATTTCACTATTTAATTTCATGTCATACCTTGGGAGTCTACCACTAAAACTCCAACATTGGTTAATTGGATCTTTTTCAATAGATTCTCTTCTCTTTGCTGCTCTTCTCAAAGTTTTAGGATTTATCTTTAGAATTTCACTTGTCTTACTTATCATTCTTTTATTAGAAGATGATTTATTAACTAACGTAATTGTTATAGCTCTTCGTGCTACATTGTTATCTTTAGATCGACTCTTTTTACCAATAGAATCAATAACATTAGCAACACTAGATAAAACTTGTTTGATTGATTCATCTTTTTTTTTTTAGGTTTTACAAAGATGCCTAACTTTTTCATTACTTTTCGCAATTTCCACATCTTCATCAATTGCATCATAAGTTGACATTGAAATCCAAGACTTTTTCTTTAAAAATTTTTTTATATAATCTATTTGCATGAGTTCTCATTTGCCTCCAAGAAATCTTACCAGGAAGATTATCTAAGACATTTCTTTCAATCTCAAATAAAATATTTTCATTTTCACTCCTAAAAGGTATATCATTCTCTATCATATCATCAATAGGTGGGTTTGAAGACATGCCTGGATTTGTTTCTATAGTCATGTTTTCCATATCATTGAAAGTTGGCTCTGGAGACACACCTGGATTTATTTCTATAGTCATGTTTTCTATATCATTGAAAGTTGGCTCCAAAGACACAGCTAGATTTGTTTCTATAGTCGTATTTTCCATATCATTGAAAGCTAGCTCTAAAGACATACCTGGATTTGTTTGTATAGTCACATTTTCCATATCTTTGAAAGTTGGGTTTGAAGACATACATGCATTTGTTTCTATAGACACATTTTCTTCCAAATTCACCATTTCCACATTTGCATCATCTACATTCATCCCATCATTTATAGTCTCTTGAATGTCTTTCTCTTCAATACTCATGGAACTAGATGCTTCAATTTTCTTCATCTCTTGAATCCTTGCTCTTCTATCTCTTTGCCTTTTTGCTTCCTTCTCTCTATTTGCTTCAATTTCTTAAGGTGTCATTACCCTCCTTTGTTTTTTTCTTTGACGTTGATTTTATCCCATGATTACCAAACCCTCTTGATAAAATAACAATTGATACTTAATCCAATTTCATAATTGATGTCCTTATTTGAAATTTTGAAGTAGAATTAGATGTAGATCCTTTGTTCCATAGATTTTGAAGTAAAAGGTAGATGTAAAAACAAAAACCTTCTTTTTTTATTCTTCTTGAAAATAGCTCATGCACTTGATTTCACTTCAAAATTGTTCATATGATTGACTCCTTTCAAAATCTGAATAGAATATCACCTGTCAAGAGATTCCACAAAACACTTGTAAGTAAAAAAATGTAGAAATTGTCGGTATAGCGTCGTACTGATCAAACTTGCAAGTTACAGTGATACAGTAATAGTACTTTTTTCCCTAATATGGGAAATAATGGGTATAATAGAAATGGGTACCCGTTATAAAACAGGTACCCGTTCTTAAAAACATAACGGGTATTTGTTTTATAATGGGTACCCATTATGTAACGCGTACCCGTTTTATAACAGGTACCCGTTATTTGAAATTGGAAATCTCCGACTGCCTTTTCCCTTCCCTTTGATTGGGTTTTAGGCTCGGGATAGGCATGGTTGGCTGACCTTGAGCCTTGGACCTGCAAATTTTTTTCTAAATACAGAACAAGAAGAAACACTGAGTTTACCTATATGGCTAAGGACCTTTTTTTTGAATTTTTTTACAAAATGAAAACCCATTATAGATGACATTGTCTAGTTTTCAAATATGTATTTTTTTTTTGTTATTGGACATGTTCTTCTATTTATTATTTAATTTATGAGCAAACTAGTCCAAAAACTTGAAATAATAGGTGTTTGTATTTTTTTAATAACTTTTAATCTTTTAAATTTTTAAAAAAAAAATTATGTTATCAATCTACACATCATTCTTTACACAATGAAAAAAAAAAATTATTTTATGATTTTTTTTGCTCAAATTATGTTGGTCGTACACGAGGGGTTTTCAAAAGTAGCAATTAGGCCTAATAAAAAATTAATAAAAAAAATTATTTAGAAAAAAAAAATATAAAAAAATATCCTCATCAAACTTCACTGTACTACACATCTTTTCCCAAAAGAATTTTGAAAAATAATTTTATTTAGGCCAAATTATGTTGGTCGTACATGTGCATGGTATGGTTAAAAAAAAGTGACTTTTAAATAGTGGTTTTAGAAATGCCTATTGAAAATCAATTTATATCATCTGGGTATTGAAATAAATTACATATTTGGAAACTAGACTCCGAGTACTACATTTTATATTTAGTGACTTTTTTAAAGATTCCATCTCTAAGTGCTTCAAATTTTAAGGTCAAATGTGACAAATTCTGAAAATCAGGGAAAACACTTCCACTTTTTGGAAAGTGGACCCAACTTCTTGTACTGACCCACAAGCAAGAAAGCAAGCATGCACAAATGATTCAAAAAAAAATAAGGTATTACCACGGTTAAGCTGTAAACCAATAATTTATTTATTGATTTATGATGATGATGATGATGATAATGATGATTGATAATGTTGTCATTGTGGGGAACGATATATCCCTAGATCAACACAAGGATGCGGGAATGATGTATCACATTGATGATGGTTATGATGATTGATTTGGTTTGGCTTACAACAAGATTAGGATCAAGACCATTAATTGTGATTAGATAATTTGACAAGATTGATTAACTTGGTTGGTATGGATTAAGGATGACTTGCATTTGGATCATTTCCTAGATTGATTTGATGATTTGAAGAATTAGATTGATATGAATGAATGTGATTGATTGGAAGAATTGATTTGAAGAATTGATTTGAATGAATTGGATTAATATGAATGAATGTGATTTGGTTGAATTTTAAGTGTTTATTGATGATGTGGGAGATAGATGATAGAAGAAATGTTAGATGGATGAAGATGATGATTGGTGAAGATTAGATGAAGGATGGAAGATGGAAATAGTGTATTGCCTATGCCTGAATCTGAGTACTTCATATCCCAGATTGCCTACATATCCTGTATCCATGGGATCAAGGCACTTAACAATAGAGATAAGATGTAGTTCTAATTATGTGTTTTATTGATGGTGATGATGAAGGTGGATGGATTGATCGGTTTATGGATTGATTGGGATTGAGGTTGTTTGTTTGGTGATGTGAAATGTTATGGGTGTGGTGATGTGAAATGTTATGGGTGTAGTGTTGAATGATGATGCTTGAAGTATCCACTCCAAAACTAAGTGCAAGCAAAAGCCCCTAGTATGGGTTGAATTTATCAAAAACAAACAAGGTATTGCCCCTGTCAAGAAGTAAACCAATGATTTATTGATGATGATTGATGATAATAGTGTTGTCATGGAGGGGAACGATATATCCGATTGATTATGATAATGATTGATTTGGTTTATGACAAGATTAGGATCAAGACCAAGGATGTGATAGGAAAACTTGACACGATTTATTGACTTGTACTTGGATTATTTCTTGCATTGATTTGATAAGGATGACTAGATGAAGTGATTGAAGAATTGATTTGATGATGTAATTGGATTGATATGAATGAATGAGATTGATTTGATTGATGTGATTTGAGGTGATGATGAGGGATTGATTTTATTGCTTGGGTTTTTGGTTGGATATTTTTTGTATTTTTGGAATATTTGATTTTTTTTGTTTGCATTTTTTGCATGTTTTAGAATGGCATTGGATTTACAATTTGGGTAGCCTTTGTGCTAGATACCAATGACAAGGGAAAACCAAGTCTAGGTGCAAGGATGAAGGTAGGATGAGATGGATGGATAAAAGGATAAACGATGGGAAATGTGATGGAATCGAAGACTCATCATAGATGGGTGGATAAGAGGATAGTCTATAGGGGATGGGATGACTCAAGATATATGAATAGATAATAGGATAGGAAAGGAAATCTCATGATATATGGATAAAAGGATAGGTGGTAGTGGATGGGATGGATGTATGCATCATAAGGGAGCTAGGATGTGATCTCCAAAGACTATGTTGCATAGGAATAATATGCCCCATTCTAGGTGTAATACTTAGGAATTTTCATGACAAAGCTTATGGCAAAAGGATGATAGGATGGATGAACTTGTTTGGAAGGGACAAGGTGTACCAACAGACAACCAAATCATGATTCAATATTTTGTCCTTAATCTTTATCAAGATCAAAAGGAAGAAGGGAGGATGGATGGAGGATTATAATAGGTTTGTGGAATAATGGATAAGGATGGTAGGATAGGATATGACAAGATAGGAGATGATAAGATGGAAAATGATAGGTTGTAAATGATAAGATGGATGTGACAATGTGACTACAAGTGTAATTGACATAGAAGATCAACCTACACATGATGCCTTTTTGCCAGGTTTCATCATGGTACTTATCCAAGGTGCCACCAAGGGTGTTTTCACCATTGGACGAAGGGATTTCTCTTTACGTTTTTTTTAATGGGATAGGTGGATAATTACACATGGCACCTACGAGCAGGTTTTCACCATGGTGATGGATAGGAGGGACTCAAGTGTCTAGTTCCATGAAGGGTGATAGTCCCATTAGAGAAATGTGTTGTTTCAAGGACCACGTCAAATGTTATTATGCTCATAGATGTTGGTAAGGGTGATGGAGTAAGTAGATAGTGGATTATGATGTGGATTATGCAAGATTCATGCAAGGATGGATGGATGGGGGATAGTAGACTATGACGGGGATTATGTATGGAAGGATAGTGATTTATGATGTGCATTATGCAGAGCTTATGCAAAAATATGGATGAAAGGTTTACGCAAAAGCATGGACCATAGGAAGGTGATGGGTGAAATATGTAGGATAATGGGTGAAAGATGGGGTGATGGAGGTATGTGGAAATGTTGTGGAATAGAAGGAAATCATGACCAACGGTTGCATACACCATGATAAATATTGAAGCTTTTGATGGGAAGGTGGTGTAGGAATCAATGGGGATGTTTGCTTAGGAGACAGGTGACTTAGTGATTTAGGACCCCACATAGACTTAGTATTTTTATGATTTTTGCTTTATTTGTGGGATTTTTGGGATTTTTGAATGGAATGGAAATTTTGGATGGAAGTGGATGGTTGGGAATTTTGAGATGTGGATTCTCCATTTGACTTGCTTGATTTTTTCTTAGGGACCCAAACCATTTTGCTTTTGGACTTTTCTTATGGAGGTATGAGATTGGATAGCTTTTTGGATGTATTTTGCTTCAACTCTTTGCATTGATGTCCTAAGGCATGAGGGTCCTTAGGAGTTTTGGTAGGATTTTTGGCTTTATGAAAGGAGACATCCAAATTTTTATTTTGGAATCCCATGGGATGGGTAGAATGAGAGGAAGCTTCATGTTTATATGATGTGTGCATTTGTTGGTCATGATTAGGATATTTATGAATAAGTAGATAAGGGAGTAGTGGAGGCAAAGTGGATGGTGGGATAGTAGGAGTTGGAAGGAGAGAAGATAAAGTAGATGGTGGAAGGTGTATGGTCACATGTTTTTGACATTTGTAGGATGATGGAGGTGGAATGGCAACATATGTTTTGGGTGTATAATTGGACTTGTGATGGAAAGAGGTGGACTTAGGAGGGATGGACGAATTACCAACATATTTATATTGCTTACCTTGGGGTGTGTATCCAATGCCATATGAGAATGGAGGGACCTTGACATGGATTGGCTCCAAAATACCTTGTTCAAGAAGGCCTAAGCCTTTGCCTTGGTAGTTCATGTTTTGGAGTATGTGATGGACAATGGGACTTGGTGTAGTTTGGACATTAGACACAGGTTCATTATTGGATGGAGAAGGTGAAGTGGAGGACAAAGCTTGTTGTTGTCCTAAAGAAGAACACTCATGAATGAAGGTGGATAGACCAAGTGGATACAATGGTGGATTTGCAACATGGTCGATAATGGATGTGGAAGGACCATTAGGATCTTGATTACATTCATTTAGATCCAAGCTATTTGTTTGATCTTCTATGTTTACTTGGGAGACATGTGTCTCATCATGACAAGTGGATGTTTTCTCATTAGGTCTAGATGAAGGATGGATAGGAGAAATTTGGATATCTTGCTCATGGATAGGTATGGGAATAGGGATAGAATCAAGGTGCTCATGGATAGCTTTGTCATCATAGATATCATCTTGATCATGGATTGCATAAAGTTTGGTTAAAAGGGTCATCATGGTTTTCATAATCATAGATAGAACCTTAATCATAAATATGATCATAACTAGGATTAAGTGTGCTATGAATGGGATAAATTTGCTCAAGAATAGGGTCATGATCATAGATAATATCTTGATCATAGAAAATATATAGGTCATGGATGATTTACACTTAGAGGTGCTTTGATCTTGATTAGAACTAGGGCTTGATGTTTCTACATGCTTTGGATTATACTGTTGACATAGATCTTGATTTTAGATAGAAGTGGAAGGCTCTTGGATGGACTTAATATGTTCTTGAGGGTTATCAACGAACATGATGAATTTTGACTTTGACTTAAGCTTGGAGACTCTTCCATAGACTTAATGGGCTCTTGATGGTCAACAACATATGTGCATGATGGAGTTTGACTTGGACTTATGATGGGAGCCTCTTCAATAGAATTGATGGATTGTGGGCTGCATGATGGATTTGTAGGATTGGACGTTGCATTGGGAGATTCTTTGATAGGCTCATGAATGGATGTTTGACATGGAGATAGTTTATTCTTTGCTAGTATCCAATGGATCACATCCTTTGCAAGTGTATGGGTGAGTGGGCAATAGAGGGGATGGATAATAATGGTGGATGGTGTTGTAGGCTTATGATCATGATTAGGTTGAAGGCTAATTGGATTGGATGGATTAGGATTAGGATTGGATGAATGGATAATGGGATTGGATATATTAGGATTTGGATTAGATGGAGGGATAAGGGGATTGGATGGATTAGGACTTGGACTAGATGGGGGTGACACATGGGATCAAGATGATTTGGTATGCTTTCCCATTCTATATTGGTACACCTTGTAAACAATTGGGAAAAATATGGGGCATTCATCTGTATTATGGCCTTTGGTCCTATGGTATGCACAATAATCATGTTCATCATATGGAATTTCTTCACATGGGTTGACTTCTAGAAGTTCAATGAGTTTACTTTTGAGCATGTCTTGTAAAACTATCTCAACCGCATGTTTTGGTGAAAGATTAGAGTGAGATTGTGATGAAGGTAATGGAGGGCTTGATGGGTTAGAAGGTGGAGGGATCAATGGACTAGAATTAGGATCACATGGTGGTGTTAGGATAGGACTAGTTGGCTCATATGTTGGCATGTGATTGAATGGTGAAGGTGACTCATAGGATGCATTCGCTAGATTGGTATCTTCCTTGTCAAAGGATATTAGGTCTTGCTCCAAATGTGGACTTAAGGTTACTTGATTTATGTACAAGGGGCCACTTGGAATTATATGTGTTTCTTGTTGCAAAGGTGAACTTAGGTCTATCAACGGTGCTTCTTGTGAGGACACTTGGTTATCTTGTGGATGGGTTTGGTGGTGTGTTGGAATGAGGAATTGGATAATCTTGGGGTGGATGTTGATAGGTTGATGTGGAATAGGTTGATGTGGAAATGTCATGATAGGTGGATGGGTTAGGTTGGTGTGGAGTTGAGGGGGGTGCCACATGGGATTGATGTGTAATGTTTTGATGTTGGAATGGTGTTTGGACTTGTTGTTGTGGTATGATTTCTTGTTGTGGTATGATTTGTTGTGGTTAAAATTGTTGAATTGGTTGATGTTGTTGTGGTTGAATGTGTTGATGTGATGATGATGGAGGGGTTGCATAGGATAATGGTTGTTGAGATATGGATTGATATGGATAAGTGTTGACATTGGAATGGGTGTGATAGGTTGATGAAGGGGTAACATGACATTTGGATGGATGAGGTTGATATGATGATGTAGGTGACACATAGGATTGAGATGGAGGTTGTTAATGTTGGTATTATGGTTAACTTTGTTGAATTTGGGATTGTTGATATTGGCCTAGGATTTGATGTTGTGAGAATTGTTGATGTTGTGGTCGCGTTGGGACTTGTTCCTTTCTATATAACCACTTAAATGTATCAAGCATTCTTTCGGTCTTGGATCATTCTCATAGGTCTTGATTGGGAATGTCATGTCCATGTTTACAAGTGGTAGATTAGGATGTGAGGATTTGGAAGTGACTTGGATATGAAATGGATGAAGTTGATTAGGTAGTGATTAGGATAAAGTGATTGAATGTCTTGGAATGATGGTTTGGAATGATGGCTTGGAATGATGGCTTGGAATGATGATTGACTAGGATGATTAGGATTGGATGATGTGGATGATGTGGCTTAGAATGTGTGTTATGACAAATAGGTTGAAGATGATGTGGCAAGTGTTTATTGGAAGTTTGACTTGGGCAATATCAAACACAAGATCTCACATGTAAATGCATGAACACACACACCAAACACAATGATAAATTTGTCTTTCAATATTAAATTTGATGATTAAGCACACACTTGAAGACACATCAACAAGCACTATGACTAGTCAAGTGGGTATTGCCAATTAGTTCTTAAACTAGGTTGCACAAGGTTGACTAGGAATGAAATGAAAGAGAAATCCTGCTACACAGCTAGGAGAAAGGGGTAACCCACCCTTCACCTTGACTTCCCAAAGGTATAAATTTCTTTGGGGCTTAGCCAAGAGTAACAATATTTCAAACTTCTGAGGGTGTCTTTCAATTCACACCTTGTTGGCACAGTGTAGCAATCCACATGTTAAGCTTGACTGCCGATGAAAATCTAGTACAGACTGTCAGAGTTTAAGGTTAGTGGCTATGGTTGATAGAAGGGACAGAGATCGGTGGTGACTATGTGTATGGGGAGCGATGGGAGGTAATGTCTATAGGTGTCGATGAAAGTCATGGGAGGTAGTCAGTAGGAGAGTTAGATTTGGAGGTGATGGTTGAAATGGTGGTCAGGTGGTTTCTACGAGCGGTTGGTGGCGAGATCTAGGGTGGTCGAACTAAAAGATAGTGTGCAGGGTGATGTTAGGGCTTCACAGAGGGAGACCACGATGGACCTGGAAGACTGTGACAAGATCACAATGTCTTACAGTTGACAAGCATGGGATGGTCAGCAGATTAATACTGTGACCGATATCATAGACTGTGGATCAAAGATCGTGGATGAAAGGATGCGGTTTAAGGTTTCAACGGGGAGTCAAAAGCTTTGCAGACCCATGTCAACAAAGCTTAAAAGAGACAACAAAAAGTTTGTAGGTAGCACTAATGGTTTTGTCAAAGTATGTGGAAATATCAACCGAGAATTTATAAATAACAACAGATGGATCGACAGATGTGGATGGCGTTTAAGGTAGATCAGGGTTTGGAAACTAGAGGTGAATAAACAATGGTCGAAGTTCTTTAAATGGTGGACGATGAATCTGGTATGGGATACAATAGTTCTAAATACTGGCAGCGACAAAGATCTAAAGTCGAGGGTAGATATGTAAACACATGTGCTTAGGGTTTTGTTAGTGATGGTGGCAACTATCGATCCAAAGGTGCGATGGTATATAAGGATGTCAACCGACAGGATTAGGGGGGTATCAACGTAGAGGAAGGTGGTAGATCAGAGGAGGGATAAGGTGTTTACAAAAAGAATGCAGTGCTAGGGTTTTTATAGCCCACAACAAATATTTAGCCTATGATCTAAAGATTATACCTGTAATCAAAAAATATCAAACAAAAACTTGAAAGTTGTGACCATAACAACCTGTGACCAAAATATTAATAATCTGCAAGCATAAAACCTTTGAACATGCCTTCTCTATTAGTCCTGCAACAACAAATGAATACTAGAACAATCGATGAAAATAGAGACTGATGCAGTAGGCATAGCGGGTCCGTACGGTGCGGATCTGTAAACAAAAAAAATTCAATTTTTTTCAAAAATTTCACAGTCCCCAAAACTAGACAAGTTTATAGTCAAAATTCATGGAAATGGCCTCCCCGATGCAATTATGAAGTCTGATCTGAGCTAAGAGATCACCTGCAATAGTTTACTTCCAAAACTTGACAAACTAGGGTTAGAAAAATTCAAATTTTTGCAACAAAAACCTATAAAAACTAATGATTAGATTCAATAGGGCATGTTCATGTCGAGTTCACCAAAATGTGATCAAAAAATTTGGATAAATAGAAAATGATAAAACAAATCAATGCATTACCTAATCCAAAGCTTTAATACCTCAGATAGATGCATGCATGATTGATTGATTGATTTGATATGTTGGTTGCTCAATTCGGCAACATAATGATAAGATGAAGATGATAGATGGAAGATGATAGATGGAAGATGATGGATGAAAGATTGAATGATGCAAAGTCTCTAATGATATTCTAGCAGCATAAGAGTACTCAAACTTAATGCATGTAAATTCGACAGCATAAGGATACTCAAGACTCAATGCATTAGAAAATTTGGCAGAATAAGGATGCTTGAAGAATAGATCATCAAATGGCTTGTGAAAGGCTTGATTTATAGGCAAGGGTTGATCTAAATGGATGGTTGATATTGAAAGGTCAATTGAATGGTGTGGACAGCTAGGATTGATTAGTTATTCCCACTCTTAAGGGAGTTGTAGTCATGTGACAAGTGTAAGGAGGAGAATTAAGCTCATCTGTGATCGTGTACACAAAAAGGATATTAAATGAATGTTGTACTACCACACATGATTCAATGGAGAGGTGGACAAGTGTTGTAATGTGGTGAGAGGTGAGGACCTAATTCAAATATTTTATTTGAATTAGTTGGGACATGTGAGGGAAATTAATTTAATAAATAGAATTTATTGAGTTAATTGACTAGGTGATTAGGATGGGATAGGATTAAGATGGGATTTTAATTAAATAAATAAAATTTATTTAATTAATTGGCTAATGAGATAAGTGGGATTAGGACAAAATGCTACATGATGTCTAAGTAATTTATTTGACTAGGTGTTGCAAGACATGGACAAATTTGGGACAATTTTGGGTGTCTACACTTGGCAAACAGGTGCTATGTGTAAGAGTCAGCACTACCATTGACTATTTGTTTTCTTTTCACCCATCCATATCATTCCATAATAAAACCCATCCATCCATAATAAAACTTATTGACTTTCACATTCCTAATTGTCCATCTATCATGGCTTAAGAATTGGTTAGTGTCAAGCATTATATCCATGTCTAATCCATAGTCAGTTTCATTAATAATCAGTTTCACTCATAGTAAGTTCCATCCATAGTCAGTCCTTTTTTCCATAATAAAACCCTTTACTAGAATGGGGGCACATTTCCTTAACCTAAGGCTAGGAATGGATCCTCGTTTACACTAAGGGCATTTTTCACACTTTCCCTCATCATTTAGAAACCATCACCCATCTATCAACACTCATCCTTCATCACTATTCTCACCCATCTATCAACACTCATCCATCAACACTATCACTATCCCCATCAATTGACCCATTCATCACTTACACCTAGAACTACATATCATCAACATCATCTCAGTCTTAAAGTACATTGATCCCATAGATACAGGGTATGTAGACAGTCTGGAATATGAAGGAAGTATCCAGTACTCAAGTACATAAGATTTCATCATTTCACCTAACCATTCTCATCACACATCGACCCATTCATCACTCAACCTAGAACTACATATCATCATCATCATCATCATTGTAATGTGCCTTGATCCCGTGGATACAGGGTATGTAGGAAGTCTGGAATACGAAGGAATTATTCAGTACTCAGGTACATACGATACACCCCATCATCTATCTCCACCCATAATAAATTCACCTTTGACAATTCATCCATTTACCATAGTCCATCCTATCCATTTACCACTTAGACATGACTAACTCAAGCAAGACCAAAACTATGCATCTTTTTGGAAGCTACAAGTACTTATCAAATCTAAAACAAAAAATCCTAGTCCTAAAAAATAATGCGTCACCACATATCATTTGCATATATCTAGGTATATCCATACATCCTAGATCCAAATCCTTTAACGGATACATATTTCATATTATAAGGCCTCAAATCTTTCTAGAATACCCTCTTTTGGCAAGAAAACATGTTGGTTGTCAATTTTTTTTATTAGTAGGTCATTTTTGCTTTTTGGTTTATCTTTTGTCCCTTTTAAATACACATTCAAAACTACCATGATCTTTCTATATCTTGGTATGTCACGATATTGTATAAATTGGGGCATAGTCATTGCTTTTGTATGTTGTGTTTGAGGGATGACTTTATTATCCTATTAGGTCTAATATTTATCTTGTGTGTGTTGGGATTAGCATCTTGCATATCAATACCTTTTACATCTAAGGCTCTACAAAGACCTTATTTGTACAAAGACTATTCTACGCTAAAACTATTTCCCATTCACTTACTCGACAAGGTTCTATTTTACCGAGTAGTAATAAACTCAAGCCGCTTGTTTGAAGGTCAGTTGTCTTATGCATGGGATACACAGCCACCCTAGTTCTGATAGCTTGGTACATAATATATGTAGGCTACATTAAATAAAGGATTGCTCTATTTGTACAAGTCAAGAATAAATGTTCCCAAGTGATTTCATCACTTATTCATTACTGTATAATGTTCTTTTCCCACCATATCATCATTTTTGTTAATCATTTTATGTCATCTTTCTTACCATTTGATTATCATATCATTGCTAATCATGTTGTTTCATCATTCTCTTTCTTGCATTTGATTATCACATTATTGTTAATCATTTTGTATCATCATTTTTGTCATCATATCATTGTTAATCATTTGGTGTCATCATTTCCTTGATTATCATATCTTATAATAATCATTTGTTTTCGCAATTTCTTCTTCTGTCAATTGATTATCTTTCATTAAGTTAATTAATGTCTCATCACATTCTTTTTACTATCATCTTGCAGTTAATCATTTTCTTCTTCTCTCAATTGATTATCTTTCATTAAGTTAATTAATTGTTCATCACATTCTTTTCATTATCATCTTTCAGTTAATCATTTTCTTCTCTTGTCAGTTAATTATCTTTCATTAAGTTAATTAATTATTCATCACAGTCTTTTCATTATCATCTTTCAGTTATTCATTTTCTTCTTCTATCAATTAATTCCCTTTCATTAAGATAATTAATTGTTCATCACATTCTTTTGATTATCATTTGTATGTTAATCATTGTGTCATTAGTTGTCATCATTCAATCATTTCATCTTACTTACTCATTTCATTATTCATATCACATTTTCTATCATATCATCATAAGCATCAATTAAAGCATCATATTACATCACCATACACATCACATAAAATATCATATTACATCATCATATACATCATCGAATAAACATATATTACATCCATATTACATATGTATCCATCTATCATATCATCAAAAAGAACACAAACATCATCAAACATCCAAATGAGACCAAACCATCATATATATCATCAAAAAATAATGAAGTGTTTATCATAGACATGTATGATACAATAAACCATCCATGATACAAAATGGGTATAATATACATCATCAACCCAAAGGAATCAAAATACAAAAAATAATATACATGGATATATATATATATATATCATAAAATATATATACAAAGTGTCTACATCTCATGTCGAGCTCCCCCCTCTAAAGGTGGTTGCTTCTAGTCTAGACCTAGAGGTGGTTGAGGTGGTCATTGGGATGCTGATGACTACCCTTGGCCTTGTGGTCCCTATCCTGCACTTTCCCTAGGAGGCTCCATCACTAACGATCCTGACCGAGCTGATCTAGAACCTCCTGTCCTCCTATGCACGCTAAAACTAGGAGCCCTCTGTGCTATTGGGACTGCATTCTCATAGAGCCCCTGATAGTACTCTACATGCTCTCTAGCAAGTGCTACCCTATCCTGCACTGCCATCATGTCTGACCATATCCTCTCCATCCCTATCCCCGCTATGAGACCATGTGAGACATCCAACTGCTACTAAACTTGTGCAATCGTAGCTCTAGTTGTATCTCTCTTGTCTGTAACCTACTACAATTGTGTTGATAACTAAGAGGGGGTGAATCAGTTATCTAAATTATTTCATCTTTCTGAATTTCCTTATCAATTAGTGCAGCATTAAATTAACTAAGAAACATAACCATGAAATGGAAATAACATCAATACACATGACACAATGATTTTGACATGGAAAACCCTGTTAAGGGAAAAACCACGAGGTGATTAACCCAAGATTGTATTCTCTGTTAGAAGAATAAGATAGTACAAAATGGCACTTGCCAATTAGGGCTCACTACCTGAGCACACTGCTCACAAGAGGTTCACTGCCTACAATAGTTTATACAAGGAAACTAGATACTTGAACTGATGAGAAGCATCCACATATGCTGAGGTTCAGTTCCGATTAAGCCCAATATACTGATCTGCTGCACTTCATTCTTACTCTCTTAGGTGTTGTTGTCCTGTTACATGCCGAACCTGTCTTACTGCCTTCACTTTGTTCTTCTTCTTTTCTTTGTACCACACAACACCACACACACCTTTACATCCAAATCTATCTAGTATATATATATTCACACAAAGGATTTCATCCTCTTTCTAGTCGACATCTGAAATAGTCAATATTTTCCCAAACTCTGATCTGTCGGCTGAATCTTTACATACCAAGTAATGCAGATCAAAGAGATGCTTATAGAAGTCATCAATCATGTCGACTAGTCATGAATGATACCTCAGGAAGCTTGATCACCATCAATATCACATCCGAATTTAGGTCTGATGCTCTACCAATTAGTTCTTCCTCTGTCTACTCTGCCAAACAGAGACCCAACACTCAAGTGCTCATGTCTCTTCACTCTTCCATGACTGGAGGCTCAATCCCTGGAATCTATCAGTCAATGTACTCCTATTGAATTCCCCAAATCCACACTATACTGAGAAACTTCCTTTGAGAGATCCGGACCTAACTGTCAGACCCTGCTACATGCTCTATTCTTGCTTACCAAACCACAATACTTCTTCAATCTGACTTTCAGTATAGGCACACCATGTTCTGCGGATGGGTGGGATGAACTTTGTTGCCATCAATGACAACACTCATGAAGCCATATAGTGTCTCTTGCTAACAATCTCCCCCTTTGGCATTGATGGCAACACCTAGTGAAAAATGACTAAGTGTCACACTATACTCCCCCTTGGCTGATGCTCTATTCTTATGTACATTTTTTAGAGCTCCCCCTTAGTTGGATTCCTCATTTTTCACTACTCCTCACTCCCCCTTTGACATCAATGGAAAAGGGTGGGGTCCGCACACCAAAATTTCCAAAAAACAATCTATACTTAGCCGCATAAAACATATATACATGTTTTACCTACATATACTAAAATATATCTACAAAAGTGGTCTTTAGTTGTACCACTTCTGTCGCCCAACTCTTCTTCATCCTATCCAAAATTGAGATGTGACCACTCAACAAGAATGCAAAAGCTTCTGCAGTTTTTAGATCTGTCAGATCACTGGTTCGAGCTGTAGTCTGAGCATCACTTAGGGCCTCATGCATGGCCTCTAACTTAGGAATAATGATCCCTCTAAGTTCACTCAACCTACTTATTCTATTTTTCTTCTCCTTCTCAAGTTTCTTAATTTCATTCAAGACTGCAATAGTCTGACATTCTTGATTGATTACGGGAGATGAGAGAGGATGAAAACTTTGAGACAAACTTAGTAGTTTATCTTCTTGCTCTTTTACTTTCTTATCAACATCTTTGGTCACTTTGGGCCAGGATAAACAAAATTTATAAATATTTCTGCCATCTTTGAGAGAATTTTCTAAACTCTTTATCCCAATATCCATAACTCTCCTGTCATTTGAGATTAGACCCTGTACTTCAGAGAATCTCTTATCCAAGAATTCTTTCCTGACTTTCTCTTCTGCTGCTTTCTCTAAAGAATCAAAATGTGTATTAACAGAATTTACAAGAGACTTTAGATTACTGGATGTGGAGGCTGTAGGATCCTTTTGGAAGGATGGCATGATCTTTTCAAATATACCAGATGCAGTTTCTATGAGCTCACAGTCTTCCATGTGAGACTTCAGCATTTTTTCTTTTGCCTTTGCTTGAGTGAAGGAAGCTCATTTCATGGTTTGGACCGGAGAGAGGGAATCAAAATTGAATGGACCTTGAAGCAATTCTAGTTCATCAAATTCCATCATCTCTTTGGTCAAGAATTCTTTGACTGTTTCTGCTATGTCTCTTGCCGAAGATAGAATTTTCTCCCCTTCTGCAGCCTTGCTACTGTTATCTTCTTTTTCTTTTGCTTCTTAACTAATCTTCTCTTATACTCTTTCTTTTTCTTTGAATCCAGAGTCTGTAGGGGAAACCGGAGGAGAGACGTTTGCTTGATCATGTACCTCCTCTTCTGGAGCAGAGGAATCTAAGTCCTTACCTTTTTGTTCACCTGTCTCCTTTACCTCTTCTACCACTATCTCAGTAGATTCTTCTTCAACATCTATGGCCAAGGGATTATCACCTAAATCCTCTATAATGGGAATGTTGAATCTTTTGTATGCATTCTGAAGAATCTCTTCTGTCTCTTTTTCTACTTTGTCAGTTTCTCCAGCATAAGCTGATTCATTCTAGCTTTGCTCTGAAACTCATCCTCACAATCTTTGAAGATCATATTCTTCTGCTTAGGAGTGATTGAAGGATATAGCTGAATAGCTATCTGTTCTCGGATCTCAAGATCCTTTGCCATAGCATTATTCTTTCTTATTTCTAATTCTTTTTCTAGGCTTTTGGGAATAAGAGATATGATTTCAATAAAAGCCTTGTTGTAGATATTCAGATACCTAATTGTGGCTTCTTGCAAGATTTTTTGTTCAGCTTCATTGTAATCATTATAGAATTCAGCCATTGGTTGAAGGTTCCCATCCATAGTAACTAATTTTATGATGTCATCAATGCACAGAGTAGGTCTCTCAACAAATTCTTCTGTTACTTCTTCAGCAGAAGGTTCATCGGATGTTTTCCTTTTCTTCTTCAGTTTCTTTACTTCCTCATCTGATTATGTCTCTTCTTCATCCTTTTGGCTTGTGTAAGACCTTGTTGCCTTTTTCTTGGTTCTCTTCTCTCCTTTTCTAGATGATTTTGCTTCCGATTTTGATGCCTTTAAGCTCTTTGTAGTGGTAGGTGTAGAGGTCTTAGAGGATCTAGTCTGGGAGGGGACTTCCATCGAAGCACCTTCTTTCTCTGCTTTTTCTTCTTCTTTCTCTGCCCTTTCTGTCTTCTCTCTATTTGCATCAAGTGTCTCTTTTGAAATCCCATGCCTCTTGGCAAACTCTTCTACTTCCCTCCTCACTTTTCTTTTTATTTCTGGTTGTCTTAGCTCCACATGGATCTTCACACTTAATTCTTCAAAGGTTCCAAACCTTTCTGCTTTAGGATCCTTGGATTGACTGAGCATGTGTTGAACATGTAGCTCAACAATTTTCTCATCTACTTCATACCCCATTGGCATGATCCAGACTATTCTTGGCTCTACTGCCTCCATTAGACATTGATCAGTTTCTACCATAAAGCATATTGTATCTTTATACTTTTCAACTAAAGATTGGGGGATTCTCTCTCTTGCTTGCATCATGCTCTGAAAATTCTTGAAATAGCCCTAGAGTGTTGTATTTTGTGCCTTGGCATCACCAAGTCCATGTATATAATCTCTGATTTGGATGGCTACTGGTCTATCATTTTGCCATACCCAGCCACTAGATCCGGGAAGCTCATTCATGAAGTAGAAGAACAAGCATAGTATCAGCCCACCATGCTTGAAGGAGTTCTTTTTGTCCTTCTTGATCTTTTGTAAGTTTTCCATTAGTTGGCTCAGAAGGAGTTCACAAAGATCATAATCTGCATTTTTCCTCAACATTTCATAAGTAGTGTAAATTACAGTTCCAGGTACTAAATTTTCCCTACTAGAGTGATATATCTTATAACCGATGATCATGGAGGCAAACTTGACATCCAGATCAGTGATGTCTTATATTGTCATTGCTCTTTTGTCAAATTTTGATCCGGTATCCTCACTCACAGTTTGATTCTTGACGGATTTGAGAATAGGAATCCCACCGAATGAGTGCAATCCGGTTACTACCCTAATGGCATCCTTGGTTATCTTAAATGGCCTTATCAACCATATAAAGTTATCGTACATTCTACTTAGAACATACCAGACCCATTCATCTTCTGCAAAATAGGGGAAATGAATGCATTGTGTAAAATGCTTGTCCCAGATGGCTTTATACTGAGTTTTGAGTTCAAATGAGTCATCTATCAAATGCTTGTGATAGATATCAACCAGCTTAGATTCCCCAAATTCTTCAATAATTGCATGAATATATGCCCTAACATAATCTACATGCAGAACCCCATGCGGAATGCTTGAAAAGGCGCCTAGGGGATCAACTTCTAGGGATTTATATGGATGTTTCTTGAATTTTGGACGCGGCTTATCAGTGATCTTTACAACATTCAGTGTAGTCATCTTTAAAATATTTTACAGAGAAATATTCAATAACGGAAAGTACCTTTTGTGCTTCTAGTGTTCGTTGAATGAGCCGGATTAATTTGTTGGATGAATCGACTTCAATGGTTGATCTTTTGAGAATTTGAGATAATTTGTTGCAGAGCTCCTTTTCTCTTCTTCTTGAATGCAAATGTACAAATGATGAGCGAATGAACCCTTTTATTTCTGGGAAAACCCTAATTTCATATTGCAATAAATGTGCAACTCAAGTCATTCTGGTTGCCTAGTTCTTCTTATTTTGAGAAAGATCTTTTTCCAGATCACTAAGATATACTTAGAGTAATCCTTGGTGATTAATAACAAATTATCTTACTTTCCCTAAACACTTGATCTATCCACAGAACAAGATGCCTCGAATTTAAATCATATCGGATTTAACTATGATAATCCTGTTTTACCGGATGACTATTAAACTAGATCAATCTTGGAAGATTAGACTCTTCAAATCTTCCTGCGGATCTTCCATATCTTTACCAAGATTTCTTTAGATGTTTCTCTAAGAAACCTTTTATTCTGCAACTTCTCATGTGCCAATTTTAGGCACCAATTAACTGGCTGGGGGAAAATGTTTTTCCTTGTGTCTCCCCTTGAGCCAGAGCTCACTTTTTTAATTTCTGGAAGGAATATCAGCACTAGATTTTGGTGCCGATCCATCCCCTACATTCTCTATACTTCTCTTCACCCAAATCTTGTTCATCTCACTTTTAACTTCATCCACATTCACTTTTCCTTTTCCTTTGTCTTGATTCTAATTATGATGCACCGGACCCCTTTTGTCCTGATTCTTGCTTCTACAGAATTTGGCAATATGATCAGATCTATTGCAATTGTGGAAAACAACATTTCTTTGCATATTTGAATGATATCCTCTTGATCTGCATTGATTAGCCATATGTCCCATTCTATTGCATGCAAAGCATCTACTATTGAATGAATTGTGCATTTGCATATTTCTGCATTCATGAGATTTGTGACCATACCTTTTGCAGTTGAAACTCAGTCCAGAGAAGGATCTATTGGTCTGATTTATTCTCTTTCTGCATTGATTAGCTTTATTACCAAAGTTATTGCAGTTGTGGCAGTATGCATTGAAGGATGGATATCTTTGAGCATTAGGTTGCCTTATCGGAGGTCTTCTAGGCCTGTTCCTCGGATTTCTTGGTCCAAAATTTTTCTGACCGGATCCAGAGCTTTCACCTTTCTCATATCCCAAGCCACGCTTGTCATCTACCCTCTTTTGGCTTTCAAGAAGAACTTCAAGTTGAGAAGAACTTATCTTGAATTTCTCTTTGTATTCATTTGCTGTTTGAAGATCCCTTTTAAGAGTGTCAATTTGATCCTCAAGTTTTTCTTCATTATCTCTAGCATCTTCAAGATCAGATTCTAGATGCCTGATTATTCTATCCATTTTGTGGCAGTCTTCTGACTTCTCCTTGAGACATTGTTTTAGATCATCTTCAGTTTTTCTTTTCTCTTCAATTTCTTGGGTGAATTTCATAACTCCTGATTCCATTTCATGTCTTACCATAATGACCTCTTTTGATAACTTTTCACATAACTTGGTTTTCTCCTTCAGATCTTCATTTGTACCATTGTCTTCACTTTGATTTGCCAATTGCTGAAGTAGATCTTTTCTTTTTTCATAGAGATACTCAGTTTCCCTTTTAGTTCATTTATGAAATCATCAGCCTGTTTGAGTCTTTCCTTCAATTCATTGACTTCAAAGTTTGATTGCTCAAGATCATCTAGGACAGACTGAAGTTGATACCTCATACCATACACATACATTTGAGTTCCCAGATCTTCCTCAAGCTATTAGGCTCTTTTTGGAGGAATTTGGCTCTGATACCAATTGTTGATAACTAAGAGGGGGGTGAATTAGTTATCTAAATTATTTCAGCTTTCTGAATTTCCTTATCAATTAGTGCAGCATTAAATTAACTAAGCAAAGATAACCATGAAATGGAAATAACATCAATACACATGACACAATGATTTTGACATGGAAAACCCTGTTAAGGGAAAAACCACGAGGTGATTAACCCAAGATTGTATTCTCTGTTAGAAGAATAAGATAGTACAAAATGGCACTTGCCAATTAGGGCTCACTACCCGAGCACACTACTCACAAGAGGCTCACTACCTACAATAGTTTATACAAGGAAACTAGATACTTGAACTAATGAGAAGCATCTACATATGCTGAGGTTTAGTTCTGGTTAAGCCCAATATACTGATCTGCTGCACTTCATTCTTACTCTCTTAGGTGTTGCTGTCCTGTTACATGTCAGACCTGTCTTACTGCCTTCACTCTGTTCTTTTGCTTTTCTTCACACCACACAACACCACACACACCTTTACATCCAAATCTATCTGGTATATATATATTCACACAAAGGATTTCATCCTCTTTCTAGTCAACATCCAAAATAGTCAATATTTTCCCAAACTCTGATCTGTCGATTGAATCTTTGCATACCAAGTAATGCAGATCAAAGAGATGCTTATAGAAGTCATCAATCATGTCAGCCAGTCATGAATGATACCTCAAGAAGCTTGATCACCATCAATATCTCATCCAGATTTAGGTCTGATGCTCTACTGGTTAGTTCTTCCTCTATCTACTATGCCAAACAGAGACCCAACACTCAAGTGCTCATGTCTCTTCACTCTTCCATCACCGGAGGCTCAATCCCTGGAATCTATCAGTCAATGTACTCCTATTAACTTCCCCAAATCTATACTATATTGAGATACTTCCTTTGAGAGATCCAGACCTGACTGTCAGACCCTGCTGCATGCTCTGTTCTTGCTTACCGGACCACAATACTTCTTCAATCTGACTTCCAGTATAGGCACACCATGTTCTGTGGATGGGTGGGATGAACTTTGTTGCCATCAATGACAACACTCATGAAGCCATATAGTGTCTCTTGCCAACAAGTTGTACCTGCAGTCCCTACACCTGTGCTTATAGAGCTTGTATTTGCAAGAGAGCACTGTCTCTCTCTGTTGTGACACCTATAACCACACCCTATAGCCTCTCTACCTCCAACTAGAAGCTATCTTAGGGGGCGTGTAGTGTTTCTATGTCCTCTCCATCTCTTCCTCTAGCTGGCACCTAGCCCCTGTCTCCATCTCCTCCTCCTCCATATCCCCCTATGGCAGGTATCACTATTGCTACATGTGGCTCTTGACCTCCTCCTCCATCATCTCCCCTCACTACATCTAGATGGATCGCAATGTGACCCCTCTCCACCCTCTTTCTAACCCATTTCTATCCAATGAGAGAATCTACAGCCTGCTCACCCTGTCATTGTTTGACAAGTGGATTTGCCACCTATCCTGTTTGTGTACCTGGTGGTGTCAATATGACTAGCCTGTGTATCCCACCACACATCAAAGTCAAGGATTGTCCCTGCATCCTCTATAGCCACAACTGGTGGTGCCCACAGTACCAGCTATGTGGATCTGATCTCATCCTCCACCGCCTGTCTATCTACAGGCCCTCCCCAGGAACCTGCATCTCTCACCACCCTTGGAAATATCACCTCATGCACAGGTGTTGTTTGTACCTCCCCAAACTATCTCATGACCCTATCTAGCATATACCACTCAATGATAGTCCTCACCCTCCCCATAAGATATTAGGTTTGCCTCACATAGGGTAGCTCCTGGTGATCGTCCCACCAAACCTCACATACCCTCTACAGTCTCTGAATCACCTCATCAATCTCATTAATAACCCACCTCCATTAAGTCATATCCCCCATCCTCTTATAATGTAACACTCCAGCATATAACCAAAAATATGGCCACTCCTCTTCTTGCACCACCCCATTAGTAATCAGTCTCAAAACTGGTATGTGCTCCCAAGCCCATATGTGTAGTAGCACCACGTCGCAACCTAGGTATTGGCTTCGACTGTATATACAGCTATGTAAATATCTATATAAGTGCACTAGCATGCACAACCCCACACAAAAACCTCTCCCTCCATCATCCTCTCCAAGATGTCTCCCTAACCAATTGCAAAATATCGAGGATCATCTCCTTGGTACCAATATGTAACCGATCAAGCCCGCAATAAAAAGTGGTAGTGCAGCATTATCAATAACCTCAGTTAAAGGTCTAACTGTGTCCCCTCTATGGGAAGGTCATCATCTGGAAAAACTCACTCCAAGGCCTATGTCCCTGTGTAGAGGTCATATCTAACTAAGGATCTGTGTATCAAGATCCGCAATAT
The DNA here is from genome assembly GCA_027924645.1 of Cunninghamia lanceolata. Lineage (NCBI taxonomy): Eukaryota > Viridiplantae > Streptophyta > Pinopsida > Cupressales > Cupressaceae > Cunninghamia > Cunninghamia lanceolata. The sequence goes on along the minus strand of BSBN01001221.1, from coordinate 5,783,329 downwards.
CTACCACACGTCCTCTAATGTCACTGTCATCTCCCTTGTCAGGAGGAGGAAGGTAATCCTCTCACTATGCCACCGCTCTATCAATGCGGTTATCATGGTTGTATGTGCTTGAATCTCCAGGAATCGAGCTATGTGCAGCATCCCTATGCCATCCAAGAACTCTTTATCAATGTCTGAGAAGCCTGACTCTAGCCTCATCGTGCGTGGTCTCTGCATGCATTATTGAATCAACGATGGTCACTCTTGTCAATCAATAGCATGTCAATATATTATCCATAAACCAGTATCAAACTCAAGTTTCCCCTAATTCATCTACAGTCTTCCCTAAGTCAATTATTTGGGTCCCTAGGATTGCTAACTTTTCTTCTTTTGAGCAAATCCTAAGTCTAGTTGATGGCCTGTTGTTTCCAAACATAGGCGCACCTTTTCTACCCTCCGACACACTTTTATGCGTCAATGCACCTTTTTCCTGCACGTGCACATTTTCCATCTATAGGTGCGCTTTTATGCAAAAATGCGTCATTTTTAGCCTAGGCGCATCGTTTTTGAGCAAATGCATGTTTTTTTCTAACCCTAACCCTGGTTTGTGTAGGCAAGCTTTTATGTTGCACAGTCTTGGCATTTTGATGCACAGGCGCACCATTTTTTAGCATAGATGTGCATTCATAAATGTGTGCTTGTGCTTTTTCTACTCTTTTCCTATCATTAATGACCTATTAATGACCCCCTAACTACCCCAGGCCCTGGTTAGGTCACTCACCGGTTGTCCTGCACCATTTGGCCTCTGGTAGGTCCTCACTCACTCACCTTTGTACCTGTGATAGGGGATTGCAATCCTATTCGCCATCTCTCTCTCTTCTTCTCTCTACTAGGTTTTTCAAAGCTTGGGTGTCAAAATGACTAGGAATGGGCCCCCTACCACTATTTATAGGCCCCCCACCCCTATTTTTTCTTGTTGTGCATACCTGACCCTCCCCTATCCCCTATTTGTTAAGTTTTTCTCCATTTTTCTTCTATTTGTTAGCCTTTTCTACTATACTACCATCAATCTCACTTATCAAAAATATTTTCTAAAATTATTATTATTTTTTATAAAAAATTTCTCGAGGGGACACACAGCATACCTTCTTTCTTTCATCATTCTTTTCTCTTCAGGCCACAAATCGGGGCATCTTTTTTCAGTTTCTTTGACCTGACGCCACCTAATAGGATGCCGCATCAAAGAGGGGCAAAATGTAGACACCTAAAATTTGTCAACGCATACTTCACATCATCGCACTGTATTCTCACTGATTCACATCAATTTATCTAATTTTGACTATTCCACACTAATTAATTAAAGTCACCAAAGATCATCATTTTTTACTATATTAATTAAATAATCCAAATTGTTTAATTAAATCATTTATTCCTCCAATTTAAATAAATAAACCAAATTATTTATTTAAATAATTAAATTTCCCTCCAAACTAAATAAATCAATCAAATTATTTATTTAAATAATCTATTTCCTCCAAAATGAATTAAATTTAATATTTAATTCAATTATCTCATGTGCACATGAAATTAAATAAATTGTTTTTTTAATTTCCCATTTAACCTCACCCACCATTAATTCCTCTAATCAAAATTAGTTAATAGATCAATCAAGAGAGTTGGCTCATCAATCAATTCACTCATCTAATCAATCAAATCAATCCTCTTAGCAATCAACTCAATCAAGTACCCAATCAATTTAGTCATCTAATCAATCAATTCAGTCAACTCCTTAATCAGATCTATTAACTCCCTTGATGCATGAGAGGACAAGGACACTTTTCCTTCTCTTATTCATGCACATTCTCTCAACCATCCTCAACCATTGATCTTTTTTATCATTCTCAACCATAGATCTATTATCTCACAGGTCTATAAATAAAACCTCTTTCTCCATTTCTCAGCATCTCTCATTTTAGTAAACTTATGATGTCATTATCATTCCTTGGGAGATATAAATATGCTATGGATATAGAGAAATCCACATAAGAAAAGAGCAAAGAGCAATCGACTCAAGATTTGGCTGCTATCTCGGTACACTCAATCCATTTGGTTTGTTTGTGTGTGTGTTTGAAAGGTAATTTTACATTTATTTTGTATTGCTTTCATCATATTTACATATTCAGATTTTAACCAATACACAACCAGCCCAATCTACATCTATGTAAGCACTTAGAGCAAAGTCACTATCCTTTGGATACCACAAGCCATGATCTAGAATGCCCTTTAAGTATATAAAGAGCCTCTTTACTGCAGTAACATGTGACTCTCTTGGATCTTCTTGAAATCTAGCCACAAGACAAATTGCATGCATAATATCTGGTCTAGTAGAAGTTAAGTATAACAATCCTCCAATCATTGACCTATACCTTCTTTGATCAGCCTTAGGTGATTCAACATTCTTTCTCAGCTTGCAACCAGTTGTCATTGGGGTACACACTGGTTTAGAATCTTCCATTCCAAAGTTCTTTAACATTTCCTTGACATACTTTGATTGTGAAATGAAAATACCTTTATCTGTCTAACTGATCTGTAGCGCAAGGAAGAAGTTCATTCCTCCACACATTAACATCTCAAATTCTTTATGCATCTCATCTACAAAGCTCTTACACATACCTTCATTTCCTCCAAAGATTATATCTTCCACATGTACTTCAACAATCAGAATTTGATCTTCAACTACTTTGGTGTATAGATTATTATCTACAGAACCTTTACTAAAACCTTGCTATAATAAATATTTGTCTAACCTTGCATACCATGCTCTGGAGGCTTGTTTCAATCCATACAGTACCTTCTTCAATCTACAAACCATATCCAGTTTTTTTTATAATTGAAATCCATCTTGTTGTTCTATATATACTTCTTCTAAATCACCATTCAAGAAAGAAGACTTCACATCCATTTGATTTACTTTGAAATCCTTATGTGTTACAAAATTCAAAAACATCCTTCTTGTGCACCATCCTGAATCTACCTTAAGTGGTTAAGCTCTCTTCCAAGGAACCTCACTCTGATACCAATTGTTGAATGCACAAGACAACTGAGAGGGGGGGTGAATCAGTTGTAACTTAAAATTCCAAAACCCTCATACACAAATAGATCCACAATGATTCAATTAGCCCTTAAACAATTATGATGATTAAGCATTAAAGCAAATAACATAACCTAAATCAAACCAACATCAAACACAAGAGAACACCATATTTACATGGAAAACCCAAGAAGGGAAAAACCACGGTCAGGATTAGCTCACAATATAAAGTAGCATCAACATCAAATTACAAAAGGCTCACTACCAGAATAGAGAAGAAGATAGAGAAGATTGTTATAAGGAGAAAACTATCTCAATGCAATAGATAATTCCACCACAACACCAACATCACCTCCACAGCATCACTAAAGAATAGTAGACACCTTCTTCTCACTACATCCAGTAATCTAACTCATGATAGCTTGTACTACACCACACATTAAATCACACTATTATTCACATCATATCCATCATGCGCACACTCGATCAAGATCCTTAGAAACTTGTTTATATTGTCTTCAACTTTGATAACATTCTCCAAGGTCGGCACAACACCTTAACCTAGAAAATTCAAATTAGGTCTAGACCTAAACCTTCTTGCAATGGAAAGGAATGAAGGCAAACCACAACATATCGTATCTCAGACCTAAATTCATCCAAGCACTCTACTTCAAACTTACACAATCACTAAAGCAATTCTGTAATTAGTGTAAACAACTAAGGTCAACTAAACCTGTGTTAACATAATGAACTTTTAAGTACACGCTTCCTCAAACCCAAAAACAACTCAAAGACCATATGCAAGGCTTTAGCATAGTCTAGAGTATTCCACAAACATTCTAAAACATCATGAAGTCCAAAAAATTCCTCCGCATCACCTGCCACACCTCCTTATCAGTATACTTCACTATCTCTATCATGGACTGTATCTCTAGAAATCAACTTCTAGAGAACCAAACCATAAACAAATTTAATAGAAGAAATATATAAACCTTATAAGCATATTTCTAGAACCACAAAACCTGAAACCACTTTGTGGAGAAATGCAGAGCAAAGACATTTCTCCCAAACACCTCTACAACCATCAGAAACACAGTTCACACACTGGTGAACACAATTTCCTCTACACAACAAACCAGGACACCAAATTTTAAAATATAACATCTCTTAACAACATATCCAAACTGCAAAGATAGATCTTCAACATAGAGGAAATGGGGATCAAAACCAAAACACTACTCTATAAGCCAAAATACTACTTCCCCACATTGTTCCCTTTATTAATCAAATTTTCTCAAAAGCACTTGGAAACCAACCAACAGAAACAATTTCTTAACATCTTCAACACCTCTTTAAAGCAACCAAATCATCTTTAGAAAAGTAACTCAACCAAACAACTCATACCATTGCAACAACTTCATCTCTACTTAACTAGTTGACACCAATGACAACACAAGCTTGTTGACATCAATGACAATACCAACAACACATACTTGCAACAAGACCACCCAGGTCCCAACTAAAGGAATCTTTTAGAGGTATAAAATGAAAGGTTGTTACAGATGTTGTCTTGATGCCAGATCTAAACTTAGAAAAAGAAAAAAGGACATGGGTGGTACCGTCAAAGTCCCTGGTGAGAGAATACTTTGAAACTACCATTAGATCCTGAAACCCTGATCTATACCTAGTCTTCCTCTAGCTCTATATTTTCCAAATCTCTCTTTTGTAACCTGCACACAAGAAGATAAGAAGGGGTTTTGGGGTTATGGTGTTTAGGGACTTGCCTCGGTCAAATATTTGGATAGCATTCAATCTTCCCAACACCGTTGATTGATAAAGATTGTGTGCCCTCGTGGGGGCAAAGGTTGGAAACAAAGATAATATGATGATTCAAATGATGATAAACAAACAATGATATCACCTATGTGATAAACCCTTAGAATGATGAAGATCCTTCAACTCGTAAGGAAGAATAGATGATAGGTCCATATCTGCAACAACACACAATAATAATACACAAATCTCCTCTAGAATCACAATGAATGCTCTTGCTTGCTTTACTTCAAAATCTCAAATTAGCTATCTCCATCTTAGTTGATAATGAACTCAAAAACACATTTATATATGCTTTCCCACTCATAATCATAAATTCAAACCAAAAGAGCTGGCAAGGAGAAACCTCTAGGGAGGTGTCAAGCCAACATGCATTTAAATTAGACCCAAGCTAAAGTGAGGGACCTAGGTGGTACCACCCAGGTCCTTTAGCCTCATTTAGGTCTGGGGTAAGTTAAAAATAAGGGGCCCATATTCCAATTTCATCTCGGTGTCAAGAAATTTTGCATCAAGAGAAACATTTTGATGATTTAATGCAATAAATGGGACCTAGGAGCTAAACAAAGAGGTAAAAAGACATGTGAACACTTTTTACTCCTTAACAATACACATGTTTTTCCATGATGGAGTAATTTAACTCAACATTCTGTAATGATTTGCTAAATAATGCAATAAGGTGCTAATATCCATCATCATTTTTTTGGAGTAGCACTGCAACAATAGTGTAGAGAGCATTAAAAGAAAATAGTTGAAAAGGCTTGGAATAATCAAGACTAGCCAATATCAGTGCCTTCTTATGTGCATCTTTAATATCCAAAAAGGATTCAGTTGATTCCTTATCCCAGCTAGTTGATTGTCCCTTCTTAAGTGTTGGGAATTAAGGTGTCTCAACCTTGGTAATTCTCTGCATTTGTAATGTTTGTATTTATTATTCATTGCCTATGTTGTAAATAATTAGAAATTCCACTTTGTCATATTGTGGGATGTGGCACGGTGATGTGTCAATCCTACATGGATTATGACAACTTGGTATTTTGTCCTCACATGAGGAGATAGGCATCCCACTTAGTGGTAGGAATATTCTACCATGTGTCAACATCTTCTATGTTGTGTAAGGAATGTTTGACCGAAACAGTTATGATGGATTCCTATGACGGATCTATGACATGTACGAGTCAAGATTAGAAGTTTGTAAGACAGGTAATGACATGTGTCATGAAGCATCTTTGAATGAGGCATATTTGGGTGCCCCAAGGTGGAATATGATGTGTTGTAAGAGAATATGCTATTTATAGCATGTGTATGATAGATTCTCTTATAGCTGTAAGTTGTAACCGCTATGACAGATTCTATGATGGTCGTAAGTGTCGTAAGAGCATCTGTCATAGCCCATTTTGGAAATAGGTGACCTCTTTGGGATGGGAGCTATGGACAAGTGTCAGACACATTCTACAATGTTGACCAAGTGTCCCTGGGCATGGGTTTTGGTCCAAGATGCCATATTGGATGCCCATTCCAAGAAAGGTCCCAAATTGCCTTATATATTCTATTTAAACAGGTGCTTGGAGATGGAGTTTGTATCACAAGTTTACAAGTACTGTTATGCTGCCAGATTGACTCTAGACATGAGTGTCGAAGACCATTGAAGCTTGCATTGCAAGTGTGTTGTAAACATTCTTTTAGATTTGTTAATACATTGTGCAGGTTTCTGAGTGTGGGGTTTTTCACCCGATAAGGGTTTTCCCCACCGTAAATCTCTGTCTCTCTTCTTCTGTCTTCTTTTTGGCTCTTGTGTTTTTCTGCTATATCTCATGTTAATGTTTTAACATCGCTTTAATAGTTAGGATAAATTTGAATTTGCATAGCCCTCTCCTCAATAGATTAGTGTAGGAAGCATTTCCGCACACCTAGCTTCCTTTCATTAAGTACCTTGGAGATTACCCTTTGTCTTCTCAACAAAGTTAGGAACAAGCCTCCTAACAAAATTTATTTTCCCAATGCATGTACTGCGTTAACTATTTTGGGTTGAGGTATGATGTCAATTGCTTTGACACTTTCTAGATCAATCCTCACACCATCCTTGGACACAATATGCCCCAAAATCTTACCTTACTCAACACCAAATGTGCATTTTTTAGGATTTAAGAAAATCCCATACTCTAAGCACTGCTGAAAAATCAACTCCAAGTGTTTGAAATGATCATCTCTACTCTTAGAATAGGCCATCAAATCATCCTGATAGGCCACCATGATTTTATTTATCAATCCTACAAATGCAACATCCATTTCCCTCTAAATGGCGGCCCCTGTATTCTTGAGTCTGAAAGAATCCTCACATACACAAATGTTCCCCAAGGGTTGTTGAAGGCTATCTTGTACTACTCAAGATCTTTGACCATTACATTATTATACCCTGAGAAGCCATCCATCATCGACATTAATTCAAACCCTTTCTCTTTTTGTAGCAAATGGTTCATATTGGGCAATGGATAGTTGTCCTTGAGGGACTTAATATTCAAATTCTTGAAGTCTACACAAAGCTTTATGGTTCCATTCTTCTTTCTTACTAGTACCAAGTTTGAAACCAATTTTGAATACCTAATTTCCTTGATTATACCACCATCCTTCAATTTCATTAACTCCTTTTCCATTTGAGGGGCCAGTGTAGGATTGATAGGCCTTTTCTTTTTCCTAAATGGTTGTGTACCTAGTTCTAAAGGAATAGTATGTTGAAACAAATCTTCTCTGTAGACTTTCAATTCATTGTATGACCATGCAACACACTTATTGAACTTCAATAAACTAATCAACAATTACTTCTCAATTGGCTTCAAATTCTCAATGTAGATCATCTTTCGAGATGATTCTATCCCCAAATTTAATCCTTCTACATCATCTTTTCTAATTGGTTTTCTCCTTGTCTTATACAATCATTACTATCAAACATTCTTTCAAGAGCTACAAGACCTCTTGGAATGGTATTAGTCTAGAGCTGAATGACCTCATTTCTAAATAAAGTATCCTTTCCATCCTCTATCTCAATTGTTGGTTGTCAATCAATCCGCTAGTTTTCAAAATCACTTATGCCATTCAAGAAATCATAGATATGCTTGTTGTCATTGAAAACTTTCCAATTATATATATTATCAGGAATGCTAAGCCTAATGAGGACTTCAACTCTCTAAGTGCAATGAGGTGATGATAAAGATGCATCAAATTTTGAGGCCATAAAAACAATTACATCAATTGTGACATTTTCATTTCTATCCAGCCACTTGATACCAAAAGTATCAAATAGTTAACTCAATGGTATGCCATACATCATTCCTATACATTTTTAATCTCTTCTATTTTGATGTATATGAGCCTCTAACCTGAGATACTATTAATTCAGAATCATTAAATACACTAAGGCATTCAATTCCATACTTGGAAGCAATATTAAACCCAAGCAACAGAGCCTCATATTCTGCTATGTTATTGGTGCATCCAAAATTCAACTTGAAAGTGAACCTATAAGATGTGTCATCTAAAGTGATTAAAAAATATGTACTCCATTTCCCTCTTGTGGACATGCACAACCAAAATACATTTTCCACACATCATTATTATTGTCAAGATGAGTGGGCATTGTTGTCATATTTTTGTCTAGGCCAAAATAACCCAAAAAATCCCTCCTTCCATCAGAAAAATCCAATCTGAGAGAGCCTAAATGGAAGGATAAATTCCCCTTAGGAAAGCCCAGAAAAATCCCCAAAAAAGTCTAAGTTTTTTGTCCTTGTTTTTCCTTAGTCGATAAAATTTCGGTTTGGCAAACTTTGGTCCAACGGTTCGGTAGTTTGTCAGTTCACCAATTCACTGGTTTTCCAACTGAAGGGGTGAAGTGGCAGGAGGTGATGGACAAATATAGAAGGTAGAGATAAACAAAGAAGAACAAAGTTTGCCTTTGTTAGCAAACATAAGGTTTCACGAACCTTAAGTTTGCTGAGCAGCAATTTCGTTGACTAAGGAAGCAAGGTAGAAAGGAGGTCCTCATTAAGAAGGAAGTGACTAAGGAGAAAAGAAAGGCCTTGTCAGTGGAACAGTGAACGGTCAAACTCATCCATTAGTTTAAACTTTCTAAGGTTTGTCAATAAGGCAAATCACCGACAAAGGAGCCTAAAGGAAGAAAGGCCCAAGCACCAAAGGGAGATGGTTCACCAAATGGGAAATTTGTTGACAAGGAAAAAAATTAGCTAATGCATGGAAAGTTCCAAAAAAGGCAAATTCGTTGATAAGGTGAAAAATTAAGGCAATTTTGGTTTAGGAAAGTCAATTTTCACCGACAAGGTGATTGAGGGCCTAGTTCTCAAAAATGTAGCTTTGTTGATAAGGTAAAGAATAAAAGGTGAACTTGTTGACAAGTTCGTGAAATGAAAAGATTACCGATAAGGTGAAAAAGCGTCAAAGGAGATAGTTCACAAATAGAAGGTTTCACCGATAAGGTGAAAAAGAGATAAGGAAAGAGATAAGAGCTGTGAAGGAAAGAGGTTCGTGAAAGTTAGTTTTGGTGGACTAGAGAGAGAAAACAAAAGGTAGAGGAAAGCATGATCTGTGAAAATGAGATTTTTCTAATAAGGTAGAATAGAGGCCAAAAAGTGAAAATCAATAAAAATTAAAGCATGTACTATAATGTATTTCTTTAAAATATTTTAAAGTAAGTTTGAAATATTTTGAAGTATTGTAAAAGGCTTTTAAAAGGTATGACTTTTATGGGCACCTCAAAATGTGCTTCCAAGTGACGCCATAGCTGTAGGTCGAGAGTGCAAGCAGCTGAAACAGTGAAAAACTTCAATGCAAAAGGACCAGATATTCATGAATACGATGAAGTACCCTCTGTTGCCCATATTTCTGCAAGTCCTTCCAAGGACAAATTAGGGCATAAGGCATTGCTGCACTCCTTAAGGTTTATTGATCTTCTGATAGAGCCTCTAGGTTAAATGTAGCATGGATGCATAAATCAAATGGATTGACCAGAATCCAATGCCTAGGGCTACTACAATGATTTTTAAAGGCTATATATGCATATGTAAAAGATGTATTACGTTGGTTGTCTATGTTGGGTCACTTCCAGAGATAGAAGGTTCCTTGCAGGTTTGGACCTTGCAGTTTTCTCCAAAATTGGGTGGATTTGATGGAATATGCTCTTTTGTTGAGCCTCTCATGTCTATGCACCAGTTCAATAATGAAAGAGATTCTATCATATTATGTCTATCTCATGTCTGTAATGAATCTTTCTTCCTTTGTAATGGCTATTTAGCCTTAATGATCAATATAAACTTAATTTTGCCTCTCTCATTATTATTGGCCTATGTTTATTTGATAGATGTAAGCTATGTATTGTGGATAAAATGATCCCTTTCATAATTTCATCTCTTTGCCTTAACCTCTATTTGAATCCTCATGAGTTTGTGTGATTTCCCTTTAGCATTTGAGATCATTATTGTGTTATGTCAATTGCATTCAAGTACCCTAAATCTTGGTGTGTCACTATTTCCCTTTCTGTACTCCCTCTCTCCCTTTTCCCTGGTGATCATTAGTGTAGGTTTAGTTGATTTCTCTGAGCCTTAAGCTCATAATGAGGAACCAACCTTCTCTGGAGGTCTGATCTCAACTACAAGGTCCCACACCTTGATATCAATCCCATTGTGTCGTTGGAATGCTTGGACAGGATCCAAGCAGGGTGCATTTTTACATGACAGTAGTTTCTAACACGCCCAGTGGGACCAATTCGATGAGATTTATCATCCATTATAAGATTTGGTGCAACTAGTTCAAACGCTTAAAGAATCATCAAAGATCAAAGTTTGATGATACTTTTAGTCTTTTCCAACTTTTAGGAGCATCATGAATCACGTGGAAACTCTTCTGGGTATGTATCCAGTTTTCTACTGATATTAGACCATTTTTCTCTAATTCTGACATTTTCTATGATTACCTGCATTTTGGTGCTTTAAAATGTCAAACTATTGTGGGAGTTATGGCTACTCCCCTCCTCTTGGCTAGAATGCAAGTTATTGGCCCCAATACTAGCAGTACCAGGCCCCAAACACCTCTAGTTTTATGTCATATAACCCTGCAACAATACAATATCAACATCCTCATGATGCTTGCCTCCCTCCCACCCCTGCTTGCCCTTTTTCTCCAAACTAGTATGACTACCCTATTGAGCAACCTCAAGATGTCAGTAATATGAGCTTCATGGACATAGTAATTAACCTTGAAAGGATCGACAAAGAGTGAATGTATAACCAGTAGCAGGATGAGATTGCTTATCAAGCCATCTTCAACAACAGTAGATGGAGGCAGATGAAAGAGCCTATTGAGAAAGCCTAGCTTTGGAGATCATAGCTAAAGAAGAATAATTAAATCAATTGCTTTCCCAGAGGAGGCTGGAAGCCCAATCAGTCCCTTCCATTTCCAATTTCAAACAGCCCCTCCCTTTTACCTAAGCTCAACCTGTAGTAGAAATAACCCCCAAATTCAAAATCCCAAGCTTCAGACATGGGAACCCCTTTAAGCCTCCAAAACCACCTTCCAATTCCAAAATACCAAGTTTTAGAGGCCCTCAGCCTTCACAGGAGCCTGTTCTTGCACAAATTTAGCTTATCATTCCTCATAAATGACCCTCTCAAGAGGTCCTTTGAGCTCACATTCTGTGTTATCTCTCTTGTCCTGACACTATTTCACTTTTTAAAGGTGGACCTACTATCTATCAAGATAATTGGAGAGATGAGCTAAGGAAGGAGATACCTGCAACTAGGGAGGAGCTGCTTGTAATTTATGAGCTCTCATGCACCAGCTCACTATGTGGGGACATACCAGTCTCTTGGCGGGATGTTGGGTTCTATGAGCTAGAAAAGGAAGTGTTGGAGGTAGCTGTGGAGAGGCCTAATATTTGTGAGCCCTCGTCCACTATTAAAACTCAAGAATCAAATCTACAGCAAGAAGAAGTTAAGCCCAATCACTTGGAATAGCAATGCATCAAGCATAAGGTTAGTGTTGATTCAGATGTGGGGTTGAGTCCCCTGGATTTTGGCTCTTTTAAAGAATTTTCCCATGCTATGAACAAGTTGAATGAAACCAAAGTGCAAAGGAAGCATGGTGAAAAGGTCCAGTCACAGAGGCAACTCCAGTAAAATGTAATGGAGTTGTAGCCAAAGGATGAGGACACTATGGAGGAGGTTTCTATGGAGTTATCTCTAGAGGTTGATGACACCATTTTATTTGATGAACTGCCTAGCTACATTAAAGATGAGGAAGGCATGTAAATGCCAACATTGGTTACAGTTCTAGAACAGTATAAAGACATTGAAAATGATGGAAAGTTGTTGCAAGTTGAGGCACAAATGTGACACTAAAATCCCAGTTCATGAAGAAGAGTATATGAGCAACCCTATACTAAAGAGTGTAGAGGACTTGGAGGAGGCTCATTTCTAGGATGAGCTTGATGTTTTCTGCTCAAACTTGAGTAGTAAATTAGTGCCTCTAGATGAGGAAAATCCTAAACAATTTGAGTAGGTTGAGGAGGCAGTCATTCCTCCAATTGATAGACAGGAGCTAGAGCATTCAGACCAACAGTAAAATAAGGAAGAAACAGGGCAGAGGCATGAGATCAACTTTGTTGATAATTTGCATGTCATTTCAAGGGGATGTCCTATTAGGCATCTAGTCTAGCTGGAGATAGATCATGAGGAGTCACCACCTATCATGTTTACTTCAAAGCATGAGGTTCAGCATCAAGAAGGGCTAGATCAACCCATTTATCCACTTCTAGGCAACTATATTTCCAACTAGTGCATGTGGATAGGTGAGTTTTTCTTTATCCTTGGGGAAGCATTTCACCATTTTGTTGTATGCCCATCCCTTCCCCACCTCCTTTTAGCTACCCACAGGCATGAAAAGTATTATAAATTGTTGAGACAAGGTAGATATTTTGAAAAACTAATTAATAGATTTGTTTAAGTCATTTTTCTGGTTGTTAGTTTAGGTTTAGGTTAGTTTTGTTTCTATTTTAGGTTTCCCAATCAATAAGTGCGTTTGTACAGGTAACATTCTCATTAGGGGATTGTTAGTCTTGTTGTGTGTTTTTTGTGTTCTCTGGAGGTAGTTTCAATTCTATATTAGTCTTGTGGCTGCTTTTCTTTTGACCTTGTGCCCAATAGATTGTATAAGGTAGCTAGATCCCTGTGTTTAGCAGGCAAATGCTCCTACATAGTCACCAAAATGTTGTCATATTTTTGCCCAGGACAAAATAACCCAAAAAATCCCTTCTTCCATCAAAAAAATCAAGTATCAAAGAGCCAAAATGGAAGGATAAATTTCCCTTAGGAAATCCTGGAAAAATCCCCAAAAAAGTCTAAGTTTTTTGTCCTTATTTTACCTTAGTCGGCAAAATTTTGGTTTGGCGAACTTTGGTTCAGCGGTTCAAAAGTTCATCGATTCACCGATTCACCAGTTTGTCAATTGAAGGGTGAAGTGGCAGGAAGTGACAGGCAAATATAGAAGGTAGAAATAAACAAAGAAGAACAAAGTTTGCCTTTATCAGAAAACTTAAGGTTTCGCAAACCTCAAGTTCGTCGATCGAGAAGTTTATCAATCGACAATTTAGCCAACTAAGGAAGCAAGGTAGCAGGGAGCTCTTCATTAAGAAGGAAGTGGCTAAGGAGAAAAGAAAGGCCTTGTGCGTGAAATTGTGAAAGCTCAAACTTGTCCATTAGTTCAAACTTTCTAAGGCTCACCGATAAGGTGAATCACTGATAAAGGAGCCCAAAGAAAGAAAGGCCCAAACACCAAAGGGAGATGCTTTAGCAAGTGGAAAATTCTTTGACAAGGAAAAAAAATGGCCAAGGCATGGTGTAAGGGTGGCTAAATCATATCTAATAACTCTAATGGTAGATATATCGATGTTTTCGTATTTAGTTAAATTTTGAGTATAGATTTTATTTTATATATTAGACTAGCTGGTCTTCATGAAATTATTATGCTAATTATTATTGTCAATTAGAATTCTTGAAAGGATTTTAGCTATAATAATATCAAGAGACATTAATGGTAAAGGAGAATCTGGGAGATAAACAAAGTATGAGATTTGCATTTTGATCATTTATTTCATTCAGGTATGCAAATACTTTATGTGTCTTGTTTACAATTATGTTTCCTCCACATGCATTTGTGTAAGTATTACTATTATATGTTTAATTTGAATATATTTGTAATTCTATTATGCTACAAAAATAATTTTATATATAATTATTTATTGCAAGACCATCCGTGTAGGGCCTAATCTTTACTAACAATCTCTTATGCATATGATAGATTTGCTTATGAAATTATGATATAAGTTATAAAGAGATTAGAATTTAGCAGTAAGGTCTTGATATGGTTGGGTTAATTGATTTAAAAATTAATTATTCTTGTGTGATGTGGGGAATAAGAGCTCTTTTATCATTATTCTTGGTAAAATTAAGACCATAGGTTAATCGCTTATGGGTAGGGTACTTGTTTATTCATAAAAAATATGTTTTAGAGTTGTTTTAATACATTTTTAGTTCACAAGAAAATGGGGGACGAAATTGGAAGTTGTAGAGTCTTCTCCTCTTGAAGAGTCTTCAAACATCCAAGTCATAAAGAAAAGAAATAAAAGGAAATCCCAAGAATCACATTTCTTGAAAGAAATGGATGCCACAATCAAGAAGAGGAATACAAGGAGTCATTGGAGCCCAAACGAAGAATATGAAACTTGGAAAAAGGAAATATTATAATGAGATGGAAGTTTGGCTAAAAAAGGGGATGGAAAACAAGAGAAGAGCCCAAGTTTATTTCTAATTTTTGCAGGTCAAGAGGAAGTCCATGGCTAATGTTGAAGATAATTCTTCAAAGGAATTACATCCATTTCGATGAGGCAAAGAAAGCGTACATCCACGGTGACTTGTTAGGTGAAAAATCTTTGAATTTTATGAGGACAGTAGAATCCCAAGTAGAAGAAAGGAAGTACACAACTGATTAAGATGGAAGCTTTCACATTAAGTAATCTTGGAATCTCTCTTCACGAGCATTTAGAGGCATTCTTTATTAATTAAATTCTTGAGGTATTTCCTTAAAAACTCACCATTATTTATGTTAATATTTTTTTGAATTTTTTTTAAGAAAATTTGTTGTTTCATGAAATTTATCTTTTCATAG
The DNA here is from genome assembly GCA_027924645.1 of Cunninghamia lanceolata. NCBI lineage: Eukaryota > Viridiplantae > Streptophyta > Pinopsida > Cupressales > Cupressaceae > Cunninghamia > Cunninghamia lanceolata. The sequence goes on along the minus strand of BSBN01001221.1, from coordinate 5,768,202 downwards.
GAATTACTTTATAAAAAGGTTTCTCAGTTTTGAGAATCATGTTTTTAGCTTTCTGAAACATCTTACAGTTTTAAATTTTAATAAGTATTAAGAAAATTATCGCGATTTTTAGTACTATTGTAACCCTGCTAAAACCCTGTTGATGTTTTATAAACTACTCTACATGGGAAATGGATTGTAAAATCATTTCTGGGTTATGAGAATATTTATTCAATATTTTTGGAACATTTTATGTTTTTATATTTCATTAATTATTTTGAAATTTATTCCATTTTTACCACTATTGTAGAAGAAAATTGAAAATCTAGCATTTTGTTGGTAGTTTACTTTGTTGGAAATGAGTTATTTGTTAGACTTAGGGAAGACAACTGAGAGGGGGGGGTGAATCAGTTGTCTAAAAACTTTCTTCCAATTAAACACTTAAATCCACTTTGTAATTCAACAGCATAATGATAAATCAATCATGGAAACATAATGCATTAAGTCAAGAGCAGAAACACATTAACACACAGGACACCAAGATTTTGACGTGGAAAACCTGGTTAAGAGAAAAACCATGGGGTGATTAACCCAAGATTGTATTCTCTATTAGAAGAATAGAAAGAACAAAATGGCACATGCCAATTGGGGCTCACTTCCCAAGCACACTACTCACAAGAGGCTCATTGCCCATAAGAGACACATTGTCTACAAAATAATAAGTATCACATACATGAACTGGAGAATAGCATCTTCACCATGCTTGAATCAGTTCCATTTAAGCCCAATACTTTTGCTGTGCCTTTCACTCTCCTCCTCACTACCAAACTCTCATCTCCACAAGATGCACTTTGAAATGACTTTACAATCCCTTATTTATACAAGACATTGACTTAGGAATAATCATCTAAGTCGGCAAACATCAACAAGAACATCCGCAAGATGAGTAACTCATATGGTCGGCCAGTCTTAGGAAGAACACTATCATCCAAATTTTATTCTTCAATTGTGAGCTCCAACTCCAATGTGGACCACCAACACGAACTGGACACGATCCAAAGACCTCCACAAGATTGCCAGAATCACCAAGAACATCCACACTTCATCTGCTTACTGAAATCCTTCTCTTCTTCATCCAGAACCTCAAGAACACAGTCTGTCATCACTTGTCACAAAGGAATAGATGCTTGCAGACCTCCAGACCACGAGCCAATTGATTTGACACTTCACAAGGACTTCCTGAACACTCCACCAAATCTGCAGAATAGGATATTTCATTTCCGGATCAAAGGGGTAATACAGGTCCTAACAACACCGGTTAGGCCCATACTTATAACATTATTCTCATTACATAAGTGTGTTAGATAAATTTGCATATTTTCTTTCTTGGAATGGGTATGATTAGATAATCTATCATATATTTAGTTGCAAGAAAATATTAGATTGAATCAAGTATATACCTGTAGTGCAAGAAGGTCAAACTAAACCCTTATGTTGATTAGTTTATAAGAACAATTGTTAGATCAAACATATCTATTGCATATTTATTTGAATGTAAAAATTAAAGAAAAATAATATATCATTTATCTTTTATTATTTCTATTATTCATTATAATATAGGGAATACTTTTGAGTAATCAAATCATTCTTGATTTATGATCAAGATTGGGGTTAAATCTGTATTTAAGGGAAAGGGATGATTGCAATAAACACTACCTCCTCATATTATAGAATTTTTCTAATTGTTTTATGGGTTTTATTTCCCTTACTCTTAAATTTCCAAAACATCTTGAATTTTAGAATTTCACTAATAAATAAGAAAGTTATGATATATTTACTACTGGGTGGTTTTTCATGTTAAGGCTATTTCTATTCAATTATTTCATTTTATTCATATTCTTAAATTTATTTCTATTCATTAAATTAAGTTTGAGATTGGATAGGAGACTAATTTAATTAAATACATTTCCTTTTTAATACATTATTTATATTATGTTTAATATTATTGAGTGCTTGTATTGGTAACAATGGTAATAGGTAGATTTTGAGTTTGAAAGAAGATAATAGAAAGATTTTATTTCCAATCATTTAGAATGTTTGGCCAACACTTGAAATTGTTTTATATAGGTCAATAATTGAAGTTGTGAATCTCATTTAAGTAAGTAGAGTGAATTATTTTTCTTAGAATCTTTAATGCGTAACTAGTCATGTATGAAAGAAAAGAACTCTAGAGATACTTGTGCATTGCTCTATTGACTTAGGAATTGGAGGTTTTCTTATTGAATGGAAAATGTAGTAGGCTCTTCATTTGATATGTTAAGCTATATTTTACTTGTTTTTGGATAATAGAAATGTAGATAAGAGTTTAGGAATAAGGCTAAAACTTTAAATAGTATAAATGAGGATGAAAGAAATATAATGAAAGTATGTTTCATATCAATGTTCATGGGAATGAGTAGGTAGAAATTACAAGTTGAAATTACATTTAATTTATTAACATCATATATGTTCTTAGATCTTTTATAATAATGTTTAATACATTTGTTCTAGTATGGTGTAGGGTTGACTATAAAGGGTTCATTCTTTTAACAAGTCTAGGATGATATAATGAATTAGTGAATATATAAATAGATGAGATCTAGTCAACCTTGTTTAAGTCATACTTATGAAGGAAATAACATTGTTATAGTAATTTTGAATTGATACTAGGTATGTTCTTGTAGCATAGTGTTATAAATCATTTTATTTTGAACTTGAATATCTGATGATAATTTCATATTGATGATAGAACTTTTCGTTTATTGCAAATTGAGTAAATGCATATATCCAAGTGTATGGTTGGAGTATTTTTGTTGATATAACTTCCCTATTATACTCCTGTAGGGATTATTTGGAAATTTAATTCTTGCATGTACTCTCTAGATCTTGAATGATATAATCATCTCATGGTGTATTTTATCTTGACAACAATAGGGATGTGTATATTAATTGGTTTACTGATTCTAGAAAATATATTATGTGATGAACTAGATCCCTTATGAGTTATTGTATCTAAGTCAACCTTATGGTTGTAAGACTAGTTACCCTGAACTACGAAGTCTCTGCACTGCACGAACGTAGGAAAGGCTATCATGAGCCCCTAAGACATTAGGTCTATCCCTTAGGGCCTGTAGTCTTGTCATCTTGTGCAATGACATCCATTATGTATATTTATTGACTTTATGAAACTAATGTTTATAAATTTAGTTGTGCAAATTCAAGACAGTTACTTGTACAGGGTACTGATGCTAAGAAAGTGATTTCCCACCTTACAAATGGATGATAATATGGCACTTATTGTAATTATGTATAATTGTATTAGAAATGATAAAATCTTGATTTTTCGTATATACAAAACTTATGTCTAATGTAAAAAAAGTATTCAATTTTGGTTGTGCATACAGTATATTAGTTAAAATTTATTGAAATGGTTTTTACTAAATTTAAAACTAAAGTTTAAATTTTCATCTTAGAAAAAGAAATAAATGTATATTTTGTGGTTCATGTTCAAGTGTTAGAGCTTGGGCATGACACATGGAAAGTTCTAAAAAAGGAAAATTTGCCAATAAGGTAAAAAAAGAAGGTAATTTTGGTTTGAGAAAGTCAATTTTCACAGACAAGGTGATTGAAAGCCTAGTTCTAAAAATTGTAGCTTTGCCGATAAGGTAAAGAAGAAAAGGTGAACTTGTTGAGAAGTTCGTGAAATGAAAAAGATCACCAATAAGGTGAAAAAGCGTCAAGGGAGATAGTTCACAAAGAGAAGATTTCACCGATAAGGTGAAAAAGAGATGAGGAAAGAGATAAGAGCAGCAAAGGAAAGAGGTTCGTGAAAGCCAGTTTTGGCTTACTAGAGAGAGAAAATAGGTAGAGGAAAGTGTGGTTCATGAAAATGAGAATTTTCTGATAAGGCAGAATAGAGGCTAGAAAGTGAAAATCAATGAAAATTAAAGCATGTACTATAATATATTGATTTAAAATATTTTGAAGTATTGTAAAAGTCTTTTAAAAGGCACAACTTTTTTGGGTGCCTTAAAATGTGCTTCCAAGTGACACCATAGCTACAGGTCGAGGGTGCAGGTAGTTGAAACAGTGAAAAACTTCAATGCAAAAGGACCAGATATTCATGAAGAGGATGAAGTACCCTATGCGATCCATATATCTACAAGTCCTTCCAAGGATAAATCAATGCATAGGGCATGGGCCGCACTCCTCGAGGTCTGCTAATCTTTTGATAGAGCCTTTGGGCCATAATTGAATGCATCATGGGTGCATAAATCAAATAGATTAACCAGAATCCAATGCCCAGGGCTACTACAATGATTTGAAAAGGCTATATATGCATATGTAAAAGATGTATTAGGTTGGTTGGCTGAGTTGGGTCACTTCCAGAGGCAAAAGGTTCCTTGAAGGTTTGGACCTTGTGGTTTTCTCCAAAATTGGGCAAATTTGATGGATTGTTCTCTTTTGTTGATCCTCGCATGTCTCTACACTAGTTCAATAATGAAGGAGAGTCTATCATATTATGTCTATCTCATGTCTGTAATGAATTTTTCTTCCTTTGTAATGGCTATTTAGGCTCTATGATCAATATAAACTAAATTTTTCCTCTCTCATTGTTCTTGTATTGTGTTTATTTGATAGATGTAAGTTGTGTGTTGTGGATAAAATGATCACTTTCATACTTTCATCTAATTGTCTTAACCTTTGTTTTAACCCTCATGAGTCTGTGTGACTTTGCTTCAGCATTTGAGATCATTATTGTGTTATGTTAGTTGCATTCAAACACCCTAAATCTTGGTGTATCACTATTTCCCTTTTTGTACTCCCTCTCTCCCTTTTCCCTGGTGATCATTAGCATAAGTTTAGTTGCTTTCTCTGAGCCTTAAGTTTAGAATGAGGAAACAACCTTCTCTAGAGGTCTGGTCTCAACTACAAGGTCCCACACCTTGAGATCAGTCCCATTGTGTCATTGGAATGCTTGGACAGGCTCCAAGTAGGGTGTAATTTCACATGACAACAGGCATTTGATAAGAGGTCAAGTCAACATAGTTGTTAATATTATCATAAAAGTTCCCTATTATATTGTTAGGCTCATAATCTTCATAGTGGATCTCATCCTTTGCCTTTTCTGGGTCTTCCATAATATGTAACATTTTCTTTTCTCTATGCAACTAAACCTCTTTTCCATTGACCAGTATGGTGGCATAAGATAAGTCCATTTGTATGTTACCACTTATTGAAGCTAACCATTTTCTTGACAGTAGCATAGCCCACTTGGTTGGACAATCAACAATGATTATGTCCATCAAAAAGCATTTACCAGGATATGCAACAATTTGCACCTCTACACCATTGACAACTCCAATAATATTTATATCTAGAATCCATTGCATAATGCTTGTCATAAGACTTGGAAAGCTTCATGGCCAACAAGTTCATGACTTATAAAGGCATCATGTTACTTGATGCACCTGAATCTAACATGCAGTTATGCACCAACCATCCTTTATTAGAAACAAAGTATAAAAAGGATCAACTATGGTTGGCTTACTTACACATATTGTACCAAGGTAGACCTCAAGTATTTTTTGAGTATTTTCTTCAGCAATTGTATCTTTTGTAGGATCATCTAGAGGACTTTTTTGGTTTTCAAATATGGTTAGAGTGTTGATATATTACAGGACCATGTCCTTATGTTCTAGGATTCTAAGAATTTCCCAAATGGGTACAAGAACTTTCATTTGGCTCAAATTAAGTGCCATGTCAATAGGGACATAATCAGATAGAGGGGTAGACAAAGGCATCATTGTTGCATGAGTATCAGGAGTAAAAGGCATTATTTGACCATCCTTATAATTTCTAATTGTGTTGGTTGTAGACTATCCCTCTTAAGGACTCTTCTTCACTTGACTTTGCTTGTTGCCAACATCTATCATCTTTTTCTTTTCAACCTTGTCCACTAGTACACTTGCATTTTTATTCTTTGGAACATATTTATTCTACATAGGGACATTAGGTATAGATGATATTTTCTTTAATGTTGATTTTTCTATAGTTTTTCTCACATTCATATCTACAGTGTCATTTTTTCTTGCATTAGTGTCATCCTTTTGTTTTCCTTTATCAACAGATGTATTGGACACTTTTGGTGCTGCTACATTCTGACTGTCACCCTGAGCATTTACTTGCCTATTTCTAAGCTAGTATTCACTTTGAACTTGCATGACAGTCACATCAATAAGGCCCTTAATGTCTTAATTTAAGGATCTTACTCTTCTGTATCTCTATTGCATGAATTCTTTGAGATGTTGGAAATCATGGGTTGGTAATTCATACTGCACTTAATGTTCATTAAAGTCATATTGGAAGAATTCATCTTCTTCATACTCATCAAATTTATCTACATCAACATCTTCATAATATTCAAGGGTCTCTTCTTCATTTGGGAACTCTTTGTCCTTTAATATCCTAGCTGCAATAGCATAATTTTCTCAATCATGAGGTAAGAAGCATGCTTCACACCACAATGCATCATCCTAAACATTCACATGATCCTTCCTCAAAGGATTAGGTGTATCCTTGTCTTGGGGCCTTGGATTTGTCTCAAAACAACCTATTTATCATTTTTCCCTGGTCTCTTGGACCAATCTATATTGTGAGGCCTATTATGGAACCTTTGTCCCTCATTAAAGTGAGTAGCAACATTATTAGAAGGCAACCCCTTCTCATTTCTTGCAACATGATAAAACAAATCTTTCATTGCCCCATCAATTTATCTAAATTGTCTTCAATAGTAAGAGGCTTTCTTGAGACCACTGCATCTGCATTTAAAATATTCACGTAAGCTTTTTTGACATGTTTCCCAGATGCCCACCTGTTACTTTCTATATCAATTGCCATGGTATAAGCCTCTCTTAAAGTTTGAAGATTTTTATCATTAAGGCAATATCCTAATTTTGTATCAAATGCTCCATACTAAAGAACCAAGCACATGGATTCATTTGGTCTTAGATTGGGAGGCACTTTTCTCATTGTTGTGACAAACTTACTATTGAATTCAACAACAGACTCATTTATACCCTTTTGATTGTTGTTGAGTCATGGATTGAAAATTTGAGACCAATCTTATCCCCATACTACAATCTGAAAACTCTCATGAATTCCTCCCATGAGTCAATGTTGTTGTTCAGAAGACTTTTGTACCACTCTTTTGAACTTTCTTCTAATGACTGCACAAACAAATTCATCATAACATCCCCATCTTCAATTTCATACTCATTAGTCACATTGATGAATCTCCTAAGATGTTCTTCACCGATGACAACATTATTACCTCAAAATTTAGGCACCTTACCCCTAATCTCATTTGGTATTGGGTTGGGGTAAATATTGGATGCCATAGAATTACAACTATCTATATCTTTCCATTCCTAGGGGATTCCTTGGTGGTGGGAACCTTTGAGCATGCCTCCTATTATGGGTTTTCATATTTTGTTGGTTATGTTGCTGCTGATTAGGAATATTATAATGTTGAGGTTGATTTTTTTGTTGAGAATTCTAGGAAAGTTAGGCTTGCTACAAATAAATTTGATCTTGCAATTCTCTCTATATTTGCCTAAGGTGATCAATAATATCCAACCTTTCATCAATTTATCTTTCCCTATGTTTATTTTCTGATTATGTAGTAGCATTGGCATCATGGAATGAAACATCTTGTTCAAGTTTAGTCCTATGTGCAGAGGTAGGGGAATTAGGATGTGATCTCACTCTTGCAATTCTTATGTTTGTAAGATCTAATGCATTCAAATCTTCATAATATGCCTCTTGAGATAGGTTTCTAGCCCTTCCAATCATGTTCATTGAATCTCTTAGCATGTCATATTCATGTCTAGAGTTTCTTCTAATATATCTAACTATTTTATGACTAGAATCATCTGAAGTCTAAGGATACTGATCAACATGCACATCATCTCTAATAGAAGAACCAACATCGTCTCTTTGAAGAGAATATCTAGTAGACATACCTTTTTTTTTATCTTTTTAGACACTACACTACCTCCTTCACAGTGTGTTGCCATATCATCAGGTTGTGAATTCTTTGAATTCTTCCCTCTTTCCATCTTTGATTTTTTCTTTTGTACTTTTTATGGGTTTCAACCAAACAAAGTCACCACTCTTCACTTAGGAAGAGAAAGTTTTCCTTACCAATAGAGAACTTGGGATAACAACCAAGAACTTAAGTCTGTGCTGGCAACGACGCCAATTTTGTTGGTGCTCAAAGTTGAGATTCCTCAAATCCCTAAAGCCAATCAATTCTTGAGTGCCAAGGGTGTCAAAATCAAGACAAGGATTACAAACTTATACTCAAGATGAGGAAACTAAGGATAATATTGATAAGGTGGGTAGGACCTTCTTTTAGCTTTGCTAGACCAAGGGGGGTTGCACAAGAAACTCCAATTTTATGTCACTAAGCAACCTATATGATGATTTGAGGAATTCAAGGGTATTACACCTTCATATAGTAGATTTACAACCATGCAGAGATTCTAAAATATTGCTTTGATATCCCCTAATGCAGTAGCACATCTGTACATGGATGTAGGTAGGACAAATAACACAAATAAGGTAAAAGATTGAGTTTTTTGTTGTATTTGAGTGTGTTGAAGAAAAATAAAGGTTCAAAGATAACATATCAATGCCTATATCTAGTTAGGGTTGCAGAGTTTGGATATTCAATCAAAGGGGAGACTACTGTAATAAGATTTTGTTACCTAATCAAGGTAGCAACAAAGACAATAACTGACAGTTTATTGCATAATCTAGGCTCTACACAGACAAATAGGAAACTATAAGATTGCAAAAAATAATCACAAGCATTCTTGAATAATCCATAAACATCCCACAATCTTCATACATTGACATGAAAAAGTACCTTATAAAAGCATTGCAAATGTGTTTTACAATTTACAACAATTAACCAATCATGAACAATATTCAAATCAAAAAATGTGATTAGGGTATAACCAGAATACTAAAAACTCACAGTATGTTCATGGAGACACTTGAAATGATGTTTAATCTACACATTGGGTTTATTAATTGATTATTATAATGTCCACTCATAGCCCTTGAGAGAGAATCTAGAAAATATTACAATACAATTACTCTAAAACCAATAATTAGAAGAAACCCTAGGATTCATACAAGTCCTTATGTCTTTTTCAATTCTACTTTGCAACCAAAATATTTTCCATCCTTTGCAAATGAATGCAAAATCTCTTAAATACTTCATTCAATTCATCAAGGAGCCTTGGAAGGAAGGATTTGATGTCTAAAAATGAAAATGGGTGACCATCCCGCTTGCATCATGACCATATGGTTTGTGTTGAATGCACAAGACAATTGAGAGGGGGGGTGAATAAGTTGTAGCTTATAATTTTGAAACCCTCAAACACATTTAGATCCACATTAATTCAATTAACCTTTAAATTGTTATGATGATTAAGCATGAAATAAAATAACAAAAACTAAATCAAACCAACATCAAACACAAGAGAACACTAGATTTGCGTGGAAAACCCAAGAAGGGAAAAACCACGGTGAGGATTAGCTCACAATATAAGTAGTATCAACATCAAAAATCAATAAGATTACTGCCACAAGGCTCACTGCCAAAGGGTTCACTACCCAAAAGAAAGGCTCACTGCTAGAATTAAGAAGAAGATAGAGAAGATTCTTACAATGAGAAAACTATCTCAATGCAACAGAGAAATCCACCACCATGCCATCATCACCTTTGCAATCTCACTAAGAATTGTAGACACCTTCTGCTCAATGCGTCCAATAGTCTAACACAGGAAGTTTTGCACTGCACTACACATTCACACTCTATTATTTAGCAATTTCACACTATACACCTTATATCCATCTATATTACCATCCATCAACGGCTCAGCACTTATTTATATCAGCTTCAATCTCAAAACATTCTCCAAGGTTAGCAAAGCCCCTTGATCATGCAAATTCAAATTAGGTCGCACCAAAACATTCTCATGGTGGAAAGGAATGAAGGTGGACCACAACACACCTTAGCTCAGACCTAAATTGATCCAAGCATGCTACTCCATGCTTTCACAATCACCGAAGCAACTCTGCAATTAGTGTAAACACCCAAGGTCGGCCAAACCTATGTTAACACAATGAACATTTAAGTACACGCTTCCTCAAGCATAAATAAAACTTTGTGGACCATATACCAAGATTTAATACAATCTAGAGTAATCCACAAATATCCTAAACATCCTAAAATCCAACAAATTCCTCCACAACAACTTTCACCTGCCGCATAGCCTTAACATGTTTACCTAGTATACTTAACTATCTCTGTCATGCATTGTATCTCTAGAAATCATCTTCCAGAGTACCAAACCATGAACAAATTTAGAAGAAGAAAGATATGAACCTTATAAGCATACTTCCAAGACCGTAAGACTTGAAACCTCTTTGTGGAGAAAAAACATTTCTCCCAGACACCCTGCAATACATAGTTCATACACTGGTGAATACATCTTCCTCTGCACATCGATCTAGTATGCCAAATTCTGAATGTAGCATCTCTAAACATCTCTAAACAACATATCCAAACCGCACAAATATATCTTCAATAAAAAGGAAATGCAGAGAAAAACCAAAAACACTACTCTACAATATAGAATACCACTGTCACACACTATTTTCTTATTTTATTCAAATTTTCTCAAAAGCACTTGGAAACTAATCACCAAAAACATATTATCACCATCTTTAGCACTTCATCATCATTAGATACAACATCCATTCGACACCAACTTCTCATACTCATGCAACATCTCTTATTGATACAGTTGACACTAATGACAACACCGACAACACATACTTGCAATAGGTTGTACCAGAAAAATTTGCATATTTGGAGTGTTTTCTCACACTCTAGTAAAAAATTTCATCATGGAAGGGTCGACAATAGTCTTGAGGCATATCGAGCTCACCTACCCTACCATCAGGATTCAAAATGATCATTAATGGTGGCCTTGAGAGTCACTCTAGTGTCCCGTCACATATTAAAAAATGTGAAAATTCAAAGTATTTAGTCCAAAACCAGAATATTGGAAGAACCAGGAACCTCAAAATAGTTTGAAAAGGTGAAAATTCTAAAATCTCAGAAGGATCAGGAACCCCAGAACATTTTGAAAAGTGTAAATTCCAATGTCCTAAAAGGATTAGAACATGATAACTTGGGTGCCGAGGTTTAGAGAAATGGGAAACTTGAAAGGACTTGGAACATAGGAAAATTAGGAAATGTCTTGATTTTCACGAGAAACCCAAAATCCCCATGGGGTGCCCCATGGGAAATGGGAAACCCAGAAGAACTTGGAACACAGGAATTTTTGAAAATATTTTGATGTGCCTCGAAAACTTGAAATCTCTAAAGTGACCAAAACACACAAATGAAGGTTCCACATGATGAAAAAGGATGAACATAGCATGAATCTCTTAGATCATTTGAAAATATTAAGTTATGACCCCTCAAATTGAGCACGGAAAACAAGGGGGTTCAAAAGGATCAAAGAAAACTTGAAAAACTCAAAATGAGAAAAATGCCCAAACAAAAGGCCAAATAGATGCAATGGGGTGGAAATAACCATAGTCTTGGATTTGATCTAAAAATTCCAAGTTTTGACCCTCTAAATTGAGTGAGGGGGAATGGGTTCCAAGAAAGACATTAGAACTAGGAATGTCTCGATGTGCCTAGAAAACCTAAAATTCTCAAAGTGGCCAAAAATACTGAAAAAAAAGTCCATTTGATGTTGGATAACACACATAGCCACCATCTCTGAGATCATCTAAAAATTTTAACCCTCCAAATTGAGCAAGGGGGAGTGGGGTCTAGGAAGGACATTAGAACTAGGAATGTTTTGATGTGCCTAGAAAACTTCAAAATTCCCAAAGTGGCTAAAACTCCCAAATAAAAGGTCTATTTGATGTTGTAATAGCCACCATCTCTAAGATCATCCAAAAATTCAAGGTTTTGAACCCCCAAATTGAGTGAGGGGGAATGGGTCCAGGAAGGACAATGGAACCAGGAATGTTCCAATGTGCCTAGAAAACTCAAACTTCCCAAAGTGGCCAAAACTCTTGAACGAAAGATCCTTTTGATGCTAGACGACACACATATCCATCATATCTAAGATCATCTAAAAATTTTAATTTTTGACCATCCAAATTGAGCAAGGGGGAATGGGGTCCAAGAAGGACATTGGAACCAAGAATGTTCCAATGTGCCTGGAAAACTTGGAATTCCCAAAGTGGTCAAAAATTTTGAATGAAAGGTCCATTTGATGTTGGATGATACATATCCACCATCTCTGAGATCATCTAAAAATTCTAAGTTTTAACCCTCCAAATTGAGCGAGGGGGAACGGGGTCCAAGAAGGACATTAGAACCAAGAATATTCTTATGTGCCTAAAATGCTTGAAATTCCCAAAGTAGTCAAAACTCCCAAATAAAATGTCCATTTGATGCTGGATGAGCCACCAACTCTGAGATCATCTAAAAATTCCAAATTTTGACCCTCAAAAGTGAGTGAGGGGGAATGAGGTCCAGGAAGGAACTTGGACCTTGCACCCAAAAGCTAGGAAAGACATGGAAAACACAAAACAAAGGAATTTTATAGGATTTTTTGGTAATAATGAGGCATGGACATGGTATGGGGAAGAAAAATAGTCACCACAACATAAATTTCACCAAGGTTGGCCCATTGAAGTTTTCTCAGATTGGTTATCAATTATGGGTGAAAAACTTTCCAAATGACAATGAGGCATAAAACAAAGGACCTTTTGAAAAAAAAATTAAACGCGTTCCAACAAAAACTATATCAAATGTCTCCATAATCAAATCAAAATGCTTTAACTATTGATCTCAATCCCTTGAATACAATAGCTTTATCCTCCAAACTACCTGCATTTATATATTAAAAAATGTTAAGTAAAATAACCTTATCATACTCATAAAACAATCATGATTTAGGTAGAATATACAAAATGTTGTTTTCAACCTCATAAGCATATCTAAGTACTCCAACCTTGTGTTAAATACATAAAATGTTGTTTCTAGGACCACTGCATAGTCATGACAGTCATAGCATAGTTATAACAATAGAGGGGACAAAAATAAGGCTAGAAATAAGGACAAAATGATGAATAAGTAGCTATAAAACTATTATAACAATAGAGAGGACAACCATAAATGCAAGGGAATAGATCATAAATCTTATCTATTCATTCTCATTTTAGGAATCACTTTAATTACCTCACTCTACCTTATCAAAAATCTAGAGCAAGCCATTAAGGGATGTACAATGGTAGTCCTAAGGGATGTATAATGGCATGACTTTCCTCTAGATAATTTAAATTTTGATAACCCTTAATTGGTGATAGTTGTGTTAGGTGAAACTAAGATAAATATCTTATAACTATTTCATAGTAATTGCACTCATTAGTAAGCATCATTGGATCAATAATCTAGACCCCTTTAGTATGGAAAATAATGCTTATATTCATGATAGATCTGTATGAACAATAACTGGTTGGAATGACCATGCTGTACCTTGATTAAAAAAATTCTCCTATTGGTATGTGGGTAAAGTACATTAGGGTACTAAAATATAACCAAATGTATATTATACATTAGGTATTAAATTTAATGTGATGTAGCCTCCATGGCTAGACATACCAAGTTAGTACTAGAAAACACACCAAATAATTTGATAATATAATATTAAGTTAGAATATGAAAAGTGTTGCCATTTGAAAACTTACTACATCAAATTTTTGTGTTTAGTGTACATTATATCCTTTATATTAACCCTCTTAACTTAACATACTACATGTGTAATCTAAATCCACAATACATAATCCACCTAAAGTGTGGCAATCAAATGTTCCCAAGTAAGATCTAGCACACATTTATAGTACATGATCTTATGCATGGTGGTAGGACATCTAATAAACATAGTTCCTTGAGGATGAATCAAGTAGGGACTCACTTATATATTTTGGTACAAGTGAATTAAGAACTCTTTAATCTATATATTGAAAATGTTAAAACTACACTAAGCTAGAATGTAAAAGTTAAGTTGTTTTTGAATGAGATAGAATGATTTGATGCCAAAGGCTTGTGCCTTGATCAGATGGGTAACCAAGTCTAAATTTATATCTCAAATACTAACACATATTTAATTCCTTATATGGAGAATTGGGTATGTATTTGGAATCTAAAATGTGCGGTACTATAATTACTCTTGGAATATACTCCCAAATACTATAAACATTCATAACTAAACATTCTTCAATTATCCACAATTGAATGATAAAATCCCATATGGCGCATCAAAAAAAATGTGTTCAAACATGTAATTTAAAATAGTTTTACAAATTGTTGCAAGGACTAACTAATTAAAAGAAACAATCAAAAGTCATAATCAACCCAGAGGTTAGTTACATCTATCAAAGCACTAGACAATGCAGTCATAAATGGCTTAAACACTAGCAATGAACTATCACATACAAATGTTCACTATCAAATTACCCTTCAATGTTATGATACATATTATTGAGAAATATCATGCATAAGATCATATGTAACAACCATAGGAGGTTTAAAAGTAACCATACAAACAATAAATTGCTATCACATAGCATCTATGATAGATTAGGTATGTATTCAATATATTATACCAACACATGTTGGTTATGCTAAACAATCTCATTATAAGGACAATATGTCACATGATTGGTGGGTCATCATAACAATTTTGAATTGGTAAAATTCATGTCAAGAGGCCATAAGATGGACATAATAGTCTATGAGGGTGATGTTAGGGACTCTTTAAAACCAAAATGATTCTTAAACCTACTCTTTCATCTCAAACTAAAAAATAAACTCTCTTTAATATAGAAATTAATACACAAAATGCTAGAAATAAAAATATTAACAAAATGTGAATATCAAAATATTTTTGAACACAAATGTACACTAAAAATTGTACCTGGTGTATAGGATTCCATGGTAGATAATCTCATTTGTAGACTTGCATAGTCAATAGCATGCATTATAATTAAAGAAACAAGATTTTCCATAAAACAATTCCATAAAATAGAAAAAGCAAGAATCTCACTAAGATGAAGATTGTCATACTTGTCCCATCTAGAAGTATAGATGCTAGTCATATCTTACCTTTAGAGTAACCAATATTGTAAATCATGATCAACATTATTAATTGTCCATAGTTCTTTTGTTTTTGGTTTTATACGATGCTTTAATAAATTAACATTTGTTTCTACAACCAAGTGCAAATACATGAGTATGGTTTTGTGCTTTTCAAAGTCTTCAAATGCAGGTATGCCATTATTTCTAATCATATATATATATATATATATATATATATATATATATATATATATATATATATATATATATATATATATATATATATATATATATATATATATATATATATATATATATATATATATATATATATATATTCTCCGCCCGATAAGGGCAAGATCATTAAGATGACAGTTTGTGAAGATATCAAGAGGCCAAACGTGTGAAGGGACTGAGGCTAGCTTGGCTGATCGTGAATAAGGTTGGCATGTGATAGAAGATGAGGCAATTGCCTCTTTTGATTGCAAGTTTTTTGCCTGTTGCCTTTAGGCAGCGTCATTATGCTATCTTTTTACCAGCAAACATGAAGGGTGATGGAATGCAGAGTGGGGCTTTGAGTGGTGGTAGTAGGGATAAAGGTAAAGGAATGGCGGAGACTCACACCCCTCGACACCGACAGATCCAGATAAAGGCAGCCAACAAGACGGTAGGAGGAAAGAAGAAGAGGGATTACACTTCATGAAAGAGAATGCCCAAGGTTTTAGGGGACAAGACCATGGAGAGCTTCATTTTTCTGGTTGATTCAAAGATATAGAATCCCATGCTGAGAAAATGGATGTATAGAATCTTAGCAATGGCTAAAGAATTAGATGGGCAGGATGGGGTCAAACTCAGGGAGGCAATTTCTAACTTTCTGGTTGACCCAGGCTTGACTAGGGGGTGGTGGAATGTTTTTGGAGTAGCGTGCTCTCTCACCATCACTACCCTAACTTCCATTATGGCGGCATCAATCTTGGTCCACGAGGACTTAGCAGAGATTAATAAAGAAGCAGAAGACAAGCATGAGGTTATTCTGGTACATATCCACAATTTGATGCTTGGTCTAGTAGAGACAAGGAAGATGTTGGAGCTGGTAGCAAAGAAGATGTGAGTCTTAGTGGAAGCCAAAGCCCATGCAAATTACAAGTGTGCTTGTGATGAGGATATGGACCTAGTGGATCTTTCAAGCAAGGATGATATGTAATAGTTTCTATGTTAGCTCAAGACAACTTGTTTTATAGTTTTCATTAGATATTAAAACTATTAATGGGGAGAGGGCCTTGTGATTTTCCCTCTCACCCAAAAAGTATATAACTGTGTGGTTGTTTCAAGACTATTTTCAAACAGTATGGGCTATGCCCTATTTCTGGATGGGTCCCTAGTCCCCAACCAAGGTTACTATAATATATATATTGATATGTAAGTTGTGGGGTGAGGGCCCACTCCCATCATGTATAGCAGCAAAATCAAAATAAAGAAAGCTTCAGACCCATAAATGGGGAGCAAAAATTATAGAACCAAAAAGGGTGAACAATCTAAATGAAGAAAGGAGCCTTAGGTTGAA
The DNA here is from genome assembly GCA_027924645.1 of Cunninghamia lanceolata. Lineage (NCBI taxonomy): Eukaryota > Viridiplantae > Streptophyta > Pinopsida > Cupressales > Cupressaceae > Cunninghamia > Cunninghamia lanceolata. The sequence continues at coordinate 5,751,373 of BSBN01001221.1, read as the reverse complement.
ATCTACACAACCAAACCACCCAAATAATAAAGAAGAAAACTCACCTAGTTTCTTCATTTCCTTTATTTTCATTGGCTCCTGGTAAGGAGAGCCTCCATGGTCCACTGTATACCATCATCCATAGAATCCTAAGCACCTTAGTTTTCCTCCCTCTTCACTTGCTAGATTGACCAATATGAGGCTTTGATATTGTACTCACAGTCTAGGTTATCATAGTAAGTTTGGTATAAGTCAAACCATCTTCAAGCTCAAGGATATTATCAAGGGCTTGCACCTCTTCTAACAGGGCATCAGGGAGAGGATCCTTAGCCACTAGAGAATGCTTAAGATCACTTGAAATTTTCTTTTTATCCTATGACTTTTCTACAAGAGCCTCTCCATAGGAAGGATCCGCTTGGGAAGATCCAACCACCAAGCCACATAATGAAGGAGGTTGGGAGATATCCATGAAGATCCCATGATTCTACCATACAAAATCATCATCAGGGTTACCTTCTTTACGGACCCACTTCTTGGGATTGAATGCTCTAAAACCAAAAGAGGACTTGGAATTACAACCAATGATTTTATGACAAAATTGGTTACATCTGAAACAATGCTCCAAGAGACCTTCAAAGTTGATATATTACATCCATGAACCATGAGAAGAAATCAACCTGACCTTGTGCATAACAGGCTTGGAGATGTCAATCATAGCACAGACTCTTGTAAATCTTCTTGTTTTGTCTGGGAGTCCCACATCCAACTTGAAAACTTTCCCAAATTGGTTAACCAATTTTTGAATGAGTCCAGAGTTACTCATGACTAAAGGGAGATTGTAAAAATGTAGCTAGATTGAGATGTGAGAGATGCATGCATTGGCAGGATCGAAGAAAGAAGTCCACAATGTCATAAAGAAGCCTGATTTACCAAAGAACTATGGGTCGTGATCTAGATCAAATCTGCAATCTTTTGAATATTGAAAGGTAACCAGAAAATATCCACGATCCAGAAGATCCATTGAGGAAGTAACCAAGTTGCTCCACATCACTCTAATCCAAGCCAAGAAATCTTCCACATTTGGTCACTTTATGATATTCTTGAAGATGATGGATCTTGATCTGAGATCGTCATAGATTTCCTTGACATAGTCATCAAAAATATAAAATTCCTTGGGTTCTACCTCCAATGTGACCGTAGAGTCTCCAATAGTGAGGGAAATGGAGGGTTTCAAATTAGATTGAGGAAGAGGATTGGGACTGAGTTAAATGTTCTTCCCTTGCAATCTAGAAATCACCCTTCCCTACCCCTTTGTATGTTTCTCTTTAAACCCTTTGTCCGAAAAAGAGTCAACCTTCAAAATATGGTTCCTGCAAAAATTGTTGCAATGATGATAAGGGTTGGAAAAGTTTTTGCATTCACTGAGAACCAAGGGTGATGGATCTTGGTCAATCAAAGGTGCTGATTTTTCTATCATTTCCAAGGAAGAAGGTTTCTTTCCCAATGCCTTTGCCTAAGTAATCAAATCCTACAAGAATCTAATATCTATCGCCACCTTAGGAGGAAATTTGTAGTCCTTTTGTTGATCTCTATTTGTTGCTACAAACTACTCCCTTCCGATCGCCTGCTACTTGCCTCCACTCTCATGTCACATGTTGCCCGTCTATATTCCATATATTATTTCTAATCATATGTGTTTGCAACCAAGTCCCAACAATAAAAACTAATCCTGTAGGATATGTGAACCTAAAATCATCTGTCGTAGCTTGTGTAGGCTTGTGTTAGCTTTTGTTTTTTCTGCACACATCATGCAAACCAATAGCCTGGTCTCTCTTCATTCCCATGCGGTGCAACAACTGCATAAACATGACCTAATTATACAAGTTCTAAAAGATGTTCATTGTCAAATGAACTCTCCATGTTATTGAGTAAAGATGAATGAGATCAAGATAAAGGGGTTAGATATCATGGAATCCATGTATCTACCCACTCACTTGACTCACAATGATCCCAATCACATTTAATACAACTTTGAAAGAAAAAGCTAATTCTCGTGTCCAAATAGTCCATGTACTTGCATCTAAGATTTGAAATGAATGAATCTTTGATGATTCATTGATTCTTTGGCAATCCAATTTCTCTCCTACTATCCCCTCATCAACCAACCAAAAGAATCTATGCACTTTTGAATCAAGTGCCACTCCTTGTGACAATACATAGTTACACCACTTAACAATAGAATTTACATCATTGGATGTAGTACCACCTCTAATCTTTAGTTTTTCTTTAACTAGAGATATCTTCATATCCCCCTTTTCCATGCCTAGCTTCAAAATATCCAAATATGAAGTATACCCTTCTCTGCATGCATTCTACTCAACCAATAGAATATACAAGCATTCTTGAATTGACTGATGTAGTTACCTAACCAAATGTGATGTTGAACCATTCTAATATATTTTTCTTGCAATAACTCATAAAATTGTTGAAAATAATATTCCACATAATCTGATGAATGAGATTGATTATCACTCATGTAAAAATGGTACTCTCTGACTATCTTCCTATTCTATTCTATACTCTCAAGGGTATGTCTATATGTGATGTGAACAAAAATAGCAATCTAAATAGAATTATAGTACAAGGATTAGACTTCATTTGTGGTTGCAACATGTAGTTTATACAAAAGTGACTACAAAGTCAATATTTCCAATTGGGAAAAAATAGTCACATCCTGAACTGTTGATGTAACCATCAAGACATGTGGTTGTGTCTAGCATACTTGTAATTTTTTTTCTTAAAATCAGCAACACTTACTTCTATTGTAATCAACTCACATCTAGAACCTTCACCTCCACTCTTTAAATTGTATTTCACTATCTTGTATCTCTTTTTCTCATTTTGTTTCCAAAACCATGCTCATTGTCCTCATGAATACATGATATAAACTTTGATAACCCACCACATTGTAAACACATTTCATATAAAAAATCATTCTTATATAAAATGCAACTATCATCTCTAACACATAAAAATAAATCTAATAAGTCCCTGGATGACTTTGGTAGTTGAATTTCACCACATTCCTGTAACATTTTGTTAGTGTGCAAAGTAGAACAAACATTACATAATAGTTCATGATACATAGAAAACTACATACAGTATTTGTAACATGTATTACAAATTTTAAGAGGCACACAATAAAATGACTCACAAGATTCAATGTCATTTGTGATATTATCAAACTTGGATGTGTTTCACAAAATTGTTTGTACAATGTTGTTTGGATACATTCCAAGTAATGTTTAGGATGTGGTGTGCAGTCTTGATCACAAATTTTTAATTTTAAAACATATTTTACATTGGGTGATACTCTAGAGTTAGAGTGCCAAAATTATTCAATTTCATCCTTTGTGCCATTAATTAGCTTCTTATAAACTCATGGAAGCCTACCATTGAAAGCCCAAGTATCATTTTCAAGAGGACTATCTAGTCTTGATCTTAATGCAATGCTTTTGACATTGTTTTATGATTTAGGTTTAAGTCAAGACAAGTAAATTCCTCATTAATGGAGCCTTTATTAATTTCTTTCTTACTATTGAGGTTGTTATTACTCTATGAGAAGATATTTTATCTTTCTCCTTACTAGTTTTTTCAATAGAGTTGAGTGCATTAAAAAGAATTTTAACAATAATGTTATTCTGATCAAACACTTTGTTTACCCAAATCTTTAATTTCTTTAGTAAAGGTTTCATTTTGTACATCTTTAGTAATTTTACAAAAAGTTGGCATTGTTTGGTTAATGTTTTATTTACAAAATATTCATTTGAAATTTTTGAATCCCACGACCGAATGGTTCCTAACAACCTCTTTCTTTCAAGTCTTTCCATTATGTTCTTATCAATTTCAAGTAACCATTTTGGGGTTCTTGGATGTTTCACAATTTTATCAGGCTCATTAGAAAATTATGGATATGGGATTTCATTTTCTTCTTGACAAAGGTCCTCTCTTATGTAATTTGGAGGTACATTGATTTTCATTGTTTCATGTGTGTTATCAATTTCATCAATGTTATGAACAATTGGATTATGGAGTGCAATTTCAATATCATGCAGTTCATATCCACAATCTTCAAGCATATGTCTACATTGTTCTTATTCTTTGTCTATGATATTACTCTTATCGATAGGTGTTTCATAACATTTTGCAATATTTTCACTTTAATGTTCAACCTTTTCATTTTCAAAATCATGGTCAATTTGATTTTATCAAACATTTCATTATATTCAACATTAAAAGCTTCAATTTGCATGTCATTTGAGAGTAAATAAGAACCTTCAACTTCATGAGTATTTACCAAACCTTCTCTTCTGATCCTCTTCCTTGCTCTATCTTTTTCCCTAATTGCTTCCATTTTCTCCAATTGAAGTTTCCTCCTTTTTGCTTTATGACAACTATTGCTGCCCATTATAAAAATAAAAACTATTACCCTAATGATTGATAGAGTCTAATTTTATGTCCATGAGTGTAGCAAAGCATGATTTTTTTTGTAATATGCAGATATCAAGGGTTTCTTAAGAGCAAGGCATTTGTGTGGGCCATTGTTGGGCCCAACAAAACTTTTTGGGATTTTTTGGGCTTTTAGGTGATAGATATCTATTTTATAAAATGAATATCCATTATTAAAAACAAATATCTATTACCTAAAGGCTGAAATGATTTTTAGTGCTTTCACGTAACGGACATTTGTTACTTAAGCAAAAAAGTTGTTCCCTCTCTTTTCCTCCGGAATACATTGGGTTTAGACTTGGGAATGTCAAGCCTAACTTTTCCTCTGCTCCAACATATTTAGAGGTTTCATCCTCTTTTCGTGACTTCACCCTTCATGCTAACGACCTTTTTAATCCGAATTTGATGAAACAAAAAGGGTTTACTTAGGAAATTGTCAACATTCTAATAATATAAGATATGCTTGATTATAAATTTAACATGTAATTATTAATAATTTTCTACATATAGTATGTTTGAAATCTTGATGGACACACTAATTAAAAACATCCATAACTTTCAAATCGTTTCACCTTTTTCAAATTTGAAAGATGTGTCACACTCTATGCTTCACTGGCTACAAGTTAAAAAAATTGAATTTCATATTTTTTGACCAAGCTAGGTTGGCCAAAAAATTAGTTTTTTAATATTTTTTAAAAATCATAACTAATTATTTACGTACAAAAAAATATGTGTCACATCCAAGCATGTACTTTACTTATACTTAAAGATTCAATTTTTTTTTTAAAATTTCTCATACTTAGGTTGGCTGGAATGGAACCTACTTTTTATTTCTTTCAAAAAATTTAATAATGCTTCATTGAACTATCCAATTTTCACCAAATAAATTAATTTTTTGTTGAAAAAAATTAGTAACCCATAAACTACATTCAATTTTCTACAAATTCTAATCCTACATATTTTTTAAATTGTGTAGATAACCTATTCAAATTTTCAAGTGAAGTTTCTTAAGTCTATTTTTTAGCATTTTCATTGCCACTTACAGGTATTGTTTGGCCCATGATGATCCTGCACTCACCCGTCATGTGTTATAAACCATGGTGGAAAGATTGGAAGGGTAACCTTATACTCTACTTCATAGTTATAAACCTTGCAAGGGATATTTATGGCTTTCACCTCACTTACCCATGGTTTCTAAGTTAAACCAATGGTGGCTACTTCAATCTCCTCTAACTGGCTGGTAGTGTAGGTTTTGTACCATTTGGTCAACCATTCTAGAGCCCAAGCATGCTCATTTCTCTTGGTGTATCCTTTCTCAAGATTTTCCTATTAGTACTAGGCTAACTTATATTGGTATTAAGGACTTGTTATCCTATTTTGCCTCCTGTCCAAATAGCCTAAGGATCTATGAAATCCTAATGTTTTCACCTTTTGGAATGCAAGAAAAAACCACCCAAATTGAACTAAGTCCCAAAAATCTTAAGTTTTCCTTGTGTTTTCAATGTTTTCAGAGTTTTAGAGTTTGAGCTTCCCCTCTTCGTCATGCCATATTTGTCAACTCTGAGCTCTGCCTTATCACTTGTGTTTCACCTAAGTAATTCAAGCATCAGAGGTCAGGGATTCACTCTTCTTCATTCTTCTATTGGAAGGCAGAAGGCTGGAGGTCTGCTCCCTAAAACCCAATGAGTAAAATGTTCTAAGTGTAGCGGGCGTCAAGGGTCAGGAGTTTCTTCTTCCCTCTTTTTTTCTATTTGAAGATGGAAGTCAGAAGGCCTAAGACCTGATCTTTGTTGTTTTCAACATTCCAAGGCTTTACACATTGTGCAACACTGATAAAATGAGAAAAGATGTGAAGTGTATGGGTGCGCAATGCTACCATGTGTCCTGAACTCTTCCTTAGTGCATCGTGCAACAATGGTAAAAGTAAAATATGAGGTGAATGTGCTAGTATGCGGTGTTGCTATGTGGCAGGGGTCTGAAAGTTCACAAAACTTCTCTAAGTCTTCAAAAAGCAAGGATCAAGAGTTCTCTCTTCCCTCTTCTTCTTTCTTGAAAGTGACAAGTGGAAGGCCTAAGGCCTAATCTCTGCCAATATCTCAAATTGACTAAGTGTTGTGGAGGTGAAGGTTGAGTTTGTCTTCTTTCCAAAGAACAACATAACGGTGAAGGCCCAACCCTTGAAGCCTGATGATTTCTCTTCCCTCAGACTTTGGAGGTCAGGGTTTCCTCTTTCACCTTTTCAAGACCTGTTCGATGGAAGATAGATCAAAGGAAGCCCAATCTATCAAGGCCTAACCTTTTTGCCTTCCAGGTACATTTTCTACTATTCTAGACATGACAGGACTACCCGATGACTTTCCTGGTTTCCATTAATGTTTCTTTAGAGTCTGATTGTGTATAGATGATGGATTCCTTGCCTCCCCATGCCACAGTAGCTTCAATTGCATTAAATCTTTATACTCAAGGCATGGGTGGACCCCATGTTTCGGCAGATTTCATGGGCAGAGCCATGTGGGCACGCTCCAAGGACACAGAATTGAGTTATTCTAGTATGGGCGACGGTTCCCCTTGTTGACTTCTCTTTACACGTCCATGACTACTAATGTATGATTAGAAAAGCTATATATGCATATGAAATAAATGTTTTTATGGTTGTTGGTTATCTATTCTTTTGGCTATTATACAGGTTAGATATTCTGTTATCACAGACCTTGTAACGCATCTGCAAGAACTAGTTAGATCTGATCCATTGTGCTCGAAGTTGAGCCTTTGTCATCTCTGATAGTGGTTCACCAATGAATGTGGATGGTTATTTTGTGTCTACTTCTCTATAACAAGTATCTTTCTTTTGTAATGGCTATTTAGCCTCTATATCATATAAACTAAATTTTGCCTCTCTCATTGTTCTTACACTATGTTTATTTTATAGATGTAAGTTGTGTATTATGGATAAAATGATCCCTTTCAAATTTTCATCTCTCGACCTTAACCTTTGTTTGAACCTGCATGAGTCTGTGTGATTCCCCTTCAGCATTTGAGATCATTATTGTGTTATGTTAGTCCCAACTAACATCCCTAAATCTTGGTGTATCACCTTCCTTTTAATTCCAATCTCCTTCTCTCCATTTTCCTTGGTGGTCATTAGCATAGGCTTAGTCAATTACTTTGAACCTTAAGTTCGAAAAGAGGAACCAGCCTTCTCTAGAGGTTTGATCTCATTTGCAAGGTCCCACACATTGAGATCCCTCCCATGTTTCACTAAATTTGTTGAAACTACCAAAAGCTTCAACAACAGGGTGCAAATTCAGGTGACAACAGTTTCTGGCATGCCCGGTGGGACTAGTTTGATGAGCTTTATCATTTGTTATAGGATTTGGTGTGTCCTTTAGCATATCTTGCCATTCAAGGTAGTCTTCCTCAACACCATGGTGACTCTGTTGAACAAATCCGTTGGTGCAGCCAGTTCAAGCACTTAAAGAACCTCAAGGATCACGATTTTGGTGGTATTCCTAGTCTGACTTGCTTTCAGAAGCATCCCAAATCACTTGGCAACTCTCTCTGGTATGAGCTTATTTCTCCAAAGGCAAACCTGTTCCCCTTATTTTTGAGAATATTTTGATACAACTTTGCTTTTCAATGCTTTAAAATGTCAAATTATTATGGGAGTTATGACTACTTCCCTCCTCCTAGCTAGAGTACAAGTTAACTACCTCCTTGCCAGCAATATTAGACCCAAAATACTCCTGATTTTATGCCATACAACCCTACAACAACAGAATATCAGCATTCTCATGATGCTTACCTCCCTCCCACCCCTGCTCAATCTTCTTGTCAACCTAATAATGCCTATTATCAACCTCACAAGGACTACTTTTCTCTACTAGCTTGATTAAAAAACATTTCGATGATATTAAAAGACAAGTAGGGTATAGTCAGCCACAAGATGACTTTAATTTTATCATTAGAAATGAGGATGATGTGATGGATATACTCTAGGGTTTCCAATGGGAGTGGGATGAAATTACTGGAGTGATCTAGAGTATAACCGACAACAAGATGAACTTGCTTTCTATGCCCATCTTCAACAACAGCAGATGGAGACAGAGGAAAGAGCTTACTAGGAGCAACTCTCTAAATAGATCAAAATCTTATCAAATGAGTAGTTGAAGAAAATGTTTGTCGATGTAGAGAGGCAGGAAGCTCAATCAGTCTTCTCCATTCCCAGTTTAGGCACCCCCTCCCTTCTACACAAGTTTAGCCTAAAACAAAAATAACCCCCAGATTCAAGATTCCAAGCTTCAGGCAAGAGAAAACCTTTGAGCCTCTAAGACCTCTTTCTAGTTTCAAAATCCCAAGTTTTAGAGGCCCTCAACCTTCACGGGAGCTTATTCCTGCATAAATCCAACATATTATTCCTTAGGAACAACCCTCTCAAGAATCCCTTTCAATCCCTATTTCATGTTATTCCTCTTGCCCTGATACTATTTAACTTTTCAAAGGTGGACTTGTTGTTTATAGGGATAATAGGAGGAATGAGTCAAGGGAGATGCATGTAAAAAGGGAGGAGCCACATGTTGATAATGAACCTTCATGCACTAGCTCACTCTGTAAGGACAGGCTAGTTTTTTGGTGAGATACCGAGTTCTATGAGCTAGAAAAAGAAGTGTTTGAGGTTGTTGTGAAGTAGCCTACTATTTGTGAACCCTCACATACCATTAAAGTTGAAGGTTCAAACCTACTGCAAGAAGAATTTAAGCCAAATTTGATAGAGCAGCAGTGTATTAAGCACAAGGATATTGCTAATTTTGGTGCAGGGTTGAACCCTATGGACTTTGGTTCATTTGGGGAGTTTTCCCATGCTTTGAACAAAATGAATGAAGACCAAATACAAAAGAAGAATAATGAAAAGGTCCATTTGCAGATGCAACTCAAGAAAAATCTAGTGGAGTTGCAGTCAAAGGATGAGGGCATGGTGGGGGAGATTGCTCCAATTGCTCCAAAAGTGGATGATGCCACTCTATTTCATGAATTGACTAGTTACATTGAAGATGAAGAAGGCATGCAAATGCCAACATTGGTTGCAGTTCTAGAGAAACATAAGGATAGTGAAAATGATGGTAGGTTGTTGGAATGTGAGGTCAAGCATGGCAATGAGGTTCCATCTCATGAAGAGGAGCAAATAGATAGCCCTATAGTGGGAAGTGCAGAGGTTGATGATGCAGACCTATTTGAGGAGCTCCCATCTTTCATAGAAGATAATGAAGTAGAGATTGAGCATGGGTGAGACCAAATTGAAGATTTTTTCTTGATTATCCAATAAAGATATCAGCTTCTTTGTGGAGGAGATTTCTCCATTAAGCATGTGCAGGGCTCGTTTTCTAAGCCTAATTTAGAAAATCATGAGCATGATCACAAGGTGGAGGTAGCCATATTTTCAATCAAGCCACAAGAGCTAGAGCATTCTGACCAGCAAGAAGAGAAAGAAACAAAGCAAAGGCATGAGGTCAACTTTGTTGATTTGCATGTCATTTCAAGGGGATGTCCTATCAGACATCTAGCCCAATTGGAGATAGATCATGAAGAGTTACCACTTGTCATGCTTACCCCTGAGCATGAAGTTGAGCATCAAAATGAGCAGGATCAACCCATTTATCCACCTCTTAGCAACTACATTCCCAATTAATTTGGGTGGGTAAGTGATTTTGTTCCTATTCTTGGGGAAGTGCTTCAACAATTTGTTATATGTCAACTCTTTCCCCATCTCCTGTTAACTACCCATAAGCATGTAAAGCACTCTAAATTGTCGATAAAGGGTAGTTACTTTTAAAAACCAATTAATGGCTTTATTTGAAGTCATTTCCTTGTTGTTAGATTAGGTTTAGGTTAGGTTTGTTTTGTATAGGTTTCCTTTCAATAAGTGCCCTTGTACTCTATTGCTTTCTCATTAGCAGGATGCTTGCCTTGTTTATTTTTCTTTGTCTTGTTTTACGGATGCAATGTTCAGTTTTGTGTTGGTCTGGCCAACCCCTATTATTGTTGATGTGCCCTTTGACTCTATGCCCAATGGATTGATAAAGGCCTCCCAATGTTTAGCAAGCAAACACCCCTGCATAGTCACCAAAATGTTATCCTATTTTTCCTCCCGGCCAAATAGCCTAAGGATCCATGAAATCCTAGTGTTTCCACCTTTTGGAATGCAAGGAAAAACCACCCAAATTGACTAAGTCCCAAAAATTCTAAGTTTCCCTTGTGATTTTAGTGTTTTTAGAGTTTTAGAGTTTAGGCTTCCCCTCTTCGTCATGCCATATTTGTCAGCTTTGATATTTGCCTTATCACTTGTGTTTTGCCTAAATATTTTAGGTGTCAGAGGTCAAGGGTTCTCTCTTCTTCATTCTTCTATTGGAAGGCAGAAGGCCAGAGGTCCGCTCCCCGAAACCCAAAAAGTAAAATGTTCTAAGTGTAGCGGGCATCGGGGGTCGAGAGTTTCTTCTTCCCTCTTCCTTTCTTTTTGAAGACGGAAGGCAGAAGGTTTGAGGCCCGATCTCTGTTGTTTTCAACATTCTAAGGCTTTGCACATTGTGCAGCACTAATAAAATGAGAAAATATGTGAAGTGTGTGGGTGTGTAGTGCTTCCATGTGTCCCAAACTATTCCTTGGCACATCGCGTGACAATGGTAAAAGTAAAATATGAGGCAAATGCGCTGGTGCGTGGTGCTACCACATGGTAGGGGTTCGTAAGTTCACAAAATTTCTCTAAGTATTTCAAAAAGCAGGGATCAAGAGGTCTCTCTTCCCTCTTCTTCTTTGCTGAAAGCAACAAGAGGAAGGCCTGAGGCCTGATCTCTATCAGTTTCTCAAATCAACTAAGTGTTGAAGAGGAGGACGTCGAGTTCTTCTTCTTTCCAAAGAACAACGTAACAGGGAAGGTCCAACCCTCAAAGCCCAATGATTTCTCTTCTCTCAGACTTTGGAGGCCAGGGTTTCCTCTTTCACCTTTTAAAGACCTGATCGGTGTAAGACCGATCGGAGGAAGCCCGATCTATCAGGGCCAACATTTTTGCCTTCCAAGCACATTTTCTACTATTCTAGACATGACGGGATTGCTCAAGGACTTTCTTGGTCGACATTAATGTTTCTTCATAGCCCAACTGCTTGTAGAAGATGCATTTATCACTTCCCCATGCCACCATAGCTTCAATTGCATTAAATCTTTGTACTCAAGGCATGGGCAGACCCCCTATTTTAGTAGATTTCATGGGCAAATCCATGTGGGCATGCTCCAAGGACACAAAATTGAGTTATTGCAGTATGGGTGATGGTTTCCCTTGTTGATTTCTCTTTACACATCCACGACTGCTGCAGTATAATCAAAAAAACTATATATGCATGTAAAAAAAATGTTTTTTTGTGGTTGTTGGTTAGTTGTTCTTCTGGTCTATTATACGAGTTAGATATTCTGTTATCATAGACCTTGTAACACATCTACAAGAACTAGTCAGATCTGATGCATTCTACTCAAAGTTGAGCCTTGAACATCTCTAATAGTAGTTCACCAATGAATGTGGATGGTTATTTTGTGTCTACATCTCTGTAACAAGTATCTTTCTTTTGTAATGGCTATTTAGCCTCTATGATCAATATAAACTAAATTCTGCCTCTCTCATTTTTTTTGCATTGTGTTTATTTGATAGATGTAACCTGTGTATTGTGGATAAAATGGTCCCTTTCATACTTTCATCTCTCTGCCTTAACCTCTACTTGAACCTGCATGAGTATGTGTGATTTTGCTTCAATGTTTGAGATCATTATTGTGTTATGTCAGTCCCAGCTAACACCCCTAAATCTTGGTGTATCACCTCCCTTTTAATTGCAGTCTCCTTCTCTCCCTTTTCCTTGGTGGTCATTAGCATAGGTTTAGTCAATTACTTTGAACCTTAAGTTTAGAAAGAGGAACTAGCCTTCTCTAAAGGTCTAATCTCATTTGCAAGGTCCCACACCTTGAGATCATTCCCATGTTTCATTGAATTTTTTGAAACTACCAAAAGCTTCAACAATAGGGTGCAAATTTAGGTGACAACAGGACCCAAAATTATCTTTTTGTGTTCACCAAGAAATGCTTAAGCATCTCTTTCAATTATATCCTAGGGCTCAAGTAGCCTGGACTTGGATCCATGATTTCTTCAGGCCATTTCAACTGAACCTTTCTCCTAACATATGGTGTTATTAGGGGATTAGCCTTGAATCCCTTCCAAATTCACTCAAATTTGGCATGCTTTCAAGGTGAAAATTATTTTTAGCATATGGAAAGATAAAAATACTACTTTATTTTCAAGATGTACAGTTCATTCCACTTTTTTGCTTTATACTAAAGTTGTGATTTGTTACAATGTTCTTATGTAGATTCAAGTGCAAGATAACAAAGTTACAATTGAGGTTGCACATTTACAAGTCCTTTTAGACCATTAGGGTAATGCTCCTTGCATAGTTGCCAGAGTCCGTCCTATGCCTACCTCTAGTTGAGTTTGCTCTTCACCTCATGGGCATTGTAGGGGACACAATCACTCTGCTCGCAAAGATCGAGATGCTCACTCCCAGGCCTCTCAGCCTCCTATGCATAGAGACCGTGCTCAACAAGGGTGGCCTCATCCTTCCCACCATCGCTATGCTTCTCCCTAGCCTGCAAGTTGGCTAGATTATGGCAATTTCCTATAGCTGGCTCTTGCCATTTCTTCTATTCATGACAATCAGATTGAATATTTTAATAAGAATGAAGATATCAATTAGGATGGTTGGGATCCTCTTGTGGGGACTACGGACCCTGTTGATGTATGGGGCAAGGCAGATGATCGGGACCCTCCTCCTTCTAGTGGTGTAGCTATTGTTGCTTAGTGGCCGTGATGTTTTTTGTTTATAGGCTTCTGCCCTCTTTATTATTTCAAGGTGTGACTGATTCCACCCACTTTTTTGTGAATATGCGTAATATTATTTTTATATATTTGTTAATGATATAGACACTTATTCATTAAAAAAAGCAAATATTTTAATTTAGAAATTTTAGTAGAAGAATAGGTATGAAAAGAAGATATATTATTTTAATAGGATTGCAATTGTAAGAGAACAAAATAATATTATATCTTATTTTAAGATTTTAATTTGGGGTTTGAGGATGAGAGAGGATGCTTTATTCAAGGATATATTTTCTTTAGAAGAGACTTTTTCTCATATTAGCAAACACACAAGTTTTTGGAAGTGCTTTAGAGTTTTGAAGTTCCTTTTGGAATTCAAGAATTTTTGGTTGCACGTATTAGATTCTTCTTTGAATTTTCAAGTTTCTTATTGGAAAGAGGTTGGAATCTATTTCATAATTTTTTTATTAAATACTTTAATTTTTTTATATCAAGAGCATTTGTATGTGAATATTGTATGCTGATTTTTCTATGAAGAATGTGTGAATCCATTATTTCTTGTTAAATAAGAAACTTGTATCAAAATTGTAAAACTATTAGGGCTTTGAGTAAAATTAAATTCATGAATGAAATGAAAACTTCAAGGATGTTGTAGTATCATTTCAAACCCTACCGGATCATATTTGAGAAGGTTTAAATCTTAAAATTAAGTTTTAGAGGAAAAAATATAAGTTACTTGCATAGGAAAAAAATGAAAATCCTATGAAAAGCATGGAGGATTCAAAAAGAATCATATTAGATTATTTACGTTAATATTTTGATGAGTTTGAATTTATAAAATATATAATTTTATTATTCTATGAATGAAAATTTGATTTGGAAGTTAAAACCCTAGTTTCTTATGGCATAAAAAATTGTCATGAAAACTTAGTGAAGCAGTTATGGCTAGTTGATTAAGATTTGATCAATTTAGAGCCTTATAAATGATTTCATAAGGAATATATGAATTTAATTGAATGTTATTTTCTAATTTTTATTGGTCTTTGATAGAAAATTGAGTTTGGGAATGTAAACCTTAGTTTTCATGACAGTGTGAAACTTATATGCAAAAAATTAGTATGTTACAACTTTCATAAATCTTATTTTATGCACTGAATATATCTAAAAATTTTATGGTGTTGTGAAACCAAGTTATCAAAATCATCACCAAAAATTTAGTTTGTACTTGATCTAGGAATAGTAAAAAATTGAGCTTATCAAACTAGATTCATGGTAAAGTTGAAAAAGTAAGTTAGAAAATAATGATTTGAAGGTCTTATTTATGTTTTTGAAAAGATTTTGATATTGTATATCAAACTAGATTCATGGGAAAGTTGAAAAAGTAAGTTAGAAAACAATGATTTAAAGGTCTTATTTATGTTTTTGAAAAGATTTTGATATTTTATATCATGATTTAAGATATTTTAATCATTAGTTAAGAGCTTCTTTGGTTTTATAAGTAGTTTGTGCAATCTAGGCTAGATTGCTAAGATGGTATTCTTGTTTGGTCTATGTGGTCTCCTAACATGGTTTAGTGAGTTTGTACTTTTAGTGAGTATGTTAAAGTATTTTGTGGGTATTAGTTGTAAGGGTGTGAGTATGAGTTGGACCTTAGTCCCTATTTTATCCTTACACCTAAGTACAATGGATTATAGGGTTTGTTGTGAAACTGAAAGTGTTTTCTTGATAGAATTGAATTATTTCAATGTATGATTACATGTTAGAGTGCCTCGGTGTTTCAATATTGGAGGTTTATTGATCTAGTCATTATGAGTACAGTGGTCTTTTATTTGAAAATCTATTAGTGGATTTGGGTGTCGTAGTCTTGATGTGATGTTTGGAATGTTTTGACTTCTATTGTTAACTTATTTTGACTCCCTAACTCAATTTGGGTGGAGATTGTCTAGTTTGTGAGATGGGATATTTTTACTCAACTCCCTAACTTTTTTGGTGGACACCATCTCATTAGTGAGTTTGGATATATTTATTGTGCTAGGTGGTTGATGAGTTAAGCATATGATCAAAATTCAATGTTGAGCTATCATGCCCACATTTTACATGCGGTCACAACACGCTAACACGCGTGTCATGTCCACATGCGACATGTGGTCATGATACGAACTATCAAAAATTTTCCCTTACTACTTGAAATTTCCCCCTCGCACGCGTAAGCGTGCTCGGTTGCGTATGTTTAAGTCATCAATGATATTGTGGTTTACAGAATATTTCTCACACATGTGCCTTCACTACGCTGGACTTACTAGTTGCTTGATGACGTTCACTACGTTTACGTTGGTTTTAAAATTCCGCATTTAAATTTTACTGGATAATTGGTTGGCCCCTAATTAGTTTTCTCAGTCTATTTCAATACTGCCTCGCCTTATTTGCTTACTCCTCTATCAATTTGTTTTAATTAGTTTCTTGTTCACTCGTTTACGTATTTCTTTATTTACTTATTATATTTTTATTTAAATATATTACGTTAATTTATTTTTAATACCTTGGTAATTCATTTGGAAAATACTAATCCCGAAGTCACGACTTCTTTACAAAAGAAATAAAATAAATAATTATTAGTGTAAATTACAATTGCCCATTAATAATGTTTAATTATATATATATTTTTTCCTTTATATATATATATTTTTTAAAAAATCTTCCCCTCAATTCAGGAAGAGAACACACACACACACACACATATATATATGCAATATCCTTTTAGAGCAATCTTATTTATTAACAATTAATATATATATATATATATATATATATATATATATATATATATATGTATACATATATATATCATTGTTTATTTTATCATGCTAATGGAAACTCCACTCATAATTTAATAGAGTATTGTTATGAAATCCAACTCATAACAATGGGGTTGAAATAACCCTAACCCTTATTCTTTTTTTGTTTGTGCTTGTGGTGTTTTGTAGGAGTAAGGGCTTCGGCGGCGGCGAAGGCATGGCACTGGTCGCAGGGGAGGCCGAAGGAGGTGGGCGTGAGGGGTGGCAGAGATGGTAGTGGGCGGTGTGGAGGCCACAGTGAGCGGCGGTGTGGAGGAGGACGCAAACGGGGGAAAGGGAGCCGGTGGCGGGAAGGGATCCGGTGTGTGGCCGCAGATGTTTCAACGGGGCGGGGGTGTGGGGAGGGGCGGAGCCCCACCCACAACACACCGCGTGGGGTGTGGGTGGGGCTCTACCCCTCCCCACACCCTCATAGTATGTAGTTCGGTGGGGGGATTTACACCCCCCACCATTTTCACATAGGTTGCAACTGTGATTACCATGTAAACTGCGAACTCTTCCTTTAATGCATTTGTTATTTTAAAATATAAATAATTATATATATATATATATATATATAGCATAAGATTATAATCATAAATTATCATAAATATATATATATATTTATATACATATTTTTAGCACAAGATGATCACAATGTGTATTTTCTCGGATTCATAGTTTATTTAAATGTACCCAAATATATATAAATGTATATATATATATATATATATAATTATGTATATACCTTTTTTTATAAGTCATAGGAACTTTTTACAATCCATAACTTCTCCAACATTTCAGTTTATAAATTTAACAAATACTTGAATAAAAATAGAAATAAATATAAATTTATATTTATATTTGTCTATTAAAATTTATCTTTTCTAATGTTCTTTCCAAGCAATATAAAACTAAGGATTACGGTGGAGAGTAAATACAGATACTAATAAACCCTCTACCTCAAGACCAATAAAACAGTCATGTAAATCTTTCTAGATTAATTTCTATTATATACTTAGATCCAAATTTAATCCTTCTCTAAAAGACAAATTTATCTCATATTTAATTTACCAAAAGTAGCCTTTCCACTAACCAATACAACAGATAAATTTATAACAACTTGTCTAAATCAACAACTAATTTCACAACTTTACGAATTTGATAAACAAGATATAACAACTGTAAAATTCACAACTAACAAACACTTTAAGGGAGGAATTACTCTTTTCTCCCAAACACAATTTTTTTACAATTTCAGAGGGAGAAAAAATATCTCTCCTCTTTAAAGGAAACTTATCTAGGAAGAAACCTTAAGAGACCAAGCTCTCATTACAAGTAGGGAGATAGAACATTTTCTCTAAATAAGGAAAAACTCCTCTAATCCTCTCAACATGCTCCAAGATAAACTTGCATGACAAACAAGGAAAGAATACACCACACAACAAGTTCTCCTCCCTACCGTAGACCTGCAAGAGGGTCACCCCCGAGCTAGGGAGATCATCCACACACCCAGGGTAGAATAGACCAAAAACACTTCACAACATTGATTCACAACAATAGAAGCAAACAGCACACAAACACCCATGGTTATACTCACAACACGAAAACTCAACTAAGGTGAGTTTGAAGAGGGTAGGGAAATAGACTCACTCAACTCAAGGGTGTCATTCTTCTCAACATTTTATCATAGCTTTTCTCATGGCCTCAAGCCAACCAAATAATCAAAATCCCAGGGATAACACAAATAGGCTCTCAAGCCTTATAGCCATTTTGCTCAAAATCACAAACATGCCCTCAAGGCTTCCATATACCAAGAACAAGAATGCACCCGAGGAGGTTCACACCTTCCCTACCCCATACATGATGAGCATTGTCTTCCAAGTGTAAGAAGCTCTTTCAAACACCCACCAAATTCCCACAATAATAGAAATACCACATAGACAACATTTGCATAACAACATTCATCAAATAAGTAACAGAAAATACAAGGGTGAGAAAACTTGCGCACTAACCTTAACAAGCCCTATTATGGATGTAGTTGAAGAAGAGCTCCACCCTTAGTCACCTCCTCCAAGTTCTCCTTCTTTCCACAATAATCCAACCCCTTACCCTCTCCCTCCTCTCATTTTTAAAACTAATTCCCCCATTTTTCCTTATTCCCAAGTGGCATTAAAAAACTAACCCCACTCCTTATCCACTATCCCTAGTGGACTTAAAACAATTAACCCCACTCATGAGGTCCCCCACTATAGTCCTTTTCCAACACATGGAGGAATAAAATAAAATAATTGAAATAGAAATAAAGAGGAAGTGGATGACACACCACCTTTTTTATGGGGAACTCCCACCAAAAGAAAGGCACAAAGAGACAAAGCTCTCCATTATTGGTGGATCATGGAGTCATTCCTTGACTTGGAAGTGGGCCTGAGTGTGGATTCCACTCATCCTATTATCCCCATGCTTCCAAATTCGTCACTTAACTTCACTGTGAAGTTAAAGTGACCATATGGAGGTTATCCCAAGGTTATCCTAGTCAAAAGGGTCCCTAGACCCATGGGGTATAACCTAGGGTTGATCTTAACCTAGTTAGGACTCCCAGAGTCAAGTAAAAACACAAGAAGAGGGTCTAAAAGAAATAAACTTAAACAAGATTCATAACAACATTTCTTACAACACATATCATAATACAAGTAAATCAGAGGGTAGACCTAATTCCCTTGACCTCATGCAACATTACAACATTATAGCATTTCACCATACACGGAGTTGATCTTAGTTCTTCGTGGAACTAGATTAGCTTTACAAAGGATACAACATAGGGTGTGGAATGATTTCCTGTATTTGTGGTTTTGTTAGCAATAACACATAAATCTCGAAGTTAATAACACATAAAGATATCATAGCTGAAGCAATTTAAATACATGCATACCTAAACATTCTACCATATAAACATACTGAAATCACATTAAAGTTCCCTTTCTAATATTATCCACTCATTATTCTCTTAAAAGCAAACATCTATCTATCATTGCACAATTGTTTTCTTAAAAGTCAATTAGGTTTAATAAACAAAATTCCAGGATCAACAATCCCTCAACATAAAAGTAATAGCAATAGTACTGCAAATAGTCTCATGAACAGAAGTGGAAAAGGTAGGCCTCACATCCTCCCCCGCTAAGACTGTACTTCCTCCTAGAAGTCATCAAAGAGGTGAGGGTAAAGGGTCTTAAGTCTCGTTGCATCTTCCCATGTTGCAGTGACCTCGTCATACATATCCCACTGGACCCTAACCTGGTCCAGCTCTCAACCTCGAAGGTCCAGTGTCTAATGAGCCAATATGTGTATTGGCTCCAAAGCCAGTTGTCTGTCTGCCTCTACCTTAAGAGCACTCCAATCCAATACGTGAGATAAGTCATATATATAACATTGTAAAACTGAAACATGAAAGACATCGTGGATACAAGATAGGCTAGGTGGCAAGGCTAAACGATAGGCTACAGGGCCTATCCTCTCCAAAATCTTAAAAGGTCCTACAAACTAGGGTGCGAGCTTAGAGCCTTTTCCGTAACGGATTGGACTCTTATGCGGTCGCACTCTCAAGAATACCCTGTCACCCACTGAGAAGCTTCGATCCGTTCTCTTCGCATTGGCATACCTCTTCTGTCTATCTTGAGCTTCCTAAAGTCTGTCTGATCAATGTGACTTGCTGCTCCATATCTTGAATTAATTTGAGACCAATGGCAACTCAGTCCTCTAACCGATCCCAACTCAAAGGCATCCTGCAAGGTCTGCTGTATAAAGCCTAGTAAGGAGGCATACCTAACGAGCTGTGATGCCCATTATTGTAGGTGAACTCAAATAGATACAGGTACTCCTCCCATCTAGACTAATGATCCATAACATACATACGAAGCATGTCCTCTAACACCTGATTAACTCTTTCTGTCTGGCCGTCGGTCTCAGGATGGTAAGCGAAACTGAAGTTGAGCTATGTGCCCAACGCCTGATGTAAGGCTCTTCAAAATGATGAAGTGAATATGGAGTCTCTATTAGATATTATGCGGTGAGGTACTCCATGTAGTCTGATGATCTGATCTAGAAACACTCTCACCACTGATGGTGCATTATACGTTGTGCGTACCAGTGAGAAATGCGCCACCTTGGTCAACTTGTCAACTGTCACCATGATGGCATCATGGCATCGCGATGACATAGGTAGACCAACAATAAAGTCCATGGAAATGGTGTCCCATTTCCACTCAGGTATCTCATGAGGGTACAAAAGTCTTGCTGGATGCTAATGCTCGGCCTTGACCCTCTGACACTCAAGGCATCGAGCAACATACTCTGTAATGTCGCGTCTCATCCCAGCCCAATGATATAACTGCCGCAAATCCGCATGCATCTTCTTCACTCCTGGATGAGCTACATAGGGTGCTCGATGAGCCTTAGAAAGTATCACTGTACGTAGATCACCCACACGGGGTACATAGATGCGCCACCTATGTCTAAGCAAACCATCCGACTCAAGGGAATATCCTACGAATTTGCCCTTCAGGACCCTCTGATTCTGAATTTCCTGTTGCACCTCAAGAAACCACTCATCCTGAGGCAAATTCCGTAGAATATGCTCTCTCAAATCCACCTTCAAAGTTAAAGTCAGGATCTCGTGGCGCCTTCAACTCAAAGCGTCGGCGACCATGTTCTCCTTTCCTTTGATGTAGTGGACATCAAAGTCACACTCACATATGAACTCCATCCAACGCTACTGGCGGGCATTCAAATTAGGCTGAGTGAAAATGTATTATAAGCTATGATGATCCGAATGGAGCTCAAAACGTCGGCCTAAGAGGAAGTGTCTCCAACAAACCAGAGCATGAATAACTGCTACGAGCTCTAAATCATGAGTAGGGTAGTTTAGCTCATGTGTCTTAAGTTTATGCGATTCATAAGCAATCACTCTACCACCCTGCATAAGCACAGCTCCCAATCCCTCTAATGATGCATCCGTGTAAACAACAAACTCTTCTGCCGGATCAGGAACAGCTAATATGGGAGCACTGGTAAGACGTTCCTTAAGGATCCCAAAGGCCTTCACACACTGCTCGGTCCAAGTGAAACCTTTCCCTTTTTGCTGAAGGGAAGTGATAGGATGTGCTATCCTGGAGAAACCTTCAACAAACCTACGGTAATAACCGGCTAACCCCATAAAGCTCCTGACTTCTGTTACACTGGTGGTTGCTGGCCATTCCCGAATTGCTCTGATCTTCGATGGATCTACGGAGATGCCATCGCCTAATAAAATGTGCCCCAAATACTGCACCTCTGTCTTGAAAAAGGCACACTTCACCAGGTTGCCATAAAGCTGATGCTCACGTAAACACTGCAATACCTGACGCAAATGGTCCACATGCTCCTCCTCGGTCCGCGAATAGATCAGAATATCATCTAGAGATATGATCACGAACCGATCTAGGTAAGTGCAGAACACCCCGTTCATGAGACTCATGAACATTGCAGGGGCATTCGTCAAACCAAAAGGTACTACTGTAAACTCATAATGGCCATATCTGGTTCGAAAGGTAGTCTTGTGAATATCTACCTCTGTGATTTGTAATTGATGATACTCAGATTTTAGATCAATTTTTGAAAACACTTTGGCTCCCTGCATTTGGTCAAAGAGATCATCTATCCTAGGCAGAGGATATTGGTTCCTCACCGTCACTTTGCTCAACTGTCTATAGTCCATGCATAGTCAAAGAGATCCATCCTTCTTCTTAACGAAGATAACTGGTGCGCCCCATGGTGAAACGCTAGGTCAAATGTGTCCCTTCTCTAATAACTCCTCTAACTGCAGTTTAAGCTCTGTAAGCTCATGTGTAGTCATTCTATAAGGTGCACAAGACACTGGTTCTGCCCCTGGTACCAAGTCGATGTGGAAATCAACTTCTCTGCATGGAGGCATACCTGGTAACTCTAGCGGAAGACATCGGCAAAGTCTCTCAGGATAGGGTGATCCTCTAAGGTAGCCTCAGGTTCATCCTCTAATCTATCACTGACTATGATAGCAAACATATGACAACCCTTCCGCATGCAACGCTTAAGCTGCTGAGTGGATATCGTACGAACAACCGTGGGTTTCTATATGCCCACTAACTTGATCAGTATGCCATGATCGTCTATGCAACTAATCATCCTCTAGCGACAATCTACTTTGGCTCTATGAGCTGCAAGCCAATCCATACCTAGAACTATGCCGTAGGATCCTAATGGCATAACCTTAAGGTCACATGTTGTAATGAAAGAACCCAAGGAAATCTCACAATTTCTAACAACGGTATCAACTAACATCCTGGCCCCAAAGGCCAACTCAACCTCCCACCTAATGTCCTGCCTAGAAGCCACCAGCCTGCAACATCCCACTAATGATGTAGACATAAAAGAGGTGGTAGCTCCGGAATCAAACAGGATAGAGATGGGAAAATCTCCAATCATACCTATTGTCTCTATGACTGAAGCCTGGAAATCAGCCTGGCAATTTTCAACCGCTGCAAACATACCATGGGATCTACCCACATCACCCACAGTCTGCTCGGATCCTCCTGCACGATGTTGTCCCCCTGCTGTAAAACCCTGTGGGCACTCTCTAGCTAGGTGTCCAGCTTCACCACAAACATAACAAGGGCCCCTAACCTGTACCTGTACAGTCTGAGTCCTACTCGACTGTTGTTGTCCTGTTCTACCAGTAGACCCCTGTGAGCCCCTATACGACTGTTGCGGCCTCGCGGGTCCCGCAGGTGGTCTCTGCTGCCTCTGATCTCTGCACGGGCCCTACTGCTGTCAACCTCTATTATGTCCCCCATGTGACCTCTATTGTGTTCTAGCCCTCTGCTGCTGTTGTGACTGCTGCTGCTATGGGGGCCTAGGAGGTAATGATGCTGAATTGAATCCTCCTCTAGGAGGTGGGTCTACGGAAACTCTGCTGATGCTGCTGCGGTCCCCGATCCTGAAACTGAGGGTGAGAACTCTGCCCTCATCCCTGAATCTCCTCGGTGATATATGCCTTCTCAGCAGCATCACTCAAAGTCTAGGGATCTGCCATCCGAACAGGCCCTGCTATACTATGGTTCAGTCCTCTGATAAACTTATGCACTAGGAGTTTCTCATCATGGAGATACTCCGTATATCTAGATAACTCTGTAAACCTACTCTCATACTGTGCCACTGTGAGTCCCCTCTGTTGTAGGTCATGGAACTCGTCTATACGACGCTGTCTGTAATGGTCTGATAGGTATCGTGCATTGAAGCACTCTATAAAGGTCTCCCATGAG
Organism: Cunninghamia lanceolata; assembly: GCA_027924645.1. Taxonomy (NCBI): domain Eukaryota; kingdom Viridiplantae; phylum Streptophyta; class Pinopsida; order Cupressales; family Cupressaceae; genus Cunninghamia; species Cunninghamia lanceolata. The sequence goes on along the minus strand of BSBN01001221.1, from coordinate 5,727,811 downwards.
AGGGTGTCTAAGGAAAGGTGACGCTTGCACTCCTCAGTGCGCCACCAGGTAGCTGCTGCGTCTCGTAAGAAGTGTACTGCCACACGGGCCTTCGTGTTGCCCTTGTAAGGACACAACGCAAAGCACCTGTCTAAACTGATAAGCCAGGCCTCTGCCTCAGCTCCCTCTGTGGTCCTGATGAAAGTAGGAGGGTTCAAGCTCAATATGTCCCTAATGGAATCTCCTCTATCTTTGTGCCCCCTGTTAGGCTCATCTACATGATAATCATAAGGCCTATGACCCAAGTGCTCTACTCACACTGCCTCGTCATGCCTCACATGATGTGTGGGGCTCCTGCTACGGGTCCTGTCGGCCAAACCTACCTCCTCTGTCTCTGGCAACTCGACATAAGGTTCCACACATGGTATCCCTCTCGACTCTTCGCGAGGATCCACACGTGGCTCGACATGAGACTCAGCTCATGGCTCCACGCGTGGCTCCTCTCGCGGAACCTCGCGGGGCTCAACGTGTGGCTCTACACATGGCTCAACTACATCTAGTGGAAGCCTATCTAAGATTGCCTGTAAGGCCTGTAATATCTATGGTCCCATATCTGGTGGGGCTGGTGGTGCCTGCGGTACCTGAGGAACTAGTTGTGCCTATGGAACTAGATGAACCTATGGAACTGGTTGATCCGGTGGAACTGGTTGATCCGGTCCCACAGCTGAAGAAGCAGTGCGCACCTCGGTGGGTGGAGTGCAGCAGGGTTGTGCTCGCCGAACTCGTCTGGGAGGCATCCTACAAAATAAGGTAACCGCCAGTCAGTTTGGTTGCGGAAGTGAAAATGTGCCTAAACAAGCCCAGTGTTTAAAACAACCTGGCTTCTGATACCAAAATGTCATGCCCACATTTTACATGCGGTCACAACACGCTAACACATGTGTCATGTCCACATGCGACATGTGGTCATGATACAAACTATCAAAAATTTTCCCTTACTAGAAATTTCCCCCTCGCACGCGTAAGCATGCTCGGTTGCATATGTTTAAGTCGTCAATGATACTGTGGTTTACGGAATATTTCTCATGGAATATTTCTCACATGTGTGCCTTCACTATGCTGGACTTACTAGTTGCTTGATGACGTTCACTACGTTTACGTTGGTTTTAAAATTCTGCGTTTAAATTTTACTAGATAATTGGTTGGCCCCTAATTGGTTTTCTCAGTCTTTTTCAATACTGCCTCGCCTTATTTGTTTACTCCTCTATCAATTTGTTTTAATTAGTTTCTTGTTCGCTCGTTTATGTATTTCTTTATTTATTTATTATATTTTTATTTAAATATATTACGTTAATTTATTTTCAATACCTTGGTAATTCATTTGGAAAATACTAATCCCGAAGTCATGACTTCTTTACAAATGAATTAATATAAATAATTATTAGTGTAAATTACAATTGCCCATTAATATTGTTTAATTATATATATATATTTAAAAAAACCTTCCCCTCAATTCAGGAAGAGAACATATATATAATATATATATATAAATATATTTATATATGCAATATCCTTTTAGAGCAATCTTATTTATTAACAATTAATATATATGTATATATGTATATATGTATACATACATATATATATATATATATATATATATATATATATATATATATATGTATGTATATGTATGTATGTATACATATATATATATATATAGATGTATGTATACATATATATATATATATATATGTATGTATACATATATATATCATTGTTTATTTTATCATGCTAATGGAAACTCCACTCATAATTTAATAGAGTATTGTTATGAAATCCAACTCATAACAATGGGGTTGAAATAACCCTAACCCTTATTCTTTTTTTGTTTGTGCTTGTGGTGTTTTGCAGGAGTCAGGGCTTCGGCGGCGGCGAAGGCATGGCGCTGGTCGTAGGGGAGGCCAAAGGAGGTGGGCGTAAGGGGTGGCAGAGATGGTAGTGGGTCGTGTGGAGGCCGCAGTGAGTAGCGGTGTGGAGGAGGACGCAAACAACGGAAAGGGAGCCGGCGGCGGGAAGGGATCCGGTGTGCGGCCGCAGATGTTTCAACGAGGTGGGGGTGTGGGGAGGGATAGAGCCCCACCTACAACCCACCACGTGGGGTGTGGGTGGGACTCTGCCCCTCCCCACACCCTCGTAGTATGTAGTTCGGTGGGGGGATTTACACCCACCACCATTTTCACATAGGTTGCAAATGTGATTACCATGTAAACTACGAACTCTTCCTTCAATGCATTTGTTATTTTTAAATATAAATAATTAAATATATATATATATAGCATAAGATTATAATCATAAATTAACATATATATATATATATATATATATATATTTATTTATATACATATTTTTAGCATAAGATGATCACAATGTGTATTTTCTCGGATTCATAGCTTATTTAAATGTACCCAAATATATATAAATATATATATATGTATAATTATGTATATACCTTTTTTTTATAAGTCATATGAACTTTTTACAATCCATAATTTCTCCAACATTTCAGTTTATAAATTTAACAAATACTTGAATAAAAACAGAAATAAATATAAATTTATATTTATATTTGTCTATTAAAATTTATCTTTTCTAATGTTCTTTCCAAGCAATATAAAACTAAGGATTACGGTGGAGAGTAAATACAGATACTAATAAACCCTCTACTTCAAGACCAATAATACAGTCATGTAAATCTTTCTAGATTAATTTCTATTATATACTTAGATCCAAATTTAATCCTTCTCTAAAAGACAAATTTATCTCATATTTAATTTACCAAAAGTAGCCTTTCCACTAACCAATACAACAGATAAATTTATAACAACTTGTCTAAATCAACAACTAATTTCACAACTTTACGAATTTGATAAACAAGATATAACAATTGTAAAATTCACAACTAACAAACACTTTAAGGGAGGAATTACTCTTTTCTCCCAAACACAATTTTTTTACAATTTCAGAGGGAGAAAAAATATCTCTCCTCTTTAAAGGAAACTTATCTAGGAAGAAACCTTAAGAGACCAAGCTCTCATTACAAGTAGGGAGATAGAACATTTTCTCTAAACAAGGAAAAACTCCTCCAATCCTCTCAACATGCTCCAAGATAAACCTGCATGACAAACAAGGAAAGAATACACCACACAACAAGCTCTCCTCCCTACCGTAGACCTGCAAGAGGGTCACCCCCGAGCTAGGGAGATCATCCACACACCCAGGGTAGAATAGACCAAAAACACTTCACAACATTGATTCACAACAATAGAAGCAAACAGCACACAAACACCCATGGTTATACTCACAACACGAAAACTTAACTAAGGTGAGTTTGAAGAGGGTAGGGAAATAGACTCACTCAACTCAAGGGTGTCATTCTTCTCAACATTTTATCACAGCTTTTCTCATGGCCTCAAGCCAACCAAATAATCAAAATCCCAGGGATATCACAAATAGGCTCTCAAGCCTTATAGCCATTTTGCTCAAAATCACAAACATGCCCTCAAGGCTTCCATATACCAAGAACAAGAATGCACCCGAGGAGGTTCACACCTTCCCTACCCCATACATGATGAGCATTGTCTCCCAAGTGGAAGAAACTCTTTTAAACACCCATCAAATTCCCACAATAATAGAAATACCACATAGACAACATTTGCATAACAACATTCATCAAATAAGTAACAGAAAATACAAGGGTGAGAAAACTTGCGCACTAACCTTAACAAGCCCTATTATGGATGTAGTTGAAGAAGAGCTCCACCCTTAGTCTCCTCCTCCAAGTTCTCCTTCTTTCCACAATAATCCAACCCCCTTACCCTCTCCCTCCTCTCATTTTTAAAACTAATTCCCCCATTTTTCCTTATTCCCAAGTGGCATTAAAAAACTAACCCCACTCCTTATCCACTATCCCTAGTGGACTTAAAACAATTAACCCCACTCATGAGGTCCCCCACTATAGTCCTTTTCCAACACATGGAGGAATAAAATAAAATAAGTGAAATAGAAATAAAGAGGAAGTGGATGACACACCACTCTTTTTATGGGGAACTCCCACCAAAAGAGAGGCACAAAGAGACAAAGTACTCCATTATTGGTGGATCATGGAGTCATTCCATGACTTGGAAGTGGGCCTGAGTGTGGATTCCACTCATCCTATTATCCCCATGCTTCCAAATTCGTCACTTAACTTCACTGTGAAGTTAAAGTGACCATATGGAGGTCATCCCAAGGTTATCCTAGTCAAAAGGGTCCCTAGACCCATGGGGTATAACCCAGGGTTGATTTTAACCTAGTTAGGACTCCCAGAGTCAAGTAAAAACACAAGAAGCGGGTCTAAAAGAAATAAACTTAAACAAGATTCATAACAAAATTTCTTACAACACATATCATAATACAAGTAAATCAGAGGGTAGACCTAATTCCCTTGACCTCATGCAACATTACAACATTACAGCATTTCACCATACACGGAGTTGATCTTAGTTCTTCGGGGAACTAGATCGGCTTTACAAGGGATACAACATAGGGTGTGGAATGATCTCCTGTATTTGTGGTTTCGTTAGCAATACTTGCACACTCAATCTTGAAATTAATAACACATAAAGATATCATAGCCGAAGCAATTTAAATACATGCATACCTAAACATTCTACCATATAAACATACTGAAATCACATTAAGTTCGCTTTCTAATATTATCCACTCATTATTCTCTTAAAAGCAAACATCCATCTATCATTGCACAATTGTTTTCTTAAAAGTCAATTAGGTTTAATAAACAAAATTCCAGGATTAACAGTCCCTCAACATAAAAGTAACAGCAATAGTACTGCAAATAGTCTCATGACCAGAAGTGGAAAAGGTAGGCCTCACATGAGCTTCTAACATACTTGATTATCCTATTTACCATGATAACTTGAAAATCTTGAGTACCTTTGGAATATCTAGACGAGTCTTGAAGTAGGAGAAGTTGTGTGTCCTTTATCATGGACATATACATCTTGGTATGATCTTCTTTGTTTCATGTCCAACACTTAGGATGTCATTGTCTTCTTAAGATAGGATAGCTAGAGAATTTGATCTTGCTCTTCTTTCTATATTGCACACCACACCACATTAATCTTTTAGTGCTCTTGTTGGTAGAAGACACAATTTGTTCATGTATTTATTACACCTCCATCACTAGAGATACAAGATTCTATGATATTAAGACATGTGACCTAATTTGTTAGTATACATACTGCTCTATGTTTGATATAGTTTACCTTCTTTCTTATGTGAGGTTATTAGTACTTAGATATACTACACAATTAGCAAATAGATCTTATCATGGTTCAAATACATCTAGGAATGTTGTATTGTGCTCTTCTGAAATGTAGAGGTTAATGTCTTTCCTTGTTTGTGTCTTGTGTTGTGTTATTGTATTTTATATTTTCTATGAATGTTATCTTTTCCTTGATTGTCTTGTTCTTGTTGTCATTTTCTTGGTTGGGTGTTACTTGTTTGTTATTGTTGTACATTCTATGTTCTTAATTGATTTTGTGTGTGTTCTTGAACTTCATGTTGATTGTAAGTTGGGTCTATGTGAGACAGATAAGGATTGTGCTAAGGTTCTATGAATATATGTAGGATGACATGCATGTTATCTTCCCTCAAGCTATTTTTATTTATTTAAGACATAGAGAATTGAATAATGAGTTCTCTCATAGTATGGGACATGAGCAGTAGTCATTTAAAGGTGTTACATATGGTCTTTCATGGTTAGAATCAATTGTGATTGATTGCTTGTACAAGGTATAGATTTATTGCTAATAGAATATGTGTGTTGAGAAGTGTTGCAACATATTTAGTTATGATTAAGGTGTATTTGGATATCTTTTTATGATATAGACGTGTGTTCTAAATTTAAAATGGATTAATTTATGTGTTTGAATTTTGGTTATGGATCTATGTATATGAGTGGATATGGAATAGAATTAATAAGATAATCATTATATTGTATTTTTACTTCATCACTACATGGATTATCTATTTGTACACTTCGAGATAAAATGATGGTTGTAGAGAAAAGGGATTTTTTCAATTTGTGGGTGAACATTTATGATCTTGGAGGGAGTTATTCATAGTTGGTGAACATTTATCTTGGAGTTTACATTATTATATTTGAATAGCTATTGAATATGTGATGGATTGGCACATTGCTTTTATATATTGAAAATTGTAGTTTTAATGGTTGCACTACTCTTATTCATATGAGTAATGAGGTATATGTGAGACACCTTGTTAATGGAAATAATAGTTGTGTATCATGGTTATTTGATGGGTTGTAGTTATAACCTAATGTATTAATAGATAGTGTATTTGTGGTTTAGTTGTATCATTAGAAATGATCATTGGATGTCATAATAGGGCATATCTTATGATGGAAGGTTAGTAAAATTTATATTGAGTTTTTCTTTGTACATTATATTGTATGCATGAGTTATTGATTTTGTTAAATGTTAAAAAAAAATGAGGTTGCAATTTGATAGTTGTTACATCTTGTTTAATCTGGCCTTTGTGGTGTGTATGGAGGTTCCTAATGAAGTGGTAGATTTTTCTATGGGATAGGGTAAGTAATAGGTGCACTTGGTATATGTGACATTACCACCACTCTTATTTTTTGTAACCTTAATTGTTTCATTGCTCTATTTACTTGTGTGATATTAGTTAAATGAACCACATGTCCTGCAATATATTATCTATCCAATTAGTGGTGCTACTCAAATCAAAGGACATTGTTTGTATGAGGTTAGTTCCATAACCTACATATCCCACACCATAGTCTCGACCTTACTATGAAAATTTTCTGAGGTCCTTTGTTGTATAATCATTCTTCCTAAGTATGTCCATGACTACAATTAGTACACCAATTCTTAGAGCTTCTTTCTTGGTGCAATGATGGTTTTTCTCTTTTTCCTCCTTTCACTAATATTTAATGTTCTAAACTTAATTGTGTCAATTCATGTTGCATATTTTCTAGTTCTATTTTCAAACCAATGTCCTTTTCTCTCTGCTAGAATTGTTCTTCTTTTATATAAGTTAATTCTAGTTTTTAAAAATGCATTAAATATTTGACCATCCATGTAGTTTCTCTCAAATAGGGTATTATTCCTAAAATAAATCATTCTATTATTTATTTTTCTATCATAGGTTCTTCTAGCTTCCTCACTACACTTTTAAACTTTTGGTCATACTCTTTTACCATTTCATTTTCTTTATGTACTAGTTCTCTCATTTTAGTCACACTATCACTTGGACCATCTAGAAATGAAAAAACCATTCTTGAAATCAGTCTTTGATTTATTCCAACTTAGATTGTGTGTAAGGTTGATTTTTATATACCACTTGAGTGCCTCATCTCTTAAGGTGCTCACAAAATTAAGTATATTTTCTTGGGGATCATTAACACCCATTTTTCTTCAATATTATTTGCAAATAAATTCTCCTTAGCATCCTTGGTATCTTTTTTTAATATAGGAAGTTTCATCTTATTTACCACCATATTAACTTTCTCTCTTAACTCTTTATTTCTTGTTTTTTTCTCTTTTCTTTTGTACTCTCTTATTCTTCTCAAATGGCATAGGGGATGGCATTGTTTAAGAAGGTTCATTTCCTCTACTGCCCTCTTAATTTATTGGGAACATATCATTTGGGGTATCTTCATCTATCGTTACTCTCTCCTTAAGTTTTTTACTACTATTTTCTCTACTTTCTTGTATTAATCTCTCTACCTTTATGGGTCATGTAAATCCTGTTCTTTTGTACTCTACTCTATCTACTATACTTCTCTCTCTTCATGCTTCTTTTCCTCTTCTTACTCTTCCAATTTTCTATAGGCCTAGTGTCCACTATTGTTTTCCATTTAGGTGTAATGATATTTGACCCTAGTTCCTCTCCCTTCTTCTAACCAATGAGATCCATGGCTCAAATAATTTTGCTACTTTAGTCCTATTTTAGGATTTATTTAATTTAACTTTTATGATTTTGATGTATTCATATTTTAATCAAAGAATCATATGTATTTTTAGACAAATGTTGTAGCTTAGGTTTCATGTCTTACATCTTCAAAGGTTTGTTGTTCTTACCATTTCCATGGTGCATCCCTCCTATTTGCATACTTTTCTTCTTTTACTTCTCTACTTGTATATATTTGCATCTTAAATTATTATTGTTTTATTTTCTTTTTCTTAAGGTGACTCATTATTTCCGTACCTTATTTCTCATATTACTTATTTTAATCTATTCTTTCCCAAATGCCATGCATATTATTCCTCAATGGTTATGTTTTTTGGATTCCCTTCCTTCCCTTTGCCAACCCTAGGTGCTTAACCCCTTAAGGAATTAGAGATTTGTGGGTGCTATCCCTATCTCTATTAATGACACTTTGATAAGTAAAGGAACTTCTAATATGAATCTTCCTCAAGTATCCTCTAAGAACTTATTTTCTTGGCATCAAAACTAACTTACCCTTGGATTATCTAAGTAGTTATAAAGGATTTTAACATAGTTTGAAACTAGTAGTCAATTGCATGTGTCCACAAATAATCTAGTTATCCTACTTTATTTCACTTCTATAAATCATACACTATAAATATTCTTTTTGGATAGCTTCAAACATTTTTTTTTCTATTACTACACATGGTCATAAATGAGGGAAATGCACAAAATCCTTCATCTTGAGGTTTGAATAATTCTACTCTTACTTTGGAATACATGTTCTTGGTTATTTTGCCTCTTCTTTAATGAACATGGTGAGCCTATCTTCCCACCATTCCTCAATTTACATTAGTGAAGGTTTTTGTAATGTTGATATCTCCTCCCCCTTGGTCATTAAATCACCAAAACTTGGGTGGATCCACCAACTATTAACAAGAAATATTAGGCCAAGGTATTGATGATATCTTATTGATAAGTGTCTAAAGTATTAATATTAATGCTAATAGAGGAGAAATATGTGAACATGTATATAGTCATCAAGCATTAGATTATAATCAAATTAAAATAGTTATTCCATTCCATACTTATAAACATGACATAGAACATAAAACATCATATTATATTCATCATATATCCTACATACATATCATTTTTGCATCACATATTTTATCACTATACATGTGTGCATTACATCTTATCTATTGTCATATATTTTATGTTCATCTTATCTCTACAAATTATATTACATTACTAATTTTGTGGTATAGAATAGGTACATATATCGACCTAATCCAACCCATGAGACATGCATGTATAATGTGCCTCTTGATTAACAAGTTATTGGTTAATGCCACACAATCATTAATTAAGTCAAACTGAAGTTTGTATTTATTTTAGAGTCTAGTTCTAAGTGGTACAATTTAGGTGATCCCACAATACTAGGTTACACTTTTTGGCCAAACTTGACATTGAAATGAACATTTTGAACTAAATCTTCACTTTCAGACATCTATAGTTGTTAAACCGTGAGGAATTTTAAGATGATGAAAACTAGAGATTTGTGACATTTTGTTTGTAGATTCTAAATATATATATTTTTAAAATTTTGGAATCAAATTGCATTTCTTTTTCCATCTCCTTCGATAACTAGTTTTTAACAGTAAACACCATTTTTACAAAGTGATGTGTACTATGTAAAACATAACTTTTTTTCTATGAAAGATAAAATTCTATTTTTTTCGAATTTAGATTTGTAACTACAATATCTAGAGGATGCATTTGGTTTCATAATTTTTAATTGAATATATTGTTTTAATTAATTTTTGAAGTCAAACCAATTACAATTTAGACATAGGTGTACTATAAAGAGCATAAATTTTTTTTGTATGTATTGGAATTCAATTTTTTTCTTTTTTTTTGGAATAAGGACATCAATACCTAGAGCACATGTATTTTTTAGAATTTTTTTTCTATATTTTCCTATTTTTCTGCATGTATGAAACAAAGACCTTGATGTTCATTGAAAAACCTACATTCACAAGAAATAAAAAGTGAATATAATAATCAAATTAAATATATTTAAAATTATACTTTTTGGGAAGCTTATAATAAGGAAGTACATACTTACAAAACATAAATTTTAAATGAATTCATTTGATCCCCCAAAAGGTAAATCAAAAGTGGTTTTTTATCAACATTTTGATAGGTGTAGAGGAGACTGCATTATAGGTATGGTTTAAAACTAGTGGGGTTCTATCTAAGGGGGTTTGATCTAAGGGGGTTTGATCAAACCCTCTTCAATTAAAATCCTTTAAATGGAACATTTCAAGGCTTAAATCATTATATTTTCTAAAAATATGTGATTTTAGCAAAAATTAGGATGTCCCAGAATGTGTAACCCATTATTGTGGTAGCACTGGGTACCAACTATGAGGAATTTGATGTTCTACTTCAAATTATATATCTTACCAAAATTGTGTTTCTTCTAATATTTGGCACATTTCATATCTACCATGTATCCATCAATCTATTTTTTAGTTTGGAAATCCTCCTCACCAAACATCATGTGCATTGCCATGAATATTTTTAGTTGTTTTGAAAATAGTGTTGTGAACATGCTTTTGAGGGCCTAACCAAGTCCATGATTGGGATCAAAGAAGCCAAAAGTGTGTTGGAAAATAGTAGTCAGTTATTCCTAAGTGCATATCTCCTCACATCATTCTTTCTCTGAGTGCTAGATAACCACAAGTCCTAAAAGAGTTTGTGCAAATACATGTACCCATGACCTCTTGTTGCAATCCTTTGCCAAGGAATCCTAGAGACCCTCACATGTAAATATATGTGAGCACGCAAAATATTTTCTATTGTATTCCATCATGCAAGGTTTCCCAATTTTTGTAAATATGCACAAGAATGCTTCTATGAAGCCAGTCCAACTTTAAAACATTGACCAAGGTGCCATCTACCATTACATAAAAATATTTCCAAGAGTTTAAGGAATAATGGTTGATCTCTCTTGTGCATCTAGGAATGTACTCTCCATAGTTTGTATAACACTCTTTGGGGCTAGATTCCTCATCAAACCAAGGTTTGGTTGTGAAAATTCAAAATCATTTATGCCTAGTAGGCTAAGAAATTGGGACCCACTTCTAAATAATTTTAGTGTTCCCGACAAATTTTTGTCGTATATTCCTCTTCTTATGTGTTGATATACTTATGCACACCCATACTACTGATACTTTGGTTGTCTAAGTTTTTATAGGAACCACATGACTATTGATTTATCTAGGCATAATGCACATGTTGGCACAAACTTTTCCCATCAATTTGTAGTCTATAGCTAACTACCTTTCCATTACCACTTATGTATCTACCTCAGATTGATCCATCCTAGCTCAAAATAACTTCCTCATTCAACTCAATTATGTCTTATTTGTTCCTTAATGTGGATTGATTCCACATATGTTGAGCCCTATGTTTGATCCAAAGGGATGATGACACACTTCTCACCATTCTCAAAACTCATTGTGCATTGTTTGAAGCACACATCTGGGTCAGCCTAAAAGTAGAATGGGTGACCTAATAGTGTTGGGTTTCTTTATGTCTTAGCCATATCAATCACATTAAATGTATTTCAATGGGTCTAGTAGTCATTCACGTGTATTGCTGGCCATGTATAGGATATGTAGAGACAATAATGATGTAGCTTGGCCCATGACCACCCATGCCTCTTGTGTGAACACATTAACCTTAGACTCTCTATCAATAATTATGTTACCTAGGAAAAACCCATTTGTCTCTATAATCAATAATAGTTCAATGTCATACCCAAGTTCTAGGTCTACTACAGATGATGATTTAACACTATTGGAAATGGCTGATTTGTCCAGAAGTTTCTTTAGTCTAAGGAGTGCACCAACTTGATGCAATAGGAAAAGAATATCATAACTAATCTGCATTTCTTCTTTCTCTAGCCTTTGTTCAACAACAATCATCTCCTTGTATTCCTTGAATAGATGTGCAACATCATGAAATAACTTGAATTTTTAGTAGGATCAATGGGTTTTTCTTGCTTCTTAGCTTGAACCACTTTATTGTTCAAGGGCCCTTGCTTTACACACAACCCTTGTGCTAGTTTCACACGCATATCATTATGTGTGTGGGTTCCACTTCATTTAAGAATGAAGATGGGCTTTTATAGCTTTGTTTCATGTCCTTCCTTTGGATTACCTATGCGGATCATCTATGCAACTTTCTTGTGTGATTCAAAAGATTGCTACATAGAAAGGCACTCTTCTAGCCAATGTGGTGCATAAGAGAACCCATAAGTTGGGAACTTTTCACACTTGCACATGGTATGACCATTTTATTTGCACTTATAACAAGCAAGACCTTGATCGTAATTTATTATTGGACCCTTTTTCATGATGTAGGTAGTCTCCTCATCCTTGCCATCTTAGAGCATACTACTTTTAGGGCAGATAGTGTTGTTGTGGTGCATATAGTGGTGGTGTGTATTGTGGTTTGGGTGCATATTGTGGTTTCATACGTGATGGTTGAAAAATTACATTTAGGACCTACATTCCCCTAGCCTTACACAAATTATGTACCATTCAACAAGTATCGATGTTGTTAGTTGGGATCTTGCAAACTTCATACTAATAGTTGGTTTTAATGCCTTTCATTTTTTGGGGCAAGGTGCAAGATGTAGTTTCATGATGCTCATGACATATTACACAATCTAGAATGAATAGAGGGAGTTGGGTAGTACTAATTGTTTGAGCTCTCACCATCAAACAATAATTGTTGTATGCCCTTCTGAACGACATTCCACACACCATACATCATTTTTAACATCTTGTGCACCTACTAACTATTCCATGTGTGCAACCATCAATTCCATCTTCACTTCTAACTATTTTGTTCCTTTGAATTCATGTGGTTCTCCAATAGATTTTGAGGCACAAAGTAGCCCCTAGTGCCTCTTTCTAGGTCATAAAGGTTTGTTGAACTAGTTTGCATTGTATATGCATAACCAAACCTCCAATAAACCTCTCATCATATAGAAACATCAATGGTATGTGTAATCTTGGCTACCAACCCTTTGAACTACTAATCATACCTTCAGACCAATTTCCTTAGCTATTATTTCAATTCTTTTAGTGTAGCTAGGTTGGTGTGTTTGAGCTTTGGATACTCAAACTCTTGTAGGAAACTTCCTCTTGACCTTAGCCAAATCAATCTCTGTACCATTTGGATCATATTTAGTGTACCTAGAGTTATAAAAAAGGTTGATCTCGCATGTACTATCAGTCAAATTCTTCACTTACCAAGCTATCTCACAAGCCTTCCAATGATAAGGGGCATCATTCTCCCCTATTAAACTCTTTATTGTAGTCAACATCAACTTCACAACCACCATATGAACCATGTTGTATTTATATCTAGTATGATTCAACCCCACATTTAACTAGCCAAAGTGCACAATAAAGAACACTACAAATTATTATGATTCAAATCAAACTTTGGGTTAAGCATATGCCCATCTACTAGATCAACTACTATCTATGTCCTATGTATCTCCTACCTTAACATATTCTTTGCAAATGAAATAGCCTCTTGACTATCATTGAAATAAGTAAATGATAACAAATCTACACTTGAGGTAGTGTCCGGGTCGTGGCTAGCTCATCCCCATTTGAGTGTACATAACTCAAAGTGTTTGATCATCATGACATAGGTAGCAATCCTTCATAATCATTTGTTGCAGCATCCTCTCCTCACGCCTACCTTTGTGTATCCTAAAACTCCACTTCTCACACATGTACATTCTTCTCTATCAATGCTTCCTTCTCTAATCCATCTTCTTTATGCACGTTATGTTTTCCTAGATTGATCCTACTACAAGGTTGTTAGTGTGACTCCTTTCAGTCCACCTCCTTCTACACTCCAATCATCCTACAATTGCACTACTAATTTCCATTTCTACACTTTGTTATACATAGGTTATGAGCCACTCACCCCCTTTACCATGCATCTTTTGCATAGAGGTGACTACTCCATAGCAAGGGATTCAACACACTTATCAACAAGAAACATCTTCACCCAACAAGTGGTATAGCACAAAAGATTTCTCCTAACTAGCATGAGAAACTTTTACAATGCTTCATCAACAAAATTTTATGTTGAAATGACAAACTATAGCATGAAACTTTTTATAGCGCCTATTACAAAAGCTTCCACCACATGGGTGCAAATTGTATTCAACTATTAAAAGTGTGTGATCTTTTTGGTCATCCACTCTACCTAACGTTGATGTTTTATACTTCTTCGCTTCAACCATGTTGTGATCCAATTTAAGATTAATTCTATTAATTCATCCCAAAAGTATAAAAGGTCAAAAAGATCCTTCTCATGCCACTGATAGATCTTCTCACTGCAGGGATTTCTTTCAAAAGCTCATGTAAGAATTAGAGTAAAAGGTGCTCCAAGGACCTTGGGGGGCCTCATAAATTTCCTCGTGTCAAAATGTCAACTTGGAATTATGCAATAAGTACACTCTCAAGCCCAAACACACCCCTAGAAGAGCAAATGCCAACTTGTCAATTGAAAAACATAACAAGAAATGCATTAGTGCCCCTAAGCACACCCCTATGCCTCTTGGTGTTAAGTGTCCCTAAGCACACCCCTATGCCTCTTGGTGTTAACTCAAAAACATGTCAAAAATTCTTTAAGGGATTAAGTGTGCCTAGGAGAGTCATGGTGTCAAGATGTCAATTTGAAAATAGAACATAAAATGCCTCGAAGTGCTCTAGGCATGTCTAAGAGGGTTTAGATGTCAAAAAGCAACTAGAAGACATGAGTGAAGGTTAAAAAGCACATCTCCCACATGTTGAAGTTAGTTTTCATCTTCAAAACACCAAAGAGTCTCATTCAAACAAGCTTACTCATCATTTGGTGGGTCATTGATGATAGATTCCTCAAGCTCCATCATAGTTGTCCAAGGTTCAACACTTTTCCTCATCACAGACAAGATCTAGTTAGAGAATACCAAATTACACAAGTTTGTGAGGAATTCAGATTCAAGGCACCAAGATTGGTCTTCTAGTTTTTAAGTTTTCTATAGAAGAGTTGTTATGGTCAAAGTGGAACAGCCACATTAGAATCTTTACTAGGAGCCAAATGTCAGACTAGTTATTTTTAGTTCGGTCTAGTTTTAATCCATGCTATTTTTAGTCATTATTTTTTAGGCGATACTCGTATTCTTAAAAAAAAAATTAGAATGGCTATTTATAGATCGATTATTTTTAGAGAACCTCCTAGAAGGTCCATTTTTTGTTTGTATTTATCTTATCAGAAATCTATTTGAAGATTTCCTAATTTAGGATTGAGAATTTGTGGTCAAAATTGTATAATAACCTTGCTTTGTGCACAAGAAAACTATTTGCACGTAGAAGTTCTAGTGAATTTTTCTATTATTTCTCATGCAAAACTTTGTAAATTCTTATAAATAAGTGTTTTTGGCACTTCGATTTTCATGGAATGATAATTGTTGTGCCTATTTTCTTGTAAAAACACTATTCAAGTTATTTTGTGTAGTCTTGTGCTTTTTCATTTGTCAAATTGGATAATCTTTCTTGAAAGGTGCAAGCTTTGTATTACAAGTTTCATTAAAGAAATTATTGTGGCTTTGTACATGGTAACATCTAATTAGTTTGTTGATATGTATTTGTTGTCTTGAATCCAAATCTTATGTTGTACTCACACTTTCTAGTCTCTGGTTTAGGCTAAAGAATGCAAACATTTGTTAGCTATTGCACATGTTTACTTTCAAGAAAAGATATAAAATATCTTGTCTTGAGTAGAAGTGTTGATAAGCCTTGTGCCCTTACTCGAGAACAAAAAGACAGGCAATTTCTTTAGTTTGCTTGCAATGTGTGTTCAAAACCCCACGATTTAACTTGTATGCATATTGTAAAAAGATAAGGGTCATTTCCTTAGGTTCTATGATTAAGTTTTGTTTTCTATTACAAGAGAGATTCCCCTTCTAATTTGAAGAGAGGTTTGTCCTTATATATTGTTTGTTATGTGTTGTACTGAAAAGTGTAAATTAAAATGCTAACAAATACCGCTAGACATCCAATACGACAATATCAACCATTCAATTTCTTGCCCTACTTCACCAACCATCTAACTAGCATTATCAACCATTAAATAAGTTATCCCACTTCATTAAGTAATCAAGACACAAATCACTAGCCATCTAAGGAAATGAACATCACTAGCCATAAGATTTACACTCCTTCGGCCATGCCTCAACAACCTCACAAAATCATGGTCATGAGCCATGGTGGATGGTAGAAGACATACTTCTAAACCTATTTAGGCTCTTACCTAATGGTGGGGCCCACAATATTTCAAAAGAAAACCTTCAATTGAGTTTGGTCTACATTGACTACCTTGAAAAAGAATTTTGTTGGGTAAATTCATCACAAGACACATTTTTCCAATTTTGTGACTATTCTTATTTCTAAAGATTAAAAAATATCCACCAGTCATTACCTACCCCATACAACTTTTTTATTTTGCCTCAAACTCCTCACCGTAGCCTCTCATTTCACTAGAATCAATAGGATAGAGCTCAAAATTCTAGAAAGTTTTATAATTGCAATGTGACTATGGCAATCCAAAACCTCTACTAATAAGGTTTGAAGAGAAATTCAAAACTTAAAAAAAAAACCCTCAAATTTCTTAATGAAATTAGTAGTAGAATCATAGTAAAGACTTTTATTATAGTACTAATCATTTCTTTTGTAAAATACAAAAAAAAAACTATTTTGTAGCTTTTTAGACCCATCTTGTCAACATTGCTTTCAATTCGCCTTAGCACCAATGCTTCAATGTTGCAATCATTTTAAATCAACAAGGTGAGTGAAGGTATGTATATATGTATTTATTTTTCACCTACCTCTTTATTACAACATATATTCTATTCATTATTTTTGATGTGTTGTTTTCATGAGGCATTATCCCTCAATACACTACATATAAGTGATGAGACTTGTAGGGGCATATGTATATGCTCCAAAATTACTTTAATCACATTTTGTTTTGTCAAGGATTAGTGATGCATTAACACCCAAATTTAAGATTAGGGTGGGTCAACTTGGGCATTCTGGTCAAGAGATATGTCATAGGTCATTGTTCCATGACATGCCTTCCTATACTACCTCTTATTTGCCCTCATGTGCCTATTACTTTCGACATAATGCCCCTATTTCTTGCTTAAATCCCTTTAGCTTGCCTTCAACCTCTTTTATGCATAATGGTCCATTCGAACACATCCACTCAATGTCACTGTGCATGGTTAGTGAAGTCCAATATTGATATTTATTATGTGAGCCATGGTTGACTTCACCATCCAAAGAAGGTAGCCTCCACTACTTAGAATTGGGAGTTAGAATTTAGAACCCATATATGTACATTTATTCTTAGTCAATTCATGAAAAACAACATTCCTCACCCACTCTACGCTATGCTTACCAAATCAATAGATTACCCGTGGAAATTGAAATGTCTTTAGGGCAAAGGAACTTCACCAAAGAAAAACAAGTCACAATTGTAGGTCTTTAAAATTCAAACATAAATGATTCATATCTATAGATGTATACCAAGTCTTATGAATTCTCTACTCTAGTCTACTCGAGTTTCCCCTATCCTTCTTGATTCCACCTATTATATATAACTCTCTATATAATGCTCAAGCCAAGATGAAGGTTAATGCACCGACAAGCCAAACCCAAGATAGTATTCCTTTGCTCTCTCTTCTTTCATTTATGTAAATCAAGTTATTTAATTTGCATGCTTTGATTCACTACTCTCACATATTGCCTTGTATTTATTTTATAGCTCCTACTTATCGCTTTACCTATAGCCCTTATTTCCATTTTAACTTATCAACCTCCCTATTTTCCTTTAAGCAAGCAGGGCCTAGAAAGACTTATCATTTCCTTAGTAGAGGTTGATTTAGTAAAGAACTCTTCAAGGCACATATACCTTAAGACACAAAATGACAGCTAAATTACGGCATTTTGCTAAAATATTACCCAAGTGAACTCCAGATTTGGGACTAACTTGTGTAAATATTTTGAATTTATTTTGAATTAACTTCAGATTTAATGACCACCAACTAAATGAAACAAAACTTGCAAATGAAAATTTGAGATAAATAGTGAAATTAATTTAAGTCTAGCCTTTGGCAGGGGCCCTGGCTCGATTGGCTAAGTAATTCTGTTGCGGTAAAGATGGTCACGAGGTCCAATCTCCCCCGGTCCCCATGGTACCGGAGGGCATGTCGTGCTAGCGTCACCAGTCACGTGAAAAAAGTTTACCAGGCACAAAAAAAAAAAAAAAAAAATTTAAGTCTAGCCTTTCACAAATATAGACTTCAAAAATATCAAATACATTACTCCACCATGTATTTTATGCTGATTTCCAGAAAATCACATCTATGGCTAACTAACCTTTCAAAGAACATAACAGCTTTGTATAGGGCTAGATAATCAAGACTCTGAACGTAAGAAAATGGTGAATCAAAAGACCAATTCCTTATCCATTGTGCAAAGTTGAATGATAATGCTAGGAAAAGAACTCACTCAACTTAAAATACAACCTAAACTGACTAAACTTTACTGTTCTACATTAGACTATGAACAAAAGTAGAACCACCTTGCTCACTTGTGATAGAGCTTCAATTGTTGCCCATTGTAGAACCACATAAAATGTGTTTCATCCATGTATGTAAGATAAAATGCATTGTCCCCAAAAGCCAACCTGATCCTGCGGTGAGACCAACTGAAGCATGCTTTGAAGCATACAATTGGTTTGCAGTAATGTTTTGTGTTTACATGTTAGTGAGTTAACAATGGTTTGCTCAAATATTATAATCTTTTAATGTTTTTCTAAAAATATCCTTCCTCAATAAACCAACCATCTAGCCTTATTTCAAACTTGGGGGAAATATCTCTTACGAAAATCACCATTTGTTGCTGCCGTTCAATAAAGACCTTTTGAATTATATGCCTCTCCATGTTTCCAAGTTGAAGCCCATAATATTCTAGAATCTGCATCAACCTAATCGTCTCAAACTCCACAACATCTCTTGACCCACAATCTCATAATCTAGTAATATGACAGGTTTATGCTCCCTTTGAACAAGTAAAACATGCATACAGTAGATTTAGAATGAAGTGCTCACTTCATAATAAAAGCTCAATGTCAACATCCAACACACCTGAGATTAATTTAAGTATCTTCTCTTTATTTCTAATGAACATTTCATTTCGGCAGTAATTGTTATGTCAGTAATAGTTAATCATGTCGTGAATTTTTTAGTACCTTGGAGTTTCTCAAGAGTTCTTTCAAATGTCTACCCATATTTGTCCCATCCATGTAAAGCAATTTACGTAACTTAAGGTATTGGGCAGAAATGTGTTTACTACAAGACAATATTTGGAGTGCAAAATTAAACCAAAACCCCAACAGTGTGAATCATGTAAGATATTATAAACCAGCTAACCTCAGAGATCGAAAGATGTTTAAAACAATTTAACAAATAGAGCCACTTTTTGAATACTCATGTTTGTAATGCATATAGATGAGGCCAAGTAACACCATATCATTGACCTATTTCAAAATATTATTTGATTTGATTTTGCAAGAAATGCATGAAAGATGAGGTTAAATGATGAATGGTCCTATTCTCATGAAGGATGTTGCAGAAGAATGCCCTAAATAAGCAAGGAGAGAGACCAATAATTAAATGTATGTGCAGCCTACGCTCAGATTAGAAGTTACTCTTTGACTTGCATTTTGATGCTCAAAATAAATGCAAATCATTCCTTAGATATTGGAAGAAGAGACAATTGCAATGTTAATGTTTTTCATATTACCATTCAACAAGAAAATGCCTGAACAAACCTTTATACATTTCAAGGCAGTTTACATGTTACGAAAAAATTCCCAGGTAAATAAACCTTGGATGTGTTGTGACAGACTAGATATAGCAAGATGGAAAACAATAAAAAAAATTCTAGAATCTGTAGAACAAGTGATAAAGAATCAACTACCCTCCCATTTATTTGTCAGACACTTGAACAGTGATACTTGTTCTTAATGACAGTTTTGAGATGCCAAAATATATATTCAATTATGTAAGGAAGTTTTCCAGATTGGTGAACATGGGGCAAAAGTGCACCCAACATGGCAGCTAAGATATAGACCACCAGAGATGGTTTACACATTAATTCTTTTATGCTAAAGCAGTAAAACATGCAGTATAAAAGTAGTCAACATAGCAGAAAAATAGATAAATGTGTTCTCAACTTAACATCCAGTGGATATCATTGACCTATGTTCCAAACATATTGAAAACAAATCACAATTAACTTCTAACTTACTATTTGCTAGAGATATTTGCACGGGCTGTATTAGGTTATATATTCTCATAAATTTCTTGCAATATGGCATAGTTTCCACCGTCATTGCATCTTTAGAGAGAAGACAGAAAGAAAGATACTAGCGTAAATAACAAAAAACTTAAAAGAAAGAAATGAACATGTCTGTATAAATATGTTGGATGCTTCGATAAGCACTAGAAGTTGAAAAGTGTTGTCTTTGCATGAAAAAAGTTGACTGCAGCAGCACTATCATTCATTGGAAGTTTATCAATGTGGAACAGTATGATAATCCTCTACCACATGCCTTCTTGTATCTATAAGTTTAATGTTGGTATGTTCCAGAGTAAGTAATGTTTTGAGGTTACCGATGCACAAACATTCAATCCAATAATTCAAAAACAAATGAGCATTCTCTAATAAATAACAAATGAAAATTCTAGTTAATATTATTACAGAAATAGTTCATATAACCCTTTTACACATGATATTGTCAGCTCTCCAACGGGTATTCAAAGTACACAGATGCCACTTTAGGCTTTGTATATGACTACTTTGTGACAGATTTTTTCCTTAGAAATGGTTCTAAGTCAAGGGAACTTATTTTTGCTGCAAGTATGAAGTCGTTCTCAGATAGATAACCTGTATATAAAACATTTAAAAAAGAGGAATGAAAATAGAGATCAACCCTGATAGAACATTAAGGAGAAAACCTCATATAAAGTTCAGTGAATCAAATAGATAATACATTATACTAAATATATTGCAAGGTATTAGATACAGCTATGCATGATACAAAATAATAATCGTTCAACTCCAAATGGATTCCATCAGAACAATGACCATATAGAGAGCTTAGTATCTCCATTTAATATCTTTTGGTTGCCTGTGCTACAAGATACAATTCCAAAAAATGCTCTATACAGAAAACCTTAATTTTGCCACTCATCATGTCATTTGATAGGTTATAGAGAACAAATGAGTAGCAAGAACCATACCAGAAGGAAAAAAATGAAAAGGGCTAGAGGGGATAAAAAGGCCTTGAGGACCTGCTAAATGTGCCTGGATGACATTAGCATCATTGAATTACATTATTAAGGTGTGTTGGTAATGATTCATTAAGAGGAATTACTAATTAGCTGTATGTACAGGTTTGGGAGAGATATATATACCTTGTCATACCTTCTTTTTGCATTTGTTTTTGGATCGCGTGTGAGTGTGCTGGAATATAAGACTAGCTCTGCTAGTCTTATATTAGTATGTTTCATTGTTTTCAGACATCTTTAAGAAAACCATGCTGTCTTGGAAGGAGAAATAACTCATTTCAAAGTTATTTGTCAGATGCATTAGAGTTTTAAATGTCAAAACATTGAACAGACATAAGCATTTTCATCAGAATTAAAAGTACCCAACATATTAATTTGTAGTGCCACAAGCTAATTCATGTCATAAATGGTGAAAATGTGCAATTTTCATCACTGTTGCATGAAACAGATTGAAGCAAGATTGAGCCAACAATATATTCATTTCTTTAACTATCTCCTTTACCACATCAGAGATATTTCTTAGTCCATTGTTGATTATTTGGTTATTTATACTCTAGAAGCTTAGGTTGGCTGTATTAAGATTAAATGCTTTGGCAGGAAGTATGTGTCAAATAAAAGTCTAGATCTAGTTAGCCCATGAACAGTGTCATTGAAGATCAATGCAACAATACTCTACTCAATCATGCAAATAATAATCAACAATATCCCATAAATAAAATCTATGGAGAAAAAAATTTCCAAGGTTTGGTGATATCAAAAGACACTAAAGCAATTTCGTATGTGAGGGAAGTTGATAATAAAAGGCATAAGACCATCTGTTTATACACCTTTTTGCTTCCCTTCCTCCCTCCCTCCCTTGCCCGATCCTTTCCTCCCTCCTACATTCTTCTGAGGGGAAATCTCTATTTAGATAATTGTTTAATAACACATTTTTATCTATGCTAAGTTAACAATTATGGTGTGTTCCCAAACAATGCTAGTTCAAAAAGCAATTCAAGAGCAAGTAAAGCAGGACAGATCTCACAAAAGCCATGCTTCTCATGCTGGGATCCCTAGCTCTACCCAATATTAAGCCGCTGATTGGAGTGTTCCTCATTATTGCCCAATTCCACATATACCCACTAACCCCATGGAGGAGGGACCTCATCCTAAACAGAAGGGACCTGTTGTAGGACCTAGTCAATGAATCACAAATTTCTTGATGGGGACCATAACAATCCAAAGATCCATAGAATTCCCCAAATTTTGTACTTTGGATGATAAGGGCTCCTTTTTGCTATTAGCTATGGTCTTATTTTCTTCGGAAGATATTAATATCATTAGTGAAGTCATAGGTCTTGTTATTACCATCCTTGTTAGATGCTTATACTACTATCTCTTTATCCATGTTGATCTTTGAGCTTCAATGTAACATCATAAGCTTCGGCTTCTAGACAGCTCGACATCTCTTTTTGTGAATGAGATGTTCTTTATTTTATGTAATATTTTTCATATTAAACCAATGCCCTACAAATTTTTCAGAAGTGTTTAATAAATGAGTGATTAATCATTATACATATGATATAACTCCTATTGTATTTTTTTAGATTAGTGATAACAACAGTAAATCATATCTCGACTCCCATGCCAATTTCCTTGAAAAATTTCATCTTTAGATTCAATCCTATTATAACAATATATAAATTAGAGAAAATAACTTTCGTCCCCTTACCTATTGAATGTGTCCATATGTCTATAATGACATTATTCCACCCAACAAGATGAAGATCTGGATGATGACCTGCACAAAAAAAAATCAAATATCATTTTGCTCAATGATGTAGCCAATAATTAATGAAGGTTAGACTCTATATAATTAATTGAAGCTACATTAAAGAATATACAGTTTTTAATGATTTTATACCTTATCATTTCCTTTGACTTTGGTACCAGTGATCAATCATGTACCATATCAAACATCTAGTCTCAAACATGACAGAAATGCCTTGCAAACTCTGAATTTAAACCATTTTAGCAAATATAACTCTGATCTGCTTATTTGGATTGGTATTATAAACCAAAACAACTGGGTGACTTGCATTCTGAACCCACATCCATTCCGTATGATCAGCTTAATTATATTACATATGCATTGATGTCATATTCAAGCATGTAGACATGGCCATTGACAGCATTTCAAATAAAATCAGATCTCAATTGAAAATGTTGGATATTATTCCTCGAGTTAACCTACAGGGTCTTAAAATCATAGCCTCTCCTCTCTTACATAAAAAACTAATAAAATTGACAAAAATACAGGTGGAAAGTTTATAATGAATGAGAAAAGAAGAGTTTATTGCTCTTATTCTGTTATCTTGAAATGCTTTAGCCAGAGAGCTAAGCAATTGACAATGGCAATAAAGTAGTACACCAACATGTATCTAAAGTAATTAAATTTCAAAATATTTACCAAAAATTTTTAGAAAACATAGTCCAGTTGATGAATGAAAAGTGCAATATATTAGTATCAGCCTTTATTCCTGTAATATACCAATTCTATGCTAGTAAGCTCTTCTCGTTTCTCATGCATTTATGTAATTGTAATATCCCCAAATGGGATTAGCCCTAAAATTCTGATTTTTATTTACTGAATTCTGCCCTAGTTTTCTGCTGAAACCCTAGAATTCTGCTCTGATTTTCTGATTTTATTTTCAGAAGTTTAAACATTCATAGGCAGCCAATAGATAAGGTCAAAACAGCATAAAATGTATGCCAAACATGTATAATCATCAACCAAGATATCAACCATGTAAATCAATCATCCAAGGGCCAAACATGTGCCACACAAAACTGATTTCTGCATAAATAAGCCTGCTGCTCCAAAATGAATTATGCTGATTGGAAATTACATCAATTTCATGGGCTCAAACATGACAACAATGCCCAGAAATTCTGTTCATATATTGTTCTACCTAGATTAGGTTATACATACCATGGAACAATCAAAAATGACATCAAGTAGTGAAATCGCCCTCCTAGGGAAGTGGCGCCAATCCTAGGGCATAAAACCCTAGTCAACTTTGTCCAAGTCTCCTCCAAAAGTGGCGCTCAGATCTGCTTCAAATGCTGCTAGGAATTAGGGTTAAGGAAGCCCTACACAATGTAGAAATCGCCTCCAAAATGCCAAATTGCTCTTCACAAAGGTGGCACTCCAATTAGGGCAATGCCTAATGCAAAATGAACATCAAAATGCCACCCAAGAATGCTGCTCCAATGTGATCTAGGAATCTGAATATGAAAATCAGCTCCAAGTCTCCATAGATCTCCAATGAAGTGCAAGTAGGTCTCCATTATGAAACCTCCACAAGATGAGTTAGGTTTTCGTCTAACTCACCAAGAATCACAAGGGTTTTCGTCCTTGGATTCAAGCCCAACAAATGTTGCAGCCAAATGAGATAAACTCAATGTGAAAATAGGAATGATTGATATAATGGAAATGCCTCCAATGATCTCTTATTTATACACAATCTTCTCTCCTTCTAGGTCGACCTAGGCATGATAACCCTTTTATTTTTATTACTTTTATCTTCCCAAGTTTGGCCGATCACCTCAAGATGAGATAGGTGCTCAAAGTACAACTTAAAGATTTGTTTTTTCTTTATTATTTTCTTCCTTGGCCACTCTCCCTTTGGCGCCCAACACAAGGAACAACATTATTTTATTTTTTTCATATTATTCTTCCAACTTTCCATCCTTCAAGAGCAAACCACTTAGGCATAGGATATAACATATTTTGACCTCACATGAAGTCGTCCACCACAAAGAAAATCATTATAAATTATTCTTATTTTCTTCCAAGGCATTTTCCATATTTTCGTTTATTTTCCATTATCCAAATGGGTCACTCCACATTAGGGCAAATTATTTAATTAGTGATGACTTCAAAAATACCTCAAAAATATGCCAATTCATCTTCCATGCTCATTTTACTCTACAAAATTGGCTAAGTGTGAAAACCCGCCAATTAGGTCATTCCCTAAGCCCTCCGGCTTAGCCTACAGGAATGGAAATAGGCTACCCAACTCCACTAAGTGATGACTCTGAAAATGGGGACATTACAGTAATAGGTGTCCCTTTTAAGATATTGTACAAGTGGTTAATGAATTAAATATTCCTCATCCGAGAATGTACTAAATCACATTGAAGATCTTGTGAATTCCTTCTATATCTTTTCAACATAGAAAGACCATTTCTTTGTGTTCAAACAACAAAACAGATTAGCTTACACTTCAAAGCCATATGCAACATGAACAATCAAAACAATGGATGTAAGCTGCTGCATAACTTGTTCTCTCTAAACAGTTTCAATATGAGTACAAACTGATCCACAACTGTCTTACAGAGACTCATGATAGCATTAGTAAAGATGCCCATATCTTCTAGCCGCTGGAACAAGTGCCTAGATACAATGTTGAAGGCCTTCCTAAAGTCTACAGTCAAGGGATATTGCAGGGTTTCTTTGGCACCTGGTATAGATATGGATTGTAGTAGAATATGTAACTTCAGCATTAGCAATAACAGAGAAAATACCGACACTTATCTGTGATAATTAAATAGCGAGGGTTTTAGGGTGATTAAAGGCAAACAAATTTTCGACCATGTAGCATGGCATGGCTGCTAAAGAACTGTAATCTAGTTGTGAACTATTAATAGATATGGTTTGTATGGTACCATTGGCATTTATAAATATGAACTATCAAATTGTGTACAAGTTCAGCAGTGGAAATAACAGTCAAAGCACCAATGCATCTCTAGTATTATTATTTAGGGAGAGTGTTTGAGCAAATAGTTATCTTGAGATAAAAAGTTTGTACATTAGCAAGTCATAAATTTGAGAACGTAAGGGATCATTAAGTGAAAAAACATGTAAGAGAAGCTGTAAGGTCAAGAGTGATATATAAGGAAACAATCTTTGTCACAGATTCACGAGTGAAAAATAAATATTGGTGTTCATTAAAATATCTGTAAATAATCACTCTATAATAATTTCAAGTGCATACAGAATACTAACATCCTAAATTTAGACTAACAACTCCTTGCTCCCTTCCCCAATCCTTCCTGGCCGTGCCCCTCCGCCACAACAAAAGTGGCTAACTGAATAACAGTCCTCCCTTCTTGGAATTGATTACCCTCAAGCAATTGCAAACCTAGATGCTGCAAAATATGTTCACCTTCCCAAGTAGCATCCTCAAGGGGCAAGTCTCTCCATCTACCCAAATACTCTTCGATCACCCTATTCCTCAACCTGCACTCCCTAACATCCAATATAGCATCAGGAACAAGTATTAGTTTCCCCTCATCCAATGGTGGAAGCTCTGGAGAAGATGTAATGTGCTGCCCAATTGCCCTTTTGAGGCAAGATACATGAAATACATCATGAATTCGGCTACCCTCAAACAACTCCAACCCATATGCAACCTCTCCAACTATCCTCACAATCCTATAGGGACCATAGAACCGAGGCTTTAGTTTTTCTGCACCACTCTTCTTCAGTGTAGACTGTCGATAAGGCCGTAGGCGCAAAAAAACCAAATCACCAACCTCAAATGTCCTCTCCACCCTGTGCCTATCTGCATACATCTTATGTTGATTCTAAGCACGGTGTAGATTATCCTTAAGTGCCTTAAGGATATCCTGGCAATCCTGCATCATCTCTCTAGCTCTAGGAGCTCTATTGTCATCAAATGCTAAGTCTACAAAAGACATAGCGTCATAACCATGTAAGGCTCTGAAAGGAGACATGCCTATCAACATGTGATAAGTGGTATTATAACAATGCTCTCCTAAATATAACCACCTAATCCAAGCCTTTTGCTGCCCTGCAACATAATTGCGTAGATACCCTTCCACCCATTTGTTCACAATCTTCATCTACCCATCTATCTGAGGGTGGTAGCTAGTGCTCGGGGACAACTCCATATCGGCCAATGTGAATAGCTCCTGCCAAAACACACTAAGAAATCTGCTATCCCGATTGATGACAATGGTCTTTGGAAGTCCATGAAATCTAAACACCTCTCTAAAGAATAACTTTGCAACCTGAGGTACCTTATAATCGGATCATGGATGAAATAGCAAAGAAATGTGGATACTTAGTCAACCTATCAACAACCACAAATATGCAATCTTTCCCTTGGACCTTCAGAAGATTTGTAATGAAATCCATAGATATACTCTCCCACTTCTGTTCTAGAATAGGCAATGGCTCAAGCAAACCTGCTGGGAAAGTATGCTCTGACTTGTTCTACTAACATATCACAAGACATCATCCTTGAGACCCTTCCATGAGAATCTCTCTCGCACCTGCTTGTAGGTCTTGAAGAGCCCTGGATGTCATGCTAAAGGAGTGTCATGAACAACCCTCAAAATCTTATCCTTCATTTTAGATTCAGGTACCAAATAGATCTTGTCCTTATAGTATATCACATCATCAATCACCTTATACCTGTCATCCTAAATCTTGTTGTCTAGGAGCTCGCATGCAAATGTATTCTTGGAATACTCAACCAAAAGGTGAGCTTTCCAATCAGCTGAAATCTCTAACATAGAGCAAAGTGTGGGTCTCTTGGATAGTGCATCAGCAACAACCTTCTTCCCTTAACATACTCAATATCAAAATCATATGCTTGAATCTTACTCACCCACTTTTGCTACCTCTCATTCAATCCTTCTGCTCTAGAAAGCACTTCAAGCTGTTGTGGTCCATCCTTACCACAAATTTTCCACCCACTAAGTATTGTCTAAACTTTGCCAACGCATACATGATGGAAAGCATCTCCTTAACATGGGTGGAATACAACCACTCCACATCTCTCAACTTCCTACTCTCATAGGCTATGGGATGTCTATTCTCCATGAGGACGGCACCTATCCCTTCACCTAATGCATCACACTCCAACACAAATGGCTGAGAGAAATCGGGTAGAGCTAATACTGGACAAGTGCTCATCACCTTCTTAAGTCTATCAAATGTCATATGAGCCTCATCCGACCATTTGAATGTGCCCTTCTTAGTGAGATCTGTAAGAGGTTTTGCCCATGCAACATCACCATGTCTAAACAATGTTTCCATCCTCTTCATTGTCACTACTCTTGGCGCTCATTCGCCAATGCCCTCAACACTATCTTCCTCCCATCCGACATAAATTCCAATTCCATTTCCTGAAAATCCTGAATGCACCTACCAAGTGAATGCAACCACTGGATTCCCAGAACATTGATATCACCAATACCGACCACATAGAAATCATCAATAACTGTATAGTCACCCAACTGGATACTCAACTGTGGAATCTTCTTAGTGCAACTCATCTTGAATCCACCTCCAACCATAATACTAAAACCTGAAAACCCGTCTGCCTACAATCCTCTCTTCACCACCAAACCCTCATCAATGAAGTTATGAGTGGCCCCGTTGTCAACCAAAAATGTCACCCGCTGTCCCTTCAGAACTCCTCTCACTCTAAAAGGATGATATTTAGGAGCTCCTAACAATGTAGCAATAGTACCATGTACTGTGTCACCTGTAGTTGTAGCATCAAGCACTAACTGTTGCTCCTCATTCTCACTTTTCGAACTAGTGTCGTGGACTCCATCATCATCAATCTCGGAAGTGACTTCTATGTAAAGGGCTTTGCCTTTCCCAAGGCATCTATGACTGGGCTCCTAAGGTTCCTTGCATGAGAAACACAACTTCTTCCTCCTTAGTTCATTTTTAGCTTCTATGTCTGGAGTCATCCTTCTAGGCCATTCCTTCTGAAAAATTTTCTTGGGATCCTTTCTTGAGGAAGAGAAAGGTTTATTTTGAAATTTGTGCTTGGAAGGCGCTGAAAATTGCATGCCTCTAGCCCTCTTAATGGCATCCTACAATGAAGGTGGATCTAGGGCTTTCACCCAACCACGAAGAGGCCCCTCTAAACCCTCAATGAAAAGATAAGTCAACCTATTCTCTGAAACATTCGAAACCAAAACTGCAAGCTTTTGAAAATTAGATATACAGGTATCCACTGAATCCTTCTATTTGAGTTGGACCAACTCTTTGAAAAATTGTTTGGAATTAGTTTTGTCAAACTTGTCAATCAGCCTCTGAGTGAAATTAGCATAAGTAGTGATAAGGCTATGACCTTGTGTAATCATCCCATTATACCACCAATCATGTGCATCTCCCTCCAAGTGTAAAGTAGCAAACTGAATTGCCTCTTTTTCAAACATTGGGTTAAAAGTGAGATAGTTATCCGTCTTTTGAATCCATGCACATGCCATGCATCTACCCGAACCATCGAAAGGAGTAATAGTTACCTTTCCCAATTTTATTTGCAAATCATGGTTGTGTCCTCTCTCTGCTCTAGGCTTGTTTCTATACTTCAATTGACAAAAATCCTGTAGAGACATTGCAGCTTGAAACTCATCACCTAGTGATTGCCACTCCGGCATATAATCATTAAAGCTCTCACCTGCAACTTGTTGTCCACCCTCTTATGCTCCTTCCTGATCCAAGAAAGTAGGCATAAGAGGCCTAACTATGGAAGATTGAGTGGTTCTAGTGTGAGTATTATTATTTCCGAAATTGCTAGCCTCCCCATTGTTTCCACCTGTATGCTAGTAGTCCCTATTATTATTCCGATTTCCATTGTTGTTTGCCATGTTATGCTGCACAAATTGGGACAAAAGTTGCATTAGATCACGCTGTCCTCTAGCAATATCATTGAGGATGTCTCTAGTGCTGGGATCCTCACGATTCCTGTCCCCCATGATGTCTTCTTCTTCAGGATCTAAGCCAATAAACTGCTGCCTTCTCCTGTATGTAATGTATTCTCTATTCTTAGGATTCATAAATCAACATTCCTTAGATAAACTTGTCATATAAACCTTTCAAGCTAGCAAGACCCTGGCTCTGATACCAATGTAAGATCCCTAATCAGATCTGCCCTAAATTTCTGATTTTTATTTTTGTCAAACCCTTGTTATGAAAGCTGCTAGGGTTTATTGCTGAATGTGTTTATTTGGAACAGCAGATAGATATGCATAAAATAATACCAAAATACAATCTCTAATGGCTAGATATTACATCAAACATTTGTCATACAATAAGATAACTCCAATCAGCCTTTTACTTGATTCAATTCAATGAATTACAAGTTCCCAGTTCGCTGTAATAAACTCAAAAATACTAAATCAGATTGTAGAAATGAAATAGAAGCTTCAAATTAAAGATTTGAAGTGTTACATACCAATCACCAAAGCATATGACAACTCCACATACATGTATAATGTGCAGATCCAGTTTTGGCGGCCAGCAATGAGACAATATTAGCAATACACATTCAAACTCAGATCTGTCCTTTTGAAATATGATGGACAAACAATGGATGATGATAACTTCCAAACCCTAGATGGGCGAACTGAAATGGCACTTGTTTATGCACCTTTATGCCTCCAAAAACTCCATGATTCCTTCAAATTTGTTAGGGTTTCCTTCTCCAAGGTGGCGCTACAAGAGGGCGGTGGCTAGGGTTGTGGACCGTCGAAGTCTGAAATTCGGTGTAATGTCCCCTTTTTGGTGCATAGACCTTTTGTGTGCATTATGCTTGTTCATAGTCTTCCAAAGGCTATTCGACATGTTTGGGAGAACTCCAATGTTCGTGGAGTGGTCATGGATCAATTTTACAGAGCAGTTGATGATGGAATTGAGCTCGGTTGGTGTTTAGGGTCACAATGATGCTTTCAGAAGCATTTTTGGCTTCTCGGTTTGCTCTCCAAAGTTCTTGGAGAAGCTATCTATTTTTAGGAAGTCATCTGGAGGGCGTCATTCTTCATCCCAAACTTCATGGAGGGCGATGGTATAGTTTATTTTGTAGTTTGGTGATGTTTGGGATTTTCTGTAAAAGTGGGTGATTTAATGAGCTATTTGTTATTTAATTCGCACTTATTTCTATAAGGTTGGAAATAATTATGTCATGTCCCTGTTTCCGGTTTGATCATCAAGTGAAGAATGGATTAGCCTATTCCTCATTCCCGGAGGCTAATTCTAAATGATGAGGGAATGAATTGGTTTTTGACTAACTCAATCTTATTGTTTTGCAGGAACAAAGTCAGAAACTCAAAATTTGGCTAAGTTTGGAAGCCAAATTAGACTAAGGCATGACTCTTGGAGTCTAGGCACCAACTTCACATCAAATTTCCCAAATGTGCGCCTAAGGATCTGAAGTCCTCTATCAGGGTTTGGAAGTGCAATATGACAACCATATCATCATCAAAGCCTGTCAACACACTAGATTAAGGTTTTAAAGACCAGAAGTTGCCTAAGTGAGGTTAGGCGCACTTTCTCTCTCCTCCAGCTTCAAATGGCGCCTAGCTTAGATACATCATGTTAGGAGGCACATCTATCATACCAAACAAGGCGCCTTGGTAGGAAAATGATTGATTGATTCCAAAGATGATTTTTGACTAAGTAAATTGAAGCAATTGTCTTAGGCGCCCTTGGGCCTCTATGCAACCTCAAAAGAGCGCCTAACTTGTGAAGACAAAATTCAATGATATCAGGAGTGTTGGACCCCCAGTTGAGCATCTAGGAGTATCAAATCAAGTTTGGAGATCATAAATTTGCCTAAGTAAACCTAGGCGCTAGTTGAACACTCCTACCACATCAAACTTGCGCCTAAGGATCAAGGTGCCATTTCTTGATCAAGTAATCCTCTGTGGGCGCCTAAGCGCTAGATCATGACTATGGAACCCTGAAAATGCGCCTAAGCTAGATAAGGCTTTTGGAATCACAACTTGACCTTTCATTTTGTTGAAAAAGATCGAACTTGCTTAAGGGTTCCTTCACTAAGCCAAGATATTGATCAAATGACAAAGAGAACATCAAATTGCCTAAAGTGCACTTTGCCTTCTGTGCCACCTTGGATATGCGCCTCCCCTGAATTCTTCATTCACTTGCAAGTAAACATCACAGGAAGAGCATTCTAGTTTGTACCAGTGTTGGAAAAGTGGTTAAGTGTCAGAAGACAAGTCTTATTGATGAGGCACACCTTCTAGCCTCTGCCAACTCAAAGGAGCGCCTAGTTTGGGGCCTAGCAGTAGTAAGGCGTAAGTTCATGATCAGACTACCTCAGTTGGGCGCCTAGATTAAGTTACAAGTACCTGAGCTCTCATTGGTTAACAAAATGATATTGGGATCCGTACCGGTTCAGTGGGTAAGGTTGCCACATCACACTGAGTTGTCAAGTGGAATATTCCCTTGAATATGCTTCTTGGGAAACGTGCCTTGGTTCCTCTTTATGCCTTGAAAAACTTGCCTTCATTGCCTTTGGAAGGCCTATAAAAAGAGGAGCTCTCTCATTCATTGGGTATCTTATCTTTTGGCGAAATTTCTCTCTGCAAAGCTTATTCTTGTGATCTTGAGGCCTGCGAGTTTCAAGTGTTGGGGTGATGCTCCCTCAACTGACAAGGTGATGCTCCCTTGTTGCATTGTGAGGTGTTGACATCTAGTTGACATCATTGGGTCCAATTGAAGTGATCTACATCAATTAGAGTGATAGAGCTAGTTGTGAAGAAGTTGAAAGCATTGTATACATCTAGGCATCAAGGCCTTTCCTTGTAATCATTTGAATAAGATTGTATGTTCATGCCATTGGGGGCAATCATCATTGTAATAAGACATTTGCATTGAATTGAATCAAATAATAATTCAAGTGCCCAACTTCAAAGTTGATTCATGCAAGTTGCCTTTGTTATCTTTTCATGTGTGATGTTAAGTAGATTAAGAGATTGAAGAGTTCAGTGCAAGTAAACTTGTCTAAGAAAAATTTTAGTTAGTACTAGTTGGGTATCTTACAAATTATTAAGTGCATTTGTGTTATAGTTCATTGGAATGGGGAAAAGATATTATTTTTTATAGGCACTTTAAAGTGAGCCCTTAAGTTGGGAAAAAAGTAAAATAATTGAGTTGGAGTGAAAAAGATTTATTTTTCCCAAGAAATAATTATTTTTGCGTGTAACTCCCAAAGTGCCTATATAAAGGAATTGAGAGCTCATTTGCTTCTTTATGCTTGAAATTATACTGTTATGCTGTAGGAATGATCCCGTGAATTATTCATACCTTCTTGAGGACGAAAACCCTCTCGAAGAAGTTAAGCTTTGGTGGTGAAAGATCCACCCTAGCTGAAAGGAGTGGCTTCATTAAGGAGTCGCACAAAGCTAAAAATGGAGTAAGATGTTTTAAGGGTTTTGGGGATTCAAGTTGTTGCAATAATATCTGAGAAGGTTTTTTGGGGTTTTAGAATAGATTGAAAGTTCCCTTTTGAAGATTTGTTGATATCCTTGGTTAGTTCGTACAGTTTATGGTCGTACCTATGATGAGGGCGACTTATTTATTGCTTGATCTTTGAAGGTTCTTGTTGCAGATTTTGTTTGCTATGTTATTCACCATGTTGGGGTGCCTATGTTTGCACAGTTTGTTGAGAGTTTGTTGATGTCTTATGATTGTTTGGAGTGTTGTACCTTCATTGCTGGTCGTACATGCCTGAAGAGTACGTGAGGGCATTTGGGAAGAAATCGCCCCTATTTCTTGTGTCCTATTGCTTGGATAGGAGTCACCATGGTTAGAAGATGGAGTTGACATGGGTTTGAAGGAGGAATATACTGAGTTGGAGTTGATATGAGAGGTCAGTCACTACTGTGATAAAGAAATTGCAGACCTGTGATAAGCTACAACAGCATCATAGGGCTTCCAAACTAAGTTTTCTTCCATAGCTTATTGTGTGGTATATTCATGATGTTTCCATGGCTTTGTTAGCATACTTCCTTCATATTTTCTGGAATTTCTATGCTCTAACTGATTGCAGCAGTGTCATTTGTACAAAACAGGGGTATTGATGTTAGTTTGCAGCTTATTCATTTCATTGTAATCTTTCAATCATGATGCAAACATTTGTAACCCCTGGATGGTATGACCGCCAGTGTGGATAAAAGTATTTTGTTTTTTCTTAACTTTCCCGCTGAATAAGCGGGATGTGCTTGTTCTTTCCTTCATCTTTTTTCCCACTGAATAAGTGGTGTATGTCCACTGAATAAGTGGATGTCTGTTGAACAAGCGGAAGATTGTAATTGTTTTTATTTGTAAGGCATTTGATTGATCAGCTGAAGCACTGTATGTTCTCACCTCGCCCATCTTGGGAGCTTGGTGATTAGAAAGTGTGGAGGTTCTTATTTGGTTGCAATCTTTGTGTTAACATTGTACAAACTTGAAAAACTTTCTGGGTAGCAGATTATAGTGGTATCAGAGTTAGTGATCTTGCCAACCTGTTTGGGTTGCTAATAACTCTTTGCAGACCTTTAGTTGATGAACAAAATTTTCAGCCTTGCATGTTGGTAATCAGCACTTGCATGTGTGTGCTCAGTGATTCGGCAGTTGAAAGAAATTGTTCAAGGGATGTGAAAACATGGCATCTCTCATTGAAAATAATTTGTGTGAAAAGTTTTTCAATGTAGGGATGAAACTTGAATCTCTGTGATGATCAAAAGAGATTATTTTCAGCGCTTTGGAGGAAGTTGAGAAATGTTTATCTAAAGTTCCTCAGTCACCTTCTGGGGTAATGCGGATTGCCTTGATTCCTTCAATGACTTCATTGGGTAAGCCTAAGTTTTTGAGGCATCCAAACAATGATGTGAGACTTGCGGTTATCACATGCATCAGTGAAATCACAAGAATAATAGCTCCTGAAACTCCTTATGATGATGAAAAGATGAAGGGGATATTACAGTTGTTCATGGAAAGCTTTCATGGTTTGGGTGACATCAAAAGCCCTTCTTTTGCTAAGAGGGTTAAAATCTTAGAAACTATTGCCAAGGTTTGAGCTTGTGTGATGATGCTAGACTATGATTGTGAAAACCTAATACTCCAAATGTTTGGCTACTTCCTTGCTGAAATTAGGAAAGATCGTGATATGGATATTATGTTAGCAATGCAGAATATCATGACATTGGTTGTTAATGACAGAAATGATGTTCCCCATCCTCTCTTAGAAGTCTTAATGAACAACATAAAAAGGGGCAATCAAGGTTCTCTGTCAACTACTAATGTGCTAGCTGAAATGGTTGCTTACCAATGTGAAGAAAAATTGAAAGCACACATGGCAGCAAAACAGGAAGAAGATAAAAAACTCACAGCTGAAATAATTGGTTTTGAGCCTATTACTGAGAAGGATGAACCTTTTTATGATGAAGACAATGTCTCACATCAAGAGGCATGCATAGAGGAGCTCCCGAATGATTTATTTGAAGAATATTCAACTGCTAACGAAGAGTTTGAGCTTGCTGGAATTCCAAGAACAGCAACTGGTGATGAGCATATTCATCACTCCAATGAAGATAATTCAGATTTGGAGTGGGAATTTCCCATGCATGAAAGACAGCAGATTGACTTCTTAGAAAGCTTAGATGGAGAGCATGTTGAAATGGAGCTTGTTGAAGACTTTGAATCAGCCCTTAATAATGACTCAATGTTGAGTACGGTGCTGCCATATCATTTGATCAAAGTGATTGTGAAGAGGGGGCAGATTTCAGGGAACTTATTGCTCCTAAAGAAGAGGAATTTTTCAGAATCCTTGAATCAAGGCACTTGAGTGAACAAAGTCCTAGAGAGTTGTGAGTTGAAGAATCAACTCTTGGTCTTAGATGAGAAGGTGATACAAGTCCTTGTAAGTTTGAACAACACACATGAGTTGGTTGAAGGCCTCATTGGGAAAGCCCAAATCGAGAAGAGACAAAAGGGAATTGAGAATGAAGTCACCCTTGCAAATTTGTGGATTATCAAAGATTCAATGGAGACCATGAAATCTGAGTATTTACATGTGATTAGTGACCATGATCATGCCCTTGATATTGCAAGAGAGGAGAGAAAAGTGGATGAGCTCATCTTTGAGCTTAATGCGACAAAAGCCAAGTTGCACGGTACCCAATTGGCGCTTCAAGAAGTTGAAAACAGCTTGCTACTGTTACAAACTTGAGGGAGCTTGAAAAGGATACAATGGCGGAAGAAATCCAGTTAGTGATTAACGAGATTGATACTCTTCAAGAGGAGTATGATTTGGAGATCATGCCAAGGAAGTCAAAAGTTGCAAGGGCAGATTTAGTGGGGTTTGAGCAAGAGGAAGATAATGATTTTCACATTCATGATAACCCTCTCTTTGTCTTAGATGCAGAAGCAACTTATGATAATCCTCTTTTCATATTGGATGATGAAACAACTCCTGATAGAGGCAACACATTTGATGATAACATCAAGATACTGGATCCAAGAACAGTTCCAAAAATTGAGTTAAGAGTGTGGTTCTCACTTTGTCAATGTAGCGGAATCATATCATGAGGAAGCATTGAACCTTATGGTAGGTAATCCTCCTGGGAGACCACCAGATATGAAATGTGCAAATGAGGAGATAAATGAAGATTGCATTTGGATTAAGATGACACTAGGAAGCAACTTCATTCCTAACTACATGAGGAATTGGAAGGTAACCTGGGTATGCAGTTTGATGAATTCAGTTGAGGGTTATCTCCTTGTTGGTACTCGCTTTATGTTGCATCATGCTTGCATAAAGGTTTGTCTTGAGTTTTGGAGTTGGCCAACAAATGGGACATTTCATAAATTAATTGAGTTAATGAGGTGTAATTCATGCCCATCATATGTAGTTGGAGATGAAGTTTCTGCTTGGGACATGATGGTTCATGGTGACTTCAACCTCTTTGACATTAAGAAGTTATCAAAATGTGGTTTTGTAGTTGCTGGAAATTTCATTGCAGTAGCAAAGAGAGGAGGTTTCAAGCTTGTTACTTATGAAGCTCTGAAGGAAAGAGACCTAAAAATGACATCTACATGTGTGACAATCCATCCCTTGGATTGAGTGATGTACTAAATTATGCTAATCCTTCTTTGGGGTTGGGTTTGAAGACAACAATTACTCCATGTCCCTTAGTTGTTGATGCTCTCATGGATGGGTTACAAGAGATTATCAAAGAAGTCACGAACTTCCATGGTGAGCAAGATGTTATGAATGACACTTGGAGCTATGATGAGTATTTTTCTAGGTATGTTGGAGATCATTCTTGGTTGGGTATCCGTGTTTGGGATCCTCAACAAGAATTGACGGAGCTTATGGGGAATGGTAGGAATGATCCTTGGAGGGATAAGGATCAAAATTTCAGAATTTATAGTGTTGTTCCTTTCCTTACCAGCCATTTTGTGATTCCAATTGTTCACCTACAAATGGACTGGAGAGAGATTTTAAGTAAGGATTGGAGCAATGAACATGGCAAGGAAGGGGTCAGATTTTTAGTCTTGAGCTTGTTGTTTGGTTGCAGGCCAGCCACCTCACATCTTGGTTGGCTCTCAATCAAGAGAGTTGGCACATTATTTCTTGTCAAGGAAGTAAAAGGTTTCAATTGGAGATTACTTGGAGGTGTTTCCCAGCCACTTCTGAGTTGTTTTTGTGCAAAACAATGTTCATCTCACATGCTTATACTTGGAAACTCCATTGGTACTGCTATTGTCCCTTGTGTAGAGTGCTAAAATCAGATTTTACTTCGCTGATTCCAATTTTGAATCGCAGTGATTATTTGTTTCTTCAGACCTTCCTAAATATGAGAGTTCAACTTATGAAGGTTTGTGATGTAAACTTTGATAGTTTACTCTCGGTGTTGGCTCAGGTGTAGTGAGCACTCCAATTTTTTTTTAAATTCCACACACAGAGAAAGATGCAATGGTTAAGTTCTTCCACACTCTTCTGATCACCCAGATCCCTATGCGAGCAAGGTGAGAGCATACAACTGCTTTAGAGTTAGCATTCAAAACCAACATGCAATAATAATAACTTCCACTTATTCAGTGGGCATCCACTTATGCAGCGGGCATCCACTTAATCGTGGGAATGTGTGTAGGCCACTGGCAGAATTTCTAAGCTTGACTCAAACCAATAAGGTCGATATGCCAACTTGTTCATGCCAAAAACGAGTTGTGAGTTCATGCTATAATTTATTGGCAGTAAACCGTCCAATATTACAAAATGAAGCATAATTTTATTAAGTAACCAGCGATACTACCATCCGGTATTATAAACACAAATTTATTGCAACATATAAAGGAAACACAAGAGTTAGGGCACGCTGCAATATTTTATTAATTCCAATCAGAACTGAAATAAACTGTTGTAGTATTAAAAATCAAAATATGAGGAGTTGAGAAGTCACCAAACATCACCCTGAAGCATACCCATGAAACTTTGTTGCTAATTATGGATGTAACGAAGCTCAAACACTGAAAATACACCTCTGATAGCACTCTAACAGCAAAATACTCGGGTCTAATACAAAACCCAGCAAATTAGAAATACACAAAAATACTTTTCACAACCCCAAAACTCTTCACACACCACAACTCACCCCAAAACATAGCACAAAATACTCCAAAAATATCACTGAAAAACATCTCAAACCTTCACACATCAAAATACATCAATACTATTCAACCCAAAATCTCTGCATGATGACTCCATTGAAACTCCTTGTGATTTATGAATAAAATCACTAGATATCCAGCTAGGGTTGATTTTCCACAACTGAAACCAGATGAGAAGTTGAGGCTAAACAACCCAAGAAGAAACTCTACTTAACAGCACAAGTTTTAAAAAGAAATGAAAATATATTAAACAACATTAACCTCCAAGTGAGCCCAAAACCCCTTTATAAAGACACTTTTAGGGAAACGAGAAAATAAAAATAATAATTTCATTTTTCTTTTAATTTCCTCCTCACATCAAAATAACATTTTTAATTGCTCACTTTATGTCTCCCTTGTCTAACATTCCTTTTATGTGAGCATCAAATAATATTTTTCAACACCTTTCCAAAGAGCTATTACAAAGTTATCTTTTAATATTTTCTATCCTTAGACAACTTAAGTGAATAAATAATTAAATAACTCAATAATATGCCCAAGTTGTGAGAAGCATCCAAATGATATGATTTTGCAATTCTGATGATACCAACAGGATACTGGAGACTTGGAATGAAAATCGGAGGCCGTCAAGTGACTGTCTAAAAAAAGCATGTTTCTCCAAAAAAGTTGGAGAGCACCCAAGAGGTCAAAACTAAATTCCGAAAGCATCTATGAACTCCAAATGACTAGCCGAACTTAAAAACACAAACAATTGCTCTGTAAAATTGAGCCACGGCCACTCCAAGAACGTTGGAGTTCTTCCAAACATGATGAATAGCCTCTGGAAGACTAGGAACAAGCATAATGCACACAAAAGGTCTATGCGCCAAAAAGGGGACATTACATCAGGACAGCGAACTTCCACATACTCTAGTTCATCATTCAGAGACCCTTGGAGTTGGAACAGTGAGAGATTTCACGAGTCCTCTTGATTATATCAAAACAATTTGGAGGGAGGCATATTAGATCCAAGCAGTGCTTGGGTGAGTTTGAAGAAATCTTGCAAAAGATTGTTTCCCTTTTTGCAAGAAGTGTGGAGGTTACGATTACAGTTATCACACAGCATGACACATTGTATTTGGGGGTTCACAAACCTCCTAGAATGATTTGGGATCCTGGAGTAACATTATTTAGGATGGATCTGATGGTTGTGTTTGGCAAATTGTTTGAGGGCAAGCAATTTCGAGGAGGGTGGACTGTAATGTCCCCTTTTTGGTGCATAAACCTTTTGTACACATTATGCTTGTTCCCAGTCTTCCGAAGGCTATTCGACATGTTTGGGAGAACTCCAATGTTCATGGAGTGGTCATTGAACAGTTTTACAGAGCAACTGATGATGGCATTGAGCTCAATTGGTGTTTAGGGTGACGATGATGCTTTCAGAAGCATTTTTGGCTTCTTGGTTTGCTCTCCAAACTTCTTGGAGAAGCCGTCTATTCACCCGAAGGGCGTCATTCTTCATCCCAAACTTCATGGAGGGTGATGGTATAGTTTATTTTGCAGTTTGGTGATGTTTGGGATTTTCCGTAAAAGTGGGTGACTTAATGAGTTATTTGTTAATTAGTTTGAACTTAATTCTATAAGGTTGGAAATAATTATTAAGTGCATTTGTGTTATAGCTCATTGGAATGGAGAAAAGATATTCTTTTTTATAAGCACTTTAAAGTGAGCCCTTAAGTTGAGAAAAAAAAAATAATTGAGTTGGAGTGAAAAAGATTATTTTTCCCAAGAAATAATTATTTTTGTGTGTAACTCCAAAAGTGCCTATATAAAGGAGTTGAGAGCTCATTTGCTTCTTTATGCTTGAAATTATATTGTTATGCTACAGGAATGACCCTATGAATTATTCATACCTTCTTGAGGACCAAAACCCTCTCAAAAAAGTTCAACTTTGGTGGTGAAAGATCCACCCTAGCTGAAAGGAGTGGCTTCATTCAAGAGTTGTACAAAGCTGGAAATGGAGTATGATGTTTTAAGGGTTTTGGGGATTGAAGTTGTTGCAATAATATCGGAGATGGTTTTTTGGAGTTTTAGAATAGATTGAAAGTTCCCTTTTGAAGATTTGCTGATATCCTCGGCTAGTCCGTACAGTTTATGGTCGTACCTGTGATGAGGGCGACTTATTTATTGCTTGAACTTTGAAGGTTCTTGTTGCAGATTTTGTTTGCTATGTTATTCACCATGTTGGGGAGCCTATGTTTGCACAGTTTGTTGAGAGTTTGTTGTTGTCTTATGGTTGTTTGGAGTTGTAATGTCCCCTTTTTCTAGTGAGTTAGTCTATACTTGGTTCTCGTAGACTAACCAAAGTGGTAAGGGAACTCTGGGAGTTCGTTTGGTCAGTTTCTGACATTCTGGCTGGGACTTACTATTTTTAGTAAGTCGCAAAGTTGGCTATTTTGGGAAACTCTTTATTGGAGATGGAGCATTTCGCCGAGATCTTTCCAACAGTCTATAACTCATGGGATTCTGTGACCGTTTGGGCTTTCGTATTAAAGTCCGTAAGTTATACTTTATTATTATATTTGGACTTTAATTAATTAATGTCGGTGACTTTGGAGAAATAAGGAAAAATGCAAAAAATAAGTCACTAAGGGATTTGGGTGCCCCTTTGAGGAATAAAAAGCAAATTTAAAAATAACATTTCCCTCTCATATGGGTCGACCCACTTGTGGAGTTATAAAAAGGCAAAGAGTGGGAAAAGTTATTCATTCTTGATATTACATTCTATGCTTCTATTTGCTCTGCAAATGAGGGTTTGGGGGATTTCTTCCAGCCAGGGCTTTTGGTGACAGAAACCACCATTGGTAGCAATCTTCCGCAGGTGTGAAAGATCACCCAAGGGGATTTGGAGCAGCCATACTCAGTGGTTGTATTTGAGCTTCATTTTGATACCACCATTAACGGAGATGGAGATACAAGAGATATCTTATTGCAGATTTGTTGCAGCTGAGGAAGAGTATTAGTGACGGATTGTATTGCAAATTTGAGAAGGGTTGAGACTGCCATTTCTTTATTGTTGGCTGTACTTCCCTTTGCTGGTCGTACCTCTTCATGTGTAGGCCGTACCACTTCATATGTTGGCCGTACTTCTTGGAGCAGCTGTTTGGAGTTTATTGGGGCTATTCTTCCTTGCTTAGTGGTCGTTTTTGACCTAAGGGTCTATGCTGATAGTTGTAGATTGTTTCCTTGCATTTGCTGATACTTTCAATGCAAAACTCCATTGTCATGTTGCTGGTCCGTCAACAGCAGAAATATGAAGATGCTTATTTTGACATGGGTATGTGATGGTTATTCATTTTATGCCATTCTATGAACTGGGTCTTAATTATTTAGTTCATATTTGTTATAGTTTTTCTGGGTTTCAGTTGTATGCTATATTCCTTGCATTTTGGCACACACTTCAAGAAAACAGAAACCCCCTTCTGCATCTTCTATCTAGTTCTGAAAGATCACAGAAAAAACTAAAAAAATAATAACACTAAAAGATAAATCAAAAGAACAACAGGTGCAGGTTATTACAGGAGTCTCATACCTTCATTGCTGGTCATATAGGCCTGAAGAGTACATGAGGGCATTTGGGAAGAAATCACCCCTATTTCTTGTGGCCTGTTGCTTGGATAGTAGTCGCCATAGTTAGAAGATGGGGTTGACATGGGTTTGAAGGAGGAATATACTAAGTTGGAGTTGCTATGAGAGGTCGTTCACTACTGTCATAAAGAAATCACAAACCTGTGATAAGCTACAACAGCACCATAAGGCTTCCAAACTGAGTTTTCTTCCATAGCTTATTGTGTGTTATATTCATGATGTTTCCATGGCTTTGTTAGCATACTTCCTTCTTCATATTTTTTGCAATTTCTATGCTCTAACTGATTGCAGCAGTGCCATTTGTACAAAACAGGGGTATTGATGTTAGTTTGTAGCTTATTCATTTCATTGTAATCTTTCAATCATGATGCAAACATTTGTAACCCCTAGATGGTATGACCGCCAGTGTGGATAAAAGTATTTTGTTTTTTCTTGGCTTTTCCGCTGAATAAGTGGATGTGCTTGTTCTTTCCTTTGTCTTTTTTCCCACTGAATAAATGGTGTATGTTCGCTGAACAAGCGGAAGATTATAATTGGTTTTATTTGTAAGGCATTTGATTGATCAACTGAAGCACTGTATACTCTCACCTCGCCCATCTTGGGAACTTGGTGATCAGAAAGTGCGAAGGTTCTTATTTGGTTGTAATCTTTATGCTAACATTGTTGTTATCTGTTGTGCCAAATCAAAAAATTTGCTTCATTAAGGCATTTTGTGAAAGTCTAGAAATTTTTTGTCAAAAAGTCAATTTCTAAAAATAAACGTCAAATTAGGTTTTCTGGGTTTCTTGAGATACGGATATTGGCAAAATTTTCTAAAATTAGAAAGTTTCTAAAAATAGAATCTCTGATTCAGTTGTCGTGCCTAATTCCGATTGGCTGATTTCAATTCACGATCAAGGTGGTTCAGACGGAATCTGCAAAAGGTTGTGTTTTCTCTACTGGGTCAATTCTACTTTTTCAGAAGATGAAGCACGAACTCCAAGGTCATTAATGGAGGAGTTTCATTTGCCAGGGGTCAGTTTCAAGTTTTTAGGGTTATTCAGACAACGCAGAACTGACGAACAGTCGTCGATTGACGAAGAACGGAGAACGAAGAATGGTGAATCCGGAAAGTGTAGAAAAGTT
Organism: Cunninghamia lanceolata; assembly: GCA_027924645.1. Classification (NCBI taxonomy): domain Eukaryota; kingdom Viridiplantae; phylum Streptophyta; class Pinopsida; order Cupressales; family Cupressaceae; genus Cunninghamia; species Cunninghamia lanceolata. Next base: position 5,684,048 of record BSBN01001221.1, on the reverse strand, counting down.
GAAAATCCTGAAATTTTTCTTAAGGCATGGATTTCCAGGCGCCCCTGGAGGCTAGGGGCACCCAGCTTTAGCAGTGTTTTTTTTTTCACGTTTTTTGAGAAAATGCTAGAAATGTCTCCGTCGGTCAGTTCCAGGGTGGACAAAAGCAGTCATTTTGGTCAACAGGTCCTGAAAAGTTGGGATTCACCTCAGATATGCCCAAGCTATCAAGTCCATCCCTCATCCAGTAGCAGTTGACTAGCAGAACGAACAAATCAGTGACGGGAAGCAGCTACCGACACGCGAAACGAGACAAACTGCAGACAGTTAAAAATCCTCAAAATTAAGGCATGAATTTTCAAGTGCCCCTAGAGGAAAAGGGCGCCCATCTTTTCCAGTAATAGATTTTTTCGCATTTTTCAAGAAAACATCAAAAAGTCTCCGTTAGCCCGCTTCCAGGGGGTCAAAGTTAGTCAAACTCAATCGAAATGCTCGAGAAAGATGGAAATTCATCTCAGGTGTGTTCACATAGTTCAGATCACCTCCCCTCCTGCTTCAGTAGTCAATCAGACGATCGGAAACAAAGATCAAACAGGAGCTACCAACACGGAAATCGAGAAAGGGAAAGAAAAGTTGAAAATCACAAAAAAATTCTAAGGCACAAATTCCTAGGCGCCCCAGGAGGCTTGGGGTGCCCAGTTTCACAAGAGTTAGTTTATTTTTGAGATTTTTACGGAAAACGACAAATCCTCCTCCGTCAGCCCGGTCAGATTCACAGGAAATCAGTTTGACATGTTTTCCGAGGCAGAGAGAAGGTACAATCAGCTCAATTTTCATCAGGCTTGCCTGTTTACCAGATCATCAGACTCAGCTTTGCTCTGGCAGGCAGAAATTGAAAGCCAAACAGGGGTCCACAGTCACTGAAACGCACGCAGAAATCAAGAAATTGAAAAAGTTGAAAATTTTTGAAAAGTGGCTAAGGCACAAAAAACCAGGCGCCCCTGGAGGGTGGGGGCGCCCAAGTTTTCATAAGTTAGAAATTTTCATGTTTGACAGTGTTTTTCCGACATCCGCTTCCTGATCTTCGTCTAGCGATGGGTTTCAGAAGTCAAATTTGCAGTCAAATGTCGTCAAATCGTCAGTTTGAGGCTGGGGATGAAATCACGGTTGATAATTCTTCAAGGTGCCATGATCAGTCAGCTTTTTCAGTCAATAGTGACAATTTGTCATCTTGTTGAAGTCAGAGGAAGGCCATGTTGGGGTCAAAACAAGTGCAAAAAAGCTTCAAATCGAATCAAAATTTGGCTAACACTTTTGCAACCTCGCGTGTTTGATGACATCATCAAAAAAAATATTTTTAATCATCTCACACATGAAGCCATAGGCAGCTATAAAATAGAGATTCTTCCTATTTGAGTATATCTACTTGGATTTGTGCTTCAAAAGTTGCTTTCTTCATGGACAAGTTTCAAGCTTTGTGCTTTCACAAATAAAGTTTTTTCACCCTAAAGTTCTATGAAGACAAGCTTTTGCTTTCTTTATTCATTACTTTTGTAGGTTGCACCCAGAGGAGGAAGATTTTTATTTTTTTTCCATGAAGATTTGAGAGCCCAAACGAAATGTTTTTTGAGTGTTCTTCGTGGTTTCGGGATTGGGAAGCACAGAGGCACGCTTTTTCAAGGTCCTTTTTTCTAGGGGATCATTTTTCAGAAATAGGGCCAAAGTTTTTTCAATTTTCATCGAAATGGGTTCATCTAGAATTTCATCCTCTTGAAAATTGGGAAATTTTATTTTTCTGAGAATCTGCTTTTTTGCTACTTTTTCGGGAAATCCTCTGTTTTTTCAAAATCTGACGATCTGGGTTGCTTCAGAACAAGATTGTCTACAAAACCCACATGCCAACTTTTTCTTTCAAAATTTTTTTTTTTTTAAGAAATCAGCAAAATACCAATGGATGATGTCACTAATAAAGCAGCAATAAAGATGGGGATTTTACTCAAAAGAAAGCAATTTTAACTCAATGCTTTTTGTTTTAAAGCATTTGCTTTTATTCAAAGCTTATCCATCCTTAAAATAGTATAAAGTCACTTTATAATAGTTGGAGCTTTCTTTGCTTTAAAGCAAATTGTTTTAAAGCGTTTGTTAGTTGTAATCTTTGTCTTAGAATAGAAATAAGGCTTCCGAGTTGGCAAGTTAGTTAGATAAAATCAAAGAGATTTTAGAGTTCCCTACTCCTTTGATTTAGTATAAATAAGGGTAGCCTTGCCCATTGTAAGTAATGGTAATTGTGATAGCAAAATTTGTTGTGCCTATTCTAGCCTGCAAAAATTGTTATTCCAAGTGCTCGTTCACTCTGTGATATTTGTTTTCCAGTGTTTGATCGCATATTGTATGCATGTCTTTTGCTACAATATTGTTGTCCTGGAGTTGTATCAACTTTATGATATTGGGAATAGAAGTCTCATGCCTGCCATTTGCTTTGATTTTCTATCTCTGATCATCTAGTTTTGTCGTCAGATGTGTGGCTTAAGTAATCTTATTTCAGTATTCATCTTAAAGTACAATGAGTCTTCTGATGTGATTTTGGAAGAAGTTTATTAAAGCTTTTATGTTAAAAACAAATCATTCCTTGTTAACTTTTAATCCCTTTGCTCTGAATTTACTTAGGAGATTAAAAGCGTCATTAGTTTAGGCCTAGTTGTAGTTAGAAGTTTTAAAAAAGAAAAAACCTCTGCTACAGAGAAAAGAGTTTTATAACCTTGTGTTCGCAGCTGAGAATCAAAAAGAAGATAGGCAAATTTGTTTTATTTATCTTTCAAGCGAACATCAACAAAAAAGGAACTCCCCCTCATAATAGGAGAGCAGTTTATCTGCGCATAGTTGTTTGTTTCCAACTCGCATACCAGAGGTGGGAATTGAAACGCCAACAGTTTTCTGGTGCCCACCGTGGGGCACGAGGCATAAAACTTCAAGCAAGCTTAAGCTTATGTCACGAGAATGACTCTCTGGAGTCCTACTGCTCCAGTTCAACAACCAAATCTTACACCACCTACTATTCAACCAAATCTTGTACGTGTGGAAGGAGAGCAAACGGACATCATTAGTAGCCTGAGGAGTTTGATATTTAAGCAAAAGGAAAGTCCTGCTCAGTGGAGAAACACGGCTACTATTCTTGACAAAGAAGAAAACAAAGCAGATCTTGCATCCGGAAGACCAATATTACCACCTCCCGCGTGGCAGTAGATAATCCTGGCTCACAGGGTTTACACAAGAAGGGGGAAAGACGGTACTACAGATCCATTCTTCCAAGATCTTATTCCTACAGAAGTTGGAGAAGCATCCAACATAGTTCCTGAAATTCAGCAAGTTCCAGAAGTCAAGCAAGAAGTACCTGAAGTTAAGCAAGAGAAACCCGTAATCTAGCCAAGAGCAATGGGTGATGCTAATAATAATGCTTGCAATAACATGAATCAGAGGCGCCCACCCCCATTACCTTGGGCTAACAACATTTGACCATTGGCACTAGCAGAAAATCATGAGCTTCTCGAAGGATCAAGAAAAGGTTTTCCGAAGTTTCATGGTGATGGCAAGCAACATCCTGATGAGCACATTTATGCCTTCACCACTGCCTGTGGGATTCTTGGCATTGCACATGAAGATGTTGCAGTGCATTTGTTTGTGGAAACATTGCAAAGTTCAATAGCTGAATGGTTTAATCACCTCGCTGCCAGCTCTATCACAAATTGGGAGTCGATGAGAGAAAAACTTCTCGCCCGTTTCAAGCCTGCAGAAGATAGTCATGTCTTGTTTGCACAACTCTCAAACATCAAGAAAGACAAAAGTGAGCTGATGCGAGTTCGTGGCCAGATTCAACCGTTTGGTTGGAAAAGTCGCAAACACCCTAAATCCTTCGTCAGACATTCTACTAAGTTGTTTCACGAATGCACAATCTTCAATAATTTCTTTCTACCTCAAGCAAAGACACACTACAGAGCTGCAAGAAGCTCAGGAGTATGCTATTGAATTAGAAGATCATATGATCACTTCAGGAAAGATCCAGAGAGACTCAATCAAACCACTAGTGCCCTTGAATGTTGTACCGCTTCGGCAAGTTCCATCTCTTTCAAGTATACCAGATTCTTTCATTAACTATGTCAGTGATCAACCTGCTTCACCTGTGCATTAAGTATCACCTATGTGTCAAGAGGCAGATGTGTCTTCTGCAATACAAATCTACTGCTTGTTCCACGCAACAAACCAACATGATGGAGAAAATTACCCTGAGATGAGAAGATTCATGCAAATATTAAAAGCATCAAATGAAAATCAAGGATTTTCGGATAATCCTGAACTTCTCTTTGATGAATCCGATGGCGGCTCTATGAAGGGATTTTTCCAGTGTAAATCACATATTAGAAGGGATCATTTTCCTAACTCTGTTTCAAGCGACATCATGTGTTTGCATATGGAACATGAATGTTCATCAAAAGCTGAAAATTTGCATAATTTCTTCGAATATGAAGAAGGATCGTTGATGGAAGAACCTGAAAAAATGCACAACTTGCATACTTTCTCCGAGGAAAAAGAAGTGCAACAATCTTCTCAAGAGCAAAATTATGAGGAAGAGATCAAATATGCTACAGAGAGCAATGATGAATCCAATTTGTTCTTCTCATCTTTTGAAGGTTGGTTTGAAGAAACTGAGTTAGATGCATTCAAAGGAGAAGAGACCAAAGAAGCATTGCAATTAGAGAAAGAACAAGATTTTCTTCATTTTGAAGATGATTCATCATTGGAGGAATTTCTCAAAACCGGAGATCATATGGAAGATTCATCATTGGATCTCGACACTTTTCTACATCACTTGGAGAGTGATTCTTCAGTAGAGGATACTGTAAATTTTCTTTTACAATTTAGCCCGTCTTCATCTTTGTCTCAAGAAGTTTTCATACACAGTAGTAAGGAAGATGATGCTAAACTTTCAGAGGTTATCCATGAACCTGTGCAAGAAAGAGACATCACAAATATGATAAAAGTCAACACAAAATGCAACATATGAAGAGACTTGTGGAGAAGACAAGTTCATGGAATATTCAATCTTGGTTACTGAAGAGAATCATTTTGAAAAGTCAAAAATTCTTGACAAGTGTTTGGTGAGATATGCCATATGTGAGATTGATTAAACAGATAAAGAAGAAACACAAAGCTTAGAAGAATCTACCTTTGATTCCACTTACCTATCAGAAGAAGAAAGGTACATGATTGCTGAAAATGAGACGCTACCAGATATCCGCATTAAAGAAGATTGCTCCATGGAGGTTGACGAGACTCAAAATAATGAATGGCAAGGTGAGCTGCCAAGTGAAGATGTTATCCAGCAAGTATACTTTGATGGTAATCAGGTGCTCGAAGATTCAGATCTTGATGGTTTATCATATTTGGATTTTGAGGAATGGATGGACGAAGACACGACCAATATGAATGATGAAGAAGTACCTGAATTACTAGATAAATTGATGATAACAGTTTTGGATCCGATAAGCCAAGAACCAATGACAGAGATTCTGTATCAGCAGCTTCGACCTTTTTCAGAGGATGATACATTAACTGAGTTCAAGGTGGCGTATGTTGAAGACATAAATGAAGAACGTCAAGTTCTATATGTGGTGACTACCATACCCACAAGCATACTTTGGCCACAAGACCTTGCTTCATATCTTCAAAAAGAGGTTTTGTACCTTCACGTGTCGCAAAGGCTTCTTGCTTTGGAAGAAGATGATCAACCTAAGCTTTGGCATATCAATCAATTCATTATGAACTTCTCATGGCCTGAACGTAACTACCCGCCTGAATTATGGCTCTGTTGATGATTGTTTTTAGACAAGTCAACAATAGAGTAAAAACACTACGTTTCCCACTCTCTTGAATAAAGCTCTTCACAGGCTGAACTATGTGATCCAGTGAAGTAACTCCAAGGTTCCTTTTTTATAACTTATGGTGGACAACTCAGTGACTTGATGTGATTTTGCTGATAATCACAAAGGGACTTACACAATTGTTCTAACAACCAGTTGTTTCAATGGCAAGAGGCAAACACTTGGAATATCTAAGTACAACTTATGACGTATGATATAGCAATGAAGTACTTGATCCTAGATTCTAACAAGATGGATTAAAAAAAAGACAAAAGGATAAAGGTTCAGTAAGACTAATCTAATCCTAGATGTAAGAGATAACTACTACTCAGGTGAAATCAACCAACTTTGTTTCGCCAAGTTGAAACAACTACACAAGGTTGATGTAATCTTCTAGAGTAATATAAGATATTCAAATCACTTATGTTCATGAAAATTCAACAAACATAAAGGATCCAAGTTAAGCTCACTTCGTTCAGACTAACCATACACTGCAATTTGCAAGCCACAAACTACAAATGGTATGAACATATAGATTTCACCACGAAATAATAACAATAACTTCCATCAACTAACATAAAACATAACAATTTAAAACGAAACTTAGTCTAACTTAATACTCGCTTGAAGAAATGAAAACCATGCAACACTTTGAAACATAGATAGAATCACCGAAACAATGAGTCTTTTATTATCTCAAAGAGCTCTTGCACCAATTTTTCCAGAATCTTCAACCTTACAAAATGAGAGCAAAAGAGCCCTTATATAGGCTTCAAGAATACATGAACGGTTAGGATCGATCGACAAAGCCAATGGACCAAATGATGCCACCTAAGTAGGCGGTTACAACAAACTACTATTTTTAGCATATAAAAGAGGGAACAAAGGCACGTTTCCCAAGTAGATAAGGATGACACATCATATCCTAAGAGGAATCTCCATGCAAGTAGCCATCACTAGTACTATGAAATTCAATGAATGTGGACACCACTTTCTTGACTTCATCAAAAGGTACACTTGGCGTATTCCTAATGGTTCCTTCTGCTTCAAGTACATCAACTGTGTAAATGCCCAGTGTCTCCTCCCAATCAGCCATTCTAGCCCTGTTGGCTCCAAGGTGGATAGCAAGTGAAAATATGCTATCAAGTCTCTCATCAGAAATATCATCCTCTTGAAAGTAGAATGCTTGGACTTGTTCCTTCATATGATCAATAGTCATATCTCCAAAGGGATTGCATATCTTCATCAATGATGCATGTATACCATCTTGGATCCTTTGAACAACACTTCTTACCCTTGACATGTCTGTCTCAACTTTATCAAGCAACTGACCTTTGTTGCGAAAACAATAGTACCAAGAAGAGAAATCATATGTCATTCCCTCTTCAACTATCTTATCATGTATCAATTCATCAATTGGAGTTCCCATCAGACTTTTCAAATGTGGCATATATTGTTCTTTGATGACCCTGAACTCAGCACAAGCTGTCAATAATGCAAGTATTCTTTCCTTAAGCTGATTGACTTTATCACACACTTGCATGATATCTTCAAGATGTTCATATGTCGTTTCTCTTGACCTTGTCAACTAATTCTTCAATCTATGAGATGAGGATCTCAATTCTTCAAGATGCACAACTGTTTCTGGAGGAAGAATAGATGGAGGTGTAGAAATTCTTTCCTGTTGACGAATGGGATGTATTAGATGTTGAATACACTGTTCTAATGCTCTGCATCTCTGTTCAGCCTTTACCCTTCCTTCTGTTTCTTGTCTTATCATAGCTCTAGCATTATCAACTGAATCCTGAAGCTCCTCTTCTACTTGTGCCGTAGTCAAAGGACCCAAATCAATTGTGTTGACGTCATAGTCTTTAGGTGCAATGTTTTCTATATTTTTCTCGACCCTTGGAACAGCTACATGAACCTTCCTCATGCCAATTTCATCTTTTGTTATCTTTGAAAGAGTTGTTGCTTTCTCCTTCGGCTTTTCTGTTGATATATCAATGAGCAACTCCTCAACTGGAATAGGATGGTAGTCTTCTACTTCACAACTTTCCTTGATTCTGTCTTGTAACCATTCTGGTAAGGATGAAAGATCCTCTGGTCTTTGAATTTGAATTTCTCGCCTGGGCAATGATTCTTCTTCAGCTTCCTCTTGGTTGTCAGTGTTACCTTCATCAATTATTTCAGTATCATGTGGACTTGAAGGTACCTCTTCAAATGGAACACCTTGATCTTCATCTTGAATTTCATGCACAACTATATCCTGATTCATTAGAGTACCTCCTGGTTGTCTATATGAAGCAGTCTCAATACTTATCCTTTTCCTTTTCTGACTTGATTCTCCTTGTGTACATTCAAGTTGCTTCCTTTTCTTTGCTTGACTTGAATCTTTCTCAATCCCTTTGCTCATGAATCTCTGTCAGATGCACTACATTGCACTTGCTGCTCAACTTCTCTCATCTTTGTGTAAGTAAGTTCCTTTCCTTCATCCATTAATACTTGTATTTGATCTTTGGCATGCTCCTTAGTGATGGCAATGATTGGTTTCATCAACTCTTCATCGTATGTTCTCTCCCTTTCAATCTAATCAATAGTATATGGGAGATTCCATATCTTGTTATACTCTTCTTCTGAAAGAATCATGTCATCATCTACCTGATCAGGAATCTTCAACACTTTGGTAGACCTCACCAAATCCCATCTCAATCTTGAACATTTTTGCATCCTTATATCATCATCATCAATAGCATTTGCCCAGTGATCTTCAAGTTGTTCTATATGTCGATAGGTAGGATACAACTGCTTAATTGCTCCATGTGGGTCAAAGTTCTCCCTCCTTGAATCATGCAGATGTAGATGATATGCTTGAAGCTCAATCTCAGAATGCTCAACTGCTTGAAGTGATGGACATGAGTAATATCTCCCGAGCTTTAAAGGGAATTGAACCCTGGCCTTCTTCCTTGTCCTTTGCATCTTATGGAATTCTAACAACTGTCTTGACACTTCCAATAGTACCATCCTATTAGTAGGATACCTTGGCAATCTGTATGGATAGGATGTGAGGCCCTGAATTCTGATATATGTGAATTTATCATATTGTATATAATATCTTCCATACTATTCAATGAAGTTCCTAGCAACACCTGTCAATCTCCTATGCAACTCCCCTCGCAGTCTTCTCACTATATACATGGCAAATGCATCATTAAATCTCTTATAATGATTGATGTTCTTCAAATGAAGCTGTGTATAACATTGATGTGATAGGATTTGATTGGACTTGATACCTACATCTCCTTCAGAGGTCAAGCCTCTATAAACAACATTCCTTGCTAAGATGTATACAAGATAGGAAGTCATGTAGAAGGACCTTGATTCATCAAAATTCTCAAATTGCTCATCAAGGCAATGACTTATAAGCTTAGCCCAATCAATCATTTTATTCTTTGTGAACACATGATCTAAGTATGTATACATCCATCCTTCAAAAGTTGAAGATTGAGGCCTACCTGTGACTCTGTTCAGAAACATGATGAAATAACTTATCTCTTGTTTGAAGTCTGCCTTGTGGAACTTCGGATTTTCAGGATTGTATATCTTCATTGAAGGATCCGTCATCCACTTCTTTCTCACTTCTTGCATGTATTGCTTGGACTTGCCTTCAAAGGTATGTTGTGCAGTTTTAGGACAAATGAACACCGCCTTTCGGTTTGGAATATTGAAAATCTCTTGAATAGCTTCTCTTTGTAGATAAGCTAGGACAATTCCATCTTTGGCCACAATTCGCCTTCATTTTCCATCATAGCGTTGAGCACATTCCAACACCAACTCGGTGTTAGGTAAAGCAGGTGGAAAACAAGCTGCTTGTATGATACCACTCTTCACAATGGCTTTGATGTCTTCATTCCTCGTAGATGCAAGCAAGAAATCCTTCATCTCATCTAGGTTAACGTGTCCCATGTTAGTAGTGTCTCCTACGTTACTCCAATGAGTCTCGAGCTTGGAGTCGGGTATGGTTGACTTGGCATCCATCTTAATTATCACTTGGCGCTCCTTTGTCATCATGCCCATCTACCTACAAGACAACACCTCTATAAGAGACTTGAAATGACAAAATTACCCTTATAAGACTGATTTTTACATGATAAAGATATGGAAATCTGAAAATTTGAACAAATAAAGGCAATTTTATAGATGAAAAGCAGCTGAAACATACCTTCTATTCAATTTTCAAACTTAAATAAAGCAGATTTCTGTAGAAAATGATAAAATACCAGCTTAAAATGATAAAAATCAGACTTTAATAAATGCAGATCTGCTGTAGAAAATCGCTGCTCCTCCCAAAATTCGCTTCTAGAGTGAATTGCAAATGAAGAATGATGAAATGATTTGGGCGCTCCTCTTATTATAGGCACTTTGCCTCATTTAATATGCAGGTCGGCTAGGTTTGGCTCGGCCAACTTCAAGTATTAAATGCAAATTTTGAAATTTTCAAAATTTAAAACCTTTTCACATTTAGGCGCAAAAAATGGTGATTTTTTGCATGAAGGGCGCCTTACTCAAGAAGGGGGTCATCTTAGTTTAAGAACACATTTCAATCTTAAAACAACATCAATAATTCTAGGCGCTCAAGGTGACTAAAAAGTTTAAAGAATGGCGCCCAAAGCTTATAATGATTTGTTTTACTCCTTCTGATTTCAAACTTCAAAAAATGAAAAGAAATAACACCTAAAACTTATAAAATGTTCTCCCACCTTCCACTCAATACTTCATGTCTCTCACACCCAAGGCACTCATAGAATTGAAAATATCAGAAGAGTGCGCCTAGTGTTGACTTAATCCTTTACTTGCCTTTGTGATGACTTCACACAATGGAGGGAATTTGAAAATAATCCTTATTATCAAAATGCCCACTTAAAAATCTCTTCATATACAATTTCCTCCAAGGCGCCAAAATTGGTTGTTTTGAGGACAAAGGGCGCCTAGACATAAATTTGCGCCTTTATTCAAACAAGCATTTGCTTCACTTTTGTATAAATTGAAGTCATTGGAGAAGCCTAAGAAAATGCTCAAACACACAAGTATTCCCAAAATCAAAGTTTAAACATGCTCTTTGCCTAGGCGCTTGAAATGACTAAAATTTGAAGAAATGGCGCCTAAACCTTAAGAGCAATATTCATCTCAATTTCAATTCTCATAACTTCAAGATTGACAATTTCCACATGATCTCCTCATAAGCGCTTAAGATGTCTAGAATTTGAAGAAATGGCACCTTACTTGTAATATACTTGATAGGCGCATAGAGGTGATGATTTGGGCATAAATTGGCGCCTTGAGATGAAATGACATTTACTTCCAATTCCCATGATCTCAATGACTTGTATGGGCTCTTACAAGATTGTGTACCTCTAAGTTCAGTGTTTGCTGATCCAGGCTTGATTTCTTTCTAGGTGCATGTTAATAATTATTTGAACTGAATTAGCGCCTAGCTACACTTAGCTAATTTCTTGGCATTTTGAGGTGCAATTTGATGTGTTTAGGATTCTACAACTGCTAGGCGCACTATAAAGGTCATGTGGATGAGAATAGGCGCCTTGTCTTGGTATTGCTCATACTTTGACATTTTTAAAGCTCCCAACACTTGTTGACATCTTTGTGAGAGTATTTCATCCTTCAGCGCTCATATGGTGTCATTTATCCATTCTATGGCCAAGGCGCCAAAATGAGTAAATTTTGATGAAAATAGCACTTCACCTTCATAACATGTTTGATCAATTTTGGATTACCTCCCTTGAGGCTAACTTCTATACTTCATGCCTACTTCAAATTGCTTGATAAATACCTCCTTGATGTTAGGCGCTCAAATCGGTGAAGGAAGTCTAATGGGTGCCTTGCTTCTTTAATACTTCCTTGGCCTTTATTAACATCTCAAATTACTCTTTCAAACCTTCCAATATTTCTTGTCAAGGTGCTCATATGGAGTCATTTAGGAGTGAAATAGCGCCCAATTGTCTTAAGCTTATTTTGGCTAAGTCTAACTCCCAAGGATGCCTCAAGTAGATGTTTCCAAATGCAAGTTTGTCGATGACAACAAGGATTCCTCAACTTCTCATCTTAGGCGCTGGTTTAAGGCAAAGTGAATTAAAGTGTGCACCTAGCTCTAAAATGATTTCCCTTCACTTTTCTCATGTTCCAACCATTGAAATTACTTCCAAAAAACTTCATCAAGACCAAAAAAACTCAAAAGTTATAAACCTAGATTGATATCCTTCTTAGGCGCTTGTATGAGGTTGTTTAGAAGGCAAAGGACGCCTTGACTTTAAATGCACTTAGAAACACTCTTGAAATCCTATCTCCTCAGGGTGCTCATTAAAGGTGATAAGGATGACAATAGGCGCCTAGGTCTTTTCTCTGCAAGTCTTCATTTATTGAAGCAAGTTAGGGTCAATCATCATTCTCACAAAAAGATCCTTCTCAACTTGACTTAGAGAATGCCCTATGTCATCTTAGCAGACTCACTGACTGGCTAACTCTGAGATAGCACCAACAAGACACCCTAGAACGACTAATCCCAGGAAGAAAATTGGGGGTCCCCATTCGCAATGGGGCAATGTGTGATTAGGTCACAACAGGCTCTTTGAGAAAATGTTGCAAAGAAAGAAAAGTTTTGTGTTGCCAAGACAATCTTCACAGCTGAGGAGAAATGGTTCTTATTTTTCGGACCCAGTTGATGGCTTTGTGTAACAGTATTTGTTCTTCTTGTCCTCGCTCGAAAGAGCATTTGTGTGTGTCTTGTGTTGTGTTTCCCCTTTCCGTAATGTGATCGTTATGTTGTAATGTGTTTCCCCTTTCCGTAGTGTGACAGTTGTGTTGTTTGTGTTTCTGGGAAGTTCCAACTCTTAGGTGATTTTAGGAAGTCCAATTTTAGGTGATGTAGGGAAAAGTCTTGTTCTAGGTGATTAGGAAAGTGACCTGACTCTATTGCCCAATAGACAAGGCACTGGTCCAAGCTAGAAAAGTCTAGAGATTCTCGGTTCTCCTATGTCGTAAGTATCTGACATGGTCCCCAAACAGAACCAATTGTTGTGCCAAATCAAAAAATTTGCTTCATTAAGGCATTTTGTGAAAATCTAGAATTTTTCATCGAAAAAGTCAAAAAGTCAAAATTTCTAAAAATAGACATCAAATTAGGTTTTCTAGGTTTCTTGAGATACAGAAACTGGCAAAATTTTTTAAAAATAGAATCTCTGATTTAGGTGTCGTGCCTAATTCCGATTGGCTGATTTCGCTTCACGATCAAGGTGGTCCAGACAAAATCTGCAAAAGGTCGTGTTTTCTCTACCAGGTCAATTTTGCTTTTTCAAAAGACGAAGCATGAACTCCAAGGCCATTAATGGAGGAGTTTCATCTGCTAAGGATCAGTTTCAAGATTTCAGGGCTGTTCAGACAACGTAGAACTGACGAACAGTCGTCGATTGACGAAGAACGGAGAACGAAGGATGGTGAATCCAGAAAGTGTAGAAAAGTTGAAAATCTTGAAATTTTTCAAAGACATGAATTTCCAAGCGCCCCTAGAGGATGGGGGCGCCCAGCTTTAGCAGTGTTAGATTTTTTTCAAGTTTTTCAAGAAAATGCTAGAAATGTCTCTGTTGGTCAGTTCCGGGGTGGACAAAAGCAGTCATTTTGGTCAACAGATCCTAAAAACCTGGGATTCACCTCAGATATGCCTAGGGTATCCAGTCCATCCCTCATCCAGTAGCAGTTGACTGGCAGAATGACGAAATCAGAGACGGGAAGCAACTACTAGCACGTGAAATAAGGCAAACTGCAAACAAAGTTAAAAATCCTCAAAATTGACTAAGGCATGAATTTTCAGGCGCCCCTAGAGGAAAAGGGCGCCCATCTTTCCCAATGATAGATTTTTTTCACTGTTTTCAAGAAAACATCAAAAAGTCTGTTATCCCGCTTCCAGGTGGTCAAACTCAGTCGAAATGCTCGAGAAAGCTAGAAATTCATCTCAGGTGTGTTCAAACATTTTAGATTGCCTCCCGTCCTGCTTCAGTAGTCAATCAGACGACCGGAAAAGAAGATCAAATAGGAGCTACTGGCACGAAAATTGAGAAATGGAAAGAAAAGTTGAAAATCACAAAATTTTCTAAGGCACAAATTCCTAGGCACCCCAGGAGGCTTGGGGCGCCCAATTTCACCAGAGTTAGTTTATTTTTGAGATTTTTACGGAAAATGACAAATCCTCCTCCGTCAGCCCGGTCAGATTCACAGGAAATCAGTTTGACATGTTTTTCGAGGCAGACAGAAGGTACAATCAGCTCAATTTTCATCAGGCTTCCCTGTTTACCAGATCATCAAACTCAGCTTTGCTCTGGCAAGCGGAAATTGACAGCCAAACAGGGGTCCACAGTCACTAGAATGCGCACGGAAATCAAGAAATTGAAAAAGTTGAAAATTTCCAAAAAAATGGGTAAGGCGCAAAAAACCAGGCGCCCCTGGAGGCTGTGGGCACCCAAGTTTTCATAAGTTAGAAATTTTCATGTTTGACAGTGTTTTTCTGACAGCCGCTTCCCAATCTTCGTGCGGCGATGGGTTTCAGAAGTCAAATTTGTAGTCAGATGTCGTCAGATCGTCAGTTTGAGACTGGGGATGAAATCACAGTTGATAAATCTTCAAGGTGCCATGATCAGTCATCTTTTTCAGTCAATAGTGACAGTTTGCCATCTTGTTGAAGTCAGAGACAGGCCATGTTGGGGTCAAAACAAGTGCAAAAAGCTTCAAATCGAATGAAAATTTGGCTAACACCTTTGCAACCTCACGTGTTTGATGACATCATCAAAAAAGACATTTTTAATCATCTCACACATGAAGCCATAGACAGCTATAAAATAGGGATTCTTCCTATTTGAGTATATCTACTTGGATTTGTGCTTCAAAAGTTGCTTTCTTCATGGACAAGTTTCAAGCTTTGTGCTTTCACAAAGAAAGTTGCTTTTTCACTCTAAAGTTCTATGAAGACAAGCTTTTGGCTTTCTTTATTCATTACTTTTGCAAGTTGCATCCAGAGAAGGAAGATTTTTATTTTTTTTCCATGAAAATTTGAGAGCCCAATCGAAGTGCTTTTTTAGTGTTCTTCGTGGTTTCGGGATTGGGAAGCACAAAGGCACGCTTTTTCAAGGTCCTTTTTTCTAGGAGGTCATTTTTCAGAAATAGGGTCAGAGCTTTTTCAATTTTCATCAAAATGGGTTCATCTGGAATTTCATCCTCTTGAAGATTGGGAAATTTTATTTTTCCGGGAATCTGCTTTTTGGCTGCTTTTTCAAGAAATCCTCTGCTTTTTCAAAATCTAACGATCTAGGTTGCTTCAGAACGGGATTGTCTACAAAACCCACGTGCCATCTTTTTCTCTCAAAATCTATTTTTTTAAAGAAATCAGCAAAATGCCAATGGATGACGTCACCAATAAAACAACAATAATGATGGGGATGTGACTCAAAAGAAAGCAGTTTTAACTCGATGCTTTTTGTTTTAAAGCATTTGCTTTTATTCAAAGCTTATCCATCCTTAAAATAGTTTAAAGTCACTTTGTAATAGTTGTACCTTTCTTTGCTTTAAAGCAAATTGTTTTAAAGCGTTTGTTAGTTGTAATCTTTGTCTTAGAATAGAAATAAAGCTTGCGAGTTGGCAAGTTAGATAAAATCAAGGAGATTTTAGGGTTCCCTACTCCTTTGATTTAGTAGAAATAAGGGCAGCCTTGCCCATTGTAAGTAATGGTAATTGTGATAGCAAAATTTGTTGTGCCTATTCTAGCCTGCAAAAATTGTTATTCCAAGTGCTCGTTCACTCTGTGATATCTGTTTTCCAGTGTTTGATCGCATATTGTATCCCTGTCTTTTGCTTCAATATTGTTGTCCTGGAGTTGTATCAACTTTATGATATTGGGAATAGAAGTCTCATGCCTGCCATTTGCTTTGATTTTCTATCTCTAATCATCTTGTTTTGTCGTCAGATGTGTGGCTTAAGTAATCTTATTTCAGTATTCATCTTAAAGTACAATGAGTCTTCTAATGTGATTCTGGGATAAGTTTATTAAAGCTTTTATGTTAAAAACAAATCATTCCTTGTTAACTTTTAATCCCTTTGCTCTGAATTTACTTAGGAGATTAAAAGCGTCATTAGTTTAAGCCTAGCTGTAGTTAGAAGTTTTAAAAAAGAAAAAACCGCTGCTGCAGCGAAGAGTTTTATAACCTTGTGCTCACAACTGAGAATCAAAAAGAAGATAGGCAAATTTGTTTTATTTATCTTTCAAGCGAACATCAACAAAAAGGGAACTCCCCCTCGTAATAGGAGAGTAGTTTATCTGTGCATAGCTGTCCATTTCCAACTCGCATACTAGAGGTGCGAATTGAAATGCCAACATTATCATTGTAAAAACTTGAAAAAAAATTTGGGTAGCACATTACATTCGAATCCTCATAGATGGCACTCTCCTAGTGTATAAACCCTTATAATATTCCTCATATAAACCCACAATATGAAGCTAAGAAGTTGCAATCAAACTTGCATATGAATCATCCTAGCCAAAATTGTATTTGGCCACAAATCTCACAATTTTGGCCCTAGGTCTTCTTCACACCAATCTGCAAAAATAAATATGGCTTTGTAGCTCAATCCTCTCCTCCAAATCACCAATGAACTGAAAATGTGAAATCTGTAATGAATCCACCTCAAGATGGAATTGGGTTTGTATCCAATCCACCTATATTCCGAAGGGTTTTCGTCCTTGGAATATGTTGAACCTATGTTGTAGCCAACAAGAGAAAACCTCCAATGCAAAATGACTAGATAGAATGAATCAAATGACTTTCTTTTTCCTTCTTTTATAGTCACCAATGAAACCTCCACCTTGGCCGACCTCCTTTTGGCAATTCACTTTATTTTATTTTGTTTTTTTTCTATCAAGTGGCTCACTTTTATAATAAAGTCCTTTCATTTATAAATAGGTTCAGCTTAATTAATTAAATATAAATAATCCAAAATTGACTTGGGATTACTTAGTATTTAATTACTTATTGCAACTCCGACTTAGTATTTAAGTTTCCTTTGATTTCCAGCCCTGTTGTTAACTAAACCAACCCCGTTATCACTATTCCTTCCATTGCCATTCTCATCCCCATGTCTCCCATAGCCATTTCCATTACCGTTATTATTATTGTTGTTTCCCTCAATCTGCCTAGCCAAAAGGGCACAAAGCTGATTCATATTCTATTACAACTCTCGTTGTCCCCTTGTAAGATCATTCAATATATCTCTAGTGCTCGGTTCACCGTGATCTCTGTCTCCCATGTCTACCTCAACCCTGTCAACACCTGCAAATGGATTTATATGTGGTGGAATTTCAAGGTTTGGGTTTGACCTGTTTCTCCTCAAATAATACTGATGTGTGTTGAGCTGCATTACTCAATGAAATCATTGCATGTTTATCATACAAATGCACAAGATGGCAAGAAGAGCTGAGCTTTGATACCACTGTAGTATACACCCCTGTTTATTTTTATTTTTTTTTATAGTGTTTAAGAGAAGAAGACGGGATATGTAGAAGGGTTTGTTTGTACATTCACACTTGCAATAGTATAGCTAAGATATAGCTTATAAAATAGAAAGACCCACAACGGAACCGGGAATATATTACAAATTTGCTTATAAACTATAGTTACAATATATCATAAAAATGAGGACAACTCAATTCACAAATATGCATTAAAATGCCATTACAAACATACCCAGAAAATCTGATTGACTTTGAAAACTCTACTGCAATAGAAATCAGCTACAACCACCTCTCCAAAATGGATGCCAAAACCACAACATAGGTTGGATATCACTAGAACATATGCAGATCTGTTTTCCAACCCTAGGAGCCATAAAATGCAGAAATATTGCACCCAAAACCCTAGCGCCAGCAATAGAAGTGGCATGCCTCCCTAGGCAAGTACGACCAGCAACAAGGATGCAATCGGCTCACAAAACTGTTGCAAACTCATTAAATCTGCTCCAAATAATTCTCTCTATTTATGTTCTAGTTTTTTCAGTGAAGCAAAAAGAAGATATCAACAAACAATGAAGCCCAGCTATGACCTTCGAATGAAATCACCAAGATATTCGCCAGATTATATCTCTCAATAATGTGGAGAATGTCACCTGCAAGGGGTTTTGTCCTCACAAACCTGAGAAGAACAATCTCCTCCAAAGCAATAGCAATATTCAGAATATCAAACTTCGCATAAGAGAAATGAGCTCCAAGTTTCTCTTTTATATTTTCCCAAAGGGGGGTCGACCTCTCCCAAATAGCCTTTTAAAAATATTAAAATAAAATCAAAGACTTCATAGAGTGCGTTTAAGTCTCCAAAGGCCCCCCTTAATTAAATATTTGCATTGCACTTTAAGCTTGGCACCCAAATAATCTTTATTTAAAAATATACTAAATAACAATAAAGTTAAATATTTAACTTTATCGTTATTTAAAATAAAATCACCAGACTACACCAAACAATGAGCCAATGATATCCACTACTCCCACTGGCATGTCTAAAAATAGAAATGCTGATGACTAGCTCAATCGGTGCCCAAAAGCGACTTACTAAAAATAGTATGGGAAAACTCATCTGAAATCACTCCAGAAAAGGGCGTTACGCACATCATAATTGTCGGAGCCCAAATAACATTTGATACCGCTATCCCGCTAGATCAATTGCTTCCAAAGTTCCCTAACACTAACTCACTAGCCTATGGGAACCCAACTGAATAGGCTAATGGCCCACCTTACTGAACAGGTTAGGAAGGGGGCATTACAGTCCGCCCTTCCTGAAATTGCTTGTCCTCAAGCAATCTCAACTCTGGATGCTGCAAAATCTGCTCATTCTCCCACGTTGCATCCTCTACAGGGAAGTTCTTCCATTTGACCAAATATTCTTTGATGACCCTCCTCCAAAGAATTTGCTCTCTGGTGCCTATGATGGCCTCTGGAATTAGTATCAGCTTCCCCTCATCTAAAGGTGGTAACTCAGATGAGGGAACTACATTGTGCCTGAGTGCCTTCTTGAGCCTAGATACATGAAACACATTATGAACTCTACTGCTAGCTGGTAACTCAAGCTCATAAGTGACCTCTTCAACCCGTCGAGAAACTCTAAATGGACCATAGAACCTGGGCTTAAGCTTCTCTGCTCCACTCTTCTTGAGAGTAGATTGTCTATACGGTTGTAATCTCAGATAAACCATGTCCCCAACCTCAAAACTGTGTTTTACCCAATGCTGATCAGCATACAACTTCTGTTGATTCTGTGCCTGCTGCAAATTTTCCTTCAGTGACTTCATGATGTGATGACTCTCCTGCAATAAATCCTTTGCCTTAGGCACTCTTCTATCCCCAAGCAATAAATCCATGAAGTTGGGTGCTTCATATCCATACAAAGCCATAAATGGCGACATCCTGATGGACATGTGATAGGTAGTATTAAAGCAATACTGCCCAAGGTGCAGCCATTTGATCCAAGCTCTCTATTGTCCAGAAACATAGTTCCTAAGATACCCTTCCACCCATTTGTTTACTATTTCCGTCTGTGGGTGGTAGCTCGTACTAGGAGTGAGCTCAGTCCCACTCAATCTGAAGAGCTCCTGCCAGAAGATACTTAGGAACTTGTTGTCCCTGTCACTCATAATAGTCTTGGGCATATCATGCTATAAGATGCTACCCCCAAAAAAATTTTAGATTTACACAATGATATCACAGCAAGGTTAGCACAACTATGTATGCAACTAAATAGAATACCTCCACACTTTCTGATCACCAAGATCCCAAGATGGGCGAGGTGAGAGCATACAGTGCTTTGGTTTACAAATCAAGATGTGCAAAGGAAACTAAATACAATCTTCTACTATAAGCAGGCATCCACTTTTCAGCAAGCATCCACTTCTTCAGTGGGGATACTCCACTTATTCAGTGGGTGATAGAAGAAAGATAAACATTATGTTTCTCCACACTTGCGGTAAACCATCCAGGGGTTATAATATGAGTTTGAAACAAAATAAAGATTACAATGCTATAAATAACTTGCAAACTAGATCAAATGCCCCTGACATTGTACAAAGTTTCCAGCTGCAACCAGTTAGAGAACTGAAATGATATGGAATCATGAAAGAAGTATGCCTAAGGCCATAGGAACCACCATGGATTTACCAAATGAGAGATCATAGAAGAGTGTTCCTAGATATAAGACTTCGTGTCACTGTTGTAGCTGATCAAAGGACTGTAATCTTCATAACAGCACTGTATCTATTTAATATCAGACCCAATCACAGTTGTCCAAGCATCAAATCCATGCAAAATACCAATGACTGAATAGTACATCAGCAAGTTAACAAGTCTGCATCTGCCAACAATTAACATTCATAAAATCTTAAGTGCAACCAGCTTATAACAGTTCTAAACCTGATAATGATGATTATAGTGAATTCCTAGTTTGCAACATCCTTAAACATCCATGCATAGCATTCCTTCTCAGTTCTAACACCATCGATCCTCTTTCAAAGACGAGGGAATATCATCTTTTTGCCAAGGCGCCCAATCACATGAAGCTGTTCACTCAGATCCCAAACGTTTTCTGCCTATATTGCACACGTCTGGACAACACTAAGGAGTACAAACTACCAAATTAAATCCATAACAATAACAACTAAACATTGTAATGCAAGGAAGATAGCACCCAGCAATGCTAGATAAACCAAATCAGTCAGCAATCTCAATCAAATATTAATCACAGCATAATGCAAACAATCCTTGCACAAGTACGGCCATTCACATGAGTAAATCCTGAAAAGTATGACTCATATAACATGTTGAATCTGCATCAAGGACAATATTAAAACTGCTCTTGACAAATCGCTGCAATATCACAATTATTATTCCAGAGGCATTAAACTATATGAATTAAACCCAGCGTCTCCCCATGCCATGGTACGGCTCAGGAAGTACGGCTCTCCTAACCATTAAAATCTGCATCACCAAACTTAATATCTGATCAGAAAATTGGCGCTCCAAAGGAAAAACTATCATCCATATATTAACTAAAACATGCATTTCAATAAGCACTCGAAACCCCAGCAACTATACGGCCATTCTGAGTGATTTACACCATTCCAAGACAAACTTCAAAGATTTATCAGCATTTCAATCAAAACAAACTGAAATGATGTCAAATTCACAATGATCAATTATCAAACCAAGATTTTACAACCCCGTGATAGCACAAAGGCAAACCCTGTATGAGCTTGCTCCAAAATCCACCTTCAGCACAATGGTGATTCCTATATGAAACCACATCCAATCTACAAGAGGGTTTTCGTCCTCAAGAGAATATGGAAGAACTCACAGGTTCAATCCATCTGCAAACAAAATCAATTCCAAAGCATAACCCCCCTCAAAATGAGCTCTCATTCCTCGTTTATAACTTTTTGACAGGAATATATTATTATTTTTCTTTTAACTCTTCATATTTCTCCTCTCCAAGAGACCTTTTTTGAAATAATAAAAATATATCATGTGCAAGGTCCCCTTTGTAAGTGTCTATCATTTAGAACACTTAAAAACCTTTCCAATGAGCTATAACACTTAGGTATTAATTAATTATTTTCACCTTTAGGAGCTTAAGTGAAAATAATCTAAGTTACCGAATCGGAATCGGAATCAGAATCGGATACATGATTCCGGTACGCCAGTACGGCAATTTTTTGAAGGGGGTTTGGGTACGTTTTGGGTACGTCTGTACCAAAAACATATAATATATATATATATATTAAAATAGAATATTTTAATTTTTTTAAGCATATATCATTTAATAGTGAATATCATATTAATAAACTAATATTCAATAGTCAATATTTTTTAATATCTATTATTATTTTAATAAACTAATTTATTCACTATATTAATAAAATAATATTCATGATATTAAACTTAACTTTAAGTAATTAACTATATTCATATTGCCCCGATAGCATATGCCATATATCATTAAACAAGATATAGAACACACTTTTATCTTTCGTATGGTGCAGACAGACGGAGCTCCGTCACTCGCCTGTAATCCACTGACACACAGCAAATTGAGATAGTTGCAGTATGTGGGAGAAGCGGCCAATTCTATGCAGAAGCCCCCTCTGCGGACATATAAGTTAAGGTTTTTTCGCAGGGCATCACATTTTTTTAGGGCATTGCGTTTTTTTTTTGCAGGGTATCGTGTTTTTTTAAGAACGTCGGGACATTTCCTATTGCGACGAAGACCAAATGAAAATGCCCTAAAACTATCAACAAAGTAATAAAAACTCCTTTGGAACGTCCACCTACAGCTCAAAACGCTCGGGAATTGGCTTGGAATCACACGGTTTCAGCAGGAAAATGGCGGAGACGTTTTAGAGACTCAAAACTCGTACCCTGGTTGAATCTGCAATCGATTCGACCCAGTATCCGATTCCGGGACGTTTCGTACCCGGAATCGGCCTCTGGACTTGAGCGATTCAGTAACATAGAAAATAATAATTAAATAGCCCATTAAGTCACCTGACTTTGCAGAAAATCCCAAACTTAGGCAAACTGCAAAATAAATGATAACACTACCTTCTATGATGTTTGGGATGAAGAACGATGTCATCTAAGTGACTTACTATAATTAGACGGGTCCTCCAAGAATCTTGGAAAATAATCCAGGAGCCCAATCAGACTTCTAAAAACATCATTGTAACTTTGGACATCCACTGAGCTCAATGCCATAGAAAATAATCCATTAACACAAGGGAAACCTATATAACTGATCTGTAGACTGAACCACGACTACTCTAAGAACATTGGAGTCCTCCCAAACATATTGGATAGCCTCCGAGAGACTAAGAACAAGCATAATAGGCACAAAAATCTATGTGCCAAAAAAAGGGGCACGTGTAGTCTGAAAATCTCCCTAAAAAACAAATCAGCTACCTATGCCGCTGTATGTGTCGCTGAAATAGTATAGAAATGCGCAAATTTAGTCAGCCTATCAACCACAACATAAATGCAATCTTTGCCTTGTACCTTAGACAGCCCTGTGATGAAATCCATGGAGATACACTCCCACTTCTGATTAGGAATGGGCAAGGGCTGAAGTAGACCAGCTAGATAAGTGTGTTCATTCTTATTCTGCTGGCAAGTAGGGCACTCCCTAACATACTTAAGGACTTCATTTTTTAGTCCTTTCCAAGTAAACCTCTCCCGGATCTGCCTGTAGGTCTTAAAGAAACCCGGGTGACCAGTCATAGGTGCATCATGAGAAGTCCCCAATATCTTCGCCTTCAACTATGAAGAAGGCACCAAATAAATTCAATCCTTATAAATGATCAGCTCATTAGTCACCATGTACCTGTCATCATGAATAGTGCCCTCAATGATTCATGTTGCCCAAGAATCCTTAGCATACTCTGCTGAAATCAACTCCCTCCAATCAGCAACAATCTCAACCAAAGAACACAAATGAGGTCTCCTAGAAAGTGCATCAGCAACTACGTTGTTCTTCCCCTTAACATAGACAATATCAAAATCATAGGCCTGTAGTGTACTCACCCACTTCTATTGCCTATCGTTGAGATCTTTCCGGTTCATAAAATATTTGATGTTATTGTGATCTGTTTTGATGAACTTGCCCCCTACCAGATATGGTCTGAACTTGGACAAAGCATGCATGATGGCCAACATCTCCCTGTCATATATGGAGTAGCTCTTCTCCACACCTCTCAACTTCCTACTCTTGAAAGCTATGGGATGCTTCTCCTACATCAAAACAACCCCAATTCCTTCTCCTGAAGCATCACACTCCACCTCAAAAGGTTTGGAGAAATATGGGATTGCCAACACAGAGCATGTAGACATCAACTATTTGAAGTGCTCAAAACACTTATGAGCTGAATCAAACCACACGAAAGCTCCTGTCGTCAAATTTGTAAGTGGAGCTGTAGTCTGTGAAAATCCCTTAACAAACCTCCTGTAAAAACCACACAAACCAAAGAATCCCTTAAGCTAAGAGAGGTTCGTAGGTGTAGGCCATTCAATAATAGCCCTGATCTTCTCAAGATCAACTCTCACTCCCTCTGCACTGATAATGTGACCAAGATAGAGGAGCTATGTCATGCCAAAATCACATTTGGACTCCTTAGCGTACAAGAACTCACTATCCAGTATGCTCAAAACCTCCTCGAGAAGCCTCATATGCTCTTCCCAAGTTCTACTAAAAATCAGGAGATCATCAAAAAAAATTAACACAAATTTCCTTAATTGCTTCCTAAATATCTGATTCATGCAACTCTGGAAAGTGGTTGGTGCATTAGTCAATCCGAAAGGCATCGCCAAGAACTCAAAGTGACCAAAGTGGCATATGAAAGTTGTCTTCTCTATGTCCTCCCTCATCCTAATCTGATGGTAGCCTGACCTCAAGTCAATCTTCAAGAAATAACAAGCTCCATGTAGCTCATCTATCAACTCATCAATCCTAGGAATGGGATGCCTGTTTTTTATTGTCTTTTTATTTAAAGCTTTGTAATCAATACACGTTTGTATTGTCACATCCTTCTTCACCAACACTACTGCTAAAGCAAAAGGGCTCTTGCTAGGTCTAATGTGCCCCATCGCCAATAACTCCTTAATAGTCTTTTCTATCTCATCCTTAAGCCTCTTAGGATGTCTGTATGGTGTAGTAATTACTGGTTTGGCACCCTCCTCCAACTCTATCACATGCTCTATCCCTCTATCAGGTGGTACTCTAGGTGGAATACTCCCAAACACCTTGCTATGCTTCCATAGCAGCTTTTGAATATCTGGATGATAACTGTTCTTCTTCTGATCTAGAACTGTAGGCATGATGAGACACTCTATTGCCCACTCCACTTGATCATGTCTAATCAAACACTCCATCCTCTTGAGGGACACAACTCTAGGACCACCATCTGATAAGGCTCTAAGTACTATCTTTTTTTCCATTAGAGTCAAATTTCATTTCCATAGTATGCAAATTCATAGTGAATTCTCCAAGAGTCCTCATCCAATGCATGCAAAGTACTACATCCCTATACCTATGCCAACCACATAGAAATCATCTCCTAGCTCATATTCACCCAACCATATACTTAGGCCAGCAATTTTACAAGTGCATGCGAGTTTGAATCCATCTACAACCATTACCTTAAATCCTTCAAACTCTTCTTTTTTAAGTCCCCTCTTGGATACAAGCCCCTCATCAATAAAATTGTGTGTGGCACTTGTATCAATGAGAGTTATTATACGTTGTCCACAAAGCACTCCTCTAACCCTGAATGATCCAATTTTCTGAAAACTAGAGAGCTGAGCCATCACTCCTTCAATATCATGTTCCTCATTTGACGAATTTTCTTCTTCACTGCCCTCTGAATCAAAATGTTGATCTGATTTTTCTGAATTTGTTTCATCAGCTGAAAAGTACTCTATTTGTTTGGCCTTTGCTTTGATGTTGCATTTATGAGATGGATCCCATGGTTCTCAACAATGAAAACACAATTTCTTCCTAAGCTCATTGAGTTGATCACTACTCAACTGGTTTGTCACCTTGAACTGATTGGAATCTCACTGAAAATGTTTTTTGTCTTTATCCTTCTTAAGCAAGAATCCCTTGGATTGAAATTTTTTTCTTGAAGTGGATGATTCCATATCTCTCGCTTTCTTCAATGCATCTTGTAAGGAAGGTGGATTAAGGGCCTTACTCAACCTCTCAATGGATCTGAAAGACCATCAATAAAGAGGATAGTCAACCTTCTCTCAGAAATGTCGATCACCATCACAGACAACTTCTGGAACTTAGAAATGTAAGTGTCCACTGACCCCCACTATTTCAACTGAGCCAACTCCTTAAACTACAACTCAGGATCCTTCTTATCAAACCTATCCATCAACCTCTTAGTAAACTCCACATAAGAGGTAATCTGATCATGGCCCAAAGTGACCATACCATGGTGCCACCACTCGTGGGCACTACCATCTAGATGAAGAGCAACATATGTAATGGCCTCATCCTCCGGCATGGGACTGAGCTGAAGGAAGCTATCTAATCTTTGTACCCACGCCCTAGTTGTAGTCTTTCCCGAGCCATCAAAGTAAGGAATGGACAATTTACTCACTTTCTTCTGCAATTCCTGGTTATGAAGTTTGCCACCTCCACCTCTATGGGGTCTATGCCTCAATTTGAGATCCATGTAATCACGAAATGACATTTCATCCTAGAACTGTGATCCTGAATCCCTCCAATCCCTCAAAATCTGATCCTACAACTCATGTTGTGTGGGTTCATTAACCATTGGAGGGTTGTCCCGTAGAGGAAAGGTAGGCATACGAGGTCTAGTGTTCATTGTCCCAGCCATAGAACACTGATTTCCAGCCCTGTTGTTAACTGAACCATCCCCGTTATCACCATTCCTTCTGTTGCCATTCCCATCCCCATGTCTCCCATTGCCATTTCCAGTACCATTATTATTATTGTTGTTTCCCTCAATCTGCCTAGCCAAAAGGGCACAAAGCTGATTCATATTATGTTGCAACTCTTGTTGTCCTCTAGAAAGATCATTCAATATATCTCTAAGTCTCAGTTCACCATGATCTCTATCTCCCATGTCTACCTCAACCCTGTCAACACTTGCAAATGGATCTATATGTGGTGGAATTTCAAGGTTTGGGTTTCACCTGTTTCTCCTCAAATAATACTGATGTGTGTTGGGTTGTATCACTCAATGAAATCACTGCATGTTTACCATACAACTGCACAAGATGGCAAGAAGAGTCGAGCTCTGATACCACTGTAGTATACACCCCTGTTTATTTTTTTTATAGTGTTTAAGAGAAGACGGGATATGCAGAAGGGTTTGTTTGTACATTCACACTTGCAACAATATAGATAAGAGATCTTATAAAATAACAATATTCAAGAAGGCCCACAACAGAATATATTTCAGATTTTCTTATAAATTGTAGTTACAGTATATCATGAAAATAAGGACAACCCAGTTCATAAATATGCATTAAAATGCCATTACAAACATACCCGAAAATCTGATTGACTTTGAAAACTCTACTACAATAGAAATCAGCTACATCATCCTCTCCAAAATGGATGGCAAAACCACAACATAGGCTGGATATCACTTGAACATATGCAGATCTGTTCTCCAACCCTAAGCGCCATAAAATGCAGAAATATTACACCCAAAACCCTAGCGCCAGTAATAGAAGTGGCACGCCTCCCTAGGCAAGTACGGCCAACAACAAGGATGCAATCGGCTCACAAAACTGCTGCAAACTCATTAAATCTGCTCCAAATAATTCTCTTTATTTCTGTTCTGGTTTTTTCTGTGAAGCAAAAAGAAGATATCAACAAACAATGAAGCCCAGCTGTGACCTCCGAATGAAATCACCAAGATATTCTCCAGATTATATCTCTCAATAACGTGGAGAATGTCGCCTGCAAGGGGTTTCGTCCTCACAAACCTAAGAAACAATCTCCTCCAAAGCAATAGCAATATTCAAAATATCAAACTTCACATAAGAGAAATGAGCTCCAATTTTCTCTTTTATATTTTCCCAAAGGGAGCCTTTTAAAACTATTAAAATAAAATCAAAGACTTCATAAAGTGTGTTTAAGTCTCCAAAGACCCCCCTTGATTAAATATTTGCATTGCACTTTAATCTTGGCGCTCACATAGTCTTTATTTAAAAATATACTAAATAACGATAAAGTTAAATATTTAATTTAACTTTATAAAATATTAACTTATCATTATTCAAAATAAAATCACTAGACTACACCAAACAACGAGCCAATGATATCCACTACTCCCACCAACATGTCTAAAAATAGAAATGCTGAAGACTGGCTCAGTCGGTGCCCAAAACCGACTTACTAAAAATAGTATGGGAAAACTCATTCAAAATCACTCCAAAAAAGGGCGTTATGCACATCATAACTGTCGGAGCCCAAATAAC
The DNA here is from genome assembly GCA_027924645.1 of Cunninghamia lanceolata. Classification (NCBI taxonomy): domain Eukaryota; kingdom Viridiplantae; phylum Streptophyta; class Pinopsida; order Cupressales; family Cupressaceae; genus Cunninghamia; species Cunninghamia lanceolata. The sequence continues at coordinate 5,656,058 of BSBN01001221.1, read as the reverse complement.
ATCTGATATCGCTATCCCGTTGGATCAACTGCCTCCAAAGTTCCCTAACCCTAACTCATTAGCCTACGGGAACACAATCGAATAGGCTAATGACCCACCCTACTGAACAAGTTAGGAAGGGGACATTACAAACCCTTTCGGGAGAAAACCACAGCAAAATATTGCTTATATATAAATCTCTCTTACAATCTCCATAGGCACCAACCTATAGGAGACACCAATCCCCTCTTATATGATTTGCAGGCACCAACCCACTGGAGACACCAATCCCCACCACTGAGCACCAACTCAGCAAGAGACACCAATCTCTTTGGTGTGAGGCACCAACATTCAAATTCTTCAATGGATGATATTGTCTTCACAAAGATCTCATTGTTGATACACTTTCCTTCACAAATCTGCGTGTATTTCCTTCACAATTCTGCATATACTTCCCTCACAAATCTGCATGTATTTGATGTAACATTTCCACACAATTTTCCTTTAAATATTTCTGCTCAAAGTTTGCTCCAAATCAGCTCTTAGGTCTGCTCCAAATCTGCCATAAATCAATTTGAAGTTCTGCTGCAAATCTGCCATAGATCTACTCAAAATTCACATGAATATCATTGCATCTTCCATGCTAAATCTGCTCCAACTTCCTTCAATATAAATCTTCAACACCCTTCATATTTTTTGTTCTAGGACTGCTCTAAATGGTCTGATTTATCATTGTATTTCTGCTCTTCTTCTTCTCCTTAGATCTGCTCTAAATGGGAAATGATTTGCATTGGATTGATTGCTTGAAAGACCTCCAAACACCTATTTATATGCCATCAAGTGCCTTTTCACAACCTAGGTTGGCCTCATAAAGATATGATTTTCACAACCTAGATCGGCCACATTTAAGTTAATTTATTTATTTTAATACTCCCTAAAAGGGGTGACTCACTAAGCGAGGTTGGCTGCCCCAAAGGAGATGTCTTTTTCCCTTTACTCTTGAGCGTTGCCCTTATGAAGTTGACCTCATTTATTTATTATTTTCTCCAAAGCACTTAATCCAAGGGAGTCGACCAGCATGAGTGTAATGTAGTTGATTTCCTTGTTGATATCACTGACGTTCTTGAACAATGGTTTCCTTCATTGACAAACTGCTCTCCATACCTTTGACATCAAGGACAATAATATGAATTCCTTCTTTCCTTTGACATCAATGACAACAATATTCCAACACTATGAAACTATTGGAGAAGTAAAAGGAGTTGAGATAGTACCCTTTGCATGAATGGGTTGGTGGAGTTGATTGTTCCATCTCTGATCAATATCTCCCTAATGGGATTAAATTTGTCTCTATCCCTCCTGTAATAGTTTTGGATGGCCTCTTTGGCCCTATCCATGGCCTCATAAATGTACCCCATTGGGTTTTGATTCCCATCCACCAAGCACAAAACTCTCACCTAGGGCTCCGACACCTACAAGTACAAACAAATTAAAGTTACAAATTTACAATGAAAGTAAATACTTTTAAAGTTTAAAAATAAAGAATTCAACTTGAAATTTAAATTGAAGTTTAAGGTTACCTTGACAATTCTATAGATCTCTTTACAAAGACATTATCAAAAACTATATTTACGGTCCTCTCTCCATCATCCTTCTTTGAATATGGTGAGTCTAACCATGCTTGACTCACAAACATTTGCTTCAATGATGTCAACAAACTAGTAATGCTTTGCAACGTTAAGAAGTTAGTTGCAAACCTTCTGACATAGTGGCACAAGCTCTTTCCCCTATGTGTGATATCTCATCAAGCTATGAACCCAAGGGTGATTATAAATATATTTTGTGATGTTTCTTGCATCTTCTACAACTGATCTCACCCAACCATTTTTTCCTATGTCCTCCAAAAGAAGGTCAAGGCAATGTGTTGCACAAGGGGTGCAAAAGAGTGATAGATACCTTTCTTGATGCAATCTCCCAACCACCACATATGCCCTTGCATTGCCAGTGATAATTTGCACTATATTCTGTATGCCCACCTCTATGACAACTTGCTCCAACATAGGCTCAAAGTTTCTGCATTTTTTACATTGTTGAAGGCATCAATTGACTTCAAGAAAACCATCTCACCATTTGAAGCTATCAAAAAATTGATAAGGGCGCGATTCTTTCCATCCGTCCACCCATCAGAAAGAATAGTGCATCCAAACTTTTGCCACTACCTCTTTTGTTCTTCCAAAATTAACTTTGCATCTTCAACAGCATCCTAGAGCAACTTCCCACTTCAGTCCTTTGGAGAGGGCACCTTGTACCCTTTCCTTGTAAATGTCAATGCTATCACCAAATACCAGTGTTACAAGAATCACCCAAACTTGGTGAGTCCCAAGGCAAGCAAACCCAAATGAGCCCCAGGGGCTCGTGACTCGGGTACCCAAAAAATTTGTTTAGACTCACTAATTTTGCCAAACTCATCGAGTCCCTGTTAGGAAGACTCAGTGAAGTCAATGAAAATCAGAAAAAAAAGAATAAAAAATAGAAAATAATTAAACATAAAGGCATGATAGTCAAGCATTTTTTGAAGGGTTTGGAGGACTTTTGGAGGATGGTTAAAAGTGATAAAATTATGAAAAATGGCATGCCCCTCGAACTCGTTGAGGACGCTACCCCTAGACCCCCGTGAGGGGCACTGCCCCTCAATCCCACTGGGGACACTACCCCCAAACCCTTGCTCTAGTTTTAAAAGGCAAAAAATAAAAATCAATTTGGGCCATGCTAGATGGAAAAGCAACTTTTTTATTCTTTTGACTTTTTCCTAATTAAATCCCAAGTAATTGAATTACATTTATACTTCTAGTTTGCTAAGTCAATCCTTATCCTAAGTAATGCTCCTATGGTTGTAGCAGCATTTGGAAACTTGTCTAAGATACAAACATGACTCCACATAGAGATAGCAACGTTGGGCTAAGTGATACAAGCTCCTTTCTACCACAGTTCATGACTCCATATTGTGATTTTGTTTTTGATGCCACGGGCATCATAATCCATGAGGTTTGTACACCTAAAACACTTGACAATATTTATATATTTAAAAATGTTGTTTCCTTCAGCTAGAATTTGCTTTTATACTAATGTGATTGATGTATAGTTGTGTATTTTATCAAAGTAGCTTCTATTTGATTAGTTTATTGTGTCTTTAAAGTTTATTTATTGAAGGGTGCATGATAGAAGTTTAATATCCATAAAAATATCTATATTTCATGGTCTTTTAAACTTTTTAGTTTTCCAAGTCTAAGCACCAAGTCCAAGTCTAAGTCAAAAATCAACTTGCCGAGTCTAAGCTAAGTCCAAGTCTGGTAACAATGCCAAATATTCCCAATATGGACTCCTAGCCACATTGAAGGGAAGGTTGTTGTAATACCAAAAATTTGAGCATGCCTTATTTGCTTCTTGTGCACCTCCTTGTTCCGCCCTATACCTTGTAGTGAAGGTTGTGCTCCAAGTATGTTTCTAGACACAAAAGACCCCTATGATTGAGTTGTACTCAAGCTGGAGGAGGTGGATGTGCCATGTATGCGTGGACCACAACTAGAGCCCACAATGCCTATCATATCTACATCAGTTTCTTCTAGAAAATTAGGAGCAACGGTTGCTTCTATGGTTGCTTGTGCCCTATCCCTCTCCATTTCCTTCTTATCCAGTAATGCAGAAGTGCTATCATCTTTCGTTTCACCTCTTCTAGGGCACTTGGACACGCCTTGGCATCACGATTAAGAATGCCTGCAAGATAGTATTTGAGGCAATTGATGCCTTCATTGAGCTTCTTTGTGCACCAAGTACAAATTACAGTCCTCGCCAACAGTCTCATTATGGCATGTTTCCAAGTGGGATCATGGCTTCCAAGGGGTTTAATTCCAATGTGATGGCTTCCAATTGTTGAGTCCAAACCTAATGCAAAGTCGGATGCCATTGTATACTAACCTACAACATTAATAAAATCAAAAAAATAGTGTTTAATAAATATACAACTATTTCAACACAATTTTTTTATTAAAAATCATGTAAAATTTAAATGCATTTGAAAAAATGAAACGTAATATGGTAATTAAATAATAAACAAATTAATGAATTTGACAAAAATAACATGTTTTAACCTAAAACATAAACCCTATAATAAAATAAAAATAAAAAATTGATTCACATAGACTTGTGTAACTATAAATCAACAAAAAAATTCACATAAATTGAATTCAATGCATTAAAATTTCTAAATTTTACATGCTTAGAAAATTAGAAATGATTTATAAATTAATATGCTTGAAGAAAAAAGGAAAAAAATGAACTAGCCTCATGCAAATCCGAGATTACAAAAAATTGTTCTTCAAATCCCCTAAAAAATCCTTCCAATTTGCACTAAAATGCTCAAATGCTGTTGTTGTGTGTTGAACATGCCTAATTGGGTTTTTATAGCCAGAAATCCATGGATTTTCACATTTTTTGCGTGTTTTTTCTGTGTAAGGGATGCATTTCTGCTGTGCAGGAGTCAGGGACTTGGACTCGCCAAGTACGCAGCAAAAACTCACTAGAAAACTCGCCAATTTTCTCCAAAAACTCACCCCCCAGACTCTGAGTTTACTTCGAAATAACCCGGCACTGTTTTTTTTAAGCAAGAAGCCAGCAACTCGCAGAGTACTCACTGAGTCTGCGAACTATGGTTTATCCAGTAATGCAGAAGTGCTATCATCTTTCGTTTCACCTCTTCTGGGGCACTTGGACACGCCTTGGCATCACGATTAAGAATGCCTGCAAGATAGTACTTGAGGCAATTGATGCCTTCATTGAGTTTCTTTGTGCACCAAGTACAAATCACAGTCCTCGCCAACAGTCCCATTATGGCATGTTTCCAAGGGGTTTAGTTCCAATGTGATGGCTTCCAATTGTTGAGTCCAAACCTAATGCAGAGCCGGATGCCATTGTATACTAACCTACAACATTAATAAAATCAAAAAAATAGTGTTTAATAAATATACAACTATTTCAACACAATTTTTTTATTAAAAATTATGTAAAATTTAAATGCATTTGAAAAAATGAAACGTAATATGGTAATTAAATAATAAACAAATTAATGAATTTGACAAAAATAACATGTTTTAACCTAAAACATAAACCCTATAATAAAATAAAAATAAAAAATTGATTCACATAGACTTGTGTAACTATAAATCAACAAAAAAATTCACATAAATTGAATTCAATGCATTAAAATTTATAAATTTTACATGCTTAGAAAATTAGAGGTGATTTATAAATTAATATGCTTGAAGAAAAAAGGAAAAAAAAATGAACTAGCCTCCTGCAAATTTGATATTACAAAAAATTGTTCTTCAAATCCCCTAAAAAATCCTTCCAATTTGCACTAAAATGCTCAAATGCTGTTGTTGTGTGTTGAACATGCCTAAATTGGGTTTTTATAGCCAGAAATCCATGGATTTTCCAAATTTTTTGCGTGTTTTTTCTGTGTATAGGATGCATTTCTGCTGTGCAGGAGTCAGGGACTTGGACTCGCCAAGTACGCAGCAAAAACTCACTAGAAAACTCACCAATTTTCTCCAAAAACTCACCCCCCAGACTCTGAGTTTACTTCGAAATAACCCGGCGCTGTTTTTTTTAAGCGAGAAGCCAGCAACTCGCCGAGTACTCACTGAGTCTGCGAACTATGGTTTATCCAGTAATGCAGAAGTGCTATCATCTTTCATTTCACCTCTTCTGGGGCACTTGGACACGCCTTGGCATCACGATTAAGAATGCCTGCAAGATAGTATTTGAGGCAATTGATGCCTTCATTGAGCTTCTTTGTGCACCAAGTACAAATCACAGTCCTCGCCAACAATCCCATTATGGCATGTTTCCAAGTGGGATCATGGCTTCCAAGGGGTTTAGTTCCAATGTGATGGCTTCCAATTGTTTAGTCCAAACCTAATGCAGAGCCGGATGCCATTGTATACTAACCTACAACATTAATAAAATCAAAAAAATAGTGTTTAATAAATATACAACTATTTCAACACAATTTTTTTATTAAGAAACATGTAAAATTTAAATGCATTTGAAAAAATGAAACGTAATATGGTAATTAAATAATAAACAAATTAATGAATTTGACAAAAATAACATGTTTTAACCTAAAACATAAACCCTATAATAAAATAAAAATAAAAAATTGATTCACATAGACTTGTGTAACTATAAATCAACAAAAAAATTCACATAAATTGAATTCAATGCATTAAAATTTATAAATTTTACATGCTTAGAAAATTAGAAATGATTTATAAATTAATATGCTTGAAGAAAAAAGGAAAAAAAAATGAACTAGCCTTGTGCAAATCCGAGATTACAAAAAATTGTTCTTCAAATCCCCTAAAAAATCCTTCCAATTTGCACTAAAATGCTCAAATGCTGCTGTTGTGTGTTGAACATGCCTAAATTGGGTTTTTATAGCCAGAAATCCATGGATTTTCCACATTTTTTGCGTGTTTTTTCTGTGTATAGGATGCATTTCTGCTGTGCAGGAGTCAGGGACTTGGACTTACCGAGTACGCAGCGAAAACTCACTAGAAAACTAGCCAATTTTCTCCAAAAACTCACCCCCCAGACTCTGTGAGTTTACTTCGAAATAAACCAGTGCTGTTTTTTTAAAGCGAGAAGCCAGCAACTCGCCGAATACTCAATGAGTCTGCGAACTATGGTTTGTCCAATCAATTTCAAAACAAGCTATCTCTACAGAAAGCTTATTTCTGCAGGCTATACTCATTATTTTTCATCTTGAAGATGGATCACAAAGTGTGATCCAAAATGTTGATCAAAACATTTTACACAGTTTTTTTCCAAATGTGCTCTCTTTTATGGATAAGTGTATTGTGTACTTGGCCATTGTATTCAACAGCAACACAAACACATCGACACAATCGAAAAGTTTTTATCAAGGGATCTGGCCAATTAACATATAGATGAGGAGTATTTTCACAAGGACTTCTGCCCCCCTCCACCAAAGCAGCATGCCTACCAAGCATAAGGAATTGGGATGGGCAACGAAGTTGCTGATCACTGCACTCCGATACTTCGCTCATATGCAGGACCCTCTCCTCATGATGCATGGGAGTGATCAAGCTTGACCAAGCAATACTGGAGGTGCATAAGATCAAGCTGGCTAGAGGATTCTACCATGGGGCACTGAGAATAATAACAGCTTATCTCTGTTATCTTTCCTCAAATTTTTTCTATAACATTAAGCATAAATCTCTTATATTTTACAAGGCGGTCAAAAGAAAAGATGCAGTTTATAATAGTATGCTGCTTAGTGAAAAGTAGTAGCTGTAGAAGCTTTTCTTAGATCCTGTTTCTTATTTCCAGTCTTAGTGACTTAGGCAGTTTTTAGTATGGCTTCTCATAATCATAAAATCTGAGGCTCTTGTAACTTCTTGCTGTTACCATCTGTCCTGATTTTTGTATATATGAGAGGTGGATGTTTTTGTATTACATGCTAATTTTAATAAAAGTTGACTTTATTCAAAAAACAGTACAGGTAGCCACATCAAATTCTAGAATTCAAAAGCTGAAGAATATCTGAGCCCATATCAGAGAATCTAAAACTCAAAGTACTTCTAAATTACCTTCTGACTCAGCAAGATCTGCAACACATTCAAAAAATTCCAATCCCTTCTTAAAGCTTTTCACTTTCCATGACCTATGCAACTTTGGTTTTCCATCTTCATTTAATATACTCCAGTCTGGGATCTGAATAGATTGTTGTGGCTTTATAAGCATAATGAGCAAAAAAATCACAGGAAGAAACCAATATTTAGAACCCTAACAGATCAGCTATCAGACTAGTACCATTTGTATTTAACCAAGAATTAATCTCCAAGATTCACCTGCTGTAGTAGTTCCTTTGCTGCTTCTTCAGATATGGGTCTAATGTCCTTTGATTGACATGGTACACACTTTTTCTTTGCTAGATCCATTTCTTCACAAGCATATGAAATATGATGGTAAGAGCAGTAACAGATCTTTATAAAAGACTCATGTCCTAGCACTCAACTGAATATCCTAAGTCATAACCTCTACTTTTTGAGCATCTTATCAATCATTCAATATTGTATGGAATTGCACATACAGAACCAGAAAAGCTGTTAAAAAAAATTCCAATACAATAAACATAGAGCTTATATCTTTATGCTCGGTATCACTTAGAGAAATCCAAAGCAAACATTGCTGACCTTGCACAAGGCATTTAAAATTTTACTGATTCAAAAATGAATAAAAGAATAGGACTAGTTGGAAGCACTAGTAGCTTATTACAAATTCAAGACTACAAGCAAGTACAGCCTTTACAATTTTTAAGCTAAAGTTTCGCATTTGAGAACATACAAGGAAGTGAATTAAACAGAATAGATGAATGTGATATTATAAACAAAATGGAATCTCCCTTTATGAACTTATTTATGTGTATATCAAGAAAGCAAGATTTTAGAGAAACAATTTATCATGTCAAGTACTAGTGTTGGTTGTCCTACATCATAAAACAAAACAAACAAACAAAAAATCTTTGTTTATCTTAGGACATTAACTTGTGGTATATAAGGAGTGCAAAATCATTTAAAGCCTGAACAAGTATCATAACGTTGTGTTTGACACTTACATTTGTCTTCAGTCATTAAGTTGCAGTACTTCAGGGAAAACTTTCAAGTGGGAAATTTCCTACAAGTATAGGATGATTGTTTATATTGCACCAAAGACAGAAAACAGATACTTGGAAACTTCAGTAATATGAGTAGTGGAAGCAGGACGAATGGATTGGAAATTATGGAAATTTTGGGATAGACTTATTATGGAAATGACAGGAATCAGAGAAGTGGCAAGAAATAACATCAGAATCAGCAGAAACTCTCAAAGTTCATGGAAACTGTAATGAAAAAACTTTAAAAAACTCTTTGACACAGCATTGGTAATTTCCTTTAAAACTTTGAAAAGCTGAGTTCCAATGCCATAAACTTGTAGAGACTTCTACAGAATGGCTAGAATCTTCCCAAAACATTAAGTTTCCTGACCTCTCTCTAGGAGTTTTTGGCTGTTTTCAGGGCAAGGAAATATACTGAAATTCCTGAAACAAATTCTAGTCCTACAAGAAACCATTTCTGGGATTCAGAGAAACTATTTTAACATGTAAGCAATTCCTATTGCATGTTAATATTTGCTAAAATTTTATACATTCCAATTGGTACCAGTTTTTGGACTTACATAATTGAACATATGAACGGCTACATTTGTTTTTCAATGGCAATGTATCTCCAAAAGCATCGGACATGCCCTTTGAACTTGAGCCACCTTGGTGGTAAGAATCCCTACTTACCACTAGCCCACAGCTTGGTGGACAAGATAAACCCTCCTGCAGCACTCTAGAGAATCACCTTAGCACATTCTCACTGCCCAGTGCTATGTTACAAACATGTCAGCTCTCATCATAGGAACTAGCATTAGTGTATTTCAAGCTAGGCTCAGCTATGAAAACCATAAAATAATAAATTTCTATCTTTCCCCTAAGTCTCCAAAACCCATAAGGCCTTTGAGACCCTACCAACAAAGTAATAACTGTTAAATGTTTTTCTATTATAATTCCTTCTAAAAAGAAAAGAAATTGTATTAATGCAAAGAAATGACCATAATAGTTCAATGGGACTTAGTTCAATAGAACTTTAACGTACAAAAGCTTATAATAACAAGAGGAATAAAAGATAAGCTTCATCTGAACTCTCCTCCCCATTGGACAAATCCTAAAGTCAGTGAGTTCCTCAACCTCCTCTCCATACTAGTCGTTTTCCTCACCTCATCTATCCTTATTGATAGGTTAAAATATAGAAACTTGACAAGTAAAAGTACTCGCAATGCAAACAGGGCTGCTGAGTTACTCATTCAAAAAATTGCCAAAAACTTGCAAGTTCGACAAGAAAACTTGCCATGCAGAGAAAAAGACCAGTTCATCCATTAAACACTCAAATTCGGTCCATTTTTCACACCATTTTGTTTGAGTTTTAACGTTTCGACATATTTGAGCAGATTGCATTTGTTTGCAAGCAATATTGTATGATTCTGAGTGAACATTGATCAATTTTAGTAAGTTTATCAGCTGCATTTGATAGGTATGTAACACTTTTTCTATTTTCTTTTTACTTCGATCTAGCTGCTAGGGTTCAAATTTTTTATTTTATTTCTGATTTTAGGTTATTTTCTTGTAGCTGCTAGGGTTTTTCTCTAAATTTTTTTGTTTTTTCTTTTTTGTTAGGGTTTCATTTCATTTTTTAGAAGAAAATTGGCAACTGCAAACAACATAAGTGATGGCAAGCCTAAGGACCCTACTTGGAAACATGGCAAAGTAGGTACAAAGCCAAGTATAGTGATATGCAACTATTGTGGGTTCCATATGAGAGTAGGCATCAATCCCCTCAAATTTCACCTTGCATAGATCAATGGCCAAGATGTTGCAATATGTAATGCAGTAGACAGACGTTGAACAAGAGGTTAAGCTTCTCCTTTCATCTTATGAGCAAAAGAAAATAGAGAAAAAGAAGACAACTAAGGCATTGGCAATTGTTGTGAGCTCTACAAGATCAAATGCAAATTTACGGGGCTCTTCATCTTGCATTGGCCAACGGATACGGGAATCTCATGTTGCAGGCATCCATAGTTTACAATCACAGACACATGTTTTTTCATTCCTCATAGCACTCCTAGTCTACAACCTTCGTTGGAAAGTACTACATGGAATCAAGAAAATCATCATGAGGCCAAGTTGGCATGTGCCAATGTTTGGTACTACAACAACATACCATTTAATGTTGCAAGGAGCCCTTATTGGGAGGGATTGGTCACTTCATTAACTGCAGCAAGAAAAGGTTTCAAGGCACCAAGCCCTTATGAGTTGAGTAGGCCATTGTTAGAGGATGTTAGCACCACAAACATTCTAGTTCAAGCTATGTCGCAGGGTTTGACAAGACCCCCCATACTCGTATGGGTCCAATTCGGGGCCAGGACGATCTAGGGTTTGCCCAAGGTCCACCCCAAGCACCCCGAGTTCCCAGTAAGGAACCCAAGGTGCCCGAGGTGGACCCTAGGCAAATTACTAGGAACTCAAGGTGCTCGAAGCAGACCTTGGGTGAACTACTAGGAACTCGAGGTGCCCATGGTGGACCTTGGGTGAACTACTGGGAACCTCAAGTACCCAAGGCAAATCCTAGGCAAACTACTGGGAACCTAGAATAGACTCAAGCATACCCATGGCCGCCTAGTGACAAAAAATGGAAAAAAAGTATTTTTTAACACATTTATAAACAAATAAGAGCCTCAACACCTATGTTTGCCCTAAAGTGAGGGATTTCAACCTCTTTTGCCTCATTTCACAAACGCAAGTGAGTAAAACAACATTTTTGCCTCTAAGCTGCCATTGCTGATTTTTGAAGGTTGTTGCATTTTTCTTCAAAGGTGAAAGCAATGAGAGAGAAAGACCTACACCAATAGGAGAGAAAGAGTTGCACAAGGAAGATTATCTATCAAAGGGAAGTGAATCTTATGATTCTTTTCAAGTTTTGAATAATTTTTTCAAGATTTTTTAGTTTTTTTTCAAATTTTTAAAAATGTTTTGAATATTTTTTTAAACCTTTTAATAATTTGTACATAATAAAGGGGTTCTAATCCAGATTTTTTTTTAAAGTTGTAGGGCTGTAAATTTTAAAATTTGTATTTTTTTTGCATTCATATAGAATGACTGGTGTTCTAGTTCAGTTGCCCCACACGTAAAGAGCTCATTTAAATTTGACGCACTATCACCTCTTTGGCGACATACAACCATGATTGAACAACTTCCTAGTGGTGGGGGTTATCATTGGCATTATAGCCAATGTGGGAATAAGAGCTCGTATATCCAAGTGAAAGCTCACCTATGCACTATTCCTAGCTTAGGAATAAAAATTTGTCCAGGGCTAAATTAAAAAAAGTTGCCAAAACAACAAATAATGGGAAATATCAAAGAACAAGAGGATACTGACATGGTAAGTAATAGAGCAAAGGAAAGAGTACATCCTCTTTCCAAGAAAGGATCATAGAAACCTCCTGGTGGCTTCACACAACCAACTGGCCTACATCCTTTTATGCCACCATCATCTTCCCAAGAAGAGAATACCCCCTTTCTTTCCCGTAAAAGAGGCCCATTAGAAAAGGCCTTCAAAATGAGGCAAGGGAGGCCGTAGATAAGAGCATTGCTTGTTGTATTTATAGCAATGAGCTTCCTTTCAACCTTGTTAGATCACCAATATTGGGTCCTGAAACCGCAACTCCACAATCCTAGAGAATGTTTTCACCTTCAAGGCCAGGGGAATCATCAAGAAGGTAAAACAGGGGCTCATCAACAGATTGAGACTAGTTAAAGGCCAATTGACGAGAGTGGATAATCTCTCCTGCACTTTGAGCTCAGCTAGACTCGAGAGAGTATTCCCAAAGGTACTCCTTAACAGGGTTTTAAACAAGTTAAAATAAGCATGACTGAAATAATGGCAGCTATACCCAATGTACACTTGACCCCTATAATTGTCACTAGATCAAGACAAACTAGTTGCATATAAAACCTCTAACTAAGCTGAAACTACCACCTTGCATATGCATCTATAGATGACAACAATATTATAATTCCCAAAAGTGAATCCATTTAACATTTCATACATAATAGCAAGATGCAAGTATGCAAGAACATAATTCTCTGATGATTTGAACACTAAAAGTCACTTATTATTATTCCCTGGTTTGCAAGAATGAATCATGAACAACATGTGAAAGCCTAATCTAATCCTACAACTAGCAAGACACATGATTATAAAATGGAATATGTTTGATGCTTCACCAATCAAATCGGTGCCTTCTCCATTAGGCAACAATGTCATAGAATGCAAGGCAAAAGGAGATACATTTGCAAAACATCAACAAAACCAAATATGCAATCACATACAAATCATAGATAACATTACATACAATGGACATACTTAGTAATCCAGAACAGAACTATAATAACCCATGTGAAATGAAGAAAAGACCATTACAAAATATTTGCAATGCATTAGATGCTATCACACATACATCAAATCCTCATTACACTCATACCAACAAATGTGGCAAAAGAAAATACATAGTTGTGACTATACATTCCCTTGAATCATTACAAACTGCCTTAGAGACATACCATTACATGCAAATGCACATTGAAAACCTTTCCTCTAATTTACAAAATGTATTCCTTTATTTTGCAGATCAAACCAACAATATTTGATGCCCTAGGTCCACTTGAAGCACTTGTAGGTCCAAAGTTGGCTCAATGATCAACCCTTTGAATGATAAAGAGTTGTATTTATAATTCTTTCATTTTCATGCCCTAAGGCATTCTGGTGGGAATTCGAGGCGCTATTGCATCTCCAAAGCATTGAATGCACACCCACAAAATCTTATGAAATGTACCTCAATTCACGTGCAAGTCGAGCAAGGGGGCTTGAAAAACATTTTCCCACTCAAAATGGGTAGTTCCAGAAGTTAAAACAGTCCTTAATGGCATTCTAGAAAGTTGTTGGCGCATTTTGGGTTGTTTTGGAACTTTTTGCAGAGATACGATGCACTATAGGATATGCAGGAAGGAGATCCTACAGGAGGTCGAAATCCTGCAAAAAACAAAAGACATCCTGCAAGAGGTCTAAATCCCACAAAAAACAAGGGCCATCCTGTAGTGGGTTGAAATCTTACAAAAAATAAAGGACATCCTGTAGGAGGTCAAAACCCCACAATGGGAAAAATCAAGCAAAATAAGATGTGCAATAGCAAGGCGAATCTCCTGCAGGAGGTCGAAATCCTGCAAAAAACAAAAGACATCCTGCAAGAGGTCGAAATCCCACAAAAAACAAGGGCCATCCTATAGTGGGTCGAAATCTTACAAAAAATAAAGGACATCCTATAGGAGGTCAAAACCCCGCAATGGGAAAAATCAAGCAAAATAAGATGTGCAATAGCAAGGCGAATCTCCCACTTGCATTAGCAGGATGAAATCCCGCAAGGGGAGAAATCAGGCAGAACAGGATGTGCAGTAGCAGGGTAAATCTCCGCATCCTGTAGCAGGGTGCATCCCGCAAAACATAAAAAACACCAAAAAACAACAAGGGAACCACCCAACTTAGAATTTTTACGAATCCTTGGAATGTTGAACATATGAGAAAGACTATGGAGATGACCAAAAACACATCCAAGGCAAAATGGGCAAAAAAGGGGGAAAAGGATGCGAAACAAAACATGGGAGGAAGGAGGAGGTCTTGCAACAGAGTGAAATCTCGCAAAACACAAAAAAAGCAAAGGAAAAACCCTTTAAACTTAGAATAATATTGGATTTTTCAATTCTCAACACATTTATAGTAATGAAGGAAGTCAAAAGGAAAAACATAGGGAAAATTCACCAAATAAGCAAGGACCTAGGTGGATTTGGAAATTTTCAAATTGGGTCCCAACAATGACAACAATTGTCAACGTAGTTGTTGATTATATTAGTTATGGGTATGAAAAGGTTTGCACCACCTTACTGCCAAGGAAAAAACTTCCATAGAGGTATCATTGAGAGCAATCATGGATACATGGACCAAAATAGGAGTGTCCATTTTTTATGGATGGAAAGATTACAAAAATAGACCACTAATTAATGTCATTGTAGTTTACCCTAAAGGGGCAATGTTTTTTTAAGCAATTGATTATGAGGGGCAAGTGAAGGATGCATCTTTCATTGCCAATTTCCTCATTGCCAAGTCATAATGAACAACACTAAAAATTGTAGGGTAGTTGGTTCAATAGTGAAGTATACATATAGACATATTTTTTGGACACCATGTGTCGTCCACTCTCTCAACTTGATATTGCAAAAGATTGGCACAAAGATCGAGTGAGTCAAAGAAATCTACATGGAGCTCAACGAGATTCAAATGTTTGGGACAAATCATCATATGTCACAAGCCATCTTCAAGACCTCCAACTTGGAGTTGTTGAAGGTAATTTTATTTTTTAGCATATTTATCATTTTAAAATTTTGCGAGGTCACTACTTTTAAATTTTTTAATTTGTTTTATTTTTTACACCATGTTAGGTTACCAAGACTCGATTCACATCACATGCAATCGTCTTGAGACAACTTGTGAAAGTGAGTTATTGAGCACCATGGTCATCAACACTCTTTGGAGTGTATGGAGACGATCACAAACAGAGGGAGACCAAAAAGTCGAAGCATTGATCCTAGATGATGAGTGGTGAGCTCATGTGGAATATGTTTTAAGTTTCACGAAGCCCATCATGAGTATGATTAGGTAAGTAGATACAGATTGACCATGTTTGGGTGAAATTTATGATGGCATGGACTCCATAGTTGAAAAAATAAGGACCATAATAGAAGCCAAGGAACATGACTACACAGAAGCATTTTTCAAAAGAGTGCAAAAGATCATTGTTGATTGTTGGAACAAGATGACCACACCCTTGCGTCTCTTACCATTTGCTTTGTCCCCAAAGTATTATAGCAAAGAGATACTTTCCTTGCCAAGGAGGGTGACACCATATAGAAATGAAGAGGTTTCTACTAGGTACAAGACTACATTTAGAAGAATATACCCATAAGTAGATATACAAAGTGGTGTCTTGATTGAGTTTGGCCACTTCATATCTTGAAAGAATCATGATGTTTGCACTCTTCGAGACAAGTACATGAAAGACGCTCATGAATGGTGGTGCCTACATGGACAAAGTTTTGTTTAGCTACAACCTCTTGCAATAAAAGTTCTATCTCAAGTATGCTTCTTTTTATTTTTTAACTTCCTCATTTTTATTTCACTGCTATATATTATAATTCATGTTTTATTATTGTAAATGTTGCATACAAATTCAGCAGGTTGCAAGTTCTTCAGCTAAGTGGATTGGGGTACATATTTTATCCACTCAATTATACGCAATTGATTGGGTGCAAAAAGAGTTGAGGATTTGGTCTTTGTGCACTCCAACTTGCATCTCTTGTCAGATAAAAAACTTGATTACAATGAGGGGGTGACAAGGAATTGGGATCTAAGTATCTAACTCCTAAGTGTGTCAACTTAGATGCTATTGTTGCACAACTTACTGAAGTTTCTATAGATGAGGCAGTTTCTACATATGACATGGCTAGTGGGAGTGGTGTTGCAATTGATTGTGGTTTAAATGAAACTTAACCAAATGTTGACTTTGATGCTCCGATGAATAGCCATATGAAGATTATTGAATATTAATTGTAATTTTCATTTTGTATTGACAAACGACAAATCACTGAATTATGAATTTCAATTGATGAGTATTTTCTTTATTGCAAGTTATGAGGTATTTAAATATTTTGTTTATTGGCAATTATGAGTATTACTATTTTTAGAATTTTTAATATATATAAAATTATAAATTATATATATTATATATACGAACCCATATCTGTATGGGTACCCATACCCGGGGAAAAAAAATTGACATACTGGCATACCTGAACCCTGAATCCGTACCTGTCCCCGTACTGAAATATCCCTTATAGATTTAGCCTTGCTGAATTTATTTAACTAATTGCACAGGTCATTGATTTGTTTCAGATCATATTAAAACTCACAAAGGAAATAACCACACTCCAAATCTGATAAACAATTAAATTATTAATTGATCCAACCAATTCGCAGTTTGAGAATTTTAAATACAAGTGCAAACTGAGATAGGTTTGATAAGTACAAATGAGTATAGTTTTCACATAATAGACCCTTGCACTGACCTCTAATCTCAATTTAGAGTTTAGTTGCGCCACTAAACAAGGATTCTGGTGGTGTTGGAGAATCTCAATGTAGATCTAGGCGCTCCTACAGGTCTGGACGGAATATGGACTCGTCTGGGCTATGAAACAATCTACTAACCCTTAAATGATGTTTGGTGACAAAGATTCTTGGATGTTTGTCCCACAATATCTATCTAGTGCACTTAGGATCTTAACTCCCTAAGGCGACGCTACCCACCCTTGTAATTCAATAAGCCAGTTCGTTGATTCTTCTACGCGCCTGGTGATTCCAGTGCTTAATATTCGCCGCTTGTGTGAAGGAATAACTAGGGCGTGGGTGTAAGATTTCGGTTCCCCAGTTCCACTCCAAAAAATAGAGATTCTAGCGATCAAATTTGTGACCAAATGGGCTCCTTTGGTTTGCTGTTGAGATCGCCCGATTTCTAACTCACCACTAGCAATCTGAAACACAAAATTGACCCGTTAACGCAACTACAATACCTAAATTGTGCTGCCCAATGAGAGGGGAAGATTTTCGTCTTCACCTCTGAATCTTGCTAACAAGGGTTTACGTCCTTGTAAGCCTGATGAACTCAAAATCACAATTTCAAATGACCAAAATCAAATGCCTCCACAATGAAATCGGAATGCTTCTTTTATACCTGTTTTGAATTGGACCTAAGGGCCCAATTGTAGCGCCAAAATTTAAAATACTATTGTTATTATTATTGTTGTTGTTAGTGTTTCAAAACACTATTTTTAAATTATAAATATAATTAGTTATGCGAGGGGAGTGTTGGCACCCAGGTTTTCAACCTCATATTTACACCATCTTGCCAAATTCATCAAATTTTCATAAGGGCTCGCTATGCCTTTACCCCGATGCATATTGTTGGACCCCCTGATTTTGGCTAACCCTAAAACCCTGAAAATTTGGCTGTCTAAAATCTGATGGATCCTCCAAATTCTAGATTCTGCATTTCAACTCCTATTGATCTGAAACCCTCTCGAACATCCTGACAATTTATTTTAAAGTAACTTAAAGTATAAGAAAATGTTATTTTAAAATATACTGTCTTGTCGGGATTTCGGGACCTGCTGAGACTTTTGGACTTTTTCCTAAAGTCCTATTTCCCTCCGTGACCCCGCGTCCCTCATCCCTCCGCAACTCGGGACCCGCCAGCAAAAGAGGACCTTTGAAGTTAGAAATCTTTTCAGACCCCCTAATCTTTCACGACAATTTTGAAGGGGCAAATAAGTGAATTTTAGTAAAATTTTGAGGTTATGGATGGATTTTTCATGCAATTTCGAATCATATTTCCATTTTGGACTTTGATCATTTTTGGGCCCAGGAGGACTTCGAGCCCCACCGGCACTTTTGGACTTCTTCCAAAAAGTTCCAAAAGTGTCAAGTTCTCTCACGAACCCGGTCCCCACATCCTCTCGACCTTCACTTTTTCGGACTCCCGCATTATAATGAAAAGGTCCCAACATGACTCCGAGGCCCAATGGGACTTTTGGTCCTGGTCCCAAATCCAAATGTCCTCCCGCGGCCCGAATTCCCACCAAGGTCCAAAAAAGCCCAAAAACAAGCAGAAACGTGCCAACAACTTCCAAAATCGCCATTAATGCGAAATGGATAGTTGAAATTTATGTTTTTATTGCAATTGGTGGGGTTGTTGGGGTTTTCCCGCCCATTTCATCCTCAGATCCAAGTTGTGAAGGCTATAAAGGCAAGATTGAAATTCATCTCAAGGGTTTGTCATTTTTGGGCAGTTTTTCTCTACAGGTGTTGGGCATCCAAAGCAGTTAGGGTTTTTCCATTGATCAGTTCCAGTTCTTCAAGGACAATTGTAAAAGATGTATAGGGGCTATATTGTAAGTTTGGATATCAATATGTGTTTTTCTCCATTACTGTAAGTGTTTTTCAGGAAAACTCTTGTGGGCAGTTAGGGTTTTCTCTTGCCACACTTTGTGGTATGATTGTAACTTCTGATTTGAAAGAATGACAGTTCTTAATTCATTTGCAAGTTTTGTAAATGGTCTTTTCAGTGTTAGAAATGAATGAATGTTGTACGGTGATGGATTAATAAGTATTTTCATAGTTTGGTATTGATTCATATGTATCTGAGTATTCAGACAGACAGTCATACATCTTCGTGCATTTGTTTACCTTTGATAAGCTTGACTCTAAAGTGGTAGCCCATTGGATAGGTGCCAGTCTGAGAGGCCCATGATCACTCACACTCTAATGAAAAATCAAAAACAATATATCAAGATTTAAATGCAGTTACAGTTCCATAAGCATCCTCATTCTATAGGGTTGCTCTCATTAGCTTAAAATGGAGGTTATTAACTGTAACAAGTGTGTTTTAGTTCAATGATAGTATTTGGGATTAAAATAGCAATATGGGTATTGTTGCAAAGTCAAAAATGAGATAGTATATTTTGTTCATCTCAATCCCTATTGAAGGATACCTCCAAGATTACCCTCCTAAGCCTAGCTGAGCTTGAAGTGTGGAGGAGTCTACCCACTCCTGTAAGTTGGCCAAAATCACCCTTAACCTATTGATAAACCTCTTTCAACCACCTTGAAGACACCCCTAGCCTAAGTGGTTGTAAAATGTTTTAGGGTTTTGGGTTGTAGTAGTTTTGGGAACCAACAGGGATGAGGGGACATGACAATCCTCCCTTCGTTAAATTGCTTGCCCTCAAAAAATTTCAGATTTGGATGATCAAGAATCTCTGCTCCTTCCCACGTAGCATCCTCGAGAAGTAGGTTCTTCCACTTCACCAAATATTCCAAATTGACTTTGTTTCTCAACGTCTTTTCTCTCATGTCAATGATTGCTTCGGGCTCCAAAATCAATTTCCCTTTGTCATCAAGTGGTGGCAATTCCAAAGGAGTGATATGCTGCCCAAGTACCTTCTTAAGACAAGAAACATGAAAAACATTGTGAATTTTGATGTTCTCAGGTAGCTCTAGCTCATATGCAACCTCACCTATCTTCTGTATGATCTTATAAGGCCCATATAATTGGGGTTTGAGCTTCTTTGCACCACTCCCTTTGAGGTAAGATTGATTACAGGTCTACAACCTCAAAAATACCAAGTCTCCCACCTCAAAATGTCTCTCCAAATGGTGTCAATCAACATACATCTTTTGCTGATTTTGGGCCTGCTATAAACTTTCCTTGAGTGCATTCAAAATATCCATGTTATGTTGAACTAAATCTCTAGCTCCAAGGACTCTTTTGCCTAAAAGAATCAAATCCACAAAAGATAAGGCATCATATCCATATAGTGCTTTCAAAGGAGTCATACCTATAGACATGTGATGAGTGGAATTGTAGCAATATTCCCCAAGATGTAGCCACTTAATCCATGTTGTTTGCTACCCTGTAACATAATTCCTTAAATACCCTTCAATTGACTTGTTCACAATCTCAGTTTGTCCATCCATTTGAGGGTGATAACTAGTGCTAGGAGTCAACGTTGTGACTGTCAATCAAAAGAGCCCTTGTCAAAACAAACTAATAAACCTGCTGTCCCTATCACTCACAATGTTCCTAGGCAGCCCATGTAGTCTAAACACCTCTCTAAAGAATAAATCAGCCACCTGTGGAGCCCTATATTCTGAAGAAATAGCATAAAAATGTGCATATTTAGTAAGTCTATCCACAACCACATAGATACAATCCTTACCCTGCACTTGCGGAAGACCTGTGATGAAATCCATTGAAATGCTCTCATTTTTTTATTTGGAATGGGTAGGGACTGCAACAAACCAGCTAGAAATGTCTGCTCTGCCTTGTTTTGTTGACATGCTAAACATTCTCTAACATGCTTCAAAATGTCCCCCTTGAGGCCTTTCCATGAAAATCCCTCTCACCTGCATGTATGTCTTGTAATACCCCTAATGACTGGCCAATGGTGTGTCATGGCATGCCCTCAAAATCTTCTTCTTAGTCCTTGATTCTGGTACAAGGTACACCTGATCCTTGTGGAGTATGAGCTCATACCACTCTGTACCTATCCTATAGCTTACCATCCATAATATCAGAAGCAAAGTGTTCTTGGCATACTCAATTCTTATAGAAGCCTTCCAATCAGCAATTATATCAATCATGGAACACACATAGGGTCTCCTAGATAAGGCATCGGCAACAATATTATTCTTCCCCTTAACATACTCAATATCAAAATCATAAGCCTGAAACTTACTTACCCACTTTTGCTACTTATCATTCAAATCTTTTTGGTTGAGGAAGAACTTCACACTATTATGATCTGTCTTCACCACAAACCTCCCACCAACCAAATACTGCTTGAATTTGCTTAAAGCATGCGTGATGGCCAGCATTTCCTTATCGTAAATAGAAAAATTCCTCTTCGACTTCTTGAGCTTCCTACTTTCGAAGGCTATGGGGTTTTTGTTCTACATTAACACAGCTCCTATACCCTCTCCTAAAGCATCACACTCCAAAACAAAAGGAAGTGAAAAATCCAGAATAGCCAAAACGAGACATGAACTCATTACCTCCTTGAGCTTGTCAAAAGCCTCCTATGCTAAATCACTCCAAGAGAGCTCCCTTCTTCATCGAATTGGTCAATGGGGTAGCCAACTGTGAGAAGCCTCAGACAAATCTCATGTAATAACTGCGAAGTCCCACAAACCCTCTCAAATGTGATATAGTTATGGGTCAAGGCCAATCCACTATTGCCTTAATCTTCTCATCCACACTGACTCCTTGGGCGCTAATCTTATCCCCCAAATATAAAATCTCAGTCATCCCAAACTCACATTTGGATACCTTGGCGAAAAGTGACTACTGCTCAAGAATGCCCAGTACCTCATCTATATGCCTCAAATGGTCCTCCCAAGTCTTGCTATAGATCAATATGTCATCAAAGAAAACCAATACAAATTTTCTCAATTGCTTAACAAATACCCGGTTCATGCAAGACTGAAATGTGGCGAATGCATTAGTCAAGCCAAATGGCATGACTAGAAACTCATAATGCCCATAATGACACCTGAAAGTTGTTTTATGCACATCCTCCTCTCTCATCCTTATTTGATGGTACCCAGATCACAAATCAATCTTGGAAAAATACACTACGTCATGAAGCTCATCTATCAACTCATTGATCATAGGAATTGGGTAGCGGTTCTTGATTGTCTTCTTGTTGATGCCCTATAGTCGATGCACATCCTCATTGTACCATCCTTCTTCTTAACCAACACCACGGACAAAGCAAAAAGGATAGAGCTCGGATGTATGTGTCCCATATCCAACAACTCCTTAATCGTCTTCTCGATCTCTTCCTTGTACTTCCTTAGATGATGATAAAATGTAGTGATGACCGGTTTGGATCCCTCCAACTCTATGACATGCTGAAACCCTCTATCTAGAGGTAACCCTGGAGGAATGTCATTGAAGACCATGCTATGCTTATCCATAATGGACTAAATATCCACATAAGTAGTCTTTTCACCCATGGGTGAAACTTCATTCATGATCAAACACTATGCCACCCAAACTACTTGTCCTCTACGAAAAACTCTTATTGACTATTTTTAGTCCTCCTGACTCAAACAATCTTCCCCTTAGGAAGCCTTGCAATCTTGTCTAAAATCCATCAAATCCTAAGTGTTTTGCCCCTATTTGCCTTAGTCATTTTGACCCTATATTGATAATCGATCTAAGAATCCAAAATGGGTCACTTATGTGTTGAAATGCATGGGAAATCCCATAAAAACCTAAGTCCAAAAGTTCCTAGATTTTTCCCTTTATTTTCCAATTGTTTTGGTGGTTTGAGGTTTCGGCATTCTACCTGTCGACATGTCGTTCATATCATGTCTAACGCCCCGCCTTGGTTCTTCACGATTTGCACAAGTCTTTTGGTCTCGCGACGTCAGGCGTGCTCCTTCCGTGCGAGGATGTCACACTCTTTGTGTCGATCCTGATTTCTAACCCCAACAGTCTCTATTTCCTCTAAGTATTGCGAGTGGCAAACTTTGGGCGGACCCTTGTTTGCTTTCCCGGATAGGAAGCCTTATCGGCACGCTCTGACGCCCAACCCTCAACTAGCTTCATATAATCATAAGGCTTGCGGACTTCAAGGGTTGGGTTTGCTCCATTCCTTCATTTCAATTTAAGCAGCAAGGTGAAGGCCCGATTGTCGAAATCCAACGTTTACCCTATATATGCTCATAGATTTTGAAGGTCGAGATGAAGGTTGATCATTTGCTAAAAAACAATGTTAACTCAGCGATGATCTTGATCATTGACCCCCACTGGTCTCTCCTTCTCTTTCACTTGGCGGGGTTGCAAGATTTCTCCTTCTTCGATTCAAAGGCCGAATATCTATTAGAAGCCCGATTTGTCGAGGCCCGACAAATTTGCCTTCTGCGTTCCAAAAATGCTACAAATCATGACAAGACTTCTCAACGACCTTCTCGATCACCATTAATGATATTTGCAAAGTCCAATGGAGTGTTGTGACGATCTCTTGTCCCCTCATGCTACAGTAGACCCATCATTCAATGCATTTTAGTACTTCAGCATGGTTCAACACTCCATTTCCACATATTTTCATGATCAGCCCACGTGGGAGTGATGCAAAGGACGTGGGCGAGCTTGCAGGACATGTTTGACCTTCTTTCCTCTCGCCCATTGCTGCTACAGTGATGATTTATGATTGCTATATATGTATATTTCAAAGATGTAATAAAGTTGTTATTGTTTTGTCAACAGTTGTGACTCTGTATCAGGTGTATACTTTGCCTTTTGATCAATATAACACTAATTCTTTGCCTTGTCATGCTTCTTCCTTACTCTGTGTAATACTGAATCTGCTTGTTCTCTTGTGAATGCTTAATTTCTTGTAGTTTTTAGTTTCTCCCTTTACCTCTGCTAGGGTTTTCTTTGATTTGTGCATGCTTATCATCTGTTTGAGATTATTTTGTGCATCTTGGTTGATATTGTAGTTAAAATACTGAATCTGGTTTATCACCCCCTTTCATTTTCTCGCATTCCTCCTTCTCCCTTTTCCCCAGTGATTTCTTAGCATTGGGTTTAGTTGCAGCATTAGGTTTAGATGTTAGTGTGAATAGGGGTATTTCATATCTAGTTTGATATTTCCTAGCTAGTTTCCCCTTGTGTGAATAATTCATATTATTTAACTATTTATTAGTTAACTATTATTCACACACATTCATATGTGAAGTTGACTTAGGAAGCATTCTAGTTGTTTCTAGATGTTGATAGTTGTCTCTAGTGGTTGATAGTTGTCTTATCCTCTAGTTGTCTCATGTCATAGGATTAAGACACTTGTCACGTAACTACAACATCTTATCTCTCAACCTTGCCTTTATAAGCAAGGTATGCCATAGCATATTGTAATGGGAGAGTAATCTTGTATATTCTTGTATTTGTATTCTTTGATAGGAATGCAATTTATTCTTATCATATTGATCTTCTCATTACATTGTGCTTTCCATTAGGCCTCTAGATCTTGGGTGGCTGTCTCCATAGCCAAATCTTACATCTCTGAGTCCTAAACCCAAAAAGAAGAACCAACTTTCTCCGGAGGTTTCATCTCATTGTAGGGTTTCACAACTGAGATCATTCCCATTGTATCATTAGAGTGTCTGAACCTTGTTCGGGCAAGGTGCAAATTTATGTGACAACAGTTTATGGCATGCCCGGTGGGACACTCTACTCTAAGTGATGAGTTGAGCTAAGAAATTGGTGTTGCTCTTAGCTTATTGCAATCGTGGAGGCATTACAAGCACCTAGCAATTCCATCAAACCCCCGTGCCAACAGTTTTTGGCATGCCCAATGGGACTAATTTGATTATCCTTATCATCCATTGAAGAGTTTTGGTGTGCTCTTCATTGTATTTTACCATTCAAGGCAATTTCCTTCAACACCATGGTGATTCCAAGACTCGGATCTGTTGGTTTAAGCAGCCCAAGTGCTTAAAAGATCTTCAAGGATCAAGATTTGGTGGTTTTCTTGATCTTCCCTTGCTTTCAGAAGCATTTCAATCACCTGGTGACTCTCTTCTGGTATGTACCTAGTTTCTTAGGGCGCAGACCTATTATCCTTTTGCTTTAAAATAACATTTGAATGAGTTTTCCTGCTATATTATGTCAAACTTCTATGAAAACTATGGCTATTCCCCTCCACCTTGTCAAAATGCAACTTTCATGTCTTCCTATCAGCCATATCAGGCCCAATATGCCTCTAGTTTTATGCAAAACGCCCCTATTTCAGCAAGTTATCAACATCCTTATGATGCTTGCCTCCCTCCCTCCCCTGCTCAATCTTCTTGGCAGCATAATCATGCTTATCACCAACCCCAAGAAGACTACTTTGACCCTAACCAACATGGTTACCCTCCTACCCGCCTCAAAAGGGCTATGATTTTGACAACATGAGTCTCAAGGACATAATGTTGGATATGCAAAAGAGGTTGAATGAGATTAAAAAGCAGCAGGAGTATGAACAACAACAAGATGAGCTTGCTCATCAAACCTACCTTCACCAGCAGTGGATAGAGGCACAAGAAAGAGCTCATCAAGAGAACCTGGCTATGCAGGTGGCAGCTCAAGAAGAACAAAGAAGACGATTTCTTGCCCAGAGGCAGAGGCAAGAAACCCATTTAGTGCCCTCTTTTCCCAGCTTTAGACAAACTCCTCCTGTAGCAATAAACCCACCTATCACAAAGAGGGCTTCCACATTCAAAGTTCCAAGCTTCAAGCAAGGGAATCCTCTTGAAGCCCCATGGCAGCCTCCTAGTTTTAAAATCCCTAGTTTTAAGGAGTTGCATCCTGTGCCAAAGCCCTCTAAACCCTAGACCAACCTTGACGCTTCAAATTTCCAAGTTTCAAAGGCCCTCTTCCTTCACAAACCCCTATTCCTGTGCAACCCTAGCCTATCATTTACTAGGAACAACCTACTCAAATCCCTATTCCCCTCCAAGAAAATCAAGATAATATCCAGGCTCCCGTTCTGCCTCATTTCTCTTGCCCTAGCACTATTTCACTCTTCAAGGATGGACCTATTCTTCGGTGAGACAATCAGTTGGATGAGCCACATAAGGAGAAGGGAAAGAAATTTAGGAGGAACAGTCTGTTGTTCCTATGCTCACAAGGACAAATTTTGATCAACAACATGCACCCGTTGAAGTTTCTATTTCACACACCAAGCTGAGTCCTCTGGACTTTGGCTCATTTGAGGAGTTTTCCCACGCCTCTTATATAATGAACGAAAGCGGAAGACAAATTTTGCATGGTGAGAGTCTTCAAATCCAAAGACAGCTTGTGCAACATGCAGAAGCGATGCAGCCAGGTGAGGAAAATATTGAAGAATGTTTTGATGATTTTCTTTGGTTACTCCTAAAGTTGAAATCCATTTGCAAGAGCAAGATGAAGCCTCCATTCCCCCTTCCGAGGAGGAAATTGTGGAGGAATTTGTTGCAGAGACTCCAGAGGGAGATGACTTTGCCCTATTTCACAAGCTGCCCTGTTTTGTTGATGATGAAGGCATGCAAATTCCAATGTTGGCCACAGTTCTAAAACAGCATGAGGAAGAAATTGATGACATTGGTCTATTTGAGGAACTCCCACCTTTGATTGAGGACATTGTGGAGACAGTTTCAAATGATAGAGAACAAATTGAAGATTTGTTCTTAGTTATCCAGTTGGGATATCGGCCTCTCAGTGGAGGTGTTTGTGCCATTGAGCAGATTTAGGGCTCTTTTTCAAAGCCTATTTTAGATGAGCAGCATGAGCAACATAATGTAGAGATGGCCTTGTTTCCAGACATGCCACAAGAGCTAGTTCATTATGATTGGCCAAAGGAGAAAGAAACAGAACAGGGGCATGAGATCAACTCCGTCGATTTGCATGCTATTTCCAGGGGATGCTCTATCAAGCATCTGGCCCAGTTGTTTTTAGACCGAAAGAAGTCTCTGCATGTCATGCTTACTTCTAAGCATGAGGTTGAATATCAAAAAAGGTTGGATCAGCCCATTTATCCACTTCTAGGCAGTTACATTTCAATTCAACTCAAGTGGGTAAATGAGTTTTTCTTTGTCCTTGGGGAAGCATTTCACAAGTTTGTTGTATATCCATCCCTTCTCCACCTCTTGTTAACTGCCCACAGACATGTAAAGTATTGTAAATTGTTAAGAAAGGGCAGTTACTTTCAACTTTCAAGAGCCATTTAATGGCTTTGTTTGAGTCAATTTCTTGGTTGGTTAGTTTAGGTTTAGGTTAGTTTGTTTTGAATAGGTTTCTTTCCTCCAAGTGCAGTTGTACAGGTTGCATTCTCATTAGGAGAATGTATGTTTTGTTCCCTTTGGGGTGTTTGTTTTCTGCCTTGTTTTGTTTTGTTGTTGGGGCAGTTTTCAATGTTGCTTTGGTCAAGCTATTTCATGACTATTTTGACTAATGCCCAATGGATGTTAAGGCCACTGGCTTCTCAATGTTTAGTAGGCAAACATCCCCAAGAGGTCGCCAAAATGTTGGTTATTTTTAGTCATCCTGACTCAAACAATCTTCCCCTTAGGAAGCCTCGCAATCTTGTCTAAAATCCATCAAATCCTAAGTGTTTTGCCCCTCTTTGCCTTAGTCATTTTGACCCTATGTTGATAACCGATACGAGACATCCAAAATGGGTCACTTAAGTGTTGAAATGCAAGGGATTTCCCTTTATTTTCCAAGTGTTTTGGTGGTTCAAGGTTTCGGTGTTCTTCCTGTCAGCATATCGTTCCTGTCACGCCCAACGCCCCACCTTGGTTCTTCACAATTTGAACAAGTCTTTCGGTCTCGCGACGTCAGGCGTGCTCCTTCTTCCATCCTTGGATGGCACGCTCTCTGTGGCGATCCTAATTTCTGACCATAACGATCTCTATTTCCTCTAAGTATTGCGGGTGGCGGACTTCGAGCAAATCCTTGTTCGCTTTCCCGGATGGCAAGTGTTATTGGCACGCTCTAACGCCAAACCCCCGACTAGCTTCATATAATCCTAAGGCTTGCAGACTTTGGGGGTCGAGCTTGCTCCATTCCTTCGTTTCAGTTTAAGCAGCAAGGTGAAGACCCGATCGCCAAAATCTAACGTTTACCCTGTATATGCTCGCAAATTTCAGAGGTCAGGATGAAGGTTGATCATTTGCTAAAAAACGATGTTAATTCAGCGATGACCCTGATCGCTGAACCTCAGTGGTCTCTCCTCTTTCACTAGGTGGGGTTGCGAGATTTCTCCTTCCCCATTCAAAAAATGTTGCAAATCATGACAAGAGTTCTTAGCGACCTTCCTAGTCACCATTAATGATATTTGCAGACCCTGATGGAGTGTTGTGACGATCTCCTGTCCCCTCATGCTACTACAAGCCCCTCATTCAATGCATTTCAGTAATTCAACATGGTTCAACACTCCATTTTCACATATTTTCATGATCAACCCACGTGGGCATGATGCAGAGGGCATGGGCGAGCCTGCAAGACGTGTTTGACCTTCTTTCCTCTCACCCATTGCCGCTACAGTGATGATTTATGATTGCTATAAATGCATATGTCAAAGATGTAATGAGGTGCTTGTTTTGTCAACAATCGTGACTCTGTATCAATTGTATACTTTGCATTTTGATCAATAAAACACTAATTCTTTGCCTTTTCATGCTTCTTCCTTGCTCTGTGTAATATTGAATCTATTTGCTATCTTGTGAATGCTTAATTCCTTGTAGTTTTTAGTTTCTCCCTTTACCTCTGTTAGGGTTTTCTTTGATTTTGTGCATGCTTATCAGTTGTTTGAGATTATTTTGTGCATCTTGGTTGATATTGTAGTTAAAATATTGAATCTAATGTATCACCCCCTTTCATTTTCTCGCATTCCTCCTCCCTTTTCTCCGATGATTTCTTAGCATTAGGTTTAGTTGTGGCATTCTCTAAGTCCTAAACTCAGAAAGAGGAACCAGCCTTCTCTAGAGGTTTGATCTCATTGTAGGGTCCCACACCTGAGATCATTCCCATTGTATCATTAGAGTGTCTAAACCTAGTTCAGGTAGGGTGCAACTTTATGTGACAACTCTCTCCATCCTCTTGGTTGAGACAAACCCTGAAGAACCACCTCTTTACCCTCTGATTTGAATTTCAACTCCATTGTCTTATAGTTTTGGGTAAACTCGCCAAGTGAAGGCAACCACTGCACACCCAAAACTACATTTGTCTCACCCATGCCAACCACATAAAAGTCATCACACACTCTATGCCTACCCAAAGTGATGCCAAGCTATTGGATTCTCCTAGTGCAAGGAATAGTAAATTTGTCTACCACACTCACATTCAACCCCTCAAAGTTGTCTGTCTTCAATCCCATCCTAGTCACCAATCCCTCATCAATGAAATTATGGGTGGCCCCACTATCAATCAAAACTATCACCTTGTGACCTTACAATACTCCACGAACTCGAAACGGGTGATACCTAGGAGCTCCTGAAAGAGTGGCAAGTGTGCCTCCAAAAGAACCTCTTTCTTCCTCATGTTCCTTTGCATCCACTACAACCTCGGCCTTAGGTTCTTCTGTCTCTGAATCATCATCTGAAACTACCTCTATGAATGCACCTGTCCCTTGCCCAAACATCTATGCTCAAGCACCCACGGCTCCCTCCATAAGAGACACAATTCTTTCTTTAGAGTTCATTCTTTGACTCTTCATTCCTATTGGGCCTTGGAGGTAACACCTTGGATGGAGGGAAATTCCTTTGGAAGGGTTTCTTTTGCTGCCCTATTGGAGATGGCTTGGGGTTGAACTTACTTTTAGCCACTGAATCTTCCAAGTTCAAAGCTCACCTAATGGCATCCTATAAAGACCCTAGCTCAAATGCCCTCATCAAATCCTTGAGTGAATCTCTTAGACCTTCCGCAAAAAGCACTATGAGTCTCCTCTCTATCAAATATGAAACCATCACTGCAAGCCTCTGAAACTCTGCTACATAGCGCTCAACTAATCCCTCTTGTCTCAATTGTGCTAACTCTCTAAAGTAAATCTTTGGATCCTTCCTATCAAACCTCTCTATCAATCTTTGATTGAACTCCTCCAAGGTGGTAATGGAACCATGCCCTTGTGTCACCATGCCATGGTACCACCATTCATGAGCTATACCCTCCAAATGTAAGGTAGCAAACTTAATGGCTTCTTCTTCAAACATGGGATTCAATGAAAATATGTATCCAACTTATGCAACCATGCCCTAGTTAAACAATTGTTCGATCCATCATATGTGGGTATAGTGATCTTTCCCAAACATTTTTGTATGTCTCTTCAGGGCTGCTCCTCATACCTTCTCCTTCTATGCCCATTTCTTGTTTTCATCTCATAATACTCAATGAAAGATATGTCGCGACAGATGGTTGGGTTTAGGGCATTATATTCAGCATGATACCTTGTCATTTCGTCCTCTTAACCTTGTCATTTCGTCCTCTTGTCTTGGTGGTAATTGGTGTTCTTCCTCAAAGGGGTCTGCTTCTTCTCTTTGTAAAAATTTTGCTCTAAATGTCTTCATGGGTATGTTAATTGAAACCCTGTCATTAGCCGAGTTGCTTCCTTCTGCAAAATTCTGATTAGGTCTACCAACACTCCATTGTTGATTCATTCCCCTTAAGATCCGAGCTATTTCTGCCATAGATTCTCTCATTGAGGACTAAAACTCTCTAACCATTTTTCTATTTTCCTAACTGACGATCTCCTGACTTTTCCTTCATTTCTATCACCCATGGTTTCCTCTTTCTTTTTTCCCTTCGCTGATACCTAATTTCCCTATCACTCCTTTGCATGAATCTACATCACACAATCCCACAAGCTAGCAAGAAAAAGTGGCTCTGATACTGAAATATCCCTTATAGATTTAGCTTTGCTGAATTTATTTAACTAATTGCACAGCTCATTGATTTGTTTCAAATCATATTAAAATTCACAAAGGAAATAACCACACTCCAAATCTAATAAACAATTAAATTATTAACTGATCCAACCAATTCGCAGTTTGAAAATTTCAAATACAAGTGCAAACTGAGATAGGTCTGATAAGTACAAATGAGTATAGTTTTCACATAATAGACCCTTGCACTGACCTGTAACCTTAGTTCAGAGTTTAGTTGCACCACTAGACAAGGATTTTGGCGGTGCTGGAGATTCTCAATGCAGATTTGGGCGCTCCTTCTGTAAATCTGGGCAGAATATGGACCCATCTGGGCTATGAAATGATCTACTAACCCTTAAATTATGTTCATTGACAGAGATTCTTGGATGTGCCTGGTGATTCCAACGCTCAATATTCTCCACTTGTGTGAAGGAATAACTAGGACGTGGGTGTAAGATTTGGGTTCTGTTGATGTGGTTTTTGCGACTACAACAACATTAGAATAAAACACTGGATATTCTATCCTCTCTTGAAAAAAAGCCTCTTGAGTGCTAAACTATGTGATCACACAAGAGTGCTCCAAGGTTCCTTTTGGGTCAGGTCTTGATGAGCACATGGATAGACTCAGTGAAATGATGTGATTCTGCTGGTAATCACAAAGGGACTTACGTGAAATTGCTCCTTTCTTAGAAATGAAATCTACTACTTACTCCTTGGATTTGTGAATGAATGGAATTCTTAAAACTACCTAAAGAAAATGCAAACGGAAGAGGGTTAAGAAATCTATCCTAAGGACAATGAGATAATGAATGGTGCTTTAATAGACGAACTCCTTCAAACCAAGCTTCGCTTCGCCATGAGAACAACAACTACACAAAGCTAGTGCAATCTTCAAAGGGAAATGAACGATTTTCATACTGCAAACATGCATCCAAATACCCATAGCTGGCGCAACTTGGATGAACATTCACAATCGAACTAGAGCGCAAAAAGGTTCAGGCTAACTTTGCATTGTGAATTGCAAGCCACAAATCACAAGAAGTATGAACATAAATGGATTCATCAAATATCTCAACACAAATCCATCATATCAATGTACTGCAACTAACATCTATTTAAGTTCGCCTTGAATCATCTTTGAAAGAATCATGAAACCATGCTAACATCCCAAAAGGAACGCAAATTCATCAAACTTCAGTGAGAATGTATTAGTTTTGGTACTATCTTCACAACAATTTCATAATGTCTTCTCCAACTCTTCAAAATCTTCTACTCTACTCCTACTCTAGTCTCCTATCTTTGAATCCCTCTTATATGTGTCTCTCTTACAAATGAGGAGAAAAGGCCTTTATATAGGCTTCAAAAATACAATTAGGTCAAGTCAAAACCCTAATGAGAAAGTAGATAAGACTGCCACCACTCTGGCCAATGAGAAGATGACACGTGTCCTGAAGGGCCCCACTTATCTTGTCCCTTGGTACACTTGGCATGCTCTGATTGGTTGATGGTGATTGGATGCCACCTCAACCTGCCCTCTTATCTCAAGGGCACTTTGGACTTGGAATTCCATCTTTGTGCTGCATCTGATCTGGATTTATTGGTGGTGGAGAGGATTCTGGGTGTAATCCTGAACTTCATGATGTTGAACCTGATCCTCCTCTCATTCTTGGACTTTCGATGTGATTGACCTTCTTTTGATGTTGGATTCCTTGATTGTGGAATTCTTCTTGATGGTGAAAGTAATTTCTTTCTCCGGCAATGGAAGTTCTTTACATTCTCTTGAACATCTTCATGAACATCTTCCTGGCTCCTGAATTCCTGCATAAACAAAGGAAATTTCAAATAGTCATGCCGAACAAAACCTTGAATGCAAATGAAATACCATGATAACTTTGCAAGGAATTTCATTCAAAAATGTATTTTGAAAACCATTTTCTTTACAAATTCGCCTTTTATGAAGAGTTTTGCCTTTTTCTAAAAGGCTCCTGATCTGATTTAGTGAGTTTCTGATGAAACCCTGAAGAAAAAATGTTTTTTTCTTGGTCAAACTGACCTGCTTCTTCAGAAATCAGACTGTAGCTTGGTCAAAGACGAGCTGTTTGCTCGGAAAACAGGGCTGTCCTTGGTCAAAACTGAGCTGCTATGTGAAAATCAGACCTTTTCCAGGGCGGATTCGAGCTGTTTACTCAGAAAATCAGACTTTAAACAGGTGAAAACTAAGCTGCTCACTCAGAAATCAGACCCTTTTCAGTCAAAAATGAGCTTTTACTCAGAAATCAGACTCTCAGTCAAAATTGAGGTGCTTGCACAGAAATCAGACCTTTATCAGGTCAAAAACTGAGCTTCTTATACAAAAATCAGAGTTTTGGTTGTCAAAAATAAGTTTCTTCCACAAAAATCAGAGTTTTTCTTGGTCAAACTGACTTGTTCCTACAGAAATCAGTTTCTTGGTCAAACTGACCTGTTCCTACAGAAATCAGAGCTTTATCATGAAGAAGAAGTCTGATTTTTGTTAAGAAAGGTCTGAAAATATCAAAAAACCCTGGTTTTTGATGCTAACCCTCTGTCTTTTAGTGAAAATCTCTGTTTTGAGGTGAAAAAGAAGTCTACAAATCTCTGAAATTGAAGAGAAAAGATCTGAAAATCTCTGTTATTTGATTAAAAAAGGGTCTTCAATGACGAAATCTCTATGCCTTGGGTGTAGAAATCTGCCCTTACTTGGCTGGAGCAACCTATTTTTTGATGAAGAGACCTGTTCTGATGGAGAAATCTGCCCTCGGATTGATAAAACAGGTTTGATAGAAGAAACCTATGCCTTGGGTGAAGAAAATCTTGCCCTTTTGGTGGAGAAACCTGCTCTTCACTCCTTTAGCAATCTGCTCCTTCAGAAATCTGCCTGAATATGATGACTGCTCTAATGAAGAAGAAACCTGCCTTAGAATGGAGAAAAATGTCTTCTTGGCTGAGGAATGAAAGACTTATGGGAAGTGGTGGCTTGGAAATGAAGTAAAGTGACTTCAAATGTTAACAAATAAGGTTCAATTCACCTTTTAGGGCTAAGCTGCTCAAGCTTCTCACTTTGGATTGGGATAAAAACAAATCTGATTTTTAAATCAAGCAGCTCAAGCTCCTCTATGGGCTGACCTAGCACATAAGAAGCTTAACTTGGACTAGGCGTGGATTCTCTTATGTCTTGGATTTGCTTTTTTCTAGGAATTCTCCTTTACCCTAGTTGTACATTTCATGGAGTCTAGGATTTGGATTTATTTAAATATTTTTGTCTTGGATTTTGGCTTTATCTAGACATGTCATCTCCTTGGATTTTAGTGACCTTGTCGTCTTTCTTTTTTGGATTTAGTGAGCTGGTCATCTTTCCCTAGGCGTACCTTTAGATATTTTCATATGAATTTTGCCTTCTTCCTTGGGCGCACATTTCATGTGCTCATGTGTTTCATTTTGACCTACCTCCTCACTTGCTTGGTGTGGTCGCACATTTGGGGTGTCCATGTATTTCATTTTGACCTACCTCCTCACTTGCTTGGTGATGGTCGCACATTTCATGTGCTCATGTATTTCATTTTGACCTACCTTTCCCCTTGCTTGAAGCTGCTTTACCCCTACTCCTAGGCGTGGATTTCATGTATTCATGGATTTTGAGGTGTTTGGGA
Organism: Cunninghamia lanceolata; assembly: GCA_027924645.1. Classification (NCBI taxonomy): domain Eukaryota; kingdom Viridiplantae; phylum Streptophyta; class Pinopsida; order Cupressales; family Cupressaceae; genus Cunninghamia; species Cunninghamia lanceolata. The sequence goes on along the minus strand of BSBN01001221.1, from coordinate 5,621,581 downwards.
TTCTCTAATGCATGCATTTGGTGTCTTGACGAGCCTTCTCCTCTACTTGGAGCTCCTTGAGACTCTATTCCATGGATTTCACTCACTGACCTGCCTACCTACGTGCTCGGAGGTGGTTGCCTGTCTGTTGCAAGGATTTCACTCACTGACCTATCTACCTGCTTACGTATTTCATTGACTCGCATTCTTAATTGCGCGTATTTCGTTTCGGAGGTGGTTGCCAGTCAGCTTGAGGATGGGCGCACTTCTTATGTAGTCACGTATTTCGTAATACGTGACTTGCATTCCTTAATGCATGCATTTCACCTCATCTGCTGCCTACTTGCCTGTTTGGAGGTGCTTATATGAATTTCTCCCCTTGACGAGATTGACGAGCTTATATGACTTTCTCTCTTGTTGATGAGCTTGATGAGCTTATATGACTTTCTCTCCTGTTGACAAGCTTGATGAGTTTATATGACTTTCTCACTCTCCTCAACGTGCTTATTTCATTGAGACATGAATTCCTATCTCCTTGACGTGTTTATTTCACTAAGCTAGACGTTGAGGTGCTTATCTTGCTAAAGCAGGTCATTCTCTCTCCTAGAGGAGCTTGAGGTGCTTGTCCCATTAAGACATGTTTGGCCAAGGAAATGCTCAAGTTAATGTGGACTTAGGACCCTGGATTGGATCCAGGATTGAACGGAGACTTGTAGACTTCTGGAGGGGACTCATTTACCCTTGAAACTTCGGATAAAGACTCCCAGATTGCAGATTGATAGTGTACTCACCATGGATTCCTATGCTTAGAGTGAATGACATAGACATTTTCCTATGGAATGATGGGCTTCTTAGCAAGAATTTGGCAAAATTTGGGCAAATTGATACTACCAAACCTACCGACTCAGCAAAACGACGACAAAAAGCAAAAAAGGGGGGTCCCCATTTTCAATGGGGCGATGTGTGAAAACGTCACAACAGGTTCCCCAGTCGCATTCCAGAAAATAGAGATTCTAGCGATCAAATTTGTGACCAAATGGGCTACTCTGGTTTGATGTTGGGATCCCCTGATTTCTAACTCGCCACTAGCAACCTAAAACACAAAATTGACCTATTAACTGTAATGCCCCCATTTTCCGAATGATCATCCAACGGGGTCCACTAGCCTATTTTTATTCCCATAAGCTAAGTTGGGAAATATAAGGGAATAATTTGATTAATTAAATAATAAATAATCCTAAGTCATTTTTGGGTTATTTATATTTAATTAATTAGTTGGGTCTATTTTTATTATAAAAGTGACTTGGAGAAAGGAATCTCAGTTAAGTGAGACTTGGAGAAAGGAAAGTCAGTTAAGTGAAACTAATTTTAAAGTCACTTGGAGAAAGGAAAGAAGTAACATAATAAAATATAATAAAATGTAAAATAAATTATTATTTTATTATGGATGTCAAAAAAGAATTAAAATTGGGTGGGGGCCCTAGCTCGATTGGCTAAGTAATTCCGTTGCAGTAAAGATGGTCACGAGGTCCAGTCTCCCCCCCGTCCCCGTGGTACCAGAGGGCGTGTCGTGCCAGTGTCACCAGTCACGTGAACAAAAAAAAAAAAAGTTTACCAAGCACAAAGAAAAAAAAAAAAGAATTAAAATTGGCAAAATGGAGTGGACCTCTTGGAGGCTTTATAAGGAGGTCATTTGGAGATCATTTCATCATATTATCATTTTGTCAATTGCATATTGGAGAGTTTCCTTTCTGCTACAACTTCTGGTTCAACTTGTTCTAAGGACGAAAACCCTTAAACATTTGTAGTTTGGACGAAAACCAAATACCACTTGAGAGGTTAATCTATTCAAAGTTTGCTATAAAGCATTATTGCAGGTTTTTGTCATCATTTGGAGCTTCATTGAAAACATTATTTGCAGGTTTATGACAGCTATGGGCAGCTAGGGTTTGGACACCAAAATGATGAAGATTTGTCCAAATATCATTTTGGAATTAAGGCAATTTGAACACAATCTATTGTTGGTCGCTTAGGGTTTGATTTTCATTGACATCATTAGCATTTGTGAAGGAATCGAATCATGCAAGGAAGCAGATCAGTTTAGGAGCATTGGCTGGTCCAAGGAATTGATGGTATTTGTGGATCTAGGCACATCACATCCTATGAAAATCGTGGGCTTTTGAGGAGACTTTGACATCCATTTGTGTTCACCATCGCCTAGGGTTTAGGCATTATCATATTTGGAGAGGTTCGTGGATAAAGGGGAGCTGTTATATCACATGCTACATCAGCCAAGTCCTTATCAGACATCAGCCCATACAGCAGCATCATATCAATTTGTATCAGCTATTATATTTCCTTGTATTAACTCATTTCATGCCTAATCAAAGTGGGTGTTCATCCAGGTATGTTGTGGATGTTTTGGTATTCAAATATTCAATTTGAATAGGCATTGTATTTGCTGTTACAGTCTAAATCAAACCTTATAAACAATGTAATCAGACCTGATATAATGGAAATAAAAGCATATTTGGTGTTGGTATTTTGATGTTTATACATGCAAAGTATTTGGTTATGTTTCCTATATATTGGCATATGTATTTTCAATGAAAACCATCTAAAACAAGCATCAAAACCAAACATAAAACTCATAAATCAGAATACAGTGACATTGCATGACAAATGTTTGACAAAATCTCAACACACTAGAACTCAGAAATTCAAGGCAGAACTCGACAGGGTTCTTACAGTGGTGTTAGAGAAGTGTATCCTGCCAGCCTATTTGGGTTGTGAATCATGGCTTTTGAATGTTTAGAGAAACTTTATGGTGCAGGAAAAAGACTTGAACACCTGCCTATGTCAAGGGATGATCTACTCTGCATATTGAGAGAAGTATAGGATGGTTTATACAAGGTGGATCAGTCACCTTCTCGTGAAATGCAACTAGCTATGGCTCCTTCATTTCATAATTTGGTTACATCCGAGTTATTGAGGAACCCAGATGAAGAGGTAAGACTTGCAATTACCCTATGCATCATTGAAATTATGAAAATAACAGCGCCTTTGGATCCTTATGACAGCAGTATTATAAAGGAAACATTTCAATTGATTGTGGGAAGTTTCCAAGGTCTGAATGATACAAGCAATCCTTCTTTTGCTAGGAGGGTAAGAATTTTAGAAATGATGGCAAAAAGCAGATCATGTGTTATTATGTTGGATCTTGATTGTGAAGATCTTATCTTTGAAATGTTCCAACACTTCTTGGCTATTATTGGTAAGAACCATACAAATAATGTTGCATCTTCCATGCAAACCATTATGACTCGATTATTAATGAGAGTGATGAATCACTCTTATCTTCTCTATTGGTTGTTTTGAGGCAAGAACAAGATGTTACTTCAGCTGCATATGAATTGGTCAACACTATTTTCAAACAATGTGAGCAAAAATTGACGCCATACCTTTTAGATGACAGGATAGAGGAACAATTTTCACATGAAGATGCAGTTTTCAGTCATGGGATAGATGTTATAACAGGTAATGTATGTGGTTTTCAGCATGATACACTTCTTGGACCAGCAAATAATGATAGTTATCCATCAATTCAAGAAGATGTGCATAAAAACTATAAAGACACCAACAAAAGGTATGAAGTAAAAGCTGATTATATGATTGTGAACAGCAGTCTGCTATCTTCACATGATTTTGTTAATCTTAAGGTGATACAAAAGTTCTATGTGGATGTCATTAGTAAGAGGCATTATCTTGTTGATATTCAAGATTTTATAGCTAAGCATGAGATGGTGTTTGTAGGTCCAAGCTACATACAAGGTATGTCATTCTATAATGGAATTGTTACCTCTTGCTTCATGAACACATCACCATTAGTTATCACATGGGAAGGACACAAGGTATGGAAAGATTTTGAAATCATGATTCTAGCAAGAATGTTGCATTTGCATCCGATACATCTTATTGAAAAGCTGACTATGGAAACTAAGAAATTGCCCTTAGGGAAGATAATGCATTTTGATAATATGTGGTTTGTCAAAGGCAACACTCTTTTGAGATGGTTATCAAATGAAACTTTGATGGTTTTCAACTTTGAACCTGTTGTTCTACATTCATCATTAACCAATGAAAGAGTATCTCATATCTTAAGATTGTTGAATTGGTTGAATTTCAGTAGTATGCAGCAAGTTGAGGAAGAAATCTCAAACTGGGTTCAATGGTTTTCAGCGTGCGCATTAATGTTTAGTTGCTGTTCTATAATGTTGATCATGAAATTTTCAGGCTTTACATTGATGATGGCAGCTGATTGCATGGATTTGTGTGCATGGGATTGTTACTACAGCACTTGGAGGTTGAATGATGATGAGATCTTATCAGTTTATGATAACGAAAGCATACCCAGGATGATTATAAATCCGATTTTTAGTCCTAACAGTGCTGTCATTATTTGTACCAGCAGTCTAGAGAGGTTATGCATGTTTGGTTATGCACGTATGATGGGCACCCTTCAAGTCCATGTGAAACAATGCAGATTTAGATGGATAACTTGTGATGATGACTTGATAAGAGACATTTATCCTTTCATTTTCAGTTTATATAATGGTACAATAGTTTGGGATCCAAGCATTGGTATGATTGATGGATTGCTTCACAACGTTATGTTGGGTGACAGTTGTAACAGAGTGGAGCAGCAGAAACTTGGTGGAGCCTTCTTCAGATTGATTTGGGATCCTGGAATCTCAATGATTGTATGCAGGAGTTGTTTGAGTTATGAAATTGCTTGGGACAAGCAATCTTTGAGTGGGGAGGATTTGTAATGTCCCCATTTTCCGAATGATCATCCAGCGAGGTCCACTAGCCTATTTTTATTCCCATAGGCTAAGTTGGGAGATATAAGGGAATAATTTGATTAATTAAATAATAAATAATCATAAGTCATTTTTGGGTTATTTATATTTAATTAATTAGCTGGGCCTATTTTTATTATAAAAGTGACTTGAAGAAAGGAAACTCAGTTAAGTGAAACTTGGAGAAAGGAAACTCAGTTAAGTGAAACTAATTTAAAGTCACTTGGAGAAAGGAAAGAAATGACAATAAAATATAATAAAATGTCAAATAAATTATTATTTTATTATAGATGTCAAAAAAGAATTAAAATTGGCAAAATGGAGCGGACCTCTTGGAGGCTTTATAAGTGAAATGATTATTGATATTCATAATTGTGTATGTACAAATGGAGAGAACTCCTTATAAAAGAAATTACAAGACGATTTTTCTAAAAAGAAACCATCATTATCTAAAATAGAAATAGAAAGATGCTAAAACAACTAATGTCATGTCCCGATATTAAGGCATTGTTTAAATTAAAGATTCAAACATCACGATAAGAGACGGTGATGTTGCTACATATAGATATATATTATTAATATATTATTTAATAAATAATATTGAATAATATTATTATATGGATATTTTAATATAATTAAAATATAGTATATATTTAATTTTAATTAACAGGATATATTATTGAATATATTAGAAATCGAATATATTTAATAAATATTATAAATTACATACTATATAAATTAAAGATCATATTATAAATCAAATGTAAATATTAAATGTCATTATTATTATCAAATATAAAATTTAATAAATATTAAATAATCACATTATATAAATGTATACATTATAAATAACAAATATAATATATATACATATATTATTATAATTACTATATGTTAAACTACATATTAGTGTGAATATTAATATAAGTATTAATGATTATATATACTCACGATTATATAATTCAAATATTCTACGAGAAGTTATAAGTATTAAGACAGCGATTGTTATTATTACCACATTATCCTATATGGCAGCAAACATATAAAAGAAGATAAGTTGAATTAGTTATAGCAGCGATTACCTAATACAAATGCTTAAAGATGTGAATCATTTATGTTAAATAATGCAGCGATTAGCACATAGACTAAAGTCAACAAACACTAAAAGGTATCGCTTGGAAAGCCACGTCACCCTTCACAAGGGGCAGGGCTATGGTATTTAAAATGAAATTCAGTGTTCCAAAAAGATCATCGATGAGGAAAAAAGGCAGATCAGTTCGGAAGTGTTATGAACAGCAAAAGATACTTCTAAACAGCGAATATAAGAGAAGGTGAAATTGGTATTGTGTTGAGATTATTATTAGTAAAAGGCAGCGATCAGGTCAGGTGGAATATGCATAATTTATACTTAATAGAAATAACTAATAAGTGTGTTATATATATATAAAGAAACAAATTGTACATGTGTGTTAAACTAATATAAATCATAATAGAAATCTATATGCAGATACTAATTTCATGATAAGATAAATAAATTGATATGTTAAGTAGTGAAAATCTACTATATTTATGTATAGTGAAATAGAACTATGATATATATATAATATAAATGGAAATTGTAATGGAAAGATATTCTATATAGATGCTATTATGAATAAGCACTATAAGCACATTGAGTTAACAACGAACACCACATTATAGTCATAAGAATATCCTTGCCATAATCAATACTTGTAAGTCATCATGTCTCCTTAGTTACTAATTCTTACGGAATAATGGATACGGCGGGAATGGCGGAGTAATTCCTACATGGAATTGGTAACTTGGCGCCTTACATATCCATGGATTTGGTATGATAAGTAGGGGCGGGTGTAATTCCTTCCATGTATTGGTATCTTAGCGCCGCGCCATGTTAATCCTACTTTCCGAAGAAGTAACAAAGGAAGATATAGATCTCAACCTATACTCAATCATATACTTGATTCTCTATCACTCCAACTATACGAAAATAGCATGAGGAGGGGCGGTGTAATTCCGGCACGTGAATTGGTATCCACGCGCCCTATGAGGTATCATAGGGAGGGGCAGTGTAATTCCTTTCGTGCAAGGGTATCCAAGCGCCTTATAGCTAATTTTCCGATGGAGGTTAAGAGAAAAGAGATATGAACATTAGAATATGTATCATGATCACTTTTGCATCACCTATAGGATATGAAGTCAAAGATGCTAATTTATGATAAGCAGGGAATAATAATCATTTAACAAGTGAATGATGATTTTTTTTATTATCATCAACTTTATCTAACCTTATCATTAACATTTAACGATCTTTAATATTTCTTCAAGAACTCAATCTATTGCAGGTTCAAGTTGAAGTGTTCTCACAAAAAGGGGACATTACAACTAAAACAGAAGTTACTTAAAACAACTAAGTTAACTAATAGTAACTAAAACTAACTAAAGCTAAGATGACCATTAATATTACAATTAATATTTTAATACCCTCCCTTAATGGTCATCGTAGAAACAAAAAAACTAAGTCAACCCATAATCAGATGGTGAGCTAGTCCTCAAAATGCAAAGTATGCAGACTCCTCAGTATACTCCGCCACTTGAGCACTTTGTTGAGACTCTTCCTAGTTGGACTTCTCATCGGCCAACCGCTTTCTGCAAAACTTCTTGATATGAACAATCTTCCCATGGTAATGGCAAGTAATTGACTTCTTGGAGCCCTCCTCCGAATCCCCTCTTCCTTTCTACTGAGTGGGACTTGCCTTTGCCAACGTCCTTGGCAGTAAATGCTTGTTCAACACTAGGAGACTCACTGTTGCTCCCAAACTGCTTCCTCCACCTATCCTGCTGCAAAATCTTGTTGCGCAGCTCATCAAACTTCAAGACAACATTGGTGGATGTAATGTTGAGCGTTTCAATGAAGTGCTCGTAGGAACATGGCAAACTTTTCAAAGTGATCACCACCATATCCTCCTCATCCATCTTACGACCAATGGCCTCCAGTTGGTCGCGAATATCTTTGATTTTCATAAAGTGCGCCTGCAAAGACACTTGGTCATCCATCATAATAGAGAACAGCATATTCTTCAGGAAGAAAGCCCTTCCCTTGTCTGAGGTCTCATGAAGATCTTTCAGATGCTTCCAGATCTCCGTAGCAGACTTACCAGATGGTATTTCTGGTATCATCTCATCGGACAGATAATTTTAGAAGCATAACTGCCTTCCTATTACCTTCATCATATGTCCCGATCCTTCCCAACAATAGCAGGACGAACGTCTGTACCTAGAACAAGCTTATTCAGACACTAGTACTCAAAGATGGTAAGCATCCTCTGCTTCCACCTGTTGTAATTCTTTCCATTGAACCTCTGCATATTTTCCAACATAAAACTAGACAAAGACGCCATCCCTCCTGTTTTCCAAAGCACGAAAAACGAGGTAACTCTGTGATCAGCTGGCATGAATTCTAGACAATCAACTGGCACAACTCACGATTTTTAATAATCGCCTAAAAAGAGGCTCAGAAACTGTAAGATTTTTTAGAAAAAAACCTTCGAAAACTCTGAAAAAGTAAGATTTTTTCAAAAAAAATCCTCAAAAAACTTTAGCAAAATTTTTATAGAAAAAATTTTCAAAAACTCTTATAGCAAATTTTTTAGAAAAAATTTCGAAAAACTCTTTGCAGAAATTTTTATTTTTTCCAAAAAAATTCTGTCAAAACTGGCTCAAAAAAAAATCAACCCTTCATGCTGCCATGAAATCTCCCGCCAAAGAATAAATAGCCATGACTGAGACTTTACACGCTGCAAAAGTTTAAGGTGGCAAAGAAAAATCTTGACCTTTGAAGATTTTATTGTTTTATGCCGAAACCCTTGAAACGGCGGCCAAAAAACAAAAAGATCTGATACCCGCAATCAAATCGGGTTTAGACACGACCAAAGCAAAGATGCCTCCCGGAAACAGCGAGCAAAGTTTGAAACGAACATAGCGACCGGATTTTGAAACCCCTAACCATGGGAGAAAAACGTGATCAAAAAGATGCGCAACCCAGGAGCTTGCGACCCACGAACAAAAAAAGAATGAAGTCAACGCTTTACAAAATGCATCCCTTCACCAGAAATCGCGGTTAGAAATCGCAACCAGGCTCAAAAAGAAAACGCGACCAGAGGAAAACTCGTCAGAGGAAACCAACGACGCGACTGCAGAAAAACGCGTTTGAAACTACCTTTGCAAAACGTGACCCAGAAAATAATCGTGATTCAGCATCAGCAAACCCTCAAAAATGTTCTAAAAAAAATCGGCTAAAAAACTTCCAAAATATTTTTTTATTTTCTAGGTACGAATTTTTATTACTAAAACTTTGTCAAAAAAGTTTGAGCCTAAGCTCTGATACCATGAAATGATTATTGATATTCATAATTGTGTAGGTACAAATGGAGAGAAGAACTCCTTATAAAGGAAATTACAAGACGATGCTTCTAAAAAGAAACCATCGTTATCTAAAACAGAAATAGAAAGATGCTAAAACAACTAAAACAAAAGTTACTTAAAACAACAAAGTTAACTAATAGTAACTAAAACTAACTAAAGCTAAGATGACCATTAATATTACAATCTATTTTAATAATAAGGATGTCATTTGGAGATCATTTCATCATATTATCATTTTGTCAATTGCATATTGCAGAGTTTCCTTTCTGCTAGAACTTCTAGTTCAGCTTGTTCTAAGGACAAAAACCCTTAGACAATTGTGGTTTAGATGAAAACCCAATACCACTTGAGAGGTGAATCCATTCAGGGTTTGCTATAGAGCATTATTGCAGGTTTTTGTCATCATTTGGAGCTTCATTGAAGACATTATTTGCAGGTTTATGACAGCTATGGGCGGCTAGAGTTTGGACACCAAAATGATAAAGATTTGTCCAAATATCATTTTGGAATTAAGGCGATTTGAAGACAATCTATTGTTGGTCGCTTAGGGTTTGATTTTCATTGACATCATTAGCATTTGTGAAGGGATCGAATCATGCAAGGAGGCAGGTCAGTTTAGGAGCATTTGCCGGTCCAAGGAATTGATGGTATTTGTGGATCTAGGCGCATCACATCCTATGAAAATTGTGGGCATTTGAGGAGACTTTGACATCCATTTGTGTTCACCATCACCTAGGGTTTAGGCGTCATCATATTTGGAGAGGTTCGTAGATAAAGGGGAGCTGTTATATCACATGCTACATCAGCCAAGTCCTTATCAGACATCAGTCCATACAGCAGCATCGTATCAATTTGTATCAGCTATTATATTTCTTTGTATGAACTCATTTCATGCCTAATTGAAGTGGCTTTTCATTTGGGTATGTTGTAGATGTTTTGGTATTCAAATATTCAATTTGAATAGGCATTGTATTCGTTGTTACAGTCTGAATCAGACCTGATAAACAATGTAATCAGACCTGATACAATGGAAATAAAAGCATATTTGGTGTTGGTATTTTGATGTTTATACATGCAAAGTATTTGGTTATGTTTCCTATATATTGTCATATGCATTTTCAATGAAAACCATCTAAAACAAGCATCAAAACCAAACAGAAAACTCATAAATCAGGATACAATGACATTGCATGACAAGTGTTTGACAAAATGTCAACACACTAGAACTCAGACATTCAAGGCAGAACTAGACAGGGTTCTTACATTAACACAACTGCAGTACTTGAATGATACAACCCAATGAGAGGAGAATCTTTTCGTCTTCACCTCTGAATCTTGCTGACAAGGGTTTGCGTAATAGTAAGCTTGATGAACTCAAAATCACAATTTCGAATGACCAAAATCAGATGCCTCCACAATGAAATCGGAATGCTTCTTTTATACCTGTTTTGAATTGGACCTAAGGGCCCAATTGTAGCACCAAAATTTGAAATATTATTATTGTTGTTGTTGTTAGTGTTAAGAAACACTATTTTCAAATTAAAAATATAATTAGTTATGCGAGGGGAGGAGGGGACATGACATACCAAGCCCAGCAACTTAGAGTTCAATAACAAAAGGAGGCTTGGCAAAAGAAGAGCTACACTATTTTATTTGATGAGTGGACAGATGGTAGAAACCACACACTAATCAACTTCCCAGTGGCTTCAAGTGGACAATTGTTGTTCTTTAAGTCAGTTGATACCTCTAATGAAGTGAAAAATGTCAAGACCTTACGCAACGGGTTGGATGAGATGGCGATGGAAGTGGATGTGGAGAATGTTGTGCAAGTTGTGATAGACAATGTAGTTGCATATACGATAGCTAGTAGACTTCTTGGGATGAGGCATCCTACACTCTTTTGGGACCCTTGCCACCCATTACATTGACCTCCTTGAAGATATAGGCAAACTTCAACGAGTCAAAGTTGTGGTGGAAGAAGCAATGAGCATTACAAAATACATTTACAACCACACATGGGTCCTAAATCTTATGAGAGAGCACAATGATAGAAAGGAGCTTGTGCGGTTGGAAATTACACAGTTTGCAACCAATTTCATCATATTGTAGAGAATTGCAATTTCATTGCCATTCCTTAAGCAAATATTTGTGAGCACCCAGTGATTGGACAGTCCTTACTCAAAGAAGGCTGAAGGGGAGAGGGTCATGAAGACCAATTTTGAAGATTTGTTTACCCAACACATGGATGAGACCATCAAGGTAATTTTAGACTATAATTTTTTTTTAGTTTTCTTATTTTACAGGCTGATATTTTTTATTTTCTAATTTGCTGGTTTTCTAATTTAGTGTAATTTTTTAATTTTAGTTTTATTTACTCTCTTGTTTTAAGTGTCAAAACCATTGGTTAGGGCTCTACAATTGGTGGATGGGAACAAAACCCCCATGGGTTATCTATATGAGGACATGGACAAGGCTAAGGAAGCCATCCATGATTTGTATGGGTGAAACAAAAACAAATATGAACCCATGTGGAACATTATTGATCACAAGTGAAATGGATAACTCCACCAACACATTCAAGATGCTACCTGCTACTTGAATCCAAAGTTTTTCTTCTCCGAATCATTTATGGCAAATGTAGAGGTTATGGATGGCCTCAACACATGTAAGGAGAGGATGGTCCCTAACGAAGCCCTTAGAAAAATCATTCATGACGAGTTGTAGATTTATAAGGGCACAAATGGGAGGTTATTGTCATAACCACGAAGAAGAATGCCATAATTAATTTCTCAAAATACATTTTTTTTTATATACAAACATTATGAAGTCCTATGTTGCACAACCAATTAGTTTTGATCAATGTTAAATAAACAATATGATCGATTTAATAATAAATATTGGTTTATCAACTAATCAACTTAATCACCCTAAACATGCCTTAACATAATGAATTAAAAAAGAGGCACGAGACACACCCCTGGCAAAAGTCACGAGAGACGCCATAAATAAGGCAAGAAGAACGATGGTTTAGATAGCATGTAGGACCAGGGAATAGACTAGGAGATTTAAGGCTCAGGTGAGATTACTCACTCAGTTTTAATATTTAATTTCCTCCGTCAAACATAATGATGATGCATGTACCCTGTCTTTATTTAGTGAAATGTATAGATCATCTCTGACGTGTTTGAAGATATGCTTCCGTGATAGAACCAAATCTGGAAATAGGTTTTTGGCATTAGACTTGGCGGACTATGTAGTCCTGGATCGACTGTAGAACATTATAGTTTATTCTTTTAGAACTGATGCCTGATCAGCATTCATGGTGATTGATGTCTACATTCCTCACATTTCCAATTATAATAAACTCAGGCTGGAACTATAGTCTGTAATGCATTACATGATTGATCGAAGGAATATGATGAACATATGGATATAGATATTGAGTAATTTGGTTCTGCATTTTGACATACTCTCACATGAAACTGTATATATATATATTAAACTAATCTGAATAGTAGACTGCATTTATCTGTAGGGTATGATGAATGAACTACAGACATAAATTTAGATGTATTTACTTCTGCACTCTGGTATATCTCATGCTGAATTATATACTCCTGTTTGACACTTTCATAGAATAAAGAGGCAAAATATGAATGAATCAATAATGGCTGCATATTTGGAAATTGACTGCATTCTGATTGTGATCTAGTCAGGAGAGGTGAATCATAACTTAAGTAGACTGTCTAATAACCCGACCCAGGTTTCTACCCCATAGGCCCAAACCAAGGGTTGGGCATTCTGCACCACAGGCCCGAGGCAAGGGTTGGGTCAAGGAGGGGTGAGGGTTCCCAAATAAGATTATGCCCCATAGGTCCAAGATAAGGGATTGGGCAATAGGACAGTGGTAGGCCTTAGGCTACTTAAGATTTTATGATTCCCTTCCCTTGGCATGCTGAGTGACTCCTCTTACATATGTGTTTCCATCTGTAAGTATGATTATGTTGGATTGCTGGATACTAGATATTAAAACTAACATGTAGCAATATGGACTTGTATATACATGATGATGCAGGTGCTATTTCAAAAGAACATTTAAAGAGAAGGAACCCTAAACCTAATCCACAAGTGAATTCTAGGGCGAACCAGGTAAGAGATCATTTCAGTTATTTTCTTCATCCTTATGCATTCAATGGAGAATGACTTTGCAACCAAGCAAAAAATATATATGTTAACTAAGCCTTAAGTTTAGTCTTTAATTTTAGTCTCTCTTTAAGTTTACTAAGTTACAATGTTATAATGGTTGTCCTTGCAGATTTGTGGTGGGAAGATTTTGCTACAATGACACCTAATCTTCAAATCATCGCCCTTTGCATTTTCTCTCAGCCTTGTAGTTTTTTTGGGGGTGAGCATGATTTGAGCACATTTGAGGCCATTCACAAGAAGCACAACAAATTTACTCAAAAGCACTTGAATGACCTTATCTTTGTTGAATACGACCTTCATCTACATATGAAGAAGGTGGAGGTGTAGTAGACACGTGAGGCGATTGACCTCAATGGCATCAATCCATATCCAGATAGGATTGTGGAGCATGTGGAGGATGATATTGGTGATTGGAAAGGAAGGCAGCAGATGCAACGGCAAATGAGGAGGCAGAAGGTGAGGCAACAATAGGGGTTTCATTGAATGCACATCGTATGCCTAAGGCTTGTATTGAGGATGATATTGTTCCTCAACAAGAGGCATTACCATCCATTTCAAGGACATCCATACAGCCACTTAGAATCTTTAGTCATAGAAGAAATTTGTAGATTGTAAATATTGATTTCTGTTTTTTATTATATGACATATGACACTATGATGTGTATTGAATTTGTTTTCTAATCTATAAATGACTTATGAGTTCTCTAAATTCAGTTGTATGCATGCTTTTGAAGATTATTTTATAAATTTATGTGTTTTTTAATGTTTGGAATCTGAGTTATAGAACTATGGGTTAAGGGATTAGAAAACACTTATTCCTCATCCTATTGGCCAAACCCCTAAAACTTTTAAGCAAATGGGATGCAAAAAGCACAATTACTATATATTCTAACAGAGTGGGGAGCGAATTCAAAATGGATAAAGCATAAACATGTCAGAAAGCAAAATATCATATATTACAGATATCAAAAATAACAGCGTCTCCGTTGCCAAGTAAGATAAATGTTATGGACATAATTCTAGGATCTCTGTTATCATTCTTCATAATTTCAGTTCAGATTTGGAATAGCTTCAACCTAAAAACAGCTGATTTTAGTCCGAACCTCGTAGTACCTAAACTAAAATGTGCCCCTAAATTTGTTATAAAAAAAAGTTGCCGCTTGAAGAAATCACTGTCTCAGATTATATCAAAGATTATAGTTTATAAAAATTCAAATATCATGCGAATGTCTTGAAATGTTTGAATTTTAGTCGGAGCATTTACTAAACTGCGAAGAAGTGATCCTTTATACATAAAATGGAAGAACTATGCTCGAGATTATGCCAAATAGATGAAAACAATACATGTAAGATTGGAAGGATCTATTTTTTTCATTTTTAAATTGATTCCCTACATTCATACCTGCAAATTTAAGAAGTTTTTTCCATGATTGTACAAATATAATAATAACTAAATTAGGTAACTACCTGAAGATGATGTAGGTACCGACATTTGGGCAAAATCCAGACAGAGAGAAACGTAGTGGCAATGCTGGTTACCTTACAGAGCCCACTTCACCGTCTTATGTTGTCTTATTTTCTCTAAGCCGCACTTTTTAATGTGGTTAATTTTTCTCATAAAAAAAATTATAATTTGGATTCGCTTACTAGTAGAACTTTTGTCCAAGTTGACTCGTGTAAGGAAAATAAATGCGTTCCATCTAAATATTCTAGATAAAGTAGTTTTGACATAATGAGCTAAATATTCTAGATAAAATAGTTGAGACTATTATAATATTAAATGATTTTTCAAAATAATAAAAGAGAAAATAAGGATTTGTTTTGGTTGTAGTTGTAGTGTAGAAAAGAGATTACAAGTCTAAAGAGTTAAACTAGTTCATCCTTCTTCTACAAAACATTGGGGCACAAACTGAGCATGGCTTCCACCCAAGAAGGAGAGCCAAACTACAGAGGTTCTACCCTTTTGTTGCATATAGAAAGACCAACCAAGTTCAACCAAATCCAAACAAGCAAGTCAAACTAAGATTTAACCACCAAATGATAAAGAACAGGCTAATATTGACTACTAGAAATTGACCACAAAGATTAGTAAGTACAACAGAGATGGCAAAGTAATTCAGAAACTAGAAGTTTAGCAGAAAGGCCCAGGACAGGGGTGCTTGGGTGCCCTGATCCCTTTTTAGGGTTAGGCAAAGCTTCAAACTTTGTCAGATCTATATTTGTCTGCACTGCCTTCTTCCCGGAAACCGGCCTTTGAAACTGGTTCCTTTCACCTGCACACACAAAAAGAGGGAAAATGTTGTGATGTTTTAAGGGTTTGCCTCAGTCAAACCCTATGTGGTGTTCCCACCTCCACAACAATGACTGATAAGATCCAAGAGTGCGTGCCCTAGCAAGGTAGAGGCCAAATCTGCAACAATATGATAAATGATGATAATAATCACAAGATATCCAGCCTTAGTTGATGAAGACTTAGCACCAACAAAGGAGAGTGATGAAGAGGGCTTCAAACTTCCTTCAAAGCCTGCAAACAACTTCAATAGCATTCATAAGTAGAAGACAATCCAAACATGAAGAATCCTTGAGCATAGAACATCACATGAGAGCAAATTTGCATTCATTCAGTTATGTGTAATATGAACTACAACACACACTTAAATATGCATTCCCGCTTACCTTCGACAAATAAAACAACTTTAGGCCAACAAATACTAACTAAAGGAGTGTCCCAAGCCAACACCACAAAGTGGGACCAAAGGTCCTAAGCGAGACCAAGGCGCTCGAGCGCCCTGGACCTTTGGCCCACAAACTTCGCAAAGTGTCTTTTTAACTGGGGTTTAGTCTAGTCCTAAGTTGATTATGTCGGGTTTATTTGTCAGGATCGAGATATTCATTGTTTAGATCTCAAAAAAGTGTTGAAATAGGTCCTAATTAACAAAGGCAACAAAATAGGTCCAACCTAGAAGCTAAACTAGGTGTAAAATGCTAGTGTACACATTTTATGATGCTACATTTAGCCCCCACTTTAGTGTGGGTATGAACTTACGTTCGAACTCATACTAAAGGGATGGACAAAACACACAAACATAGAAGACCAAAGGATTCCGCCAAGTTGTGAACTACAAGTAGCCCCCAGACTTAGGATCCTAAGGTTGCAAACACATAAGCAAAGAGCAAACACGCAAGACAACATTAATTCACACATATGTGGAGTACTAAAAGCATATATAGGAATTCACATGGAAGACATGCAATACACGAAGGTAATACACGCAAAACACAAAGCATACATGCTTAACACGAAGCATACACATAAGACACAAAGAATAAACATAAGGCACAACGAATACACATAGAGAACACATGGAGAACAAGATGAAGACACATGAAAACATAAGTTAAAACATAACACATACACAAGCATAAGAATACACATAGAACAAACACACAAGACACATGACTCTGATGCTAGCTTACTCTATCGCTAGGGGTCATGTGAAGAAAAGTGGCACTGTGGATCACACACTAGTAAGGACCGCCTAATTACTAGGTGACCACGCTAAGTCACATGAATCACACGGGCTAGCCAACTACGTTGCATTAGGTGGATCATGGACTAAAGAGGAAGCATCACAAGCTAGTGAGGACCACCAAATCACTAGGTGAGTTCCATGCCAATGAGCAAATAAATATGCAACCAAGAGAGAGCATAGCACGATGCATGCCCCCACCTTAAAGTGGTTGCTAACTCCTATCAGGGAGCAATTGCTTTAAGGTACAACAAATCACAAACAGGCACGATAGATTTTTGGAAGCACGTGCTCAAAAGATATGTATTCCTAATCGCACAAAGGGGTTGCCCCCACAAAAGGCAAAAACTAAGGTGATGCTACAGGCATTATACACAATGGCTTGTGTAGTCATGATATGATGTCGAGCATAGCAACAAGGTCACATAAAATCAAAACACAAAAGAAATAACAAGTTATACAAAGTAATAACACAAAGGGATCTACCAACTGGCGTCAGTATGGGAATGACTGTATATAAAAGAAGTCTCAAGACCATATATATATGGAATTGTCATCATTGGCCAGCTGATAGAACTATGGAGACAAAGGAAGAAGTAGCACATGAAATCAAAGTAAACATCCCTTGGGTCAACAAGGGAGAATACCAAAGCATTCTACGCCTTGTGTCGTCCCCAAAGGACATAACAACAAAACAAGATACAACATATAGAAGAATGATGATACAAATAGAGAGAATGTCACAACGGATTTCAGTCTCTTTGTATCCTTGCACCTACAAGGGTGTCAAGGGTCATCCAAAGAGAACTTAACAACATAGCAACAATAACAACAATAACCACACATAAACACAAATAAAGCATCAAGCAGCACATCATGGGGGAAACACAACCACATACATACATAACACTGAAAACAAGGTACCTCACGGGTGAGTCGACCTAAAGGAATTCATCCTCCTCCCAATCTAGTTCCTCATCCATTTGAAAAGGAGGACAAGATGCAAGAGGAACTATAACATGAGAGGTATAAGGTACAATACTCATACTCGTATTATCTTCAAAATTGCTATTGAAATGTAGTACAATAGGCTCCATAGCGGCATGTGAAGCTTCATCTTTCTTTATAGGAGACACAAGATGTCCGTCGATGATAAACACTTTCTAGGAGGGAGATTCTCCTCTCCTGCGGCAAGGTGATCCATAGCACGATGATGCTTCTTTCTTTCTTGCGTTATCTTATTTTACTTAGCTTTATTTGTGATGTTCTTAAAGGGAATCATAGCATCTTCTAGCATGGGTTCCTTTTCTTCCTTTGTTTCAGGAATAGTAGAAGAAATAGGAGGAACCACTGAAGGCTGAGAGACTATGGGGGAAGGGTTCCTCAATGCGGGATGCTCTTCCTTCTCAACTTACGAGGCAGGTGGAAGTACAGGAGCATCCTCAAGCGGTTGAGAAACCTCAGGAAATAAAACTTGTGCAACCAATTGATCACCACTAGTCTCTATAGAGGTGGGTGGAACAAAAGTTATATTGTGATTGCTGGGAGGTATGTTTTGTGCATGAAGGTTACCTCATTTTCCTTGAAGGGATGTGAAGGGGGAACCTCGGCAATCTACCAAATGCTTAGGGATGGGGAAGAAACTTTGATTCGGGCTTAGCTTCATTCACTACTTGTGGGACAAGAGGAATTACAACCGGAGCCCCAGCCCCAGAAGATCGAGGAGGTTCAAGAACATCACCAAGAGGAATATTACTAAGCGATAACTCATCTATTGTCTTTGCTTTGAATTTATGATATGATAAGAAGAATAAATCATCTCTCTCTCGAGGGACTCCTTCTGGTTGTAGCCAGAAGTAGTCGAGTGAAAAGAGTCCACTTCGAGCAACGGGGCAATACTGACTATGATGTACAACATGCACTCGTCTCTCAAATGGAAACTTCAAACACTTATGAAACATTAAGGGGATCACTTTCATGGAGAAGAGACATGGGTAGCCCAACTTCACATGAAATAGATTCAATGTAGGAATGATGATAAAATGAACATCCAAGGCTCTTGGCCCAACTTTAACTTCAAGAGTTAAAGCACCAAGGGTTGGACGGATAGACCCATCATGTGCTCTAATAGCCACCTCCGATACCTCATATGTATCCCGGTGCAAACCATGCATGTAGAGAAACTCTTCAGTTACTACATTCACCATGCATATAGGATCTATCATAGTACCCTGAATAGGTTTATCATTGATTCAAATAGTAATGTAGAGAGGCCCATCAGGAGCTTCAATAATTACATCATGTGGAGTAAAAGATATAGTAGGTTCAACATTCATTCACTCTTTACGAGGGTGGGCATTCACCATGCAAACATCTTCATCATAACCTTTGTCCTAAGTTATAACATTATATTTGTGATGAGGTAAAGGATCAGTATATATCTAAAGGTTTTGATTAGGAGTTGCCACCAATTTATTCCCTTTATCATTAACACCAGCAACTTGGATAACATTGGAGTTGATGAGGTCTTGAACTTCATGTTTAAGACGCGTACATCTTTTAGTGTCATGGCCAATAGAGTGATGGAATTGACAAAAAGCCTTCGCATCAAAAGAAGATGATTGCATCTTACTTGGATCGAGAGGTCTAATAGGTGGAATCTTGAGAAGATTATTTTGCAAAAGTTGTGTCATGATAGAATGAAGAGATTCAAATAAAGGTGTAATTTTTTTTGTTTTCAGTTTCAATTTATAAGGGGCAGGAGCAGGAGATGACATTGCCACCACATGACTTCTAATGTTATCTACTGAAATTTTGCTTATCTTGATGAAATTATTTTTTTGTCTTTTGAAATAATGATTATTAGAGCCTTTGGATTGACCAACTGGAGCCGATGAGGGATTATGCTCATACTGACTAACCAAAAGTTGATAATCATGAAGGGTCATGCAAAGATAAGTAAATGAATCATACTGCATCAACAATATCTTATCACGAATGTGAGGTTGTAAGTTTCCTATGAAGATTTTTTACACATCAACATCTGGAATAGAATATTGGATTTGTAAAAAGAGGGCTTGATAATGCCCCATGAAATCAGTTATTTTCTCTTTCATTCCTTGTTTACAATGAACCAAGTCTATCAAAGAGACTTGAGGTCCAATGTTCACTTGAAAGTGCTCAAGGAACTTAGTGACTAATTCTGAAAATTTAGTTATATAATTAGGAGGAAGCACATAAAACCAGTCCAAGGTTGTGTCCTTGAGTGACCTAGGAAAGAGTTTTGCTAAGATCGCATCCTCAAAGTAGAAATCACTACACATAGAGGTAAAGGCTGCCACATGGTTGTTAGGGTCTCCCTTCCCATTATATTTCTCAAAGCGAGGAGTCTCAAACTTCTCAAGCATAGGACTTCTTAAGATAGAATAGGATAAAGGGCTACGAAGGTAATGTGTTGTGATACTAGTTTTAGGCGGACTATTACTCATGCTAGCCAATTGTTGTTACATGGGGGTCACGTTCTTCAACAATTGGTTCATAACGGTTCAGAAGTGGAATCAAGTAGGGATTGAAATGAAGGACTAGGTGATTGTGTATGAATAACCTTTTGAAATGTAATGGGTGGTTGAGATGTAGGTGGAGTGACATTAGGTGTAGAGTTTGTGTAATTATAAGGAATAGGGCCATATTGGCGAACAAGATTCCCATTAGATAACCCAACACATGTGGTGGTAGCATTAATCAACTATGTAGTAGTGGTAAGAATAGTAGATGAATATGTAGGCATAGGGAGTGAAGGTATGGGTACCAACAATTTGAGTCCCTATTTGATTAGGGGAAGTCGCATTCTTCATGATTTCAGCACAACTAGTTGTCGACATAATGTTTTTATGCACTATGCGAGCTAGGCCACGCAAGACTTCTACTCCCTCTTGTCCCTCAAGCAACAACCCTCTAAGATTCTCAACGACAGGGATGACCTCCTTGGCTATATGTTCCTTGCTCACAATTGCTAAAAGTTAGCCAACTCCATGTCTAACCTTTGAATTTGGGCCTCAGGAACATGAGCGATAAGGTCATCAATGTCAATGGATTCTTGAGGAATTGATGTTTCAGGGATAAGTGTAGTAGGAATTTGTGTGACTTGATTAAGCATTTTAGATTTGGATGCATCAACATTAGAACCCATGATTCGAATATACTTCTCACAAAGGTATTAGAATCAGGGCACTAGGTCGCAAAGCTCATAAAGTGACTACAAGTTTTACTAACACATAAAATGCCCAAGTAGAAGAAATTGATGATGTAACAAGAGAAAGGTTTGAGTTTTATTTTAAGTGAAGTAATAGTATATTTTTAATCAAAATCAATTCAAACAACCACAACTATGCTAACACTTAATTCAAACACAACTTTCAATGCAATGAAATGACAACTAAACAATTTTCAAATCTAGGATGCAATTTTTTTTTTTCAATTTTCAAATGCAAAAATACAAATTGTTTTGAATGACAACTAACAAAAGGGTACAACAAATGCAAATGCTCTAACCAATGCAACAAGATCAAAATAACTTTCAAATCTAAGACCCTAGGGTCAAAACTAGCAAGGTATTCTATCAATGCAAAATTTTCACAAACCCTAGGTTGAAATTATGCAAAATTTAGCTATGTATGAATGCAAAGCAACTAAAGAACATACTCCTAATTAGATCTGGGGTGATGAACAACTCAAATATGAAATAAAAAAGGTGCAAGAAATGACGGGTTTGCCAAAATGTAATGTAGAAAAGAGATTACAAGCCTAAAGAGTTAAACTGGTTCATCCCTCTTCTACAAAACATTGGGGCACAAACCGAGTGTGGCTTCTACCCAAGAAGGAGAGCCAAACTATAGGGGTTCTGCCCTTTTTTTGTATATAGAAGGACCAACCAAGTTCAACCAAATCCAAACAAGCAAGCCAAGACTAAGATTTAACCACCAAATGATAAAGAATGTGCTAATACTAACTACCAGAAATGAACCACAGAGATCAGTAAGTACAACAGAGATAGCAAAGTAATTCAGAACTTGGAAAGTTTAGCATAAAGGCCCAGGACAGGGGTGCTTGGGCGCCCTTGTCCCTTTTTAGGGTTAGGTAGAACTTCAAACTTTGTCAGATCTGTATTCATCTGCACAACCTTCTTCCCAGAAACTAGCCTCTGAAACCTGTTCCTTTCACCTACATGCACAAAAAGAGGGAAAAGGTCATGATTTTTTAAGGGTTTGCCTCAGTCAAACCCTGTGTTTATGTTCCCACCACAACATTGATTGATAAGATCCAAGAGTGCGTGTCCTAGCAGGGCAGAGTCCAAATCTGCAACAATGATAGATAATAATGATAATAATCAAAAGATATCTAACCTTAGTTGATGAAGACTTAGCACCAACAAAGGAGAGTGATGAAGAGGGCTTCAAACTTCCTTCAAATCCTGCAAACAACTTCAATAGCATTCACAAGTAGAAGACAATCCAAACATGAAGAATCCTTGAGCATAGAACATCATATGAGAGCAAATTTGCATTCATTCGGTTAGGTGTAAAATGAACTACAACACACACTTAAATATGCATTCTCGCTTACCTTCAGCAAATAAAACAACTTTAGACTAACAAATACTAACTAAAGGAATGTCCCAAGCTAAAACCACAAAGTAGGAGCAAAGGTCCTAAGTAGGACTAGGGCGCTTGGGCACCCTGGACCTTTGGCCCACAAACTTTGCAAAGTGTAATTTAACGAGGGCTTAGTTTAGTCCTAAGTTGATTATGTCAGGTTTATTTTTCAAGATCGGGATATTCATTATTTAGAGCTCAAAAAGGTGTTAAAATAGGTCCTAATTAACAAAGGCAACAAAATAGGTTTAACCTAGGAGCTAAACTAGGCGTAAAATGCTAGTGTACACATTTTACGATGCTATAGTAGTAATAGAGAACTTTTTGAAGATTATGTTTAGTGATTCAAAATAGTGTTCTATGATGGCATGCTTTGATAGATTGATGAATGATTTGTTCTTTACTTTATATTATTTTCATGTCACAAAAATAATATCTGCATCTATAAATTTGAACTTGATATATAGATTCGATCTTTGACTACGAAAATGACCTTTACACTTATGATTGCTTGAAATATACTCACTTTGGTGTTTTAACCTAAAATAAAAAATAGTGGTGTTGATGAACACCTTTATGAGCTTACTTTGTTAAGATATTCTCCTTGGTCAAGCCCTTGGATCTGATTTAATAATTTTAATAGAGTTGGAAGACACACCAAGCAACCATGCAATATGCCTAGTCACTCATCAGGATGCTTATGCTATTTGATGATATTCTATGATACTCTCTAAATGATGGTGCAAGAAGTCAAATAAGAGCTAAACAGATGGATGTGAAAATAGGATTAGTATTTGTCCTTTTATACAACCTATCGTGCAAATCACACATTTCATGTTTAAGTTAGCAAGTAGTGGCTAGGAGGAAAGGAATCAGATTGGGCCCAAATTTAAATTTGAATTTGGGAATTAGAGGTGATGAGGTCGTAGTAGTGTTTGTTAATTCCTCATGATTTAAATATCAATTCGGAGGTGTCTGGAGTGATCTGCGATAAGACTCTTAGTGTGGGGGGGTTTTTGAGTGGAATCTGAATCAGGTGAATGGATGGTTGGTGGATAAAGTCCAGTTTACTTAACTTGTGGAAATAAACACACATGCATAAAATGCAAACTACCTATTTGCTTGAAGGGAAACACACATGCTTTGAAAGAAACTATTCTAATTGCTGGAAAAATAAACACACTTGCTTGAAAAGAAACTAGTTAAATTGCTTGAAAAGAAACTATCTTAAGTGCTGAAACAAAACTTCAAAGTAATTGCTTCCATTGTTAAACTACACCAATGTGACACTCTGAATATAACAGTGTTGTTGGAATAACAAATCTATTTTTGGTATTTTCATAATTTAGAAGACAAACCTACAGGTGATAATTAGCTAAACAATCATACAGAAAGGAAAAGACACGTCATAAGATCAACATGCAAAGATAACATTACTAAATAGAAAGACACAACAAAATTACATGGAAATGAAATACTGAGAGATCTCCTCCAGTTTGGGGAAGTGGACCCTACTTTCCCAGCTAGAGACGATCCTCTTGAACTCGAACTATCTGTCAGAAGAATTCCCCCTTCATTTGCATTCAACAAGGTCCAAAAATGGACATGGATACAGAACTAAAAATAATGAGTTTTCCTCTAGCTGAAAATACAATCTGACTAACAACTTGACTATTAAAAACTAGAACTAACTTAGAGAGACGACTTGCTCCTATTTATACAATCAAGCTTTATTGAAAGGAAATAACTATCAACGATCCTAACTGTAGTGAACTGGGATTAAAACTAGTTGCTTATTTACTACATTAATGATTCCACTGTAGGTTACTACAAATCAGAGATTTGTATCGACTTAGTTGTTAGCGGATTGAATAATTCCTGGAATGGCACGACACTTGGTGATAGTGACTTTAGTTGGAACTAACACCAATTAACAGCTATTTCAGTTAGTCACTAAAATGAAGTGACATGGAGACTTGGATCGTAGCAGCTGCTTTTATTGAGGCATGGATCATGTTTGCGTTGTTGGACTTCTTAAGTAGCCCTAGGATCGACTTGTAATATTCATTGACTTGAGGGGAGGATAGATTTCTTGGAGAGTAACAACACCTGGAGTCATCTAGAGTTTAGGCTCTTCATAGGAAAAGGGGCTCTGGAGGGATCCAGAGACCACTGGGAGTCTCACCGTTGTAGTCCTTATGTAAACATACACCACTTATACCACAAATTCATAAGATATGCATTTTAAAAATGTAATTCAAGTAAATAAACTAAGAGATTTCATCAAAAGGAAATGAAGACTAAACATGTGCATAATCCATCCAAAAGAAGACTTTGATAAAACATTATGGCATATATATATATATATATATATATATATATGCCATAATGTTTTATCAAAGGCTTTTAGAATAGGAAATATAAAGAAATAAATGAGTCATAGATCTGACTCATCATCTCCCCCCAACTGAGAGTATGCCATATCCTCATGGCTGTGCTGCATCCCCCTCATCAGTTACATTTTTCTCTTCAATGATGACATTGCAATTGTAATCTTCATCTTTGTACTGGAAAAGGTGTTTACCCTTTGGTGCAAACCCATCATTTTCCTACAGCTGGCTAAACCATTTGTTGAACTTTCCCTCCCTCATAGATTGCCCCATAGGGTTGCTGAGGTGAGGTGCTGGCATTAGAATCAATGGTGGCCTGGACTGCATTCCAATCCAATTTTATTGCCTCTGCTGAATCAGGGTTATCAATTTTCTTATTCTGGAAGTCATCCATCTAATGTGTGCAGGGGAAACAGGTTCCCTTCTCTTGAAGTTATTAGGTAGGTCCTCATATCTGAATAGGCATCTTGTGACAACTGCACTTGGGAGATAATTTGCTATGTCAAAGAAATCAAAAGTGCAAGAATTCAAATTCCTCACATATTAAGTTGTTATGCCCTACCTATAAACTTGTGCTCTAAACGTGTTGGTGAACCATGTGGATTTAGGACACTCATGTCTCATCAGCAACCCTATAGTTGCTATTGTTGCATTATATTCCTCCATGCGTTCCTCCCATGACCTGTTATTCTTGAGCAGAGACAGATAGCTCTAAATCTGAACCTCTCCCACATATAGATTGAGCATAGAAGTGTTAACATGCCCCATTAAGTGGCCATGTTGGAAGAACTCACAAAGGAGATTTTGTTGTTCCTTAGGGTTTTGCATATAGCACTCAACAAAATCTTTATCATTATCAAAATCAAATGGGAGATTACAACTGATTCTTAATAACTTCCATCTCAAAAATTGCTCTCTAAGAAATAGAGCATACACACCTGATGGCGGTCTCTGGGCTAACTAGGTCTCCCTATTTCACAGGCCAAAGCCAAGTTTTTCTCCACTGCCACCTTCTCTTCTTTAAGGGCCTCGAGATCTCTCCAAAGCATCATGATCTCGCCCCTGAGTTGTTTATTGTCTAGTTTCAACTACAAATATTTGGCATAGACATTCAGTGATGTAGGTGCAGGGGTTTGCTAAGCAGCCTTTTGCTGAAGTTGTGTGATCTGAATGTCTTTTTGGGCTACAATGGCCTTGTGGTTGTCTATCTCCTTTTTAAAAATAGAAATTTCTTTTTCTTTTTCTTCTTTCTCTAATGCATCCTTTTCTTTCTGCTTCTCAAGCTTCTCTTCCTTTGCTTTCAACTGCTGAGCCATGGTCTCCAACTATGAAGCGAAAGTGTGCCTAGTTGCTTTGGCTATGGTATCCTCAGAGCTTTCCATGAGGGGTTCTTTCCCCTTTCTGTGGCTACGTTCCAAAATGTCCTCTTATGTTTCCTCAGGGTTTTCTTCTCCTCCAATCCCCTCAGGGTTCTCTTCTCCCCTAGTCCCTTTTATCCCTTTGTCAGCATGAGTTTGTTCTCTTTGTTGCTCAGCAAGGGATGAATGTTCCCCTTAGATGGTTATATGGCCTAGATATGCATCTTCTCTATCCTCCTCATCTGAAGAAATGACCAATGTGCGGGGATGGCATATCCTAGCAGGGGTAGAAGCTACTGCTTCTCTTGGTTGACTGTGTTGTTCTGTTCCCCTCTGGAGCTGTCCAAATCATACTTCAGGGGATTTTGAAGAGATTGCAATAGGGTCTCCCAAAACAGAGACGATGGAAGTGTGGTGCTTCATTTTCTTCCTTCTAGGCTGAATTGCAAGAAAATCCTCCCATTTTTGTTGACCATCTTCTTGTTGCAAGAAGTGGTGTTTTACTATCAGGTGAATTAAATCAAGGTGGCTAATCTATCCTTCATTATTCTTCCTCTTTGTCATCATGTTAACCAAGCTTGTATGCAGGAAGGCTGGCAAATTTATCAAATATCTTGGGTTGTTTGCCCCATGCCTATGGTGAGTGATCAACCTCATTCCTAGCCTTAGTACAACACCATATTGACCATTACAAGTAAAGAATTTCATTATCCACAGGATGACAGTCTTCCATGGGTTTGGAAGACTGGTCCTTTCAATTCCTTTAGTTGCTCCCTTACTAACAACATATCTAGGTAAAGGCTTTGGAGCAACATGGAAATTCTACACTAGCTCCTCATAGGATAGTTTATTCTGAAATAAATCAATGCCTACTGCGGGAATTCCAAAAATTTGACTAATTACAATAGGGTTAATCTGTATCCTTACCCCTTTAACTGTCGAGAAGGTATGGTGGAAGTTTGTGATGAATTCTTCTACCAGCTCTACCTCGAACTCTTCAAACTTCTACAAAAACTCTAACCATCCGGCCTGCTGGAAGATTTGTGCCCTTACATCATCGAAAATAGC
The DNA here is from genome assembly GCA_027924645.1 of Cunninghamia lanceolata. Taxonomy (NCBI): domain Eukaryota; kingdom Viridiplantae; phylum Streptophyta; class Pinopsida; order Cupressales; family Cupressaceae; genus Cunninghamia; species Cunninghamia lanceolata. The sequence continues at coordinate 5,594,097 of BSBN01001221.1, read as the reverse complement.
ATTCTTCGGTTCAACTTTCTATTTGTTTCCCATCTGCACCAACTGGTATCTTATCGAAATGCAAGAACAATGTCACAACAGAGCGTTGGTTTTTATTTTTCTCACTTGTTTCTTGAGGCAGGAAGAAATGTGAAGTTTGTGGTGTCACTGGTAGCTTTGATCGAGAAATAATTGCATGCAACATGGATAGTTTGGCAACCATCCTACTTGTCCTTTCAACACTCATGGCACGTACTTCAGAGCTCCCACATAGAGGGCAACGTGCAAAGTGGAAATTCATAGCCGCCACCTTAGTTGCCTTTCTTTTCAAATCCGGAGTTGACACCAACAATCGTAGCTCCCACACCCTTGCGAATGTATTTCCCATTTATAGTCATGATTTTTGGTCATCATTACTTTTCAAGCAAGTACATATTTTTTATGGCATTTATTGTAAATGTTGTTGTCATTATGACCAAGTACTCGCAACTCATTGCAAGGTACACAAGATCAGAGGATGATCCTATTGTTACCACCTATCCAACTACCATCATTCATGCAACTGCCTTGGGCGTGTGAAAAATGAGGACTGCACGCGGGTCATTTGGGGAACACGTGGCATATATACACATATTAAATAATTATACAAGTCTTAAAGAAGGAATATACCTTTGTAAAGTATCCACCCCTAAGATGATTTCACCTTAACTTTTACCAAATCGATTTTAGTGATGCAACATAACCTAGCGCTCAACGGTACTTTGGAAAGTATCACCGCCGATATTTATCTAGAGCCATCCGTAGCCACCTAGAGCTATTGGTAGCTATCTGGAGCTTTCAATATTTTTCAACACAAAGACCTACAAAACTGCAAAAAGGAATTTTATAGAAGGAAATGAGAATTTTGAAGGAAAGATCACCATTACTGGTTTTCAATCTTCCCTTTAGACAAAGCTGCCATTTCTAGTTTTCAACTTTGCCTGATTTTTTTGTGTGTTTTCTGACAGAAAAGGCCGCCATTTCTAGTTTTCAACCTTTACTGCTTTATTCCTTCCAAAATCATCATTTAAAACATAAGCCCCATGGAAGAGAGATCCTCCATGGTGAAATGTTCTATCCAAGACTGAATTTCTACAGAGAATTCTTCTTTGGAAGCTAGTTTGTGATACAACTTCAATCTATGTCCATTTACTAGAAGAACTTTGTGATCCCCATCAATGGGAACTAGCTGAATGACCCCATTGTTGAAGGTTTCTTGGATTTCATAGGGCCCCAACCATCTGTTGTGCATTTTTCCTTTGAGACCTTGATACTTTGAGTTGTACAGTAGGGCCCAATCTCCTTTTTTGAATTGCTTACTGATGATGTGCCTATCGTGCCATTCTTTCCTCTATTTCTGAATCATCTCTGTGTGCTAAAGTGCTTCCATCCACATTTCTTCCAACCTGTTCAGCTGCATTACCCTATGTTTTTGTGCTTCAATTAAGTCAATACCAACTTCAAGTGTTGTTCTTAATGTTTCCACCTCATATTCTATAAGCAACACTGGGTGCTTCCCATAAACTAATTCATATGGTGTGAAATTAGTGGTGGTTCTCCAAGTGGTGTTGTAGGCCCAAACAACTTCCATCATTCTCTCATCCCAATCTGTTCGCTTGCCTGAAATGGTTTTTGTGAGAATGTTCTCCAGTTCTCTATTCATCACTTCTACTTGACCATTGCTTTGAGGGTGATATGGAGAAGACTTTTTGTGACAGATTTGATATCTCTTTAGGAATACTTTGATCATAGCATACATGAACTATGGTCCTTGATTAGAAACAAGGACTCTAGGGGCTCCAAATCTCTGCAAAATATGCTTGTACAAAAAATCTGCAACCTTCTCCTCCTTCGCTGCTAGTAGTGCTTTTACTTCGACCCATTTGGTGGCATAGTCAGTACAGACCAGGATGTAGTGATTTCCTTTGGATGGTGGATCAATTGGTCCCACAAAATCTATTCCCCATTTTTCAAATGGTTCTAAGACCACTTGAGGATGTAGCAACAGTTTTGCGGTAGGAGTTGGACATCCCATTCACTGGCATTGATCACATTTCTTGACATACTACTGGATATCCTTGGTCATTGTTGGGCAAAAATATCCTGCTCCCAAAATTTTATGTCCCGTTCAAAGGGCTGAAAAATGTCCACCAGAAGGTTCACCATGGCATGCTTGGATTATATCATAAAATTCTATTTCCTACACACACCTTCGCAACACATGGTCAGGACAATTTTTAAACAAGATACCATTTACCCATTTGTATCTGGAGTTATCTTGAATCAGTCACCTAGTTTCCTTTTGATTGAAACGTGGTGGGCATTTTCTTGAAACCAAATAGTTAGCTAAATCTGCAAACCATGGAGATTGTATAGAAATGGAAAAAAGATGTTCATTCGGAAATGTATCATCCATTGGTTCGTTACTTCCCTACATAGTCAATCTGGATAAGAAATCAGCGACAACATTATCTTTCCCAGGTTTATCAACAATGGTTATGTCAAATTCTTGCAAAAAAGAGCAACCATCTAATAATTCTACCTCCTACCATAGCTTTATTCATCAGACACCTAATAGCTGCATGATCAGTATGTATAAAAACTTTGTAGCCTCTGATGTAGTGGTAGAACTTATTGATTGCATAAACTACTACCAAAAATTCTTTTTCCTTGGTGGTATAGTTTTTCTTTGCAAGGTTTAAGTTTTTGCTAACATAATATATTGCATGCATTCTTCCAGATTCGTTAGCCTTCCCTAAGACTGCTCCAATGGCCTGATTGGAAGCATTTGTGTGAATATGGAATGGCTCACTCCAATTCAGTCCTTTGATGACTGGTGCTGTCATGAGGGCACTTTTGATGCCCTCAAATGATTCTTGACATTGTTGTGTCTAATTAAATTCAAAATCCTTTTTAGTAGGGTGAACAAAGGGTCAACTTTCATACTGAAGTTTTCAATGAACCTTCGATAATACCCAGTATGTCATAGGAAACTTCTCACTTCCATTTGAGTTTGAGGAGGGGGAATTTGAACTATAATTTCAACATTTTTGTTACATCCCCAACTTATGATTTGACTTACTCTTAACTTTGTGTGGTAATCAAGAGGATTAACCATAGTTTAACGACTAGATGTTGTGGAAATATCTGATTTAATCATTGATTATGAGAATACTAACTAATGATAGTTAGTTATGAAATTACATTTTCATATGAATATTTGATTATTATGAATTGTGAATTAGATGATGATGCACTGATCATGGTTTTATGATGGTGAGTGTGAACAGGAAATGAATCTTCCTTCGAAGACAGAAGGAGAGTATCATCTGAGAGGAAGAGATAGATGTCAGGAAATGGGTCCAATTGCCATCTGAGTATCAGACTTTATGTCCTTATGAACTCTTGTAAGTTGGCGTAAGTTACGTCTTTTCTTTGCTAGTCGATTATCTATATGTGTCGTCTTGTCGATTGAGTCATTTCGATAATGTTTGCATCGACTAGAATGTCAACACAAGTCGAGAGATAGTCTCGCCAAGTGGTAGAGTACCTTCTTGTTTCTCTATTTATTCCTAAATTAGGATTTTGAACTTATTATACTTAGTATAATATGCTTTGGGTTTATAGCGAAGAAGGGGGAGAGGTGCTCGACCCCTAAATCACATGTTGACCATGCTGAAAGGAAGCTCAGTGTGTGGAAATCACTTCCTACACTAATCTAATGAGGAGAGATGTATGCAAATTCAATTTTAATTCTTACAACTACAACAACATAGAACATCTAACAGAGATATTGCAACAATACACATACACACAGAAAGTAGACAGAAGAGAGAGAGAGAGACAAGATATACGTGGGGAAAACCCTTACGGGTGAAAAACCCCACACTCCAAAACACAGCTCAAATGTATTTCAGTAAATAATAACATATTACAATACAGTTTCAGAGCCAATGTTCTTTCAGGAGTCTTCAAATGTCGAATCTGGAGATATTCCAGCAGCATAACAGTACCTGTACAAAAATTGCTTATCTCTCATCCAAGCACCTATTTTTATAGAGTTTACAAGGCAAATATGGAACCTTCTAGAGATGGGCGTCCATCTTGGACTCATGCCCCAAAACCCACACTAAGGACACTTGTCAAACATCCCATCCCAATGTGGGCACCTTGTCCCAAAATAGGCTATGACAAATGCTCTTACGCACCTTACAACTGTCATAGAATACGTCATAACTGACAGCGCTTACAGCTATAAGAGAATCTGTCATACACTAACTACAAATATCTTATTCCCCTTACAACTTGTCATAACCTCTCTTGACCGCCTGTTGTGTGGTTACACAACATGCCCCATTTTGACTTGGCAAAACAAGGACCCAACTTTTTGCTTGGCTTGTTCTGTGCTTTCTGGCGGTTTGGTAAAAGTAAGTCATGCAAATCAGCATGCATGGAAAGGCTGGGTAAGTCATCATCATGAGGTCAGTTTGTCAAAGTTCATATTTCATTCCAGTAACCTCATATTTAGATAGAGCATCAAATTTCATGCAGGTTTGCCTTAAACATCACCTTGGTATTTATCAGGATGTGAAAGTTATGAATGGTCAAAGTTTGAGTCAAACCTGATATTTCTAGGGGGAGGATCATATTTCGTAACATCAGTCATATTACAAAAGATCACCTCAATCTAATTTATCACCTGATAATTCATGCGATCCAAATGCCCGGACGTCAATTTTAGGTGATAGTAACCCTTACCTGTCAACTGCCTTATATTTCGTGAGGATCATATTTTTCAATGTAACCCGATATTTCTCAATATCCTCCTGCCGCAAAATATCACCCTGAGCCATTATCCCGATGACGTCATATGAGTCTGATAAACAAAGAAGCAAACATGATGATGACGTCATCATCATTTTACCTCTTGGGGGGGGTATTTCCTAAACATGATCCTGCTCGTATATCATGACAATGACGTCATGATGCCTTAGCGATACAATGAGCGAATATCTAGATGACGTCATCCTGATATTCCGAGAAAGAGAGATGTTATATTTTATCAGGTCATCATCATTTTTGTAACATCACCTGATATATTGAAATATCCTCCTGATGTATTAAACACGACTTAAGGGTGCGAAACATCACTCGATATTGTCAGGATGGTTTTTTCCTCTCAAGGAGGATCATCACATTGCACTCGGGATGATATTTGCGAATATCACCCCGATATTCAAATATCACCCCGATGTCTAAATATCGCCCCGATATTCGAGCATCATCCTGTCATGCGAATATCACCCTGCTCCTGTTGCCGCCATTAACATTTAATGCACGCAGAGGTGGTAGGTAGTTCCCACCGACCATTAAACTCGATGAAACACTTGGTGAAATCCTGAGTTTCCGTGCGAAAATTCAACAAATAGGATCTAATCTGTCAGGATTTGCCCTAATTTCGCCCTAATTGCAAAGTTAAAAGGTAATTCAATTGTCATTTTCACATTTACCTTGTGATAAAATTATTTTCACAGAGCACAAGCTTCCAAACCCTCATACAGGCGACATTTGTGTGAACAAAGCTCACAAGCAGGAAGAAGCACGTGATCATCACCAAAATTAAAGGCATTTTCAAGAAACCACTAGTATAACCAAGGGGATTTGCATAACTAGGTAAGTAATTGAAACCCTCATCCTGTTGCTTCTGCATATTCAGGTATGATGTTGTAGGTTCTGGTTGTATGCATCCCAGGATAAGTTAATGCTAAATAAGTATAATATGCATGATGTTAATATAGATAATTGTTATATACATGATTGTGAGTATCCATTGTAAGACAAATTGTGTTAATTACAGATATCCATGGCTGACAAAAGGTTAGCTAAGTGTGAGGCTGAGTTCTGCAAGCCCATGTTCGCATCTCCTAGGGGAATCCTGTTCAAATATGGTCAATAACAAATACACATCAGGGAAATACTGATTTGGAGGCTTGGTCTGCCAAGATGAATGATGAAAAGAATAGAAGCACCCTGTTAGATGCAGTGTTCATGTTCGGATTGTGGAATGCGGCCAGTTTTTCATACTCTATGGAGTCTCCTGAGCTGGTGGTTGAGTGTGCACGAAATTATAATCCAAAAACCAGATAGGTGGTAAAGCATGGGAGAGTATATGCAGACCTGTCCATTAAAGGTGTTTCAAAGACATTTGGACTGCCATTGGGCAGGAAGGTTAATAGTGTAGACCTGAAGAAATCTGAGGTCGAGTATGAAAATAACAAGAAATAGGCCAGGAAGAACATGTATCAATGGAGGGCCAAGAATAGCACATATCCGGTAGCTGCCAAACTCCCTGTGCACTTGTTTAAATACGATTTTGATGACGAATATCAGTACATGATTGCACTGCTTAGCAGGGTGACAGGCCAGCCTGATGCTGGTAGTTTCAAGGATTGGATGTATGGTGTAATCATGATGTGCATATATGCAGACATCAAGCCACTGTGGGGCCAATTGATAAGTGATGCTCTACATGAGCAGCTGCTGAACCTGGGAGGTTCAAATTGTTCTTTTTATATGACATCATATATTGTCTACTCCTATGCTTACAAAGGCACATTTGATGCATTAGTTACAGATGGAAAGCTTACAGGCACTCTCAATGCTGTGCATATATGGGATCATCATCCCCAGCTACAAAGAGCTAACTACCTCCAAGATTATAAATTGGTAAATGATGCATTCTCTATGCATCTGGTAAGGACAATGGAGGAGGACAGGACAAAGAGATTGAGCATGGAGGCTCAAGAAATAATCTACAGGCATGGAGCCTGGTACATTCAATTTGCAACATTTTCATACATGAGGATTGAGGGCTTTGAAGGACAACCCCTCATGCTACCAAGATATCCTACTGATGTAGTGGTATTAATGGAATTTATAAGACAGAGCTCCACAATGCTGAAGACATTCAAGGATGCTCAGAAAATACCACCCATCTTGTTCCCAGTAACCATTGGCTGGTATATGTGCCCAGACTCAGAGAAGATCAAGACAGTCATGGTTAGCTTGAATAAAATGCAATTGCATCCATTCCCACTAGTAAGGCCATATGATCCTTATGGGAGGATACAGAGAATAATAGGGAAACCTATTCATCAGGAACACTTGGAGAACTTCTGGGCTGATTGTGAAGATGAGGCAGAAGCAAGAAGAAGAAGATACCAAAGGTTAACACTGAATCAAATCAAGACCTTTGACTGTATCCCCATTCCTTCACAGTTGAAGAAAGATGATGGCAAGGTAATGGCAGATGAATATGAAGAGAAGAAAATATATAATGATACCATATATGCACCTGATCTAACTATACAAGAGGATATATCTTTAGATCCTTTCATTGCTAGGACATTACAGCTAACCCAAGCTTGGGTTGATGAACAAATTGGGGCACTGAAAAAGAAAGGTGTTGTCATTACTAAAGATAAGAAGAAGAAAGATCAGGCTATTCCTGATGAGGAATATGACGACTTTCTAAATGAAAAAAGGAAATCTAAAGGGGAAAGGTTGCCTCCACAACAACAATAAAGCAAAAGACCCCCTACGAAGAAGAAAATTGATAATGAACCCAAAGGGGTGATCATTGAAAAGGCAGTGTTTCCAGCTGAGGAAACAACAACATCAGCATCAGGATCAGGATCAGCATCACCTCCACGGGCAGGTAAACAAAAGTCCAAGAAAGAGCATGCAGCAGAGGTAGTGATTGCTGGGACTCAAGAAGAGGGTCAATCCTCACAGAAACCAATAAAAGAAGATATCCTCATGGAGGAAGATACTGAAGAAGAGGAACCCCCTATGTTATTCAAAAGGAAGAGAAGAGCCCCATAGGTGGTGGTAGCTGCCACACCTAAGAAACCAAGAACCTCCATGAGGGGTGAAATAAAGCAATCCCCTATAATGTTGAAAGGGGCTGGTAGTGAAGTATTCCATAAGGCATTTCAACACAATGTTCCACTTCCTACCATAGTAAAATTCAAATCTGAGCAAGCGGAAGAACAGATGAAAGAAACCTCACAAGTGTTTCAAGGAGGTCATGTCTCACTGCATGAGACAGTGGACTTATTTGATGATGAGGTAGTGAAGGATGTAGCTTCACAGAAGATGGAGACTCTTGTTGCGGGTACGCACATGACTCCTCATGGGACTCCATCAGGACGAACAATATTGGAGGAGATAAAGCAGGTGGAAGCCGAAAAAGAAAAGAGTCCAGAGAAAATAGCCCAAGAAATAGGGCTGGACACACTAATTGCACAGGTGACAAGTCCTGTAGTGGTAGATTTGACAAGTAAACAGGATGCAAGTCCTGAACATCCAGCAGGTACACCTGATAAAGGGCAACATACAGAAGAAGTGAAGATGGCAGAACCAAAAGGCCATACTCCAGAGATGAGCCAACAACACCAACAGGATACATCAATTGAACCTGCTATAGTCAAGGTTCAAGAAAAGAGAGCTGATGAGAAGGATGTAAAAGAAGATTCTACTCCTGAAGTTCAGGAAGTAAGTAGTACAGGTGTGGAACAAATGATGATTTCAGAACAAACGCCAGCACTTAAGGAGGATTCCGCAACATCCATTGATGTGAATGTGCATCAACAAAAGAAAAGGCAAAGGAGGATGAGGTAATGACAGAAAAGGATCATGATCATCATGTGGACGTAGCACAAGATCCTCCACCTCAGGATGATGCTCCTCCAGAAAAAGAAATTCCTCAACTGGAGGATATACCACAGGATCACCCTCAGACAGAGCATCATGAAGAACAAACGAGGAAATCACCTTCTCCATCACATATGCTGACAGATACAGGAGATCAAGGTGAACATCATGATGATGTGGAAAAACATGATCAGGTACCTCCATGGTTAGGAAAGGAAGTTAACGCAGAGGTAGATTTTGAGATACAAGAATTTGATGTATCTACCTTGTTTTCTGAGAATATAATGAAACCAAGGAGGAAGGCCAGAATGACTTCGGCCATTAAGATAGATCCTACAACTGGTAGAAGAACAACACAGGTAGCAATCCCTACTGTGGAGAAGGAGAAAGGTAAAATTACCTTAGATGAATTTCAGATCAGCACAGTAGACTTGGGATTTGCTAATGAAGACCAGGAGGGTCAAGAGGGCAAAGACATTATAGATTCTTTGATTCAGAAAGTGAAAAGAGAAAAAGAGAAAAATAAGCAACACAAAGAGCACATTGCTCAATTGCATGCCTATATAAAGAAGTTGACTAATACTGAAGATACTTCAACTGAACATGCAGTCCCATTGACTGCCATTTCCCAGGAGGAAGTAAATAAATTAGATCTCATGAAACATGAGTCATCTATATTAAGGAAATGGATGCTATCCACATTGGATGTAGCAGAAGAAGTAATAAAGGCCTCTCTAAAGAGATGGAACTCCCTCAGTATCTCCAGGAAAAAGGTAGACAAATTGCAAATGGAGACAGGTAAAAGGTCTTTCCAATTGGAGAAGATATTAGATGTCCTGGGAGAAATGAGGATAAATCCTCAACTGCTCATAAATAAATAGGTACTGGATAATAACATTGCATTATTGATAGACATATGGCACAAGGATATCCAGTTTGAATGTGGTGTACTTAAAGGATGCAATAATAAATTGAGAGATATCAGCATGAAAATGCATGATATGCTGGCTTTTGAAGCAGAAATTTTGGAAGTGTTGGAAGGAAAGGTAGAAGGAAAGATAGAAAATTAGGATGAAGAGTTTGCAATCAAAGCTCTACATGCCAACTTCCAATCAGTAGCTGATGATCCACTTGTTCACTTGACAGAGGAAGTCATAGATAAAATGATGAGGATTAAGGTCAAGGTGAAAAACTACAATGAGACACTGAACAAAAGGAAAAACAAGTTGGAAAATATCAGAGGTAAATACCAGGGCCATAAGCATGCCATCATCAAGGCAAAAACTTAGGATGGCGGGGAAATTGATAGAGTAGTACAATTATATGAGAATGTCAGGACAATCATGCAGGCTCATATGCAAGGTCACGATCATCATGATGATGAAGATACGACAAGCGATGATCATGATGCTCCCAGTGGAGATGAAGATGCGTCATAAAGCAAATATCAGCATCTTGTACTTAGTGAAAATAAGTATTTCAGATAGTTGCTAGCTGGCAACTTGTGCCATTTTTGATGTGGTTGACAAAGTCAAAGAGAAATACTGATCGTAGATATTCATAGACAAATTAAGATCTAAGATCTTTTTGTAATGGATTCCTCACCTTGTTCTATAAAAGGTGCTGGAATGCCTCATTTCTAACATTCGAAACTTAATTGAAATCTGTCTACTGAAATATTTAGGGCTTATTTCAAAGCTTTTTGTATACATCTATATCCTTACATACTTAATGAATGAGAAGACTGTTTGATTACAATTCATAGTAAATCTTGAGTAATCTGTGTGTGAATTCTGGATATATGCTGTGATTTGCTGCATCCCTTGGAGTGCATGTCTACTTACATATGTTGTTTTCATACAATTCCTTTGAAGTTAGCATCAACTGTATCTAGCTGTGGAATGTCCTGGTGAACATATGGTTTGGTTTTCTTCTCTTCATGACTATATCTGATGTACATGTGGTTCAATAGCTGAAGGTTCAACATTAATTTGAAGCATTTCTTTCAATTTCTTTTAAATTTTAGAACTTTTCATCATCATAATTACAAATAATTGATAATCTCAAGCAACTAATGCAAATATGTGGACATCTCATAGATAATTGAAAATATTTAGCATATTTGAAGCTAAAACATGTATAATTGAAAATATCATGCAAAGATTTGAATATTTCTGCATCATTTGATCAAACAACTATAAAAATGACCTCTCTGTGAAGAATCTTTGTAGAAACAGTGTCATAATGATGAACTTTACGTAAGGCCCCAAAATGGAAACAGCAACACACATCAACCTTTGAGTAACGTCAGAAGATTAAGACCTAATCACCGGAGACTTGGAATCATGAATTCTCTGAATTCATCGTATCTTTCAAGATGAATAAAGGTTAATGTGTACTTTTATTCTATGCTTGTTTATGACTAACATCATGACCAACACTGCCCAAAGATGTCTTTCTCTCGTGCAAAGATACTCACTGACACTTGTCATTAAATAAAAGTCATTTGAGGTTTCGGCGGCGCTGCCCCTCGACCCCGCCCTGTACCGCGACAGGGAGCGCTGCCCTTGGACCCTGCAAGGGGCTCTGCCCCTTGATCCTGTCTTGGGTGCGCTGCCCCCAAACCCCTGTTAGTTATTCAGGGGGGAAACTACGGCTGCCAAAGTCACCAAAATTTAGCCTGCTGCATGCACACAAGGTGTCGACTATGCCAAACCAACATGGGATAAATAAATACAACATTAGGAATTTGCAAAGGTTAAGACACCTTAATTCCCAACATTCTCCCACTTGTCAAACACCTTACAAGGACCAAAATTAATGACAAGATTTAACTGCTAGGGGCCAAGAGGCCAAGAGGCCCATAGACTCTGAACACCATCTAAACTTCTCTATGCCCACTAGTTTCGTTAATGCATTTACAACATTCTTCAAAGTATCTACCTTCTCCAAATTTACCTTTCCGTCCTCAACCATGTCTCGTACGAAGTGAAACTGAACATCAATGTGCTTTGTTCTAGCATGGAAAGTTGGATTTTTTGCAAGGCAAATTGCACTCTGATTCTCACAACTGATCGTAATCTGACCTGCATCAACACCAATATCTGAACACAATCTCTTAAGCCAAATGGCTTCCTTACAAGCATGAGTTGCTTCCATATACTCAGCTTCTATCGTGGACAAAGCAACAACAGGTTGTCACTTACTCATCCAACTAATAGCACCACCAAACAGTGTAAACACATAAGCACTGGTGGATCTCCTGCTGTCAATGTCACCTGCCCAATCTGAATCCACAAATCTATGAATATCAACAGAATGCGGAGGTCCTGAAACATTACCATGATAGAAAATGGAATACTCGGAAGTACCCCTCAAATATCTGAACACTCGCTTAACTGCATCCCAATGAACTCGTCCAAGATTAGCCATAAATTGACTAAGGACTCCCACTACTTGGGCAATGTTTGGTCTTATGCAGACCATAGCATACATCAAATTGCCAACAACACTAGCATAAGGTACTCTGCTCATGTCCTCCACCTCACTAGGAGATTTTGGGCAATCCTCAACATACAAGTTTGTCCCCAAAGAAATGGGAACACACAATGGTCTACAATCTGCCATGCTGAACCTGTCCAACATGGTCTTCACATACTTACTCTGGCTTAACCAAAGTTTTCTGTTGGTTTTGTCTCTTCTGATTTCCATTCCTAGAATGTACCTGGCTGCCCCTAAATCTTTCATTTCAAACTGAGCTGACAACTGAGATTTAAAATCAGAAATCATATTCTTACCCTTCCCAATGAGCAACATATCATCAACATACAGTGCAACAATGAGAATACAATCACCATCAAACTTATAATACACACAATAATCTAATTTCAATCTCACAAATCTAATTGACAACACAAAGACATCAAACTTCAAGTATCATCTCTTAGGGGATTGCTTCAAACCATACAAAGACTTTTTAAGTTTGCAAACCAAATTTTCTTTACCTTTCACCATGTAATGCTCTGGCTGTGACATGTAGATTTCTTCCTCCAAGTCACCATGAAGGAAAGCTATCTTCACATCCATCTGTTCTACCTCCAAGTCATAAGCTGTTGTGAGAGACAATAAGAATCGAATAGATGTCATCTTTGCAACAGGAGAGAAGATCCCACCATAATATATACCCTCCACTTGTGAATACCCCTTCGCAACCAATCTGACCTTATACTTCTCAACACTGCCATCTGCACCAAATTTCTTCTTGAACACCCATTTGCATCCAACGGGTTTCTGTCCAGAAGGTAAAGGCACCAAGTCCCAAGTTTGATTCATTTCTAAAGAAGCCATTTCATCCTCCATGGCCTCCTTCCAGGAACCTGCATCTTTCATGTCCATAACCTCTGATATAGTTCTAAATTCATCACTATTAGTAACCAAAGCATAAGCACAACTAGAATCAAGTAATGTAAAACCAAACCTTTCAGGTTGCTTTCTTATCCGTGTAGACCTCCTCAAGAGCTGAGGTTGAGGTTCAACTTCTTCATCTAAGCTTTTAGAGCTACTAGAGCTCTCCTCATCATCAGGTCCAACATTGTCTTTCTATTCATTCTTCCCATGGGTAGCAGGAAACTGAACAACATCCTCTTTCTTTACTATTTCTTCTGACTGCAAAATAGTGGAAGAAGGTGTAAGCTTTCTGAAGATGACATTTCTATTATACAACACTTTTTCAGCCACAGGGTCCCAAAGCTTGTATCCTTTCACACTGACACCATAGCCAATGAAGATACACTTAACAACCTTGTTCTCTAATTTTGACCACTTCTCCCTAGGCACATGTGCATATGCCTCACAACTAAAAACACAAAGATGCCTTATTGAAGGCTTTCTACCAAACCACACCTCCATGGGTGTCTTTCCAACAAGAACTGATGTAGGAGATCTATTTACCAGATAGCAAGCAGTGGCAACAGCTTCAGCCCAAAACTTTTGTTCTAGGACAACTCCACTAAACATACTCCTAGCCTTCTCCATCAGTGTCCTGTTCATCCTCTCTGCAACTCCATTTTGCTGCAGGGTGTATGGAGTTGTCTTATGTCTTTCAATCCCAAGTTCCTTGCAATACTTATCGAATTCTATAGAACAGAACTCACCACCGTTGTCAGTTCTCAAACATTTAATCTTTTTACCAGTCTGATTTTCAGCAAAGGCCTTAAACTTGCTATAGACTTCAGATTTGCTTCTGAGAAAATAAATCCATGTCCTTCTACTGTAATCATCTATAAAAGATACACAGTATACAGATTTTGATAATGAAGGAACATTAACAGGACCAAACACATCAGAATGAATAAGGTCCAACACACCAGAAGACTTATGAGAACTTGAGTAAAACTGAACACGGTTTTGTCTTCCATAAATACAATGTTCGTAAAAGTCAAACTCAAGATTACAATCATCTAACCCCTCAATGAGGTTCTTATTTTTCAGGGTACGCAGACCCTTCTGACCAATGTGGCTAAATCTCTTATGCCATAACATTGTCTTTTCAGCAGGAAGTTTAACTTCCAATGCACGATTACAACCATCAAGACTAGAACAATAGATTTCTTCACTACTCGTTCAGATGGTGGGGATGAAGTGACTACTGCCCTCTTCCTTGAGTCAGAAGAACTATTGCATTGTGAAATGCATGCCTCCAGCTGAAATAGAGTACCTCTCCTAGTACCCTTAGCAAGCACCATAGCTCCTCTAGTCATCTTGCATCCTTATTTCAAAAAGACAACCTGCACATTTGCATCATTCAAACTACTTATAGAAAGCATGTTCCATGCTAAGCCTAGGATGTACATAACCCCAGAGATCCCCTTCTCTCGACCATCAGGGAATCGAATAGATACTCTTCCACGACCAACAATCTTTGAATGAGAGTCGTCACCCAGATACACCTTTCCACCATCAAATTCCTCATACTTAGTGAACCAGTCTCGATGCGAGGTCATGTGGAATGATGCACCAGAGTCGATTAGCCACACATTGTCAAATGCATGGGTTGCTAGGGCTACGATGAAAGCATCACCGTCATCTTGTGACTTATCAGAATCTGAATCAGGAGCTTTCTTCTTCTTCTTCTTCTCCTCTTTGCATTCCTTTCAGAAATGCCCAGTTTTGCCATAGTTCCAACAAAGAGCCTTGGACTTTCCAGGAGATTTGGATCTCCCATGGGATTTGGATCTACCCTTCTCAGCTTTCTTGTCCTTCTTCTTCCCTTTCTCCTTGGGTCTTCCATGAACTGCAAGGGCCTCTTTGGCTGCCTTATAAGACTTTCTCCGCATCTCTTCAGACAACAGTGAAGAAACCACTTCTTCCATTTTGAATGTGGATGTGGTGCTTCCAATAGCCATGACAAGATGATCCCATGAGTCTGGAAAATAACAAAGCAAGGTCGTACATCGATCCTCCTCCGCCATCTTTAAACCAATAGATGTTAGTTGTGCAACCAACATGTTAAAATAATTCATATGTTCAGCAACGGATCGTCCGTCCTCCATTCGAAGAGAATACAACTTCTTTCTCAGGAAAAGTTTATTAACTAGGAATTTGGCTTGATACACATCCCCCAACTTCTTCCAAAGTAGTTTTACAGTAGTCTCCTCGTGGACATTTAACGAAACAAAATCAACAAGACTAAGTCTTATGAGACCCTTAGCCTTCCGATCCTTGAGATCCCACTCATCTTGTGACATTGCAGCTGGTTTAGTTCCATTAACACTTTCCCAAAGGAAATGAACACTGTGGCAAGGTTTGAAGGCTATTGGGTGAGAATTGAAGAAGTTATGGCAAACCCTAAAAATAGACAAATATGGGATTTCTAGCTTCTATAAGTGGAATTTGGGATAGGGTCCTCAAGGAATGAAATATGCAAAATGGAATTTCAGGGGATCTAGTGGAGTTTGAGGGAAAACGGGGCTAAAGAAAGGAAGATATGGTGAAAAATTAATTTTTTTTGGAAACGATCTGCAATAGGATCTGAAACGGCTCTGGACAGATTCAATCTATGATTTGTCGGTTGGCAATAGATATGGGCCCCAGGTATGTTTGACTTCCTAAAGGTTCAAGGGATTCACTCGGCTGCCAGTTCTATCTAACAACTTGTGTATTGGGGTAGTACTCCTCACTCCATGGCTCAGGTAAAACTGATAACCACTTTGCCACAAACGACAGCTCTTGGTTTACCTCACGGATGGGAACTAGTCAATCAGGTAGGGGCTGTTGCCCTTTTCGCTGGCAGGTCCTCTCAATGGGCCAGCTACTTCAGGGTTCTTGTGGTACTCCTCACAATGAGTTTTAGGGCTATGCCCAGGCACTTCCCATAGTTAAGCGGATAGGGATCATTCCCTGATATGAACCTGCAATTGAAATGAACAATACAGATGCAAAAAAAAAAAAGAACTACTGCAATAATCATAGTGCCTGGAGGCCACTACGGAAAAACATTTGGCAGAAATTCCACCCAGCGAGCCCAAGAAAGCGCTCTGATACCAGATGAGAGGAACCTCCTACAACAATATAATGAAAAATACACGAAATAGCAGAAATAGATATGAATAGTAGAAACACAGAAGGAATTTATTGATCACAGGCCACTTCGAGGGGGCAACCTCCTTTGAGCAAGCTCAATACAATAAATTTGTGGATGCCTTCATTGGCCTCAACACGTACTTATATACTAAGTCTAATCTAAACAATTATTACTTCCCATGAATGTGGGATAACACAATATACTCATGGGAAAACTTACAAAGCATATGCGTCCAACAACAATATACTAACAAAGTAAAGAGAAGGGCTAAACACAGGTTCCTAACATTCTGGGGTAAACCCATAAACCATCTCATTGTAGAATCTTTCAGGGTTGAAGGGAATAGTTTGAGTTTTTGGTTATCTGATCCAAAATCATAAGTTTGACATACCACTTTGAATTCAAACAAAAACTGATCTGGATCCTCAGAAGAAAGACCTCTGAAATTTGGCGAGTGTGCTGGTGAAATATTTTTCATAGGGGCATTGTCTCCAATAGCCAGAACAATGGGATATGAGAAGGTTCTTAGAGCCTGATTTTCCTCTTCTTCATGGTTATCATGATTATCTTCCATGTCTGATATTGATTCTTCTCCTTGAGGTTCTATCAAAGGATCTACCTAAAAATTTTGTTGTAATTCTTAGATATAGTCAGCGAGTGGAAGATTTGGAGGATTTAAGGGATTATTGATTTGAGGTGCAGCTTCCAAGGTAGGTTCTAGGTTTCTTTATTCAACAAGATCTTGTGCCACCCCACTACTTTCTCCTATAGTTTGTTGATGGGGTGTCTGTTTTATGTATCTTCCTTTTGAATCTCTAGCTCTAACCATACAGATCTATCCTAAACTGTTTAGTTAAGTTTTCCTAATTAACATAATATCCCTGGCAACGAAACCAAAAATGACAAAGGTTGTTGTACCTCATCATTTAATCATATTTCAAATGTCAAATCCAGGGTTGTGTCCTTGGCTATTTGCAATTAGGAATCCTATAGTTGGCAATTTTATCTAACTAATTCCAATGACCTTTACTAATTTAAAGAAACTGATCTATCTGCTATGAAATGAATTCCAAGAATATTGAAAATAGAACTGAATAATGAATTGTTTAAAGTAAATCTATATTATTCCTTTCAACTGAAACATGCATCTATCTATGAAAATAGTAACTATCTCTTTAAACAGAATCTGAAATAACAAAACAATAGTACTAGCCTTTTGCCTTGGTGGTGAGTGTGGGCCCTTGCTCCACACCCTTAGGGCTGAAGACTAAAGTAAAGAATCAACACAAAAGGATAATATCACAACTCAATTTAGTCCAATTCCATCAACTTTGTATTCAGAAAATATTTATGTCAAAATGAGATTACAGAAATTAGAAAATAATCGTTGTCCTTTTTTTCTGCTTCTTCTGTAAGTTTATATCTAAAATCAATGATGAGATATCACTTACCTTAACTACTAGTTATTATATGAGATAACATCAATCTCTTTATTCTACTAACTATCTAACTACAAAATAAATATCCATGCAATAAAAATAGATTGAGTGGAACAGAAGTCCACACTGAATCTGAGTCTTAGTTTTAAATACACTTGGGCAGCGAGGCCCTGAAATATAGGTATTTAAATCAGTTTATCAATAACTCATGCAAAATCAAAAAGAGATAAGAACTTCCAGCAATTAACTATAGACTACCTTTAATTACTCAGGTGATGATTTGAGTAACACTAGGAGCATCCCAATCACCATTGGAAGTGTTTGACCAACAGCTGTGCTAGAAATTTGCATTGTTCTAAAGAGGCATCGGAGATGTATGTTTCAGTTTGTAGCTTCGGAGATATGATTGTGACCTTCTTGTTTAGCTCCGGAGATGCTCAAGACTTCAGTCCAGCTCCGGAGATGATTCACCTCCTTATCCCAAAACTTCTCCAATCAAATTGGAAACATTGGAGACCAGTTGTGGTATTCTGATGTCAGCTCCAGAGATCATTAGGACTACCTCCGGAGATGCACAAAATTGTCTACCTGAATAACTGCACCTGTTGATTCAAAAAGAGAAGATTTCTACATATTTCCATCAATTCAATGCACATTAGTCCTTCAATCAGAAATCATGATCCTAAGTAATTCATCTCTTATTAATCATTATTAGAACAATCTTGTTAGCCTATTTTGGTGCAGTCATCAGGACAATGGAATAAGAAGGGAGAAAAAGAGGGGTAAAATGATGTATTCCATGGGTGCTACCTGGCACTCATCAATCGATATCAAGCATATTATGGTAGGAAGAAAACACACAAGGGAACACAGACTCTCGCAAAGCCCATGCCCCCCAGAGGTGACATGTACTTTACGATCGCCAAATGTTCCCACAAACACATTCCTGCAAGAAAAATGTTAGTGTCCATAATCATGATAAACAACAACATCAATGCATATGATCAATCACACAAAGAGCCAAGGTTATACTACGAATTCAGAGATCAAGGATAACCGTGGGGTTATATCACGAAAATCTTAGAACTGAGTGTCACCCAGGCGAGATTCAAAGACAAACAAAGTGCACGGAGTAGAAGTATTGTTATGTTTTGTAAGTGAGATAAAACATCATCAATATCACTACGTAGAAAGCACAGAGTGCTACTAGCCAAGCGTCGGATAATATATTACAACCCCGTCGTCATATAGGAACTAAGTCCAATTTTTTATTTCTCGCTAAAGGGATGCTAGGTCCACATCAGTATAAATGTTTTTTCGTCATCCACCTGCTAGATAGAAACACTAGAGGAAGGTAAACAATAAATCAAAGAGGAGAAACAAGTGTCTTAGGGACAATCACGTAGGAGGGTGTCCCCAAGTCACCAACCGCAACGCTATGTCCGTAAGACACAACACACAACAATGAAAACAAAGAGAAGCAATATAGAAGAATGATGATACAAATAGAAGGTCACAACAAAGGCGGTCTCTTGGTATCTCGGACCTTACAGGAGAATCAGGGGTCATCCTAGGAGGCCTAAACAACACAAAACACATCATGGGGGAAACACATCACGAGAGATAAAGGGTTAGAGATACTTACCTAGTAGTGCTATTGAATTAAATTTTAGAGCCTATGAACCTCTTGGAGAGGTACTCGATCATATTTAGTGCAAAGTTTGAGTGGTTCTTATGAGAGTCTTGATTATTGTCAGAAAATTTGTGTAATGCTTGTTTCTTAGATCCTTGTGTAAGTGAGACCTTTTGTTGCTTGGGAGGAGGAGAACCATTATTATTTCTAGTTGATGATAATCATCTGACTCTTTTCTAATTTTTAGCGAGTTTTCATTGTTGATTTCGTTTACCATGGTTACAAGAATCATCTTGTACTATCTCACTCTCTTCCTTTGTTATAGTCTCTTTTTTCAATTGTTTCATTTGTTGTTTTGATTCATTTTGGTTATCTCCCGATCCTTGTAAGGATAACGGAGGAGGAACCTCAACATAAATTCCTTTTCTGCGCGGACAAGGTAGGTTATCCAACTTTTCCTTATCCACTTCTATCATACCTACGATGTTATCATATTCCAAATAATCATCATCATCTACTTCCACTAAACCTTGTTCCAACATATTGTTATCAATATACTTAGGGAAAGGATTAGTGAAGATTTGTAAATTCTGATTTGGCGGAGCGACCAATTTATTTCCATTATCATTCACACCTAATACCTGTATGACATTCGAATCAATGAGGTCTTGTATTTCGTGTTTAAGATGCATACATCATTCAGTATCGTGTCCTTGTGTCCGATGAAAATGACAAAAGGCATTAGCATCGAAATAAGGTCCTTGTGCTTTACTAGGATCTTGTTGGTTTTTTCCCAGACTGGATGCTTACTCCCAGATTTCCCTACAAGGTAGCCATCAATGATCAACAGGATCTCTGGGCCAGGGGCCAACAGTGTAGGAGATAGACTCTATATTTTATCTCCTCTTCTTCTTCAGGCTCTGCAAAACCTAGGGGGGTGTTCCCTACTCAACATCCATGGGGATATGCATACAAAGGCTGGGATGCTGACAGAAAGCAGATAAGTCCTCCTGTAAGTAGACCAAAACTGAAAGATAAGAGCAAAGGAGCTAGCTTTGGGCCTATTTGCAGTTGTAGACAGAGGACTGAGGATCCTAAAACTAATTCTAATGTCCTAATGGTTGTTTTAGAGTTTGATTATGATTTTGAGTTTGGATGCAAAGCTGGACATGGTTGTAACACAAAAACAAAGCAAGATTGGTGCCTATCCAGGGCCTGGAGTCAATAGACATACACCTGTGAATGATCAGCATGAACGGCTAAAACTGGATTTCAGGGGGATATATGTGATACCTGCCTTACAGATATCTCCCAATACAGAGTGTTAAGTTATCTCTACTTATGGCATCCCTACTGCAGTATACCCTTCCCAATGTTCAACCTGAAAATAGTTTAATCTACCCCTTGAGCAGAAGTTAAAAGATCAGACATTCAACATAGGAATTCTATGTTCTAGAATCTCAAATATTGCCCAAATATCCAGATTCAGAAGAAGAATACATGCAATACTGGAGACAGAATTAACAAAACACATGCTAAGATAGCATTTCTCATATAAAATTAACCATGAAATCAGTGGATTCATGCAAAAACATACAACTGGAGATACATAAACTCACAGGTTTAGCTGTACAGAGCAACCAAAACGAACTGTATTGTGTTACAGAGCCAAAATGTTCAACTTTCAACAACCTAAAAATGAGTAACACTTCCTGCTTATAACAGCCAGAAAGTGTACTACAGCAATTAATTACATGATTACAACAAAAAAAATCCGCCAGATACAGTCCTCAGAAGGAATGGCGCTCAGAAAATGTTAATGCAGCAGACAAAGGGGAGCCTCGAGCCATGCGCCACTATCTGGAAGTCTTCATCCACGATTAGGCAGCTTCACCATTTGTATTCATTGCCCATACCCCTGCACGACCGTCATTGATGGCTCAACCACCCGCATTTCACTTAGAAACCGTCGCTGCATTCAAAAAGGATTTCCCGCCAAAACATGCTTCTATCGCAGGTTCAAAACATATAAGGGAATAATCCCACATGCACGGTGAGGAGACTCCTTCATTAGTTTAAAAATGGGGCCGCACACATAATAGGTGTCGAGCGCTTTTGCCACGCTCGACACACGCTCCTTCGCCCAAAGCCCCATCGCCTAGACCTAAGCCATCGGCCAACCCCGCAGATCTCCTGCCGACCTCACTAGTCTGGCCGATACAACACTACGCTCCCTTCTGTCGGCCAGACATAGACCATCGGGCTAGCCCTCCAGACCTCCACCGACAGACCAACTCTCACCGATGACCAAAAGAAACACATTTCCCATCGGCCAGAGAAAGGCCATCGGAGCAACACCAAGCCCCTCCGCCGATAACATAAGTCACCCCGATAACCTTCAAAACATCCCTTAGTCGGTGTGACCCACACCGATAACATCACATCGGCCAAACTCCACATATCGGCAGCTCCCAAAAAACCTTCGCCGATAGACAACTGTCTCGCCGATCGCTACTCCATACTCCGCTGTCGGTGTGACCAACACCATCGGCCAACCTGAAAGTCTCCCCGCCGATACGCCGAGTCTCGCCGAAGACCACCATCAACTCCATCATCGTCCAGAGAAAGAGTACGCTACAGCGATGTCTCCCGATCGGCAAGAAAAACATCATCGGCCAAGCATTTCAAAGTTGACCCGATACTCAATCTCACTCCGATGGCACTCCCCATTGGGGTGACTTCCCTCCATCGGCAAACTGCAAAAGACCTCTGCCGATATGCTAAATCTCGCCGATGAACACTTAACTCATCCCCCATCGGCATGACCAACGCCATCGGTGGAACCATAATATCCTTCGCCGATAGGCAAAAGTCTTGGCGATGGACAAGAACACTTAGGGTTTGAAAGAAGAAACCCTCCAACAAGCAAGCTCAATCTCCAGGCCAAAATGAGCACCAACAGATCTAAAGGCTTAATCGGGGGAAGCTTCAAAAGATTATTGCTCACAACTTGGTTCATGATAGAATGATAAGACTCAGATATCGGAGTAAACTTTCTTGGTTGATATGATGCCTTCTTTGGATTAGTGATGGCAAACACGTTAGAAAAGTTATTTGTATTTGGTCCATTAATCCTAATGAAACTCCTATTGTTATTTCTCTTAAAGTTATTTTGTGACGATCCGCCCACGGATTGATCAACCTGAGCCGATGAGTTGTGATTTTCATACTGACTATATGAAAGTTGATAATCACGAAGGGCGGTGCATAAATGTTGAAAGGAGTTATACTTCATCAAGAGGATCTTATTGCGAATGTTAGGTTGTAGATTTGTAATAAACACCGTCTGAACATCCTCATCTTTCATTTGATATTGAATTTGTGCATATAAATATTGATACCAGCTAATAAACTCAGTTATCTTCTCTTTCGAACCTTGCTTGCAATGAACTAAGTCAATCAAAGAAACTTGAGGTCTAATATTTGCTTGGAAATGTAGTAAAAAATGATCAACCAACTGCGAAAAAGAGTGTATTGAATTTAGAGGTAATGAGCAAAACCATTCTAACGTAGTATCCTTGAGAGATCACGGAAAAAGTTTTGCTAGCAAGTCTTCTTCAAAGTAGAAATCACTACACATAGCTGTGAATGCTGCCACATGAGTATTATGATAACCTTTTCCACCATATTTTTCAAAGCGAGGGGTCTCAAACCTTTCAGGCATAGGAGTTCTCAAAATTGCATAAGATAGGGGATAATGAGCATGATAAGTTGGTATATTAGTTTGTGAAGAATTTGTCAAATTTGTCACTTTTTGTTGTAAAGCAGTCATGCCTTGTAAAAGTTGGTTTAGGATGGCATCATTAGGAGATGCGGTTTGCTGCAAGGAATTAGAACCAAAGTGTGGAGGTGATTGAGCCTGAGTTATAATAGGCAGAGGCTATGAATAAGTCAATGGTGGTTGGACATATTGATAGGTGGAAGATGGTTGTGAATAGGTAATAGGTGGCTGGGAATAAGTGGAATAGATAGGTGGTTGAGAATAGTTATTCATAGAAGAGGTTCCCCTAGAAACCAAATTCTAATAATTAAATTCCACAGCTTTGTAATTTTGTGAATTAGTTCCATTAGATACTCCAATACCAGTAGTAGAATTACTACAAGCATTTGCATTGGTTGTTAAAATTGTCGATGTAAAGGTAGATATTCCTGTAGTCAGTATAGGTGCCGATACTTGTGTATGCGACGGTGACGACATGTTGTTAATAACTTTTACACATTCATTCACCAGTATGACATTAGTTTGCACAATATGCATTAAACCTTGGATAATATCAATACCATCTTGTCCTTCTTTTATCAATTCTCTTACATGGTGAATCACAGGTACAGCTTCTTCTGCTATTCTCTCAGTTTCCACGAATGTTTGGAATTCGGCTAGATCTTTGTCAAGTTTGTTTATTTGTTCATCAGGTACATGTGCAACCACATCAATAGTGTCATCAACATCATGAAATATTTGATCTTCCATAGTGGTTGTAGGAGGTACGATATCTTGCAAAATTTGTGTCTCTCCTTTTGTAAAGAAGGTATTCAATGGGTTTTCAGAGGTCTGGATATTATTTTCTTCAAGGGGACCAGATCCCATGAGTCTTCTGCTTCTTCTCAAAGGAATGTTCCTATTAGGGAAGTGGGTCATAAGGCTCATGCAAGAGCATGCAACATAGAATGCACAAACTAATAGAACAAACCCTAGGAGCAGGATATGTGTAAGATCCAAAATGCTTGATTTTTCAACTTTTTTCAATGCAAATAAGTGAAGAGGTGTTGTAAGGAAATTGATCAGGGGCAACAAATAATATGTCTGATATCAGTCCAATACAGCAATAATATCCTTCACAACACACTTTTGATGCAAATCTATAATGATGACGAGTCAAAACCTAGTGAAAATACACTAAAATATGTGATTTTTTCACCAAATCTCAATGCAAAAGAGCATGACAAAGGGTGTTGTGATGAAAATTATGATGGATAGAAAAATATATCAGTAATAACAACCACCTAATGCCAAAGAATCTGTCACAACACGCTTATAGTGCCACTCAAGATCAAACCCTAGTGAACATATAGCAAAAATATACAGTTTTTCACAATTTTTCAACTCCAAGACCTAGCAAAAGGGGTGTTGTAATGAATTTTAGGAGGTACAAAAAATAATAGAAATAATACCAGTCACCTCAAGTCATAAAAGTTGTCACAACACTCTTGGAGTGCAAATCTAGGTCAAACCCTATGGCAAATATAGCAAAAATATGCAAATTTTCACCAAATTTTTAATACAAGAGCCCAATAAAAGGTGTTGTGAAGATTTTTAGGAGGGGAATAAGATAATAACCCTGATAACAGCCAATTAGTGAACATGCCTATGGTGCAAATTTAGAGAGTCGATAAGGCCAAATCTAGTGAAAATTAAGGTTTTTTCAAGCCCTAGGCATGAGATCTTAGTCCAAATGAATGCAAAATATTATATGTAGGTTTTGTAATATGATTTATGATGAAAATTGATTCCACTCAGATCTGAAAATGATTTTCAAACCCTACAATGCAAAATGCAAGTGCAAATCTAATGAAAAATGCTAGTTTTTGTTGAAATTTTCTATGTAAAAATGCAAATTTTTGAAATCTAAATGCAAATTTACACTAAAATGCAACACTACAACCAAATTTAAATTTTAATGAGTGTCTAATATCAGTAAAAAAATCTAAAACAAGATTTTACCTACAAACCCTAGCTTTTGTAATTACTAGGTTATATGAAAATTTAAAAATTTCTAACAAAACCCTAGCACTTTTATGATGAAAATGTAATGCAAGTGATTGAATTTTTTTACTTTTCTAAAATTTATCTTAGATCTAATGCAAAAATCATAAATTTAATGAAATTCAAATTTATTGATGAGAATTATATGAAAATGCAAACCCTAGAATGCAATTTTTTTTCAAATTTTACAAATTTTCCAAATTTTTATAATTTTTTCAATGCAATAAGATGAATGATGATATGAATCGATGAAATCAATGTAAATCTAAAGAAAAACACTTAGCAAGGTGCCAAATTCATTAAAAACATGGGTTCACCAAAATGTTTGGGGTAAAATTAGGATAGGGTTTGATTTGATGGTTTGTGTGTATCCTCCTTTCACCCTAAAGAATTCAAGGACCTTAGGTCAAGTAAGACTTTGCTATCAAACCCTTGGTCACTTAGAATGTTGGGAAAATTGGATTTGTGTGGTTGATTGCTTGATTATGCCCAATTATGCTTAAAACCCTAATTATACAAATACGGAAGTAAACAAACGAATATCAAAAAATGCTGCTACAGAAAGATGCAAAATAACAGACAAATGTGTACAAATTTCTGAAGTCTAGGAAGCGGAATAGTCAGGGACTAATGAGCGGGCACCCTAGTCCAGTGCCATGCTTTTTGTCAGGATCTGGGAACTTTATCTATAACCTGTTACTACTATCTCAGAGATTCTTCCATTATGGGATTCATAGGACTAATGAGTGGGTGCCTGAGTCCAGGTCCCTATTTTTAACTCTGATCTGTGATTCTGACACTCTGCAACCCTTCTCCGCAACTCCACTTTTCCTGCTTCTTCAACCTGTAACCTGCAATCACGAGAAAATGGGGAGGGGGTTGTGGTGTTTAGAGGCTTGCCTTAGTCAAGCCCTGGAGAGACATTTAAGTCTTTCGAACACCGTTGTTAGATAGAGAGTGCGTGCCCTTGGAGGGCAGAGGTAAAAACCAAATGATAAATGCTTAAAACACAAATGATATCACCTTGTAGTGAAGATCTCATGGAAGGAAGAAGCTCTTGATGCCATGAGGAGATGGATGCTCAAATCTACAAATACAAACACATAAACAATACAAAATCTACTCTTGTCACACAATGAATGCCTTGAATCACCTTTAGAATGCATAAAGTTCACAATAGCCATCTAATGTCCATCTAGTTTACAAATGAATGCCTAAACATGCTTATATATGCAACTACAAACATTCCTGCCAAGATTCTCGTAATTCAAACTTACCGTGTTGGCCTAGGGACCAAATAACAGTCATAAACCGACACTTAAAATTTGGGCATGACCCAAAATAGGGCAGGACTAGGGCGCGGGAGCCCAAGTCCTCCCCCCTTATTTTAGGCATGGTCTATCTCAAGTGGTCCCCCTAGGTCCTATTTGCCATGACACTTAGGGTTTTTCTCATCAGGATGCCAAAATATGATGCAAGATGTCCTAAATGCCGATTAAAGACCCATGAGTTAAACCTTAAGAGGGAAAAGCCCGCAAGGGGACATTTTCCAACATTACATTTGTGAAGGAAGAAAGTATATGTGTGTGAACCTGATTTGAAAATGAAAGACTTATATCATACAAAATCAGAAGTAGTGATCAGATTGTGAGTAAAAGAGAATGATATTATCCATTGAAGAACTCGTAGGTTGGTGCCTAGAGATTGGTATCTCTTGCTGAGTTAGTGCTTAGTTGTGAGGGTTGGTGCCTATAGATTCTACAACCAGGGGTCTCTATTGGGTTGGTGCTCACAAAAGAAGAATTGTAAGAGAAGTAGGTTGGTGCCTACAAAAGAAGATCAATATATATAAGCAATATTTTGTAGTGGTTTTCTCTTGCAAGGGTTTCCACGTAAAATTGTGTGTTCTCTCTTTGTACATAATTGCTAGATCTTACATTTGTGATTTATTGTGATTGGTTTAAGTTTGAAAAGTAAAAAAGATTGTTAGATACTGATTCACCCCCCTCTCAGTATCACTATGTGCTCATCATGTTCAAGCCAAGTATTTTAGACAATCATAGCAAGAAAGTAGTTCCAAATGAATTTCAAACTTGGACTCTTCATCTTTGAAGACTAGCTCTTTAAGAGGTTGGCAATATTAGGGTGGGTAGCCCAAATTAGGAATCGATGCCATAAATTCAAGGCCAATTCATAATGAATGAATAAATTATCATTATCCTCACCTTTTGTCTCTGCACATGACACATTAAGAAGGAACCATCTTACTCATCATATGTAGTCTATCTCATGTTAAAGTGCATCATTGACAAACAATCCAAAGAAAAAATTTGCTTTGGGCAGACCTTTTGGATTCAAGATAATCAAATCAAGAATATGGATAATATTGTCAAATTTGTAAAAGTATTGTTGAAATGATGAATTGGCAGAAACTCTGCCACTATCATGCCCCCAAACCATCAAATCTTTATTATTTATCCTATAAATGGGCTAATTGTCAAGCTTTGCTTGGAGAACAGTGCAGGCTCCATCTAGCTCTCCAATAGGAGAGATGATAGACTTCCATTTCCTAAAAGGAGACACATCCACCATATAATCTTTAACCATTATTCTCTTGACATCATCAAGATGGGTGATAAGGGGTCAAAAAATCTGTATATCTTTCAATGCTTTGTCTTCAAGCCAGTAGTCTTTCCAAAATCTAATTTTGTCACCCCTACACAATTTCCATTTAATATTTGGACTAATAAGTTTGCAACATGACCATATGAAATTCCAAATACTAGAACCCATAGGAAGATTCATTGAAATTCAAAATAGGTCATCTAATTCATTTTGTAGATATTTTTCTTGAATCATCCTACTCCAAAATCTTCCCTTTTCTTCATGAATTCTCCAAGTCATTTTGACTCCCAAAGCTTTATTCATCTTGTTGCAATGCCTAAAACCTAAGTCACCCATTGTCTTAAGAAGGTAAATGTCATCCCATTTGACTAGATTGTATTTAAAAGTATTCTCACTACCACACCACAGAAAGATGCACTGCATTGCTTCCAAGATCTTAGCAACTTTGTTGGGAATCTGGAACACTGGTATCACATATATTGGGATTGAATCCAATGATGTTGATCAGTGTGATCCTACCTACTAAATATAGTCATTTGCCTTTCCAAGAGGCTAAGTTTCCCTAAACCCTATCAATTACACTTCTCCATTCAACCTCTAATGATCTTTTATCTAATAGTAGCATCCCTAGGTATTTGCTTGGCAATTTATCCACCGTATATCCCAAAATTCTTTGTATTTCTATGCCCTCCAAATAAAAATCCTTGATAAAAAAGATTCTAGATTTAGAAGCATTTATCTTTTGCCCTACTGCTTGCTCATGCTGCATCAAAACTTTCTTTATACGGTTAGCTTCTCTAACAAAAGCGTCTAAAAAGAGAAGCATGTCATCCACAAATTGCAAATGTGTAATGTTGCTTATCCCTCTGGACACTTGCAACCATTTCAAACTCCTATAGTTCGCCTCATGCCCTAAAGTTCTGCCCATCACCTCAACAACAATGAGAAACAAAAAATGGGAAAAGGAGGTCCCCTTGCCTTAATCCCTTTTGGCATTGAAGAACTCTATTGCAGAATCATTGATCAATAAAGCATAAGACACAACTCTGTTTGCCTACCCTTGAGAAATCCACTTTGTTCTTTAGAGATCAAACCTTCTAAGCATTTCTTCAGTCTAGTAGCCATAGCCTTGGTTATAATCTTGTAGATCCTATTACACAGAGCAATTGCTTGAATTCATCAAAGTATTTTGGATTCTTATTTTTGGGAATGAGAGCAATATAAGTTGAGTTCCAAGTCTTCAGAATAGATCTTTTGCACCTACTTTCCTCCACAACCCTACACACATCTTCCCCAAATATATCCCAATTATTTTGAAAGAATTCAACTTGGAAGCCATCCAGTCTAGGAGCTTTCCTAGCACCTAAAGAACATGTGGCTTGTCTGATCTCCTCCAAAGTGAAGGGTTGTAATAAATCCTCATTTTGAGGATCATCTATAATACCTGGGATATTCCTCAACAAAGTCTCCTGAGCCTCTTGATTAATTGGTGGTGGAGCAGAGTCAAGCAACTCCTTGAAGAATTTTATGTCTTCCAACTTGATTACATCCATATCTTCAACTATCATACTAGAGGGAGGTTGGATTCTAATAATCTTGTTGTTTTGTCTCTTGATATTTGTTGCCAAGTGAAAAAATTTGTGTTTTGATCCCCATCTTTTATCCACTTGACTCGAGATTTCTGTTGTCAAAAGATCTTTGTGCTAGATGTAGGATTAAACCTCACTAGGATGGGATGGAAAAGATATGTGGGATCATTACAATCACTTATTTGCAATACTTTTTTGTCAATAAGATCTTGTATAATAGACTTTAATGCGATGCATCTATTTGTGGTATGCCCATGTATTTAGTGATAATCACAAAACTATTTAAACTTTTGTGATGCAAGCTTAGACATAACCACTAGCTTAAAAGAGGCAAATAAATGAGTTTTTGTTCCAAAATTTATTTGAAGTCCCATCTAGTGATTTTTCCAAATGGCTTTGATAGAATAGTATGTGTATGAGATTGGGTAATAGGTGTATCAATAAGTATAGTGGCATGAGGTGCTTGAGGAGTATAAACATTATCAAGTGAAACAACATCATGAAGGGCCTTATGAGCTATACGGGAGAAAGAAACCTTGTGTGAAGGCAAACAAGAACAAGTTGTATCATGTCGAGGTACCTCAATAATGGTAATAGCAATATAATCATCACGAAGTTCATTGCTAGGGTAGTCATCATAGAGAAGTGGCTTGAAAGAGAGGATATCATTAGGAAGGTCATTAGGAGGATCATCAAGTACATCACAAGTCATGGAAGAGGACACATCACCATCATATGTAAATGGCAATGAAAGAAAAGTATCAATATCCTTAGGCTTCTCATAAATTGAATCATCAAAAGCACCTAAATCTAGGGGTTATAGGACTATCATAAGATGTAGAAAGAATGCCATCACTAAACATAAAAAAAGTGAGTAGTCAATGAAACATCACTATGACACAAATGCTCACCCCTAGATATATCATAAAAAGTTGGGGCCATGTTCTCATCCTCACTTGTCACACAAAGGGTATAATCATCATGGTTCGTGTAAACAAATGAAGAAACATCATTTAAAATAGACAAACAAGTGCTAACAAGCTCTAAGAAAGATTTAAAAATGAGGCATATTATGAACTAATACATGTAAAAAACACAAAGGACCCTCCATGTGGTAAAAAGAGGCAATATCTCCTTAGGGATCCAGGGGTGAGATGTAACAAACAATGAGAACACTTTAGGATCCTTGATATAGGAACAAACATAAATCAAGGAAAGGGATTATGTGCAATCCACAATGAATGATCCAATAATGAAGCACAATTTGGGACTAGTGTTCTCTGATAAAATGTTCAATGATCTCTTCTCTTCTCTATGTTGCATAAATTTTCTTCACACATGTGGATTTGAACTTGATTTGCAGATTTGACCTTTGATTGCAAAAACAATCTATGCACTTCTAATTACCTTGAATCTACTTGCCTCAATGTCTAAACTTGTAATGAAAAACTAGTAGTGTTGAGGAACACTTTTTGGAGCTTTTTTGCAAATATTTTCTCCTTGGTCAAGCCCTTGGATACGATTTAATGGTTTCGATAACGAGTTGTAAGGCACACCAAGCAACTATGCAATATGCCTAGTTTATTGTTATGGTATTGATGCTAGTTGATGATGCAATGATGGACTATGATGCTCTATATATGACGATGCAAGTAGTCAAATAAGAGCTAAATAAGATCAGGGTTTATCATTTTATGGAACACCCTATTATGGAAATCACACATTTTGTGCACAAGTTGACAATTAACAACTAGTAGGAAGGGAGTTAGCTTGGGTAAGATTTATATTTAAATTTGGGAATTAGAGAATCATTATACACTGTTCATTTGAACTAGGTTCATTTTCACATCATGGATTTGCCCCAGGTCATAGAATGGGTAAATTTATGGATGAATTCCAGACTCAAGGAACATGTGAAGTTAGAATTAGGTTAGATATCAATTAATTTCTATTTTATATGCAAAAACATGCCACTTATACGGTAGTCATTGCCTTAGGAACAACTAGGTCAAAGTGAGTCCAAAATGGAAGACAAAAGTGCAAGGTGTGTAATTTTCACCCTTACAATTATTGATAAGGATTCAAAGGGCATTATCTAAGTTATACACCTTAGCA
This sequence comes from Cunninghamia lanceolata, assembly GCA_027924645.1. Lineage (NCBI taxonomy): Eukaryota > Viridiplantae > Streptophyta > Pinopsida > Cupressales > Cupressaceae > Cunninghamia > Cunninghamia lanceolata. Next base: position 5,562,557 of record BSBN01001221.1, on the reverse strand, counting down.
GAGGATTTATTCTATTGGTTCATAATATTTTATTTCATCCTATGTAAAAAGTAAAAGTGAAAAGTCAAAGTTAGTTTCCTAATTGTTATGAGGCTACCTTTAGTTAGCTAATTGTTAATTTATTTTTGTTTTGTGCTTCACCTTGATATTTGGAAGATATTCTCGACTCCTATAATTTTGACATATCCATGCCTATATATTAATGTATGCTTTCCTCATCAAATTGATCAAGTTTGGAGTTTATTTTTGTAGAGATTATTGTCTCCTTTGTGTTGAATTTGGTAGAGATTATTGTGGAAGCCATTAAATTTCCACAGTCCATAATGTTAGTGTTGGTAGTAGCTAGCTTAGAGATCATAAGCCACCACAATTAGTTGCAAATGGAATGTGAAGCACAAGGCCGACTAGGCCTAGCAGGGATAGACCTATTTTGTAAGGGACACGTCTAATGTATTCCTATGTATATAAGAATAGTAGAAGTAGTAGTAGAAAGTAAGACAGATAAGGGACAAGGTAGAATAGAGCAGAAGTTGTATACCTGCTATTGCAATACTTTATATATATATATGAAGAAGATATAAGGGATTTGAAAGACTATTTAACTGTCTAAATTCTGTATAATGCATTATATGCTATAATAAGTTATCGCATCATGCTAATTCTTATTGCAATTGATCTAAATCTTCTCTCACTATCCTAACCGAAGTATAAAGACTACATGCAGAACATTAGGGCTCAAAACTTCGGTCTGTGATCCCCTCATTCCCTACGAACAGTTAGATTTAATGTTTCTAAATTTAATTGTGTTAAATCCAGAAACATTCAATCTAGAGATTATTGTCTTCTTTGTGTTGAATTTGATCTCTAATTGCTACCCCTTAGTTCCATAGCAATTAGTAATGGAGGGTATCAAAGGATTTTCTAATATATGGATTTGGGTTTATTTAGGAATCCATCTGATTTGGCTTTTGAAGAGCAACCTTTTTGTAGAAGTGTCTATGACAAAACTTGAATAGCACCATTGCGTCTAGAAAGTTGAAATACCTAGCCTTTCATTTTATCAAAATGCAACACTCTAGCAAAGTTATCAGCATTTGAACTTTCCTATATTTGCAGGATGCAGGGATAAATTGTTTTTTATTTCACGAAATCCGAAAAGGAATTTTTTGCAATAATTAAGATTGCTTTTTTGCAAAGTTCAATAAAGATTTATTAAGGAATTCAGATTTCGAAACGTGAAAGCTTTAACCGTGGGCCCCATTCCCTACGCACACCCCCGTACGGCCCTGTCATTCTTTGTTGGCCGTGAGGTCAATATTCCTTCCAAGTTGCCGATTCAAATTAAATAAAGAACTGTTAAAAGGAGCTCAACTTTCCAAAGGCTAAGGTGACGTTGTATTTTGCGAAGTTTAATAAACATTTGATTAAGCTTGCCAGTGCATGCAAAGCAATTCAAAAACGTGTGAGGTAAGAGATTCTTCTCTTTTTGAAAAGTTAAATAAAAATTTAATAAAGGATCCTTTGGAAAGTGAAGATTATAAAGAATATTCAAGGGAATATTCAAAAAATACTTATAAAAATACATATATTTTTCTATGTTTCATTGCAAATTTGAGCTCAACTTCCACAGTCCTCTTTTCCCTCGCACTCTCCAATTGAGGTGTTTTAAAAAAAATTTCTACCTATTTTTCCAACATTAACCCAATGGTTAAATTAGTTCACGGTATTTTTTCCTTCCTATTCAAGATATTTTGTATTGTTCTTAGAGTCTTTATCTAATTTTCGGGAACTTTCCAAGCATTTTTCTCACTCATACGATAATACTTTTTAGAGCGATTTGCCTTATTTTTTTAATAAGAAATTAGATATCGCATCAGAATTTTAATATTAAAAAAAAATCTATTTTTGCCAATTTCTATTGTTGAGAGGTGCGATCTATTTGCCACTAGCTCTAATTCGTAGTGGCATGGCCGCTAATTTGGCTGAAAACATTGTTGAACTAGTTGGCGTGGTCTCCATATTGACCGGTAAGGTCAATGACATCTTTATTTTAAGGCTTCCTACACTTGAGGGCCCTTCTTCAACAATTAAATGCAAGATCTCAAGATCTTGAAGTCCTATATCGTTGCGTTCTTGCTATGGAGACTTGGTTCGAGTACAATCAGGTCCCTAATGTCGATAAGGTGTCCTTTGAAAAATTAAAGCTTTTTGGTGTTTCTAAGGTCTTGGTCACTCAACACCAAGATGCTCCAAATCATATCAACACATGAAATGAACTTGTCATAGTTTTGAAGGAAACTTTCTATCCTTCAAACTGTGAACATCATGACGACACATAAAATCGACCCCCATCTCAGAGTTAGTCATCTTGCCACCATGCTGACTCATCGCCTCAACCTCCATATTAGAATTCGTCATCTTTCCACCCTACCCCGAGATGGGAGTGTGGGCAAATTTGAATTCACCCTTGAAGTAGAAATTAATCTTTAACCAAAGTCTAAGCTTCATTAGGTATGGGGTGATTTTGCATCTCCTTTTGAAGGAGATCTTTAATAGGTCTAGGGAGATTTCCTAAGTGTCTCCAACATCTCCAATTATTAAAATTAATACCAAGGTTGGCTAAAGCATCAACCACACCATTACCTTCATGATAAATGTGAGCTAAATCATATCTATCAAACCCATGAACCATGCCCTTAATATCGTCGATAATATCAACCACATGCCAGCTAGGATGAGCATTACCCATAACAGAGTCAATGACAAGTTTGGAGTCTCCCTCCACCTGTAAATTGGTAATCCCCATAGACAACACAATTTTTATCCCCCACAAAATGGCCATATCTTCAACCACATTATTGTTTCTGCACCCTAATCCACCAGCATAAGCAACAATAAAATCCCCCTTGTGGGATCTTAGCACTCCACCTCCACTGGCTGGGCCAGGGTTTCCTTTTGTGGTGCCATCAAAGTTCAATTTGGTCTAACTCTTTGGAGGGGGATTCCACTTGGTGTTTAAGTGTGCCATACCCTAGTTTTGAACCATCTTGATTTCCATAAGGCTAGGGGGACCTCAAGAGTTTTCAACCTACAAATGGAAACATTCTTAGCTAGGAGTTTGGAGAAAGCAAAAAACACCTCCTTAGGGATCTTCGCAACATCACAAAATATATAGTTGTTCCTCTCTTTCCAAAAACTTCAACCCATGTGAGGAGGGATCTAAATCTAGAGTGGTTTAATCATAGGTTGCGAAAAGGGAGAGTTCCATGCCTCAACAAACGAGGTTGAATTATCACTCATAACCCATTTTATACCCAACTTATGCATGGTCATTTCCCACACTTCCCTAGAGAAGTTACAATGGAAAAACAAGTGGGAAATTGACTCTTCCTCCTTTAAGCATAATACACATCTATTGGTGATTTGGAAACCTCTTCTCTTGAGGTTGTCTTGAGTGAGAATCTTGTTGTGAGAAACTATCCACTAGAAATAATTGACCTTGAAAATCAAACAATGACTCCAAATTCTCTTCTAGAAATTGTTTCTAGTGTCAGGGTCTAACAGTAGATCGTAAGCAATTTTGATAGAAACCCTGCCTCTATTGTCTTGAGTCCAAATCATCTCATCTTATTTAGGAAAAATGGGGATTCTGAGCTTATGAAGTTCATGTTGTAGATTAGTGGCAGCCAAAATTAGCTCATTCTAATTGGGGCAACAATTAGATAACTTCCTCCACTCTTTACCACCCTCAATATGCATAATATAATTAGAAACCTCCTCCCCAAAGAAGTTGCTAGCAAGACCAACAAGATTTCTAAAGGTATTCTGATTGATGAGTGGTTGATCTTGTATCCAAGCATCTTCCCAGAACTTGATCAAACCACCACTGCGAAGCTTCCACCTGATACCTTTATGAAGAAGGTTCCTAGATTTAAGCACATTGTTCCATATAATCAAGCCTTTGGGCAATCCCACTTGGTCAATAAATCTACCAAACTCCATATTATGCAAGTAATTAGCTTTCATAAATAAAATCCAATCCTTACTGTCCGTAACAAGGCTCCACCCCACCTTGGAAATTAAGGCCTTATTCATGATCTAGACCTTTCTAATCCTAAGGCCCCCATGAATCTTGGGGAGGTAGACCTTATCCCAACTGACAAGGGCCATTCTTTTCTTCTCTTCCACTCTAGCCCACAAAAAAATTCTCTGAATTTTCTCAAAATTTTTAGCCAAGTAAATAAGCATCTTGAAAAGAGTGAGAATGTATATGGGGATACCTTGAACCGAGGCTTTAAGATGTTGGAATCTGCCTACCTAGCTGAGAAGTTTGCCCTTCCAGCTAGCCAATTTCTTCTGAACCCTTTCAAGGACAAAGTTCCAAAAGGTAGTGGTGACTTTTTTCATGGTCAAGGGAAGCCTAAGGTATAAGCCTGGTAGGGAAGCACTGGAACAACCCAATATGGCCTTGATTTTTTGTTGTAGATCTAGCTTAGTATTAAAAAATAAATATGGCTCTTCTCATAGTTAATGCATTGACCAAAGACCCTAGCATACTCATTTAAAATTTGTTTCCAGTGTCTAGCTTCAACAACTGAAGCCACTCCAAAAAGAATATTATCATCAACAAATTGTTGAATAACAGAAGGGTCAACCGTAGTAGCAACCTTTATGCCTTTCAAATCACCAACCCTTAAAAGGTTCACAATATTCCTCCCCAAAACTTCAACCATAAGGATGAAAAGGTAAGGAGACATAGTGTCCCCTTGCCTAATCCCTCTTCTAGATCTAAAAAACCCTCTAGGAATCCCATTAACCAAAATGAAGAAATTAGTAGTAGTCACACATTCCTTGATCAAATTGATGATCTCCGACAGGAAGCCAAGTGTCTGAAGCACCTTGAATAAGAAGTCCCAGGAAAATCTATCATAAGCTTTAGAGATATCAAGCTTAAACACCATTCCTAGAAGATTTCTTCTATCGATGGAGTGCAAAATTTCATGATTAGAAATAGCAGCATCAAGAATTTGTTTGCTAGGAATAATTCTTTTTTGACAACCAACAACCAGACCTTCCAATAATGGTTGAAGTCTAAAAATGAGGATCTTTGAAAAGATCTTGTACATAGTATTGCATAGACTTATGGGTGTAAAGTCCACCAAAGAGACATGATCTTGATTTTTATGGATAAGAACAATGAAAGTGTTATTAATATGTTTAATAACTTACCAATCCTAAAGAAGTCTTTAGCAACAATAGTAACATCAAAGCCCACAACATCCCAAAATTCTTGAAAGAAAGCCGGAGGGAACCCATCCAGTCGTGGGGCCTTAAAATCTTGGGCCATAGAAAAGATGTATCTTTAACCTCTTCCTTAGTAATAGGTTTCATGAGATTAGAATTGTCCTCATTAGTCAGCATAGAAGGAATGTTGTCTAACAGCTTCCCGACAAGATCCCCATCAGTATTAACATGTTGTTCTGATAGAAAAGACTGGAAATAATTGGAGGCAAGCTACATTATTTGATCATCAGAATTAACTTTTAATCCTCTCTCATTAATCATTTTGGAGATAGTGTTTCTTTTCCTATGCCTCATGACAGATGAGTGGAAAAAATTTGTGTTTCTGTCCCCCTCCTTTAACCATTGTATTATCGATTTTTGTTTCCAAAATATCTCTTCCTTCTTCATAATATCTTTCCATTCATGGAGTAAAGAGATTTCCAAAAGGGAAGTGTTGTTAGATAGATCCCCCTCCACCATTTTATTTTGGACCTCAGATAATTTAGCAAAAACTAGTTTCTTTTGTTCAAGCACATTGCCAAAGCACAATTTATTCCAACCTTTAACTTTATTTTTGACATAAAGGAGTTTTTGGGTCAATCTAAACATAGCAGACCCTTGGATAGGGATATTCTACCAATTAGAGATACAATTCCTAAATTTTGGATGAGAGGCATGTTGTCACATGAAATTGCACCCTGCTTGGAGGCTGTCCAAGCATTCCAATGACACAATGGGACTAATCTCAAGGTGTGGGACCTTGCAGTTGAGATCAGACCTCTAGAGAAGGCTAATTCCTCTTTTTGAGCTTAAGGCTCAGAGAATTAAACTAAATCTATGATAATGATCACCAAGGAAAAGGGGGAGAAGGAGACTGAAATTAAAGGGAAGGTGACACACCAAGATTTGGGAGTGTTAGCTGGGACTGACATAACACAACAATGACCTCAAATACTAAAAGAGACTCACACAAAATTATAGCATTAACATAGGCTTGAATAGAAGACTGTAACTAACAAAGGGACCGTTTTATCCACAGAATGAGTTACAACTTCAAATAAACACAGAGAAAAAGCATAAGAGAGGCAAAATATCAATGATTATATTGATCATGAAGGCTAAATAGCCATTACAAAGGGAAGATAACCTATTATAGAAGAGTAGAAACAAAATAATCATCTACATTCATGGGTGAACAATCAACTAGAGACAACAAAGGCTCAGAATTGAGCACAATATATCACATCCAGTTAGTTTTGTAGGTGCATTACAAGGTTTGAAAATAACAAATAATCTGCCCAACATAATAGCCTAGAAGAATAGCTAACAACAACCTTTTTTCATCTTTCTTACATGCATATATAGCATTCCATCCATCTGCAACACTGGGTGCTAAAATTTGGTCAACTGACACTACCTAGGTGCCCATGCTGCATTTAATTTTTTGCTAAAAAACACAGCAAGAAGATCTACAGAAGGGACGGTGGACATGCTTCTGACAGGCCTGAAAATGGCAGAGGGAGATTGCTTGCACACATGGGTGCTAGACGCATTTATGAGAGAAGGTTTGAAGTCCTTCTATGTACCTTCAAATTTATTTTGTAGCTTCTTTGTACATGTGTATTGAAGATTTTCACTGTTCTAGTTGTCTGCAATTGACTTTGGTCTATGAAATTTAATGTTGGGTACCTTCATCTTGAGAAAATGGTGTGATTTAGGGGGCTGCAAGCTTTTACAACACTTTAAAATATTTAAATTTCTTAAATATTCTAAAGTATTACATTTCATTGATTTTCCCTTTTCTAGTTCTCTATTTTGTCCTTTTTTTTGCCTTATCGGCAAAATCTCATTTTCCTAAACTATGGCTTCTTTCTTCTTTTAGTCGGTGATTTCCTCATTTTAAGAACCTCTTTGTATCTATCTTTTTGCCTTATTGGCAAAATCTTAGCTTTCAAAACTTGGCCTGCTTTTGTTTTTCCCTATCGATAAAATTCCACTTTTCAGAATATTCACTTGGCTGACTCTTTATCTCTCCTTATCTCCTTTTCGCCTTATCATCGATTTTAACATTTCATGAACTTGTCAACAGTTCACCCTTTCCCCTTTGCCTTATCGACAAAGCTACATTTTTGAGAATTGGGCTCTCAATCACCTTGTTGACGAATTCTTGAAATCTTGAACTAGTCAGCAAGTTACTCTTTCCACCGGTTCCCTGAGTAGCCACTCATTTCCCTCTTTTGTTGGTAAAAAATGACCTTCTTGAACCAAAATTTCTTTCATTTTCACCCTATCAGCGAATTTACCTTTTCTAGAACTTTCCATGTCTTAGCCATATTTCTCCTTGTCGGCAAATTTCTTGGTTTTCGAACCATTTCCCTTTGGCGCTGATCCTTCTTCATTCAGGCTCCCATTGCCTTATCGGTGAATCCTCAAAAACTCAAACTACTTTGTCAGTTAGACATTTGGCCAATTCACTGATAGCATTTGATTTCATGCCTTCACTTTTCTTTGGTCTTGATGAAGAGATCCCCACTGACTTGCTTTATACTTTTAGTCGGTGAAATGCTCATCGACAAAACCGCTGATCAATGAACTATGAAGTTTGCAAACCATTCATTTTACCAACATAACACAATCTTTATCTTCTTTCCCTTTGCACTGTATTGCTTTGCCTTAGCGAATTCACCCTTTTGTCGACAAACTAGCAAATCGACTAACTTTTGAACCTGCAAACCAAAGGTTCATGAACCAAACTGAACTTTTACCGACTAAGGCAATGAAAGGGAAAAAACTTGGAAAATTTTGGGGATTTCTTCTAGGTTTTTTTCTAAGGGAAGCCTCTTCCATTTCAGGTGTTTCAGATCAAATATTTTTAATGGAAGAAGGGATTTTTGGGTTATTTTGGCTAGGGCAAAAATAAGATAACATTTTGGTGACTATGCAGGGGTGTTTGCTTTCTAAACATAAGGATCTAGCTATCTTATACAATCCATTGGGCACATGGTCAAAAGAAATACAACCACATGACCAAACAAAACTGAACATGCCTCCAGAAAACACACACAAAAAACACACAACAAGGCAAACAATCTCCTAATGAGAAGGCTGCCTGTGCAAAAGCACTTAGAGGAAAGGAAACCTAAAATAGAAAATAGATCTACTCTAAATATTTACAAGGATCCCAAAACCAAACTTAGAAGTATGGTTTGAGATGAACCCCATTCACTAAGATTAGAAGTGCTTCACCAGTCATCTTGGAGAGTTGAAATGCGTTGTCTTTCTTGCACCTGGTGATAATATAAGGGCCACTCCATAAGGCATCAAGTTTGGAATGTCTCCCAGCCTTAGCTTTGTCTTCATCCCATTTCAGCATTAAATCTCCCTCTTGGAAGAATCTATCAATTGATTTTTAATCAAAGGTCATCTTGACTTGATCTTGGTGGGCTTCAAGGTTTTTCATAGCAGCATCCCTTTTTTCTTCAAGCTCCATCAGCTCAACAAATCTGACTGTCATGGCATCATTTTCCAGTAGCTCTAGCTGTTGGGGTAGCTCAAGGGCAGACAACTCCAATAACAATGGAAGCCTTTCTTCCTTTCCATAAACTAGCATGAAGGTTGAATTGTCAATGGCCCTCATAGGGGTAATTCTATCAGCCCAAAGATTTGTCTTCAACTAGGAATGCCAAGTTCTCTGATTATCATCCAGTGTTCTTTTGATGATCCTGATTAGGTTTTTATTTTTGGACTCAACCAAGCTGTTCCCTTGAGGATAATAATTGTATGATGTCTTCAAATAAATCCCATAGTTCAATGCCCATTCACTAATTTTTGTGCCTACAAAGGCCTTGGCATTGTTAGAAATAATGGTGAATGGAACACCAAACCTCATAACTATCCCCTCAAGGAAATTCAAAATGGAGGCCTCTGTAGCATCGTTCAATGCAACCACCTCTATCCACCTAGTGAAATAATCTATGGCTGCTAAAATCCATTTGTGGTTGGCACTGGAAGGTGGATTAATCATCCCAATGAAGTCCAAACCTTATTGGGCAAATGGATGATCAGTCTAAATTGGATGAAGGGGAAGAGCAACCAACCTTTGTTTCCCTGTAAAGAACGCACATTCCTTGCAGCCTCTTACCCATCTATGGGCGTCTCTGAATAAATTGGGCCAATAATAACCATCCCTCATTATCTTGACAACAATTGTTCTCAGAGAATAATGGCCACTAGTAGGGCCATTATGAAATTCTTCTAATACTTTGGAAGTCTGATCTTGTGTAATACATCTAAGAAGAACTCCATTGATGTCTTTTCTAAACAAGACACCATCAACACGGACATAAGGGATGGATTGGAGCTAGAAATACCCTCTTTTGGCCTGACCCAATCCATCCAAGCATCTGCCTGACTGTAGGAATGTAGCCATGCCATGATACTAGTCACCTAAGGCATGGGAATCAATAGGCTGCACTTGTTCTATTGTACATGCAACACCATTTCTATCTCTGAGGTTTGCAGCCATCTTCTCACATAGAACCTTGCCACGTACTAGCTTGGTGATGTTGATGTTGACATCATATTCCATTACCTTGGTGATCCACCCAACCCTCTTCTCATTGATATCTCTGCTTAAAAGAAATTCTTTAATGCCAGGGTGATTCAACATTAGTTGTATCTTGTTGTTTGAAAGCATATGCCTGAACTTTTTGAGTGCTTTCACTGTAGAAAACACTTGTTTCTCAACAAAATCATATCTCAGCTCATATTCTTTGAGTGGCTGGTTGAAGAAAGCAATTGGCTGTTCCAATTCCTCTTCATTCTGCTGTGTTTAAACTGTTGATATGCCCTCTTTGCCTCCAAAGGCATAAATGATGAAATCCTTCTCATAGTTAGGATTTATCAGTGTTGGAGCCTGTGTAATGGTCTGCTTGACAACTTCAAAACTGTCTTTGCCATCCTTTGACCATGTGAAGGCAACATTGTTTTTAAGCATGGTTGTGAGGGGCTTTTCTATTGAAGCAAAATTAGGTATGAATCTCCTCACAAAATTTATCTTTCCTAGAAAACTTTGCAGGCCATTCTTGTGACTGGGAAGGGGAAGAGCTAGAATGGCACTTGTTCTTTCTGGATCAATGGCTAGTCCCTCTTTTGAGACTATATGTCCTAGCAATCTGCCTTTTGGGACAACAAATACACACTTCTTTGGATTCAATGATATGCCATATTCCCTGCATCTTTCAAAGACTTTCCTCAAATGACCCAAGTGGTCAGCTGTATGCTTGGAATACATAGTCAAATCATCAAGATATACTAAAACAATTGTTACCAGATTTTCACTATAGCTCAATTAGGTGGAGTTTGTTGAATTTAAACTAAAGAAATGAGGTACATTTTTATTTCCTTTCCTTCATTACATTCAATTGTATAAACAAAAAAAACAAAAAAGATTACAAAGTTATTGTAATAGATTATTGCATTTATACAAGTGCATGTAATAGAGAAAATATTTACACAAACCTTTCAAGTAATCTTTATTGAATGTAAGAATGTTCATTTTCTCACACAAGCCGTGAGATTGACTATTGCTTATTCTAATACAAATTGAGAATAAGATATACATGAATAAGTAATAAAGAGAAATGAATGTGCATTGAAGGAAAGGGAACCAGTCATTACCTGAATGACTAGTTTGCTGTGTTGATTGAGGAGGTTGTAGGTTGATGTAGCTCCTGAGTCACTAAGAATCCTAGCTCCTGATTCCTACAAAAGATTAAGTAATGGTATTAGAGCAATGCTCTAAGCAAGGGCTAATTACCCAACATTGTACAGACATTCACTCTATGCATGCATATGTTGGTCTCAATGTGCATTAAATGAGAAATGAATACTTTGGAGGTCCTAGAAAACAAGCCAGTTATCAAACACATCCAAAGTATGCATTTATTTTTCTAACAAGTTTGCTTCATGTGCAAATACAGGTTATAATTATGTCTCTATTTGATTCATCGGATTGCATTATGAGTAGAGAAAATGTGGCTTCCACAAGGGTTGAGCCTAGCTCATAAGTGTTACAGAACATTTCATATGCATTTATCAGATGCAGGTTAGACGAATTGCTCAAAGAGAGTAAATGTTCAAGGAGCAGTATAAGAGATAGTTCATCATGAAATACCATATGATATGGTCATCACTCAAAGATGATTAATACTTTTCAGTAGACTTTCACTAAGTTTCCAAAGGAGTCTACCATCGTAAAATGTACTACCATATCATAAGTCCTCATGCATCTACCTGTAAGCAATGTATGAGGGAGACAGTGCAGAGATAGGGGCTATGAGGATCATCAAATTACTCAAGGGGGGCTCCAAAATAGTGAACTTGTAGTCTTTGGACTGTCTAGGCATGAGAGACAACCATGAGGAAGACTGTCAAGAGGGCAATGCCACATGTGTCTATGTATGGCAACATAATTGTTGAGAGTAGCAACAGGGTGTAGTAAGATTGCCAACAAAAATCAGAAGGAATGAATAGTAATGCATCAGTAAACAACAACCCATGATGTATGACAGTAGGCTACAATAAATGATTGAGTATTCTATACATTTTATGCCAAAAGGTGCAGTCATGAAGCAGGGTTACATAGACTTTAGTCAATGGTTTTGATAGTGACAAAGAGTGCCTGAGAGAAGCAGTCCCCGTGATTGTCACAATAGAAAATGGTGAAGAGGATATAGGCATAGTGGACAAATAAGCTCAGTAGCAATCAGAGTCATCAACACACAAAAGAGAAAAGTGAAGACATCTGTGGACAGGGTCAGCCTAGACATCTGTAGATGTATGTGAAGGCAAAGTATAGAGTGTCAAGAAGAAGATGGAGCAATCATAGTCTTTTAAAGAGGGGCAGTCACTTCTTACAAGGATTTTGATGTCTTTGGCACTGATCAAACCTATCAAAAGTTCTAGCATTCACAAAACACAAAGGAATATACCCTGCACAATAAAGATTGGAACAATCATGGTTATGTCAAAGATAGGCTAGAAGCCAAACTGCAGATGAAGATAAATGAGCAGTCGACTACAGCAACTACCATACCTATCCATAAGGGAGAAGTGACCATAAACCATGCAAAAATAGTAAAGAATACAGTGAAGCTATCATGAAGGAGGGCAGTCTAGTGCATAGAAAATTGTTAAGGTTTGATGAGGGTCTTTTAAGCATGAAAGAGCAGAGTAACCATTGGAGAGGGTCCTATCACTAATGCAAACGTTCCTCTACTATTCTCATTCCTGTCAGACTTCACAAGGTATGGATATAGTAGAGATTCTATTAGGTCACTCAAGTTTCTCTATTCTTTATACTCAAGAGGCATACCATATTTCAAACTTTGTGAAGGAAGTGATAGGGCTACTTGTCAAAAATGAAGCATTACAGATGAGATACATGCCCTATTCATGAGAATGAGATATACAAACATCCTCTTGTTTAGGTTAAGAAACTAGTTGCATAGAAGGATAGTGATAAAGGGAATATCTATCACACAAGAACATCATATCTTGCTACTTTCTGTAGCATCATGTCTGAAAAAGAAATAGTCATGTATGCATAAAATGAAATCCTCTATCTCAGTCATAAGAAATACAAGGTTACTCTTGAAGCTGATGAAGAGGCGGAGGTCTGATGGTGAATGCAGGGATCCAGATCTAAGGAGCAACAGTCTATATAGATGAAACAGAGAGTAGTCCAGGGCATGCTATCACATAAGGACACAGTGAGGAGTCAAAGATAACTTCACTTTAATACCATGAAGAAGATTGAGCATGAAGACCACTATGATATCAGTCTCATCAACCATAGGAAGACAGTCATACTTCTGAGGAGCAGGCAAAATCCAACTAAGTGTATGAAAGCATGAAAATATCATTTATAGAGGAGTATATTATATAGATTTATCAATTTGAAACCCTTGGTAAGCTGTCAAAATAGTCAGAGACTGTTATAGAATGCTTTTTCATCATGGTCTTAACAAATGTATACAGAGATCACATTCACAGTAAGGAGAAATGATACATAAAATGACAAATTTAAGTATTTTTCTGTAGCTTAAAGCTCAAATACAGTCATTGTTGCACAAAGTAAGATCCTCCTTCTCAGCCGTGAAAGATACAAAGAAATCCATCAAATACAGTGACTAAAAACTACAGAAAAACATGAGATTGGCTTTCTTTCATTCCAGAAAAATGAGATATTTGTGTTTACCTTCAAGCATTGGAGTAGAAAGCGTCTAACCACAATAAAGGTGCCTTCAAAAATAGCAGAGATCACCTACAGGAAGCTCAACACCAAACCCTCATGGCAATGGAGAAAGGGCCGAAAGCAAGATTTCAAGATTTACAAAAATGCAAAATGAGGGAAAAACTTGCCTTTTTGTGTCCTAGGGTTTCATAACCCTAGAAGGCCGATGGGCTTTATTTTCCTTTTTTGCATTTTATTTTACATAACATTTAAAATGACTCGTGGTAAAGACTTAACAACAAGTGATGCCTAGGAGAATGCCACGGGGTGGCCATGATACATCAAGACCTTTTTTGTTAAGCCTTTTATTTCCTTGATATGAGGGTAAGCACTTTGGTACTAATTATCATTTTCTTTTGTATTTATTTTTCTTGCATAAGATATAATGTAAAACAATAAATTTTGAATGATGACATTATGAATCATTTAAGACTTATTGTTGTCTTTTTGCAAAGGAGAATAATATGAGAGTGATTGTGGGACTTTATTGACTTTGAGGGAATATATCTTGGGTTGTGGAAGAGTTGGTAGACATATGCCTAGAGTCTAGCTTCTTGTTTTGCCTTGGTGGAGTGAAAGCTTGACTAAGTATGTTGGCAGTTAGTAGTTGTCTTGATTACTTTAAGAGCATCTAGGAGGGTTTTATTGCCTTTTAGAGTCTTGTAGGAGTGGGTTTCATGATTCTTCATGTTTGACTAAGTCCTAATGGACTTTTTCTTGTATTTTGGGCACTTTTGGAGAGGATATAGGCCCTAGTTTTTAGGCTTTTTCTAGGCATCTGACCCAAATCAGTTTGACATTCCTCCTTTTGTGGAACCACTTGGATAGTGGTGGTTATAGTCACTTTTGTGACTCTATTGTACTCAGTTCTTATTATGCAAATTTTTTTTGGAGATTGTGACTGATACAATCCTTTGTTACAGTATTGAGCATCTTTTGTAACTCATCATTTTGGGAGTGTGAAATACATATTTTACCTTGGAGATTATTGAAGAATCTTTCTTCCTTCTTGTTCTTCCAAGCACTGTACATTACCAGGTGATTGACTGAGTTATTTTTGAGATTTTCTTTTCACCTTTAACTTTGTCTCATTTTATGCCTTTTTTGCAAAAGTAGGAATATGTAGGTTATGAATTGTGTCTTAAAATTGCATAGAAACCTCTAGTTTGTGAAAGTTTGTCTTTCCTTCTTGAAAATATATGCAGAACATACCTGTTCATGAAACATTTATGCATAAGCTTACAGTAACATGTTGTGTATCTTCAGTATTTATCATAACTAGGTATATGTTAGTATTAGTGTCTCATAACTCTTATTAGTTTGGTGTATCACCCATTTTTTACCTCATTTTCACCACTTTGTTTTAAGAAAGCATATTCTTACTCTTTTCCTCGTCAAAGTAGTAGTTTAGGTGATATCCATAGGAAGCCGACCTTCTCCAGAGGTTGACCTCTGTTTATAGAGTAACCCACAACTTTAGAGGTCTTCCCATGTTTCATCAAATAGACTAATTTCTGTAAATTAGTCAGGGTGCATATTTAGGTGATAACAATAATATCATTGATTAGGCCTTTGAAAGTCAAATCCATTGCTCTTTGGAAGGTTGCCCCAGCATTAGTCAACCCAAATGGCATTTTCTAATAAGCCAAAGTAGGTCCCATTTGGTGGTAAAGGTTGTCTTGTGTTGATCTGATTCTTTTACAAGAATCTGGCTATATCTTGAGTAGCCATCAAGGAGTGAAAATCTTTCAACTCCTGCTACTATTTGGAGAATCTATTCCATGGAAGGAAGTGGATAGTGGTCTTTAAGGGAGGCCCTATTTAGGTCTCTAAAGTCCACACATAGTTTGATTTCCCCATTCCTTTTCCTAACTAAAACTAGTTAGCTACCCAAGAGGAATATTTAACTGGATAAATGATTTTGGCCTCTATGAGTTTGGATAGCTCTTTTCTCATTAACAACTCTATTTTGGGGTTGGCAAGCCTTTGTTTTTTGCAGACATGTTTTGCATTGGGATCTAAATCAATGGTATGTTGGATTAAACCAGGATTAAAGCATTTTAGATCCCTATAATCCCAAGAAATTAAATCATCAAATTCATTACAAATTTTAATAAAACCTTGCCTTTCAGCTTGATTACATACCTTGCCATGTTTTAGAAATCCGCCTTGTGCAATCTTCATCTCTTCATAGTCTTCTTTTTTGATTTTCATGTTCATTTTCTCCTTCTTTGGTTGTTCATCAAGACCAAATATGTTTTCTAATGTGATCAATCCTCTAGGCATCTTATTGGTCTTTAGTTGGATCACCTGGTCACCATATTGCTCTTGTAATACTGACTGATTCTTGACAGCAAACTGTACCTCATCTTGCAAGAAATTCACAATTTGCTGGTCACTTTCAAATACTTGCCAACTTGTCATGTTGTCAGGCACAATATGCCTCACAACAATCTTTACATGCTGATCTGAATTTTGTTTGACATTCTGGGGAATGTCAAATTGGACACCAACTTTAGCCAACCTATCAGCATCTTTGTTTCTCCATCTGGGCATTGCTTGGATATTGAAGGCATCAAAGTCTTCAATCAAATCCCAGACTATGTGCTTATATGATTTGGTTTTATAGGTGTCCCCTTAGATCTTATATTCTTGAATCTTATCTAATTTTCACCAACATCTGGGCCTTTCTCTAGACTCGGGGGGCTTAGGGTGAGAATAAATAGGAGTTACCTCCTTTATATCAACCATCTCATGAAATTAACCTATCTTTTCTTCCTTTAAACTTGCCATGCCCTTGAGATTCTTGATTCCTCTCAAACTATTAATAGGATAATGTTTTCTTCAAATTTTCTTTTCCTTCTTTATCTCTAGGCAATTATTGGCTTCATGACCCATCTTTTTACATCTTAAACAAATATCTTGCATCCTTTTCTATTCAATCTCTTGAACCAACTCTGTATACTTTGATTTCATCTTAATCGATGCCAATAAAGCTCTATCATATGGAACATTTATGTAGAATCTAGTATAAACCAATCTCCTTGATTTAGTGACTAGATCAAAAGCTATAGGATAACCTATAGCTTTAGCTATACCTACTATAAATTATCCCCCCCAGAATTCAAGTAGAATTCTAAGAAGTCTGACCCAATAGGTCCTTCATTGAAACATTCCTTCTGTGGATTAAAACTTGACTTCCATTTTTTAAGGAAGAGGTTGACCTTTCCTAGAAATGGGGCCTACCTAGCATAACCCTAGCACAATCTTCTTTAAGAGAAAAAGAGATGTGGAAGAACCCTATAGCCATTACTACTATATCCAATGAACCTTTAGGCTTTAATTTCTTACTCGCCCATTCTTTGAAGACATCAATGTTGTGTTTACTCCCCATGAACTTTCCTATCAAATTGTCTGTCCTAAAGTTCACTTTCTCAACTAACTTATTTGGAATATTTAGGTACATGGTGTTGGTTGTCACATCTGCAAACATCAAACTCTAAAGATTTTCCAATTCTTATGATCAAATTCAATGGGAGACTTGGCCAACGGACGTGAGATTCTTTGCATCTATCTCCCCTTCACTTTAGACTCTGCCAAACCTAGGGGGTAACCCTTATCACAACATCATCAAATATATCTTTCATTTACAACCAGGCACATATGTTCTCATATATTTATACAAAGATATGTAAGATTAACCTCAGAATGACAATATCCTTGAATTATCTTCTCTGTTTAAATATGAGAACATGCAACACCTAAACTAAAACA
Source organism: Cunninghamia lanceolata (assembly GCA_027924645.1). Classification (NCBI taxonomy): domain Eukaryota; kingdom Viridiplantae; phylum Streptophyta; class Pinopsida; order Cupressales; family Cupressaceae; genus Cunninghamia; species Cunninghamia lanceolata. The sequence goes on along the minus strand of BSBN01001221.1, from coordinate 5,545,204 downwards.
AAACATAAAATAACTTGATTCAAATGATTTGTATTTAAATTCTTAGGTTGCCTGGACCTTTGGGAAAATTTACTCCAGATCGATGCTTTATCAGGGCAACAGAGTCAAACCCAACAGTGTAAATGCTTCCTTATGATACCAAAACTTCATATCCAGAGGACCAATCCACATTACAGTAATATTTCCAAGAAATGGTATTATTTGTGACTCTTCTTTAATGATCCCTCAACACAAAACACTTTCCCCCATATTTGATTTAAAGCAAGTTTAATCTATTGCTTGAATAGAAGCAATAAATTATATACACCATATAACAAATGTATATTAATGAGTTCAGTAACCCTTAGAAACTTTACCCAAGAGAAAAATGCTCATATCCAGGGAGATAATCACAAATAACACACATATCAAATGTTTTTTATATAACTCAATCTGGAAAGAGACAATCTCATTTAGAAATTTATTCACTTACAAAGAAAATATGCCTCTACAACCCAGAATCCAGTCACCTCTTTCTATAGAAAGTTGTTTTCCCAAATTTGTGGATAGATTGTATCCAAATCCCAAAATCCCCCTATTACAACCTTACAAACTCTATATAAAGGAAAAATAAACTATGTCGACCTAGAATCCCTGTTACAAATTTCAATTACATTTATTTAATATTTGCAACTTTAGGAATTTGTGTTTTTCATCTGATTGGATCTTTTTGTAACACATTTTCTCACATTAATCCAGTCTATTAAAATGAACTGGGATTGATACTGCTTTTAAAACACATTTTCCTCCTTGAAAATCATGAAATGTTGTTCATTGGATTGGTTTGATTTCGACCTTGTGACTCCAAAATCAAGTTATAAAGCTCCCAACTTATTATTTAACTATATCATATTAACACATTTTGCCATTATTTGATCTCACTAATTGGGCTCACTACTAGTTGATTATTGCCAAGTTTTGTTGAAGTCTAAATTTGGTCTTCATTCCCAATCCTCTTCTCCATAACCTTCTTCATAATAATCATGTCTACATCAATTTCATTATTTCCATCTTGTTCAATATACATTTTGTGTTCATCACAGTCATAGAGTAGGAGTTGAGTCACTGGCACACTTTCAATTCACTGAGAACTATATTTATGCCTTCCTGTTCCCTTACTTGGAAAAACCTTGGCCTTTTTCTGTCTTGGAAAGAAGATCTTTAATCCATTCTTTTCTAGCATCATATTTGTTTACTCCTATACTTTTACCAGTGTGTTGGCATCAACAAAATTAGTTATAGTTTGTGCAGCATCTATAGCCCATTCACGATGCAACCGAGCTAGGTAATGTTCTTTGGCTTTCTCTAGTCTCAAGCGCCCACCTTTCCATGTGCATCCATTATACAAGCTAAAAAGTTTTGTGACAGACTTCTTGTTGGTTGGTTGAAGATTCACATTATGGGCACACGGGATGATCAGAGGCCATGAAAACTTGCATAAGGTCATAATAAATTATTTAAAACATATCCATGTCCCCAAAATTTGCACCGCTAAAAGATTTTTGGGATCTCCTTTGTAAACTGGGCCCCAGGGGCCTGGTTTTTAAAAAAATTCATTTTCACACAAGGAAATCTTATATCTCCATGAAAATTGAGCAAGGAACATTTGAAGGTAAATCAACAACTGGGTTGTCATCAAAACTAGGAAATTTTAACTTTTTTACAGGACCCTCTAGAGCAAGCCTGAAGTGATGACATATTAAAAAATCTGTTAAAACACATCCTGGAATAACGCAAACTAGTACACATAATTTTGATAACCCATAAAAACTTTATACCAAAGGATTTCTCTTGATGAATCATAGATTGATAAATTTTAATTCTAGAAGTTAGGAACATGCTAAGTGCCATGGGGCTTGAAACTTAACTAAAACCACTAAATGAAATGCTACCAAGCACTGAGGATTTGCCAAAATCACAGGTGCTAACACTGGATCTTTTTCGGGGACACATGCCTCTTGCAGGCATGGCAAGATTCTAGATGTCTTCGAGGTGTAGACCAAGTGCCAACTTCATTGGGCAACCTACAGTCCACATTAATTCAAAAACGTATTTTAATTTTTATTTGGTGGCCCCAGGCCACCAAAAATGAAAAACCAATATTTTCTTCTATCAAACACCATATTCTTAGTAGACTTCTTCAAGTCTAGTCTAAAAACATATTTTCAAATTACTTGCTCACTGACATTTTTACTGACACTTGTCATTACACCAATGCAGTCATCACTGCTACCATTAAGAATCTGCAATTTGAAATTAGAAAGCAACTAAAAAGCACCATCAAATGAGAAGCACATATCACTATCTATATTACTAAATATCCCTCCCACAGATTTGAAAAATAAACTGCTTCATAGCCCAATGAATAACAAGCATCACAAAATCTAACTTCATTCCTCATTTCCATACTAAAACTGAAATACTCATAAAATATCTTTGATGACCCCTATTGCAAGTTACCAGAATCACATACAATCTCCACATTAGAAAGAACACAAGACTCATATATGTCCACTAGATCAACATTTGAGGTTATTCCCTCATTCAGCAAGAAATCAACTTTTATGATAAACATGAAATACTCATACACAGGAAGCACTTCAACTTGCTCTATTAAACTTTGACACTCACATTCACATGGATTTTTTGATATTGTGGAAACAATTTTCAGAGCATGCTCACAATAAAATTCAATTAAAAACTGATCATATTTATAGGTATTATGACAAGCAGACTAAAAGAATCCATCTTCTGAAATGTGCATGTACCTATCTTCATTCTCAACACTTCCATCACCAAACTCCATCTTGAATGCTTCAAAAGAAGGATTGAATGAATCAAAACATAGATCATTATCAAAAGCTTCATACTTTCCCTTAACATAATCCATATAATCCTTGGTTGTAGCAAATTGAGAATTTAAAACTTGTCCATTCACATCTGAATAATGGCCCTAATTTTCCATTTCATCAATGCATTCATGATTAAAAGTAAACATCTCCATTTCTACATTGTACAAATAATCATCATCCTTAAGGAAACATTCATACTCAACAACAACACATATTTCATCACTTGAGGGGTTCACACATGAGTTTGAATTTTGAAGAGTATCAACACATTTTCTTTTATTGTGCAAATTAACATCCTCCTCATTCAAAGTGAAAATTTCCATATCTGCTTCATACAAACAACCATCTACAGTTGTAATATTATTGCCATTATTTGAATCATACATTGAGATATCAAACCTAACATCCATGTTTTCCTATGGTTCTTCAATGACAACATTGCTGCATGAAGTAACTTCATTTATATCTCTGCAATTTGTATCTACATATTTCTCTCTTATGGGCTGATCACAAACTTTATTTTCTTCATTACAAACTTTATCTTTATGTTGTATCATGAGATCTTCATCTTCATTCCTTATACCAAGAATTTCCTTACTCTCATCAACCAAACAACTATAACAATTATTATTTTGAGATAAAATACCATCAACATTCTGAGGCATAGAAAACATACCCCCTGATTTTATTTGCATGCTTGCATGAGATCTTTCGTAGTAACCTACACTTGCAGCCATTTGTCCTTTTATCATCCCATATTTCTGATTATTTTCTATGTCCATTGCACTTGCAAAGGCTTGATGAAGTGTAGTAGGCTATTTATCCTGTAACATGTAACTCATTTCCTCTTCTAATGCACTTAGGTAAACAACTAAATAAAATGCATCATTTGGCCTTTTGTGCTCTAGGATACTTCTAATTGCTTTTGAAAATCTTAAATTAAAGGCTGGAATTAATTCATTCTCCTTCTTTTGAATGTTCATAAAATTTGTAATCAATGAAACCATATCAAATCTTTCACCAAATTGTTCTACAAATGCAACTTTGAACTCAGTCCATGAAGAAATAGAACACTTAGGTAAGTACAAAATCCAATCTCTAGCATCATTTTGCAAAGTTTGAACAAAAAGCCTCATAACGACATCTTCATTTTCTATCTCATAATCAACCATTAAATCACAAAACTCTTGCAAATGTTTATCTACTAATTCTAAATGTTTTCCATTATATTTTGGCAAATACTTTCTAACTTCACCAAGAATAGCATTTGGGTATCCATGAATACCATTAAAATTTAGAGCTTTGTATCTTTCAGCAACTAGACAACTCATTTCGACATCTGGTTGGAAAGTGCAAGCAAAGTGGAGTACCTGGGAGTGTTTGTAGCCTCAAACAGGTTCAGAGTCACCACCTCTCAAAGAGGACAAAATATCAATAAGCTTTATGGGTTCATCCTTCCAGCAAAGCCCCTTTTACAATCTTTCAAAAAACCTACAACACTTTCCAAATTAGAATGTGCAATTGATCAACTCAGCTGACTCTTTCCAATACATACTCATATGTGTTTCTCCCCAGTAGAGTCACTATTTTATTGGTTCTCAAATATGTACACATCAAACTCTAAAGATTTACTAATTCTTATGATCAAATTTAATGGGAGACTTGGCTAACGAACGAGAGATTGTTTGCATCTATCTCCCCTGCACTTCAGGCTTTGCCAAACCTAGGGGGTAACCCTTATCAAAAATCACCAAATGTATCTTTCATTTACAACCAGGTAGATATGTTATCATATATTTATACCAAGTTATGTAAGATTATCCTAAGACTGGCAATATCCTTGAATTATCTTCTCTGTTTAAATCAAAGAACATGCATCGCCTAAACTAAAACAAAACATAAAATAAATTGATTCAAATGATTTGTCTTTAAATTCTTAGGTTTCCTGAACCTTTGGGCAAATTTACTCCAGATCGGTGCTTTATCAGGGCAACATAGTCAAACCCAATAGTGTAAATGCTTCCTTATGATGCCAAAACTTCATATCCAGAGGAGAAAAAAAATAGTATTACCGCATTATAGTAATATGTCCAAGAAAGGGTATTATTTGTGACTCTTCTTTAATGATTCCTCAACACAACACACTTTCCCCCATATCTGATTTAAAGAAAGTTTAATCTATTGCTTGAATAGAAGCAACAAATCATATACACCATATAACAAATGTATATTGATGAGTTTAGTAACCCTCAACAACTTTAGCCAAGAGGAAAATGCTTGTATCCAGGGAGACAATCACAAATAACACATATCAAATATTTTTCATATAACTCAATCTAGAAAGAGACAATGTCATTTAGAAATTTATTCACTTACAAAGCAAAATATGCCTCTGCATCCCAAAATCTAGTCACCTCTTCGTACAGAAAGCTATTTTCCCAAATGTGTGGATAGCTTGTATCCAAATCCCATAATTCCCCTATTACAACCTTACAAACTCTATATAAAGGAAAAACAAACTATGTCGGCCTAGAATCCCCATTACAAATTTTAGTTACATTTATTTAATATTTGCAACCTTGGGGATTTATGTTTTAATCTGATTGAATCTTTTTGTAACACATTTTGTCACATCAATCTAGTCCATTAAAATGAATTGGGATTGATACTGCTTTTTTAACCCCTTGAACCTAACTATCCATGGTAACACCCCGGTTATACTTCACAAGAAATCAAAGGGTAGTTGTAGTTGATATACACCCGAGAGAAACTAAAAGAAGTAATGATGATGATCATCTGTGTGAAACTTTAGAGATGTACTACTCACTCAAATTATAAGGGGTAAAAGTTAGATATGGCTTGATTATGTTAAATTTTATTTAATTCTTTAAGAATTAAATAAATTACCATAATGCGCAAAAGTAATTAAATATTGCGCAGGGTAAAACAGATAAGTGGAAGCATCAAGTTGGGGTAAAATCTATAAGAGAAAATTATTTCAATTTATGAGGGGCCTCTCTCCAAAATAATATTTTTTTCGGGAAGCAAAAAGTGAGAAATATTGGATGCAGTATATGTAGTTGTTTGAATTCATAAATACAAAGGGGAATATTGGTAGCGTGTCTATGTTTTCTCTGAGTATTCATCATTTATTCTTCGTACGTTGAATATGTGGTGTATTGGATTCTAATATCTGCATTTCACTGTGAAGAGTTAATAACCTTTTTTTTATTTAAATTTATCACCATTTGAGTGTCTCTCTTTGTATGTTGAGTTTTGATGTGAAGGTGGTGAAGATATCATTGTGGAATTAACAATTGGTTTTCTTCTCATTCTTATGTTTGGAGGGAAACCAGTTTATTTGATAAATTTTCTTGCTTGCAACATAGTTCATGTTGTGGTTTAGTTAGATTTTATATTTATATGTAAATTTCTTTTTCCCTACTTTTTGGTCAAAAGTGTGACACAAAACATTTAAATTATCATAAGAAGGGCGCTGTACCTTCTAAAACCTTCAGAGGACAATTTACAAGAACAAATTGTCCAACTATTAGCAAAGTTGTTACTGCCAATGGGGCGAGTCAGAACAATATAGGCAGTGACTAACAGATTTTCGGTGACTCTACTGGGGACTTGGATGTGAAGATCAGTACAATTTTTATTCTCTAGAAATTTAAAAGTACCTTGCTGGAAAAGGAGGTTGGAGACTCTATAGAAAAATGGTTTGGTATCCAAGAAAAGATGACAGTGATGACAATGATGATGAAGACTTCTCTTCTTCCACATCTGCATCTTAGAATAGTCAGGTACTTGATAATATGGTGCAATTGAGCTTTTTAAAAAGTTTTTATAGCAATATGCAACTTCAGTCTGATAAGGTACATCCAGATTTGCTTCAAACTTTGAAAAAGATCGAACAAAGAGATGGGAACAATACCAATTTTCTTGCTTACAACCACACCCTTGTCCATGAAGAAGTTGCAGCAGATGAAGAATCTCATGTTGCAAGACATCATTCACAGAAAGAGGACAACATTATAGAGGCAGAAAGATTTTCTAAAGAAATGTTCTCCGATGAAGCTACATGTGAAGATGAGGTAGAAATTACTTTCCCAGTACACATACAATCAAGGTTTGAGGATGAAAATTCTAGTTTGATTTCCTCCCCTCAAAATTCTTTTTATGTTGGGCGTTGTTTTTTAGGCAATAGTTTCCTTTGGGTGGATTCATTTGAGCATAGACATAAAGAAGATGAAGTTGGTGACATTGAATGCAAGCTTGAGGAACACCTTGAAGCCAAACCAAACAAGAATCAACAAAGAGAAAATCCTGAAATTCATGAACACCTTGAAGTTCCAGCAACAAGTTTGCAATTAGAGGCATTTGAGGAAGATTTGGTTCAGCCAAACATTGTGGAAGAATCACGGGAACAACCATTAGCCAAAGATTGTGAAGGTATGGGCAAAATTTCTAACATTCCAATTACATTCATGGAGAGAAATATTCCTGCCATACATACTTTTACAGATGCAAAGGATGTTGGTATCCCAATGGTCTATGGGGAAATTGTGTGTTCCATGTCTTTAATCATTGAAGAAAGTAATTTGAGTACCCCTGCTATCCACCTACAACTCATGCCTTTCCTATTGATACAATTAAAATCTTGTTGTTGTTGATGTTCATATCCTTGCAAAGACTTCCCTCTTGTAAACCAAAATTATTCCGAAAGGGTTCATATTTTATTCAGCCCGTAAATGGTTTTGTGTAGTCTTGATGCCTTCCTCTTTCCCTTGTAAATAGTTTGCTTTCAGTTTTGGTTTATTGTTGTTTCTGTTTCTTGTGTCGTGTTTTCAATAAGTTGCTGCAGCAGCATAGGTATGTTGTTCTCCCCTTTCTCATGTTGGCTTCACATATACAAAACTTGCAAATCCACATCGGGTAGTTGTATTCGTTTGAGACAAATATCTTATAGCAAGTATGGTCTCTCAAGATGAATATTTCCTCGTAAGGCATAGAAGACCCAGTGGACAACATGTCGGTCTGATTTTTGAATATTTGGGTAACAATTTGCTCCCTCTCATTAAGTATTATCGTTTTAAGGGTGTCAAAAAAACATTGTTACCAAGATTGTTAATCCCCTTAGTATCTTGTTGCTATGCACTAAAAGCTTTAACCACTATCAGTTGGTTTTATGAGAAGAGCAGTTCTTTTCACTCTAGTTCTCGTGATTGCTGGACAATGTACACAATCGATATTTTCTGTTCATAGATTGCTTTTCTTACAAAATAGTCAAGATTTATCTTCAGATATCCTTGACAATAACAATTCTTCGCCTGGAATAAACATCTCATCAGTTATGCCAACTACTCTATTTCAACCCTTCTATAATAATAGCTTATCGCTTCATATTCTCCGGCATGAGTGTTCTCACATTTTTCAGGGGAAGAAGCAGATGGATATAATTTAAAAAGGCAACTGAAATGCTCACCATGATTGTCTGCAAGAGCCATATCAGGAAACTGCATCATCATTTTCATGATTTTTGAGGATTTGCTTTTATGGAAGAATACTCAAGAACCATTAAGATTTAACTTGTTTGTCAGAGGATCAAGCATTTCATGTGGAAGATGGATAAAACTGGATTCAGGGTTTTTATTTCTGCTACTATTTTTGGGTGCTGTTTATTTCAGGAAAGAAGCAATGGTTACTTAGTGTCAAAGGCGTAAAATCCTGTAGAACACAGACAATCTAATGTAAGAGTTGGCCAGCAACACGGGTGTTGTTTTATTAAGTATGCAACTGTTATAGAGGCAAAGCCAGCGATCAATGCTTTTCACAATCGACACACGTTGCCTGGGGGCACGAGTCCTTTACAAGTCAGATTTGCTGATGGTGAACACGAACAACTTGGTACAATGGAGCGACTACATCTGTTGAAAATATAAAAGATATGCTATATTCTATTCTCAGTATTGTTAGGGTTTCAGAAGTTGTTAATAATTTGAAAGAATTTTACGAGTTCGGAAGTTAAAAAAAATGCCGATTGGTTATGGAATTTTACACATTAAGGTAGTGGACAATATAAGCTTACCAGCTCAGCGTCGCTTGATAAGAACTTTCCATGTGTTTGGAGCAATAATGGATACCTAAAGAGAGAATATACTTCAGTCAGATGCACGCATAAGCTTAAATGCGTAGAGAATTGTGAAGTAACTTCGGTCAACGAGTATGAGATAAAGTTTAAAGGACGATATGATTTAATGTACAACATGCCACGCACTGCTGAAATATGTGGCAAAGAAAATTCTTCTTCTCACACATTTAAACATCTCCTACAAGTAAAAGCAATCTCTCCGATTGAAATAGCTAAAAGCAATCTCTCCGATTGAAATAGCTGAGAGATAGAGATTGGTTATGGATGTAAAGATACAACTTGAGCAAATACAGGGTGATACTTTCCCAAGTGGATAGCAAAGATAAAGTTATGAAGGCATCTTCACATTTAGACTAATCAACTCGGTTCAATCTCGGAGCGGTAAAGATTTTGAGAAATCATACCTGGAAGCAAATGGTGAATATATGATTTTGCAAGGCCCACATGCTCGGCATATGTATGTAGGTCTTACTTCAAAGTCAGAATATTTGGGAAAAATGCGTCTGAGAAAAACATTGTTATTAATTCTAAGAATTCAAACAAGAGATGCAATAATACTGCCACCACTACCTAGTTGCCAACTATTGCAGGATGGCTCACCATTGCTTTTGCAAATGATGCTCCATTGTTATATGTGGGTATATTATTGACAAGCTTTGTTATGGGAGTGATATCATTCACAGTACCTGTTGAAACAATTCCAAAGCAACTACGGGTCCACTTTGCGCTAACAACCAAGATGGCTGGCTAAAATAAGCATGAATACAGATTTTGAAGGTGTATTACAAGCTTTTCGTGGATATGAAACAAATGTAACAGTTAAAGAAACCCGTACGACAGGAGAAATGGCCTGATTATTTGCAATAGTCCAGAAGAGCGTAATTTTGTTTTCCCACACTCATGTTCTTTCTACAACAACACTCACTGCAGATTATGGTGGCCATTTTCTACCGCCAGCCGTAAACAGCCGGTGAGGTGTGCCAACCGGCTGTACGGCATTTCAATGTCGACCCACCAGTCGACTCCAACTAGACAGTCGACAGACACAGTCGACTACCGTGATTGCTGCCGTACAGGTCGCAGTCATTGAATCATCTGCCAAGTGGAGGCCGTACAGGAAGTCGACCAGCCGATCATTTACATCGCACCTGCTGGTTAAGCTCTTCCATTTTCTACACATCGAGCAAATCAATCAAAATCTAATGCACGTTATAACGGCTAGAAATGGTACAGCCATTGTAGAAACAGGCATAACTCTAAACTCATAACGCGTAACATTAAATGTCCAACCTGAGAATTAAGTATATAGAGCATAAGTCTTTCCAAATCAGTATACAAACACTGCATGATAATACACTGTTGAAGAAAACCGTTGTACAAACAAGGAATGGTGCGAAATTTCTGATTTCGTCTGATCATCAAAATGGACTCCGGAATGGCATGGTTGATGCAAACGAAGAGGTGCTTCTGTGCAAAGAACAAACTTGAACTTAATGTGGAGTGCTTTCCTCAAGAGAGAATTGATTCACAGGAGTCTGAAGATTACTAGGACAATGTAGCTCGTAAAAGAAAATCATACTAATATGGGTATATAAGTCCAATTATTTTCAAGGTTTAGATTACAAGGGAGAAGATAAAGGTAAACATGAAGGATTAGAAGATTTAAAGAAACATTTCTACCCAATCAAACAACAAAGCTCCAGTAAGGTGAATCAATCTGAGGAAATGGTATGTGCAGTAGCCGATTCATCAACAAAATGAAATTGTGTTCAGTGAACAGTAGGTACAAGAGGGGAAATATGAATCTAATGTAGATCTGTGTCCGCAAACGAGAAAAATTTCTTCGATACAAATGCCATTGAATTATGCATAATGACTCAGATTGGAATAGGAGGCATAAAGACTCAGAAACTTGAAAGTGGGTATTGAGCAAATTTGTGATGGGATCTTTTCAGACAAATGACAAATGATCTGGACTCGACAAGAATCCTGATGACTCTACAACCCAACGGATAAGGCACTGGTAACCAGAGAAACTTGTTGGATAACCGATGCTGCAGATCTGTTTTTTGCCTCCACGTCGCAGTTTCTGTTGGTTTCCTCCTCAGTTGTTGTCCCTGATGTTAAACCACAATCTCCACTATGCATCTTCTGCTGGATCATTTGCTATGGTCTTTCATTTACTATGGTCTTCTACACTATGCATCTTTGATACAGTTGGCACTTTGGACAGTTGGCATGTTGTGGCTTTATTACTGATACAGTTCGCATTAAGCTCCGTATGATACAGTTGGCATTATTTTTTTGACACATAATATGATGGTGCAATTTTTGATAGCACAATGTTCAATGTATTTTTTTTTAAAGTGAGCTAATGTTTGAAGACAATGGCTAGTTAATGTGTTGACCACGGTCCTCTATTCATCTAGCGGACATCTCACATGTTTTTCTATTGCTTAAGGAATAAACATTGCTTAACCTCCCGAACAGGTTAATATTCTTTTAGCAAAACAAATGGAAATCGAATGCTGCATATTTCTCACTGGATCTTTTGTGTTCTACCGAAGTCACCAGTCATCAGATATTTTATTGACAAATGCTAGGGTTAAATCATTTTTACATACTCTTTGTTTGGTCTTCGGTGGCAGAAAGTAGGGTTTCACATGGCAAAAACATCATGACAGTTCATGGAACTCTAGCTGAGTATCTTTGTTTTGGAATCCTGTTGATTCAATACTTGCAATCATGGAGGTTGGAGTAAGAATCTTCAAAAGTTTTTTTTTGATGATGTGACAAAGCTCAGTGACAGGTTTTATCTCTTCTCAGCAGCCGACAGGTGATATAATTCTCTTTTCCATTTCAAACTCTTTATAGAGGATTTGCTGTTTAGCTCTGCTTAAGGTTTTCATTCATTTTTTTAAAACAAAAAAAGAGGTTCTATGATGATATTGTTCCTTTCCAAATTCTTGTTCTTATGGCATAATTTTTCCTATCTGTGGATCTTTAAAAATCCAAATGGGAAGATACCCACAAAAGATTCATTTGGGGTTTCATTTTAAAAAAAAAAGGAAGGGAATTTTTTAAGAGTTTTTGATATTATTTGCGGTTGTAATCTTTTGAGGAAAGGACAGATTTTATGGGTCGCAGTTAACTCTATTATTGAGTTTTCTCCTTCCTCTTTCAAGGATTAACTCATTGTGAAGAGGTTTTTTTAGTTTGCATTTGAATCATGTCAATGATAAAGATTATACTTTTTAGTTTTTCTGTTGTGGGTACCAGAAATTCTGGTACAAACAGTTATAAACTATTGAGTCCGTTATCAGATGATCTCCTGAACAATTATACTTGTATTTGGTTGACATTAAGCATTTTTTGCTGTACAGTCAGGTTGTGAATATTTGAGTTCCAAGTAAGAAACAGTTGATTGTTTATAACTTCTTGGTTGGTTACAAACTTCCAACCAGTTTTTCAGTTTTTCAATTTTTGCTCCTTACCTGACACGTTGTTGACATGGCATGATTAAGTTTTGGTAAACAAAGGTGCAGTTGTAAACTGTTGTTGGCATGATTATCTTTTGGTAAATGAAGGTACAGTTGTAAACTGTTGTTGGTTTTCAGTTTACAGTTATGAAACTGTCTGTAGGAAAATAAAATGTTTTTGGACTGAATGTTAAATATTGTATATATAAATGGTATAGTGTGAATGATGTATGTGCATTTTGTGTGTATCCTGCTCATAGATTGTTGACAATATATGATTTCAAGTGAAACAGAGTATCCCTCTGTATGAAAATTATTCAAACAACTGTAATTTTATAAGTATGCCAGTGAGGCAACTTGTAAGCCAGTGAGGCATAGTATTAAGTGAGATTGTAAGCTAGTGAGGCACAGTAATCAGTGAGATTTTAAGCCAGTGAGGCACTTTTTCAAGTGGTTTTATGCTCGGGGCTTTCCACTCAGGATAAATCTCTGTCTTTATTTTCTGTGGTATGCTTTCAATCTGTTGTTGAATATTTCAGTTTTCACACTTACACATTATCATTTTGATTTAGCTTATTCTGTGGTCCTATGCATTTAATCAATTCAGTTGAATATATTTAAGTGGAATACAAATCTACAATATTTTTCACTAAGTGTAAAAAGATTTCTGGATACTAATTCACCCCCCCTCTCAGTATCCTTACCACTCTAACAGTTTCTATTTTCTTAGTTGTTAGTTGTTTTTAGGAATTTTCCCATCTTCTTTGTTGCATGTTAATGCATGTAAATCATGCTATCTTTAGTTTGTTTTTTTTCTATTTTTTCCTTATAGTTTCCTTTGCAGCAAATACATTGTAATAAGCGCTGTAGCTCTTTGGTTTTTTCAACAGCAATAAAAAGTTTATTTTCTGTGCTACTGCATACATGGTTGTTTGTTTGTTTGTTCTTTGTTAATCTGTTGTCATATTAGTTTTTTTTTTAAATCTTCATTTGGTATCAGAGTAGGTGAATTTGTTAGAAAATTTATCATGTCAAATTCTAACTTTTTGCCAATCCCCTAATTTAATGGATGTGATTATGATTATTGGTGCATCAAGATGATGACTTTTTTGATAGGAAAAGATTTATGGGAAATTGTAGAAATAGGATATGACGAACCAGTTGATTAGAATGCTCTTGCAGCCAATGATAGAACAACTAAGAAAGAAGCTAAGAAGAAGAATGCACAGGCTTTATTTCACATTCAAATAGCTCTTGATAAGAGCCTATTTCCAAGAATTGTAGGTGCACAGACAACTAAAGATGCTTGGAAGACTCTAAAAGAAGCTTACGAAGGTAGTGATCAAGTCAAAGTTGTGAAGTTGCAGACATTAAAAAGAGAATTTGAGAATTTAAAGATGCAAGAAAGTGAAAATGTGAGTGATTATTGTGTAAGAGTAAAAGATGTGGTTAATAAGATGGCTACTCTTGGAGAAATTATAGACAATGAAGTTGTGATAAAAAAGGTGTTGAGGTCTCTAACACCAAGGTGGAACAATGTTGCCATCATCATTGAAGAAAGCAAGGATTTGACTACTCTTCAGTTTGATCAGCGTGTTGGATCTCTCATGTCTCATGAAGAAAGATTGAGAGATTCATCTGGAGGAAGTAACAAGAAGGCTTTTGCTTCCAAAGTACAAATTACAAAGAATGAAAATGCTAGCACAAGCACCAAAAATAATCAAGGCCAAGGCAGAGGTCAAAATCTAAATTCTTCAAGAGGAAATAGAGGACGAAGATCTTGGATTCTTCAAGAGGAAATAGAGGACAAAGAGGTGGTCCAAGAGGAAGAGGCGGAGGCAGATTTGATAAAAGAAATGTTCAATGTTATCATTGCAATAGGTATGGTCACTTTGAAAGGGAATGCAGATTAAAAGAAGGTAACAACAATAGAAGTGCTAATTATGCTAATGAGAATGATGAGGCTTCTCCTAGTAATTTATTCTTATCATATGACAAAGCTGAAAATAGTTCTAAAGAAGTCTGGTATTTAGATTCAGGTTGTTCTAACCACATGTCAGAAATAATGAGATTTTTTCCACAATTTCAAATCTAAAATTAAGCTTGGTGATGACAAGTCCTTGGAGGTTGCAGCTAAAGGAGCAATGGAGGTGAATACAAAAGAAGGTAAGAAATATGTGACTGATATTTATTACACTCCACAATTAAAGCATAATTTATTAAGTGTTGGGTAGTTATGTGAGAAGAATTATAAGGTGGTATTTGAAAATCAGGAATGTATAATTTATGATAAAACTCAAGGCAATAGGGTGGTTATAGTAGTGCCTATGTCAAAGAATAGGATGTTCCCATTGAAGTTTGGTGAACATAGCAGCCATCTTGCCAATATGGCATATGAGGATAAAAGTTGGCTATGGCATCTCAGATATGGACATTTGAATTTTCATAGTTTGATGTTTCTCACTTCAAAAGCTTTGGTTTATGGTTTGCCTAAGGTTCAAGAACACAAGGAAGTTTGTGAAGGCTGTGCTAAAGGAAAACATGCAAGAGAGTCATTTCCAAAAGGCAATGCATGGAGGGCCCATTACCCACTTTAGACAAAGAGTTTGGGTAAGTCATCATATTTCATTACTTTTATTGATGATTACTCATGAAAGTGTTGGGTTTATTTTTTGAAGATCAAGGATGAAACCTTTTATACATTCAAAAGGTTTAAAGCCCTTGTGGAAAATTAAAAGGGTTGTAAGATCAAATGCTTAAGGACTAATTATGGAGGAGAATTTTTCTCAAGAGATTTTAAGAATTATTGTGATATGAATGGCATCAAAATCCAACTCACCACTGCTTACACACCTCAACAAAATAGGGTAGTTGAAAGGAAAAATCATACAGTGGTGGAAATGGCCAGGAGTATGCTACATACCAAAGGTTTAGACTTTTTGGGGTGATGCAGTTGCTACAATAGTGTACGTTCTCAATCAGAGTCCTACTAGAGCACTTGACATGATGACTCCTTATGAAGCCTAGTATGAAAAAAACCCTAATGTTAATCATTTTAGAGTTTTTGGTTGTTTAGCCTATGTTCATGTGGCTGATCAAAAGAGACAAAAATTAGATCCCAAAAGTGAGTCATGTATTTTTGTTGGATATAGTGAGCAAAGTAAGGCTTACAGATTGTATAACTCTCGCACTAATAGCATTCTTGTTTCAAGAGATGTGATTTTTAATGAAGGGGGAGTTTATGGTCATCAAAAAGACCATGTTGAGAAGTCTAAATCTGTTTTGAATGGTGGTATTATTGCTGATATTGATCATGAGCAGTCAGCTAATACTTCAATTCCAAGTGCTATACATCCACCAAATAGCCCCTCATCTAGTTCTTCAGTTTCAAGTACAAGTCTAGATTCAAGTCCAAGTCCGACAAGGAAGGTAAGAAGCTTAAGTGATATCTATCAAAGAAGTACAATCCAAGCACATGAAGAGAATCCTATAGGTGAAACAATAAAATTTTCTTTATTTTCACAAGTTGTTTTTGAACCATCATGTTATGAAGATGCATGTGTTAATGAAGTTTGGGTGCAAGAAATGCAAGAAGAGATGGATGCTATTCATAGGAATGGTACTTGGGAGCTTATAGAGCTTTCTCATGTCAAGAAAAAGATTGACACTAAATGGGTGTACAAGACTAAGTACCATAGTGATGGGAGTGTTGAAAGACATAAAGCAGGATTAGTTGCTAAAGGCTTCACACAGAGGTATGACATTGATTATGAAGAAACATTTGCACCTATAGCACAACAAGAAATGGAGCATCCATCACATGGATGTGAAAAGTGCCTTCCTAAATGGTTACTTAGATGAAGAAATTTATGTGGAACAACCACAAGGTTTTGAAGTGCAAGGAAAAGAACATCAAGTCTACAAGCTGAAGAAGGTCTTGTATGACCTCAAGCAAGCACCAAGAGCTTGGTATGCTAGGATTGATAGGTATTTTTAGAGGAATGGCTTCAAGAGAAGTAAGAGTGAGCCTACCCTCTACTACAAACAAGAAGGTAATGATATTCTTATTGTGAGTTTGTATGTTGATGATTTGTTGTATATGGGAAGTAGTTCTAAGATGAAGGATGAATTCAAGCATGCTATGATGAATGAGTTTGAAATGAAAGATTTAGACCTTATGCAATATTTTCTAGGCATGGAGGTTTATCAAAGTAAGGATGGAATTTTCCTTTGTCAAACAAAATATGCCAAGGATATGTTGAATAAGTTTGATATGGTTGATTGTAAACCAACCTCCACTCCAATTTCTCATGGAGGTGTGTTGTGTAGAGATGATGGTGCTAAAAGAGTTGATGGGATGACTTATAGAAGTGTTGTTCGCAGTCTAATGTTTCTAACCCACACAAGGCCTGTTATTGCTTATGTAGTTTCTCTTGTTTCAAGGTATATGAAAGAACCTTTTGAATTACATATGAAGGCTGCCAAAAGAATTTTGAGGTATGTGAAAGGAACTCTTGCTTTTGACATTCATTACTACAGTTCTAAAGGATTTAATCTAGTTGGTTTTAGTGATTTTGATTGGAGAGGTAGTGTGGATGACCGAAAGTCTACCTCTGGTAATTGTTTTACTTTTGGTTCTGGTTTGGTTTCTTAGAGTTCAAAGAAATAAAACATAGTTTCTCTTTCTTCCATAGAGGCAGAATATGTTGTAGTCACCTCTGCAGGTACTCAAGCATTATGGCTCAGAAAAGTTCTTGAAGAGATTGGAGAAAAACAACTTCAACCTACAATGCTCTTTTGCGATAATATGAGCACAATCGAATTGGCAAAAAATCCCATGCATTATAGTAGAACTAAACACTTTGATCTTAACAATCATTTTATCAGAGATTTGGTGCAAAAGAAAGAAGTAGAACTCAGGTATATCAAGACTATAGAATAGCTTGCAGACATTTTCACCAAGGCAGGTGCGAAGGTTTAGTTTTTGATGCTTTGAGATCGTATTGTGACTCCTGTCCGCATCAAGGGGGGGTATGTTGGATAACCGATGCTGCAGATCTATTTTTTGCCTCCACGTAGCAGTTTCTATTTTTTTAGTTGTTAGTTGTTAGTTGTTTTTAGGAATTTCCCATCTTCTTTGTTGCATGTTAATGCATGTAAATCATGCTATCTTTAGTTTGTTTTTTTCTATTTTTTCCTTATAGTTTCCTTTGCAGCAAATACATTGTAATAAGAGCTGTAGCTCTCTGGTTTTTTCAACAACAATAAAAAGTTTATTCTCTATGCTACTGCATACATGGTTGTTTGTTTGTTTGTTCTTTGTTAATCTGCTGTCATATTAGTTTTTTTTTTAAATCTTCAAAAATGGAGTTCTCTGCACTTCACTAGGGAACGTAATCCTCAGTTAGAGCCCTTGTTACCCCTCGAACTTGACTATCCATGGTAACATCCCTTCTATACTTCACAAGCAATCAAAGGGTAGTTGTAGTTGAGATACACCCGAAAGAAACTAAAATAAGTAATGATGATGATCATCTACATGAAACTTTGGAGATGTACTACTCACTCAAATTATAAGGGGTAAAAGTTAGATATGGCTCGATTATTTCAAATTTTATTTAATTCTTTAAGAATTAAATAAATTACCATAATGTACAAAAGTAATTAAATATTGCACAGGGAAAAACATATAAGTGGAAGTATCAAGTTGGGGTAGATTAATTCTTGTAGAATTAATTAATGATTTAATGTAAAGGGGTGAAATATTCCAGGAATAGTTAAACAGGTGTAAATAAAGTTATCAAGGGGAGGTGAATTAATTCTTTTTAGAATTAATTAAGGTGAAAAAGTTTGAAGTTATTATTATTTTGGTTTGGAGTTTTCCCCTGAATGAGAAGCGGGAAGATAATTCAAAAAGGAGTTGGGTGAAAAGGAAGTTACAAGTAGTTACTCAACTACTTGTGAGGGGTAAAATTTATAAGAGAAAATTATTTCAATTTATGGGGGCCCTCTCTCCAAAAAGGTATTTTTTTGGGAAGGGAAAAGTGAGAAATATTGGATGCCATATATGTAGTTGTTTGAATTCATAAATACAAAGGGTAATATTGGTAGTGAGTCTATGTTTTCTCTGAGTATTTATCATTTATTCTTCATACATTGAACATGTGGTGTATTGGATTTTAATATCTGCATTTCACTGTGAAGAGTTAATAACCTTTTTTTATTTAAATTTATCACCATTCGAGTGTCTCTCTTCGTATGTTGATTTTTTATGTGAAGGTGGTGAAGATATCATTGTGGAATTAACAGTTGGTTTTCTTGTCATTATTATGTTTGGAGGGAAACCAGTTTATTTGATAAATTTTCTTGCCTGCAACATAGTTCATGTTGTGGTTTAGTTAGATTTTATATTTATATGTAAATTTCCTTTTCCCCACTTTCTGGTCAAAAGCATGACGCAAAACCTTTAAAATTATCATAATAAGGGAGCTGTACCTTCTAAAACCTTCATAGGATAATTTATAAGAACAAATTGTCCAACTGTTAGCAAAGTTGTTATTGCCAACGGGGCGAGTCAAAACAATATAAGCAGTGACAAAATCTGTTTAGTAACACTTTTAAAACTTGTTTTCCTCCTTGAAAATCATGAAATGTTGTTCATTGGATTGGTTCGATTTTGACCTCAGGACTCCAAAATCAAGCTGTAAAGCTCCCAAATTATTATTTACCTATATCATATTAACACATTTTTCCATTTATTTGATCTCACTGATCGAGCTCACTACTAGTTACTTATTCCCAAGTTCTGTTGAATCTACATTTACTCTTCATTCCCAATCAGCTCCTCCATAACCTTCTTCATAATACTCATGTCTACATCAATTGGATTATTTCCATCTCATTCAATATATATTTTGTGTTCATCATAGTCATATAGTAGGAGTTGAGTCACTGGCACACTTTGAACTCTTTGAGAACTGTATTTACGCTTTCATGTTCCCTTTCTTGGCAAAACCTTGACCTTTTTTAACTTGGAAAGATCTTTAATCCATTCTTTTCTAGCACCATATTTGTTTGCTCCTGCACTTTTACTGGTGTGTTGGCATCAATAAAATTAGTTACAAATCTAGGTAATGTTCTTTGGCTTTCTCCAGTCTCAAGCACCCACCTTTCCATGTGCATCCATTATACAAGCTGAAAAGTTTTGTGAGAGACTTCTTGTCGACTGGTTGAAGATTCACATAAGAAAATTCGTGATCATTTGTTCGAATGATGTCCAAGCCATGGATTTGACCAAATGAAGAAAAGGTCCTCTCCAGGTCATCACCTATCACTAAAGTTCCCAACCCCCCAATAAAGATTATGCTCATTGCATCTCCTCGCTACTCTTCTTCTTCATTCATTGTTATCTCTATTCTCTTTCCAAAAACCACTTAATGCCATGAAAGCATGCTTACTGTGATGGGGTTTTATGTGACTATCCACGATGCATCCAATTACCATAATTGACCTATGGGAGGCCTAGCACAGTAGCGCAACCTTGAAAGAGAAAAATGAAATGAGTTGTGCGCTGCTGCGCTAAGCTCACAAAATGGATTTATTTTTATAAAGTATAAAGATTATAACAATAATGTTTATTTTAAAATATCTACCACTTAGAACATTATATTTTCCAATTTATTAAGACATAAATGTTTTAAAACTGTATTTAGTAATTGGTTAATTTCTTCTTCTTGGCAAATGACGCAATGGCATTGTGAGCACACGAGATGACCAAAGGCCATGAAAACTTGCATAAGGCCATAATCAATTATTTAGAACATATCCATGTCCCCAAAATTTGCATTGCCAAAAGATTTTTGTAACCTCTGTAAACTGGGCACCCGAGGGCATGGTTTTTTTTTTTAAATTTTTTTCACACAAGGACATCTCAGATCACCATGAAAACGGAGATAGGAACATTTGAAGGTAAACTAACAACTGGGTTGTCAACATAACTAGGAAATTTGAACTTTTTATGGGACCATCTGGAGCAGGCCTGAAGAGACAATAGATTAAAAAATCTGTTAAAACACATATTGGAATAACGCAAACTAACACACATACTTTTGATAACCCATAAAAAATTTGCATCAAATTATTTCTCTTGATGAATCACATATTGATAAATTTTAATTCTAAAAGTTAGGACCATGCTAAGTGCCATGGGGCCTGAAACTTAACTGAAACCACCAAATGAAATGCTGCCAAACATTGAGGATTTGCCAAAATCACATGTGCTAACAGATGGAATCATCTTCATGTGACGAATTATGCTCTTAAGCCTCTTAGGATGGAGAAAAATAGTAGCTTTTCCCCACCAATCTCTCCACCCAAGATCTACCATAAAAAGACTAGTCCTCATTCACCTTCTATGGATTTAGAGACTCTATGTTGATCTTCTCACTTGGGGTCCTCAATTGTCCTACCCTTCCTGACTAAAGACCACCTTTTCCATATCAAGATCATCTTTCTCCTCTTGAATCTATGACCTTTTTGATCCTTTTTTCCCATTTCCTAATTCATAATTCTGAGCCCTTATCAGCAAACCCACCATTTTCTCCAAATAGTAAAGATATGTTATTGTATAGATTTTTAATAAAATATATGTTCTATTTTTTCTTAGTTTCCTTTCTTGTTGAGTTTGTAGGGCTTCCATGTCCTCTAGAAGATGATTTTTCTACTACTATTTTCTATAGTGCGTCCTATTTATAGGCTATCTCAAGATCTTGTGCTAATTGTCTTATTTTTATTTTTTGTAGCACTTGTTCTCTCACTTCTATAGGAATGATTTGTAGGATCATATCCAAAGATATTTGTGCTTTTCTTATAAAAGTGAGTATATTCTCTATGATCCTTCCCTCATTGTCTATGGTAGCATCAATATGCCTTTGAGTTATTATATACACTTCATTATTTTACATCTCTTGTATCAATGTCTTGACATCAAGTTCTTTAAAAATAACTCACTAGTGGTATTGTTGGTTGTGTTTTATGTTTTTAGGAGATTTTTCCTTCCTTTTTTTTGCACTCATTTGAAATAATTCACTAGTAGTTATTTACATGGAGGAGGTTATTGAATATGTATGTGTTTCTTTAGTTTTATCTTTATAGATACTACATAATGTCTGTCTTGTGTCTTTATTTTTTCTCAAGTCATGTACTGTGGTTTCACTCTTTGTTGTAGTTCCTTAGGGTTATTAACTGTTTCATCTTAGAATACCTAATTTTAAATTACAGTACTGCATATTGACAAGCCATTGCAAGGCTTAAAGTTTATCTTCTTTTTAACCTCCTAGCAGTTTGTTTCTCTTTTCCTTTCCCCTGTGTCACCTCAAGAGTGTCTACTATCTCTACTACATTTGAGGGTATTTTTTATTTTATCTTAATCCTATGACTCTTCTTATGCTTCCCCCTCTAGATTCCTTATATTTCTTCACTAATTCATCCCAACTAGAAAAAAATAGAGTTATAAGATCTATGGGATAGTTCCTAATGGCCACTACTAGTCCATCTATTATATCATCTAACACTTCATATGGTATCGATGATATTCTCACTTGTATAGGCTATACTAACATTATACATATGTATGTTGTCTATGCCAAATATTTTGAGGATGTATTAAACTCTTGTAGGTAGGTGATATTCTTCTTTCAGATTTGGTTGGCACACCTTCGATAAGTGGTTTTTAAAATTTCACTACAAGATGCTTGAACCCAAAACAATTTGAGGAATCTACATCTTTATTAGTTGAATTTTTAGTTTCTTTCATCAATTTCTAGCCCACTCTTAGTTGGTTCCTCCTTCAAAACCTAGCTCATTGTATTCTTAATTTCTTCTTTAATTCTCATTTTATATTTACTTACCATATTTTTGATTTCAATTATGAGTTTATTTTTACCAAAATTTCCTTTTTGTGTTTTTCTTCTATTTTTAATGACTCTCTTTTCATTTATTTCCTTTTTGGTCATTTTTTCCCACTCTCCAATGTTTTTGTTTCTTATTTCAAATTTCTAGGGGAAGGTTATATGTTATGTTCCCCCTTTTTATGTCTCGTATTTCATATTTTTTTTGAATTTTTATTATGTTTTTCACAAGATTGAACTTTAGTTTCTTCCTATTTTATTTTCTTCTTTTTGACCTTTGGTCCTTAATTCTTAATTGGTTTGTTGGATTTTCTCTTAAGTCTTCCTTTGTCACATGTACTCCATCCTTCCAACTTTGTCCATTTTTTTGAAATTGGGGTAGGTTGATAGATGATTTGTGTTTAGTTGTTCCATCTACCCTTTTACTCTTTCCTTTTTGCTACCATAGAGAGGTTTGTGGCACCACAATGAACTTGTCTTTTCCTTTTTCCTTGTGGTGAATACTATCACGACTCTTCTCATTTTATCCTATGTCTAGTCTTCATCCATTGATTAATATTTCATCTCTTCACTTTCTAATATCATTTTATTTTCTAATGTAGGCTCTTGTTCCCTTCCTTAGGTGTTCTTTTAACTATCTAGTTTCCCTTAAAGCCCTTATCATCAATTTCTTCTTCATCTTCCCATTATTCTTCTATCCATGCTTCTTTATGCATGTATCTAATAGTAAGTGTGTAATCAACCAATTTATTTATGGTTTTCTCTTATTTTTAGAATTGGTTGCCCCATTTGCATCAACAAACCATTCCAAAATAAGTAAAACTAGATAAGATGATAAATTTTTGTCATGGACATTTTTTTTGAAATATAATTTATTCTTAATTCTCATCACATTTATTTCTACATCTCTTAGGAGTACTAGGAGTGTGCTCCTTACAATTCCATCTATTAATGCAATATCATATTGTTATTCTTGCAATGATGATCTCCCTAGTCTCTCCCTTTTCTCTCTAGATATTATGTTTATATTTGTTCTAAGATCTAATAATTCATTCTTAATATTCACACTTTTAAGTTTCATAGCCAATGTGATTGCCTTCTAAACTTACATTCCTTTGTGTATGAATTTTATCTGAACTACATGTTTTCTCTACATATCTCACTATTTTTTCTTTTTTCTTTTTAATCCCAATATTTATGGAATTTATTAAATTTCTCTACTAGGCCTTTTTTTGGAATAAGACTTAGTAGTTTCTTAATGCTTTCTATCTCAAGTTCTTTAAACTATTACCTTTCTTTTTCTTTTGAATCTTCAATTATAATCTTACCTTTATCTCTCGCTTTATCCAATACTCCTTTTGTTACTATTTTTAGCTCTCTTTTCAACTTGTTCATCCTTTTTCATTTTTACCTCATATGTTTTTACCTTTAGACTACTTATTCCTTCAATTATGCTATCAAAGTATATTATTTTATGGTACTCTTGCATTGTTAGATATTTGCTCCTTGGCATTTGTCATTGGTAATTGACCCCTCTTCTTACATTAAGTTCAAATAAATTATTTATTTTGATACCACTCCCACCATAATAATAATAATATTGCGCAACTTTTGGCCAACTAAAATAATCATGTGTTTAATCATGATAACACCAATAATTCAATTGTCTTTATTTCTCACAATTCTTGGTTAGGTGTCCATGTTTCCCATACTTATAACATGTAGTATTGCTTTTTTTTTGGAACTCTCTATTCCCCCTTGTCCAGCATAGTAGTTTCCCTTATATCTACCTTATTAATACCCATTGTATTAAAAACCATATTTGTGTGGTATTGCTCTTGCGTAACATCCCTAATCTACCCTTTGAGAATGAAAAGGTCGCACTACTATTTAATAGATTTGAATAACTTCACCATCTCTTCTATACTTGTTCACTCAATGAAAGTATTTTAATGATATCATTAAATGTTGTTTGTCATTAAATGTATTGTTTTTCTAACAATGCAATAGGTAAAAGTATTGGGGAAGGTGAACTAGATTTGGTCTATGAAATGTGACAAGCTTATAGTCCATAAGGTGAAGTATATATTTTTTGGATTAATTAATCAGGTTAATAACATGAATTAGATGTCATAATTAATTAAAATTAATAATCAAATATGCTTGTTTATTTAATTATTTGGAATTAATTTATTTAAATTAAAATTTAAGTCTATATTCAAAATATAAATAACCTCTATTTACAATTATAAAATTTAGAAATTAGAATTGGATTACAATTCTTATTTTAGAATATTCATTGTACAAACTTTTCAAATTAGAATTAAAAATTAAACAAAAGGGACAAAGCTAATTCTTGGGCCTTACAATAAAATATAAACTAAAATTAGATTGGTGAAAAGAAAATTAGTAAAATAGAATTTAATACCCTTTTTAATATTTTAATTTCTTGATTTGAAGCATATGCATGAATTAGAAATCAGATTATATATTCAAAACTAATTCCTTATTTGATTTAAATAAATAATGTCTCTAAAATTAGTTGTGATAAGAATTTTATATTTGCAATAAATGAAAGCAAATATTTTAATATAGATATTTTAGTAGAAGAATAGGTATGAATAGAAGATCTATTATTTTAATATGATTGCTATTGTAAGATGATAAAATAATATTATCTTATTTTAAGATTCTTAATTAGGGTTTGAGGATGAGAGATGATGCTTTATTCAAGGATATATTTCTTTAGAAGAGACTTTTTTTGCTATTAACAAAAACATAGGTTTTTGGAAGTGTTTTGGTGTTTTGAAGTTACTTTTGGAATTCAAGAATTTTTGGTTGCAATTGTTAGATTCTTCTTGAAAATTTCAAGTTGCTTATTAGAAAGAGGGTGGAATCTATTTCATAGAAAATTTAGTAAATAATTGATGCAAGAGCATCCCTGGTTGCAGAGAAATCTTGCATCAATGAAAAATATTTGCATTCTTTTGTTTTCTTTCATTTTCTAGTTCATTACAGTTCAATCAGTAGCAGTTCCAACATTTTGTACCGCATTTTGCCACGTTTGCATTTTAGAGCTTGTAGAGCAGGACTTAGCATCTAGACATCATCATGCACATCATATTCAAAACTTAGATCATTTGGATTAGTTTCTGAAAAGATATCGCTATCAGAAGATCAACTATGTTCTCATAACAGAGCATCTAGATAGTTAGCTGAAGGAGAAGGCTTGCGGATCACTTCCATGACTTGTAGAGCAAATTGAAGCATATCACATGACACATTATGATCATATAGACCTTCCCTGAGGTCCACACCTTGATTCATTCATGTGTGGAGGATTTCCATATGTTCTAGGCTGACCTAGTTGATGCTACACATTACATCTCTTTCACTGGAGTTTGTAATATTTCTTGGCTGACGCGGAGGATTCTTGTGATCCGGAGATGATATATAATCATGTAATAGATGCATAGGAAAGTAGTTCATGATTAGAAACTGTTAGGTAGTTTGAATTCCTTTAGTATCAGGCACTTCGATGCCATATCTTTCTATTCTATAATCAGGCTTGTGAGCCCTAATTTGTAGGCCTGCATATTGCCGACACATTTGCATTTTAAAACTATGATAGATTGAAGATTTGAATCTTTCTTTGCACTCCATATTTGAGTTACTTCTGTTGTGTTTACTCTTGTTGCATGGCCTGGATAGTTCACTCTGTGGACCCTCTGATTGTGACTACACCAAGTGGTATACTCAGTGCAGTCACAGTCGGAGGGTCTACAGAGTGAACTATCTAGGTCATGCAGCAAGAATAAACACAATGAAAGTAACTCAAATATGGAATACAAACAAAGATTCAGATATTCAACATATCATAGTTTCAAAATGTAGATGTGCTAGCAATATGTGGGATTACAAATTAGGGCTCACAGGCCTGATTACGGAATAGAAAGATATGGCATTAAAGTGCCTGATACTAAATGAATTCAAACTACCTAACAAATTCTAATCATGAACTACTTTCCTATGCATCTTATATATCATCTCCAGATCACAAGAATCCTCTGTTTTGGCCAAGAAAGATTACAAACTCCAACGAAAGAGATGTAACATGTAGCAGCAACTAGGTTGGCCTAGAACATATGGAAATCCTGCACACGTGAATGAGTCAAGGTGTGGACCTCAATGAAGGTCTATATTGTAGTGCCCCTCATTTTGGCTTTCCAATTAACTGTTAGTTAGTTCCTTATGGTTAGACATGATGGTATTTTTTGATGGATTTATTTTGATGACTGATGATGACATTCATTTATGTTTACTATGATGACATTTCTAATGCTTATGTTATAATTAATTATGTGTTCAATTAATTTGATAGAATTATGTTTCATGAGATTATCTGACATTTGATTATTGCTCTAATGATGATGTATGAACCAATGTTTAATGCTTATGTCTTTTATGGATTTATTTGGCAATGTGGATAATGTGTTATGTTTTGTTTTGTGAAGGGACAGTGTAGCATTACTCTCAAAGAGCACCCTTCTACACTACGATTCCCTGTCACAATGTGTTGTTCTAATGATGGTATATGTATATGTGCTCAACATCTGGTTTGTGTAGGTTGCAGGTACCAGGTATCGACTCCACCTGAATTAATAGGTCTTAGCGTGCCTTAACCAATGGAAATCATTGAGTGGAGATAACGAAAGTTCCCTATCTGATTTGTCACCATCCTTGAAAAGGATGTGTATCATGTCTGGAGTCCTATCGTATTGGTCGGGTGGTATGAGTGTATGTCTCTAAAGTATGGTCATGCATGGATGTCAGATTGTTTTGTATGTGGGTTCTTATGTTTATATGGTATGACCTTTGTTGTGATTAATTGCTTTTTTTATAATGAAATTATTACTTCTCCTTGATTGACAAATAATAATAATAAAATGAATAAGGTCAGTAATGGAGAATATTAATATACTAGTAATAGTAATAATAACAGTAAATATATATCAGTTAGCTAATATCTTTGTGAATAAATAGATTTGATTGTGTAGGCTTTACTTTTGTTTTGTTGGTAATGAGTTGTCGTGAACAATAAAGATATTGATTTTGTTCTATTATGGGAAAATCCCCTGTAAATGGAGATCTACTGCATTTATGTTTAGGGGAGAGGGAAATTATGGCAATTAACTACTTCTGTCTGAAGGTGTTTTTTTAGGGGGAAAATGGTCTTTGGTTGGGGGACTTTTCTTTGAAGGGTTGGAAAGAGATTTTATCAGGAAAGAAGGCAAGACTAGGAAGAAGAAAGTTTAATCATGGATATATGTTTTGTTACAGTCCTTTGAGATTTGTTGTTTCAGTTCTTGCTAATGCATGAATTTATTGTTGTCTTGTTAAGAAAACTGTGTTGTTTTGTATGCAACATCATTGTTAATGCTTCTGGGTATTTCACTGAATTGTCTGCCTGTCTTATTTTCTAAAACTTCTGCAACATTGAAATCCTATTCTCTGAGATAGTTCCCTCAACACAACTTTTACCTTGAATCTTGTATTTTTTTTTAGAGTCATACCCATATCAATCTTATCTTTTGTTGATTTTGTAGAACCCTGTTTGGATTGTGAGGTAGAATGTATTTCGAGATCTTATCTAGACCCTCGCATAACCAAAGTTCTTTTTGATCAATACTAGTGCTTGCATTATTATTTAAGGCTTGCCATATTCTCTATCTTCTTGTAAACCTGTAGTCGTTTAATCCATTGCATCATTCGGGGTTCTCTGGTTCTTTGTCAAGCCGTGGGCAATAGTTGTCACCTGCATGCAATATCCTTGCTGAATATAGTTGATATGAGAGCAACCTGGATCATGTCGCTTCTTGGAGTAATCCTAGTCTAAATCATTGATCCTCAGATCCTGGCATACCATGGATGTGTTGCCACAATCGACTCATTGTGTCCTTCTGTCAATGCATGCCATGTGCTCATTTAGTCACAATACCTTCAACCGTATGCTTTTATCTACCTATTGATTCTTTTTGCAGATTCTTACATGCCTCAGAATGATGAACCAACTCAGATGCTATAATCGTTTCTTTTCTTTTCTATACATTTAAACTGTTTGTTGCAAACCTATGACGAAACAATAAACCTAACTTGCACTTTAAATGATTCCTCAGCAAAATGTAGGAAAAAAAAATCAACCCATGCTCAATGCTATCCTTCTGGCACAGTATAATTCTAGTTACTCTTGGCAATCATGGCATTTAACGCATTGCTCCGTACCAAGGTTTTTTTTGCAAATTTTTGTAGCTATCGGGTGAGGTGGCGGTTCTGATATGTGGCTTCAATGCTACCATTATAGAAATGTTGCCTCACAACAATCTGCTTTCTACTTCCTAAACCGTTGCTGGCCCTTTTAAAGACGTTTCCCCTGTCATGATTCGGTTTAATCCTTGCTATGTTAGCGGTAGTCACCTTCAATTAGGTCGTAGAAAGGTTCTGTGGGCATAGATATCTTACCCAGGCAAGCGGAGCAAGTCAAGATTGTAGGAATCCTGGTCAATCTTCTTGCTGTCATTTCTCTGTTGAGACTGTCGCCTTTAATAATTGTGTGAGATTCGACGTTCTTGGAGTTACCTTGTAGTGATTGGATTTCATGCTTAGTTCATCGATTAGTTATTGTTGTTAACTTTCTAGTTTTATTCCATCTTTCACTTAGTTAAGTCCAAACTTTAGGTAAGGAATATCTTTTGTTTAATGCATTCACTAGGTTACATTTAGGTCTTGATGCGAATGGTAGTTCAATGCTTAAGTTAGTGTCTTTCAAATATTGGTAAGGCTAATTCTTATTTAAGAACTTGTGTATAGTAGGATGAGACATTGCATAGAGGAGTAGTTATAGAATGTATTTTAGAATTTTTTTTTATGTTAGGATTTTAGTGCTTGAGAGGGCAAGTTAATTCAATCTTATGGGACTTTCAATAATTGGTAAGTCATGAGTATAGTAGTACTTTAATCCTCTTATTTCTTCCATACCCTCTTGTAATGCTAAACCCTTAGTATCTTAAGATTTTATTAGATTGCATGAAACCGTAAGTATTTGGTTGTGGATATAAGTTTTAGCCTAGAACTATGCTAGGATAGAAACATAATATTATCTTACCCTCGAAATTTTGCATTTAGGTGATTTGTTAATTGTTAATAGAATCTCAGTTAAGGTTAGATGCTAGATATTGAGTTTTGAAATATTGCTTTAATGCTGGTCAAAATTTTTTGTAAATGGCATAATGAGACTGTGGTTATAACGTTGTGATTTTATGTTATGTGTCATATAGATGTTTGAGGCTTAGTTCCATTTGTATAAAGTTGATCTATATTACCATGTCTTGGAATCTAAGTATTGATTGTTTTAACTATAAGTTAGTACTTTTCTTCAGTACGAATCTCCTTATAAGTAATTGTTTTAAAATATTATTTTTGATTTTCGTTGTGTATAACTTGTGGAAGTCATGTCCATGGTCATATTAGAGACATGTTGTTTAGTAGTTATTCCAGAGGCATAAGTTTATGTTGACGTGATCTCATGTTGTTGTCATATTATAAAGGTCCGTGTTGTGATTTCTGAGTCCTCCTTGACTGCTTTGTTCTCATACCTATGCTATGATGGTTATATGATATGAGTTGGATTTTAAGACTTACTTGGATGCTTTGGTCCATTATGATATTGAGGAGGCAACGAGATGTGTGGTATTGGTTATTGTAATAGTAATGTGATGGGAACTATGGTTATGTTGTGTGGAAGTTGTTCTATGAGTAATTGGTGATGCGAGAGAGTTTAATGCTCTCGTGGTTCTTGTATGTTTGATCATTTCTATGTGTTTTGAGTGGGGTTTTCTAAGATGCATCTAGGGGAGTGGCTCTCGATGGGGGATAGAGCCCAAAGTGGCATCCATGACAACCCATGCAAGAGTGCCTTAAATAAGTGATAACTTAATTTTTTAAATCAAGGGTTTTAGGTAGTTAGTTCACACTAATTAAGATAATTAAATACCTCACTCATGGCTCAAGTGATCATTTAGGCTTGAGATGAGATGAGAAGGCTTGGAATGGAAAGATCAATGACCTTGTCCCCACAAAAGGTATGATTGATTCCGCATGAGTTTGCATGGGCGTCGGAAGTTGGGAGAGGTTGCCAGGACAACCTAGGATGGGGGCCGAGGCCTAGGAAGGCTTGCCAGGACAACCCATGACAAGGTATGTGATGACACTTCTCCCTTCTATAGTCTAACATCCCCAAGATGTACTCTTTCCTTTTGTTTGTGGTTGCCTCTGGATGTATTGATAAGTTGCTTGTGTCATCGTTGTTGCTCTGTGTTGTAGTCGTGTGTAGTCCTCTTTTCTCCTAGTTTTGTCCACTTAACTATTCAGGTCGTGGGACCTTATCGTTATCTCCTAGCACAGGGGGTGGGCCTCAGGGTTCCACATGGTCAGGTGGATGTGCTTATTCCATTGGTCACTTTTTTATTGTTCGTGTGCGTGGAGAACATATCTTGTAGAAGATCACTGATCTTGTTTCGCTTGAGGAGGCAGATAGTTATGTTTCTACTTCAGCCTTGTATATCTGTTGAACCTTGTATTTTTATATTGATGTATATCTTCAAATGTAATCAGGAAGCAATAGTGTAAACATTGTATTGATGTATTTTATTGTATTGAAATTGTAAACCTAATTGTAATCACTTATGCTAAATCTTGATGTTGTTATCTGATGTCTTATATTGATGGAGGTAATTATGTGTTGTCTCTTGGATGCACTTGGTTTTAGATCAATTCATGGATGTTAAATAGATTATGTTAGTAAGTAGTGATGCAGTCCTATATACCCTAGAGAATAAAAGTTAACTTGCATGTTAAGTGATTATTATGTTTTACTTTGCATTATTATTTCTTCTTTTTAATTTTTTTTTTCCCTATTGTAATGCATAGTTAAGCTTTCTCTAGGGTTTCAGGGTAGGGCATTACATATATGATCATAATGTGCCATGTGATATGATTCAATTTTCTCCGTAAGTAATGGAAGTGATCTACAAGCCTTCTCCTCCCGTTGACTATCTGGATGCTCTGTTCTGAGAACACAGTTGATCTTTTGATAGTGATATCTTTCTAGAAACTGATCCAAATAATCTAAGTTTTGGATATGATGTGTATGATGATGTCTAGATGCTAAGTCTTGCTTTGCAAGATCTAAAATGCAAACACAACAAAATGCGGTACAAAATACAGGAACTATTACTGACTAATTGAACTAAACTGTAATGAACTAGAAAATGAAAGAAAACAAAAGAATGCAAATATTTTTGGTTGATGCAAGATTGCTCTACAACCAAGGATGCTCCTACATCAGACACTCGGGGTTGTTGAAAAAGTGAGTCCCTCACTTTGCTGGGGCTAGAGGAAAACCAAGACGGTCCACCTCAGCCTAAGAAATCCAAGATGAATCTTCTTTCGGTTTGCCTTTCCACTTTTCCAAATATTCCCTGTATTGCTTTCCTCTGGTGCTTCGTCCAATTCTGCTGTCCAAGATGTCTTAAATCTACTCTAGTGCTTGCTATGGTAACTACTTCTTTAAATCTTCTTCAATGTTGTCACTGGCTTCTCCTTCATGATACTGATATAGGTCTACAATGTTGAAAATAGGTGATATGCCCAATGTTTCCAGTAGCTCTACTTCATATGCAGTTCTTGGATCAAAATTTCTGAGTATCCTACATGGTCTAAACTTCATCTTCAAATTGTTATATGTCCCTACTAGAAATCTTTCTTTTCTCAGATAACCATTACCTCATCTCCCACTGAAAATTCTTTGTGTCTTCTCTTCTCATCTGCTTGCTACTTATACTTACTATTCATCTCCTCCAAACATTTCTTAACCTAATTATACACTGTCTCCATGTGTCCTAAAAATTCTTTTGCCTCTGCACTCCTCTTATCCTCCATGTTGATATCTCTCAACTCTACTACTCCTCTAGGGTTAGTTCTTGTCACAATCTCAAATGGTGTCTTTCCTATGCTCCTATTCACCACATTATTATATGCAAACTCTGCTTGTGATAGAATGAGATCCCAACTTCCTGCCTTCTCTCTAAGCAAACATCTCAACAAGTTACCCAAACTCCTATTTACCACCTCTGTCTGTCCATCAGTCTATGGATGAAATGCTAAACTAAACTTCAAATCTATCTTCATCTTCTTCCAAAGTGTCCTCCAAAAGTATCTAGGGAATCTTTTATCTCTATCTGAAACTATGCTCTTAGGTAATCCATGCAATCTCACAATCTCCTTGAAAAATAGGCCAGCAACATGAACTGCATCATTTGTCTTCTTACAAGGTATGAAATGTGCCATCTTTGAAAATCTATCCATCACTACAAATATAGAATCATGTTATCTCTGTATCTTCAACAATCCCAATATGAAATCCATACTTATGTCTTTGCAAGGTCTCTCTGGTACTGTCAATGATTTGTATAACCCAGTATTATGACTACTTGCTTTTGCAACCTGACATAATCTACAACTTTGCACAACATTCCTTACATCCTTATATATCTGAGGCCAAAAGTAATGTTCACTTACCAAAGCCACTATCTTGTCAATTCCCCTGCCAATCCACCACTATGCTTCTCGTTGATCAAAATTTCTCTCATTGACCTCCTAGGTATACACAACTAATTTCCTTTAAACAACATATCCTCCTAAATGAAATAATCCAACCACTTACTCCTATCTATCACAATAGGTTCCTTACATGCTTTCCAAGGTTCTACAAAATCAAGGTCTTTTTCATACATGTGCTTTAGTTCTTCAAAACCTAATACTTCAACTCTCATCTCTGTCAGCAAGTTTCTTCTTCTACTCAATGCATCTGCAACTTTGTTTGACTTCCCACTCCCATGCTTCAGTACAAATGTATAACTCTGCATGAACTCTACCCATCTCATATGTCTCTGATTCAACTTTCCTTGACTGTTTAGGTACTGCAAAGCTTGATGATCTATATACAACACAAATTCCTTAGGGAAAAAGTATTGTCTCCACTTCTTCAAAGCTTGAATTATGGCATAGAATTCGTGATCATAAACTAAACATCTTCTTCTTGCATCATTCAACTTCTCATTGAAATATACTACTGGTCTCCCCTCTTGACTTAACACTGCTCCTATTGTATTTCCACTTGCATCACAATCTACTTGAAATACTTTGTTGAACTTTGGTAATGCTAATATTGGTTGCTCTATCACTTTCTGCTTCAACAATTCAAAACTTTTATTTTCTCCTAATGTCCACTTAAAGTCTTTTCTATCACCTTTCATTCTCTCTATCATAGGTGTGCATACTGAACTAAAATTCCTAATGAACTTCTAGTAGAAACTAGCTAATCCATGAAATGATCTAACTTCTCCAATACTCTTAGGTGTTGGCCACTCAACAATTGCTCTAACTTTCTTAGGATCCATCTTCAATCTTTCAGCAGAAATCACAAATCCCAAATATACCAATTCTTCCTTCATGAAACCAAACTTCTTGGTGTTTATCAACAATTTCTCTTCTCTCAACCTCTGCAGTACTTGTCTCAGGTGCCACAAATTTTCTTCCTTTGTCTTACTAAAAATCAGAATATCATCCAAATATACAATAACAAAATTACCAAAGAATTTCTTCAAAACTTCATTCATCAATCTCATGAAAGTACTTGGTGCATTAGTCAATCCAAAAGGCATCACTAACCATTCATACAATCCTTCATTTGTCTTAAAAATAGTCTTCCATTCATCTCCTTCTTTGATTATGATATGATGGTATTCACTCTTCAAGTCTATCTTTGTAAAATATTTTGCTCCACTCAAACAATCCATAATGTCATCCATCCTAGGCAATAGAAATCTATACTTAACCATAATCTTGTTGATTGCCCTAGAGTCTGTACACATCCTCCATTCTTCATCCTTCTTTAGTGCTAACACTGCATGTACTACACAGGGACTCAAGCTTTCTCTTATCAAACCTTTCCTTAGCAACTCTTGTATCTGTTTATTCAATTCTTCATTCTCTGCTGGTGTCATTTTGTGTGCTAATTTATTAGGCAAACTAGCTCCAGTTGTAAGATCCATGTGATGACTGATACTCCTAATTGGTGGCAATCCTTTAGGTACATTATCTGATATGATGTCTTCATAATCTATCAACAATTCAATTATCTCCTCTGGTTGTGATTCTTCAGTCTCTGTGATTAGGGTTCTGGGCTTCTTAAGAATAAAAGCATAACACTTATTCTCATGTCTCAATCCATCCAAAAAATTCCTTCCATCAACCAAACAGATTCTAGCATTCCCACATACTTTACTCTTAGGTTCATCTTCCAAAGGTATCAAGTTAATTCTCTTTCCATTAGATGTTATAGTGTAGGTATTTTTTCTCCCATCATGCATAGCTTTTCTATCATACTACCATGGTCTACCCAACAATATATGACTTACATCCATAGGCATAATATCACACAATACTTCATCATGATAAGATCCAATATGAAAATTTACCAAACATTATTCACTCACTAGTACCTTGTGTTCATCCTGAATCCATGCTATCTGATAGGACTTAGGGTGTTTGAATCTCTCCAATTTTAGCTTAGTTACTTTCTCCTTTGAAACTAAATTATTAGAAATACCACTATCAATTACAACCTTACAACATTTACCTCCTAATTTGCATCTGGTCTGGAACAAATTTTTCCTCTACGGTAGTTCCTCATTTGTCTTTACTTGAAGTAGTGCTCTCCTCATGACTAGTGATTCCCCTTTCTTAATTTTACCAACTAAATCAGGCGATCCAACAAGTTCTTCTTCCACATAAGCTTATCTTCCACTATTCTCAATCTTCTTGCTTGTACTTCCTTGATGACATTCAAATGCTCTATGTCCTTTACCTCCACACTTAAAACAAGTTCCTCTGAATGTTCTCTTATCAAACCCTCTGTCTTCTTTCCTATACCCTTCACTCTGGTATGAATTAGGGTTTCCTCTATGGTAGAGAGTTCTATCATCTCTCTGGTATGAACTACTATCTTTGTCTTCCTTTTTGAATGTACTATCTTGTTTGTTTTTCTCTGCATATGATCTTTCTCTTCTAGAAAATGTTCTACCTCTTTGAAATTTACCTCCTCTACCTCTCTATCTCTGCTTATTCTTCTTGTTCAACTTTTCTTCAACTTTCAGGGCAAACTAATATGCTTCTTCTAGTGTTGTCATCCTCACCAAACTCAGTTCTTCTTGAATGTTCAATCTCAGTCCATTGATGTATCTTGTCACTTTCTCTTTGTTTGCTTCACTATGTCCTATCCTTATAATCATCTTATGAAATTCTTCAGTATACTCCATAGATTTCTCCTTTTGTCTCAGGTTCTACAATATCTTCAACAGTTCCAACTTGTAGTCACCAGGTATAAACTGGTTCTTCAACTTTGTCACCATTCTATTCCATTTTGTGATCTTTTCTTTTCCTTTTCTGTTTCTATCCAACTGAACTTCTTTCCACCAAATAGTAGCATGTCCTTTCAACTTAGTCTTTGCAAATCTCACCTTCTCTGGATCTTCAAACTTCTTCATATTCAAAGTATTATTCTAGGTCATTTATCCAGTCAATCAATTCTTCCAGATTCAAATTACCAGTATAGTTCAGTACATTCACTCTAGGTCTTTTTCCAATCTTTGAAATAACTCTCAACATTTTCACTTGATCTGATTCTTCTTCTTCTTCTAGGTTTTCTTCATTTTGATCAGCGGATTAAATTCTTCATCATCACTTTCAACATTAGGCCTAGTTATAAGTCCTCGTCTTCGATCTTCTTCAACAACATCCAATCGAACTCTCATTGTTTTCATCATTTCCATCATCTCATCCATTCTTCCAGCCATAGTACCAACAATAGGTATTCTCCTCAGTGGAAGCTCTTCCTATGATCAAGTGTAACTGTCTCAAATTTGGCAATTAGGATATAAGGTGACAACTGCCTCGCAATCGGCGATTGGTTGACAAACAGGTAGTCTGCCTCAGGTTCGGCAATTTGTTCACAGTAAGATCTTATAGAATGCCTTCACAAACTTCAATCCTAAAGGATTCAAACTTCTCTTTGATACCACTTGGTGTAATCATGGTCAGAGGGTCACATAGTGAACTATCTAGGCCGTGCAACAAGAATAAACACAATGGAAGCAACTCAAATATGAGATGCAAAGAAAGATTTAGATCTTCAATATATCATAGTTTTAAAATGCAGATGTGTTGGCAATATGCGAGCTTACAAATTAGGGCTCACAGGCTTGATTACAAAATAGAAAGATATGGCATTGAAGCACCTGATACTGAAGGAGTAGCTTTTAATCATGAACTAATTTCCTATGCATCGATTACATGATTATATATCATCTCTAGATCACAAGAATTCTCTGCATCGGCCAAGAAAGATTAAAACTCCAATGAAAGAGATGTAACATGTAGCAACAACTAGGTTGGCCTAGAACATATGGAAATCCTCTGCATGTGAATAAATCAAGGCACGAACCTCAGGGAAGGTCTATATGGTCATAATGTGTTGTGTGATATGCTTCAATTTGCTCCACAAGTCATGGAAGTGATCTGCAAGTCTTCTCCTTCAGCTGACTGTCTGGATGCTTTGTTATGAGAACACAATTGATCTTCTAATAGTGATATCTTTCTGGAAACTAATCCAAATGATCTGAGTTTTGGATATTATGTGCATGATGATGTATAGATGCTAAGTCCTACTTTGCAATCTCTGAAATGTAAACGCAACAAAATGCAGTACCAAATGCTGGAACTGCTATTGGCTGAACTGTAATGAACTAGAAAATGAATGAAAACAAAAGAATGCAAATATTTTTGGTTGATGCAAGATTTCTCTTCAACCAGGGATGCTCCTACATCAATACTTTAATTTCATTTAATCAAGAGAATTTGTATGTGAATGTTGTATGCTAATTTTTGTATGAAGATTGTGTAAATCCATGATTTCTTGTTAAATAAGAAACTTGTATTGGAATTGTGAAAATATTAGGGTTTTGAGTGCAATTGAATTCATGAATGAAATGGAAACTTAGAGGTTGTTTTAGTATGATTTTTAAAACTTACTAGATCTTATTTGAGAAGTTTTAAATCTTAAAATTGAGTTTTAGAGGGAAAACATATGTTACTTGCATAGGAAAAAAGAATGTAAACCCTATGAAAAGCATGGAGGATTCAAGAAGAATTAAATTAGATTATTTCCATAATTATTTTTATGAGTTTGAATTAATAAAAAAATATTATTTTACTATGTATGAATGAAAATTTGATTTGGAAGTTAAAACCCTAGTTTCTCATGGCATAGAAAAATTGTCAAGAAAACTTAATGAAGTGGTTAGGGTTAGTTGATTAAGATTTGATCAATTTAGAGTCTTATAAATGATTTAATAGAGAATATATGATTATAATTGAATTCTATTTTCTATTTTTTTATTGGTCTTTTATTGAAAAATGAGTTTGGGAATGTAAACCTTAGTTTTCATGACATAGTGAAACTTGTATGCAAAAAATATAGTTTGTTACAACTTCATAAATCTTATTTTATACTTTGCATATCTCTAAACAATTTATGGGTGGTGTGAAACCAAGTTTCACAAAAAAAATAGTTTGTATCCAGTTCATCAGTTTTGAGACATGATTAAATTAGTGACTATCTATATGTGTTGAAATTATAAAAACTATGTTTTAATAGCGATTTCTACTTACATTAACAAACTAGATGATCAATACCCCATTACCCCAATAATCCCCCTTCACCAGGGCCTTATATTCCACCTTTACTATTTCCATTTGGCGCTATGTCCTCCTAAGGCCATTAAGGTCAGTGTCCTTGATGAATCCCCTTCGAACTCTACTACACTATTAGTCCCAAGATAAAGGGTAAAGGGAAGAAGTCTATGGTGTTTCAAAAAGAGGTGGATAATTCTCCTAAAATGATCAATGATCCCAGGGACTTACCAAGAATTGAGGAGATCTAGGATTCCCCATCGGCTGAGACTCCTAGTCCCAAACTTGTTACTAAAACCCCTAAAGGTAAAACCACTTTGAAGAAGCAAATCAAGAGCCCCAAAATTCAAGAAATTACTACTAAAAAGGGGGTGAGTTCCTCAACAAAGAGAGCTATTGAACTGGAGGAGCAAAAGACCCACAAAAAAATGAAGGGGGAGAAGGAGGTTGCTCTGTATGAGGTGGATGAGTCCAAATTTATGGATTTGGACATGTTTGCTAAGCAGGGAGGAGGTTGTTAGGTGGAAATTGCTAGTAAAATGTCCCAATAGGTTAGAAGGTCTAGCCGCATAGTGGGTATCTTGTTGATGTGGTGTTTAGTTACATGCACATGAATAAAAGTTCTCATAACAAACCTCTATTCATCTTGAAAGACAACATGATCCTTAAGGATATGAAGTCTCAAGTCTCTGAATGTCAGGTCTTGACCGTCTGATTGTCACTCAGGCTTTTTTGTGATATGCTATTTTCCATTTTAGGGACTTACACACTTCCAAGTCATGTTCATCTAGATCTTGCCATGATTCACTAATATCCTGCATATTTAGCTCAATCTACACATATCTTATCAATTTATGTCAAATTCTCAGATTTCAAATGTGTTTTTACAAGTTTGACATAACTTTGATCAATTCTTCTAAAATTATGATTAACTTTGATTAGTTCTTCTGAAGTGATCTTAACTTTGATTAGTTCTTCTGAAATAATCTTAACTTTGATCAATTCTTCTGAAACTATCTCTATTTGAACTAATATTTGCATATAGACTATGAATTTACCTAAAGATCTTCTTTAAATCATGTAATTCATCAGTATCTATGGTTATCTACATGTGATTCATCATTATTTGCCATTCTTTACTACAATTTGTGAAATAAAAGTCAAAAGATTAGATTAGAATTGCCATAAAAGTCAAAAGATTGCCATTATGTTATGTTATGTTTTTTCCATTCTCTACTACCATTTCTTCATCCCCTTTATCTTGTGGGACCTACTTCTTTTTTTTTTCTTAGGCTCATTAGAACTTTGATCTGCCTGTTCTTCAATTTGCCTGATTTCCCCTTCAATAGGAACATCTTGAGAAGCTTCTTGATGAGTATCTAAGAGGGAGACATCCTCAACATATTTATTTATTGTCTTAGGTTGGGATGTATCCATCCCTTCTTCATCTGTTGTTATTCTATTTACTAGGTCATCTAACTGACCGTGGACCAATGGCTCTTGAGGTGATCTTGACCTCTCTGTATTTGATATGTCTTACACTTCAGGATCTTTTGTTATCTCCAAATTTGTAATTATCTCAATGTCATCATCTCATTGAGGCTCTTGTTGGGGTACCTCTAAATATGCTAGCATAGAACCTACTAGATCATTGGTCACATCCCTAGTGATCTCATCATCTGTTAGGTCGATTACACTATGCAATGGAAAATGCAATTCTTCAGCCATGGCTTGTTCTTTGGCCTATGCTTCTCAGCTAGCTTCTATCTAACCTGCATGATTTGCTGAGCTAGTATGCCATGCTATAATTCCCTCACAACTCCTCCAGTCAAAGTAGGATAATCTTCCACCTACCGCACTACATATGTCTGAAGTGTAGTAGGCAGTGATGATGAAATTACTTGGGGCTTATCTAATGCAAACATTAGTTCCATTTCCGTAGGCCCCTCTACTACAACTTGAGTATCCACTAGTTTGGATATTGTGCCTCTCATTGGTGTAAGGGCCCCTCTCTTCTGATTTAGAATGACTACTCCCCCTAATACGTCCATTGGACAATGTTCTTGGGTAGCTGTAATGGGGATGGGGATCGCTAGAAATGGATGATCCCTTGGAGGTGAGGGCCTTGTGGCCATAGTAGCCCCTTCTACTGTCATCTATTATCCAGATGTTGAGGGTCCTATCTCTGCTAGCTTTTCCTCCATTATTCTTCTCTTCTTGATGAGAAAATCATCATATTCTGAATCCTCTCTATCTTTCATTTTCCTCCTCTTATCATAAGTGATGGCTACCCCTTTTGCCTTCAGCTCAGTCAATCTTTTCTCAACCCACTACTAGGTGGTAGTCATGACCTTACTAGTTACAATGTTGATGGATGTCTCCTCTGGTTGTGCCCAATCTTGAAGGGATAAAGATTCCTAATTATATACTTATTTCTCCTCATATTCTAGGTCCATGATTTGGCCATTATTTGATTTCACTTAAGGAGGTAATTCAAAGCATCCCAACATCTTGACCTGGTTGAGAGTCAATCTTTAATACCCTCTCTTCCTCACATCTTCCTCATCTATACAATCAACCCAAAAGTCTTCTAGGTGGGGAATGTGTTGTAACTTCTTATCAATGTACCTCTCCATCCTGTGGTAGGGATCAAAACTCCTTGTAAGAGGGAACAATTGTAAATGCAACATCTACAACTCAACCTCAGAGTGTTTAGAATTACTGATATTTAGGAAAGAATACCAGTTGATGGCTATCAGGAACTTGATATTTCCTCTATTGTTCTTCTGTACATATGCTTCATAAGAAGGTATGATTTTTTATGTGATCTCCAATAGTAATATCCTGTCCGTAGAGAATTGCAGCAATATATAAGGGTTCCCTTCAAGTCCCTCCATCCTAATAAATGTAAAGGTGGGGAACTAGATGAACCAGGCCCCATGTGGCTGTATTACCTCCTAGGCTTCTTTGGAGAGCCTTTTGGCTTGATCCCCCTCCATTAACTGAACTAGGTGCATGATGAAGCAATCATTTACGGTCTTGTAATGTTGGATAGACTACTTCCTCTCAAATTGTGGGTAATATTCCTATACTAATTGATCTATTGGTTGATGCCCTAGTCTTCTGACTGTTTGCACCCTAGTGAACTGGTACCTGTAAGCACATGCATACACCACATAGGATGTCATGTAGAACATCTAGTTTTTCTTCCTCCATGCTATCAATCCATCATGAAGTTTGTCATTGATGAGTTTGGCCCAATGTACTACCCTAGCCTTCTCCTTCATGAAGCGGATCAATCCAAACATCCATGGATCGAAAGCCCCTGCGTCTACCCTTCTAGCCATCTTGCTCAGCAAAGTTATCATGTATTGTACCTTAGGATTAAAATCAAACCTATATAAGTTTTGGGGCATTTTATCAAATGTCTTAGCCCTAGTTGCAGGATCTATCCATGATGTATACATAACCTTCCTACATTCTGCAAGGTTGTTGTTGAGCTCCACAAACAAGGAGTTCAGGTCTATTTCAAATACATCTGGGTCCTTGGGCAACTTGAATGCGTCAGTGATGCCCTTGATGGAAAGGTTTGCATACACCCTCCCTTACTACTCTTCCCTTTTGTTCATAGGGTTATATTTCTGTGAACATTCAGTGACCAACTCCAAGGCTTCTGTTGCATATGGAAACCTAGATGCACGGTACATCTTGCTAGATACAACATTTTTCAACATAACGTCATCATCCTGAGCCTGTATCCTTGCCTTGAAATCCTCGAGGTCTATATTTCCATAGTGAGTGTCCAATATATAGACTATCTTGTTCCATACACCACTAGGGGTGGGGAACATTGGTAGTTTGAATTCCTACCCACTGCGTGTTTGTTGTTTCTGTATTTGTCCCACACAATATAGTTATCCATAACTAATTCATGCATTAAGGAACCCAAAATGGGGGGACTAATCTTAATCAACCAGGTAAGACAAAATCCCCTTATAACCAGTCAGTTAACAGACTAAAATTACTCTTCGAATTTACCCTTATAGAAGAAATTTACCCTAGGTAAGAAAGAATTATTGTAACGGTAAAATAGAAAGGGGATGGAATTTTTTGTATCCATACCTGACAATTGTAATACCACCTTGATTTCTTACTATGTGACGGATTCTGTTTAGCTAAGCAAACACTATATCAGCCTCCTGTAATTTCACCTTCAGTCGCTACTTTCTGTGTTTAATCACTTTGAATCTCAATGGAAATGTTTTTATGATTAACAATGCATGTTACAATTACCTTTTATTTGCAGCAAATTCACTAAGTATAGCGCATTAAATGTTGACTGCAGTTAGGTGAATACTTATGGCTTGGGGGCGGATGGAGTTAACAGGTGGCAAAAGCATGCGCTTTAAATAAAAATATTAATGGTTGGGAGTGGGCTTCCACATGATATTTAAGACATGATATGGATAAGGATGTTGAAAACTTAACATCTGATACAAAATATCCATTTGACTTTGACCAAAGATTAAGTGAATATCATGGTGGGAACTTGGTTCGGTGACATTACTAATAGGGTGGTCAAACTCCTTTGACCAAGGATATAGGTGGTAGGTTCTCATTTGATTGTGAGGGTTAGGATATTTGACATGTCCATTACAGAATATCCATTGTAGAATATGCAATTGAAAAGTCAATGATTTGAGCGTCTAGGATGAGGATCTTTAGGACAGGATATGGATATGGATATGGATACTTGTTTGATGGACTAAATCCAGTCAAAATATCATGTTCAGTATATGGTTTTACG
Organism: Cunninghamia lanceolata; assembly: GCA_027924645.1. Lineage (NCBI taxonomy): Eukaryota > Viridiplantae > Streptophyta > Pinopsida > Cupressales > Cupressaceae > Cunninghamia > Cunninghamia lanceolata. The sequence continues at coordinate 5,502,098 of BSBN01001221.1, read as the reverse complement.
ACTTGATGTGACAAATTTGATAGTTTGAGCTCAGACATGGATATGGATATTTACCTTGGGATATTGGCTTAATATCAAGTCAGGATGCATAGTCGAATCAATGATGTTTAATTCTCTTTTCAAGTCTAGATATTGTGGCCATGCATTTGAGACTTAACACAAAGAATGGACATGATATTAAGGATTGGACATGATATTGCACATTTGTAATAGCCATATCTTGTTGATCAGGATATCCAGTTGACTAGAAATTCAAATGAGCATAACTTGTTCATAAAACTGAATTTCAACATGATTCAAAAGGTAAAGTTGATCAAAAATTCATCCTCTACCTACATACAGCCTTCACGAGGGGAAAATTCTCAATTTAAAATTTAGGTTAGACTCAACCTAGAGGAGGATATCTATTTTACCATTACCGCCCAAACATCAAACACTCCCAGACAACAAAAAAATAGTTGGGTCCCTATTTTGTCTTGGCAGAATGGGGCCTCAAGGGATTGAGATTTCGAGGGAGTCAAAATATGAGGAAGAGACCTTGGGAGATGAAGAAGTTGGTACACCTGAGGTTTTTTGTGCAATAAGAAGAAGGTATTGTTGGTCATGATGTTAGTCATAAACAAGCATAGAATAAAAGTACACATTAACCTTTATTCATCTTGAAAGATACAATGAATTCAGAGAATTCATGATCCCAAGTCTCTGGTGATTAGGTCTTAATCTTCTGACGTTACTCAGAGGTTGATGTATGCTACTATTTCCATTTTGGGGCCTTACGTAAAGTTCATCATCATAACACTGTTTCTGCAAAGATTCTTCACAGAGAGGTCATTTTATACAGTTGCTTGATCAAATGATGTAGGGATATTCAAATATTTGCATGATATTTACCAATTCTACATGCTTTATCTCTAAATATGCTAAATATTTGCAATTATCTACGAGATGTCTGCATATTTTGTGTTATTTGCTTAAGATTATCAGTTATTTGCAATTGTGATAGTGAAATGTTCTAAAATTTAAAAGAAATTGAAAGAAATACTTCAAATTAAAGTTGAACCTTTAGCTATTGAACCACATGTACATCAGATACAGTCATGAAGAGAAGAAAATCAAACCATATGTTCACCAGGACATTCCACAGCTAGATACAGTTGATGCTAACTTCAAAGGAATTTGTATGAAAGCAATATATGCAAGTAGACATGCACTCCAAGGGACGCAGCAAATCACAGCATATATCTAGAATTCACACATTGATTACTCAAGATTTACTATGAATTGTAATCAAACAAGTCTTCTCATTCATTAAGTATGCAAAGATATAGATGTATACAAAAAGCTTTGAAATGAGCCCTGAATACTTTAGCAGACAGATTTCAATTAAGTTTCGAATATTAGAAAAGAGGCATTCCAACACCTTTTATAGAACAAGGTGAGGAATCCGTTACAAAAGATCAATGATCTTGATTTGTCTATGAATATCCACGGTCAAGATTTCTCTTTGACTATGTCAACCTTACAAAATGGCACAAGTTGCCAGCTAGCAACTATCTAAAAAACTTATTTCCACTAAGTATCCGATGCTGATATTTACTTTATGCTGCATCATCATCTACCTTATCTAATTCATGTGTATCATCATCATGTGCATCGCTTCTCGAACTTTCATCATCCTGATGATGATGACTTCGCATATGAGGCTGCATGCTGCTCCGGATATGTTCATATAACTGCACAATTTTATCTACTTCTCCGCCATCCTGAGTCTTTGCTTTGATGATGGCGTGCTTGTGTGCCTCATATTTGTGTCTACTGCTATCCAGTTTGTCTTTCTTGTCTTGCAGCGTCTCATTGTAATTTTTCATCTTGACTTTGATTATCATTATTTTGTCTATGACTTCTTCTGTCAAGTGGACAAGTGGATCATCAACTGTTGATTGGAAGTTGCCGTGTAAATCTTTGATGGCAAACTCTTCATCTTGATTTTCTATTTTCCCTTCCACTTTTCCTTCCAGTGTTTCCATTATTTCTGCCTCAACAGACATTAAATCATGCAACTTCATGCTGATATCTCTCAGTTTATTATTGCATCTTCTGAGTACTCCACATTCAAATTGAATGTCCTTATACCATATATCAACCAACAAGGCAGTATTACTGTTTAATACCTATTTGTTGATAAGCAACTGAGGATTTATCCTCCTTATTTCTCCCAGGATGTCTAATATCTTTTCCAATCTATAAGACCTTTTGCCTGTCTGCATCTGCAATTTATCTACCTTTGACCTGGAGTCACTGAGAGTATTCCACCTCTTCAAAGAGGCCTTTACCACTTCCTCCACATCACCCAATGTGGATGACATCCATCTCCTTAGTACAGATGCCTCATGTTTCATGAGGTCTAATTTATTCACCTCCTCTTGAGAAATAGCAGTAAATGGGACTGCATGTTCAGTTGAAGTATCTTCAGTATTGGTCAGCCTTCCTATGTAGGCATGCAATTGAGCAATGTGCTCTTTGTGTTGCTTATTTTTCTCCTTCTCTCTTTTCACCTTTTGAATTAAAGAGTCAATAATATCTTTGCCCTCTTGACCCTCTTAGTCTTCATTGGCAAATCCTACATCCACTGTGCTAATCTGAAACTCATCTAAGGTAATTTTACCTTTTTCTTTCTCTACAGTAGGTACTGCAATCTGTGCAGTCCTTCTCCTAGTTGTTGGATCTCTTTTGATGGCTGAAGTCATTCTGGCCTTCCTCTTAGGCTTTATTATATCCTCAGTAAATAAGGTAGATACATCAAATTCTTGAATTTCAAATTCTACCTCTGCATTTACCTCTTTCTCCAACCACGGAGGTACCTAATCATGTTTCTCCGCATCATCATGATGTTCACCTTTATCTCCTATTTTTGTCAGCAGATGTGATGGAGAAGGTGATTTCCATAATTCTTCTTCATGATGCTTGCTTTGACATTGATCCTATGTCACATCCTCCTATTAAGGAACTTCTTTCTCTGGAGGAGCATCTTCCTGAGGTGGAGGATCTTGTGATGTATCTATATGCTGATCATGATGATCATGACCCCTTTCTGTCATTACCTCATCCTCCTTTGGCTTTTCCTCCTGCTGAGGAACATTCTTAGTTGTGGATAATTGGGAAGTCTCCTTAAGTGCTGGTGCTGGTTTTGTAACCATAATTTGTTCTGCACCTGTGCTACTTATTTCTTGAACCTTGGCAGCAGGATCTTCTACCACATCTTTCTCATCAACTTTCCTTTCCTAAACCTCTACTATAGCAGGTTCCACTGATGCATCTTGTGCGCTTGGTTGGCTTATTTCTGAAGCATGGCCTTCTGGTTCTGCCATCTTCACTTCTTCTGCAAGTTACCCTTTGTCAGGTGATCCTGTTGGATGTTCAGGATTCACATCCTGTTTCTCTGTTATGTCTATCACCGCAGGATTTGTCACCTCTACAATCAGTGTATCTAGCCCCATTTCTTGGGCTATCTGCTTTGGGCTCTTTTCTTTCTTAGTTTCCACTTGCTTCATCTCCTCCAGTATAGTTTGAATTGGTGGAGTCTTGTGAGGGGTCATGTGCGTACCTACAACAAGGGTTTCCATCTTCTGTGAAGCCACTTCCTGCACAACTTCATCATCAGACAAATTTATTGTCTCGTCTAGTGATATGTGACCTTCTGCTTGTGTCTGGGAGGTTTCTATCATCTACTCTTCTGCGAGCTCGGTCTTAAACTTGACTATGGGAGGAAGTGGAACATTATGCTAAAGTTCCTTATGTACTTCACTACCTGCCCCTTGTAACAATGTATGGGGTTGCCTTATTTCACCTCTCATGGAGGTTCTTTATTTCTTAGGTGGGGTAGACACCACCACCTGTGGAGACCTCTTCTTCCTTTTGAATAATAAAGGAGCCTCTTCTTACTCAGGCTCTTCCTCCATGATGATATCCTCTTCATCTAGTTTTCTTGAGGATTGACCCTCTTCATGGGTCTCAGTAGTTGTAGCCTCTGCTGTCTTTCCTTTCTTGGACTTTTGTTTTCTTGTCCGTGGAGGTGATGCGGATCCTAATCCTGATCCTGATCCTCCTCAGCTATGAACACTGCTCATTCAATGATAACCCCTTTGGGTTCATTGTCTATTTTCTTGCCCCTTGGGGGTCTTTTGCTCTGTTGTTGTTGTGAAGGGAGCCTATCTCCCTTAGACTTTCTTTTCTCATTTATGAAATCATCATACTCCCCATCGGGAATCTCCTGCCCCTTCTTTTTGTTGTCGACAGTGATGGCAACACCTTTCTTCTTCAAAGCCTCTATCTGTTCATCAACCCAGGCCTGGGTTAGCTATATGGTCTTGGCAATGAAGGGGTCCAAGGATATGTCCTCTTGTATGGTGAGGTCAGGTGCAAAGATGGTATCATTATATATTTTCTTCTGCTCATACTCATCTGTAATTATCCTGCCATCATCTTTCTTCAATTGTTGAGGGATGGGGATGCAATCAAAGGTTCTGATTTGATTCAGTGTTAGCCTTTGATATCTTCTTCTTCTTGCTTCTGCTTCATCTTCACAGTCAGCCCAGAAGTCTTCTAGGTGCCTCTGGTGAATAGGCTTTCCTATTATTTTCTGCATCTTGCCATAAGGATCATATGGTCTTATTAATGGAAAAGGCTGCAACATTTTGTTCAGGGTGACCATCACCTTCTTTATGTTCTCTGAATCAGGACACATGTACCAGCCAATGGTGACTGGAAATGAAATTGGTGGCAACTTCCTTGCATCCTTGTATGTTTTTAATATTGTGGAGCTCTGCCTTATGAACTCCATCAGTATCACTGCATCAGTGGGATACCTTGGCAGCATGAGGGGAGGTCCTTCAAAACCCTCAATCCTCATGTATGAAAATGTGGCAAATTGTATATACCAGGCTCCATGCCTATAGATTATTTCTTGAGCCTCCATGCTCAATCTTTTTGTTCTATCCTCCTCCATGGTTCTGACCAGATGCATAGAAAATGCATCATCTACTAGTTTGTAATCTTGGAGGTAATTGGCTCTTTGTAGCTGGGGATGATGATCCCAAATGTGCACAGCATTGACTGTGCATGTAATCTTTCCATCTGTAACTAGTGCATCAAATGTGCCTTTATAAGCACAGGAGTAAACAATGTATGATGTCATATAGAAAACACAATTTGAACCTCCTAGGTTCATCAACTGCTCATGTAGAGCATCACTTATTAGCTGGCCCCACAATGGCTTGATATCTGAATATATGCACATCATGATCACACCATACATCCAATCCTTAAAACTACCAGCATCAGGCTGGCCTGTGACTCTACTCAATAGTGCAACCATGTATTGGTACTCTTCACTAAAATCATATTTGAATAAGTGCACAGGAAGTTTGGCGGCTGCAGGATATGTGTTGTTCTCAGCCCTCCATTGGTACATATTCTTCCTAGCTTGTTTCTTGTTATTCTCATATTCTCTCTCTGATTTCTTCAGGTCCACACTGTTGACCTTCTTGCCCAATGGTAGTCCAAATGTCCTGGAAAGACCTTTGATGGATAGGTCTGCATATATCCTCCCATGCTTCATCACCTGCCGGGTCTCTGGGTTGTAGTTCCAGGCACACTCGATAACCAGCTCCGGGGATTCCATAGAGTACGGGAAACCGGCGGCATTCCACATTTCAGACACGAATACGGCATCCAGCACAAGACTTCTATTCTTCTCATCATTCAGCTTAGCTGACCAGGCTTACAAATTAGTATTCCCCTGATGGGTATCTGTAATTGCGCCATATTTGAACAGGACGCCCCTCTGGGATGAAAACATAGGCTTACTGAATTTAGCCTCACACTTAGCCAACCTCTTGTCAGCCATGGATGCCTGCAATTAACAAAATCTTGTCTTACAATGGGTTCTCACATGCATGCATATAGCAATTAACTCTACTAATCATCATGCCTACTGTATCCATTCAACATTAACTAATCATGTGGATGCATAAACCAGAACTTCAGATTAACAACCCATACCTAATTATCATAGAAACAACATGATGAGGGTTTCATTTACTTACTTGGATATGCAAATCTCCTTTTATACCAGTGGACTTCCGAAAAATGCTCTTAATTCTACTGATGATCATGCACTTCCTCCTGCCTATGAGCTCGATTCGTACAACTATCGCCTGTATGAGGATATGGAAGCTGGTGCTCTGTAAAAACAATTTTATCGCAAGGTAAGAGCTGAAATGACAGTGAACTCACCTTTTAACATGCACTTAGGGTAAAATTAGGGCAAACCCTGACAGATTGGATCTTATTTGTTAATTTTCTGCACGAAAAGTCATTATTTTGCCAGGTGTTTTATCAGGTTTAATGATCGGCGAGAAATAACTACCACCTCAACATGTATTTAATGTTAATGGTGGCAATAGGAGCGGGGTGCTATCTAAACGGTAGGATGATATTTGAAAATATCGGGTGATGTTTAGATAATGAGTGATGTTCGCGCCATTAGGTCGTGCTTTAAACGTCAGGAGGATATTAGAAAATATCAGGTGATGTTTAGATAATGATGACTGAAGTTATCCTTACTTCCTCTCAAGATATCAGGATGACGTCATCCAGATATTCATTTATTATATCGCTAAGGCATGATGACATCATCGTCATGTTATGGGAACAGGATCATGTTTATGAAATATCCTGCCGAGAGGTAAATGTGATGATGATGTCATCGTCATATCGCTTCTTCATTTATCGAACTTGAATGACATCATCAGGATATTGGCTTAGGGGGATATTTCATGGCAGGAGGATATTAGGAAATATCAGGTTACATTGAAAAATATGATCCTCGTGAAATGCATAAGGCCACTGAGGGGTAAAGGCTACTATCACCTAAAATTGACGTCTGGATATTCAGACCGCATGATTTATTGGGTGATAAACTAGATTAGGGTGATCTTTTGAAATATTACTGATGTTATGAAATATGATCCTCCCCTTGGAAATATCAGGTTTGACTCAAACTTTGACCATTCATAACTTTCACATCCTGATGAATATTAGGGTGATGTAAAAGGCAAACCTGCATGTAATTTGATACTCTTTCTAAATATGAGGTTATTGGAATGAAATACAAACTTTGACAAACTAACCTCATGATGATGCCCTACTCAGCCTTTCTTGCATGATGATCTGCATGACTTACTTTTACCAAACTGCCAGAAAGCACAGAACAAGCCAAACAAAAGTTGGGTCCCTGTATTGCCAAGTCAAAATGGGGTGTGTTGTGTAACCACACAACAACTTGCCACCAAAGAAAACAAACAAATTCCAGTGATTCAAGTGATGTGATCACATTCATCCATAGTATTCTAATTCTTTTTGAGCATAAGCATCATGATCTTCTGAATGACAAAATTTCCTCATGATAACAATGCTAACAAAGGATCAGGTGTGTGCAAATGATTAATTATCCTCATCTTGCAAGCAAGTTAAAAACATAAGTAACTGGTGTTAAACTACATAGTTGGAGATCATCCCTCATAGCCAACCTGGATAGAGCCTTGCTACCAGCAGGTGTCTATAGCCCCGACAAGGTTATCTATACAATCTCCCTAAGTAGAGCCCCACTGCCAGCAGACGTCTATAGCCCCGATAGAGTTACTTAGATGGCCTAATTTTATTTCTTTTCTAATTTTTTCTTTAAAATTTGTATCTGATATCATCATGTCAGCTCATTTGTACAAGGTATAGTTACTTGTAGCCTTAGGTTGGATATTGTATTGGTAGCAAGGGAGTCCCTTTAGATTTTTCACTTAACACCTATACTTGTGTGTTCAAGAAACCCAAGGCTGTTAGGTGTTTCATTGTGATTGATTCACTTTGATCAAGAAAAGGCACCCTGATGAAAAGCTATCATATACCTGATCATGAATACTTCTCAGGCTAAATTACAACCTATGTCTAAATCTGATCTCATCACTTGAATCCTAACAATTTTATTTTCTGTGGTGATGAGATACATCATCTTAACTAACTAGAACAGAAGCTCAACCAAAACAAAACAAAACAAACAAACAAACAAACAACCACAACTATACAAATGTACAATATGATACACATGACTGTCATGAAGTCACTCAGGCCTGGAAATAATGTTTGAGGAATTGTCCATTGACTGGCAATGGGACATCCTCACCTGTCAAGTTCTTAAGCCTATAAGTGCTGTCTCCTAGTATCTCAAAAATTTGAAAGGGACCTATCCATAATTTGTCAAATTTGCCATGGTCACCTTTCCTCTCATGGGCTTTATCCCACATCAGGACTAAATTAGATATCCTGAAAGCTTTGACTCTGGCTCTCTTGTCAAACCAGCATTTGACAATAGCTTGATGTTTTGCAAATTGGTCAATTGCTTGACTCCTTTTCTCTTCCAGGTGCATCAACTGAAGCAACCTGACTTCTTGTCTATTATCAATGCCTAGGTATTCTTGGGCAAATTGTAGAGTAGGAATTTTCAAGTTTACAGGGAGGATAGGATCCACCCCATATACCAATTGGAAAGGTGAGTTTCCTAATGCAGTTTTCATTCTAGTTTTGTCTACCCATAAGGCATATTTCAGAAATGAGTTCCATTCCCTAGGGTTCTTCTCTATTAGTTTTCTTATGATATTCAGTAAATTCTTGTTCGTGGATTATGCTAATCCATTCCCTTGGGGATAGTAGTTGGATGAAAACTTAAGTATGATCCCATGATCAAAAGCCCAACTTGACAATTTAGTTGAAGTGAAGGCAGGACCATTATCACTTACCAAAGCATACGAAGTTCCATACCTGGTAACAATGTTGCTCTCTAGAAATTTAATGACATCATCTGCAGTACAAGTCTTGCTGCTGACAGCCTCAGTCCATCTGGTACAATAGTCAGTAATTGTTAAGACATACCTATGGCCTGAGGAGGATGGAGGATTGATTGGTCCTATGAAGTCCATGCCCCATTGTGCAAATGGGCACTCTTCCATCACTGGCTGCAAGGGTTGTGTAGTGTATTTCTCTCTATTGGCAGCAACCTGACATACATGACAACATTTAACATGATCAACTGTATCTTTAAAAACTGTGGGCCAACAATATCCTGCTCTGAGGATTGCATGTGTCGTGGCCAAGGCTGATCCATGTGCTATTCCGAACTTGTCATGTAACTCTGACAGGACCTTATTTGCTTCTGGCTTTTCTAAGCATCTCAGGTATATTCCTTCATAATTCTTCTTGAATAGGGTTCCTCCCTTCATCATATATTTTTGTGACCTTATCTTCAAGGCTCTTCTCTATGAAGCTTGCAATCTCGGAGGACATCTTCCAGTAATCAGGATGTGCCTGATATCTGAATACCATTCCTTATTGTCTTTGTCATTGATAACATACTGCTGACTTGTGATGTTTGGGTCAATTTCAGATATCATTTGGCTCAAAGCCTGTCCTCTTACCAACTTCATGGGTGTAATTTCCATATCATACTCTTGTAATACAGTAATCCACTTGGCTCTTTTCTCACCAGGCTCACTTTGCATGAGCAGCATCTTCACTGCTGCATCAGGCACTACTGCAATCACCTTGCTTCTCAGTATATAATGCCTAAATTTATTTACTGCCCTGACTAATGCAAGTGCTTGTCTTTCAACATCCACATATCTTAGTTCAGCATCCTTGAAAGGACAGCTCATGAAGGCTATTGGTTTCTCTTCTTTTTCCTCATTCCTTTGAGTCAACACTGCTGCAGAGGTATGTTCTGAAGCAAATGAATAGATGTAGAAGTACTTTGTGTAATCTGGATTGATGAGTACAGGAGCATCTGATATGGCTTTCTTTATGTCCTCAAAAGTAGCTTTAGCCTTTGCTGTCCACTCAATCTTGGCATCTTTTTTCAGCATAGCATTTAGTGGTCTGACTATTTCTACAAAACCAGTGATGAATTTTCTTACAAAGTTAATCTTACCAAAGCAAGACTTAAGTTCTTTCTTGCTTCTAGGAAGTTGTATTTTCATGATAGACTCCACCTTGTCGGGAACAATGATGATTCCATCTTCAGTTATCAAATGGCCTAATAACTTTCCTGTTGTCACCCCAAATATGCATTTCTTGGGGTTCAGTGATATTCCATACTCTTCACATTTCTTCAGCACATTTTTGAGATTTGTTACATGGTTTCCCCTTTCTTTGGAGAATACTGTCAAGTCATCCATGTAGATGACTATACATTTTCCTATTAAGCCTCTGAAGGCTATGTCCATTGCTTGTTGGAATGTTGCTCCAACATTTATAAGTTCAAATGGCATACGTCTATATGCAAATATCCCCCACTTGGTGGTGAAGGTAGTCTTTAGCCTATCAATCTTATCAACCATCATTTGGTTGTATCCTGAAAAGCCATCCAGGAAGGACGTCATTTTGGCTCCATTTACAATTTGCAGAACTTCATCTAATGAGGGTAAAAGATAATTATCCTTTTCTAATGCTCTGTTCAGATTCCTGAAATCTACACATAACCTGATGTCTCCATTCTTCTTCCTAACTGGCACTAGATTTGCCACCCAAGTGGAGTGCCTCACAGGAAAGATTATCCTGGCATTTAACAATTTCTTGACTTCTTCAAATATTATTGGTTCAAGCAAAGCATTGATTGGCCTTTGCTTCTGTCTGAAAGGTTTAGCATCTAGCTTGAGAGGTATAGTATGAGTTATGACAGATGTGTCATATGTCTTCAGCTCATCATAAGTCCATGCAATTACATGGATGTAGTCCTTAAGGGCCTGAGTTATTCCTTCTAACTCTTCTGGTGTGCAAACCTTACCTATCAAGACATTTTTCTTGTCATCATCCTGTCCAATATTCACTTGTGAATATTGACCTCCATTAGCTTTGGGAAGATCCTTCTGCTTCAGCATATTATCCAAATCAAAGGCTCTTTCTAATTCAATCATGCCTTTGGGAATTCTATTGCTAGGCAACTCTAATATTTCATCTTCTTCCCAGACATGATCTTCCATACTATTCTCATCTATAATCTGAGCGTCAAATACATCCCTGTTGGAGATGAAATCAAGAATGTGCTGATCATCATCAAAGACCTGAAGATTGGTAACATTATCAGGTACTGATGGTATAGATACCAGTTCTATTGAAAATCTCTTCAGACCTGATATAGATAGTGGCTCCAGTGTATTGGTAGCCTGGGCAAGTGCATCTGCCCTGTGGTTCTGTTCTCTAGGAATGTGGGTGATGTTAAATGCATCAAAGTCTTCAATCAAATCCCACACTCTATGTCTATAATTTGACAATCTTTTATAATTGCAAGAGTAGATTCCTCTTACTTGTCTGACAACTAATTCTGAGTCTCCAAAGACATGCAAAATTTTCACTTTCTTTTTGAGAGCAAACAGTATCCCATAATCAGAGCTTCATACTCTGTCACATTATTAGTACAGGGGAACTGTAATTTGTATGCAGCTAAGTAAGATTTTCCTGATGGATCAATGAGATCAATCCCTACTCCAGCTCCTTGCTTGGATTTGGATCCATCAAATCTAAGGTTCCAAGACTTATCTTCAGCATGAGGTTTAGCTGAACCTTTATTTTTCTTTGCAGCTCTGGCAGCTGCTCCACCTGATATCCATTTTAACTTAGGAATGTCAGCCTTCTTAGACTTCATCTTTTCTTCCTTCTGAGAAGCTAATTTTTCTTCTTGTTTTCCATCATCAGGAGGATGATCTTTTGGATCAAGCTTTGTATGTTTCTTCAAAATGTGTAGACACAACAAATAGGTGGTCTCCGAATGAGGTGTCTCATGTAGCCTACACCAACCTTCAGTTAGTGCATCTTGTGGATGTTTCTTTTGTCTTATCATTTTCTTAATTTCTCCAGACAAGAACTCTTCAAATCTGGTCAGGTTACTGCCTCTGTCTTCATCAGACAGTTCATAGTCTAACTCCATCAGACAATCACTCTCTAGGGTGATCTTTTCTTTTTTGCTAACATTTATCTAATTGTACACCAGAATTTCTTCTATTCTCTGTACACGATCTTCATCATGATCGATTACCTTTTCTGTGGTTCCTGTAGAAGACAAAAAAGAATCAATATCATCATCATCACCAGATGTAGAACTTACCTTAGAATATGATGATGATGCCTCACTGCATGTCTGCTCCAGCATCATCATGTCTAAGCATGTTTCGCAAGTCTTTTCTGAATGCGCTTCGTCGTGTAATCTGCACCATCCATCAATTAAAATATCATTAGCAGGTATATTTAACAATTGACAACGCTTTACCTGTTTGGACAGATGCATCTCAAAGTCTCTGAAGTGATCTATTTCATTTTCGTTCTCAAAATTATTATCAGTTTCTACAACTGGCACACCCTCCTGATGATCATGATGATGATGATGATGATGAAAGTCAAGCATCGGGATCTCCTCTATCCTGATAGTCTATGGTCTAATGGCATAAACTCCAAGCTCAATGTCAACATACATGATCTCATTCATTTTATTATACTCGGTTATCATGTGCTTCATTCTGGGTTCAACATCTATTCTTATCTAGTTTGGTATACCCTTCCAAGGTAACCACATGTGACTGAAGTCAGTGGACATATATCCATTCAAAGTCTTTGACCAGTCTCTGCTAAGTAGCATCCCATATGTATCAGGTATATCAACTACTTGAATATCAATGTAATATTGGATCCTAGGATCAGATGCTAGCTGCATGTGTATATGAGTCAGTTCTCCTACTACACACACTTCTATTTTATCTAGCTGTGTCACCTTTTTTAGGGATTTAGTAGGATGCAGTCCTAAGGCATTGCATATGGACAAGGGCATCACATTTGTAGATGCACCTGAATCTACCAGACAGTTGTGTAAATTCTTTCCAAACATCCTTATGGTAAGGAGGAAAGGTGGTGACTCACTCTTATCTCTGTACAATGTCATATGTGATGTTTCTGTAGCTTGGACAGTAGCTGGCATAGGCTTGATATTACTATCTCTAGCAGCATGATCTTTATTGGTAAGATGACCTGGAGAAGGAATGTCCTCTTTAGGAGCAGGATCATCCAGTGACTTCATAAAAGCTTTTTTGATTGCAGGAGTTTTTAACAATTCTGACAGAGATAGGCTGATCTTTATCTTTTTCATTTCATCTACCAAGTGTGAAACAAGTTTGTCAGACTCCTGAGATAAGGCAATAGCTTTTAATGCTGTATTTTGTGGTGATAGATATTGGGCATTTACCTTGGGGAATCCTGGATTATTGCTAGCTTTGGGGTCGGAGGTGTGTTGAAATTATTTGGAGGTAGAGATGACGTCAGTGGACCAGTAGGTCTGTTGGAGCTACTTCTCAAATTATAATTATGTCTGCTAGGATATTGTTGCTGGTATGCATGCACTTCCTCATGTTTAGTAGATGGTTCATTCTCATCTTCAAAGGGGAAGACATAATTTGATTCAAAGGCTAAAGAAGATTCTTCATATGCATGAGAATAATTTTGATGATCAGTATAACTTTCTAGCACTAGGGCTAAATCATATCCACAAGGAACTATTTCATTACCATCTATCTGAGGTGGATGTCCTACAGTATTAGACACTTCTGTTTGAAAAATGCTGGCAGCAATTTGAAATTGTGGACAGTCTAACTTTGCATGAGCATTTGTGTTGTGGATCCTACACCAGTTAGTGAGGGCCACTTCAGCAAGATTGACTCTAGTAGCCTGTTTGGCTGATTATCTAAGGGTGATGGTAATGAACCATTATTTGGCCTGGAATTTCATACTCTAGGCTATCTTTGAGGATTATTGTTATTTCCACCACTATTATTGAAATTATTGTTGTTATTGTATCCTCTGTCAGGATAATTTAGTCTATCATTGGTATAATTTCTATTCTGATTTGACTGGGAATAGAAACTTTGATTTCTCAAATGTGTCAATTTTGTGGTGAGTTTTCTCAGTTGAGCAGAAATTTCTTTAATTTCCTCCTTCTCTTCTTGAGCTTTGGCTACTACATTTTCACTTTGAGGCTTGAAGAAAGAGGATCCATGGTTATTGTTAGACAGATCAGCACACTGAGGTGTCTGAATTTGTGCAGGATATTGTGGAGTTTGGCCATTCCCATTAGGAGGTGGCATGATACTTAATGGAGGTACTTGCAAGGGTGCAGGCATGACTGGTGGAGGTATCATAGCTCCATTAGGATATTGTGCAGGATATGATGCAGAATATGATGTAGGATATTGTGGATACATGCCAGGCAGTGTAGGGAATGCAATATTTGGAGTAGGAGCTAGGACTAGCTGCTGATTTACTTTGATAGCTTCTTGAAAGGCTCCTGTCAAGGTAGTGATCTCAGGATGTGTTCTCCTGATGAACATGGAAGTCAATGGATCAAGGGCTGAATAATAGATACTCCTAACAGAAGCATTTGCTACTACATGAGGACCAACTAACTTGGATAGCATTTTCTGGAACCTAGCATTAAAATTAGCAATAGGTTCATTCTCGAATCTTTTGATTGTAGCAAACATGTGGTAATTCATAGATGGATCAATAGGAACCTTGAACCTATCAAGAAAGGCTTTCTCTAGGACAGCCCATGAACCAATAGAGGCTTGACCAAGACTAATAAACCAATTATAAGCCTCTTCCCCTAAGGAAAAAGGAAATAATCTGCCTACTACATCCTGATGTTCTATTCTGGCTTTGCAACAAGCTTCTTTAAATGTCCTGATATGATCATCAGCATCCTGATAAGGATGATACTTTGGACAAAGTTTGTCTAGATTCTTTGGCAACTCATGATATGTAGTGAAGGTCAAAGGTGACTCTGCTGCAAAGAAAGACATTGCAACCGGAGGAGGTTGAGCCAGTGGTACAGCTGGCTGAGGTTGGACCTGGGGTTGAGGTTGAACAGGAGGTGTCATAGATATCCCAGAAGGTACTTGTAAACTAACAGGAGTTATAGGAGGAGGTTCTGGTGAAGCTCCTGATGTACTAGACCCGGGAGTATGATGGATGTCTACAGTTCTAGGTCTGAAACCTCTAACATGCAATTCTTCAAAGATTCCACTAGATCTAGACCTGGTATTTATCCTGTGAGCCAAGATTTCTCAATTTTGAGGTAAATTGGCTGAAACTAACCAGATGATCGTAAATATTGAATGAATTTCACTGGTTGAGACAATATTTGCGGTCGGATGACTGATCGTACTGGATATTTGCAAAGATACTACAAATATGAAAGGATATTTGAGGTATAATGACTCTTACCACAGGATATCAAGTTTCTAAGGCCAAAATTCTTCAAAGCTTGAATGGATTTACTTAATGTTAGCTGATATTTGTGAATTCATGATGATCTACT
The DNA here is from genome assembly GCA_027924645.1 of Cunninghamia lanceolata. Taxonomy (NCBI): domain Eukaryota; kingdom Viridiplantae; phylum Streptophyta; class Pinopsida; order Cupressales; family Cupressaceae; genus Cunninghamia; species Cunninghamia lanceolata. Next base: position 5,486,638 of record BSBN01001221.1, on the reverse strand, counting down.
GTAAAGCTTGCAATATTTATGACTAATTTCAGGAACTTTACACAGAATGAACATTTACAAGCCTGTTACAGTAAATATTTGAGCAATATTTGAAATTCACGAATACACTGGGGTTACCTTACTCTCTGCATCATCATACCTAAAAATAATGATGATGAGTGTCCATTTTCAGGTAAAGGCCCTCCTTCTAGTGCCAATTTATGTTGCATTAGGAGCGAGGAGCCTGCATAAAATGTATGATGACTGAAGCAATGGTGTCTTTTCCAGTTCCCCCTCCTTCTAGCGCCAATTTATGTTGGTCATGATGTTAGTCATAAACAAGCATAGAATAAAAGTACACATTAACCTTTATTCATCTTGAAAGATATGATGAATTCAGAGAATTCATGATCCCAAGTCTCCGGTGATTAGGTCTTAATCTTCTGACGTTACTCAGAGGTTGATGTATGCTGCTGTTTCCATTTTGGGGCCTTACATAAAGTTCATCATCATAACACTGTTTCTGCAAAGATTCTTCACAGAGAGGTCATTTTATACAGTTGCTTGATCAAATGATGCAGGGATATTCAAATCTTTGCATGATATTTACCAATTATACATGCTTTATCTCTAAATATGCTAAATATTTGTAATTATCTACGAGATGTCTACATATTTTGTGTTATTTGCTTAAGATTATCAGTTATTTGCAATTGTGATAGTGAAATGTTCTGAAATTTAAAAGAAATTGAAAGAAATACTTCAAATTAAAGTTGAACCTTTAGCTATTGAACCACATGTACATCAGATACAGTCATGAAGGGAAGAAAATCAAACCATATGTTCACCAGGACATTCCACAGCTAGATACAGTTAATGCTAACTTCAAAGGAATTTGTATGAAAGCAACATATGCAAGTAGACATGCACTCCAAGGGACGCAGCAAATCACAGCATATATCCAAAATTCACACATTGATTACTCAAGATTTACTATGAATTGAAATCAAACAAGTCTTCTCATTCATTAAGTATGCAAAGATATAGATGTATACAAAAAGCTTTGAAATGAGCCCTAAATACTTCAGCAGACAGATTTCAATTAAGTTTCAAATATTAGAAAAGAGGCATTCCAACACCTTTTATAGAACAAGGTGAGGAATCCATTACAAAAGATCAACGATCTTGATTTGTCTATGAATATCCACGGTCAAGATTTCTCTTTGACTATGTCAACCTTCCAAAATGGCACAAGTTGCCAGCTAGCAACTATCTAAAAAACTTATTTCCACTAAGTATCTGATGCTGATATTTACTTTATGCTGCATCATCATCTACCTTATCTAATTCATGTGTATCATCATCATGTGCATCGCTTCTCGAACTTTCATCATCCTGATGATGATGACTTTGCATATGAGGCTGCATGCTGCTCTGGATATGTTCATATAACTGCACATCTTTATCTACTTCTCCACCATCCTGAGTCTTTGCTTTGATGATGGCGTGCTTGTGTGCCTCATATTTGTGTCTACTGCTATCCAGTTTGTCTTTCCTGTCTTGCAGCGTCTCATTGTAATTTTCCATCTTGACTTTGATTATCATTATTTTGTCTATGACTTCTTCTGTCAAGTGGACAAGTGGATCATCAACTGCTGATTGGAAGTTGCCGTGTAAATCTTTGATGGCAAACTCTTCATCTTGATTTTCTATTTTCCCTTCCACTTTTCCTTCCAGTGTTTCCATTATTTCTGCCTCAACAGACATTAAATCATGCAACTTCATGCTGATATCTCTCAGTTTATTATTGCATCTTCTGAGTACTCCACATTCAAATTGAATGTCCTTATACCATATATCAACCAACAAGGCAGTATTACTGTTTAATACCTATTTGTTGATAAGCAACTGAGGATTTATCCTCCTTATTTCTCCCAGGATGTCTAATATCTTTTCCAATCTATAAGACCTTTTGCCTGTCTGCATCTGCAATTTATCTACCTTTGACCTGGAGTCACTGAGAGTATTCCACCTCTTCAAAGAGGCCTTTACCACTTCCTCCACATCACCCAATGTGGATGACATCCATCTCCTTAGTACAGATGCCTCATGTTTCATGAGGTCTAATTTATTCACCTCCTCTTGAGAAATAGCAGTAAATGGGACTGCATGTTCAGTTGAAGTATCTTCAGTATTGGTCAGCCTTCCTATGTAGGCATGCAACTGAGCAACGTGCTCTTTGTGTTGCTTATTTTCCTCCTTCTCTCTTTTCACCTTTTGACTTAAAGAATCAATAATATCTTTGCCCTCTTGACCCTCTTGGTCTTCATTGGCAAATCCTAGGTCCACTGTGCTAATCTGAAACTCATCTAAGGTAATTTTACCTTTTTCTTTCTCTATAGTAGGTACTGCAATCTGTGCAGTCCTTCTCCCAGTTGTTGGATCTCTTTTGATGGCTGAAGTCATTCTGGCCTTCCTCTTAGGTTTTATTATATCCTCAGTAAATAAGGTAGATACATCAAATTCTTGAATTTCAAATTCTACCTCTGCATTTACCTCTTTCTCCAACCACGGAGGTACCTAATCATGTTTCTCTGCATCATCATGATGTTCACCTTTATCTCCTATTTTTGTCAGCAGATGTGATGGAGAAGGTGATTTCCTTAATTCTTCTTCATGATGCTCGCTTTGACATTGATCCTGTGGTACATCCTCCTGTTGAGGAACTTCCTTCTCCAGAGGAGCATCTTCCTGAGGTGGAGGATCTTGTGATGTATCTATATGTTGATCATGATGATCATGATCCCTTTCTGTCATTACCTCATCCTCCTTTGGCTTTTCCTCCTGCTGAGGAACATTCTCAGTTGTGGATAATTGGGAAGTCTCCTTAAGTGCTGGTGCTGGTTCTGTAACCATAATTTGTTCTGCACCTGTGCTACTTATTTCTTGAACCTTGGCAACAGGATCTTCTACCACATCTTTCTCATCAGCTTTCCTTTCCTGAACCTCTACTACAGCAGGTTCCGCTAATGCATCTTGTGCGCTTGGTTGGCTTATTTTTGAAGCATGGCCTTCTGGTTCTGCCATCTTCACTTCTTCTACAGGTTGCCCTTTATTAGGTGATCTTGTTGGATGTTCAGGATTCACATCCTGTTTCTCTCTTATGTCTATCACCGCAGGATTTGTCACCTCTGCAATCAGTGTATCTAGCCCCATTTCTTGGGCTATCTGCTCTAGGCTCTTTTCTTTCTCAGTTTCCACTTGCTTCATCTCCTCTAGTATAGTTTGAACTGGTGGAGTCTTGTGAGGGATCATGTGCGTACCTGCAGCAAGGGTTTCCATCTTCTGTGAAGCCACTTCCTGCACAACTTCATCATCAGACAAATTTATTGTCTCGTCTAGTGATATGTGACCTTCTGCTTGTGTCTGGGAGGTTTCTTTCATTTGCTCTTCTGCGAGCTTGGTCTTATACTTGACTATGGTAGGAAGTGGAACATTATGTTGAAGTTCCTTATGTACTTCACTACCTGCCCCTCGTAACAATGTATGGGGTTGCCTTATTTCACCTCTCATGGAGGTTCTTTGTTTCTTAGGTGGGGTAGACACCACCACCTGTGGAGACCTCTTCTTCCTTTTGAATAATAAAGGAGCCTCTTCTTACTCAGGCTCTTCCTCCATGAGGATATCCTCTTCATCTAGTTTTCTTGAGGATTGACCCTCTTCATGGGTCTCAGTAGTTCCAGCCTTTGTTGTCTTTCTTGGACTTTTATTTTCTTGTCCATGGAGGTGATGCGGATCCTGATCCTGATCCTGATGCTTCTGCCTCCTCAGCTATGAACACTACTCATTCAATGATAACCCCTTTGGGTTCATTGTCTATTTTCTTGCCCCTTGGGGGTCTTTTGCTCTATTGTTGTTGTGAAGGGAGCCTATATCCCTTAGACTTTCTTTTCTCATTTATGAAATCATCATACTCCCCATCAAGAATCTCCTTCCCCTTCTTTTTGTTGTCCACAGTGATGGCAACACCTTTCTTCTTCAAAGCCTCTATCTGTTCATCAACCGAGGCTTGGGTTAGCTGTATGGTCCTGGCAATGAAGGGGTCCAAGGATATGTCCTCTTGTATGGTGAGGTCAAGTGCAGAGATGGTATCATTATATATTTTCTTCTGCTCATACTCATCTGCAATTATCCTGCCATCATCTTTCTTCAATTGTTGAGGGATGGGGATGCAATCAAAGGTTCTGATTTGATTCAGTGTTAGCCTTTGATATCTTCTTCTTCTTGCTTCTGCTTCATCTTCACAGTCAGCCCAGAAGTCTTCTAGGTGCCTCTGGTGAATAGGCTTTCCTATTATTTTCTACATCCTGCCATAAGGATCATATGGTCTTATTAATGGAAAAGGCTGCAACATTTTGTTCAGGGTGACCATCACCTTCTTTATGTTCTCTGAATCAGGACACATGTACCAGCCAATGGTGACTGGAAACAAAATTGGTGGCAACTTCCTTGCATCCTTGTATGTTTTTAATATTGTGGAGCTCTGCTTTATGAACTCCATCAGTATCACTGCATCAGTGGGATACCTTGGCAGCATGAGGGGAGGTCCTTCAAAACCCTCAATCCTCATGTATGAAAATGTGGCAAATTGTATATACCAGGCTCCATGCCTGTAGATTATTTCTTGAGCCTCCATGCTCAATCTTTTTGTTCTATCCTCCTCCATGGTTCTGACCAGATGTATAGAAAATGCATCATCTACCAGTTTGTAATCTTGGAGGTAATTGGCTCTTTGCAGCTGGGGATGATGATCCCAAATGTGCACAGCGTTGACTGTGCCTGTAAGCTTTCCATCTGTAACTAGTGCATCAATGTGCCTTTATAAGCACATGAGTAAACAATGTATGATGTCATATAGAAAACACAATTTGAACCTCCTAGGTTCATCAGCTGCTCATGCAGAGCATCACTTATTAGCTGGCCCCACAATGGCTTGATATCTGAATATATGCACATCATGATCACACCATACATCCAATCCTTAAAACTACCAGCATCAGGCTGGCCTGTGACTCTACTCAGTAGTGCAACCATGTATTGGTACTCTTCACTAAAATCATATTTGAATAAGTGCACAGGAAGTTTGGCGGCTGCAGGATATGTGCTGTTCTCAGCCCTTCATTGGTACATATTCTTCCTGGCTTGTTTCTTGTTATTCTCATATTCTCTCTCTAATTTCTTCAGGTCCACAGTGTTGACCTTCTTGCCCAATGGCAGTCCAAATGTCCTGGAAAGACCTTTGATGGATAGGTCTGCATATATCCTCCCATGCTTCATCACCTGTCGGGTCTCTAGGTTATAGTTCCGGGCACACTCGATAACCAGCTCCGGGGATTCCATAGAGTACGGGAAACCGGTGGCATTCCACATTTCGGACACGAATACAGCATCCAGCATAGGACTTCTATTCTTCTCATCATTTAGCTTAGCTGACCAGGCTTCCAAATTAGTACTCCCTTGATGGGTATCTGTAATTGCGCCATATTTGAACAGGACGCCCCTCTGGGATGAAAACATAGGCTTACTGAATTCAGCCTCACACTTAGCCAACCTCTTGTCAGCCATGGATGCTTGCAATTAACAAAATCTTGTCTTACAATGGGTTCTCACATGCATTTATATAGCAATTAACTCTACTAATCATCATGCCTACTATATCCATTCAACATTAACTAATCATGTGGATGCGTAAACCAGAACTTCAGATTAACAACCCATACCTGATTATGACAGAAACAACATGATGATGGTTTCATTTACTTACTTGGATATGCAAATCTCCTTTTATACCAGTGGACTTCCGAAAAATGCTCTTAATTCTGCTGATTATCACGCACTTCCTCTTATCTGTGAGCTCGATTCGTACAACTATTGCCTGTATGAGGATATGGAAGTTGGTGCTCTGTAAAAACAATTTTATCGCAAGGTAAGAGCTGAAATGATGGTGAACTCACCTTTTAACCATGCACTTAGGGTAAAATTAGGGCAAACCCTGATAGATTGGATCTTATTCGTTAATTTTCTGCACGAGAAGTTAAGATTTCGCCAGGTGTTTTATCAGGTTGAATGATCGGCGGGAAATACCTACCACCTCGGCGTGCATTTAATGTTAATGGTGGCAACGAGAGTGGGGTGATATCTAAACGGCAGGATGATATTTGAAAATATCAGGTGATGTTTAGATAATGAGTGATGTTCGCGCCATTAGGTCGTGCTTTAAACGTCAGGAGGATATTAGAAAATATTAGGTGATGTTTAGATAATGATGACCGAAGTCATTCTTACTTCCTCTCGAGATATCGGGATGACATCATCCAGATATTCATTTATTATATCGCTAAGGCATGATGACGTCATCGTCATGTTATGGGAACAGGATCATGTTTATGAAATACCCTACCGAGAGGTAAATCTGATGATGATGTCATCGTCATATCGCTTCTTCATTTATCGGACTTGAATGACATCATCAGGATATTGGCTTAGGGGGATATTTCGCGGTAGGAGGATATTAGGAAATATCGGGTTACATTGAAAAATATGATCCTCGTGAAATGCATAAGGCCGCCGAGGGGTAAAGGCTACTATCACCTAAAATTGACATCCTGATATTCGGACCACATGATTTATCGGGTGATAAACTAGATCAGGGTGATCTTTTGAAATATGACTGATGTTATGAAATATGATCCTCCCCTTGGAAATATCAGGTTTGACTCAAACTTTGACCATTCATAACTTTCACATCCTGATGAATATCAGGGTGATGTAAAAGGCAAACCTGCATGTAATTTGATACTCTTTCTAAATATGAGGTTATTGGAATGAAATATGAACTTTGACAAACTGACCTCATGATGATACCCTACTCAGCCTTTCTTGCATGATGATCTGTATGACTTACTTTTACCAAACTGCCAAAAAGCACAGAACAAGCCAAACAAAAGTTGGGTCCCTATTTTGCCAAGTCAAAGTGGGGCGTGTTGTGTAACCACACAACAGGTACCAGTGTCTTTCTGAAAATGAATATCCCCTACTCTAAAGATGAGGAGGTCACCCATGTTCAGTAGGAGGGAAAGAGTAAATGTGCTTTGTGTGAGAATACAACAGAGGGGGTCTCTAGCCTCAAGTCTAAGGTGATGGAGATGTAGAAAAGTTGGAGGGTTATGGTTGGTTTTCCTACTAAAGTTCTTCACTGCTTTGCTACTTCTTTCTTAGCACTGAAGGAATTTGATAACAAGATCTAAGGTATAGGTGTTGATAGTCTGGGACACTCTAAGGAGATGCTCAATTTCCTTACCAAGCATGGGGTTGATGGCAATCCTTAGTTGTTTTTTCTATGTTTTCTGGCGTTTATTTTTTTATTATGGTCGGTTTGATCATGGGTTTTTTGTCCTCTAGTTTCAATTGCTTATCCACTGTTAATGTGTTGTATCTTGCCTGTCTGAAGCTTTTGTTCTGCCCTGTGGGCAATTTTGTACAAGGTTCTAGACACTTTTTTCTAGTTGACATAATAAAAAATAAGTTAGATCAAAGAGAAAATATGGAAAATTTAGTGGAAAACTAATAAAGAGAGTTTTGGAACATTAGTCTTTTTATTAAAGAAATTAATTAGATTTTGTTTGTAATAATTGAAGAAAATACACAAAGTAAAAAGCATGATCTAGGAATGGTAGAAAATTGAACTTATCAAACTAGATTCATGGGAAACTTGAAATATTTTTTAAAGTTAGAAAATGATGATGTGAAGGTTTTATTTACTTTCTTGAAAATATTTCAATATTTTCTATCATGCTTTAAGATCTTGTAATCATTAGAAAAGTGTTTCTTTGGTTTTATAAACTTAATTTGTGTGATCTAGTCTGAATTGCTAGGATGAAATTCGTGCTTGGTCTATGTGGTCTCCCAACATGGTTTAGTGAGTTTTTACTTTTTAGTATGTTACAATATTTTGTGGGTTTAGTTGTAAGGGTGTGAGCATGACTTGGACCTTACTCCCTATTTTATCCTTACACTTGAGTACAATGGCTTATAGGGTTTGTTATGAATTTGATAATGTTTTCTTGATATAATTGAAATCTTCTAGTGTGTAATTACATGTTAGACAGCCTCAATGTTTCAATCTTGGAGGTTTATTGACATAGTCATTATGAGTGCTGACATGTTGCTGTCAAGACCTAACACTTTAGTTGAAAATGTATCAGTTTTATCGATTGAGTAGTGTCTAAGGCTCTATCCAATAGGAGATTGGTTTGGACATCTCAACTTAGCAATGATTTTCTGAATTTTTAAGAAAGATTTGACAACATAAACTTAAACTATAAAGCATAAAAACTTAGTCTACAAAGCACTTGAACTTAACCTATAAAGCATATGAACCTTTTCTACAAAGCACATGAACTTTGAACTATGAATTTGAAAGAAACATTCTAATCTAAGAAAGCAGGAAATTCTTTAAATCCAAATTTTCACTATAAATTAATATTGAACTTCTAAACTACGTAGGAGCTCCAGAATTCCTCTTTATGAAAAGCAGCTCTAGAACTCTAGAAATTACAAGACAACACATAGAACTTAAAAAATTATAACTAAAGATTTCACTATGTTGAAAACAACTGAACACAATAGCCTGCAGGTTAACATTAACATCATTCTACCATATCACAATGAAATAGAAATTTAGAATAGTTCAGAACAAGACAATCACATAATAGAACATAAGAAACACATTCACAAAACATCAAAATACTTATCTATCCCTAATTTCTTCGAGTGGTCAACTCTCTGGAGATCTTTTATTGATTCAAATCACATTCACCGTTAACAACTCAAATTCCAGTTCACATACACATTACTCAATAACACTATTTGGACACAGAGCAAAATCTGATTCTATTCATTCATAGCATGATTGTTTGGAAAGTAACAAGATAATCTATATCACTACCAAAATCCTAGATACTAGGGCGGCTCATCAATGCCACTGGAAAAGTCTTCAACAAGATAAAATAGAATTTAACTAAACTAGTTGTCTTTTAAATACAATATAACAAAGGCTCTGAGTGGAGCTATTAAACATCTTAAGTGCTTTTTAAAACAAAATAAAGGATGGATAACTACTAAGTGGTCGAATGGCAATGAAAGAGTGAAGTCCTTGATCATGTATCTACTAAAATTCTGGCACCCTATTGTTCTGACACTGCTGACTCTAGTATGCATTCATGTCTATTCCTCCCACTTCGTCATACTCAAAAACCTATAGAAAACACATAGATCTTTTCACAAAATCATGTCAAGATTAGAGACAAAATCTAGTCAATCCAAGAATGAAGATTTGTACAACATTCTTTCAAAATAAACAATTATTGCATATAAGACTAATAAATTGGCATGGTTCAAGGTAGTTTAGTGGCACAAAAAGGGTCATGAGGTTAATGATAAAAATGAGGTTATTTTCACCTCATCATCCCTCTCCCCTCTAAGGTTGAGTAGGTCCTCATGCTCTTTCCTGTGAGTGGCTCCATTGTCTCTCTGCTTCTCTTTTTTTGTTGAGTTCATCAAACATTACACTAAGGTCATATATGTCCCCTGCTTCAGGATCCTAATGATCCAAATATTTAAAAAAACCCTTATGCAAATTCATTCTCAATTTCCATGCCTAAAGATCTCTAGGCACTTGTTCTGTAGTAACCAAGACTGTAGGTGGAGGTTGAATAATTAGAGGAGATCTATACCTCATGCCTATCCATTTAGTCTTAATCTACTGTAATATTTATTTCAAGGTTTCTACCCTTCTATATGACCACCTAAGGTTAGTTAGAGAGATCATTTCTCTTCATTTTAGGTACATTGGGAGAGGGGTATACTGTTCCTCACATGCACTCCATGCCCTGTCTATTAAGTTTGGCCCATTTATTTTGAAATCTTGAAAACAAATTCTTAAACTTTCATTATATTGTTCCTGCATAGCCTCATACTTCTTAATTATTCTGAAATGGGTTTTGAAAGAAAAGGGTTTGTGATATGGGTGCCTCATGAGGAGTCCTACTGTCATCTCTATTTGTAGATAGTCTCAGGTTCTGTCCTACCAATTAAACTAATTTTGCAAGTTAGTAAAAAAGGCTCTAAGTTAGACATCTCCTATAAAGAGGTTGATAAAGAAATCATTATGTTTTTCCAAAAGGAGATTATGCATAAGAATTCATTCAACAGATTTTGTTGAACTGGGGTGACATTTTAAATGTTTCTAAGAATTTCTTATCATCTGGGTCATGAGGTAGATTACAAGAGATTCTGAGGAGCTTCCATCTTAACACTTGCTCATTGAGGTATTGAATACAGTCTGGATGGTTTTCTACAAGCCAATAACAACTTTCCTATTTTGCATGCTTCTATTTTTGATTGGTATAGTCTATCATAGGATTCTTTCAACAGTACCAATTCCTTCTTAAGCCTAGCATTCTCTATTCCGGCCCATCTCAAAAGGTAACACCTTTCTATCCACTTTCTTAGAAAGGAAGGAATGTGCACCTAGAACCATTCCATCTTTGTCGGCTCAGTTTGTATTTCCTTAGTGTTATGGTGAAAAGAAGATAAGGTTGAAATGTGGTTAAGGTAGATTCAATCAAACACTTCTTTCACAATAACATTCAAGGACAACAATTGATTCAAGTCACTACAAATCGAGAGGACTCGGCTATAGGTTGATGTCACTTAGGAATGATATGGAAAGATAGATTATATTGCTAGATATGTCAAACCCTAATTCAATTAAGCCTTAAACCCTAATGAAATTGGATAGAGACGAACAAGATACGACAAATGATCACACATGAAGGAACTAAACACAGATTATAAACATACCAGGATTTAGATTTTCAGAGGAAAAAACTTCAGAGACAATCGGGCGGGTACCCAAGTCCAACAGGCCAATTTTTCTATGGATTTGGAATAGTAAGGTGTGTAAGACTGCAACTTGCTTTAGAGTTTTTGTAGATGCCATTTAGGAGGACTATGGGGTGAGAAACCTAGTCTGGTAGGTTAGATTTTCTGTACTTTCTTATCAGATCTTGAATCTCTATCCTCTACTCAACTTCTCTACAACTTCACTTTGCAAAACTCTCGCACCTGTAACCTGCAATCACAAAGAAAGGGTTTTGGGGGTTGTGTTTAGGAGCTTGCCTTGGTCAAGCCCTGGAATGGCATTCAAGCCTTCCACCACTATTGTTAGATAGAGTACGTGTTCTTGCTGGATAGAGACAAAATCAAATGATGAAATAGATTGATTGAAACAAAAATAGATGTCACCTTGGAGGTGAATCCCTCACGGAGAATGGAGATCTTTCACACCATGAGGAGATGGATTGATGAAGCCAAATCTGCAACAAACAAACACAATAACAACACAATGCTGCTTTGCAACACAATGAATGCCTTGAAATCCCTTATCTCAATATCACAAGTTTGCATTATTCATCTAGGTTTAAAATGAAGTCCTAAACATGTTTATATATGCATTCTTGCTAAACTTTCGTAATTCAAATTGAAAAGGCCAACAAAGGGAAACCTTTTTAAAGGTCCTATGCTGACAACTTAAATTTAGGTCCTGAAAAAAAAGGCCTAGACTAGGGCATGGGTGCCCAAGTCCAAGGCATGATTTGAGTCATGATTAATATTAAATGTGGACCCCTAAGCCCCATTTGACATAGGTTTCAGGAGAAATTCCTCCGGTATGAGTTTTAAACATGCATAATGAAATTAAGGGGACCTAGGAGCTAAACTAGGAGGTAAAAAGTCCTAGGGAAACTTTTTACGACATAACATTTAGCCACCACTTTAATGTATGTATGATCTTACAATCCATACATGCATTAAAGTATGGTTGAAAACACATCAAATATGCTAAGCACATGAAGCTAAGGCATACAGAAAGATTGGAGGACTATTTCTATCCCCCAATCTTAGGTTAGCACTAGAAAACACATTGAAGATACACAAGACATAATGAAGATAGTAAGAAGCATGCCAAACACAGAGAATATGGTGGAAGCATATAATACATGATGAAGACATGAGAGTAATCATGCAAGACATGATGAATACATTGATATAACATTTCATACATGAAATAAAAATCCTAACTAAGGGGCAAAGGGGGCTCATCACCACATGCCTTTAGACCACCAAAAACATGCAAAACAAAGACCCAAATGTGGAGGGGGCTCATCTCCATGCACCTTTAGACCACACTTGGGGGAAGACATGCCAAACAAAGACTTGAATGTGGAGGGGACTCATCGCCACATGCCTTTAGACCACACTTGGGGGAAGACACACAAAACACGCAAGGAAAACACATAGAATACATGAGTGCCACATTGCATGCCATATACATACTATACATCTTATACACGTCAAACATGAGCGATGGAAGGAGATTATTGCTAAGTACCACCATCTAAAACATGCCAAACACACCTAACGGTTGAGTTACACTACCATAACTTCCAAAGACATGCTTAAAGGAGGATGACTGAAGATCCATCCCTGCCTCATGATGAGGACTTTGTATAAAAGGATGTGTGCTAGCTCAAGAGATACACCATCCCACCTTCCACATAAGGGCTTTCAAAATGCAACCCCACCCATGTCATGGAGATGCCTTACAGTGAAAGGGAAGCATGTGCTTAAAGTATACAACCCCATCCACATCACGAAGATGCCTTACAGTGAAAAGGAGGTATACACAATAGATCAATGTATGCAAAAACACTTTGTCAGTGTAAAATAATCAAGCAGATACCATTATATATGCCCCCACCTTAAGGTGGTTGATGTTGCTTACCAATAGCAAGCACATTAAGGTAGAGTGAACATGCAAGGGAACAAGAGCTCTCACAAAGCCCATGCCCCCAAAGGTGACATGTGCCACAATCGTTGAATGTTCCCACAAACACATTGATAAGATATGCTAAGATAATCAAGAGATAAGTGTTATCCCTATTTCCCTCTGCTCAGAGCTACGTAGCTAACCTGGTATTTTCCTTGAAAATCCCTTTGAAGAGGTCCCTATAAAGCAAAGTGCCAAATTTCCTAGAAGCCTTGCCTAAAAAAGCTTACCATTGGAAAGAGCTAGAAAAAATAGGCAGGTTTGCTTTTTACAACACCCTGAAATTCGTCCAAACGAAGGAGTTATGCATGGTCAAAGTTGTAGTCAACAGACAGTTCAAATGTGCATTTTGGCGGGCTTGCAAAATTCCATCGGCCTTTAAAAATGATCAACGTGGAACATGCCACGTGTCAGCGGCGGAGAGTAGCCCCTCAAAGTTTCAATATTGCTGTGGAAGACACCATGTGTCGGCTTCCGCCAGAGTTTCCTCACAGTTTCTAACAGTTTCAAGGAGTGCACGGATGGCACCACATGGCAGCACCTGAGAGACACACAAAAAGTAACTTGAGCCCCGCGGATGGTGATAGGTGGTAGCCTTCACTTATGTTTCTAAAAGTTTCACGACCTCCGCCCAGTTTCGAGAGCCCCTGTAAAGTTTCTCAGTTCCGTGGGTTGCAACAAGTGTCAGCAGCGGAGAGCCCCTGTAAAGTTTCTCAGAGTCCCCGCGGATACCGCCACGTGTCGCTTTCTGCTGAGGACCCTTTGATGTTTCTAAGGTGGGGCGGAACGCTCCACGTGTCCCTTATGGTTGCTGCGGAAGCTGACAAGTGTCAGCTTCCGTGTGAGTTTCTATTTGTTTTGGTGCGAAGCCAAGAGAGGAGGTGGGCCCCTACTATGTTTCTCAGAATGAAGCGGAGGATGCCACGTGTCGATTTTCGCATGAGTCTTAAGTGGGTCGTTGAAAAGTTTCTGTCTTGTTTCTCTCTGCGCAGATGCTGACAAGTGTCAGCCTCCGCATTAGTTTCTTTTTCAAGGCTTGGCACAGGCAAGGTGGGTCCTAGTTGGAAGCTCTATTGTTGCAGATGATCACGAGTGGGGCAACTTCAAACTTTTAATGTAGCTTTACAAGGCATCGCGGGGCTTGACACGTGTCAGCTTTCGCACATGTATCCGATAGGGTCTTCTCAGGGTCTTTTGGCGCCCAGTTTCTTATATAGACACAACCCGGACCCGATGGCATTTTTTAACAGTTTCATAATGATTCTTCGGGTCCGCAGCTTGCATTTAGGGTTGTATATGCCGAGACACAGTTGAAGATGTAGAAGTGATATACACAGGCGATTGACCAAACTTTGACCGCCTATATCTCCTCCCTTTTAGCAAATTTTCACATGCTGTAAGAGGCAAAGTTGTGTATTTTCATCCCCTCTTTCATTTGGTAGGCTTTTCGGGAGGTTTTGTCACTTTTCAACAGATGAGGATTTTTTGGGGCATTCATTACAGCAGATATGGCAAGTAGCTGTTAGCATTCAATGCTAGGTTATCCTCCACCATTCTAAGGATCAGATCGATGACGCGGCTGTTTGCATTGAAGACCCAGAATATTTCCCACCTGCCTCTGTTCCAAATCTTTTGCGCCATTACTCTTGGCAAGTGGATGTCCCTTTAGGAAGATATTTCTGATTGCAGCTCCCTGAGTGGATTTTTGTAACCGACCTAGGTTAGTATTTTGCAATGCTATATAAGCTGAGGCTTATGATGTAATAAGAGTTGGAAATTTTTTGGAAACTTTATGTTCTCCCTGTTTCCAAATAGAACTTTTCATATTGTAACTTTGCCTTTCTTTAGATATATGAAAGCTATCATGCCTTTTGCTGATTTTTCTATCTCTGTGTGAATCTGCATATGGTTGTCTGTGAATATTTCTTGTTCCTCTCAATCATTTTGCTTCTTACCTCTGTTAGAATCATCTATTCTGTGTATATCTGCTTGTTGTATCTGATTATATTGTGCATGCTTCAATCTTTGTAAAGATGCTTTAGAACTGTCTGGTGCATCACCCTTTCATGCTTTTAAGTATTGTTGCTTTCATTTTAGCACGTTTCTTCCCCTTTTCACCCCAAAATATAGTAGTTTTAGGTGATAACTAGACAAGGAAGCCGACCTTCTCCAGAGGTTTGATCTCATTTAGCAAAGTCCCACACTTAGAGATCAATCCCATTGTGTCATTGGAATGCTTGGAATCCCATTCAAGTATGGTGCAATTTCATGTGACAACAGTTTTTGGCACGCCCGGTGGGACTAGTGTGATGAACTTATCATCAAAATACTGAGGAATTTAGTGTTTCTCCCAGTATTACTAGCCTTTGGAGGTAGTACAAGCAGCACCATGGTGACTCTACTGATCAAATCAGCTGGTTCCAGCAGCCCAAGTACCTAAAATTTTATCAAAGGTCAGGATTTTGGTGATTTTCTTAGCCCTTTCAGCTTCCAGAAGCGTCTCAATCACCTGGCGACTCCCTCTCTGGTATGCATCCAGTTTCTCCTTGGTTGGAGACCTATTTTGCTCTTATTTTGACATTTTCATGAATATCTAGCATTTAGTTGCTATAAAATGGTAGAATTTTATGGGAATAATGGCTGTTCCCCTACCCCTAATCCAAATACAGGCTATTGGCCCCGATATCAGCAACACCAGGTCCCAAATGCCTCTGATTTTATGTCATACAGCCCTGTCGCTACAAAATATCAGCATCCTCATGATGCTTACCTTCCTCCTACCCCTAATGTTGCCCATGAGAATGGTAATGCATTCAATGAGCTCATGAGCAGTTTCCTAAAGCTTGACATACTTTTGGAAAATGAAAAAAGACAAGCAGGGTACTGTTGGCCTCAACGTTTTTATGGCCTCAGCATCATAAGCTTGTATGATCTTGAGAGGTTGTACCTAAATCTAAAAGGGGAGGCTGATGACTTTATAGAAATGCTAAAACGTGGCCAACAACAAGAAGCACAAGGAGAGGTTTTTCAGGAAAGCCTTGCTACAAGAATGACACCTATTCAGCCTACTACTAAAGAAGCTTAGAAATTTAACATTCCAAGCTTCAGGCAAGATAATCCATCTGTGCCTCCAAGGCCGCCTCCCAATTTTAAAATTCCAAGTTTTAGAGGCCCTCAGCCTTCACAGGAGCGTGTTCCTAGCTTCAAACACATCCATCCTTCAAACCAAAGTGAATCTATGAAAGTGGCTCAAACTTCTTTATCATGGCAGCCTTCTTGGGCCAATCATCCTGATTATAAGATACCAAACCTTGTG
The DNA here is from genome assembly GCA_027924645.1 of Cunninghamia lanceolata. Taxonomy (NCBI): domain Eukaryota; kingdom Viridiplantae; phylum Streptophyta; class Pinopsida; order Cupressales; family Cupressaceae; genus Cunninghamia; species Cunninghamia lanceolata. The sequence goes on along the minus strand of BSBN01001221.1, from coordinate 5,470,394 downwards.
AAGGCCAATCCTCTCATACCATTGCAGAATCAGGCGGAAGAGAAAGCTGTAGAATCCATGCCTATCGTAGTTCCAAGTTTCAGGCAACCTTCTACCTTAATGGTTCCAAGTTGGAAGGGGCCATCTTTTTCGTCCTGTGAAGACCCTCCACCAAACACCCAAATGGAAGCATACTCTAGTATCTAGCTAGTAGAAGAAGTTGTAAAGATCACTGCAAAGGTGGATGATGCTGCCCTACTTCATGAGCTACCTGAGTATGTTGAAGAAGGAGAGTATGAGCAGCTGATTGTGGATATGCAGCAACAAGAGGACCTAGAAAATAATGATAACCTGTTATGCATGGAGGCCCAACATGGCAGTGAATTTCCAGCCCTTGAAGACTTGGAGGAAGCTCTTTTCTGGGATGAGTGCGCTATGGTGGAGGCTATTGCTGAATTTACTCAGAAAGCAGATGATGTTGCCTTGTTTGATGTTTTCCCTAGCCACATTGAAATGAAGATGAAGGTAGGCTGCCAACAGACCTAAAAAGATTTGGAGGTAGTGAGCATGATTGTGAGTTGCTGGCATGTGAGGAAGGGCAGGTATATCAGCTTCTTGATGAGCCTAAGTTAGAAAAACATGTGCATGGCTCAATTTTTGAGCCTAAGTTAGAAAATCATGAACATCTTGTTCATAAGGTGGAGGCAGCCATATTTGTAATAGAATCACAGGGGCTAGAAGTTTCAGTCCAGCAAGAAGGGAAAGAATGTAGCCATCATGACATTATATCAGTCTTCTTGGGTTCCTTGAAGCAAGAAGAAGAAAATAGTGAAGTCCCAACTCAGCTGTTCCATACACAAGAGCAACATGAGGGTCAAATGGAGGACACCATCATGCCAATCGAGGAGCTGGGGTTTTCAGACCAGCAAGAAGAGAAGAAATCAGAGCAGAGACATGAGATCAGACATGTTGATTTACATGTCATTTCAAGGGGATGCCTAATTAGGCATCTAGCCTAGCTGGAGACACATCAAGAGAAGTCACCACTTGTCATGCTTACCTCTAAGCATGAAGTTGAGCATCAAAATGAGTGGGATCAACCCATTTATTCACCACAAGCTAACAACATCAGCAATCCGTTCAGGTGGATAGGTGAGTTAATCTCCATTTTTGGGGGGGTGTTTTATCAGTTTGTCATATGCCTATTCCCCCCTCATCCCTTTTTAACTGCCCATATGCATGATGAATATTGCAAATTGTTAAGGAAGGGCAGTTACTTTCAAGAACCAGTTAATGGCTTTGTTTAAAGTCACCTCTGACTGGTTAGTTTCGGATTAGAGTAGGTTTTATTTTTGTTTTAGTTTTCCCTTTCCTTAAGTGCTTCTGCACAGACTGCTTTTTCATTAGGAGAGAGTAGGCCTTCCCCCTTTTTTTGTGTTTTGAGAGGCAGGTCTTAGTTTCCCAGCATATTTTAGACTTGACTCCATGCCCAATGGATGCTTAAGGCCACTGATCTCATGTTTAGCAAGCAAACATCCCATAGAGGTCGCCAAAGATGTTATCCCTATTTCCCTCTGCTCAGAGCTAAGTAGCTAACCTGGTATTTTCCTTGAAAATCCCTTTGAAGAGGTCCCTATAAAGCAAAGTGCCAAATTTCCTAGAAGCCTTGCCTAAAAAACCTTACCATTGGAAAGAGCTAGAAAAATAGGTAGGTTTGCTTTTTACAGCACCCTGAAATTCGTCCAAACGAAGGAGTTATGCATGGTCAAAGTTGCAGTCAACAGACAGTTCAAATGTGCATTTTGGCGGGCTTGCAAAATTCCATCGGCCTTTAAAAATGATCAACGCGGAACATGCCACGTGTCAGCGGTGGAGAGTAGCCCCTCAAAGTTTCAATATTGCTGCAGAAGACGCCACGTGTCGGCTTCCGCCAGAGTTTCCTTGCAGTTTCTAACAGTTTCAAGGAGTGCACGGATGGCACCACATGGCGGCACCTGAGAGACACACAAAAAGTAACTTGAGCCCTGCGGATGGTGATAGGTGGTAGCCTCTGCTTATGTTTCTAAAATTTTCACGGCCTCCGCCTAGTTTTGAGAGCCCCTGTAAAGTTTCTCAGTTCCGTGGGTTGCGACAAGTGTCAGCAGCGGAGAGCCCCTGTAAAGTTTCTCAGAGTCCCCGCGGATACCGCTGCGTGTCGCTTTCCGCTGAGGACCCTTTAATGTTTCTAAGGTGGGGCAGAACGCTCCACTTGTCCCTTATGGTTGCTGCATAAGCTGACAAGTGTCAGCTTCCGTGTGAGTTTCTATTTGTTTTGGTGCGAAGCCAAGAGAGGAGGTGGGCCCCTACTATGTTTCTCAGAATGAAGCGGAGGATGCCACATGTCAATTTCTGCATGAGTCTTAAGTGGGTCGTTGAAAAGTTTCTGTCTTGTTTCTCTCTGCGTAGATGCTGACAAGTGTCGGCCTCTGCATTAGTTTCTTTTTCAAGGCTTGGCACAGGTACGGTGGGTCCCAGTTGGAAGCTCTGTTGCTGCGGATGATGCCGCAGGTTACGACACATGTCATGAGCAAGGCAACTTCAAACTTTTAATGCAGTTTTACAAGGCATCGCAGGGCTCGACACGTGTCAGCTTCTGCACATGTTTCCGACAGGGTCTTCTCAGGGTCTTTTGGCGCCCAGTTTCTTATATAGACACAGCCCGGACCTGACGGTGTTTTTTAATAGTTTCATAATGATTCTTCGGGTCCACAGCTTGCATTTAGGGTTGTATATGCCGAGACACAGTTGAAGATGTAGAAGCGATATACACAGGCGATTGACCAAACTTTGACCACCTGTATCTCCTCCGTTTTAGGGAATTTTCACATGCTGTAAGAGGCAAAGTTGTGTATTTTCATCCCCTCTTTCATTTGGTAGGCTTTTTGGGAGGTTTTGTCACTTTTCAATAGATGAGGATTTTTTGGGGCATTGATTACAACAGATATGGCAAGCAATTGTCAGCATTCAATGCTAGGTTATCCTCTGCCATTCTGAGGATCAGATCGATGACGCAGCTGTTTGCATTAAAGACCTAGAATATCTCCCACCTGCCTCTGTTCCAAATCTTTTGCGCCATTACTCTTGGCAGGTGGACATCCCTTCAGGAAGATATTTCTGATTGCAGCTCCCTGAGTGGATTTTTGTAACCCACCTAGGTTAGTATTTTGCAATGCTATATAAGCTAAGGCTTATGATGTAATAAGAGTTGGAAATTTTTTGGAAACTTTATGTTCTCCCTATTTCCAAACAGAACTTTTCATATTGTAACTTTGCCTTTCTTTAGATATATGAAAGTTATCATGCCTTTTGTTGATTTTTCTATCTCTGTGTGAATCTGCATATGGTTGTCTGTGAATATTTCTTGTTCCTCTCAATCATTTTGCTTCTTACCTCTGTTAGAATCATCTATTCTATGTATATCTGCTTGTTGTATCTGATTATATTGTGCATGCTTCAATCTTTGCAAAGGTTCTTTAGAACTGTCTGGTGCATCACCCTTTCATGCTTTTAAGTATTGTTTCTTTCATTTTAGCACGTTTCTTCCCCTTTTCACCCCAAAATACAGTAGTTTTAGGTGATAACTAGACAAGGAAGATGGCCTTCTCCGGAGGTTTGATCTCATTTAGCAAAGTCCCACACTTAGAGATCAATCCCATTGTGTCATTGGAATGCTTGGAATCCCATTCAAGCAGGGTGCAATTTCATGTGACAACAATAAGGTTAGAACATCTTATTCTAAGATATTAACCAAATCAAATCATGAAAGCTATGCATGTATTAGATCACATTCAAGAAACCAAGGCTACACTTATGGGTTTAGATTTGAGTATAGCTGTTGGGCTTATACTGCTAATATCTCAGGACCAAGTATAATAACAAGGTGAGATACAAAACAATCCAAAGTGCACAGAGAAGTTGTATTGCAAAGGTTTGTTAGAAGAGATAAGGCAACATGATGCATTACCTAGAGTGATTCTACTAGTCAAGCGTCATATATATATCAACCCCATCTTCATATATGGACTAGGTCCATTTTTGCTTACTCACTGAAGGGACACACAGTCCTTATCCATATTTATTTGTTTTCGTTATCTACCAACTACGTAGAACCACTAAAGAAGGTAAATAATAAAAATGAGAGAGGAGAACAACTGCCTTAGGAACACCACGTAGGAGGATGCCCCCAAGACATGAACTATAATGCTATGCCCCTAAGGCATGACACACAACAATAAAATAGAGGATATATAGAGAGAAGAATGATGAAACAAATAGAAGAATGGTCACAACAAGGTGGTCTCCCAGTATCCTTGACCTTGCAAGAGTATCAAGGGTCATCCTAGGAGACCTAAATAATACATAACACAAAACGGGGGAACACAACACAATGCTAACAACATATATATCTAGGAGGCCACCCTTGAGAGAAACTACAATAGGTGCTACAACAAGTGTGACTTAAGGAGGGAGAAATACTTATCTAGTTCAATGGGATATTTCCTGGTGAACAATCCATGTCTATCATCTCAGGATATATCATATATATTGTATTAGCATTAACACAATTATTCACTATCTCCTTAGTAGGTGGAATAAGTCTATTAACGATAAGTAAATTAACATTTTTTTCACTTTGATCAAGCTCAACATCCATTCCCAAAGGATTTAATGTGAGAGACCTTTGAGCCACCAATGCTTCATCTTGGCCAGGGAGAGCATTGGAATGAAAGGAAGGTAAGGTGTTGTTAAGGGAATTGTTGATGATTGTATCTTTAGTGATATTTAAAGAACATGTAACCAAAGGAGAGGTATCCAAGGCTTTCACATCCTTAGTGATATCCAAGGTACTTGGATATTCAACTAAAGGAGGCAAATAAATGGCCTTCACTTCCTGAGTGATATCCAATGTACTTGAATATTCAACTAAAGGAGGGAGATAAAGGGTCTTCACTTCCTTAGTGATATCCAAGGTACTTGAATATTCAACTAAGGGAAGAAGATTGGTAGGATGATCCATAGAGACTTCATGTACTATGGTAGGGATAGATTTAGATGAATGCTCATTATCTATCCATGGAGTGTTTTTCATTAGACGGGGTTCTTAATTCACTAATGCTTTATCCTTCAGAGAGAGAACATTTGAATGAAGAGAGGGTAGGGTGATGTGAAGGGATGTGTCAATGAATTTATCCTCTTGTGCCAAAGTGTCCTCATAAGTGGGAACAAATTTGGGGGAGAGATCATAAGGTAAAACTAAGTTACCATCACATGTATTAGCAATAGGAGGCGTAGTGGAATGTCCAATAGAGATAAAATCATCTAGTGCTCCATCTAACATATTGAAGTCATCAATACTAAATGATGAAACATATTTATTATTATCTATGAATTTAGTGAGATCATCTAATATCAAAGGATATACTCCTATGAGAGTTGTGAAACTATCAAAATCAAATATATAACAAAGGATTTCATATGTGGAACACATAGAAATATCAATATCATATATGCATGCTATTTGTTTTAATACTTGAGGATTCTTATTAATGAATTTGGAGAAATTATCAATGTCTCTGATGTATGCAAATAAGGCTTCCAAAGATGAATAACAAGAAGCATCCATGATGAAAGTATGATAACTTGTTGCACACCCAAACACTAGTTTGGGAAAATTAGGTTTTTGAAGATAAAAAACACACTAATTTTACTACAAACAAAGTGAATATTATGTAAGTAGTGCTACACAACAAGGCAATGTGAATCTTTTTAGAGTTTTGTTAAAAATATGTAAATAGAGTGTGTAAACCCTTAGTGTTGAAATACACACTGTGTAATTTAAAAATATGCCAATTTTCACACAATAATATGAAATGATGCAAAATTTTCAAATGACCAATGGATGTATGATTGAAAAATAAATTCAAGATCTAAAATTAAATATATTTATGACAAATTTAATGAAAGAATACAAGTCTATGCTTGTTTATGAACCTAAAATGCTCAATTTTTTGACCTTTTTCAATGTAAATGCACAAAAGATGTTATGAGACTATGCAAAATGATGAATGAATGGAACATAATCAGGTATAATGTGTAAAATAGCTTATATCTGATGTAATAAAGATGTCAAAGTCCTACAATACTCAATGCACAATCAAAATTAAGGAAGCATGGATGAATGTGTTTATTTTTGTTGAGATACACAATGTGTAAATGCAAAGACACATAATGATGCAACACTACAGTCCAAAATCAGATTTGAAAGAGTTTTCAAATGAGTAGTGAAATCTGAAATAATATTTTAACTACAAACCCTAGCTTTTGGAATTACTAGGTTATATGAAAAAAATGCAAATTTCAAGTAAAAACCCTAGCAAATGAGATATGCAAATGCAAGGTAAAAGATCATGAAATGGTGAAATGATGTAATTTATCTTAGATCTAATGTAAATATCATTAATTTAAATGTTTTCAATGATATGCAAGAAAATAGTGCAAATTATGCCTTAATGCAAGCCTAGAATGCTTATTTTTTCAAAAATTTCAAATGTATGCAAGATTTTTGGATGTAAGATGATTAGTATGATATGAATGAATGCAAGGACTGATTACAACACTCAACAAGATGCAATTTTAGTAAAAACATGGGTTCACCAAAATATTATGGTGAAAAGAAGATAAGGTTGAAATGTGGTTAAGGTAGATTCAATCAAACCCTCCTTTCACAATAACATTCAAGGACACCAATCGAGTCAAGTCACTACAAATGGAGAGGACTCAGTTATAGGTTGATGTCACTTAGGAATGATATGGAAAGATAGATTAGATTTCTAGATATATCAAACCCTAATTCAATTAAGCCTTAAACCCTAACTATATGAAATCAGATACAAATGAACAAGATACGATAAATAATTGCATAGGAAGGCACTAAACATAGATTAGAAACATACCAAGATTTGGATTTTTAGAGGCAGAAACTTTGGCGACAATTGGGCAGGCGCCCAAGTCCAACAAGCCAATTTTTCTATGGATCTAGAATAGTGAGGTGTGTAAGACTGCAACCTGCTTCAAAGTTTCTGGAGATGCCAGTTAGGAGGACTACAGGGTGGTCGCCCTAATCCAATAGGTTAGGTTTTCTGCACTTTCTTATCAGATCCTGAATCTCTATCCTTTGCTCAACTTCTCTGCAACTCCACTTCACAAACTCCTGCACTTGTAACCTACAATCATAAAGAAAGGGGTTTGGGGGTTGTGGTGTTTAGGAGCTTGCCTAGGTCAAGCCCCAAAATGACATTCAAGCCTTCCAACACCATTGTTAGATAGAGTACGTGTCCTTGGTGGACAGAGGTAAAATCAAATAATGAAATAGATTGATTGAAACACAAATAGATGTCACCTTGAAGGTGAAGCCCTCATGGAGAATGGAGGTCTTTCACACCATGAGGAGATGGATTGATGAAGCCAAATCTACAACAAACAAACATAATAACAACACAATACTGCTCTGCAACACAATGAATGCCTTGAAATCCCTTAGCTCAATATCACAAGTTCACATTATCCCTCTAGGTTTAAAATGAAGTCCTAAACATGTTTATATATGCATTCCCACTAAACTTTCATAATTCAAATTGAAAAGGCCAACAAAGGGAAACCTTTTTAAAGGTCCTATGCCGACAACTTAAATTTAGGTCTCGACAATATAGGCCTGGACTAGGGTGTGAGAGCCCAAATCCAAGGCATGATTTAAGTCATGATTAACATTAAATGTAGACCCCTAAGCCCCATTTGACATGGATTTCAGGGGAAATTGCCCTGGGATGAGTTTTAAACATGCATAATGAAATTAAGGAGACCTAGGAGCTAAACTGGGAGGTAAAAAGTCCTAGGGAAACTTTTTACAACATAACACTTAGATTCCATGACTGATTTGGTATTTATTTCATGCAATTCTTTTTCTAGTTCCATTGTTTGGCTAAGGGTTGCATTAAGCTCTTGTTTATTTTTTTCTTGTCTTTCCACAAAAGCCTGAAGAAACACTACAAAATTATCAATCAATTTCTTTATTTGTACATCCTTGTTAGATACGATTGTTGAGTGTTCCTGGTTTTTCTCCCCAAACTATTTTAATTGGGACTACAAGTTTTCAATAACTTCATCTTTCTATTTTAGTTTAGCTTCCAAATCTCTTATCTTTTGATCCCTTTGCTATATCAGCTCTTCCTTTTTATCAATGCTCTGCTTTTGTACACAAATCTGCTCATCATTATGTTGTAACTTATCCCTTAACTATATAACCTCTTCTCTCAACCTAGTTAACACAGTTTCTATCTAACTGTGCTTTTCATTTTCTACATTTGTTGAAAGAGGTGGCTCAAAAATCTCTATATTATGATCAAATACATTTTCTTCATTAACTTCCCCTTCAGGGCCTTTCCCTATTTCATCTACATTATTTGTTGGAGGTGACTATTCATTTGGCAAAATTGTCTCAGGCTCATTTTCATCTATTTTCCCTATTGGGGATTGTTGTTCAGTAATTAAGACTGTCTTTGCAGGATCTTGTTTTTGTTCCTCTGTTCCTTCTACATTTGTATGAGCCAGGTTATGTTTCTCTGCCTCCCCTTGTTCTTTCTCAACTAGGTCAGTTTCTTTTTCAGATTCTTGAATATCATTTTTCCTCAAAGTTTCCTTTATGTTTCGTTGTTTGTCCTACCTTTTTCTTTTTAGAATAGGCGGATGCTCAAATGTAGTAGAAAAACTTATTTCTGCATATAGCCTTTTACTTCTTCTTGGAGGAGGGGTCTTTGTAATTTTTCTTTAGACTGTTGTTTCCTTGCCCTAGGCAGGCTAGTTTCTTGTTCATCTCCAAAATCAATAAATTCCACTTTTTTTTTGTTCTGGAGTCTCTAAAACATTGTATGTCCTAGGAGGATCATTAGTTTTCAAAGGGTTTGGTGCATATCTCGGTGCCTCACCCTTGGGAGTCCCTCTGTTTTGTTGGGGTTCAAGAGAAGTCTCTCTAGGGTTTTTTGTGGTGATACTAGAAGATTCCCCCTCTCAAAGTGTTCTGCAGATGCTGGGGTTTCAAATTTACTAAGGAATTTATGCCACCTCTTATCTATTTTCCTTTTCTTTAGCAGTTGATGTTTGCAAATTAATGTGATTAGGCCATGGTGTTTCAAAGCTCTCGACCCAACCTTATACCTTTCTATCATATGAATGATGGAATTATACAAGAAAGTAGGGAGGTTGATTCTGAGTTCAAGTTTCTTAGTGTTGTGGCACAAATGGATAAGAAGGTGAAAGGGGGCCCTACAATGGTGGCACACTGGACATCATAGGTAAAATATTTGATAATCCATGTGACCATTGTTTTCTAGAGCTCAACAATTGACATCCTCTGAATACCCTTGTTTTGACCCCTGGGACCTGTGACTAGCTGGGACTGAGGTTCCCCTTCTCTTAAAAAGAGTTCTAGCATTTTTTGATAAGAATATTTGTTTATTCTACTAAGTTTATCCCTTCATTTTTAATACCAGAAAGATTAGAAATGATTTAGGGACTTACCTTGAATTTTCATCCCTGCACTATGGAGTGCCCATCTGAAAAATTCTTGACAAATTCCTTGACTAGCTACAAATTGTACCCCTCAAATTTCTTAACAAACTCCAACCTCCCTACCTTTTGAAATAGTTCTAAAATGTTCTGTAGGGCTAAAAGATTCTCCAGAGAAATAGGTTCTAATTTCCACTTTGCCCCCATGTTAATTCCTCTAATAAGTCTTACTCAATTCCTCACAAAACTATTATGACTACTATGGTAACCAACTGTTAAGCTTACTGAACTGAATGATCAATTGTAATGAAAACTAAATTCATAGATAATTGAAATTGTGTTAAAACAAATAGAGTGAGGTGAAGGTGATATGATATCTTTCAACTCAGCATGCCAACCTAAACCTTTTACTCATTATTACCTTGTATGATGTGGAGTTAGCGCATCGTCATTTCCTTTAGTCAAAGTACAGTTCCCACAGATTTCTAATTTTGGGAAAAGGGGTAAAAGTGTGCCAATTTATTAAATCCTATTTAAAATCTATTTCTTAATTAAGAAAGAACTTGTACATACCTTTTATTCCTAAATTGATTTGAATTTGCTTCACCTTTGCTGATGTAATGGTCACATTTATGATTTTACAAATTAGTACTGTGAGGTTTTTGATGGGATGGCTAATAATATTTTAGTGGATTTATTGATGAGGTCGATGACGTGGCCGGGGTGTTTAATTATTATGACTTTTAAGTGGTCATAATAATTCTTACTTATTTTGATAGAGGGTGGTAGCATAAGGAATTCGTTTTAATGAATGCTTTGGTACAAAAGAGTTGGAGGGTGGAAATGATATGAATAGGTATGTTTTGAAAATTTTGGAGTATTTGCAAAGGGCCAACAAGTTCTAGAGCATCAGAATGAAATGCTATCAAAACAAACATAATAGAAACAAGGAGACAAAGTTCTAGAGTACTGGAGAGAGATACTACTAGAATGAAGGTACAAAGTTCCAGAGCATCATTGGAAGATGCCTCCAGAATGTAGGAACAAAGTTCCAGAGCATCCCTGGAAGATGCCACCGGAACGCAAGAACAAAGTTCTGGAGCATCGCTGGAAGATGCCACTGGAACATAGGAACAAAGTTCTAGAGCATTGTTGAAATATGCCATTGGAATGCAGGAACAAAGTTCCAGAGCATCATTGGAAGATGTCACCGGAACACACGAACAAAGTTTTGGAGCATTGCTAGAAGATGCCGCTGGAATGCAAGAATAAAATTCTGGAGCATTGTTGAAAGATGCCACTAGAACACAGTAACAAAAACAAAGTTCTAGAGCATTGGTGAACATGCTACTGAAACTTACCATGAATAGGAATTAAGTTCTGGAGCATCGGTGAAGATGCTACTGAAACTTAGCACAAATAGGAATGAAGTCTCGGAGCATTGGTGAAGATGCTACTAAAACTTAGCATGAATAGGAACAATATTCCGAAGCATCGGTGGAGATGATCCAAAAGCTTAGCACTATCCTAAGGTAAAATTCCTGCAAAACAATACTAAAATTTAGATAATTAGCTTAGATAAGTACACAACAATTTAGACAAATACTCAAAAATTAACACATACACTTTTTTTTGCATTAATTTATTTATGTATCCTCTATGAAGGTAGATTTGATACATTGGTTCTCTCCTTGCATCTCTACCATCTTTGTAAATGTGGTAAATCCACAATCTATGACCATTGACTAGAAGTGTTCGAGTGCTACCATCTATGGGTTTAAGCTACACTGCTCCATTTGGAAACACTTCAAAATTTTCATATGGTCCCAACCAATGAGTCCAAAGTTTACCTTTTTGATCTTTATGTTGAAATGCACAAGACAACCGAGAGGGGGGGTGAATTAGTTGTAGCTTAAAATTCCAAAACCCTCACACACATTCATATCCACAATGCTTCAATTAACCCTTAAATTGTTATGGTGATTAAGAATGAAAGAAAATAATAGAAATTGAATCAAATCAACATCAAACACAAGAGAACACCATATTTATATGGAAAACCCAAGAAGGGAAAAACCATGGTGAGGATTAGCTCACAATATAAACTAATATCAACACTGAAATACAATAGGCTCACTGCTAGAGGGCTCACTTCTAGAATAGAGAAGAAGATAGAGAAGATTGTTACAAGGAGGAAACTATCTCAATGCAATAGAGAAGTCCACCTCAATCATCACCTACACCTTCGCAGTCATACTGAAGAATTGTAGATACCTTCTGCTTACTGCATCCAGTAATCTAACACATTAAAGTTTGCACTGCACTCCACAAATTCACACTTTATAAATCTGTAATTCACATCGCACACATCATACTCTTCTCTCTCATTATCCTTCAATAGCTTGACATATATTTATGCCATATTCAATCTTAAGAACATTCTCCAATGTCAGCAAACCATCTTAAATTCACAAATTCAAATTAGGTCAGTACCAAAACATTCCCGCGGTGGAAAGGAATGAAGGAAGACCACAACACACCTTAGCTCAGACCTAAATTCATCTAAGCATGCCACTCCACGCTTTCACAATCACCAAAGCAAATCCGCAATTAGTGTAAACACCCAAGGTCAGCAAACCTATGTTGACACAATGAACTTTTAAGTACATGCTTCCTCAAGGATAAATATAACTTTACAGACCATATACCAAGCTTTAACACAATCTAGAGTATTCCACAAACATCCTGAAACATCCTGAAATCAAACAAATTCCTCTGCAACAACTTTCACCTGACACACTGCCTTATCCTATTTATCCAGTAGACTTAACTATCTCTGTCATGCATTGTATCTCTAGAAATCAACTTTCGGAGCACCAAACAATAAACAACTTCAACAAAAGAAATATATGAACCTTATAAGCACACTTCCATAACCAAAAGACCTAAAACCACTTTGCAGAGAAATACAGAGCAAAGACATTTCTCCCAGACACCTCTGTAAACCTCTGCAATTCATAGTCTTCATACTGGCGAACACACCTCCCTCTACACAACAATCTAGCATTCCAAATCCTGAATGTAGCATATACAAACACCTCTAAACAATATATTTAAACCGCATGAATAGATCTTCAATATTTAAGAAATGTGGAGCAAAACCAGAACACTACTTTGCAACACATAACATCTTTACAACACACTGTTTCCTTTATTATTCAAATTTTCTCAAAAGCACTTGGAAACCAAGCACTAGAAGCATATTATCACCAACCTCAACACTTCCTCATCATCAAAGACAACATCCACACAATACCAACTTGCTCACACTCTTGCAATCCTCTTGCTCATACAGTTGACACCAATGACATGACAAGCTTGTTGACATCAATGACAACACTATCTGCAACACTTTATATCTGGAGTCAAACAACAATGCCCAATCGCCACTATGAAATTCCCTTTCTTTTATATGCTTGTCATGCCAAGCCTTTCATTGTTGCTCAACCAGCTCGGTTTGGTGAATGGCTTCCAAGTGGAGTTCATCTAGTTCACTAGGTTGTAGGACTTATTGAACTTGGGCTCGATCAAGGTCCAAACCTACTTCCATTACTATTCTTAGCATTTGTAATTCAAATTCAATGGGTAGAAGAGGTTTATTTCCAAAAACCAATTCATAGGGAGTAAGACTGGTGGTTGATTTCCAAGTGGTGTTATAAGCCCAGACTGCTTCATGCAGTTTCCAAGCCCAATCTTTCCTTCCTCATGAAACTATTTTTGTTAGGATGTTTTCAAGTTATCTATTAGTTACTTCCACCTGACCATTTTCTTGTGGGTGGTAAGGGGATGATTTCTTATGACTTACTTGGAAATGGTCAATGAATGCCAACAAAACCTTAGACATAAATTATGGTCCCTGATCTATGACAATGGATCTGGGAGCTCCAAATTTGAGGAAAATTTTGTTATAGAGGAAATTTGCTACTTGTTCTTCCTTAGCTACTTTCAGTGCTTGAACTTCTGCTCATTTGGTTAAGTAGTCAGTACAAAATAGGATGTATTCTTTTCCTTGTGAAGGAGGATCTATGGGCCCTATAAAGTCTAGTCCACATTTTTCAAAAGGTTCTAAAACTGTCTGTGTTTGAAGAGGCATCTCGCTGGATGTTTTAGGTCTCCCTACTCATTGACATTCATCACAATGGTAGACATATTTTTTTACATCTTTGTGCATGGAAGGCCAATAATATCCTGCACCTAAGATTTTGTGGGAGGTTATTTTTGCTGAATAGTGGCCTCTAGAGGGTCATCATGGCACACTCTCATTATACTATATATTTCATATGATCTAATGTAGCGGCATAAAACCAGATCAGGCCCACTCTTGAATAGCATATCATTGATCCATTTGAACTAGGAATGTTCTCTGATGAGGTGTTTCTTTTGTTTCAATGTAAAATTTGGTGGAAACTTTGAGGTGGTTAAGTAGTTGGCTATGTCTGCAAACCAAGGCATTTTAATGGAGATGGCAAATAAGTTTTTGTCTGGAAATTCATCTTGAATAGGGGCACAGTCTCCATTGTCCTATTTGATCTGGGATAAAAAGTTTTCTACTATGTTAAAATTCTTGGGATTATCAATGATGGTTACATTGAATTCTCAGAGAAGTAATAATTATTAGATTATCCTTCCATTCACTACAGGGTTGTTCATTAGGTACTTAATGGCTAAATGGTTTGTAAAAATAGTTACCTTGTACCCTGTATTGTAATGTCAAAATTTGTTGATTGCATGAACCACAACTAAGAATTATTTCTCCATAGTGGTGTAGTTCCTCTAAGTGGGAGTCAGATTCTTATGAAATATATAGCATACTTCCCTCCATTCTCATCTTCCTAGCCTAAAACTGCCCTAATTACATCATTGGATGCATATGCATAAATATGGAAGGGAAGGTTCCAATTAGGTCCTCATAATATTGGAGCGGAAGTAAGTTTTTCTTTAATGATGTCAAATGATGTTTGACATTCCATCATCCAGGAAAGTCTACATGCTTCTAAAGAAGGGCAAACATAGGAACTGTGATTTTACTGAAGTTTTCTATAAACCTTCAGTAGTATCCAGCATGACCTAAGAAAATTATGACATTAGTTTGGTTTTTCGGGGTCTCTAGTTCTATCACTTTAATTTTTTTAGGATATACCTTTATCCCCTTGAATGAGATGTGGTATCCCAACACTATCTCTTGTTCTACCATTATTAAACACTTTTCATGGCTCAGGGATAAATGATGGTCTTCACATTGCTGCAATACGTTGTACAAGTTTTTAAGGGTTTCATTAAAAGTGGAACCATATACCATGAAGTCATCCATATAGACTTCCACAAAATCATTTACAAGTTCAACAAAGATTGCCAGAACAACCCTCTGAAATGTTGCAAGGGCATTACATAATCCAAAGGGAAGGACTTGATATGCGAACGTTCCCCAAAGACATGTAAAATTTATTTTGTCTTGGTCCTCTGCTACTACTTGTATATGATTATATCCATTGAATCCATCCAGAAATGAGAAATACTTTCTCCCTGCTAAGTTATCCAAGACTTGGTCTATGAAGGGTAGTGGAAAGTAGTCTCTATAGGTTGCTTTATTGAGTTCTCTATAATCTACGCACACTCTCCATTTTCCATTTTTCTTTGGAACAAACACCAAAGGTGAGACCCACTTGCTATCAGAGACAAGATAGATGAATCCCACTTGTAGGAGTTTTTCAATTACTATTTTGAAAATATCTTTTAGAGAAGGGTTAAGTCTATGTTGTGGCTGACGAACTGGTCTAACATCTTCAGTATAGATGTGGTGAGTACATACACTAGGATATATTCCTCTCATATCTATGTAGTCCCAAGAAAAAGCTTTGGATCTATTCACTAATATGTCAAATAGCTTGAGCTCATTCACTCCTGTTAACGAGTTATTGATATTTAAAGTTTTTCCTGGTAATAACATGATAGTTTTGGTCCCTGGATAGTTGGAGGTGACAGTGTGAACTTCTCTCATTAATGTGTTGAGTGGATAGCTATGCGGTATAATTTTATGGAATCTGGCAATATCCTCAAAGAAGTGATCAATTTTTGGAATGATATTAGCCAAAGGACAAGGAAGTGTTGTGAAGGATGTATGGTTTCTACTCTGTGTGTGCTCGATATCATTAGGTTGGGTCCTGTGCACTAATATTTCCTCTACTTCTAAGAGTTCTTCATCACTCGAATCTATGGTGATATTTCACATGTCATTCTCAAGTTCATTTTCTAGTTCTTCACAGTGTTGTTTAATGACTACCATTGCGAGTGAGGCCAGATTTTCCTGTATGCTAGGGCAATTTGATTCATCAACCCAAACTTACTTGTTGACAACATGTTGGGTAGGAGGATACAGGGACAAATGTTTGTTGTTAAGGCCATTTGAAATTGTCATTCCTCCTACCCTGCAGTCAATTTTGGTTGCAACAGGTGCCAACCAAGGTCTTCCTAATATCAATGGATAATTGCCCTTAGGAGTGTGGGATTGAATCACTTGGAAGTCCACCGGATATTCCCAATTGTCAACTCTGACAGGGACATTTTCCAGGACACCTTTGGGAACTGCTATAGATTGGTTTTCCATTTACAATATGGTTGTTGTGGGGCATAAATTTGTGAGCCCCAGTTTTTCCATGACATCCACAATCATGATGTTAATTGCTATCCCTAAGTCTACAAGTGCATTGGGTATTTCTACCCCATTGATTGTCACCATTATGAGTGGGCTACCTAGGTCACCATATTTTGGGGCAGATATTTCTCTAGTCAGAAGGTCAGCCAAATATCCATTGATTTGCACAGTGTTAATTTGTTTATTCTTCCTCCTTGGTGTTTTTATGCACAATTGTTTAACTAACTGGCTGAGTTCAAGAATCTCTTTGATTGCTTGTAATAATGGAATCTTATTGTGGAGCCATTTAATTTCCTGTATTAAAGTGGTTTCAGTTGGTAAGGTTATTTCCAGAGGGCTTTCTAGGGAGGTCTCCTTAAGGCGCTCCAGGAAAGGTGCTTGAGTTCTCCTCTTTATGTTGGGGTCATTCTCCGGAAGACTTGGTGAATGTTTATTGACAGTCTCTTCTAGTGGTAAATTTGATGATGTATGTAGAGATCATTGAGTAGATGACAATGGCACTTCAAAGGCATATTCCTAGAATTTAGCAAGCATATCTTGGTTACTTCCTATGGTTTGATTTGAAGGTATGTGAGTTGTTTTTGTCCCTTTAGTGGTCTTCTCATTTTGGTTGTCTAGGATTTCAACAATGGTAGGTTGCTGGAGCATTTTTCTTGACCTTAACTCTAAGTTCCCATAATAAATAGCATTAACCCCAGCCATGCTTTCCTACTTAGTGGAGTACATTGGTGCAGCTTGATGGTTATTCTTTGCATTAGTAATAGGTTGCACTGGTAGTTGGGGTTGATTGACCTATTGTTATGTAGAAAAAGAGGGAAGATGGGATTGATTGGTAGCTTGATAGATCCTCTTTTCACTACACAAATTCAAGGACAATTAACTGAGTTGAATCACAACTTCTGCAAGAAGGCATAACTATAGGTTGGTTGTCACTTGGAATGATAGGGAAATTTAAAATTTGTTGATTAATGTGTTGATTTTAGTTCAATTAAGCTTAAAACCCTAATTATGCAAAATTTTAAACAAATGGATGAAACCTGATAAATGCTCACATAGGAAGAGACTAAATACAAATTAGATACATACCAGATTTCAAGTTTCAAAAGACAAAAAAGTTGGGGGTGAAAGAGTGGGCACCCAAGCCTAAGGTGGCACATTTTTACGAGGTCAGGAGCCAAATATGTTGTAGACTATGTATGTTCAGGGATTCTCTATGTCATGAAACTGAGGGGCAAAAGAGTGGATGCCCTTGTCCTTTCTGAGCTATTTTTAGACTTTTTCTTTAGATCCCAATTTCTTATGCTCTGCAATAGTCCTCTACAACTCCACTCTTCAATATCCAATACTTGTCACCTGCAATGACAAGAAGAGGGGTTGGGGTTGTGGTGTTTAGGAACTTGCCTCGGTCAAGTCCCAGAATGGCATTCAAGCCTTCTAATACCATTGTTAGATAGAAAGTGCATGTCCTTGTAGGACAGAGGAAAAAACAAATTGATAAATAATTGATTGAAGCACAAATAGATATCACCTTAGAGGTGTAGCTCTCAAGTGGATGAAGATCTTTCACAACATGAGAAGATGAAACCAAATCTACAATAACAAACATAACAACAATACAAGTCTGCTCTGGAACATAATGAATGCCTTGAATGCTCTAAAATCATAAGTTTTCCAAAGTCTCATAATCATCTTCTAGTTTACAAATGAAGTCCTAAACATGCTTATATATGCATTCCCTCTTTAATTTCATAATTCAAACTTAAGATGTCAGCAAGGAACACCTTTAACAATAACTTTACCGACATTCAAATTTGGGACCCCGCCAAAATAAGGCAAGGCAAGGGCACAGGCACCCATGTCCTGGGACCTATTTTGGGATAGGTTAAGCTCGACAATGTCCCCTATGTCCCATTTATCATGGGATTCAGGAAATTTTGTCTCAAGATTCATTTCTAACATGCATGATGAAAATCAAGGGACCTGGGAGCTAAACTTAGGGGGCATTTTCTGATATAACATTTATCCCTCACTTTAATGTATTTATGATCTTACAACCCATACATGCATTAAAGTACGGTTGAAAACACACCAAACATGCTAGGCACTTGAAGCTAATGCCTACACAAAGATTGAGGAACTATTTATAGCCCCTAGTCTTAGGTAAGCATTAGAGAAAACACATCATAGACATGCCAAACACAATGAAGATAGTAATAGGCATGCAAAAAATAGAGAAGATAGTAATAGGCATGCAAAACATGGAGAAGATAGTATTGAAGACATGTAAAACATGATGAATAGAGTGATATTTCTTTTTTATTTTCATATATATGAATGTAGATACATAGAAAATAAAAATGCAACACACAATCCCAAAATATAGGAGGGGCATTTCGCCACACCCTTGAGACTACATATGGGGGAGAAGACACACCAAACAAATCCCAAAGTGTAGTAGGGGCATTTCGCCACACCCTTGAGACTACACTTGAGAAAAAGCACGCCATACAAAATCCAACTCATAGGAGGGGCATTTCGCCACACCTTTGAGACTATGCTTGGGAGAAAACATGCCATACAAAGCCTAAGTGTAGGAGGGATATTTCACCACACCCCTGAAACTACACATGGGGTAAAACACACAGGAGACACACAGAAAACACAAGTGTCATATAGCATGCCAAAGACATACTATATGTCTTAAACATGACAAACAAGGTGATGTAAGGAGCTTATTGCTAAGTTCACACCATCTCAAACATGCTACAGGCACAATTGACCATTGGGCTTATGCCACAATAGCTGCCAAAGACACACTTAAGGGAGGACAGTCTCAGATCCAACCCCGCCTACTCGGAGGACTTTTGAAATAAAAAGGGTATACACTAGTTCAAGAGATACACCATCCCTACCTCCACATAGGGTTTTTGAATAAAAGAATATGCATGATATCCCACCTCCACAGAGGGCTTTTTGATTGCAATATAGAATAAAGATGTGCACTCACGTTGGAGATACAACATCCCGCCTCTATAGAGGGCTTACAAACATGCTTCATTAGTACCAAAATCATCAAACAACTTACCTTATATGCCCCCACCTTAAGGTGGTTGATATCATGTACCGATATCAAGCATGTTAAGGTAGAGAGAAAACACACAAGGGAACAAGAGCTTTCACAAAGCCCGTGCCCCCAAAGGTGACATGTGCTCATGATTGCCAAATGTTCCCATAAACACATCTTAATCTAAGCAAAACATAAAAGCTATGCATGAAAACAAAGAAGCCAAGGCTACGCATACGGGTTTGAGTCTGAGTATAGCCATGGGGCTTATACTACAGGCATCTCAGAACTGAGTGTACCAACAAGGTGAGACACCCAAAAAAATCAAAGTGCACAAAGCAGATGCATTGTTATGATTTGTTAGCAAAGATAAGACAACATCAAAATATCACACAGAATGATTCTACTAGCCAAGAATTGGATATATATAAATCAACCTCGTCTTCATATATGGACTAGGTCCATTTTTACTTTGCTTACTGAAGGGACATGCAGTCTATATTAGTATATGTTTGTTTTTCATCATCTGCCGACTAGGTAGAATCACTAGAAGAGAGTAAACAATAAAATAAGAGAGGAGAACAAGTGCCTTAATAAAAATCACGTAGGAAGATGCCCCCAGGTCATCAAACACAACGCTATGTGCCTAAGACATAACACACAACAATAAAATAGAGGACAGGAACAATAGAAGAATGATGATACAAATAGAAGAATGGTCACAATAGAGGCGGTCTCTCAGTATCCTTGACCTTACAAGAGTATCAAGGGTCTTCCAAGGAGGCCTAAACAACACAACACAAGAGGGGAGGTCACATAAATGAGCAAATAATGCTATGACATAGGTGACCACCGGGGTTAGGAATACTTACCTATTGCACAACCGAACTAGCGATTGTCGACAAGCAAATCATCATCTTCCCAATCTCAAATGCGAGAGGAAAGAGGTACATAAGTTACAGTAGCCCAACATTTGTCATTATCCTTAATCTCTTTTTCTTTAAGTTTTTCTTTGCTTGGTTCAATGTTAGGTGGAATGTTTTCTTGTTGAGGTGCATTTCGTTGGGCAAAAGCTTGTCTTCTCTTCCTCCTTTCTCTTGCTTGTCCATTCCTTTTTGTCTTATTGCTTATGTCTTCAAAAGTAGTTTCATGTTTTTCCATAGGTTTTCATATCTCAGAGGAGGAATCTTGTTTAAATCTAATTTACTTTGATGAAGTGCTTTGTTTTCCATGAGTAACTCCCAATCCTTTTAAGGATGACAAAGGAAGAACCTCAACATAGAGTCCTTTACCTTTCGATCTAGGAAGTTCTTCTAATTTAGGTTGATCTTCATTTATTGTTTGTTGAATAGAAAGTTCGACCACTCTAGGTAGTAGTTTTTCTTTGTATCATCTATATGCTAAGAAAAGTTGATCTCTTCATGGCTCGGGTTCTCTATTAGGTCGTGGCCAAAAGTAATCAAGAGTAAAGTTCTTTTCCATAACCATGGGTTTCCATGCATTACAAAAAATAGTACACACTTGTCCATGTAAGGGAAATTTTATGCATTTGTGAATTGTTGAGGGGACAACATTTATAGCCTTGAGCCATGGATGTCCTAATTTTATGCGGAAGAGGTCAGATGAAGGAATGACATCAAATAATTGTTCCACAGTTTTATCATATACTGTAACCAATAAGGATATCTTCCCAAAAGTAGGAATAAAGGATCTAGTATGTGTCTTAATCATTATATCCATAGATTCATAAGATTCTTGTATCAACTCATGTGAGAAAAGGAACTCTTCCGTTGCTACATTTGTCATGCAATTAGGATTTATAAGTGTTCCATGCACAGGAACCTCCATTACATTCACTATAATATAGAGAGGTTCTTCAATATCTGTCATTGTCTTATCATGAGGTGTGAATGTTATTTTAGGTTCAGGAGTTTTTCTTTTCAAATAAGGCCTAGGAGGAATTCTAGCATTATTGTTGCGATGAGAAGCCAAGTAATGTAAAGTATGCAAGTTTTCAAGAAAAAGTGAAAAATGATGTGCAATTTTTAAAGTAGCAATGTATGTATGTGTTCAAATGAATGCAAGATCAGATTTCAAAAGATTTTCAACACCTATGCAAGGAAATAGATGCAAAACTATGCTTATTTATGACCTAAAATGCTTAATTTTTTTGATTTTTTCAAAATAAATGTTCTAAAATGCAAAAGTAAGATACAAATACATACAATGCAGTAATGCTACAGTAAAAAATCAAATTTAAAAGAGTATTTAAAAGAGTAATAAAATATGAAACAAGATTTAATCACAAACCCTAGCTATTGCAAAGACTAGGTTATATGTAAAATACAAAATTTTAAGCAAATTCTAACAAATGAATTATGAAAATGCAATGCGATTGTTTATAAAATGATGGAATGCTATAATTTATATGAGATCTGATGCAAATATCAGAGAATTAAATTATTTAGATGAAATGCAATACAAACTATATCAAAATGCAAGCCTAGGATACTTGATTTTTTCAAAATTTTCAACTTTTTTGTAGATTTTCAAATGCAATAAGATGATAATGAAATGAATGAATGTAAATCTGAAGTACAAACTCAACAAGGTGTAAAATTCAATAAAACACAGCTTCACCAAAATGTTATGTACCTAAAAAAGGGGGATGAGGGTTTGATAGGTAGTTTAGCTAGATCCTCCTTTCACTACACACATTCAAGGACAGTTAACTGAGTTGAATCACAACTTCTGTAAGAGGATTCACCTATAGGTTGGTTGTCACTTGTAATGATAGGGAAATTTGTAAATTGATGATTAATGTGTTAATTTATGCCTAATTATGCTCAAAACCCTAATTATGCAAAATCGTAAACAAACAAACAAATTCTAACAAATGCTCGCACATAGAGATACTAAATGAAGATCAGATACACTAATTTTGAAGTTCAGAATCCTAAGCTATTGGGGGTAAAGGGACTTGTACCTAAGCCCAAGGTAGGGTTTTCTTCGGGGGTATCTGAACTCCTTTTTCCATTGATTATCCCTATTCTAGAGATTTTAAGCTTTGCAAACCTAGAGGGCAAAGAGACTAGCGCCTAAGCCCTGATAGTGCTCCTTTAAGCCAAGGTAGGATTTTCTTCAGGGGTATCCAAACTCCTTTTGCCATTGATTATCCCTATTCCAAAGATTTTAAGCTCTGCAAACCTGGAGGGCAAAGAGACTAGCGCCTAAGCCCTGATAGTGCTCCTTTATGCTTCTTTCTACTAGATATAGAATCCTTATCCTCTACAACTCCACTCTTCGTGATTTGATACCTTTCACCTACAATCACAAGAAGAGGGGTTGGGGGTTGTGGTGTTTAGGAGTTTGGCTCGGTCAAGCCCCAGAATGGCATTCAAGCCTTCCAACACTATTGTTAGATAGAGAGTGTGTATCCTTGTAGGATAGAAGCAAAAATAAATTGATAAATGATTGATTCCAACACAAATAGATATCACCTCGGAGGTGTAGCTCGCATGTAGATGAAGATCTTTCACAACATGAGAAGATGAAGCCAAATCAGCAATAATAAAGACAACAACAACACAAGTTTGCTTTGCCACAATGAATCCTTTGATTGCACTAAAATCATAAGTTTTCCAAAATATTATAATCATCTCTAGTCATCTTCTAGTTTACAAATAAAACCCTAAACATGCTTATATATGCATTTCCACTACAAATTTTATAATTCAAACTTAAGATGTCAGCAAGGAAGGCCTTTAACGGTCACTTTATTGACAATCAAATTTGAGACCCTGCCAAAATAGGGCAGGGCAAGGGTGTGAGCGCTAAAGCCCTGGGAACTATTTTGGGTTGGGGTTTAAGCTTTGTAATGTCCCTCAAGCCCCATTTGATATGGGTTTTAGGCCATTTTGTCTCGAGGTCAACTCTAACATGCATGATGAAAAACAAGGGACCTGGGAGCTAAACTTAGGAGGTAAAAGTCCTAGGGGGACATTTTATGACATAACAAATACAACATCTTGCCTCTGTAAAGGGATTACAAACACACTTCATTAGTACCAAAATCATTAGATAGATTACCTTATATATGCCCCCACCTTAAGGTGGTTGATGTCATGTACCAATGTCAAGCACATTAAGGTAGAGAGAAAACACACAAGGGAACAAGAGCTTTTGCAAAGCCCATGCTCCCAAAGCTAACATGTGCTCATGATCACCGAATGTTCCCACAAATGCATCTTAATCTAATCTTGAAACATAAAAGCTATGTATGAAAAAAAAGAAGCCAAAGCTACACATATGGGTTCAACTCCAAGTATAGCCATTGGGCTTATACTATAGGCATCTCAGAACTAAGTGTAACAACAAGGTGAGATACAAAACAATCAAAGTGCATGGGACAAATGTATTGTTATGGTTTCTTAGAAAATATAAGACAACACCAAATATCACATGGAGTGATTCTACTAGCCAAGCGTCAGATATATAAATCAACCCCATCTTCGTGTATGGACTAGGTCCATTTTTGCTTGCTTACTGAAGGGACACATGGTCCATATTAGTTAGTTGTTTGTTTTTGTCATCCACTGACTAGGTAGAATCACTAGAAGAAGGTAAACAATAAAATAAGAGAGGAGAACAAGTGTCTTAGGAACAATCACGTGGGAGGATGCCCCCAAGTCATCAACCGCAACGCTATGTGCCTAAGACACAACACACAACAATAAAATAGAGGAGAGGCAAGATAGAAGAATGGTTACAATAGAGGTAGTCTCTCAGTATCCTTGACCTTACAAGAGTATCAAGGGTCATCCAAGGAGGCCTAAACAAGACATAACACATCACGGGGGAACAAAACACAAGAGGGGAGGTCACATAAACAAGAAAATAATGCTACAACATAGGTGACCACCAGGGTTAGAAATACTTACCCGATTCAATGGGATATTTCCTGGCAGACAGTTCTTGTCTATCAGCTCAGGATATCTCGTATGTCATTTTGGTCTTGTTGATATTGTATTAACATTAAGTTTAGGATGATGAGAAGCTTTAGTGGGTTTCAAAGAACAACATCTAATACAAGTTGTGTAGTTAATTCCAACAACTTGTAAAGGTACTATGATTCCTTGTTGAATTACACCACAACCATTACCTACATAGTTGCAGTTGTTATAAATGATTTTAAATCCTCGACCATAGAGGGATGTCATTTCTTTAGAATATGGTGAAGCCTCATAGGTCTCATAATTTATAGTATAAGTAAGGGTGTTGCCTTTACTTTCTATCAAGTAGACTTTAGGTTTCTTAGGTGTTTCCAAAGATTGTTTCGATGAGATTGATGTGACTTTTGATGTGTTAGAGTTATTAAGTTTGTATCCCCCTGTAAAGGAGGGAGTAAAATCTAATGAATGCCAATCATCACCAAAAAGTGTATTCAATGGTTTAGAGTCTTCCACCACATTATCTGTGGCAAGAGGCGTTGATGAATCTGTTGGAGATATCAGTGTTAGAGACACTGCTAGTATTAGTCAGGAAGTGTTGTGAAGTGTTGTCATTGATGGAAACAAAGACTAGAGACAAAAATTGGGTTGTAAGGTTATAGTAATATCCATCATAGGATGTCTCTATACTCATAATGTTACCTATGCAAAAGATTTTGATCCGAAAGATAACTTGGTGAAAAATTTGCTATGTATCAGACTGTTTCCTTAGTGCACAGTGTTACAGTTTTCTGGTCCGCATTTGTCACAGGTTGAAGATCTTCTTCTGTGGTTTTGGTATGTTGTTAAGGACTATTAGAAGCATCTAAATCTATAATTCCACCATCTTGTGATTTTTGGAACGTATGCTACATGTTGAAGAAGTTTGGTATGACAGAGTGCAGTCTTAACCAGTGCAGTGTACATGTTTGTTTTGGTCTGCATATCTCCAGTATGATATATTTCCTTTAGTGGGTCTAAGGTAGTATTGGAATATGTTTGGACATTTGAAATCCAACGTTTTAGAGTTTGAATCCTTTTGGAGTGTGAAATAAGTTCGTTTGAGCATCGCTACATAGATAGACAATGATTGACTATTATAGAGACTGAGTTCTAGTACTCCGCATTTCACTACATGGAAACATTTTGCTTTGCAGATCTAGGGATATGTTTGGAGATGTCTAAAGATTGTTTGTTCAAGGTTTTAGGTATTTTGGAGGTCCAGATACTGAGTTATGCCTTGACAATCAGTATGCACTTGTATTACCCTACTCATGAAGCTGACCTAAAGAAGTATACCTTGTACAAAGCATCCAAAGATTGGAGTGTTATCTTAAGAGGTTCTATACGTCATGCCAAACTAGGAGAATGTGTTTCATGTTTTTGTTCACTCCGCATTGGATCTTGTGGCTGACTATTGCTATTCCACATGCTACACTAAAGAAGGCTGACCTAATTGTTGATATGAGTAAAGTGGACTTAGAAAGAAGGTAAACATGTTTTGTGGAGTAAATTAGGAGTTATTTTAGATCCACCCCAACCTATTTTCAAGTTTGAATCCTAGCACAAAGTTTGTGGGTAAATGTTAAGGCATGTTTCACATGCTACATTCATTTGGGATGATCTAGTTGATATCATAAATGAAGAAGATATATATAGAGGATTGTCTTCGATATTTTTGTGTGGTGATGGGATGAAAAAAATACGTGTTAGTGTTTTGAATGATGTGATGAGCAACTACAGATGTGAATTGAGAAAGAAAATACCAGACTGTGTGATTGCAGACTAGAGCAAAGTTGTAATTCAGATCAGTAGAAGAAGATATTAATTGTGCTTCATTGGAACTATATTCCATGCATGTGTAGATGCAATTGTAACAATTCATCATTGGCAATGAGCCATTTCATTTCTTTCTTCTCTATCTTTCTTTTTTAGTGGGCAATGACTCCACCTACAGTGACCATTTCTATATTACCTTAACTGGTATTAATATATTGTAAGCTAATCCTCACCGTGGTTTTTCCCTTTTTGGGTTTTTCATGTAAAAAGCTTGGTGTCTATGTGTTATGGTTTGTGTTCTCATGTTTTCATGCATAACTTACTTCACTGCAATTGAATATGCTAAATGGTTTAAGAGAATACTGATTCACCCCCCTCTTAGTATTCCAGGTGTTCAACAATTAGTATCAGAGCAAGGTTCCTTGGAAGAAACTTTACCACTTAGGGAAGATCTTGGAGGGTGAACACATGGCATCTAGAAAGTTTCCCACTCCTTCGGAAGTAATTCACGCTATTGAATTTTTAGAAGATGAATGCTTGTCCCCAAATAGTGAATAACTCAAGATTTCTCTTGAAGACCTAGAAAGGAGTGAAGAAGAAATCATAGATTTGAAGGAGAATGTCAAAGAAGAAAATGAATGTATCAAAAATTTGAGAGAGAAAGTCAAGAAGTTCAAATAAAGGCATAAGGAGGCTAGT
The DNA here is from genome assembly GCA_027924645.1 of Cunninghamia lanceolata. NCBI lineage: Eukaryota > Viridiplantae > Streptophyta > Pinopsida > Cupressales > Cupressaceae > Cunninghamia > Cunninghamia lanceolata. The sequence continues at coordinate 5,443,573 of BSBN01001221.1, read as the reverse complement.
GGGAAATTAAGGTTAGCAAATGAATCCATGATTGGTCTGAAGGTGCAAGTTGAAAAAAATGTAAGAACTAAGGAATGTCTGAACTCAATAGTGAAAGGAAAATCTAAAGAATGTACAAGATTGGAGCAAGAAGTTGTGAAACAAAAATTAGATCTGGAGAAGGCAAAGAACTATGAAGAAAAATTCAAGATAAGTTTTGTAAGGCTTGATGAGATGATTGCAAGTCAGAAAGATCTCAATGATAAAGAAGGCTTAGGGTTTGAAAAAGGTGAAAGTTCAAAATTAGGTCAAGCTTAAAAAGCTGAAGACAAGAAGAACAATAGAAAGCAGACCTGGAATCAGAAGAGAGGAGCTAGAAGAACATCAGTCAGACAACCTAATGCTCAGAGGAACCCATATTTCATTGGTTATTATCACTCTTACAATAAATTTGGACATAATGTAACACAATGTAGGAGGATAATGAATCAAAAAGTTACATTTTTCTCGGTTAATGTTTTTCATGCAATAAAGTTAGTATTAAAGCTATTAAGTGCAGAAGTCAAAAGGTGAATGGCTATAACAATGGTAGAATGATTCAATCCTTCAATGGCTACTATTTTACATGCAATAGATTTGGACACAAAGCTAAGCAATGCAGATCCAGAATGAATGGAAGGAATAATGGTCAAAGGAATGTTGTGTGCTACAATTGCAATAAACCTGGACACATTGCAAAATTTTGCAGAAGTAGAAGCATGAAGAAGGATATAATGGCAGAGAAGAACAAATTGGTGCAAAAGGCTGATTCGGTAGAAACCAAGAAGGAGATGAGAAAGATTTGGATTAAGAAGGATGTAACGGAGGTCAAAGATGTGTCTGTACCAGCCTCTAGTGCAAATGTGTCCTCCAGAAACTAAATTGAGAGCTTGGGCTTAGGGGGAGCATCAATAAAAAATCTTTCCTCCCTCTACCAAATGAGTGGTACTGAGGCTAGCATGAAGGTATGAGTTGAAGATTGACATGCTTGTTCAATTGATGAAAATTCCAATAGAAAATACTCAATTGTGAAAGATTGCAGAGCAGTTTAGATCAACTGTGAGTTTTAGTGGAAGTGTTAGCAACTTTTTGAAGCAAAACATTTATGGTGAATTAGGTATTGATCAATAAGGGTTTACAAGCAATTTTATTTGATGAAAATTCACATTACAAACAAACTTTCAAGTGAAGAAGGAGATCTTGAGAAGCGCAACAAAGAAGAATTCATTCCATTCAGTGTTTTCAAAGTGCAAACCCTAATTGAAAGTGTTTATCAAGGTATTTACAGATTTTTATTCTTGATCCAAGAAATTAAGTAGTGAAAATGTTTAAGCCTCAAGTGATTGATGTGTCAGATAGATCTAGACCTAAATTTAAGAAGCATTCATTGAAATCTATGGAAATGGATCCAGACGACATGTTTTATGACATGCCCTATGACATCTTGCACAATGAGGATATTAGGGCATACATTCATGTGAATATGGAAGAATTAAATCATGTTAAGTTAGGGCAAGTGTGGTTTGATGAATTAACAGATGATAATTTTGCTCTAAAAATAGAATTCAATGCCCTAGTTGAGAAAAGATTGGATGTATGGAATAATTTTCTTGTTTTATGTTATGAGGATGCTTGGGTGAGGTATGTACTTAGTAGGATCCATGACAAGTTCATGTGGTTAGACATCCCACACATAATCAACAAGGAGGCCATGAAGGTCATGATAGGTTTATCCTCTATTAGTATTGTACCAACACTAAAATTTGTGAAGAATGACATGGTGATGAAGCTCATAGGAGCTAAGTTTAAAAAGAGAGCTCTAACAGTAAAAGACATAATGGATCCAACAGTCAAATATGCCTCTATGATGATTGGGTATAAGATTTACTTCACCAACAAAGAGAACTCTATATTTGCTACAAGCATTTATACTGCATATCAGATGGTAAAAGAAAATGTGGACTATGATCTTTGTGAACTACTCAGACAACAACTTTTGGAGAATTTGAAGAAAACCAAGGAGTCCAAGTATCCATTCAATTTTGGTACTCTCATTATCTGTGTATTGTTTTAATTTTTGAAAGAGATACCTAGAATGCAAAATGTTGTGTGGTTGAGAAATATTCCGGTTGCTACACAAATCAGAGATCATTTGCTTAGCATTGGTAATGATGATGCACAAAAAGTATCTCTGTGGGGTTATTTCAAATTATTTCAAGAGAAGATGCAAGCTAGGGTAAGAATCCCTAGAAGATTTGTTGAAAAATATGAAAATGACATCATTTTCATGGTGACAAAAGATGAATGTTTGATGGAAGCAGTTAAGCCCAGAACAGTGTGGATCCTGAAGATGGGATATGAGGTTTTAGAAGATACTCTTGTTGGTCTAGTAAAACTAATGCTAAGCAAACCTCGTGATACCATAGAAGAGTGGTTTGGCACTTTTAAAGAAAAGTCCATGGAAATCCACATTGAACAAACCAAGCCACAATCCCAGAAGAAAGAACATAAAATAGTTGAGGAGTTTGTTGAAAAGGTAGGGATAACCAAATAACAATTACAATAGGCTAAATCTATGAGAAAAGCTATTGAAGGAAAGGATCCTGCCCCTACTATTGTTGTTACAAAAAAGAATGCTGAAGCCAGTGCTTCTAAACTGGTAAAGAAGAGAAAAGTTAAAAGAAAAGGCCACAGAGATGTTTATGTCAGTCATGTCATTGATGAAGAAGAAGAGGAAGAACAAGAAGAAGAAGAGAGATTGATTCAGAACAAAAAGGGATCTCTTCCTACTGATGAAGAGACACAGGCAAAGAGGACAAAAACTGATTCTACTGGAGAAGAAGAAATATATGACAAAGAGAAAGAAGACTTCATCTTCAGAAGAAGAGAAGTCACTACAAAAGAAGAAGGAGAGCCCTCCGAAAAAGGGAAAGGAAAAGGAAATAAAAAAGGACAAGAAAGATAATACCTCTCTGACATTTGAAGCCACAATTAATGCCATAGTTGAGCATGGAAATTTGAAGAAAGTGGCAAATCTGTATGATAACAACCTAGATGAAGACAAAGCCACCATTGAAGCTATTATTATCATGTATTTGGATATGTTTAATAAATCTTTAATTGGAATATCTAATGAATTACCTAATAGCCTAGCCAACATTCTAACTATTGAAAGAGATGAGGCCATGGAAAAGATGTGGAAATGAAGGATAGAAGTCTGAAGGAAATTTGTCCAAGCCTCTCTGGACAAGACAAAATCAAAGCCACTTATAGGCTTAACAATGAATTCAAAACCAAGAGAAGAGTAAACACTCTTATGGCTGGTGATAAGAAAGAGATTAAAAAGTTGGAGAAAGAAACTACAAAGATAACCTTGAATGTGCTAAATGAGCTTCAAATTTCAACTGTTACAGAAATAGATAAAGAAGAGAAAATAGATTCAAGTGCAGTTCCTGATGTGGAAGGTAAGCAAATTGTACTATCTCCACCACCTCCTACAAATTCAGTGGATCAGGGTGTGATCCCTCTTCTTGTAAACACAAGAAACACATAAGAAATAATGAAATCTACTAAGGAAAAGACTGTTGAAGAAGAGGAAGCCCAAAAAGGGGAAGTTTCAGAACAAATGGATAACACTTCTATTCTAGAGAAAAATATAGAGCAACATGCACCTGCTGAAGAAAATCCTCCAGAGATTCCTATTGCACAAGTGCCTTATGGAGATAAGAGAAGAGACACTGCTGGTGAAAGCTTAGTAGCTTCACTTATGGATTCCATAAGAGAATTTTTGACTAAGTAGAGAGAGATACAAACCTTGTCTGCTTTTGATTTGTTGTCAGTGCCATCATCTGATGGACAAATAAATTTGGCATGTATGTCTCCTCTACACAAGCTAAAATTGGGGACAATTTTCCAAACTACTGCTTAAGGGGAAATTTTGAAGACACATATTGAAAGCAATGAACTTATAGAGGAAGCCTAGACAACTTTTGAGAAGATCATGCCTAAAGCTAATAGAGATACTTCCTTGACTTCCACTCTACAGATGAAAAAGCTTATGGAGTCAGTAAGCAACCATTTTGAATCTTTTGAACAAGCGACAGATAAAAAGATTAGAGAAGAAATTGACAGTAAGAGGTTAGTAGAACTGTCAAACAAGTGCTCTAAAGCACAAATTTTGTTAGATAATGACATTGAGTATGTTGAGATAGCTATTAATGATGCAAATACATTGTATCATTTTTTCTTAACTTGGTCCACAACAACAAAAGACATAAAGGACAAGATAGAAGGATTTGAAAATCAACTTGTAAACCTCTCTAGAACTTATAATCCTTGGAAAGATCTGAATGGAGATCTGAGAGATAAAATAGAGAAGGCTCATGTAAATATAAAGAAATTTCAAAATTAGAAGGAGTCCATAAAGGACCAAACGAGCCAACTAAGAGAAATTGTAAGTTTTAAGATAGATTCCATGATGGGCCTAATCAGTGAAGCTAATAAGTTAAGGAAGATGAATGATACCCCTGACATAATAGATAAGGTAGAAGATCTGCTATCATAAATTAATGGGCATGTACAGTTTTTGTAGTATGCTAAAGCAAGATGGGATTCATATGTGGTATAGCTAAAGAACATCTTCAAAGACATCCTCCCAAAATCTCAGTAAGTCTTGATTTCTTGTGTACATATGCAAAAGGTTATAAGATATTTTTGAAATTTTGGTGTATATAAAGATCAGTTACTTAGGGGGAGAAAATTTTAGTATGTATACATTTATGTTCTCTAAACAAAGGGAAATTCGGTAAAAAGTTCATATCCATTGCCATTGATGTCAAAGGGGGAGAGAAATAGATGTGAAAAACTTATTTTTGATGGAGAGATGCATATATGGAAAATATTTGTCTCAGGGGGAGAACATTAAGAGAGATTTAGATTTTTGATGGTTTTCACATCATATGTTGCCATCAATGCCAATGGGGGAAATTGTTGGAGATATCAGTGTTAGAGACACTACTGGTATTAGTCAGGAAGTGTTGTGAAGTGTTATCATTGATGGCAACAAAGACTAGAGACTAAAATTGGATTGTAAGGTTATAGAAATATCCCTCATAGGATGTCTCTATACTCATAATGTTACCTATGCAAAAGATTTTGATCAGGAAGATAATTTGGTGAAAAATTGGCTAAGTATCAGACTATTTCCTCAGTGCACAATGTTATAGTTTTCTAGTCTACATTTGTCACAAGATAAAGATCTTCATCTATGGTTTTGGTATGTTTTTAAGGACTATTAGAAGCATCTAAATCCAAATTTCCACCTTCTTGTGATTTTTGAAACATTGGCTACATGTTGAAGAAGTTTGGTATGAAAGAGTGCAGTCTTAACCAGTGCAGTGTACATGTTTGTTTTGGTCCGCATATCTCTAGTATGATATATTTCCTTCTATGGTTCTAAGGTAGTATTGGCATATTTTTGGACATTCCAAATCCAAAGTTTCAGAGTTTGAAGCCTTCTGGAGTGTGAGATAAGTTTGTCTGAGTATCGCTACATGGATAGACAATGATTGACTATGACAGAGACTGAGTTCTAGTACTATGCATTTCATTACATGGAAACATTTTGCTTTGCAAATCTAAGGATATGTTTGGAGATTTCTAAAGATTTTATGTTCCAGGTTTGAGGTATTTTGGAGGTCTGGATACTGATTTATGCCTTGACAGTCAGTATGCACTTGTGTTACCCTACTCATGAAGCTGTCCTGCAGAAGTATACCTTGTGCAAAGCATCCAAAGATTGGAGTGTTGTCTTAAGAGGTTCTATAGGTCATACCAACCTAGGAGAATGTGTTTCATGTTATGTTTCACTCCGCATTAGATCTTGTGGCTGACTATTGCTATTCCACATGCTACACTCAAGAAAGCCGACCTAATTGATGATACGAGTAAAGCAGACTTAAAAAGAAGTTAAACATGTTTTGTGGAGTAAAGTAGGAGTTATTTTAGGTCCACCCTGAATTATTTTCAAGTTTGAATCCTGGCATGAAGTTCGTGGGTAAAGATTAAGGCATGTTTCACATGCTACATTCATTTGGGATGACCTAGTTGATATAGTAAATGAAGCAGATATATAGGGGATTGTCTTTGATATTTTTGTGTGGTGATGGGATGAAAAAAATATGTTTTAGTGTTTTGAATGATGTGACAAGCACATACAATTGTGAATTGAGAAAGAAAAGAGTAGACTGTGTGATTGTAGAGTAGAGCAGAGTTGTAATTCATATCAGTAGAAGAAGATATTAATTGTGCTTTATTGGAACTGTATTCCATGCATGCATAGATGCAATTGTAACAGTTCATCATTAGTAGTGAGCCATTTCATTTCTTTCTTCTCTATCTTTCTTTTTCAGTGGGCATTGACTCCACTTGGATAGTGCGTCCACCTACAGTGAGCCTGTATTACCTTAACCAGTATTAATATATTGTGAGCTAATCCTCACCATGGTTTTTCCCTTTTTGGGTTTTCCACATAAAAATCCCAATGTCTATGTGTTATGGTTTGTGTTCTCATGTTTTCATGCATAATTTACTTCACTGCAATTGAATATGCTAAATGGTTTAAAATGTCTTATATCTAAATGGTTTAAGAGAATACTTATTCACCCCCCTCTTAGTATTCTGTGTGTTCAACAGAATCAACTTGTAAGTTGTTTAGATTCGTATGATTGTTAACTTGTTTTTTCTTTTCAATATGTAGACAACTATCCGGTTCGGGATCGGCTTCCACAGTGTAAAGATTGTTTTGATAAATAAACTTTATTGATCAATGAAGGGTAGATGGAACTACCCCCATGGGATGAATCCATGGTCTATTGAGAATCATATTATATGAAAGTGAACCAAGAATGACATGAAAAATGGTAGATAAAGTCATAGGACCAACCTTTACAAGTAAGGTTATAGTACCTATGGATTGTCTACCATGATTATCAAAGCCACGAATGCTAATCTTATCTAGTTTGATTAAAGAAGTGTCAATCTTTCTTTTGCTTAGCAGTTCAATGCCACAAACATAAAGAGCTGATCCATTGTCAATCATAACTTGTTTTATCAACTTTTTATCTATTAGGACAAATATTATAAGAGGATCATATTGGTTTTGAACTTTGATTGACGATAACTCATGTGGTTGAAAGAGAATATTCATTTTTGCTACATGCATACAATATAACAAGGCTGCTACATCATTCAGCTTAACAACAGGTGGCACAATAACCTTTTTTAAAGCTTCTTGGAGCATTCCATGGTATGTAGGTGATGTTTGTATTAAGTCCCAAAGAGAGATCTTAGCTGAAGTAGCATGAAACTATTCGACCAGATCATATTCTTGACCACTTTTGTGATTAAGATGAGGTGGTGGAGGGAGCATAGGTTGAGAACATGGATGAGAGATAGGTACATGAGGTGCTTGCTTACTTTTCTTGTTATTACAGGTGTTGAAGGTGTGAGAAATCATGGGATGTTGTGGCACATTTTGAACACCTTGAATTATTTGAGAGATTTGTCTTGCATAATTTAGAATATAATGTAGGGGTCTAGGCGGTTTTCAATCACATTGAACTATAATCACTAGTTTTAAGAAAGAAGGTGCACTAGGTGCCCCATTCACAATCATCTTAGGAACATTAGTATACTTATTCACTATCCCCTTAGTAGGTTGAAGAAGTTTATTATTGATGATTGAATTAACATTGTTTTTACTATGATTAAACTCAACATCCATCCCTAAAGGATTTAACATGAGGGACCTTTCTTCATTCGCTAATGCTTCATCTTGGGTAGGGAGAGCATTGGAATGAAAGGAAGGTAAGGTGTTGTTGAGGGAATTTTTGATGATTTATCTTTAGAGAAGTCTAAGGGATTTGAATCTACAACTAAAGTAGAGCTATCCATGGTCTTTTCATTCAAGGTTCTTGAACATTCAACTATAGGAGGAATATGATAGATTACAGAATCATCATCATCATATATTTGAGCTATTAGTTCCAAGGTATTGATGGAAGAAGGATTTTCACATTCATCTTTCTCATGATGATTCATTGAGATGAATTCGGTCAAATCTTTTGATATCAAAGGATATGCATCCATGATCATTGTGAATCTATCAAAATCATGTATATAACAAAGTAATTTGAGTTCATCTGTAGATCATTTAGAAACATCAATATCAAGTATAGATGCTATGTGTTCTTGAATATGAGGGTTCTCATCAGTGAATTTATAGAAATTTTCAAAATGTATGATATATTTATGAAAAGGTTTTAAAGAAGAATAACATGAGGATGCCATCATGGAATGTCTTGAAACATCAATATCCAATAAGATCTAGTATGCAAAGTTTTATGATACTTCATACACCCTAGATGTGGGACTATTTCACACCTAAGCACTTGTTTGAGGGAAACAATTTCTTAAAGATACACAAAGTCCTAAAAAAAAAAGTGGATAAGTGGAAAGAATACAACACAACAAGACCTAATTGATGATTTCAAAGGTTTTGATCAAAAGGATGTGAGCAAATTGTATAAACACCTAGTGTTGAAATACATAATGTGTATTTAAGAATATGCCAGTTTTCACACAATGCTACGAATTGATGCAAAATTTTCAAATGAGAAATGGATGTATGCTTTAATATGAGTGAAAGATCTAAAATTCAAGATTTTTGAGATGAATGCCATGAAACAACACCAATCTATGCTTGTTTATGCACTAAAATGCCTAATTTTTTTACTTTTTTCAATGCAAATGTACAAAATATGTAACAAAATTAGGAGAATGATGAGGGATAGAAAATTAAGACCTTTTAATCAGTCCAATGATGCAGAAAAATTTGTCACAACACACCAATATTGCAATGCTAGATGAAAGATTAACCAAAATGTAGTGAAAATGCAAGGATTTTTAAAACCCTAATAATGAAATTAAAGCATGAAAATATGCAAAATAATGAATGAATAGAATCTAATCAGATTTAATATGAAAAATAACTCAGATCAGATTTGAAAATGATGAAAAAGTCCTACAATGCTCAATGCAAGTGAAATTTTAAGGTAGTATGAATGAATATGCCTCTTTTTGTTGAAATACACAATGTGTAAATGCAAAATTTGAGATGTAAATGCAAAAACACACTATGATGAAACACTACAGTCCAAAATCAGATTTGAATGAGTGTTAAAATGAGTAATAAAATCTGAAACAAGATTTTAATTACAAACCCTAGCTATTGCAAAGACTAGGTTATATGAAAAATGCAAAGTTTCAAGCAAATTCTAACAAATGAAGTATGAAAATGCCATGTGAATGATTATAAAATGATGTAATGATGCAATTTATATCAAATATGATGTAAATATTAGAGAATTAAATGATTTAGATGAAATGGAATGAAAATAATGTAAACTATGTCAAATTGCAAGCCTAGGATGCTTGATTTTTTCAAAATTTTCATTTTTTTTTTGTAGATTTTCAAATGCAATATGATGTCAATGGAATGAATGAATGCAAACTTGAAGTACAAAACTCAATGAGGTGCAAAATTTAATTAAAAACATGGGTTCACCAAAATGTTATGTAGAAAAAGATGGAAGATGGGATTGATTGGTAGTTTGATTAGATCATCTTTTCACTACACACATTCAAGGACATTTAACTAATTTGAATCACAAAATTTTCAAGAAGGCTCAACTATAGGTTGGTTGTCACTTGGAATGATAGTGAATTTTGGAATTTGTTGATTAATGTGTTGATTTTAGTTTGATTAAGCTTAAAACCCTAATTATGCAAAATCGTAAACAATCAGACGAAACCTGATAAGTTTTCACATAGGAAGAGACTCAATACATATTAGATACATACTAGATTTCAAGTTTTAGAAGACAAAAAATTCAAGGGCGAAAGAGTGGGTGCCCAAGCTCAAGGTGGCCTTTTTCAGGAGATCAGGAGCCAAATATGTTGTAGATTGTGCCTATTCAGGGATTCTCCATGTCATGAAACTAAAGGGCAAAAAAGAGCGGGTGTCCTTGTCCTTTCCGAGCTTTTTCTAGCCTTTTTCTTTAGATCCTGATTCCTTATGCTCTACAACAATCCTCTGCAACTCCACTCTTTGAGACCCGATACCTGTCACCTACAATCACAAGAAGAGGGGTTGGGGGTTGTGGTGTTTAGGAGCTTGCCTCGGTCAAGCCTTGGAATGGCATTCAAGCCTTCCAACACCGTTGTTAGATAGAGAGTGTGTGTCCTTGCAGGACATCAACAAAAACAAATTGATAAATAATTTATTGAAGAACAAATAGATATCGCCTTGGAGGTGTAGCTCTCAAGTAGATGAAGATCTTTCACAACATGAGAAGATGAAACCAAATCTGCAATAACAAACACAACAACAATACAAGTTTTCTCTGCAACACAATGAATGCCTTGAATGCTCTAAAATCATAAGTTCACCAAAATATCATAATCATCTTCAAGTTTACAAATGAAGTCCTAAACATTCTCATATATGCATTCCCGCTTTAATTTCGTAATTCAAAATTAAGATGTCAGCAAGGAACACCTATAATGGTAACTTTATTGACATTCAAATTTGTGGCCCCGCCAAAATAGGGCAGGGCAAGGGTATGGACGTCCTTGTCTTGGGACCTATTTTGGGACAGGGTTAAGCTCTACAATGTCCCCTATGTCCCATTTAACATGGGTTTCAGGCCATTTTATCTCAGGATTCATTTCTAACATGCATGATGAAAATCAAGGGACAAGGGAGCTAAACTTAGGAGGTAAAATTCCTAAGGGGACATTTTATGACATAACACCTACTCATTTTGTTGAGTATTTTAAGGATCTGGTAGGAGATTCTATTGTGGGTTTGGCATCCGTTGTGGACCATGATAGAATTGGTTTGAAGGCTAATTCCATTGGTGGGTAGGAATTTGAGGGTACCACTATTGTGGAGTTTGATTTGCCCATTGAGGATCTTCCCAAGACTAGTTTGCCCACTCAGGTGGTCCCCAGGGATAAGGTCCCCAATTAGGCAGTGCTGGAGGCCAAGGTGCCACCCACTGATTGTTATTCCAATTATTTTGAGGGTGCCAAGATGAGTTTGAGTTTTAAACATAGGATAAATACCCTCTTGGTCTCTGGCCAACATAATTGATATCTTCCTCTATGTGAGACTTTATTTTTGAGTTTTCAATTGCATTGAGTATGTCACATTGGTCGGTGGCATGATTTTTCTCACAAATTTGACAACTGTTAGCTTTATCTAGAGGACACTCCCTTAGCAAATGTTTATTTTGACATCTAGGAAAGTAGATGGATAAGGTTTCGGGATTGCATGTCTTGGCCTGTATTCCATCCATGGTGGTGTTTAATTGAACAAAGATATATGTCTTTAGATTTTCTATTTCCTCTCATAATTTGCCAATTTCATTTGATCCTCTTAATAGGCTAGACTTACAAATTCCTCCACGAGTCTGAGAGAAATTTCTGCACAACTCAGAGATGTCTCCGAGGTCAAGTTGAGACACGTATCCTTTTCCCATCAAGTCCCTTGAGGAATAGGGTCTTCAGGATTTTTGGGCTCATTGTTTCTTCTCCACAACATTTTACTAGAAAGATGAACCTGCCCAGAAAGTCCTCTAGGCTTTCATCTTCTTTTTTCTTTAGTTTAAACAATTCTTCCTTCCTATCGCTAACCCTATAGTAGTTCTGATATTTGTCCAAAAAGATAGTTTCCATATCATCCCAAGTGGTTATTGATCTTGAAACCAATCCCATGAACCATCTCATCACAGAGTCTCTCAAGGTAGAGGGAATATTTTTAGTTTCTAGTTATCTATTTTGTAGTCATATGTCTGACACAAAACTTTAAATTTGAAAGGGAACTAGTTTGGGTCCTCAGAGGACAAACCTCTAAAGATTGGTAGGATAGAAGGTGAAATGTTTTTCATTAGTGAGTCTTCTTCTGGATTGAGAGCAATAGGATAAATGCATGTTCAGGCTGCTCTCCAAGGATTTGGGTTATCATCATCTTGATTGTTTTCTCTCCTTCCATTTTAGTGATTAAAAGGGTCATTATTGTTACTAGCCATTATATTGGAAGGATTGTTATCCTCCTTAAGTGTTTGTTGTGGTGGTTGAGTATCTGAGGTATGTTGGGAAGTCTCAGGTTGATCCTTATCGATCAGTTCGTAGTGCAAAAATTCTTTAGCTAAGACTTGTACCTCTCTAGATTCAGTTGGGAATACTATTTGGGGTTTTTTTGCTATGAATCTTCCGTGTAGACCTCATTTCCTGACCATGCAGAAAAATAAGTTTGATGACTATTTTAGTTTTTACTAATCAAGAGGTATTCAAATGTCATCCTAATAACACTATGAAGGGTCCTTGACAACAACACCAAAAAGTGACAGTTTGTCATTAAGACCTAACACTTTAGTTGAAAATGTATCAGTTTTGTCGACCGGGTAGTGTCCAAGGCTGTATGCAATAGGAGATTGGTTTGGACATCTCAACTTAGCAATGATTTTTTGAATTTAGGAAAGCTTTGACAACATAAACTTAAACTATAAAGCATAAAAACTTAGTCTACAAAGCACTTGAACTTAACCTATAAAGCATATGAACTTATTCTACAAAGCACATGAACTTTAAACTATGAATTTGAAAGAAACATTCTAATCTAAGAAAGAAGGAAATTCTTTAAATCCAAATTTGCACTATCAATTAATATTGAACTTCTGAACTAAGCAGGAGCTCCAGAATTCCCCTTTATACAAAGCAGCTCCAAAACTCTAGAAATTACAAGACAACACACAAAACTCTGGAAATTATAACAAAAGATTTCACTATGCTAAAAACAACTGAACACAAGACCCTGTAGGTTAACATTAACATCATTCTACCATACCACCACGAAACAAAAAGTTATAATAGTTCAGAACAAGATAATCACATAATAGAACATAAACAACACATTCACAAAACATCAAAATACTTATCTATCCCTAATTCCTTCGAGTGGCCAGCTCTCCAGAGATATTTTATTGATTCAAATCACATTCATCATTAACAACTCAAATTCTAGTTCATATACACATTACGTAATAACACTATTTTTACGTAGAGAAAAATCTTATTCTATTCATTCATAGCATGATTGTTTGGAAAGTAACAAGATAATCTATATCACTACAAAAATCCTAGATACTAGGGCGACTCATCAATGCTACTGAAAAAGTCTTCAACAAGATAAAACATAATTTAACTGAACTAGCTGTCTTTTAAATACAATATAAAAATGCTCTGAGTGGAGCTATTAAATGTCTTAAGTGCTTTTTAAAACAACAGGAAGGATGGATAACTACTATGTGGTTAGATATTAATGAAAGACTGAAGTCCTTGATCATGTATCTCTTGAAATTCTGGCACCCTATTGTTTCGATGCTACTAACTCTAGTCTGCATTCATGTCTATTCCTCCCACTTCATCATACTCAAAAACCTGTAGCAAACACATAGGTCTTTTCACAAAATCATGTCAACATTAGTGATGAAATCTAGTCAATTCAAGAATGAAGATTTGTACAACATTCTTTCAAAATAATCAATTATTTTATATAAGACTAATAAATTGGCATGGTTCAAGGTAGTTTAGTGGCACAGAAAGAGTCATGAGGTTAATGATAAAAATGAGGTTATTTTTATCTCATCAAGTGCAATGTTCTTTTATTTGAGAATTCGTTAGTGGATTTGGCTGTGATAGTCTTGATGTCATTGGAATGTTTTGACTTCCATTGTTAACTTATTTTAACTCCCCAATTGAATTTGGGTGGAGATTGTCTTGTTTGTGAGATAGGATATTTTACTTGACTCCCTAACTTTCTTAGGTGGACACCATCTCGTTACTGAGTTTGGATATATTTATTGTGCTAAGTGGTTGATGAGTTAAGCATACAATTGGAAGTTGATCTTGAGATTCTAACATACTTGATTATCATATTGATCTTGATAACTTGAATATCCTAAGTATCTTTGGAGTATCTAGATGAGTCTTGAATTAGGAAAAGTTGCATATCATTTCTCATGGATGTATACATCCTAGTATCATCTTCTTTGCTTCATTTCCAACTATTAGAAGTTTAGTGTCCACTTAAGATGGGTAGGGTAGAAAATTTGAGCTTGCTCTTCTTGATATATTTCACACCACACCACACTAATCTTTTAGTGCTCTTGTTAGCAGAAGGTCCACAATTTGTGCAAGAATTATCACACCTTCCATGGCTAAATCTATGAGATTCTCTAATATGAAGATATGTGGCCTGATTTGTTATTATACATACTATTACTACATGTTGAGGTAATTTTCTCTATGGGTGTAATCCAAAACATTGATACAAAAACAAACACAGTCAAATCCAAAAGCACTCTTACACTAATCTAATGGATTGCGGAAAACTAATGCCTTCTATGTGAGGTTTTTAGTGCATGCGTATACTAAACAATTAGGAAATAGATCTTAGCATGGTTGAGATACATATAGGAGTAATGTGTTGTGTTCTTGTGAAATGTATAGGTTAAGGTCTTTCCTTGTTTATGTCATGTGTTGTGTTCTTGTATTTTATATGTTCTATGATTGCTATCTTGTCCTTCATTGTCTTGTTCTTGTTGTAATTTTCTTGGTTGGGTGTTACTTTGTTATTTTTGTACATTCTATGTCCCTAATTGATATTGTGTGTTTTCTTGAACTTCATGTTGAATATAAGTTGGTGCTATGTGAGAAAGATAAGGATTGTGCTAAGGTTCTAGGAATACATGTAGGATGCCATGCATGCTATTTTTCCTTGATCTATTTTTGTTTATTGAAGACATAAGGTATTGAATGATGAGTGATCTTATAGTATGGGACATGAGTAGTAGTCATTTAAAGGTGGCACATATGGTATTTGATGGTTAGAATCAATTGTGATTGATTTCTTATGCATTGCATAAAATTATTGCTAATAGAATAAGTGTGTTGAGAATTGTTGTAACTTCTTGGGTTATGACTAAGGTGTATTTGTGATGAAGGGGGTAAATAAAAAAACACACAACAGAAATTGCACATAGAAAATAGAAAGTTATTTTATTGATTTGGACAACTCATTACATTACATAAGCTCAAATACAATTAGAGGATGAATCCTCCACAGGTTCCAACACATTACAGCTACCTATCTCAAGACTCTAGAATCTTCTACCTTCTGTAACCCCAAATCAGCTAGGCTTTCTATTTTCCTACCTTTTATTGACTCTACACTTTCTCCCTTATCTCTACTACTACCAAGGGTTCCCAAAAATAGTTATTAATAGCCTTTTTGACAGCCTCTAGCCAAATTTTGAATTTTACATCTCCCTCCAAAAATAGGTCAACTTTAGGGAGCCATAACTTTTGATCCAGGTGTTCGATTGACGAACCATTTGAAGTTTCAGAAAGCTCGCAGAGTGCTCTATGCACTAAGAACTTATCTGCCCCTTCCACCCATTTTTGGGTCCATACGGGGCCATTTAGTGCCTCAAACCTGAATTTGAATAATTTTCAGGCATATTTTTAGAAACAAAAACTTTAATATCTTTTAGCTCACAAATGATCTTTACGTGATTCCTTTGCCAAAGGTTTATTTTTCATTTACAAAGCTTCCTATAAATTTTTGCTTCACATTTTTGGGAAACAAAAAATTTAATATCTTTCAGGTCACAAATGATCTTTACGTGATTCCTTTGCCAAAGGTCATATTTTTCATTTACAAAGCTTCCTATAAATTTTCACTTCAATCCATGCCCAAATGCAAACTTTCCAAAAATAACAGTTTGCTATTTTTAGCAGTTTGAAAAAACTGAAAGTTCTACATCATTATTCAAGTGATTATGGAACCAAAAATACTGATTTTGAAAAGAAATGAAAACAACATCAATGATTTTGAATCATCATCTTTTTTTTGGGTGATGCAAGATTGCCCTTACACCACTAGATGCTCCTACATCAGACACCTAGGGTAATTTTGAGAAGTGACCTTGTCACTTCTCAGGTGTTTGAGGAAAACCCCAAATGGTCCACTTTTTCCTTAGATAACTAGGAAGAATCTTCAACAGGCCTCCCTTTACACTTCACTAGATATTCTTCATATTGTCTATTCTGAGTACTCCTTCCCACATGGCTATCCAAGATCTCTTCTATCTCATCCTTTGAAGTAGATGCTGAAATACCCATTGTTCTTCTATTGTTCTATCCTCTGTTCCACCTTCATGATATTTTGTTAAATCAATAATGTTGAAATGTTGATCCCACACAGTAGCTCTACCTCATATGCATTTCCTGAGTCATGCTTTTTCAAAATTTTGCATGGTCCAATTTTCTTCATTTTCAACTTATTATATGTTCCAACTAGAAACCTCTCTTTTCTCAAGTGAACCATGACTTCATCTCCTACCTGAAATTCCTTATATCTCCTCTTTTGATCTGTCTTAGCCTTGTACTAAATATTCATCTTATTAATGTGATTTCGCATCTCTTCATGCAAACTCTTCAGGTGTTCTGCAAAGTCTTCGGCTTCAACACATGTCTTTTCTCCCTTGTCCAACTTCCTTAACTCTGAAGCATTTCTTGGACTACTCCCATAAACAATCTGGAATGGTGATTTACCTGTGCTCCTATTGATAGAATTGTTGTAAGAAAATTCTTCCTGTGGTAAAAGAAAATCCCATCCCTTGGGCTTATCTCCTACTAAGGATCGTAGAAGGTCACCCAAACTCCTATTCACCACTTCTATCTATCCATCAGTCTATGGATGGTGTGCAAAACTAAAATTCAAAGCTGTCTTCAAATTCTTCCACAATGTCCTCCAAAATTAACCAACAAAATTGGTATCTCGATCTGAAACTATGCTCTTAGGTAGACCATGTAGTCTCACCACCTCATTGAAAAATAACTCTGCAATATGAATAGCATCATTAGTCTTCTTACAAGGAATAAAATGTGCCATCTTCAAGAATTTGTCCACCACCACAAAAATGGAATCATGTCCTCTCTATGTCCTTGGTAAACCAAGAACAAAATCCATACTAATATCATCCCATGGCCTCTCTGGTACAGGTAATGGCTAATATAACCCTATATTCTGACTTGTTCCTTTTTCCATCTAACACACTCTGCAACTCTGCACAAATTTCCTCACATCCTACTGTAACTGTGGCCAATACTAATGTTCACTAGCAATAGCAATGGTCTTATCTTGACCAAAGTGTCCAGCTAATCCCCCACTATGCTTATCTTTAATAAGGTTCTCTCTCATGGAACTCCTTGGAATGCACAATTGGCTTCCTGTAAACAACATGCCATCTTGGATTATGAAATCCAACCATTTTGTCCTGTCCAAAGTAATAGGTTCCAAACAAGCTTTCCAAGCCTCTACAAAATCTGGATCTTCAGGATATAAAATTTTGAGTTCATTGAACCCAACAACCTCTATCTTCATTTCTGTCAACAAATTTTGCCTTCTACTCAAGGCATCTACAACTTTGTTGGATTTCCCACTCATGTGCTTCAAAACAAAAGTATTTTGCAAACAAGCTTTCCAAGCCTCTACAAAATTTGGATCTTTGGATACAAACTTTTGAGTTCATTGAACCCAATAACCTCTTTCTTCATTTCTGTCAACAAATTTTGCCTTCTGCTCAAGGCATCTACAACTCTGTTGGACTTCCCACTCCTGTGCTTCAAAACAAAAGTATTTTGTAAAAACTCAACCCATTTTAAATGCCTCTAGTTCAACTTTGCTTGACCATTAATATATTGTAAATTCTAATGATCAGTATATAAATAAACTTTTGGTAGGTGTAAAGCATAGGCTAAGTAATAGGTGCACTTGGTAGGTGTGTAATTACCACAACTCTTACTCTTTGTAACCTTAATTGTTTCATTTCTCTATTTGCATGTGTGATAGTAGTTAAATGAACCACATGTGCTAAAATATTATCTATCCAATTAGTGGTGTTACTCCAATCAATGGACATTATTTGTATGATGTTGATTCCATAATCGACATATCCCACACCATAGCCTTGACCTTACTATGAAAACTTTCTGAGGTCCTTTGTTGTATAAACATTCTTCCTAGGCATGTCCATGACCACAATTAGTACACCAATTCTTAGAGCTTCTTTCTTGGTGTAGTGATGAATTCTTTTTTCCTCCTTTTGCTAAT
The DNA here is from genome assembly GCA_027924645.1 of Cunninghamia lanceolata. NCBI lineage: Eukaryota > Viridiplantae > Streptophyta > Pinopsida > Cupressales > Cupressaceae > Cunninghamia > Cunninghamia lanceolata. The sequence goes on along the minus strand of BSBN01001221.1, from coordinate 5,425,254 downwards.
ATTTCGTGTTCTAATATTAATTGTGTCAATTCATGTTGGATCTTTTCTAGTTCTTTCAAACCAATGTCCTTTTATTTATGCTTGGATTGTGCTTTTTTTATAGAATCTAATTCTAGTTTTTAAGAATGTGTTAAGATTTGACCATCCATAGTTTCTCTCAAATAGATTATTAGTCCTAAAACAAAACATTCTATTATTTATTTTTCTATCATAGGCTCTTCTAACTTTCTCACTACACTTTTAAAATTTTGGTCATAATATTTTATCATTTCATTTTCTTTATGTACTAGCTCTCTTTTTAGTCACACTGTCACTTGGAACATCTAGAAAATAAAATCATTCTTGAAATCATTCTTTGATTCATTCTATCTCAGATTATGTGTAAGGTTGATTTTTATATACCACTTGAGTGCCTCATCTCTTAAGGTGCTCAAAAAATTAAGTAGGTTTACTTGGGAATCATTAACCCTCAATATTCTCCAATATGATTTGGAAATAAATGCTCTGTAGCATCCTTGGTATCTTTTCCAAATATAGGAAGTTTCTTCTTATTTACCACCATATTAACTTTCCCTATTAACTCTTTCTTTCTTGTTTTTTTCTTTTCTTATTAACTATCTTATTCTTCTCAAATCACATAGGGGATGGCATTGTTTAAGAAGGTTCATTCCCTCTTATGCCCTCTTAATTTTTTGGGGATATATCGTTTGAGGTATCTTCATCTATCCTTACTCTCTCCTTAAGTTTTTTACTACTCTTTTCTCTACTTTCTTGTATTAATCTCTCTACCATTATGGTTCATGTAAATCCTTATATTTTGTACTCTACTATATCTACTATGCTTCTCTCTCTCAATGCTTATTTTCCTCTTCTTACTCATCCTATCTTCTCTAGGCCTAGTTTCCATTATTGTTTGTCATTCAAGAGTAGGTGTGATGAAATTTGAATCTAGTTCCTCTCCCTTTTTCTAACCAATAAGATCCATGGTTCAAATGATGTTGCTACTTTAGTCTTATTTTAGGATTTATTTAATTTAACTTTTATGATTTTGTTGAATTCCTCTTTTAATCAAAGAATTAGGTGTGCTTTTAGACTAATGTTTTATCTTAGGTTTCTTGTTCCTATCATTTCCATGGTGCATCCATCCCATTTGTAGACTTTTCTTCTTTTGCTTCTCTACTTATAAATTTTAATCCTATTATTATTGTTTTATTTTCTTTGTCTTAAGGCAATTAATGGTTTACCTTCCTTATTTCTCATTCTACTCATTTTTACCCATTCGTCTCCAAGTGTCATACCTATTTTTCCTTATTGGTTATGTGTTTTTGGATTCCCTTCCTTCTCTTTGCCATCTCTAGATGCCTATCCCCTTAGGGAACTAGAGATTTGTGGGTGTTATCCCTTCCTCTATGAATGACACTTTGATAAGTAATGGAACTTCTTATATAAATCTTCCTTAAGTATCATCTAAGAACTCTACCTTATAGACATCAAAAATAACCTACCCTTGGATTTCCCAAGTACTTATAAAGGAGTTTAATGTTGTTTAAAACTAGTAGTCAATTGCACATGTCTAAAGATAATATGGTTCTCCCACTTTATTCCACTTCTATAAATACCAAACTATCAATCTTCTTTTTAGATAGCTTCAAAGATTTTTTTTGCTATTATACATGGTCATAAATGAGGGAAAGTGCACAAAATTCTTCATCTTGAGGTCTGAAGAATTATGCTCTTACTTTGAAATACATAGTCATGGTTATTTTTCCTCTCCTTTAATGAACTTGGTAAGCCTATCTTCCCACCATTCTTGAATTTTCACTAGCATAGGTTTCTATAATGTTGATATCTCCTCCCCATTGGGAATTCAATCACCAAAACTTGGGTGGTGCCACCAAATGTTAGCAAGAAATATTGGGCCAAATAATTGATGGTATATTATTGAGAAGTGTCTAAAGTCTTAAGATTAATGCAAACAAGGAGAAATATGTGAACATATATAGTCGTGCAATTGAGTTTCTGGATAGAACTGTGTAAGCATTTTGTCATCAATGACAAAAATGCTTACACAATTATATCCAAAAACTCAATTGTACAATAGTATGGACTGTGGAAATCTGATGTCTTTAATATATATATAGTCGTGTAATTGAGTTTCTAGATATAACTGTGTAAGCATTTTTGTCATCGATGATAAAAATGCTTACACAGTTATATCTAGAAACTCAATTTCACAATAATATGGACCGTGGAAATCTAATGTCTTTAATATATATAGTCATCAGACATTAGATTATAATCAAATTAAAATAGTTATTCCATTCATTACTTATACACATGACATAGTAGAACATAAAACATCATCTTATATTCATCATATATGCTACATAATATCTTTGTTGCATCACATATTTATCTCTATACATATGTTAAATTACATCTTATCTATTGTAATATATCTTATGTTCATCTTATCTCTACTCATTATATTACATTACTACTTGTGTGGTGTAGACTAGGTATGTATATCCTAATCTAACCCATGATACATTCATGTATAATGTGTCCTTTGCCTAACAAGTCATTAGTTGATGCTACACAATCATTAATTAAGTCACACTGAAGTTTGTATTTGTTTTAGAGTCTAGATCTAAGTGGTACTAAATATGAGGAATCTAATATTCTACTTCAAAGTACATATTCTACAACATTGTGTTTCTTCTTCTATTTGGTACATTCCATATCTACCATATATCCATCAATCTATTTTTTAGTTTGGAAATCCTTCTCACCAAACATCATGTGCATTTCCATCAACATTTTATTTTTTAAAAAATAGTGAATTGTGCACACATTTGTGAGGGCCTAACCAATTGCATGGTTGGGACCATAGAAGCCAAAAATGTGTTGGAAATAGTTATAGTCCATTTTTGGAAAAACTATTTAAGACATTTTAATTATTTAAATTTTGGGTATTTAGATGATGCTTGGAAATACATGATTTTCTTTTGAAATTTGAATATAAAATGATTATATTATGATGAGTATTATTTCATGCATTCATGAATGTATAATGTCAAATTTGAAGGTCAGAATGATTGTGAAATTTTAACTTCGATTGATATCATTATTAGAAGAGATTGAAAGATAAATGATATGCAAGAATCAATATGAATGATTAATGAGATTTTATGATTCATATTATGATGTTGCAAATTGATACAAAATGATTATCGACTTTATATGATATGCGCTTATATATTATCGGACTAACTACTTTAGTGTTGTAATGAGGTGAATGTAGGATACAATTTAGTTCCCCTCCTGGTTGAGGAGGGAGAGCATCATTAGGGAGAGGGTCATAGATCAAGTAGAATTGTTGACCTGTACCATGCATCGAGAACTCATGTATTCACACACACTAGTCTAGATGTCATGAACCTTGTCAGTTAGTCATGCATAATATTTTTACATCTTGGTCTAGTTGTGCTGTGATTTTATATTAGGTGTGTTAGTCTTGAACTTGCAAATATGTTGGTCGTTTTTGTCACCACCTCAGTTTCAAATAGTTTTGACAAATAATGTCCTTCTATTCCAAAGTTTGTAGCATTGAGTTTAGATTGGTTTAACACCTTTTGCTTTGCATTTAAGAAGTTTTATCTCTTTTGTATTTTGTGTCCATGGAGAATGATTGATGTGGAGTTTGAATTATTTTTGAAAATATATATGTCCTTTGTTTTCCAAAAGGAATAGAGTTGAGTATAAAAATAATTTTATGAGATAAATTAAATCCTCCTTTTTGAAAACACTTTAGAGGTGTGGGAAACATTGTTTATTTGTGTTTAATTAAAAGAGTGGGAAATTAATGAACATAAGTGTACTAGCCATGATGGCTGCTACTCTCCTACATTCCCTCCATAGAAGTCTTAGACCTCTCCCACAAGCCGGAGTGGAGGTTAAGAAAGTAATTTGCATGAAGATTTGTTGTCGAGGAAAGAGAAGAATAAGGAGTTGAGAATGGTGAACAAAATGAGAGATTAATGAGAGCTAGGGCACATTTTGGGATTGGTAATTTTGTAGGAAAAGAAAGAAGTGAAAGGAGATAAGGAAGAAGTTTGTAGAGGAGAGAATAGAGAGGAGTATTCTTGTTGGGAATTAAGGTGTCTCAACCTTTGCAAGTTCCTAATGTTGTATTTATTTATCCCATGTTGAGTTGGCATAGTCAACACCTTGTGTACATGCAGTATGATAAATTTTGGTGACTTTGTTAGCCACAGTTTCCCCCTTGAATAATTAACAGGGGTTTGGGGGTAGTGCTCCCAAGATAGGGTCAAGGGGTGGAACCCTTTGCAGGGTCCAGGGGCAATGCCCTCGAAACCTCAAATGACTTTTATTTAATGACAAGTGTTGGTGAGTATCTTTGCATGAGAGAAAGGCATCTTTGGGTGGTTAAGGGAGGTTATGACATGTTGTAAGAGGAATATGCTATTTTTAGTTAGTGTATGAGAGATTCTCTTACAACTGTAAGTGTTGTCAGTTATGATAGATTCTATGACAACTATAAGGTGCACAAGAGAATTTGTCATAGCCTATCTTGGGACAAGATGCCCACATTGGGATGGGATGTTGGACAAGTGTCCTTAGGTGTGGGTTTTGGGGCATGAGTCTAAGATGGATGCCCATCTCTAGAAGGTTCCATATTTACCTTGTAAACTCTATAAAAATAGGTGCTTGGATGGGAAATACATAGTGGTTTTACAGGTACTGTTATGTTGCCAGAATATCTCCAGATTCGACATTCAAAGACTCCTGAAAGAGCATTGGATCTGAAACTGTATTGTAATCTATTATTGTTTACTATAATACATTTGAGCTGTGTTTTGGAGTGTGGGGTTCTTCACCCATAAGGGTTTTCCCCATGTATATCTTGTCTCTTTCTCTCTTTTGTCTACATTTTGTGTGTATGTGTATTACTACAATATCTCTGTTATTGTGTTAATAATTCTATAACTAGAAAGGTTAATTTGAATTTGCATACATCTCTCCTCATTAGATTAGTGTAGGAAGTGATTTCCGCACACCTAGCTTCCTTTCAATTCTTAGGTTAGCTAATAAAACTAAATTATTGTTTTCCTTTTGGAATGTGAGAAAATGTGTTTTTGTAAGTTAAACCTACCATTGAAATGATAGCAAATGCAATGTATCACATTCAATAAACCCTTCTAAACATAAGTGATATAAAGGTGTTTAAAAACTACTTCCAAGGGTCATTTTGAAAATGAACTTAGGGCAGGTTTTAATCATCTATTTTAATTTCTGAATATACTCCAGTTTTGTTTATTGATTCATATAATTGAACCAGATTTTTCCTCTCATTTTTATATTATACAAGTCTATGGTTTTATTTATAAAATTGATATGACATATATATGTGCATATGAATTAAGAATGCATTCATATGCAAGTATATGCATAAAATATCAAAGATTAGATAGGCCATACTTCAGGACGATTTCAACACCATATAGAAGCTATTAAGTTTGAGTTGTATTACTCTAATGGAGTCTATTAGATTCTATGAGAAGCGAGAACCGAGCCATGATTTGATGTTAGTCGTAGATCACATACACTCCAGTCAACAAATGATCAAAGATCAAAATAGCGGAATGGAGAGAGAATCTTGAAAGAGAGACTTAAGAGACAAACTCCAAGAGAATTTTGAGAATGCTCACATTACTCTCACTAACTGCATGAGAGGGGAGAGGAGAGTTGTATATGTAGAAAATAATAGGAAAATACATCCAAGAGGTGTAATAACTCCATCTACCTAAAATAGGCAGAAGTTTTATCTACTTGGTAAATGCCAAAATACATGGTTGCAACTACATAGATAAAAACAAAAAAATGGTTATGAGAGGTGGTATAAAAATCCAAAAGAGGGTGTGAAACTCAACTACCCAAGTGTGGGAGAGAGTGACACATGTAGTTGATAGATTTAGCCATGTGGCCTCATAATAACCAAGTCTAATAACCTAAGCAAGCTTAATAATGTGTAGGAAAAATAAATATCCCTAAGGAAAATAAAAAACCTACACTAACAACCCCCTTAAGCATAGCTTAGGTGGGTGAAAAAATATGGGTCCTTGCAAATGAAGCCTGGTGAGGTACCCATGTACAAAGAATTCCCCCCAAAAGAGAAGAAGGCCCCCCACAAAGGAATAGCCCCCCCAAATAGAGAGAGAAAACACCCCCCAGAATAGAGAGAGTGAAGTGAAGGACTAAGAAGCCCTCCTGAAGTAGACACTGACCGCACCCCTGGCAAAGGTTGCAAATGGAGGAACTTGCTTTCAGTGAAGGGTTTAGTGAAGATGTTTGTGATCTTCTCTACTGTCAGAATGTACTTGAGATCAATGATGTTTCCATAAATTAGCTCTCAGATGTAGTGTATATGTATCTCAATGTGTTTTGTCCATTGGTGATGGACTCGACTCTTTGAGATCTGTATTGCACTCTAATTATCACAAAAGATGAATGTGGGATTTTTGAATTGAAAGCCAAACTCAGTGAGAATATTTTGAAGCCAGATGGCCTCAGTGGTGGCATTAATTTCCCCTTGATACTTAGCCTCTGTAGATGAAAGAGCAATTGCATACTACTTCTTGCTTGACCAATAAACTGGACTGGAACCAAGTGAGAAGAAATATGCTGAAGTAGACTTGCGATCCTAAGAATCACCTACCCAATCTGAATTTGTGTCCCACCAAGTCAATAACCACACCCACTGCATAGTGAATGCCATAACTGTGAGTTCCTTGAACATAGTGGAGATTTTGCTTAGCTATTTTCTAATGTAACTCACATGGCTTCTACATGAACTGAGAGACCATGCCAATGACATATGCAATATCAAGCCTTGTGTGAGTCAGATAGATGAGACTTCCACCAAGCTATTGATATATAGTGCCATCAACCAAGGGTGATGAACACTTAAACTCAAGTTTGGCCCCTAACAAAAATGGAGTTAGTGTAGGCTTACAGTTAGTCATATGAAATCTAGAGAGCATATCAACTGCATACTTGGGTTGTGCCATGAAGATACTTAAGGATGACTGAGTGATCTCAATCCCTAAGACCCAAGTTTGACATCAAAAATTGATCATGTAGAGTAGTTTTCACTGCTTTGATGGTGGTCAAGTGACTCCTTGTGATCAACAAGTCATTGACATAGAGAATCAAAAAGGTGAGAGTATCATCTTGCTACAAAATGTAGACATTTGGATCTGAATGGCATCAAGTGAATCCAAATGACATAAGGAAGGAGTCCATCTTGGCATACTAGGCTTGAGGAGCCTATTTGAGGCCATAGAGAGACTTCTAACATTAGCAAATAAGTTAAGGATCCTAAATGAACCATTGTGGCTGCTCCATGTAGATTTCATCCTAAAGGTCACCATGAAGAAAAAATTCTTCACATCCATTTGATGAACTTCCCCATGATGGGTTGTAGCTATAGCAAGGACAAGTCAGATGGAATTCATTTTGGCTACTGGGGCAAAAGTCTTAGAGTAGTCAATCCCAAGCACATCAGAGAATCCTTTGGCAACCAAGCGAGCCTTATGCTTGTCAACTTACCCATCTTCTATGAATTTTGTATGATAGACCCACTTACACAAAATAAGTTTTCTTCCCTTAGGAAGAGGAACTAAATCCCAAGTGTGATTTCTTTCCAAGGAACTGAACTCTTCTTGCATAGCAGCATCCCACTTAGGGACACTAAAAGCTTCTTGAAAGGTCTGTGGATCAGAAGCTGAAGCAACGAAGAGATGTGGAGCTTGCAGAAATTGCATGACCTTGTTCTTCGAGTATTTGAAGGATCACCAACCCAATCACCTTCTGAATTCAAAGTGTGATGAGCCCAAAGAGGCCCTGTGGTAGGAGAGACGAGAGGAGAATCATCAAAATTTGAATGATGACTAGGAGGAGAGGGTGGATCCTCATCATCACTATCACCATCTGAAGTGGAGGAAGAAGACTCCTCATCTAGATCAGGAGGATTAAGATTTGCTGAAGAACTATCATCATGCTGCAATGTCTCCAATGTGATAGTGGATGGAGAAGTGGTAGGAGAAGAACTAGAAGAGTCCTCCTTGAAACAAACACTCGTCTCAAGGAACAACTCATGTGTGGTAGGGTGGAGAAGCTTGTAGCCTTTGACACTGTCTGGGTACCCAACAAATATGCTAGACTTTCTCTGTAGATCAATAGCCTTGTATTTCTCTGCTAGAATGTGGTCCCATGCAGGAGAACCAAACATTCAAAAGTGCTTAACGATGGGTTTCCGACTAGTCCAAGCTTGGAAAGGAGTTACCCCATTCATATCTTTGTGAGGAACCTAATTCTGGATATAACACACATAGTTGATGGCATTCACCCAAAACTGAGGTGGAATAGACCTAGAGTGAATCATACAATTGACCATCTCTTTCAAGGACTTTTTCTTGCATTTTGTGACACTATTTTTCTATGGGGAACTGTGTGCTAAATACAATGCTCTTTGAGGCACAAAATTACTCGAACTTGTGGTTGACATAGTCCCCCCATTATTTGTACATAGAATCTTGATTGCCTTACCTGACTATTTCTATGCAAAATCTTTGAAGTCTTGAAAAGACTCAAAGACCTCAGACTTTTGTTTGATAAAATAAACCCATGTGTATCTTGAAAGATCATCAATGAATGTTAAGACATATCTAGCCCTGCTAAAAGAAGGATGTGGAAATGGCCCCGCCAAATCACTATGTACTAACTCCAGAAGTTGTGTGGCCCTCCATGCTTTGCCTTTGTCATATTTCTCCTTTGGATTCTTACCAAGAATGTATCCTAGGAAAACTTCATCAGAAAATTGAAAAGAAGGCAACCCTAAAACCATGTCTTGTTCATTGAGTTGCTACAAGTAGCAGTAATTCAAGTGACCAAACCATTGATGCCACAAATGGCTCACCTCATCTAAATGAGTGAGTAATACTGTCGAAGGAGAATCAAGAAAATTTGAGAAAACTAATACAGTTTGGATTGATGATCTGCTTTTCCCACGACAATTGTAGACTCGTCATGCAACTCACTAATTACCACTTTGTCTGGAGTGAACTCAACCCACTTGCTAGAGCCTGTGTGAGTGATCTGATAAACAAATGGGAGATTAGTTGATAAATATAAAATGTAGAGAACATCTTGAAATGTTCCTTCACCCATGTCAACAAACCATCTCCCATGCACTTCAATAGGAGTGTCATCACCCATTAGAATGGTAGGCATAGAACATGGCTCTAAGGAGACAAAACCTTCTTGTGAAGATGCCATGTGGTGCAAAGCACCCGAGTCAATGATCCAAGTATCAGGATGTGAAGCAAAAACAACTAGGGCATTGCCCTTTCCTTTCCCTTACTCTTTTATGTGTCCTTTTAAGACCCATCTGATGAACCCTGTTTGACAGAGTCAAGCACCTTGATATTGTTCTTCTCAAGAAGATGTGAAAGATGATCAATTTGGTTCTTTAGGCACTCATGTTCATCATGTCCTGGTCTTTTACAATAAGAACACTTGATCTTCTCCTACTTAGATTGTTCACATTTTGATGAAGATGTCTGATCAGCCACATTTGAAGCAGCAAATTTCAGATCTTTCTTCTTCTCTCCCTAGTTCTTTTATTTCTTATCCTATTTTCCAGATCCTTTTTGTTCTTTTGTGCCTTGATTTGCAGCCAAGGCATGTGACTTAGAGGGTTTAATTGTACCCATGTGAACCATTTTATCTTTCTCCTTAGTGAGTTCTGTAGCAAACTCATCTAGTGAAGGAATTTTATAGTTGGAACCAAGAGCACATTTTGTGGCATAAAAGGTAGAAACAAACATAGAATAGTTCAGACCAAGTTTAGAAAAAATGCTTAAGATCAATTGTTTGTATTCTTTTTCTATTCCACACAGTTTCAACTATAATTTGATAGCTTTTAATTTTGTGAAGAAGTCTTGTATGATGTCAAAATTATTAGGACTCAACCCTATGAGTTTGTTCTCCAATTGATGACCCCTTAATTCATCTTGCTTACCAAAGAGGCTTTCCAATGTGGTCCACACACCATTGGGTATTTTAGTAGATTCGGTATGAAAAAGTAAGTCAGTAGAAATTGAAATACACATAGTACCAAAGGCTTCATCACATTTGTTAAACCATTAAATATCTTTTCTGCATTATCTTTAGGTTTTGTCTCAAGTCCCATTGTAACCGTGTTATATCCATGCCTTTTGAGATATATTATCATCTTTGATTTCCATTTTGATTTCCATTCATAATAGTTATATGGTGTTAAACAAGAACTGTGGATGCATTCATTTGTGCAGAAAAGTAAATTAGAATGCATAAAGAGAAGTGCAAAAAAGATACACAAGTCGCCCCTGTTACATCCCCTTTTTGGATTTAGTATTACTATTTACTTTTTCTTAAATAGTGCAGTCATGTGAATATGTTTAACATCATAGAAAATGATGATATGATTAGAAAATATTAGTTTTATGAAATCATGGATTTTTACTTGATTATGATCAATCTGATGTTATGAATTAAAATGTCTTTTTGATATGAAAATGAAATGATTTGATGTAAATGTGTTTTGATCAGAACATTGGGACTCTGACCACAAATTGTATGTGAGATTGTTAATGGTAGGAATAGATGGAACGTGTTCACCAAGAAGCAAGAAGAAGAGAAAGTATATTCGAGAAAGAGAGAATAGACTCTGGAATAACCAATGGGTGTTTGCCACTGAAAACGAACATCAGGTAGATAAACCTACTTGCCTTGAGATAAGCATTGATTTTGGGTAAAGTCAATTTTGGATGAGAATGTCAAGGTTTATAAGAATAGGTCCTCTTCCTTTCATAGTTGTCATGATGAGTATGGGTAATCGACATCTGTGTCGTAATACTCTGAATCATGTCGCCAATTATGGACGACTGATATATATTTATATATATAAAGGTATACACTTGAGAATGAGTTGTATGTTCTGTCTTGTTTAGTGGTTTAGCATAAAAGTTGAAAGTTGTGCGTAAAGTCGACCCCAAACCTCATATTGTGTTTAAGCTCCAATCAACGTCATCGTCATAAATTTCTATGAGCATATGATGTAAATGTTTAATTACGGATTTCGTAGGATGTAGAATTATTTCTATTGTGGGTTATCATCGTTTCATAAAAGGTTTAAATAATGTTTTAAAACTTTGAGATCGTCAAGTGTAATACCATTGGCCATGTTGTAAGGGTATTATATAAATTCATATTTATATTTAAATAGCTATTAAGGAACAATTCTTATATTCTTTAATGGTGCTAGTTATCGATCAATAGCTCGAAGGGTTTTACTTAAGTCGTTATTTATGATGTCTTTTGTTCCATATCTTTTTATTCATTCTTGAGATTTAAACTTAAATGATTGATCGACAGCTCAATAATTATTCCAAGTCAAGCAATTGATCTAAGCTCAAGAATCTTTTAGAGTTATTGTGGCATTATGTCCAAAACAGAAACCACCACCTCACCACCTGATAGCTCCACCTTGGAAATAAGATGCAAGGAAAATGGAAGATAAAACCAATTCTGTGTTAGTGGTCACGAGAAGGAGGACATATGTTTATAGTCGAGCTTGGTAGTTACCAAGTAGAGGGCTATGCAGATTAGTTAGGAAAATTAGTTTCCGTTTGGATGGCAGGGAAGGGAAAAAAAAAGAACTTCTTGAGATGGATACAGGGAGTCTTGGATAGAGGCTTGAGGGTGATCACAAGAAGACAGTAAACACCAGAGAAGTAACGAGACCAGTAGCTCGAAGGTTGATAGGAGTCAAGTGAGGAATATGAACCAAGAAGCCAACTATCAGGTTCTTAATTCTTTCTGTATAATTTGCGTTTCTTCATGTGGTCGATGTATTGTATACCTGAGCTAGAAAAGTTGATAATAACTTGTTAATCATTATGTAAAACAATAATCATATCTAGGTGATATTGAATGTCTGGTTCATGCTCAAGTCTTTAAAGATTCTCAGTTAATAGCTTTAGCTTACTTAATTGTATGCTAGTGTAAATGATAACCGATGGCTTTTATCATAAGGGAAAACATTTCTTATCATCTAGAATTAACGTCGACAACGTAGGGGCTTAAAAGGCCATATTCTCATCATTAAAAGATCATTGTTAGTACTTTGGTTTTATATCAACTCTTTTAGTCTAAACAATGATCATTCTTATAGACTAGAAGTACGTTTAAGATTATCAAAATGCTAATAGGCTAGTCGTATTATGATGTGAAGGGCGTCCTGTCGGGAAGTCTGTGTGTATAATATCTTCTATTAGTAAATGACTGAGGATTTGCTCTTCAACTTTAATTTGTTCCACAGTGTGGACCCTGTGTAAGCAATGATAAATCTTTTATTCTTTTTATACATAGTATAAACATGTGTTGGCTGTTATGTGGAACTTGACTATTGTGCAAATAGGCTCCCTTTGAGGGAATAGCTTGGGTCTTTATGTCCTTTAATTGTTCTTCTTCTTTTAACAGGGTGTCGAAACATTTCTCTTCTAGTTTTGACTTCTATATCTGTAGAATGTTGCCTTTGCTATCTCACCAACTTCAGAAATTAGAATGTATATGGTCTATAGTATAATACCTAGTAGGCTTAAAGCTTATGTTAGATAGAGTTTCAGATATCAAATCAATGTAGGGGTTGAATAAAAAGGTATCCTTGAAGATAGAACACTTTGATTTATAAGTACTTGTTTTATACAAATGAAAGTTATTTGTTTAAATAATACAAAACGACTCTTTATATTAAAGAAGAAATTATTATTATATTTCAGATTGGAAGATGGTTAATGACTCTAGTAGACGTAGACTAAAGCCTTGATGAAGTTTCCATCATGTTAGCATAAAACTTCGACTCGATAACAAGTTAAAAGATGCCTCTCTATTGACCATATCGATAATGTAAAGTTCTATCTTTGGGAAGATAGTTTGGACAAGCATCAAACTCAATGGTCCACCTGAAAAAACTAGTATCAATAACTGAGAAATCAGTAAGCTAGAAATTATACCTTAATCACAAAAGTGGTAATGACTCTGAGAGTCTTAAAGTTTTACAACAAACCAAACTAATATGCATAGAAGCATGTTGATCTGGAAAGGCTAAGAAATTTATCATGATCATATGTAACTGTAGGATTACGATTAAATCAAGTCAAGTTGGGGTGGGTGAACTTACTATTTGCGTTGACACAACACTATTCATATTCAAATCCTTTGGCCAAGGTAGTGTACCTACCTCTAGTACATTTTTAGTTCACCGTGACTAGATGGCATAGCTTGTGGAGTGGTCATGCTTGTCTAGAGGGTATCTAGGTGAATTACATGATAACAAGTTACGTAGGTCACAACACCAGTTCTCAAATGGCTAACACCATTGGTTATCCTAAGTCTATCCTCTTTGAGTAGGGTAGGGCCACTTCCGGGTAGGAAGGTGTGTGGGAGACCAACAGTCTGTGGTTGGAGGTTAAGCTCCTTGAAGATACTTTCTCTTCTAAACTCCAGAGGCTTGCCGAGACTTGAATTTGGATGGTCAACAATCAAGATGCAGTGACTTTGGTAAGTTTTTATTTTGAAAATGTTCTTAATAACTTAAATCATCATATTGATAAATGTTGAAGATGGATAGACCCCTTTGTGTAACTTATAATTTCATGATTCTTAATTAGTCGATGAATGAACTTCTTTGTTTTAAAATGAAAAATAATTTATCATTTTCTACTTTTAAACTTAAAAAAAAAATTACCTTTGGTTGAACGTAGTTTTTAAGGTGAAAACTAAATTGGGTGTTACATATGGTATCAAAGCTAACCAGTTTCAGCACTAGGGCTGATGAGTCCACTAAGCTGATTAAGAATCAACATTATGCGGGTAGCTAATGATTTGATTTACTATGCCAGGATGGTACGTCTCAAGAAAACTACAAGGAAGTCCTTCGCTAGTAAGGAACATTACCTGCAAGTTAAGCAAAGACGTCTTGTGATGATTAAGACTATTGAGAAAATGAATGATGAAAATGACATTTGGCTAGATGATATGGAAACTTTTGCCAATGCTCTGTCATGACTCAAACGAATGAAAAGAGAACTCCTAGAGACATCTAGGATGGCAGCTCGAATTATGGTCAATTCCTATCCTATTAGTGTACCAATGATCACTAGGGATTCCCATATACCACCTAGAGATGAAATCATAGTACTATCATCTAATAGTGAATCTGAGGGTTATACACCCCGTGAATATGTGTTGAACAATGAATCTAAAGGTTACACCCCTCTTGTAAACACTAAGTGAAACATGAAATGTGTCTATCCTTAAAGAATGTACATACTGTTGTGCAAAATATAATAAAGATAATTTTGCTTAAGAATGACTATGGTTATGAGCAATTGATATGTTTTGATAATATTCTAAATGATAAATCATATAACTGATTAGTACTTGCTAAAATAGGTGAGAAAACAAATAAACATGGATCAATCAGAGTTTAATGAGAGAGAAGATCGGGAAGGTCACAACTCTCAGGCTAACTCCACCAATAAATTGGACATAATTCTTAATATGCTTGCCACAACTAAGGAAAGGTTAGGCAAATTGGAAAAGAAAGTGAATGAAACTGGGAATACTGAGGGTGAAGAATGAGTATTCTATTAATGCGAGTAAAAGTAGGCAATGAGAGCATGGCACATCAAGTGAGAATTAAGAGAATAGTGAATCTTAGAGGGAGACAAAAGATAAACTTGCACTGGAATTATCTAAGGATATGAAAAAGATTATTCCTCCCAAATTTGATGGAACGAAAACTGGTGATGCAGTAGAAGCATGGCTAACAGAAATGGAGAAGTACTTTGAAATTAGAAATTATTCTGAGAATACAAAGGCAGTGTGGGGAGCATATCAGCTGTTTGGAGAAGCATCCACCTGGTGGATGAACAAAAAGATAGAGTTGGATTTAAGCCCCTTGAAGGTGACATGGAATGAATTTGTGGAACTTTTTTGAAAAAGGTGGTTACCACAGCTTTACTTTGATCAAAAGCTAACAGATTTCCAAAATCTCTGACAAGGTGATTTGTCCGTGGTTGAATATGTGGAAAAATTCACTAGATTGTTGAAGTATGTTCCTCAGTATAAAAAAGATGAAAGATTTCGGATAAGGAAATTCATTATGGGACTCAATCCTCAGATTGGCGGAGAGGTCCAAACATAATGGATTAGGTGTATGAGAAAGCAATTAAGCAGGAACAGAAGATCAAGTCCATTTCTGCTTATCATGAAAAGAAGCGTAAGAGATTTGATAAGAACTTCAATGAACAGACGTATAAAAAGAAGAATGATAAAGGATATGGAAACATGAGGTACAATAAAGGAAATCAGAAAAATAAAGGGCGATTTGGTAATGAGTGAAGAATTGAAGATTTTAAGAAAAATGACAATTTTAAGAGGAATGATGATGCTATGAGTAGACCATTTGAGAAGAGAGGACCAATTGGAGGTTGTTTTTCATGTGGTGGAGATCATTATGCCAACCATTGTCCTAATAAAAAGTAGAATGGGTAGCATAGGAACACGGTACTTCCTTCACAGCAAGAAGCATTTCAGCAAAGGATTCACGCCACCCTTGACAATCGACAAACTGAATATCAGATTACTCCCATTGAGATGACATGTACTTTATTTGGAGTCCATGTTTCTATTCTGATTGATACGGGTACAACAAAATTTTTTGTGTCAACTAGAGTCTTAAGTAAATTTCCTAGAAGAGCTAGTTATATGTCAAAACCATGGACAATAGAATATGCAAATCACTCAAAGGCTCAAGTAGAGCAATGTTTGTTCAAAGCTAAGATTGATATTTCAAACTTTTCCACTGAGGTAAACTTGTATGTGGCACCATTAGGGTCCTACGACGTCATTTTAGGAATGAATTGGTTGTGGAGACATAGGGCCAAAGTAGATTATTTTTATAAAATAATTGAATGTTTGGATGATAAATGAAACAAAGTTAATTTTTAGGGCATTCAAAGGGAAATAAAGATCAGGTCTATTTCATCAAAACAATTAAAACAGGCTAGGCATAAGGGATGTCAACTTTTTGCAGTCAAAATGGACCTAGTAGAGGAAGCTTTAGAGAAGCAAACTTTTGAGGAAAAATACCCTTATCTTCACAATTTCAGAGATGTATTTCCTGAGGAACTGCCAGGCTTGCCTCCAAAAAGAACCTTTGACTTTACCGTAGATATTAAATGAAGATCTGAGCCAATATCTAAAGCTCTGTACAGAATGACCACTACTAAACTTATGGAATTGAAGGCTCAACTACAAGAGTTATTGACTAAAGGTTTGATTAGGCCAGGTGTATCACCATGGGGAGCTCTGGTTATTTTCGTCAAGAAGAAAGACAGAACCCATAGACTATGTATAGATTATCGGATGCTAAACAAGGCAACAATAAAGAATAAGTATCCACTACCACGTATTGATGATTTATTTGACCAAATGCGTGATGTAGCAGTATTTTCTAAGATAGATTTGAGATCTGCACACCATCAGTTGAGGTTAAAAGATGAGGATATTCACAAGACTGCATTTAGGACAAGATATGGTCATTATGAGTTTATTGTGTTACCATTTGGGTTGACTAATGCACCAGCCGCTTTCATGAATCTCATGAATAGTGTTTTCAGAGACTGTCTTGATAAATTTGTCCTAGTTTTCTTAGATGATATTCTGATATATACCAAAAATGAGGAGGAGCATAGACAACATCTTCAAATTGTTTTGCAACGTTTAAGAGAACACAAGTTGTATGCAAAACTCTCGAAATGCACTTTCTTTCAGAAAGAAGTGCAGTATTTGGGACACACTATATTAGTAGAAGAGATATCAATTGACCTAGCTAAAATAAAGGCTATTATGGAATGGCCTATACCTTCCAATGTTTTAGAAGTACGAAGTTTTATGGGTTTGGCCGAGTATTACAAGAAATTTGTTCTAAATTTTTCAAGTATTACTAAAACAATTACTTCTTTGCAGAGGAAAGGAAAGTGGTTTGTATGGGCGGGTGAATGTCAAAAGGCATTCAATTTATTAAAAGAAAAGTTAACAACAACACCAATTCTAAAAGTCCCCGATCCTAAAGGGCAATTTGAGATTATTACTGATGCCTATAGAGAAGGGTTAGGAGGCGTGCTTATGCAAAATGGGCATGTAATAGCCTATGAATCAAGAACATTGAAAAACTATGAGCAAAATTACACTCCTCATGATTTAGAACTAGAAGCAATGATTCACGCCCTTCAGATGTGGCGACACTATTTGTTGGGAAAGACTTTTATACTAAAAATAGATCATCAAAGTCTTCATTACATATTTACACAACCTCATCTCAATGCAAGACAAAGGAGGTGGTTAGAACTAATATCAAATTATGATTTTGAGATTAATTACATAAAAGGTAAAGAAAATTGAGTAGCTGATGCTTTAAGTAGAAGAAGACACATAGCTTCTATAATCTCTATTCATGCTAATTTTAAAATCTAGTATTGCAAAATTTACCTAGAGACGAATATTATGAACAGGTGAAGTAAGCTCTGCAAATAAACCCCAAAGATCCAAGATATGACGAATTCCATTTTGAGTCAGATGGATTAATGAGATTTAAGGGAAGAATCTATGTTCCTAATTCTGTAGAACTCAAAAACCTTGTATGGAAGGAAGTTCATTGTGCACCTTATTCCGGACACCCATGAGTAACAAAACTTTTAGCTAATGTTAAACCGCTATACTTTTGGAAAGGAATGAAAAACGATGTTGCAAGGTTTGTGGCAAGTTACTTGGAATATCAAAGAGTGAAGGTAGAACACCAACATCCTTTCGGATTGTTATAACCGCATGATATTCCAGAATGGAAATGACAGGTTGTTAGTATGGATTTTGTTCAAGGGTTACTAATTTCCAAGAATAGACATGATGCAATTTTGGTTGTAGTATATAAACTAACCAAAGTAGCACACCTCATTCTTGGAAATTTGACGGATGGAGTTCATATTTTGGCCTGTAATTTTGTTCAAGAAATATTTAGATTGCATGGGGTACTTGAAAAGATTATATCCAATAGAGATGCTTGAATAACCTCCCGGTCTTGTCAAACTTTATTTTCAGCACTAGGGACTAAACTCAATGTGAGCACCACTTATCATCCTGAAACTGATGGACAAATAGAAAGGGTTAACTAGGTCCTAGAGGATCTATTAAGAATGTATTGCATGGACCAGCAATACAGATGGGAGGAATATTTACCTCTTGTTGAATTTGCCTATAATAATTCCTATCATTCTGCCATTAAGATGGCACCATTTGAAGCATTATATGGAAGGAAATGCAGAACTCCTATAAGCTGGGACAAGCTAGAAGATAGGATAAGAATTGGACTAGAAATGCTAGCAGATATGGAAGAAAAAGTGAAAATGATTAGGAAAAGGTTGGCGAAAGCCAACGGCAGGCAAAAAAATTATGCAGATCGCAAACGGGTGCCTAGACAATTTTCTATTGGAGAGAGTTCTTTTGCAAGTGAAACCCCATAAAAGCTCAGTCAAGTTTGGTAAATCATCAAAGTTGGCTCCCTGATATGTTGGAACTTTTGAAGTCCTTGAGATTATCAATCCAGTGGCCTACAAAATTGCTCTACCTCCAGCCTTGTCTAAAATGCATAATATTTTTCATGTTTCTTACCTAAAGAAATATTTTATAGGTAATGACCACATTCTTAAATGGAATTATTTATAGATACAAGAGCTAGGAGTGGTTGTGATTAAGCCACTCAAGGTACTCGAAATGTGTAAACTCTGTTTGCGTAATCGAGAGGTCTTACAATGCAAAATTCAGTGGGACCAATATGGCGAGGATAGCGCCACTTGGGAAGACTATAATGACATCCACCAAAGATTTCCTTATCTTTTGAAAAACATTAATGTAAAACTATAAAAGCTTGTTTTTTATGTTAAAATTTTACTTGATAAACTCAATCATCGGGGACAATGATTCTATAGGAGAAGGATATGTTACATCCCCTTTTTGGATTCAGTATTACTATTTACTTTTTCTTAAATAGTGTAGTCATGTGAATATGTTTAACATCATAGAAAATGATGATATGATTAAAAAAGATTAATTGTATGAAATCATGGATTTTTACTTGGTTATGATCAATCTGATGTTATGAATTAAAATGTCTTTTCGATATGAAAATGAAATGATTTGATGTAAATGTGTTTTGATCAGAACATTGGTACTCTGACCACAAATTGTATGTGAGATTGTTAATGGAAGGAATAGATGGAACGTGTTCACAAGAAGCAAGAAGAAGAGAAAGTATCTTCGAGAAAGAGAGAATAGACTCTAGAATAACCAATGGGTGTTTGCCACTGAAAATGAACATCAGGTAGATAAACCTACTTGCCTTGAGATAAGCATTGATTTTGGGTTAAGTCAATTTTGGATGGGAATGTCAAGGTTTATAAGAATAGGTCATTCTTCCTTTCGTAGTTGTGATGAGTATGGGTAATCAACATCTGTGTCGTAATACTCTGAATCATGTCGCCAATTATGGACGACCGATATATATATTTATATATAAATGTATACACTTGAGAATGAGTTGTATGTTGTGTCTTGTTTAGTGGTTCGGCGTAAAAGTTGAAAGTTGTGCGTAAAGTCGACCCCAAACCTCGTATTGTGTTTACAATCCAATCAGCGTCATCGTCATAAAGCTCTATGAGCATATGATGTAAATGTTTAATTATGGATTTTGTAGGATGTAGAATTATTTCTATTGTGGGTTATCATTGTTTAATAAAAGGTTTAAATAATGTTTTAAAACTTTGAGATCGTCAAGTGTAATACCATTGGCCATGTTGTAAGGGTATTATATAAATTCATATTTATATTTAAATAGCTATTAAGGAACAATTCTTATATTCTTTAATGGTGCTAGTTATCAGGCAATAGCTTGGAGGGTTTTACTTAAGTCATTATTTATGATGTCTTTTGTTCCATAACTTTTTATTCATTCTCAAGCTTTAAACTTAAATGATTGATCGACAACTCAGCAATTATTCCAAGTCATGCAATCAATCTAAGCTCAAGAATCTTTTAGAGTTAGTGTGGCATTATGTCCAAAATAGAAACCGCCACCTCGCCAACTGATAGCTCCACCTTGCGAATAAGATGCAAGGAAAATGGAAGATAAAACCAATTTTGTGTTAGTGGTCGCGGGAAGGAGGATAGATGTTTATAGTCGAGCTTGGTAGTTACCAAGTAGAGGGCTATGCGAATTAGTTAGGAAAGTTAGTTTTTGTTTGGATGGCGGGGAAGAGAAAAAAAAAAGAACTTCTTCAGATGGATATAGGGAGTCTTGGATAGAGGCTCGAGGGTGATCACAAGAAGACAACAAATACCAGAGAAGTAACGAGACCAGTAGCTCGAAGGTTGATAGGAGTCAAGTGAGGAATATGAGCCAAGAAGCCAACTATCAGGTTCTTAATTCTTCCTGTATAATTTGTGTTTCTTCATGTGGTCGATGTATTGTATACCTGAGCTAAAAAAGTTGATAATAACTTGTTAATCATTATGTAAAACAATAATCATATCTAGGTGATATTGAATGTCTGGTTCATGCTCAAGTCTTTAAAGATTCTCAGTTAATAGCTTTAGCTTACTTAATTGTATGCTAGTGTAAATGATAATCGATGGCTTTTATCAGAAGGGAAAACATTTCTTATCATCCAAAATTAACGTTGACAACGTAGGGGCTTAAAAGGCCATATTCTCGTCATTAAAAGATCATTGTTAGTACTTTGATTTTATATCAACTCTTTTAGTCTAAACAATGATCATGCTTATAGACCAGAAGTACGTTTAAGATTATCAAAATTCTAATAGGTTGGTAGTATTATGATGTGAAGGGCATCCCGTTGGGAAGTCTATGTGTCTAATATCTTATATTAGTAAATGACTGAGGATTTGCTCTTCAACTTTAATTCATTCCGCAGTGTGGACCATGTGTAAGCAACAATAAATCTTTTATTCTTTTTATACATAGTATAAACATGTGTTGGCTGTTATGTGGAACTTGACTATCGTGAAAATAGGCTCCATTTGAGGGAACAACTTGGGTCTTTATGTCCTTTAATTGTTCTTCTTCTTTTAACAGGGTGTCGAAACATTTCTCTTCTAGTTTTGACTTCTATATCTGTAGAATGTTGCCTTTGCTATCTCACCAACTTCAGAAATTAGAATGTATATGGTCTATAGTATAATACCTAGTAGGCTTAAAGCTTATGTCAGATAGAGTTTCAGATATCAAATCAATGTAGGGGTTGAATAAAAAGGTATCCTTGAAGATAGAACACTTTGATTTATAAGTACTTGTTTTATACAAATGAAAGTTATTTGTTTAAATAATACAAAACTACTCTTTATATTAAAGAAGAAATTATTATTATATTTCAGATTGGAAGATGGTTAATGACTCTAGTATACATAGACTAAAGCCTTGACGAAGTTTCCATCATGTTAGCATAAAACTTCGACTCGATAACAAGTTAAAAGATGCCTCTCTATTGACCATATCGATAATGTAAAGTTCTATCTTTGGGAAGATAGTTTGGACAAGCATCAAACTCAATGGTCCACCTGAAAAAACTAGTATCAATAACTGAGAAATCAGTAAGCTAGAAATTATTCCTTAATCACAAAAGTGGTAATGACTCTGAGAGTCTTAAAGTTTTACAACAAACCAAACTGATATGCATAGAAGCATGTTGAGCTGGAAAGGCTAAGAAATTTATCATGATCATATGTAACTGTAGGATTACGATTAAATCAAGTTAAGTTGGGATGGATGAACTTACTATTTTTGTTGACACAACACTAATCATATTCAAATCCTTTGGCCAAGGTAGTGCACCTACCTCTAGTACATTTTTAGTTCATCGTGACTAGATGGTGTAGCTTGTGGAGTGGTCATGCTTGTCTAGAGGGTATCTAGGTGAATTACATGATAACAAGTTACGTAGGTCACAACACCAGTTCTCAAATGGCTAACACCATTGGTTATCCTAAGTCTATCCTCTTTGAGTAGGGTAGGGCCACTTCTGAGTAGTAAGGTGTGCGGGAGACCAACAGTCTGTGGTTGGAAGTTAAGCTCCTTGAAGATACTTTCTCTTCTAAACTCCAGAGGCTTGACGAGACTTGAATTTGGATGGTCAACAATCGAGATGCAGTGACTTTGGTAAGTTTTTATTTTGAAAATGTTCTTAATAACTTAAATCATCATATTGATAAATGTTGAAGATGGATAGACCCCTTTGTGTAACTTCTAATTTCATGATTCTTAATTAGTTGATGAATGAACTTCTTTGTTTTAAAATGAAAACTAATTTATCATTTTCTTCTTTTAAACATTAAAAAAAAAATTACCTTTGGTTGAACGTAGTTTTTAAGGTGAAAACTAAATTGTGTGTTACAACCCCCCTTTTCAATAGTTTTTGAAATGACCCCCCAGATATTACAATGTTGGCACTTTATAATTAGTGTGATTTACAATGTAAATATAAGATATTTAGACTCTTACAGGGCCCAAAATGGCCAAAATATTGAAGCTATAGCTCAAGTACAATATGAGATCAAATTGAGAGCAACTATATGACGTACACAAAAAAATATGAATCATAGAAAAAACGGCACCAAAAACAGAGTCTGTTTATGCAAGTTATGGCTCTCGGAAGCTCTCAAAATGAGAGATACACAAAAAACTTTGGAAGAATATTTAATTTATAAAAAACTAGAGAATCAAATTAGAAACCAAACTCACCACAATGAAGAGCATGAAATTATAACCCAAATCAAAAAACATTGCACCTAAAAGGGCCTTTGTATGGCCAAGAACAAGCCCCTCGAAGTTTTCCTTCCAAGCTCAAATGTTCAATGATGAGGGGGAAAAATTCAAACTCCACTCGCTTCAACATTAGCATTGCATCACCGCTAATTTTAGTAGGAAAACCTCTAGTTTTGGGTCAATCTCCAAATATTGCTGTAATTAAGAAACTTTAGTTTTATCAACAAAAATGGTGAAACTCCTAATATATTTGGTGAGTTTTGTTTTGGTGGATTGCAAAATACACCGCTAAAATTAGCAGGCCTACAGACTGGTGGTGGCAGAGGCTGTGCTTGGGTGGTGGTGGAGTTTGGGCACTGCTTGGGTGGCCTCAAGGTGGTGAATCAACTGCATGAGATGGCGTAGTAGACAGAGCTGCTTAGGTGGGCACCGATGACAATAGTCTGTAGGTGTGGAGTAGGTGAAGGGGGCATAGCCCACAAGGGTGGGGCATTGTGCCTACATGGAGTTTTAGACCCTATGCTCAAGGCACTGGCTACAACACCAGGTGTAAAAGCCTCAAAACCATCTCAAAAGTAAAAAGAAGTAATTAATCCACTTAAATACAGCTTCACAAATAATAAAAGTAAATGATGTAAATAATCCTCTTAGATACAACATTCCAAAAGTCATAAAAGGGTGTAGTTAATCTACTTAATTACAATATCACAAATGAAAGATAAATCTCATAAATAAGATTCAATAGAGTCAATAAATCTTCATAAATAAGAATCATTAAATCTTGCAAAAGATAATCTCATCAATATAAATCAATAAAAGTCATTAAATCTTACAATTTACATGCTCATCCTAGGTAAAAGCAAAATAAAATCATATACAAATTCCATGGGCATTCATGCCATAATTGTTGTTATATGGAGCCTAATTAGACTCGGAGGTTACATTTTCCCCACTTTTATTGGTACGGTTTCCCCCCAAATTCCTACGGGGTCAAGGGGCAGCGCCCCTCGTGGGGGCTCGGGGGCAGCGCCCCTGAAACCTCACACGGTTTTTTATTATTTTATAAAGGCACCGGGAGTTATTTTTTCATTGACCGACATAAGAAAACCCTATTTTTGTAACCCACAAAAAGCTTGATAAAAGCGGCTAAGGGTTAGGGTTTTTATATATTGTATTGTAGCATTTGCAGTGGTATTGAGTTGTAGGGATTGCTGATTGTATTCAGTTTGATTTACTGGATAATAATATTGGACTCTCTGTTTGGTGGATGTAGCTCGAGTTTGGGTGAACCACGTTAAAACTTGTCTCTCGCTGTTATTATTTCTGTGTATTTCTATTCCTCTATTTAATCTTTATTTGCATTTAATTGATATCTTTTGTCAGCTAACCCTAACAAGTGGTATCAGAGCGGTTTGTGTTCGATTATCATCTGCAGGAAGTTCTCACGGTTGAGTGAGCAATGGCGGACAAGGGTAAATTGAAGGTCGATAAATGCAATGGGTAGAACTATCAGTTATGGAAGATGCAAATGGAGGATTACCTCTATCAAAAGGATTTATGGAGGCCATTGGAAGGAGTAGCCAAGAAACTGGCAACAATGTCTGATGAGGATTGGAATCTTCTTGACAGAAAGGCACTGGGAACCATTTGGTTGTGCCTCACACCATCGGTGACATTCAATATAATGGAAGCGAAGACAACAGATGGTCTGATGAAAGCTTTGGCTAAATTGTATGAAAAACCCTCAGCCTCAAATAAGGTATTTCTCATGAAGCTTTTGTTTAATTTGAAAATGGTTGAAGGTGGATCTGTGATAGGTCATTTAAATGAATTTAATACGATTGTCAGTCAATTGACTTCTGTAAATGTAAAATTTGACGAAGAAGTTAGATCTCTCTTGATATTATGTTCATTGCCTGAAAGCTGGGATAGTTTGGTAATAGCAGTTAGTAACTCTGTTTCTGGTTCAAATACCCTGAAATTTGATGATGTTGTTGGTGTTATCCTGAGTGAGGAAATTCGTAAGAAAAGCTTAGGTGGATCCACATCAAGCAGTGTTTTGAATGCAGAAAGCAGGGGTAGATCAAAGGAGAGAGGAAAAGGTTCTAGAGGTCATGGGAAGTCACGAGGAAAATCAAAGGACAAAAGATCCCAAACTAGAGGATAGAAGGATTACTGGTACTGTGGGAAACCAGGTCATCTAAAGAAAGATTGTTGGTCTTGGAAAAACAAAGAAGGAGACAAACAAGAAGGCAATAAGGAAGCAAATGTGGTAAGTAATAAATCTGAAGATGATGCTTTGATTCTTTCCCTAGATAATGCTGATGATTCATGGGTTTTATATTCAAGGGCCTCATTTCATGCTACGCCCCATAGAAGTTATTTTCTTGATTATGTCGAAGGGGATTTTGGACTGGTTTATTTGGGAGATAACAAACCCTGTCAGATTGTTGGAAAGGGAAGAATCAAGATTAAGTTGCAGAATGGGAATCATTGGCTACTACAAGAGGTAAGGCACATTCCAAGGCCCAGTAGGAATTTAATTTCAGCAAGGCAGCTAGCTGAACAAGGTTGCATTGTTACATTTACAGATAAAAATTGGAAGGTTTCAAAAGGTGCCTTAGTAGTAGAAAAAGGTGTGAAAGTAGGCACCTTATATCTTTGTACAGGTCATACTATTCCTTCTACTTTAGCTGTTACAGATAAAAAACAAACAGGTTCAGGAACAGTTGCTGCAGGTTCGCAGGAAGAGATTGAAACAGTTGCTGCAGGTTCTGAGACAACGTTGTGGCATAATAGACTTGGGCATATGAGTGAAAAAGGTATGAAGGTACTTCATTCTAAGAAAGTTTTACCAGGTCTAAAATGTATTAATATGGATTTCTGTGAAATTTGTGTGTATGGTAAACAAAAGAGAGTCAATTTTCTCAAGGATGGGAAGCAAAAGAAAAATGAAAAGTTGGAGCTTGTGCATATAGATGTATGGGGACCAGCTCATGTATCTTCTCTCAGTGGCTCTTGGTATTATGTTACATTCATAGATGATGCAACTAGGAAGGTCTAGATTTATTTATTTAGACATAAATCTAATGTATTTGAAACATTTAAGAAATGGAGAAGCTTAGTTGAGAATGAGACAGGTAAAAGATTAAAATGTCTCAGATCTGATAATGGTGGTGAGTATTACAGCAAAGAATTTAAGGATTACTGTTCCTTTAATGGAATTCGTAGGTAGAAAATGGTTCCAGGGACTCCACAGGAAAATGGAGTGGTTGAACGCATGAATATGACAATAATGGAGCATGCAAGGACCATGAGATTGCATGTTGGGCTGCCCTTAAACATGTGGGCAGAGGCTGTCAACACTGCTGTATATTTAATTAATAGAGGTCCTTCAGTTCCTTTGGGTTGTGGTATTCTAGAGGAAGCATGGATAGGTAAGAAGATGAGTTATTCTTTTCTCAAAACCTTCGGATGTGAAGCATTTGCACATGTAGATTCTGAAAATAGAACCAAGCTGGATGTAAAATCAAAAAAGTGTACCTTTGTTAGATATGACATTGCTGAATTTAGTTATAGGCTTTGGGATTTTGAAAATTAGAAAATTGTGAGACGCATGGATGTTATATTCAATGAGAAGGTGTTGTACAAAGATTAATTACAGGAGCATGAGAAGAAAGGAAAGGATTATGTGGTGCTAGATAATACTCCAAATAGTGATGTTTCAGTGGTTCCTCATGCTCCGCAATAGCAACCAGAAATACCACAAACTCCAGTGAATGTTAGACGGTCAACAAGGCTAAGTAGACCTCCTGAAAGGTTTTCTCCCTCTTTGTATTCTATTTTGTTAACAGATGTTGGTGAATAGAAAGGTATGCTGAAGCTATGCAGGTGGATACATAGGTTCAATGGGAGCTTGCAATGAAAGAAGAAATGGACTCCTTGCTGAAAAATCAGACTTGGGAATTATGTAAGTTACCTGCAGGTAAAAAGGCTTTACCAAACAGATGGGTTTACTGGCTGAAAGATGAAGATGGAGGTAAGAAAAGATTTAAGGCCAGGTTAGTTGTAAAAGGATTTGCACAAAAAAAGGGCATTGATTTTGATGAGATATTTTCTCCGGTTGTCAAGATGACTTCTATTCGTACTGTTTTAAGTATTGTGGCTACTGAAGATTTACATTTGGAACAACCAGATGTGAAAACTGCCTTTCTCCATGGTGATTTGGAGGAGGAGATATACATGGGACAGCCCCACGGATTTGAGGTCAAAGGTAGGAGAAATAGGTGTGCAGATTGAAGAAAAGTTTTTATGGCCTGAAACAAGCACCTCGGCACTGGTATTTGAAATTTGATAGTTTTATGGTTGAGCAAGGCTACATCAGGTGTAATTCTGACCATTGTGTTTATTTTAAGAGGTTGGATAATGATAGCTACATTATTTTATGTTTATATATTGATGACATGCATGTAGTTGGGTCTAACATGGATCACATAAGAGAGTTAAAACAACAGTTAGCACAGTCATTTGATATGAAGGATTTGGGGGTAGCAAAACAAATCCTTGGTATGAAAATTTGCAGAGATAGGAAGAACAGAAAATTGACTCTATCTGAGGTTGTCTATGTTGAAAAGGTGTTGCAGAGATTCCATATGGAGAATGCAAAAGCTGTCAGCACACATTTGCCTAGTCATTTGAAATTAACTAAGGAGATGTGTCCTAAGACACAAGAGGAGGATGAGAAAATGTCCAAGGTACCATATGCTTCAGTTGTAGGAAGTTTAATGTATGCCATGGTATGCACGAGACTGGATATTGCACATACTGTAGGAGTCGTCAGCAGGTATATGAGTCATCCCAGATTGGAGCATTGGAATGCAGTAAAATGGATTCTCAGATATTTGAGAGGTACATCCAATAAAAATTTATGTTTTGGGGGCTCTAATACTGATTTAGTAGGTTATGTAGACTTAGATTTGGCAGGAGATATTGATACCAGGCGGAGTACTACAGGTTATGTCTTTACTGTAGGTGGAACAACGGTGAGTTAGATTTTCAGGTTGCAAAAGGTGGTTGCTTTATCCACCACAAAGGCTGAATATGTAGCTGCAATAGAGGCGAGCAAGTAGATGATATGGCTGCAATCTTTCATGGAAGAATTGGGCAAACAACAGGTTAATAGTTATTTGTATACAGACAGCCAGAGTGCCATACATCTTGCAAAGAATTCTGCCTTGCATTCAAAGACCAAACACATACAGTTGAGGTATCACTTCATTCGATCGGTGTTGGATGATGGATAATTACAATTGGAAAAGATACATACAGTTGATAATCCAGTGGATATGTTTACAAAGGTAGTGACAAGGGAGAAGTTGAGCTCCTCTTCAGCTTCAGTTGGTCTTCTCGACTGAAAACAACAAAAATAGAACAGCAGAGTCTAGGGTGCTTATTTCTAGTGGAAGCTATAGGGTTAGTGGTGTTATGATCAGTCTCCAAGTGGGAGATGATATGGTGTGGAGTTTGATCAGTCTCCAAATGGGAGATTGTTGTTATATGGAGCCTAATCAGACTTGGAGGTTACATTTTCCCCACTTTTATTGGCGCGGTTTCCCCCCAAATTCCTACGGGGTCAAGGGGCAGCACCCCTGTCACGATACAGGGTGGGGTCGAGGGGCGGTGCCCTTGTGGGGGCTCGGGGGCAGCGCCCCCAAAACCTCACATGGTTTTTTATTATTTTATAAAGGTACTGGGAGTTATTTTTTCATTGACTGACATAAGAAAACCCTATTTTTGTAACTGACAAAAAGCTTGATAAAAGCGGCTAAGGGTTAGGGTTTTGATATATTGTATTGTAGCATTTGTAGTGGTATTGAGTTGCAGGGATTGCTGATTGTAATCGGTTTGATTTACTGGTTAATAATATTGGACTCTCTGTTTGGTGGATGTAGCATATATATATATATATATATATATATATATATATATATATATATATATATATATATATATATATATATATATATATATATATATATATATATATATAAGTTTTTCTAGACAAAATAAACATCTATTTCAATGTCATCTCGATTAGATCTAATTCTTGAAAAGAGGAAAATCCATCTTTGATAATCTACATTCGGCATCCTAGCCCAGAGAGTAACCCAATAACATTCCTAGATAAAATCTACTTCTTTCCCCAAGAAGCAAG
The DNA here is from genome assembly GCA_027924645.1 of Cunninghamia lanceolata. Classification (NCBI taxonomy): domain Eukaryota; kingdom Viridiplantae; phylum Streptophyta; class Pinopsida; order Cupressales; family Cupressaceae; genus Cunninghamia; species Cunninghamia lanceolata. The sequence goes on along the minus strand of BSBN01001221.1, from coordinate 5,396,017 downwards.
TAAATAAATAAGTCAATAAACTAATAAATAAATGAATAAATCAAAATCCTATAACCACCTCTAATCCCTTTCCCATGCATCAAAAAAGAAAGCACAAATTTCGATCAAGCATTAATGAAGAACATCATAAATCTTTTTAAAAGCAATATAGATTTTGTAATCTGATTATATTCTCAATTCGTATTTCCATGGTTTAAATAGATTGTAGAAACTAATGATCTTACTTCATATCCAAATACTATTTCATAATCTGAGCAATAAAATCAAATGATGATGTTTGACTACTTCTCTCTCATATAATGAGGTTTCAAGCATACTTATGTCAAATATTATCTCCAATTGTCCTCAAAATCAAGTGATTAGAATAAAACAAATCAATGTTCTCCTATAAATCATTTCAAAATCCCTTTCCCAAAACTCCAATCAAGGAAAATATACGTTCCAATCAATAACCCATCTTTTGTTCATACAAAGTGCATTCATAAGGTTATCAAATTGATATAATTTCTAATCCATTTTTCAGTCATAATTCATTGTATAAAAGTCATTCTTAGTTTTACTCAAACCTACTGTCATATCTGTGACATGATCTACTCAGTCTATTCAATGAGTTTAATATGTAACATTTAGTAACCTTCTGTCATTTTAGTGATAGGAGCTGTGGAGAATTGAAATAAAAATAGAGTTTGTAATATTCAACTGTCAATCAAGATAATGTTTCCAAATAGTGTTTTGAACTGCAAACAAATGAGGAATTATGTCTATAGGAATACAATAGTTTTATCCATTTTAAGAGGTTATGTCCATATTGTTTGTTCAATAAAGTAGGTCGATTTATATCATGAACTATTTTCTAACCGCATGAAGAAAAACAATAGTTTTATCATATATAGATATCTGACAGATAATATTCTAACTTTAACTAGGGATTCAGTTAATTTATTCTTTCCTACAGTTAAAAATTCAAGATCTGAAAAGGGTGATGTGCTAGATTTAAAAACAAAGATAAAATGCCATGGTTCAAAAGAGTTGGGCAGCTTGAATAACCAAAAAGGCAAGTTAAATTAGAAAGAAGAGACCCAATGTTTCAACAAGAGGTCAAACCCATTTTGGTCACACAAAATTAGAAGCCAGACACCACACCAAAGGTTAACTCATAGGAGGAAGAATAAATCATAAGCCTAGTTTTACATCTTAGTGACCAAAGGGAGATAGGTCAACGCCAGAAGGAAAGAGAATAACAAGCATTTGACTACTGGTAAAAACATAAGGTAGGTCAATCTAAATCAAGGCCAAATTCTTCCTTTTAAGGCTGTATCAAAGTCAAAATCCTAGAGAGAGAGAAGTATAAAATAGAAAGAGGGCAACAAAAGTCTAAGTTTGTTATTTAGCAACCAGGAAGAGTTTAAGGCGAGCTCTTTAGAAGGCCGATATCACAAACATAGAAGGGACCAATCTCAACAATCAGATGAAAGAAAAGCAAGACAATCACCATAGTGGATAAGGAAAATCTAGATCGGTGCCAACAAAAAACTCTGAGAATAAAGTTGACTAGCGGTAAGAAGAAAGGTAGTAATTTAAGAAGGTCGATTGTCTATGTTTTAAACGCAGCCTAGAAGATCATACGTAGGTCAATTTATAGAGAAAACATAATAAAACAGAGGGTTGATTACTGACGACCAATGACATGATTTAAACCAGAGGTAACATTATTATATTTGCAAAAATATACAAGGGAAATACCTGGTCTTTCGTGCTAATGGATGAAGGATGATTGCCTAGTCATTCCCTACTTCTTTCTTTCCAAATGCTACTCTTATTTCCTTGTTTTTGCCTTTAGAACCCCTTCTTCTTAGTTGCCTAAAGATGAATAAAAAACTTACTCCTAATCTGTCATCCACGCTCCCAAAAAATCAATTCTTTCTTGCTGCCAAATCGTGGGGTGCCAGTCTTCTACTATTTTTCTCCTTTATTAAAAGAATCTCCCCCTAATTTTAGCAATCAGATTTATGTTGAAGATTGAAGGTTTTGATAACTAGAGCTCTTCTTTCATTTGCATGAGAACTGGCCAATTAAAAATCTCACAATTTCTGTTTAGATTAAAATAACATCTATTTATTTTGCTTACGGTTGAATGAATGACAATAAGTTTATTTGAATTTTCTTATTTCATTTTCTAAATATAATAGTACTATTAATATACTTTATTTATTTTTAATAACACAAAAACACTCTTAATCAATCAAGAATAATTTAATAAAAATACCTATACTTCTATTATAATTTAATCTAATTGTTTATATCTTATTTACATATTGTCTTGCAAACATATATACTCATATAGGAAAACATTATTTATTTCTCATTAATTAATATAAAGATACAACCAATAAAATATAAGTCAAAAAGAATTTAATTTTTATACTCAAATCATGCATTCAAAAAGGATTTTCTTAACAATTAAAAGCACAATAATTTTCCAACTATCAACGCATCAATCACAATTATTAACCACACAATGATGTGTTGGAATAAGGTGCCATTAACATGGTAAATTCTAATATTGTATTTTATTCCATTTATTATTTGTTATTTGTAATTACCCATAAGGGAATGAGGTAGTCTCATTGACAGTTGTAATTTTAGAGTTACCAGCGGCAGTTATGGAGTGACATTTATAGTTGGCAAATGTAAAAACTCATAGTAAATGAGGATAGGCATGCTCCCTTGAGGAATATACTATTTTTGGCATGTATGACAACTGTCATAATGTTTGGTGAGTGAATCTATGACAACTGCAAGTTGCCATAAGATTCTGTGATTCTATGACGCATATGATGGATATGTTAGTTGTATATTTGCTATATTTAGCCCAAGGTTCCTATCTTGGAAAGATGCTCTTTTGCTGGAATCTATGATGGTTATGATGTGTCATAAGATGCTGTAAGAGGCCAGATTTAGTCTTGGGCCTCCAACCTTTGCATGGCTATTTTTGGACAAGTGTAAGATGCTTGTAAGATGATAATTAATGTTTATAGGTTGGAGAATATAAGGAGAGAGAAGGTGAATGCCTAAGAGGAGTTAGAAAATGTTTCTATAAGTATTTGCCATGTATTAGTTGCTGTAATACAGATTTTAGGTACTCGGGTACTGCCGGAATGCTGTCAGATTGAAGACTGGTGGAGAGAGTTGAAGTGTTGTTGTATTGTAAATCATTTTCAGATTAATACAAATATTGGGCCTCTTTCCTGTGTGGAGTTTTTTACCCAAAAGAGTTTTCTCCACGTTAAACATTGTGTTATGTGTTCATATTTCTGATTTTGCATTTCTGTGAAGTAGAGTTTTGTTTCTGTGTTACAATCTCCATTAATAACACACAGTTTTTGATTGCTGAAATTTATTCAAATCAGATTTCCATTGAAGTAGTGTTGCTTTTATTTCTAACATTTGGTATCAGAGCCTATCCAGATTTGACTCTTGGGTGGTAGTGTGGAAGCTGTAGCTACAGTGGGAGATTTGATTGCATTTGTTTTGCAGATCTTGTGTTGTTATTATGGCTGCATCCACCGTTGCATTAACCTCTCGAATGGACATTGAGAAGTTTAATGGAATTGGGTACGAGTTGTGGAAGCTGAAAATGGAAGATTTGTTGGAAGAAAGAAACCAATGGTTGGCTGTCCAAAAAGAGAAGAAACCTGACGATGTCTCTCAAGATGAGTGGGATAAACTGGATAAGAAGGCACGGGGAACCATCCAATTGTGTCTTTCAGATTCTGTCCTGTTGAATGTTGCAAAGGAAGAGACTGTATACAAGTTGTGGAAATGGTTGGGTGAGATCTATCAAGCCAAGAGTATGGTAAATAAACTTTATTTAAAAAAAAAATTATTTTCCATGAAAATGCGAGAAGGTGAATTAGTTGCAGAGCATTTAAATTTTTTTAATTTTTAGTGAGTTAGCTTGATTCAATAGATGTTGAAGTTAGTGAGGAAGATAAATGTATCTTACTTCTTTGTTCTTTACCTGAGTCTTGGGAGAATGTTATCCTTGCTATCACTACTAACCTCATGGATCCAAAGTTGGATGCTCTTATTTCAGTGCTACTGTCACATGAATTGAGGAAGAAGAGTTTAGATAGTTCAGGGGATGCTCTTAGTGTCAGGGGAAGGTCTAAGGAAAGAGGACCTAAAGAAAATCAGAAAGGGGCTAAGGACAAGTCTAAGGGCTGGTCTAAGACTCCTGGTAAAAAGAACAAAGTTAAGTGTTGGAACTGTGGTAAAAGGGGACATGTGAAGAAGGAGTACAGAAATCTCAAGAAACAGTGGGAGAGTACTTCAGATAAGTCCTCAAATGTAGGTGAAGAAGTTTTACTTTCTGCATGTAATCTTGCTTCTAATGATCACTGGTTGATTGACTCAGGATGCTCACTCCATATGACCCCACATAAAGAATGGTTCTCCTCATATGAAGAATATGATGGAGGTAATATCTACCTTGGTGACAACTATACATATCCAATTGTTAGGAAAGGAAAGGTATTGTTGTGTTTCAGTGATGGGAGGATTAAAACCCTCCTTGGTGTTTTGCATGTTCCTGGATTAGCTAGAAATCTGATTTCAGTTTCAAAGTTGAATGATTTGGGAATGCATGTGACATTTGACAAGCATGGCTACAAATTGGTGAGAGGGAATTTGGTGGTAGCGAAAGGGAAGAGATTCGGGAACTTGTTTAAGCTTGAAGCCACTACAGTTTGTAATGCCTCCTATGTATCTAAGTGCACTACTAAAAATACATGTATGTTGTGGCACTGTAGATTGGGCCACACAAGTAATAATGTATTGAAAACTATTACGAATAAAAATTTGTTGGACTTTTTCTCTTATTCTGATGAGCACTTTGATTTTTGTGAGCATTGTGTGTTTGGTAAACAAAATAGAAAATCATTTCCTTCAGGAAGCAATAGAGCAAAAGAGAAATTAGAAATTATTCATACGGATGTGTTTGGACCTGTAGATACTGAATCTATTGGAAAATCTTGTTATTTTGTCACCTTCATTGATGATGTATCCAGATTTACATGGATTTATTTTATGAAGCCTAAATCTGAAGTTTTCACTAAGTTTAAAGAATTCAAAGTCTTAGTAGAGAACCAATCAGGTTTAAAGATAAAAATATTAAGATCTGACAATCGAGGGGAATATTTCTCTAAGGAATTTGATGAGTTTTGCAAGCATGCAGGTATAATAAGACAAAAGACAACTCCATATACACCACAACAGAATGGTGTTGTAGAAAGGATGAACCAAACAATTATGGAAAGGGCCAGAAGTATGCTTAGTGATGCACAGTTGGATAAATACTTTTGGGCAGAGGCTGTGTGTATTGCTTGCTACTTGATAAATAGATCTCCTTGTAAGGCTCTTCATTCGACACCTTATGAAGTGTGGACATGTAAGAAACCTTCTGTTTCACATTTAAGGGTTTTTGGTTGTGAGGCTTTTGTTCATGTGCCTAAGGAAAAGTGATCTAAGTTGTACATTCATTAGATATGGTGATAATGTTAAAGGTTATAAGATTTGGAATCCACTAACCCTCAAGATTATCTTTTCTAGAGATGTTATTTTTAGGGAACTTAGAGCTATTTTTGAACCTGAGCAACCAAAAGAGAAAGAAGAAAAGGTAAAGAAGGTGCAGTTTTATTTAGAGCAGAAAGATGCACCTTAGGAAGAACAAAATGATGGATTGGGGGTTGAAGAAGAAGAAGAAGATTCAAGTAGTTATGATGAAGATGAGTCTGTTGTGACAGAAGAAGTTGGTGCATATGATCATGTAGAAGAACAAGTAGAGTCTCTTACTCCACCCTTGAGGAGATCAAAAAGACAACAGAATCTAGTTGATAGGTATAGCCCACTAGATTTCCGTTGTGTATATGCTTTATTGAGTACTAACGATGAACCTAGATCCTACAGGGAAGCTATTTCTATAGATGGCAGTGAATTTTGGCAGCTAGCCATGCAGGAGGAGATGATGGCTTTAGACTCTAATAACACCTGGGATCTTGTTCGTTTTCCCAAAGGAAGAAAGGCCATAGGATGTAAGTGAGTCTTCAAGAAGAAGTTTGGAGAAGATGGTTCATTGGAGAAGTACAAAGTTAGATTGGTAGCTAAGGGCTACTCCTAGAGAGAGGGAGTTGATTTTGGTGAGATATTCTCTCCTATTGCTAAATTGCCTTCTATTACGTTTCTCTTATCCATTATTGTAGCTTATGATTGGGAGATTGAGTACATGGGATGTTAAGACTGCATTCTTGCATGGAGATCTTAAAGAAAAAATTTATATGCAATAACCTACAGGTTTTGAGGTAAAAGGAAAAGAACATTGGGTTTGCAGGTTAAAGAGGTCTCTCTATGGTTTGAAACAGTCCCCCAGAATGTGGTATCAAAAGTTTGATTCATTTGTTTTAAAATTGAGTTTTTGATGAAGGAGGTAAATCATAAAACACACAACAATAGAAATTGCACACAGAAAATAGAAATTTCTTTATTGATTTGGACAACTTATAACATTACAGAAGCTCAAATACAATCAGAGGAATCAACCCTCCACAGGATGCAACACATTACAGCTTCCTATCCCCGACTCTAGAATCATCTACCTTCTGTAACTCTAAATCAGCTAGGGTTTCTATTTTCCAACCTATTCTTGACTCTACACTTCTCCCCTTAACTCTACTACTTCCCAGGGTTCCCAAAAATGGTTATTAATAGCCTTTTTGGCAGTCAACAACCTAATTTTAAAATTTGCATCTCCCTCCAAAAATAGGTCAACTCCCGGGAGCCATAAATTTTGATTCGGGTGTCTGATTGACGAACCGTTTTATGTGTTGGAAAGCTCATGGAATGCTTTATGCGCAAAGAACTCGCTCTGCTAGTTTTGGCCATTTTCAGGCCCGTATGGGGCTGTTTAGTGCCTCAAACCTGAGTTTGAATAATTTTAAGGCATTTTTTGAGAAGTAAAAACTTTAATATCTTTCAGCTCGCAAATGATCTTTGTGTGATTCCTTTGCCAAAGGTCTTATATTTTTGTTATGTAATTTCTTGTAAATTTTCAATTCAATCTGTGCCCAAATGCAAACTTTCTAAAAATAATAGGTTACTATTTTTAGCAGTTTGGAAAAACTGAAAGTTCTACATCAATATTCAAGCGATTATGGAACCAGAACCACAAATTTTGAAAAGAAATGGAAAGAACATCAACAATTTTGAAACACATCTTTTTTTGGGTGATGCAAGATTGCCCTTACACCACTGGATGCTTCTGCATCAGACACCCAGGGTAATTTGAGAAGTGACCCTATCACGTCTCAGGTGTTTGTGTGAGGAAAACCCAAACTGTCAACCTCTGCCTTAGACAACCAAGAAGAATCTTCAACAGTTCTTCCTTTCCATTTCACCAGATATTCTTCATATTGCTTGTTTCGAGTACTTCTTCCCACACAGCTATCCAAGATCTCTTCTATCTCCTCTGTTGAAGTAGATGCATACTCCACTGTTCTTTTGTTATTCCATCCTCTGTGCCACCCTCATGATATTCTGTTAAATCAGCAATGTTGAACATAGGGGAAATATTAATCCCACTCAGTAGCTCTACCTCATATGTATTTCCTGAATCATGCTTCTTTAGGATTCTACACGGTCCAAATTTCTTCATTTTCAACTTATTATATGTTCCAATTGGGAACCTTTCTTTCTCAAGTGAACCATGACTTCATCTCCTACCTGATACTCCTTATACCTCCTTTTCTGATCTGCCTTAGCCTTATACTAAATAGTCATCTTATTAATGTGCTTTCTCACCTCTTCATGCAAATTCTTCAGATGTTCTGCAAAGTCTTTAGTTTTAGCACTTGTCTTTTCTCCTTTGTCCAGCTTCCTTAACTTTGAAGCATTTCTTGGACTCTTCCCATATACAATCTGGAATGGTGATTTACCAGTACTCCTATTGACATAATTGTTGTAAGCAAATTCTGCTTGTGGTAAAATCAAATCCCATCCCTTGGGCTTATCTCCTACTAAGCATCGTAGTAGGTTACCCAAACTCCTATTCACCACTTCGGTCTGTCCATCAGTCTATGGGTACTATGTAGAACTAAACTTCAAATTTGTCTTCAACTTCTTCCACAATGTCCTCCAGAAATAACCAACAAACTTGGTATCTCTATCTGAAACTATGCTCTTTGGTAGACCGTGTAATCTCACCACCTCTCTGAAAAATAATTCAGCAATATGAACATCATCATTAGTCTTCTTACAAGGAATGAAATGTGCCATCTTCGTGAATCTGTCCACCACCACAAAAATGGAATCATGTCCTCTCTATGTCCTTGGTAATCCAAGATCAAAATCCATACTGATATCATCCCATGGCTTCTCTAGTATAGGTAATGGCTGATATAGCTCTGTATTCTAACTTGTTTCTTTTGCCATCTGACACACTCTGCAACTCTGTACAAATTTTCTCACATCCTGCTGCAACTGTGGCCAATAATAATTTTTACCAACAATAGCAATGGTCTTATCTCTTCCAAAGTGTCCAGCCAATCCTCCACTATGCTTCTCCTTAATCAGGATCTCTCTCATGGAACTCCTTCGAATGCACAACTGGCTTCCTCTAAACAACATGCCATCTTAGATTATGAAATCTAACCATGTTGTCCTATCCAAAGTAATAGGTTCCAAACAAGCTTCCCAGGTGTTGACTTTTTCCCAGACTGGATGCTTATTCCCAGATTTCCCTACAAGGTAGCCATCAGTGATCAACAGGATCTCTGGGCCAGGGGGTCAACAGTGTAGGAGATAGACTCTATATTTTATCTCCTCTTCTTCTTCAGGCTCTGCAAGACCTAGGGGGGTATTCCCTACTCAACATCCATGAGGATATGCATGCAAGGCTGGGATGTTGACAGAAAGCAGATGAGTCCTCCTGTAAGTAGACCAAAACTGAAAGATAAGGGCAAAGGGGCTAGCTTTGGGCCTATTTGCAGTTGTAGACAGAGGACTGAGGTTCCTAAAACTAACTCTAATGTCCTAATGTTGGTTTTAGATTTTGATTTGGATTTTAAGTGTGGATGCAAAGCTGGATATGGTTATAACACAAAACAAAGCATGATTGGTGCCTATCCAGGGCCTGGAGTCAGTAGACATACACCTGTGAATGATCAGCATGAACAGCTAAAACTAGATTTCAAGGGGATACATGTGATACCTGCCTTACAGGTATTTCCCAATACAAAGTGTTGAGTTATCTCTACTTATGGTATCCCTACTACAGTATACCCTTCCCAATGTTCAACCTGAAAACAGTTTAATCTACCCCTTGAGCAGAAGTTAAAAGATCAGACATTCAACATAGGAATTCTATGCTCTAGGATCTAAACATTACCAAACATCCAGATTCAGAAGAAGAATACATGCAATACTGGAGACAGAATCAACACAACACATGCCAAACAACATTTCTCATATAAGTTTAATCATGAAATCAGTGGGTTCATGCCAAAAACATACAACAAGAGATACATAAACTCACAAGTAAGCTGTACAGAGCAACCAGATCAGCTTGTTATGCATTACAGAGCCAAAATCATCAACTTTCAACAACCACAAATGAACAACACAACCTGCTTATAACAGCCAGGTAGGTGCTCAGCAATTAATTCCAATGTTGACCAAAAATCCCGCCAGATACACAGTACCAGGAAAATGGCGCTCAAACACAACCAGATTGGCGCCCAAACTTGAATGCAGCAGGTAGGGGAGGAGACAGGAAGATTTCTCGAGCCCTGCGCCACTGTCCGCTGATGTACACCCTCAGTCGGGTACAGGATTCACCCACGCCATCGCCCATACCTCTACAACAATCGCCATTAATGGCGCACCAACCCGCGGCCTTGGGAAGATCATCAAATCTGCAATCGCAACCATTTCCCGCCGAGATTCATCATCATGATATTTGAAAATGCAGGATATCAATTATCCCACATGCACCCCGCGATGACCTTACTAACACTTTATATACTAGGTCATGAGCATATATCATGTCGGTGCTTTTGCTCCTGACGACACTAGTATAAAACCTCATCATCATCATCCTCCAGCAGCATGATATCCTGTTGTTCGAAATATCACCCTGACGTCATCATGATATTTGAAATATAACCTTCATGATAATCGGCACAACCTGATTCGTCGGAGGAACATCCTCCTGCTGAGCTTATACCAAAAGTCTGGCCGATGAACATCCTGATGACGTCATCATCATATCCTGCTGACGTCATCATCATATCTGCCTACTGCGCACCTCCTCATATCCGGATGACGTCATCATCATGTTTGCAAATATCAGGAGATCATCATAAGATGATCAGTGTTAGAAATATGACCCCCCCGGACCTTGATGACGTCATCATCATATTAACATCATCATGATATTCGGAAGACAACCAGATATTTGGAAATATCCTCCTGATGCACAAATATCAGGTTGCACTGTAGCTCCACCATAAGATCGGGGCGATAACTGAATATGATGATGCTGCTTGAAAAGATCACCCCCAGTAGATAATGCGCGAAGCCGGCAGGCGGATATCTCCTTGATATCAGCATCATCATGATGTTGGAACAAATATACATCCAGATGATATTCAAAAATGAAAATATCACCCCCTCCTTCGGAATATCATGATGCAGATAGGCAGAGAAAAAGATATCACCCTGATATAAGGATGACGTCAGCATCATCAGGATGACAAAACAACAAACAAGAAGTAATACAACATCATCAGGATGATATTGACTAAGATCATCCTGACATTAAAAATATGATGACCCCAGTGAATATCGGGTCGCATTTAGAACTCTTCAACAACATCATCAGGATGATCATAACCAAGATCACCCGATGATAAAAATATCACCCTGGCGAAATATCATGAAGGCAGAAAAAATGATGACCTCCGCAAGCAGCAGGACGATAATTGGAAATATCATGATGATGACGACGACCCTTAAGAAAAAACAAGTCAGGTCGAACACTTAGAGAATAACCCCTTCAGGATATCGGGGCAACATCATCATCATGTTTGGGCAAGGTGATATTCGGAAGATCACCGGATACTTGAAAAATCACCCCCGCAAGCGACTGAGGGCGCACTGTAGCTTATCAGCATCACCAGGATGATAGCCAACCATCACCCGATAGTTGAAATATGATGATGACGATAGGAAACCAGCCGACAAAGAACATGATGATGCAGACCATCATCGAAGACAAGATGATGATGATGACCTCCTCCTCAGGAAAATATGATGCTGCAGCCGAAAAATGCTGAGGAGGTCCAACACTTAGAAAAATTGGGCAAGAAGATAAAGGCTTCAAATGAAGAAACCTCCTGATCATGACAAATCTACCCCAGGTCAACATGAGTGCTAACAGTGGCTCCGAATGGGGACGTGCAGGTGAAAACCTGCAGCGAGATCCAGATCTCCGGGCAGACCAGACAAAAAGCCAAAAAACGCGAGCTGTACAAGGCATTTACACTACATACATATTTTTACAAATGTGCATAGCAACCAGCTATTCATGCAAAATAGAATTTAAGGAATTGGCCATGCACAGGCAATTCCAGAATTTCACCATCTAGGGCCTGGAGGAAATAAGAATCCTCCCCATGAGTATTGCAAACCTGATATGGGCCCATCCATAAGGGTTGAAATTTGCCATGTTTACCCTTTTCCTGATCTTTAGCATTCCAAATAAGCACCAGATCATTGACTTGAAACTTCCTTTTTGTAGTTCTCCTGTCAAACTGATATTTCATATCTTGTTGTCTTTTGAGATTGATCTGGTGGGCTCTCCTTCTGTCTTCATCCAATGCAACCAGCTGATTCACTCTTTCTGTCATGGGATCTTCAATCTCATCATCATTTTCCTGAATGAATCTGAAAACTGGTAGGAGATTGTTTATGGGCAGTCTAGCTGATGCACCATATACTAGCTCAAAAGGTGACTTCCCAATAGCCCTTTTCACAGTCACTCTGTCAGCCCATACTGCTAAATTCAACTTTGAGTCCCAAGCTCTCTTGTTCTTGTCCAGTATCCTCTTGACAATTTTCATGATGCTCTTATTGCTTGATTCTGCTTGACCATTTCCTTGTGGGTGATATGGTGATGTATATGACAGATTTATCCCATACCTGTTGCAAAAATCAACAAATTCACCTGATCTGAAGCACATAGCATTATCGGTGATAATCTTAAATGGTACTCCAAACCTGATGATGATGTTCTCTAGTATGAAATCTATCACCACCTTACTTGTAGCTCTCTTAGTTGGAATGGCCTCAATCCATTTGGTAAAGTAGTCAGTTGCCACCAAAATCCAACTGTGTCCCCCACTTGATTTGTCTGCAATTTCCCCTATGAAGTCAATTCCCCATTGCTGGAATGGAGCATCCACAGGTACAGTTCTGAGGGGCAAAGCACCATCATATTTCAGCTTTCCTGAGAATCTCTGGCAAGGGTCACACTTCCTTACTAACCTTTGTGCATCTGAAAAGAGAGTGGGCCACCAATATCCTGCCCTGAGAATTTTATGAGCTGTTGTTTGGGCAGTATAATGTCCACCACACAATCCTTTATGCATGTCAATCAAAACATTGTTAGCCATGTCCTCATCCACACATCTCAGCAGCACACCATCAGGGTTTTTCCAGTACAGCTCACCTTGAACAATGACATACCTGATTGCATGTAGCTTTAGAGTCCTCTTTTGATTGTCACTGAAATGGGAAGGACAATTCAAATTTTGCAAATAATAGACAATATCCTTGTACCATTCAGATCCTGACACATTTACACTCTCATCTTGGACTGCATTAACTTGGCATGCTTCCAAGTTTGACTGTGCCATCATCTTGGCTAATCCTTGTCCTCTTATCAACTTAGTAACTTGTATGTCTATGTTGAATTCCTGCAGTTTGTTTATCCATCTGCACCTTCTTCCAGTCACCTCCTGCTGAGTGAATATGTCTTTGACTGCTGCATGAGGTACATATGCAACTATATATGACCCTACCAAGTATGGTCTGAAACTTTTAATAGCTCTAACTAGTGCATATGCCTGTTTTTCCATAATGTCATACTTCAACTCAGAGGCCTGCAGGGACATACTGAAGAAAGCAATAGGCTGTTCAAAACCATCTTCATTCTTCTGTAACAAACATGCAGCTACAGTATGAAAGGAAGCAAATGAAAACACTTGGAATGGCCTAGAGAAATCAGGAGATTTAAGAACAGGGGCCATCTTAATTGCCTCTTTGATATTCTGAAATGATTCTGTTGCTTCCCTTTCCCAGTTGACAGTTGCATCCTTCTTCATCATCTTGGAAATGTTCCTTGTGATCTCTGCAAAGTTGGGAACAAATCTTCTAACAAAGTTTATCTGTCCAAAGAAGGACTGAACTCCTTTCACAGTTTTTGGCATTTGAATCCTGTCAATAGCAGCCACTCTCTCTGGATCTATCCTGACTCCATCCTTGGAAACAATATGTCCCAGAAGCTTTCCTTCAACTACTCCAAAGGCACACTTCTTTGGGTTCAAAGAGATACCATATTCTAGTGCTCTTATGAAAATCCTCTCCAGATGCAAACAGTGCTGCTCTTCTTTCTTTGAGTAGGCAGTCAAGTCATCCTGATACACAGCCAGGATTGAATCAATCAGCCCTGCAAAAGCAACATCCATTGCTCTTTGAAATGTAGCACCTGCATTTGTTAGTCCAAATGGCATTCTAACATACACATATGTCCCCCATGGAGTGGTAAAGGCAGTCTTATACTGTTCTGATTCCTTTACCTTTACCTGATTATATCCTGAAAATCCATCCATCATGGATAGGAGTTCACAACCAGTCACTCTCTGCAACATAGCTTCCATATTAGGCAATGGATAGTTATCCTTCAAAGAGGATACATTCAAGTTCCTGAAATCAACACAAAGCCTAATATCACCATTCTTTTTCCTGACTGGGACAAGGTTAGACACCCAAGTTGAATGTCTGATTGGCACAATTATTCCAGCTTCCCTGAGCCTTTTGAGTTCTTCTTGCATCTTGGGAGCTAAGGTAGGATTAATAGGTCTCTGCCTCTGTCTAAATGGCTTAGCTTCAGGCTTCAGTGGGATCTCATGCTGGAATAAGTCTTCCCTATAAGCTTTTAGGTCCTCATATGACCAAGCAAAAACATGTTTATACTTTTTTAGTAATGCAATCAGCATACTTCTAATGTGTGGTTTGAGCTGTTTACCAATATATACTTTCTGAGGGGCCTGAGATGTCCCCAAATTTATTTCTTCTAAATCCTCCTTATTTGTGGGGGATGTCCTTGTGACCATTTTATCTCTGCTGTCAAAGGCTCTTTCCAAAGCCACTAACCCTCTAGGGATCTTGTTTGTCTTCAATTGAATGATCTCCTTTCCCACAAGAGTCTCTTTTCCATCTACAGTTTCTACAAAAGCTTGGAAATCAATCTGTTGGTTCTCATACTCATCTATGCAGTGCAAAAATTTCAGCAAATCCCTATCATCATTAAAAACTTGCCAACTGCATATGTTTTCTGGTATGGCAGGCCTAATTTTAATTTCTACATCTGTGACACCTGACAGAGTGATGTCATCTGGCCTTATTGCAATATTAGCTAAGAAGTCAGCCATAACATTTTTTGACCTTTCTACCCAGCCAATTGAAAATGCATCAAATAATTCAATGGTATCCCAAACAACATGCTTGTATTGTTTCAACCTTTTATTTTTTGCAGCATACTTATTTCTGATTTGGGATACAATCAGCTCAGAATCCCCAAATACTCTTAACATCTTAATCCCATGTTTGAGAGCAATATTTAGGCCTAAGAGTAAAGCCTCATATTCTGCAATATTGTTTGTGCAATCAAACTTCAGCAAGAAAGAGGATTTGAGGAGCTTACCAGTTGGAGACAGGAAAACAACTCCAGCTCCAGAGCCTTCTTTTGCACAAGCTCCATCAAAAAACATGGTCCATAAGCCTTGCTGATCCAGCTCTTCAATGTAGACATTTTTCTTTTTGTCTTCTGTATCATCTGAGACAACCTTGAAGTTATCACAGTCAGTGTCCACAAAGCATATCTGTTCATTTGCTTCTTGGTCTTCCACTGTCTCTGATGATCTTTGCTCTCTAATAAGCTTGACATCCCTGCCATTCATTGGAATCATGGCATATGACAGGTCCAGCTGCATACTTCCACCAATTAGTGCTGCCCATCTTCTTGACAGCAACATACCATATTGTGGCTTGATGTCAACCACTGTTATATTCATTTTGTATCTTTTTTCAGGAAATGCTGCCAGTTTGAAATCTACATCCTTCATGATTCCAATAACTGGTACCTCTCTGGCATCCATAGCATAACATTTCCCACATGCCTTGTCAATCTTTAATCCAGTTTGTTGCATGATAGCCAAAGGCATGACATTTGTAGATGCTCCAGAGTCAAGCATACAATTTCTAATTATTTTACCATTTATAACCAGGGAAACATAAAATGGTTCCACCTGTGAAGGACACTTTGTCATGGTCATTCCTAAATAGACTTCAGGAGTCTCATCCTCTTCATTATACATGACATGTTTCTCACCCTGGGTCTGATCACTTTGTCTAGCTTGAAAAGGCACCCCTGAGATTAGGGATATTGTCCTATTTTTGATCTCTTCCACTTTCATGAGTTCCATAAGTGGAACAAAGACCTTTACCTGAGAGAGGATCTGGGCTATATCAAATGGAGCATAGTTTTGTACAACAGTTGTGGCTTGCTCCACAATCTTGCTTTTATCCTGAGATGATTTAGTTTTCATTTTCATAGTTCCCTGATCATCATTCCTGTCTTGGGAACCTCTAGTTTGATCTTCAGCCTGAGGGATTTTGTTTTCTGGTCCTTGAGATTCAGGACCTGTTCTGCATCTAAAGTTCTGCTTATTATTTACCCACTGCCTTTTTTGTGGTTCAGTTCCTTTATGACCATGCACCAGCTGACCTGCAGAAATATCCTCTGGCTGATGTGAGCTGCCTACTTGATTTCTACCTCTGAGATTGTAGTTGCTTTTGACCTGAGCAACTGCTGCAGCTGTGAAGGCTCTGATTTCCTCATCAGAAGGCCGTTGTAGGTTACTCAGAAAATTGTGTGAGTTTTGAGCATACACATAGTTATCTTCGTCATCTTCATCATATGGGGACTGTTGGTAGGCCTGAATTTGATGATCTGTCTTCTCATCAGCATCATAAAGAGTATATCCCTTGCCTATAGACATCATATTAACATCATCATCCTGCACATGATGTGGCTCATTGCATTCATTACAAGATGTAGCATTATCATACAAAGATTGAGCAATCATGCACTGTGACTGTGAATGTGGCATCTGACAAATTATACACCACGGAGCATCATCAGCAATATTTATAGTTTTCTTTAAGGGATCAGGAGTTTCCTTGACATGTTGAGCCCTCTGATTTGTGTTGTTACGTGGATATATAGGCTTACCATCATGCCAATTGGTGTTATAAGGCATATCATGTAACGATGGCCTCTTTTCCTGCCTTTGATAGACTTGCCTATCAGGACCCATCCCTTTTTCACTTCTAGCTAATCTATAGCTCAGGTCCTTAACAACATTTGCCAGTTTGTCTATCTTATCTTCAGGAGCAGATGTACTACCTTGAATGTTCTGAGGCTTGTTTGGATTCTGCAGAATTTTTACATCATCCCTTCTATTGGTCTTGCCTGATGCTTTCCTATTGTTTTCAATATTTACTGCAATTCTGAAAGCATCCCTGAGAGTGGCAGGACCTTTATCTCTCAGTCCATATGCAGTCTTTGCATCAAAGGCATTGATATACAAAATTATGCACATAGGTTCATTTGGCCTCATGTGATGTGGCAATTTGTTCAACACTTTAGTAAATCTTGCATTGAAGTCTGCAACCTGCTCATTTGACCCTTTAGTGATACTGGTGAACTCATTTACAAAAAAGCTAGGGTCAGTCTTATCACCATATTGCTCCTTGAATATCCTTTTAAAATCATCCCATGATGAAATGCTCCTGTCAGGCAAATTCCTGTACCATTCTCTTGCCTCATCTATCAAGGATTGCATGAATGACTTCATGAAAACATCCTCATGCTCAACCTCAAAATTATCCATGACATTCTGAAAGGCCTTTAGATGATCTTCCCCTGACACTGTGTTGTTTCCTGAAAATTTAGGCACTTGCAGCCTCAAATGCTTATCAATGGGGTTAGGATACCCAGGAATACCATCAAACACCAGCTGCCTGAATCTATCTAGCTGCATGGGCTGTCTGTTTGGCTGATTAATATTAACATTTCTATTTGCATTCTGGTATCCTGCATGGTTCAGTGGTATCCTAGCATCATTCACATATTGTCTGTCATCATGATGCTGATGTTGCATTTCATATCTTTGCTGATGTCTTTGCATATTTGCATTCTCTAGAGTAGGAACTGAATCATTTTGGGCAGTTCTTAAGGCTTGCACTTTCTGCTTCATATCATCTCTGATTTTCATGGCTTGTAGGTATTCTAGTTCTGCTCTTAGACTTCTGATTTCTTCAGCTAGCTGTTCATCCTTAGGTCTGGAGGTGGATGGTCTCATACCATTTTGGTCATCATCCTCATCATCCCTTAGAGACTCTGCCTCTTCAAACCTTTCACTTGGGTCTAAAAAAGGGCGTTCTTGGAACACCTCTGACCTCATTCTCATACTACCACCCTGTTGCCTCTCATATGCACCTTGGATATCAGCTTCTGCATTTGAAAAATAAGGAGCATGCTGTCCTGATGGCCTAGGGTTATCTTGTGTATCATCACCTTTTCTGGGGGAGCTCTCATGACTAATTGAGACAGTTCCCTTTCTTCTATACATCATTCTTTTTGTTAATGGTAACTCTTCAAATAGAGGATTTTGTTGGGATCTTCTCCCCTGCATATAAATTTACTTTGACCGGTTGGGAGATTACTTCGGAGTCGCCACCTATTACTAGGAACTGTTTTCTTCTGAAAATCAGGGTTCTTTCACAAGGTTCCCCAACGGAGTAGATTATTTCTGTTGCTGACTCAGATGGGTCATATATATATTACTGGAGATGATTAGATAGTACTTTTACTTCTCAGTCCCCAGTAGAGTCGCCAATTTCTGTTGACTTTTTCCCAGACTGGATGCTTATTCCCAGATTTCCCTACAAGGTAGCCATCAGTGATCAACAGGATCTCTGGGCCAGGGGGTCAACAGTGTAGGAGATAGACTCTATATTTTATCTCCTCTTCTTCTTCAGGCTCTGCAAGACCTAGGGGGGTATTCCCTACTCAACATCCATGAGGATATGCATGCAAGGCTGGGATGTTGACAGAAAGCAGATGAGTCCTCCTGTAAGTAGACCAAAACTGAAAGATAAGGGCAAAGGGGCTAGCTTTGGGCCTATTTGCAGTTGTAGACAGAGGACTGAGGTTCCTAAAACTAACTCTAATGTCCTAATGTTGGTTTTAGATTTTGATTTGGATTTTAAGTGTGGATGCAAAGCTGGATATGGTTATAACACAAAACAAAGCATGATTGGTGCCTATCCAGGGCCTGGAGTCAGTAGACATACACCTGTGAATGATCAGCATGAACAGCTAAAACTGGATTTCAAGGGGATACATGTGATACCTGCCTTACAGGTATTTCCCAATACAAAGTGTTGAGTTATCTCTACTTATGGTATCCCTACTGCAGTATACCCTTCCCAATGTTCAACCTGAAAACAGTTTAATCTACCCCTTGAGCAGAAGTTAAAAGATCAGACATTCAACATAGGAATTCTATGCTCTAGGATCTAAACATTACCAAACATCCAGATTCAGAAGAAGAATACATGCAATACTAGAGACAGAATCAACACAACACATGCCAAACAACATTTCTCATATAAGTTTAATCATGAAATCAGTGGGTTCATGCCAAAAACATACAACAAGAGATACATAAACTCACAGGTAAGCTGTACAGAGCAACCAGATCAGCTTGTTATGCATTACAGAGCCAAAATCATCAACTTTCAACAACCACAAATGAACAACACAACCTGCTTATAACAGCCAGGTAGGTGCTCAGCAATTAATTCCAATGTTGACCAAAAATCCCGCTAGATACACAGTACCAGGAAAATGGCGCTCAAACACAACCAGATTGGCGCCCAAACTTGAATGCAGCAGGTAGGGGAGGAGACAAGAAGATTTCTCGAGCCCTGCGCCACTGTCCGCTGATGTACACCCTCAGTCGGGTACAGGATTCACCCACGCCATCGCCCATACCTCTGCAACAATCGCCATTAATGGTGCACCAACCCGCGGCCTTGGGAAGATCATCAAATCTGCAATCGCAACCATTTCCCGTCGAGATTCATCATCATGATATTTGAAAATGCAGGATATCAATTATCCCACATGCACCCCGCGATGACCTTACTAACACTTTATATACTAGGTCATGAGCATATATCATGTCGGTGCTTTTGCTCCTGACGACACTAGTATAAAACCTCATCATCATCATCCTCCAGCAGCATGATATCCTGTTGTTCGAAATATCACCCTGACGTCATCATGATATTTGAAATATAACCTTCATGATAATCGGCACAACCTGATTCGTCGGAGGAACATCCTCCTGCTGAGCTTATACCAAAAGTCTGGCCGATGAACATCCTGATGACGTCATCATCATATCCTGCTGACGTCATCATCATATCTGCCTACTGCGCACCTCCTCATATCCGGATGACATCATCATCATGTTTGCAAATATCAGGAGATCATCATAAGATGATCAGTGTTAGAAATATGACCCCCCCGGACCTTGATGACGTCATCATCATATTAACATCATCATGATATTTGGAAGACAACCGGATATTTGTAAATATCCTCCTGATGCACAAATATCAGGTTGCACTGTAGCTCCACCATAAGATCGGGGCGATAACTGAATATGATGATGCTGCTTGAAAAGATCACCCCCTGTAGATAATGCGCAAAGCCGGCAGGCGGATATCTCCTTGATATCAGCATCATCATGATGCTGGAACAAATATACATCCGGATGATATTCAAAAATGAAAAGATCACCCCCTCCTTCGGAATATCATGATGCAGATAGGCAGAGAAAAAGATATCACCCTGATATAAGGATGATGTCAGCATCATCAGGATGACAAAACAACGAACAAGAAGTAATACAACATCATCAGGATGATATTGACTAAGATCATCCTGACGTTAAAAATATGATGACCCCAGTGAATATTGGGTCGCATTTAGAACTCTTCAACAACATCATCAGGATGATCATAACCAAGATCACCCGATGATAAAAATATCACCCCGGTGAAATATCATGAAGGCAGAAAAAATGATGACCTCCGCAAGCAGCAGGATGATAACTGGAAATATCATGATGATGACGACGACCCTTAAGAAAAAACAAGTCAGGTTGAACACTTAGAGAATAACCCCTTCAGGATATCGGGGCAACATCATCATCATGTTTGGGCAAGGTGATATTCGGAAGATCACCGGATACTTGAAAAATCACCCCCGCAAGCGACTAAGGGCGCACTGTAGCTTATCAGCATCACCAGGATGATAGCCAAACATCACCCGATAGTTGAAATATGATGATGACGATAGGAAACCAGCCGACAAAGAACATGATGATGCAGACCATCATTGAAGACAAGATGATGATGATGACCTCCTCAGGAAAATATGATGCTGCAGCTGAAAAATGCTGAGGAGGTCCAACACTTAGAAAAATTGGGCAAGAAGATAAAGGCTTCAAATGAAGAAACCTCCTGATCATGACAAATCTACCCCAGGTCAACATGAGTGCTAACACCAGGCCTCTACAAAATTTGGATCTTTAGGATACAAACTTTTGAGCTCATCAAACCCAACAACCTCTATCTTCATTTCTGTCAACAAATTTTGCCTTCTACTCAAGGCATCAGCAACTCTGTTGGACTTCCCACTCCTGTGCTTCAAAACAAAATTATAGCTCTGCAAAAAATCAACCCATTTTAAATGCCTTTAGTTTAACTTTCCTTGACTATTAAGATACTGCAAAGCCTGATGATCAGTATATAAAACAAACTCTTTTGGCAACAAATAATGTCTCCATTTCTTCAAAGCCTAAACTATTGCATAAAATTCTTGATCATAAACAAAATACTTTTTCTTGGCATCATTAAGCTTCTCACTAAAATAGGCAATGGGCTTACCTTCTTGGCTCAAAACAACTCCTATACCACTACCACTAGCATCACAATCTACTTGAAATACCTTATTGAAATCTGGAAGTGCCAAAACAGGTTGTTCTATGACTTTCTACTTCAATGTATCAAAGCTCTTGTCTGCTCCTTTAGTCCATCTAAACTCTTTTCTATCCCCTCTCATTGTCTCAATTAGGGGTACACAAATGCTACTGAAATTCTTGATAAACTTTCTGTAAAAACTTACCAAACCATGAAAAGATCTTACCTCCGTTGCACTCCTTGGCATAGGCCATTCAGTGATAGCCCTTACTTTTTCTGGGTCCATCTTAAGACCTTCCTCTAAGACAACAAATCCTAGGTATACAAACTCCTTCTTGCAAAACTACACTTCTTTAGATTAATCATCAACTTCTCCTCCCTCAACTTCTCTAGAACTCTTCTAATATGCATCAGATGCTCATCCCAAGTCTTATTGAAAATTAAAATATCATCCAAATAAACAATAACAAAACTTCCCAAAAATTCTTTTAGTACCTTGTTCATGAGCCGCATGAATGTGCTCGGTGCATTGGTTAGCCCAAATGGCATGACTAACCACTCATACAAACATTCCTTTGTCTTGAAGGCTATCTTCCATTCATCTCCTTCTCTAATACGGATCTGGTGATACCCACTCTTCAGGTCAATCTTTGTGAAGTACTTGGCTACACTCAAACAATCCATGATGTCATCCATTCTTGGCAATGGAAATCTATACTTGATCGTTATCTTATTGATGGCTCAAGAGTCTGTACACATCCTCCATTCTCCATCCTTCTTTGGTGCTAGTACTGCAGGTACCGCACATGGACTTAGGCTATCCCTTATTAGTGTTGATAACTGAGAGGGCGGGTGAATCAGTTATCCTAATAATTTCCACTTTCTAAATTTTCTTAATAGTTAGTACAACATCAAATCAAGTATGCAAACATAACCATGAAATGGAGATAATACCAATGCACATGACACAATGATTTTGACGTGGAAACCCTGTTAAGGGAAAAACCACGGGGTGATTAACCCAAGATATTATTCTCTGTTAGAAGAATAAATAGAACAAAATGGCACATGCCAATTAGGGCTTACTACTTGAGCACACTGCTCACAAGAGGCTCATTGCCTACAAGAGACTCACTATCTACAAGAAAGGAAGATAACACAATGTTTGAACTGATGAGAAGCATCCACACATGTTGAGGTTCAGTTCTGGTTAAGCTCAATAAACTGATCTGTTGCACTTCATTCTTACTCCTTCTTGATGCAGCTGTAATATCACATTCCAGACCTCTTCTGCTATCTTTACTTTGCTCTTCTACTTTTATTCGCACCAAAAAACACAACACACACACACCTTTACATCTAAATCAATCATGTATATATATTCGCGCAAGTGATTTCATCATCTTTCTAGTCGGCATTCGGAACAGTCAATAATTTTCTCAAACTCTGATCTGTTAGCTGAATCCTTGCATACCAAGTAATGCGGATCAAGGATATACTTGTAGAAGTCATCAATCATGTCGGCCAATCATAACGTATGATTTAAGATCCTTTTCCATCATCAGTAACACATCCAGAATAATGTCTGATGTTCTGCCAGTCAGTTCTTCCTCTATTCACACTGTCAGTTGGGAACACGACACTCAAGTATTCATATCTCTTTATCCTTTCCACACCGGAGGCTCAAACCCTAGAATCTATCAGTCAAGATACTCCTCTTGACTTTCCCAAGTTTGCACTTTACAAGGGTACTTCCTTTAACAAATCCAGACCTAACTGTCGGACCTTCTGTATGCTCTACTCTTGCTTACCGGACCTGTAAGCTCTTCAATCTGACTTCTGGTAGAGACACACCATATTCTGCGGATGTACGAGATGATCTTTGTTGCCATCAATGACAACAATCATGAAGCTCCAATGTGTCTCTTGCCAACAATCTCCCCCTTTGGCATTGATGGCAACACTTAGTGAAAAATGACTGGCATTGATGGCAACACTTAGTGAAAAATGACTAAGTGTTATACTATACTCCCCCTTTGTTGATGCTTTCTTCTAATGTACACTTTACTGGAGCTCCCTCTTAGCTGGATTCCACATTTTTTGTTGTTCCTCACTCCCCCTTTGACATCAATGGCAAAGGGTAGGGTCCGCTAACCAAAATTGTCAAAATTTCAACTATACTTGGCCGCATAAGTATATACATATAGCATTCTTACATATACTGAAGTATATCTGCAAAAGTTGTCTTCAATTGGATGAATTATGTAGCCCAACTTTGCTTCATTTTGTCCAAAATTGATATATGACCACTCAACAAGAATGCAAACGCATCTACCCTTTTCAGATCTATCGGATCATTAGTCTGGGCTGTGATCTGAGCTTCTTTTATGGCCTCATGCATGGCCTCTAACTTAGGGACAATTATCCTTCTGAGTTCACCCAACCTACTGATTCTATTTTTCTTCTCTTTTTCAAGCTTTTTAATTTCATTCAAAACTGCAACCATCTGACATTCTTGATTTATTATGGATGTGGTAAGTGGATCAAAATTTTGAGAAAGTTTTATTAGTTTGTCCTCTTGTTCTTTTATTTTCTTCTCAATCTCCACTTTTGTTTTGGACCAGGATATACAAAATTTGTATACATCTCCTCCATTCTTAAGAGCATTTTCCAAACTTTTTATCCCAATACCCATAACTCTCCTGTCATTTGATATTATCCCTTATAGCTCAGAGAATCTCTTATCCAAAAACTCTTTCCTGACCTTCTCCTCAACTGATTTCTCTAGAGAATCAAAATGTGTGCTAACACTATTGACTAGAGTTTTGAGATTACCGGAAGAGGAGGCTATAGGATCCTTCTGAAAAGATGGCATGATCTTTTCTAATACTCTGGATGCGGCTGCTATAAGCTCACAGTCTTCCATGTAAAATTTCAGTAGTTTCTCTTTGGCCTTTGCATTAGCAAATGAAGCTATCTTCATTGTTTGTACCAGACAAAGAGAGTCAAAATCAAGTGGCCCTTTTAGCAGTTCCGATTCATCAATTTCCATGGTTTCTTTTGTCAAGAAGTCCTTGACAGATTCTGTAGTGTCTCTTGTTGGAGACAGATTCTTCTTTTCTTCTGCAGTCATAGAACTATCTCTTGGAGCTTTCTCTCCTTCCACAACCTTAGTACTGATATCTTCTTTTTCCTTCACTTCTGCTTCTTGGCTGATTTTCTCTTCTACTCTTTCTTCTCCTTTAGATTTGGAGACTGCAGGGGAAATCGGAGGAGAGATGTTTGCTTGTTCAAGGATTTCCTCTTCCAGAGAAGAGGATTCCAAATCCTTAGCTTTTTCTGCACTTGTGTGCATTACTTCTTCTGCCATTTTCTCAGTAGATTCTTCTGCAACACTTGTGGCTGAGGGATCAATACCCAAGTCCTCTATAATCGGAATGTTGAATCTTTTGTATGCATTCCAGAGGATCTCTTCTGTCTCTTTTGCAATTTTGTCAGTCTCTCTGAGCATAAGTTGGTTCATTCTTGCTTTGCTCTGGAATTCATCCTTACAATCTTTGAAGATCATGCTCTTCTGCTTAGTAGTGATGGAGGGATAGAGCTGAATAGCTATCTGTTCCTGGATCTCCATATCCTTCTCTTTGGCATTATTCTTCCTCAATTGAAGTTCCTTCTCAAGGCTTTTAGGAATTAAAGATACAATCTCAATGAAAGCCTTGTTGTAAATGTTCGGATACTTAACTGTGGCATCCTGCAGAATCTTCTGATCAGCTTCATTGCATTCATCATAGAATTTTGTTAATGGATTTAGGTTTCCATCCACAGTGATTGCTTTAACTGCATCATCTAAGGATAGGGTGGCCCTTTCAACAAACTCTTTTGCTTCTGCCTTCTTGGTTTCACTGGATACTTTCTTCTTCTTCTTCATCTTCTTTACTTCCTCATCTGATTCTATCTCCTCTTCATCCTTTTGGCTTGTGTAAGATCTTGTTGCCTTGAACTTAGATCTTTTCTCTACTTTACCGGATGATTTTGCTTCTGGTTTTGATGTCTTTGAGCTTTTTTCCATGGTAGGTGTAGACCTCTTAGAGGATCTTGTCCAGGTGGGGGCTTCTACTGGATCACTTCCCTTTTCAGCTTCTTCCTTCTCTTTCTATGCTCTTTCCCTCTTCTCCCTGTTAGCATTGAGTGCTTCTTTTGATATGCCAAATCTTTTGGCAACACCTTCTACTTCTTTTCTCACTTTTCTCTTTATCTCCGGTTGTCTAAGTTCCACATGGATCTTTACACTCAACTCCTCAAAGGTTCCAAACCTTTCTGCCTTGGGATCTTTGGGCTGACTTAGCATGTGCTGAATATGCAGCTCCATAATTTTCTCATCCACTTCATACCCCATTGGCATGATCCAGACTATCCTTGGCTCCACAGCCTCCATTAGGCACTGATCAGTTTCTACCATGAAACAAACTATATCCTTGTACTTTTCAACTAGAGATTTGGGAATTCTCTCCCTTGCTTGCATCATGTTTTGAAAGTTCTTAAAGTACCCCCAAAGTGTTGTATTCTATGCCTTGGCATCACTAAGCCCATGTATATAATCTCTGATCTGAATGGCTACTGGTCTATCATTCTGCCATACCCAGCCACTGGATCCGGGAAGCTCATTCATGTAATAGAAGAAAAGACAGAGTATCAAACCACCATATTTGAAGGAGTTCTTCTTATCCTTCTTTATCTTCTGTAGATTCTCCAAGAGTTGGTTTAGAAGGAGCTCACAAAGATCATAGTCTACATTCTTCCTCAACATTTCATAAGCAGTATATATTGTAGTTCCAGAAACTAAATTTTCCCTGCTGGAGTGATATATCTTATAACCAATTATTATGGATACAAATTTGACATCTGGATCTGTGATATCCTCAATAGTCATAGCTCTTTTATCAAACTTTGATCTGGTAGCCTCACTGACAATTTGGTTTTCGACAAATTTGAGCGTAGGCATTTCACCGGTTGAGTGTAACCCGGTTACAGCCCTAATGGCATCCTTAGTGATCTTAAACGGCCTGTTTAACCACATGAAGTTGTCATGCATTTTGCTCAATATATACCAGACCCATTCATCTTCCAGAAAATAGGGGAAATGAATGTACTGTGCAAAATGTTTGTCCCGAACAGCTCTATACTAAGTTTTGAGTTCAAATGAGTCATCTATCAAATGCTTGTGATAGATATCAACCAGCTTAGATTCCCCAAATTCTTTAATATTCGCATGAATATATGCCCTAACATCTTCTACATGCAGAACTCCATGTGGAATACTTGAAAAGGCGCCTAGGGGATCAACTTCTAGGGATTTATATGGATGTTTCTTGAACTTAGGTCGTGGCCTCTCAGTGATTTTTACAACATTCGGTGTATCCATCTTCAAAAAGACTTACAGAGAAATATTCAATAATGGAAAGTACCTTTTGCGCATCTAGGGTTCGTGAAAAGATCCAGATTGATTCGTTGGGTGAATCGACTTCTATAGAAGACCTTTGATGGGCTTTGATGCAGAACTCTTCTTTTGCTTCTTGTCTAATGTAGAATGAACAAGTGTTTGATAGGAAGAACACTTATATTACTCTGCAAACCCTAATACCAAGTTGCAATAAATGCTCGACCTAAGTCATTCTAGTTTGCCTTATTCGAATGATTTGAAGAACCGGATCAATCTTGATCTGAACATCTTGCAGATCTTCCAAATCTTAACCATAGTTTATTTGGATGTTTATCTTATGAACCCTTTAATCCAGAACTCTCCTTGTGCCAGTCCGGCACCAATTGACTGGCTGGGGGAAAATAGTTTTCTTTGTGTCTCCCCCTGAGCCAGAGCTCACCCTTTTTAATTTCTAGAAGGAATATTAGCACCAGAGTCTGGTGCGGATCCATCCCCTATATTCTTTGTACTTTTCTTCATCCAAATCTTGTTCATCTCACTTTTAACTTCATCTGCATTCACTTTTTCTTTTCCTTTGTTTTGATTCTGATTATGATGCACCGGACCCCTTTTGTCCTGATTCTTGCTTCTACAGAATTTGGCAATATGACTGGATCTATTGCAATTGTAGCAAACAACATTTCTTTGCATATTTGACTGATATCCTTTTGATCTACACTGATTAGCCATATGACCTACTCTATTGCATGCATAGCATCTGCCATTGAATGAAGTGTTCATTTGCATATTTCTACATTCATGAGATTTGTGACCATACCTTTTGTAGTTAAAGCATTGTCCAGAGAATGGTGAATTAGTTTGATTCATTCTCTTTCTGCATTGATTAGCTTTGTGCCCAAAGTTATTGCAGTTGTGGTAGTATCCATTGAAAGATGGATATCTTTGAGCATTGGGTTGCCTTACCGGAGGTCTTCTAGGCTTGTCCCTTGGATTTCCTAATCCAAAATTCTTCTGACCGGATCCGGAGCTTTCACCTTTCTCATACCCTAAGCCACGCTTGTCATCTACCCTCTTTTGGCTTTCAAGAAGAACTTCAAGTTGAGCAAAACTTATCTTGAATTTCTCTTTGTATTCATTTGTTGTTTGAAGATCCTTTTTAAGAGTGTCAATTTGATCCTCAAGTTTTTCTTCATTATCTCTAGCATCTTCAAGATCAGATTCAAGATGTCTGATTATTCTATCCATATTGTGGCAGTCTTTTGATTTCTCCTTGAGAGATTTTCTTAGATCATCTTCAGTCTTTCTTTTCTCTTCAATTTCTTGGGTGAATTTCATAACTCCTGATTCCATTTCATGTCTTATCATAATGACTTCTTTTGACAATTTTTCACATAACTTGGTTTTCTCTTTCAGGTCTTCATTTGTACCATTTGCTTCACCTTGACTTGCTAATTGCTGAAGTAGTTCCTTTCTCTTCTTCATAGAGATGCTTAGTTTCCCTTTTAATTCATTTATGGAATCATCAGCCTGTTTAAGTCTTTCCTTCAATTCATTGACTTCAGAGTTGGAATGTTCAAGATCATCTAGGGCAGACTGAAGTTGTTCCTTCAAACCATACATATCCATTTGAATTCCTAGATCTTCCTCAAGCTATTAGGCTCTGTTTAGAGGAACTTGGCTCTGATACCAATTGTTGATAACTGAGAGGGGGGGTGAATCAGTTATCCTAATAATTTCCACTTTCTAAATTTTCTTAACATTTAGTACAACATCAAATCAAGTATGCAAACATAACCACGAAATGGAGATAATACCAATGCACATGACACAATGATTTTGACGTGGAAACCCTATTAAGGGAAAAACCACAGGGTGATTAACCCAAGATATTATTCTCTGTTAGAAGAATAGATAGAACAAAATGGCACATGCCAATTAGGGCTTATTGCCTGAGCACACTGCTCACAAGAGGCTCACTGCCTACAAGAGACTCATTGTCTACAAGAAAGGAAGATAACACAATGTTTGAACTGATGAGAAGCATCCACACATGCTGAGGTTCAGTTCCGGTTAAGCTTAATGAATTGATCTGCTGCACTTCATTCTTACTCCTTGATGCAGCTGTAATATCACATTCCAGACCTCTTCTGCTATCTTTACTCTGCTCTTCTACTTTTCTTCACACCACAAAACACAACACACACACATTTACATCTAAATCAATCATGTATAGATATCCACACAAGTGATTTCATCATCTTTCTAGTCGGCATTCGGAACAGTCAATAATTTCCTCAAACTCTAATCTGTTGGCTGAATCCTTGCATACCAAGTAATGTAGATCAAGGATATACTTGTAGAAGTCATCAATCATGTCAGCCAATCATAACTTATGCTTTAAGATCCTTTTCCATCATCAGTAACACATCTGGAATAATGTCTGATGTTCTGCCAGTTAGTTCTTCCTCTGTTCACACTGTCACTTGGGAACATGACACTCAAGTATTCATATCTCTTTATCCTTTCCACACCGGAGGCTCAAACCCTGGAATCTATCAGTCAAGATACTCCTCTTGACTTTCCCAAGTCTGCACTTTACAAGGGTACTTCCTTTAACAGATCCGGACCTGACTGTCAGACCTTCTGTATGCTCTGCTCTTGCTTACCAGACTTGTAAGCTCTTCAATCTGACTTCTGGTAGAGACACACCATATCCTGCGGATGTGTGGGATGATCTTTGTTGCCATTAATGACAACAATCATGAAGCTCCAATGTGTCTCTTGCCAACAATTAGTCCCTTCCTCAACAACTCCTGAACTTGTCTGTTCAGCTCTTCATTCTCTGCAGGGGTCATTCTGTGGGCTGCCTTATTTGGCAAACTGGCTCTTGGTATCAAATCCATTTGATGACTTATTTTCCTTACTGGTGGTAAACCTTCTGGTACATTATCAGAGACAATATCTTGAAATTTTTCCAACATCTCTGAGACTTCTGCTGGTACATCTTCACATTTCTCTTGACTAATCTTAGGAATCAATGCATAGCAATGACGCTCATGCTTCATACCCTCCAAAAATTTTCTACCATCTACCAAGCAAATTCTAGCAGTACTACATACCTTTTCTTCCACCTCCTTCAAGGGCTTCAACTTGTGACAAACTCTATCCTTTGTTATGGAATATATGTTTGCATGGCCATCATGGACAACACTCCTATCATACTGCCACGGCCTCCTCAACAACATATGACATGCATCCATCGGTATGATATCACATAGTACCTCATCATGGTAGTCCCCAATCTTGAACTTCACTAAACACTGCTCATTGACCAAAGCTCTATGGTCCTTCTGCAACCATGGAATCCGATATGGATGTGGATGCTTTCTTCTTGTCAACTTTAACTTGTCAACCATCTCCTCTGAAACAAGATTGTTAGTACTTCCACTGTCAATAATAATATCACAACACTTACCTTCACATTTACACCTTGTATAGAACAAACTCTTCCTCTAATTTGGTTCTTTCTCCTCATTCAACAAAGTTCTTCTGACAACTAGGGTTTCTCCCCTTTCAACATCTTCAGAGTGCTCAAATTGCACATCTTCATCGACATGTGCAACTCGTGCATTACCTTCAGGTCTTCTATTTGTCCTTCCTTGATGTTGTGGACACTTGTATGCTCGATGTCCTTCTTCTCCACATTGGAAACAAGTTCCTCTGAAACCTCCTCTTCTAGATCCTTACCCAAGTCGGCCTCTTCCTGTTCCTCTTTTCTCACCATTGTTCTAGTCACGAGGGCGGTAGGTATTATCTCCTCTCTAATTTTGATTGGTGCTGGCTTCTTCACTTTTCTTTGAATCTTCATTTCGCCCCCCATAGGGTCTACCACTAGTCCTTCCACCTTGACCTCTTCCCCTTTGCTTGCTGTCAAATCTTTTATTCAGCTTCTCCACCTTCAGGGAAAACATGTATGCATCTTCTATGGTGGTCATTCTGACTAGGCTCAGCTTCTCTTGAATACTCGGCCTCAACCCATTAATGTAACAGGCTACCTTCTCCTTGTTGGGCTCTGCATGACCTATCTTGATAGTAATTTTATAAAACTCTTCTGTATACTCCTTAACAGACTTGTTACCTTGCTTTAGTCCTTGCAACTTCTTCAGCAACTCCATCTCATAGTCCACAGGAATGAACTACTTCTTCAGTTTCTCCACCATTCGATCCCATCTGGTGATCTTTCCTTTTCCTCTTCTATTCCTCTCTAACTGGACCTCCTTCCACCAAATACTGGCATGGCCCTTTAATTTTATTTTTACAAACTTGACCCGATCTAGGTCTTCCACATCTTCATACTCAAAATACTCGTCCATGTCATTGATCCAATCAATAAGCTGTTCCAGATTTAAATCTTCAGAATATGTAGAAACTTCGATCTTGGGCCTCTTTCCAATCTTCGAAATGGCCCTCAACAACCTAACTTCTACAGGATCTCCTCCAGCTTCTTGTTCTTCCTCGGATAACTCTTCTTTAGCTTCATCTTTGCTTTCTTCTCTTGTTCTCGGATCAAACCCTCTTTGCAGCTCCTCTTGCAATGCATTGATTTGCCTTTGTAGGGCTCTACAACCCTCTTCTGTCAAAGTATTCCTCCCAACATGATTTCTTTGTGGAGGCATCTTGATCTCTACAGCAAACCCACAACCTCAGGTCCTGGTGCAAACTGCCTCATGATTGGCGATCTATCTACACACTCAGGAACCCTTGCTTTGATACCACTTGATGAAGGGGGTAAATCATAAAACACATAACAAAAGAAATTGCACACAGAAAATAGAACTTTCTTTATTGATTTGGACAACTTATTACATTACATAAGCTCAAATACAATCAGAGGAATCAACCCTCCACAGGCTGCAACACATTACAGCTTCCAATCCCCGACTCTAGAATCATCTACCTTCTATAACCCCAAATCAGCTAGGGTTTCTATTTTCCTACCTATTCTTGACTCTACACTTCCCCCCTTAACTCTACTACTACCCAGGGTTCCCAAAAATGGTTATTAATAGCCTTTTTGGCGGCTAACAACCTAATTTCAAAATTTGCATCTCCCTCCAAAAATAGGTCAACTTTCGGGAGCCATAACTTTTGATCTGGGTGTCTGATTGATGAACCGTTTTATGCGTCAAAAAGCTCGCGGAGTGCTCTACGCACTAATAACCTACTCTACCAGTTCCGGCCATTTTCGTGCATGTACAGGGCCATTTAGTGCCTCAATCCTGAGTTTGAATAATTTTCAGGCATTTTTCGAGAAACAGAAACTTTAATATCTTTCAGCTCGGAAATGATCTTTGTGTGATTCCTTCACCAAAGGTCTTATATTTCTGTTATGTAACTTCCTGTAAATTTTCACTTCAATCTATGCCCAAATGAAAACTTTCTAAAAATAGCAGGTTACTATTTTTAGCAATTTAGAAAAACTGAAAGTTCTACATCATTATTCAAGCGATTATGGAATCAGAACCACAAATTTTGAAAAGAAATGGAAAGAACATCAACAATTTTGAAACACATCTTTTTTTGGGTGATGCAAAATTGCCCTTACACCACCGGATGCTCTTGCATCAGTTTTGTTAGAAGCGAGGAGGATCATTGTGTTTACATTCATTGTGTTGATGATTCTATACTGGTTATTACTTTGTATGTTGATGACATGTTGTGTTTTAGCAATACTAAGGGTATGGTCAGTGAGCTCAAAGCCCAACTTTTAGGTGCATTTGAGATGAAGGATCTTGGTGCTGCAAGGTATATTTTGGGAATGGAGATCAGGAGGGACAAAGTTAACAGAAAGCTTTGGTTGTCACAAAGTAAGTATGTGAATACTATTTTGCAGAGGTTTAGTTTGTAGGACTGTAATCTAGTTAGAGTTCCTTTACCCATTGGTACTAAGCTTTCATTAGATATGTGTCCAAAGACTGAGGATGATCTTGAGGATATGTCTACTGTGCCGTATGCTAGTGCTGTAGGGAGTTTGATGTATGCAATAGTTTGCACTAGACCAGATATTGCCCAAGCAGTGGGAGTTTTGAGAAGATTTATGTCTAACCCTGGTAGATAGCATTGGAACTATGCGAAGATGGTGTTTAAATATCTTTCAAGTACTCCTGATCATTGTTTGGTTTATTCTGGTACTGATAGTGCTGATAAATCTTTGGACATACAGGGTTTTGTTGATGCAAATTGAGCAGGTGACTTGGATAGTTGAAGGTCCACTAGTGGCTATGTGTTTACTTTGTTTGGAGGTGTAGTGAGTTGGATGAGTAAGAGGCAGCCCACAGTTGCTTTGTCCACCACAGAAGAAAAGTATATGGCTGTAAATCATGTCTCTAAGGAGGCAGTTTGGTTGAGGAGACTGTGTACATGTATTAGTTTTGATTATAGGAACATTCAGATTGGTTGTGATAGCCAGAGTGCTATATGTTTGGCCAAAAATCCCATGTATCATGCTTGAACTAAGCATGTTGATGTTCAGTATCACTTTGTTTGAGAGTTGGTTGCAAATGGAGAGATTGAGATAAAGAAGATAGACACTCAGGAGAATGTTGCAGATTCATTGACCAAGCCTGTGAACACAGAGACATTTGTGTGGTGCAGAGAGGCCATGGGTCTTGTTTCTAGTGCCTGATTATTTCATTTGATTTCCTATGGGTTGATTTACAATGTATAATGTCAAGTGGGAGAATGTTGGAATAAGTTGCCATTAACCTTGTAAATTCCAATATTGTATTTTATTCCATTTATTATTTGTTATTTGTAATTATCCATAAGGGAATGAGGTAGTCTCATTGACAATTGTAATTTCAGAGTTAACAGTGGCAGTTACAGAGTGACATTTACAGTTGGCAAATGTAAAAACTCATAGGAAATGAGGATAGGCATGCTCCCTTGAGGAATATACTATTTTTGGCATGTATGACAATTGTCATAATGTTTGGTGAGTGAATCTATGATAGCTGCAAGTTGTCATAAGATTCTGTGATTCTATGACACATATGATGGATCTGTTAGTTGTATATTTGCTATATTTAGCCCAAGGTTCCTATCTTGGAAAGATACTCTTTTGCTAGAATCTATGATGGTTATGATGCATCATAAGATGCTATAGGAGACCAGAATTAGTCTTAGGCCTCCAACTTTTGCATGGCTATTTTTGGACAAGTGTAAGATGCTTGTAAGATGGTAATTAATGTTTATAGGTTGGAGAATCTTAGGAGAGAGAAGGTGAACACCTAGGAGGAGTTAGAAAATGTTTCTATAAGTATTTTCCATGTATTAGTTTCTGCAATATAGATTTTAGGTACTCGGGTGCTGCCAGAATGCTGGTGGAGAGAGTTGAAGTGTTGTTGTATTGTAAATCATTTTCAGATTAATACAAACATTAGGCCTCTTTCCTGTGTGGAGTTTTTTACCTGAAAGGGTTTTCTCCACGTTAAACATTGTGTTATGTGTTCATATTTTTGATTTTGCATTTCTGTGAAGCAGCATTTTGTTTTTGTGTTACAATCTATATTAATAACACACAATTTTTGATTGCTGAAATTTATTCAAATCAGATTTCCATTGAAGTAGTGTTGCTTTCATTTCTAACATGATGCATATGAAACCATTCAAGAATGGAATATGAGACTACATGAGTGTGTGAGTGCATCCGGGTTAACCTTCCCAATAGTTCTTGCTAAGTGGCTAGAACACCTCTACCTCAACCATGTTCTCGTCTTTGATGAGTACCTACATTCATTTGCACTCAACTCGACATCAATAGGTTAGTGCCTCAAAACATAGCTGAAGCAACATTATAATCATATTGATAATATCTAATATTTAAATCAATATTCCAATTTTTTCACCAATATAAATTCATGATAATTACCTTCACACATATAAAATTACTTCAAGTAAAAGTCAATCATAGTAATTGTTCACCAATCTAGAATAATTATATTATCTATAAAACAAGATGTGACATCCTTCTCCACTTGGAAGAGACATAGTCCTGATGTCTTATTACACAAATAAAAAAGAATAATGTATCAATCTACCTCCTACAATGTATCAAGGTAACTTAAAACAATAACCATAACTTAAGCATCTTTTAAAACTTAAGCATCTTTTAAGGTTTAAACAAGCATATTAAAGCCCTTTTACATCTTCCCATGTGGCACCGTCCATGAAAGTATAGGTGGACTACTCAACCTTATACAAGAAATACCTTAATTTTGCATTTAACATAGCATCCATCAAATGAATCCAAATATATAATCAATCAATCAATTCACATGGCACAACTACCAATTCAATTGCATCCATCACATGGTACAACTACCACTCAATTACATTTATTCTAGCATAAGAGTAACAATCACATCTTTAATGCACACCAACGAGGCATAAATCAATTCATCATAGGCACTTACAAACATGAATCAATCATCATAATGCATATGCAATCTCATGGAACACAACATAATACCAAAAGATCAGTCCTCCAAACAACATTGGTCAAGATCTCCAACAATAAGACAAAAATCCAAAGGTACACCAACTAGGTTATATCTAATCATTGTATAAACAACTCTTTTGAAACCATACCACTCATATCTCTCCTTTCATTGGAATCCACTTCTTATTTCATTACTTTCAACCAAATTTTATCTTCAATATGATCTACGATTCAAAATTCTCAGAAAACTCTTCCTTGTCTTTCTTGTGCTTTTGCACAATGCTAAAACAATTCAATTTCTTTCTATTCTATGCACTTGACCATTCACTATATTCGGTTGTTTTGTTTTTGTTCAATTCTTTTCCTTTTTCTTTTGCCAATCAAATACATTTATCCAACCACAACTCATTTTTAAACAACTTGTCCTAGATTCATTTTTTTTTTAACTCTTTATTCCAACATGTTTTTTTTTTCACTATGATTTCTTTTCAAACCACAATTTTTGTGATGTAAATTCCAACAATTTTCTCTTCTATGTCCTTCTCTATCACAATGTGAACAATGTAAAATCTTTTTTTCTTGAAATGACTTCTTAGTACTTGCAAAAATATTTGTCTTTTCTTTTCCTTTACCTCGATACATGAGACTTTCATACTTAGTATCCACAATTGACTCAATGGCTCTTTGATTCCTTGCCCATGCTTATCCAAACTTTCACTTATATATTCAATTTTCTTCAAGATTTTCAAACCAACATTATCATCAAAACAATTAGCTATAATAGCAAATTCATCACCATTTTCATCCTTACATTCTTTAGCAAACTACCAAGTGATTGATCAAAAGAACACAAATCATCACAAATCATCTATGTCACATGAGACTTCACAAACTGACGGTTTGATTTCCAATGTTCATTTTCTTTTTGGCATGCTGCAAACATTTGTTTCAACTCATCATTTTGATCTTTCTATTTAAATTTTCTCCTTCTAGGTTCTTCAAATTTTCTTCTAATTCTTCATTTTTCTCTTGAACTTTCACCAATTCTTTTTCCAAAAGTTCATTTTCATAAAACTTTTCATGCTTTTCCTTTCCTAACTCCTTTATTCTTTTCATATATTCTATATTAATCTTTATTAACTTTCTTCAATTGTTCTTTCAAGAATTCCTTTTCACCCCACAAACCTTAATCTTCGTACAAAATTTCAACTTACTTCAAGTGATCCATGTTAAACGCATCTCAACACTTCAACAATGTTAAACGCATCTAACAACAATTAATGAACTCAATCTACTAAGGCTCTTAGTAACATATGCTACGAAATAGTATATTTTTCGCATCCTACTCCCTTACACAACCTATTAGTGGCCCATCATGGATGTGATAGAAAACATAACATGATACATGACCAACAATTTAAAACAATCAAGCATAGACACCAATAATAATTAAATAAATAATTAAAAAAGAAAAGAAAAATCCAATTCCAACAATAAGACACAAAAATGCATGCAATTTCAATAGTAAATCAAACATGACCATCAAGGTCACAAGATAAGTAAATATCAAATTTTGATGGCTATACTTTTTCATAAATAAGTATAAAAATTTTCAATGTTGGTCTTTACAACGTTTAGAGAAAATATCAAAGTCAAATAAATAAATATGAAAATTCAAAAGTTTCACATTACATGAACTATATGACTAATTCTAGCCACGAGAGGGAGTATGATGCTACACTACGCCTGGATCTAAATTGGGGCGAGTTAAGGGAACACACTCTATTGCACAAGAAACCAAGACCTCTATGACTCCAAACACATCTATATCATAAGATTATTTCCACACAACATTACTCAAGATACTTAGCAACAAAAATTGCATTTCGATCAAGGAAATCACAATCAAACTGAAGAATTCCCAACCCAACCTGGTGCATCCCTATTAACCTAGATGCATCCCCAACTTGAATGCAACATCTCATTAACAAGATATGGTAGGGAATTAAATACATAAAACCGATTAATGGTGTGTAGGTTTTGAAAAGAAAACCTACTTCCCTGTTTCCCCATATTTGACACCCATCTTGGAAGGCAACTTCCCAAAATATCAAACATTCAATCAACCAAGATTATGCTAGGATAAAATCAGGTTCACAAACCAAGATATCAAAAAACACCATTCTTTCCTACAATAACAGTTATCATTTCTTTCCTTAAAACTTCAATAAGGAAATTCAATACTATCTTTCTTACAACCACATAATAAATCCATAATCATGATCATGATCTGAATAAAACAATGAAATATGCATTTCAAGCAAGCATTCACCAAAAGGAAAAATCAAATAAGTCAAACATATGATCCAACATCCTCTTTCACATACTAATGCATAATCCTAAAAGAAGAAAAGAACCTAGTCATTCATACTCAAGAACAATCATAAGGGTATATCTAACCCCATAAAAAAAAAGAGGGCATATGATATCCACAAGCCAACACATAAGGACCCACACATGCTCGATCAAATTGAGCACCACACAGACCCAGAGCTCCCAATGCTGGAACCACGCTCTGATACCAAATGTAAAAGCCTCAAAAGCATCTTAAAAGTTAAAAGAAGTAATTAATCCACTTAAATACAACTTCGCAAATAATAAAAGTAAATGATGTAAATAATCCACTTAGATAAAATATTCCAAAAGTCATAAAGGGGTGTAATTAATCCACTTAATTACAATATCACAAATGAAAGATAAATCTCATAAATAAGATTCAATAAGGTCAATATATCTTCATAAATAAGAATCATTAAATCTTACAAAAGATAATCTCATCAATATAAATCAATAAAAGTCATTACATCTTACAATTCAAGTGGTCATCCCAGGTAAAAGCACTATAAAATCATATACAAAGTCCATGGGCA
This sequence comes from Cunninghamia lanceolata, assembly GCA_027924645.1. NCBI lineage: Eukaryota > Viridiplantae > Streptophyta > Pinopsida > Cupressales > Cupressaceae > Cunninghamia > Cunninghamia lanceolata. The sequence continues at coordinate 5,357,694 of BSBN01001221.1, read as the reverse complement.
TTCATGCCATAATACATCCAATCTCAAGATACAATAATCATGCATAACAAGAATAAATAAATCAATATGCTCATCAGTCGCATGAACCAAGTGGTCCACCACCTATGAGCCAAGAGATGAGAACATGGCCCAGGTGCTTGTCCACCCAACTATGAAGCAATTACACTTCCCTAAATCCCTTCATGAAACAAAGGAAACCCAGCCTTGCATGAAATGTCTAGCTACTTGGAAACAACTGGTAGGAGGGAACACCCGATGCAACCTTGATGTCTGAATGTGTAATTCTAAATAATGAAAAGTAGATTGTCTCACAACAGGATGTGGCAGATATATATATATATATATATACACACACACACACATAAGTTTTTCTAGACAAAATAAACATCTATTTCAATGTCATCTCAATTAGATCTAATCCTTTAAAATAGTAACATGGTTCAATTCCCCAAAAGAGGAAAAGCCATCTCTGATAAACCACATTCGACATCCTAGCCCAGAGAGTAACTCAATAACATTCCTAGATAGAATCTACTTCTTTCCCCAAGAAGCAAGTAAACAAATAAGTCAATAAACAAATAAATAAATGAATAAATCAAAATCCTATAACCATCTCTAATCCCTTTCCCATGCATCAAAAAAGAAATCACACATTTCGATTAAGCAGTAATGAAGAACATCATAAATCTTTTTAAAAGCAATATAGATTTTTTAATTTGATTATATTCTCAATTCATATTTCCATGGTTTAAATAAATTGTACAAACTAATGATCTTACTTCATATCCAAATACTGTTTCATAATCCAAGAAATAAAATCAAATGATGATGTTTGACTACTTCACTCTCATATAATGAGGTTTCAAGCATACTTATGTCAAATATTATCTCCAATTGTCATCAAGATTAAGTAAATAGAATAAAACAAATCAATGTTCTCCTATAAATCATTTCAAAATCCCTTTCCTAAAACTCCAATCAAGGAAAATATACTTTCCAATCAATAACCCATCTTTTGTTCATACAAATTGCATTCATAAGGTTATCAAATTGATATAATTTTTAATCCATTTTTCAGTCATAATTCACTATATAAAATTCATTCTTAGTTTTATTGAAACCTACTGTCATATCTGTGACATAATCTACGCAATCTATTCAATGAGTTTAATATTTAATATTCAATAACCTTTTATCATTTTAGTGACAGGAGCTGTGTAGAATTGAAATAAAGACAAAGTTTGTAATATTCAATTGTCAATTAGGATAATGTTTCCAAGTAGTGTTTTGAACTGCAAACAAATGAGGAATTATGTCTACAGGAATACAATAGTTTTATCCATTTTAAGAGGTTATGTCCACATTGTTTGTTCAATAAAGTAGGTCAATTTATAACATGAACTATTTGCTAACTGCATGAAGAAAAATAATAGTTGTATCATATATAGATATGTGACAGATAATATTCTAACTATAACTAGGGATTTAGTTAATTTATTGTTTCCTACAGTTAAAAATTCAAGATTTGAAAAGGGCGATGCGCTAGATTTAAAAACAAATATAAAATGCCATGGTTCAAAAGAGTTGGGTGGCTGGAATAACAAGGCAGGTCATATTAGAAAGAAGAGACCCAACACCTCAGTAGGAGGTCAAACCCATTCTGGTCACACAAAATTAGAAGCCAGACGCCACACCGAAGGTTAACTCATAGGAGGAAGAATAAATCATAAGCCTGGTTTTACATCTTAGCAACCAAAGGGAGACAGGTCGACGCTAGAAGGAAAGAAAATAACAGCAACAACAAGCATCTGGCTGCTAGTAAAAACATAAGGTAGGTCGATCTAAATCAACACCAAAGTCTTCCTTTTAAGGCTATGTCAGAGTCAAAATCCAAGAGAGAGAGAAGTATAAAACAAAGAGAGGGCAACACAAGCCTAAGTTTGTCATTTAGTGGCCAGGAAGAGTTTAAGGCGAGCTCTTTTAGAAGGCTGATATCACATGGTACAACTACCACTCAATTACATTTATTCTGGCATAAGAGTAACAATCACATCTTTAATGTACACCAAGGAGTCATAAATCAATTCATCATAGGCACTTACAAACATGAATCAATCATCATAATGCACATACAATCTCATGGAACACAACATAATACCAAAAGATTAGTCCTCCAAACAACATTGGTCAAGATCTCCAACAATAAGACAAAAATCCAAAGGTACACCAACTAGGTTATATCCAATCATTGTATAAACAACTCTTTTGAAACCATACCACTCATATCTTTGCTTTCATTGGAATCCACTTCTTCTTTCATTACTTGCAACCAAATTCTATCTTCAATATGATCTATGATTCAAAATTCTCAGAAAACTCTTCCTTGTCTTTCTCGTGCTTTTGCACAATGCTAAAACAATTCAATTTCTTTCTATTCTATGCACTTGGCCATTCACTATATTTGATTGTTTTGTTTTTGTTATTCAATTCTTTTCCTTTTTCTTTTGCCAATCAAATACATTTATCCAACCACAACTCATTTTTATACAACTTGTCCTAGATTCTTTTTTTCTTAACTCTCTATTCCAACATGTTTTTTTTTTCACTATGATTTCTTTTCAAACAACAATTTTTGCAACGATGTAAATTCCAACAATTTTCTCTTCTATGTCCTTCTCTATCACAATGTGAACAATGTAAAATCTTTTTTTCTTGAAATGACTTCTTAGTACTTGCAAAAACATTTGTCTTTTCTTTTCCTTTACCTTGATGGATGAGACTTTCATACTTAGTCTCCACAATTGACTCAATGGCTCTTTGATTCCTTGCCCATGCTTACCCAAACTTTTGCTTATATATTCAATTTTCTTCAAGATTTTCAAACCAACATTATCATCAAAACAATTAGCTATAATAGCAAATTCATCATCATTTTCATCCTTATATTCTTCAGCAAACTACCAAGTGATTGATCAAAAGGACACAAATCATCTATGTCATGTGAGACTTCACAAACTAACGGTTTGATTTCCAATGTTCATTTTCTTTTTGGCATGTTGCAAACATTTGTTTTAACTCATCATTTTGATCTTTCTATTTGAATTTTCTCCTTCTAGGTTCTTCAACTTTTCTTCTAATTCTTCATTTTTCTCTTGAAATTTCACCAATTCTTTTTCCAAAAGGTCATTTTCACAAAAAAAATTATTCTTTTCATTTCCTAACTCCTTTATTCTTTTCATATAATCTATATTACTCTTTATTAACTTTCTTCAATTCTTCTTTCAAGAATTCCTTTTCACCCCACAAACCTTAATCTTCGTACAAAATTTCAACTTACTTCAAGTGATCCAAAGCGACACCCAAAATCCTATTCAGAACTTCCTCAACACTTCAACAATGTTAAACACATCTAAAAACAATTAATGAACTCAATCTACTAAGGCTCTTAGTAACATATGCTATGAAATAGTATATTTTTTGCATCCTACTCCCTACACAACCTATTAGTGGCCCATCATGGACATGATAGAAAACAAAACATGATACATGACCAACAGTTTAAAACATTCAAGCATAGCCACCAATAATAATTAAATAAATAATTAAAAAGAAAAGAAAAAGTCAATTCCAACAATAAGGCATAAAAATGTGCGCAATTTCAACAATAAATCAAACATGACCATCAAGGTCACAAGATAAGTAAATATCAAATTTTGATGGCTATACTTTTTCATAAATAACTTGTAGTGATAACTTTAAGAAACCCCTCATGAAAAAAGATATAAAATCTTGGCAAATCTTCCATTTTTTAGAAAAAAATGTTAATTTCTATTGGCAAATCTTTCCTTTTTTTGAAAAAAATATTTAATTTTATTGGCGAATTTTTTAAATCACTAGAAATTTGTAGAAAATCTTGGCAAATCTTGACAAAAAATAGAAAAATGCATTAGTTACCATGGTGAATCCTTCCTAAAAAACAAATTAAGTTCCTATGGAAAAGTAAAGGCCTTAAGGTGGCAGTGATTGACTAGTTTAAGGTGTAGTGCTCGTGTCCATGATTCTTTAATTCCTTAATATTTTAAATTGGCCCTAAATTATATTTAACCACTATTGATTCTATTTATAATCTAATGGTTTGGGTTCAATTCCATGGACCAAAATGCACCCACACAACTCTAATGCCCATGGGGCCCGAAATTACATTTGGGACATTGATCTTAATAGAGATCAATGACCCACATGCAATTTTGAGCTCCATGGGCATTGGAGGTCCGTGGGTACATTTTGGCCCATGGAATTTAACCCTAGCCATTATATTATAAATTGAAATCAATGGCCCAAATATAATTTCAGGCTTGATGGGCATTGGAGCTCCATGGGTACATTTTAACCCATGGAATACAACCGCAGGTGGTAAATTATAAATAAAATCAATGATGGTGATTAAAATTTGCTGATATGGCCCTAAAGTAACCAATAATTATATAATATTATTGGTAAATTAATTTTATTTTCTACTAAAACTTATAGAATTTAGGTGAGTCTAATCTAATTAAGTATTGAATATTGTGGCAAATTTCTGAGTTTAAATTTTAAATAAAATAAATATTCTGGCAATTTAACTAAGACTGAAACAAAATTTTACAAAAATGTGGCAATTCAGGTCACCTTATAGCTTGTACTATTAGCCAAATTTTGAATCCCCAATTTCAACTATTAGCCAATTGGTGAATATCAGCCACTAAAAAAATCACTATAAATAAGTATAAAATTTTTCAATGTTGGTCTTTACAACGTTTAGAGAAATATCAAAGTCAAATAAATAAATATTAAAATTCAAAAGTTTCACATTACATGAACTATGTGACTAATTCTAGCCACTAGAGAGGGAGTACGATGCTACACTATGCCTGGATCCAAATTGGGGTAAGTTAAGGGAACACACTCAATCACACAAGAAACCAAGTCCTCTAAGACTCCAAACACATATATAGATCATAAGATCATTTCCACACAACATCACTCAAGATACTTAGCAACAAAGATTGCATTCTGATCAAGGAAATCACAATCAAACTAAAGAATGCCCAACCCAACCTGGCATGCCCCTGTTAACCTACATGCATCCCCATCATGGACATGATAGAAAATAAAATATGACACATGACCAACAGTTTAAAACATTCAAGCATAGCCACCAATAATAATTAAATAAATAATTAAAAAGAAAAGAAAAAGTCAATTCCAACAATAAGGCATAAAAATGCATGCAATTTCAAAAGTAAATCAAACATGACCATCAAGGTCACAAGATAAGTAAATATCAAATTTTAATGGCTATATTTTTTCATAAATAACTAATAAGTATAAAAAATTTCAATGTTGGTCTTTACAATGTTTAGAGAAATATCAAAGTGAAATAAATAAATATCAAAATTCAAAAGTTTCACATTACATGAACTATGTGACTAATTTTAGCCACTAGAGAGGGAGTATGATGCTACACTATGCTTGGATCCAAATTGGCAAGAGTTAAGGGAACACACTCAATCACACAAGAAGCCAAGTCCTCTAAGACTCCAAACACATCTATATCATAAGATCATTTCCACACAACATCACTCAAGATACTTAGCAACAAAGATTGCATTCTGATAAATAAAATCACAATCAAACTGAAGAATGCCCAACCCAACCTAGTGCACCCCTATTAACCTACATGCATCCCCAACTTGAATGCAACATTTCATTAACAGGATATGGCAGGGAATTAAATTCATAAAACCAATTAACAATGTGTAGGTTTTGAAAAGAAAACCTACTTCTTTGTTTCCCCATATTTGGCACCCATCCTAGAAGGCAACTTCCCAAAAGATCAAACATTCAATCAACCAAGATTATGCTAGGATAAAATTAGGTTCACAAACCAAGATATCACAACACACCATTCTTTCCTACAACAGCGGTTATCATTTCTTTCCTTAGAACTTCAATAAGGCAATTCAATACTATCTTTCTTACAACCACATAATAAATCCATAATCATGACTGTGCTCTTAATAAAACAATGCAATATGCATTTCAAGCAAGCATTAACCAGAAGGCAAAATCAAATAAGTCAAACATATGATCCAACATCCTCTTTCACATTTTAATGCATAACCCTAAAAAAAGAAAAGAACCTAGTCATTCATACTCAAGAACAATCATTAGGGTATATCTAACCCTGTAAAAAAAAGAGGGCACATGCTATCCACAATAGGCCAACACACAAGGACCCACACATGCTCAATCAAACTGAGCAACACACACACACTCAGAGCTCCCAATACTAGAACCGTACTTTGATACCAAATGTAAAAGCCTCAAAACCATCTCAAAAGTAAAAAGAAGTAATTAATCCACTTAAATACAACTTCACAAATAATAAATGTAAATGATGTAAATAATCTGCCTAGATACAACATTCTAAAAGTCATAAAAGGGTGTAATTAATCTGCTTAATTACAATATCACAAATGAAAGATAAATCTCATAACTAAGATTCAATAGAGTCAATAAATCTTCATAAATAAGAATCATTAAATCTTGCAAAAGATAATCTCATCAATATAAATCAATAAAAGTCATTAAATCTTACAATTTGCGTGCTCATCTCAGGTAAAAGCACTATAAAATCACATACAAAGTCCACAGGCATTCATTCCACAATACATCCAATCTCAAGATACAATAATCATGCATAACAAAAATAAATAAATCAATACGCTCATTAGTCGTACAAACCAAGTGGTCCACGATCTGCAAGCTGAGAGATGGGAACATGGCCCAGGTACTTTTCCACCCAACCATGAAGCAATTACACTTCCCCAAATCCCTTCATGAAATGAAGGAAACCCAACCCTACATGAAATGTCTAGCTACCTGGAAACAACTAGCAAGAGGGAACACTCGATGCAACCCTAATGTCTAAATGTGCAATTCTAAATAATGAAAAGTAGATTGTCTCACAATAGGATGTGACAGATATATATATATATATATATATATATATATATATATATATATATATATATATATATATATATATATATATATATATATATATATATATATATATATATATATATATATATATAAGTTTTGCTAGACAAAGTAAACATCTATTTCAATGTCATCTCAATTAGATCTAATCCTTTAAAATAGTAACTTGGTTCAATTCTTGAAAAGAGGAAAATCCATCTCTGATAATCTACATTCGTCATCCTAGCCCAAAGAGTAACCCAATAACATTCCTAGATAAAATCTACTTCTTTCCCCAAGAAGCAAGTAAATAAATAAGTTAATAAACAAATAAATAAATGAATAAATCAAAATCCTATAACCACCTCTAATCCCCCTTTCCCATGCATCAAAAAAGAAAGCACACATTTTGATCAAGCAGTAATGAAGAACATCATAAATCTTTTTAAAAGCAATATAGATTTTGTAATCTAATTATATTCTCAATTTGTATTTCCATGGTTTAAATAGATTGTAGAAACTAATGATCTTACTTCATATCCAAATACTATTTCATAATTCAAGCAATAAAATCAAATGATGATGTTTGACTACTTCACTCTCATATAATGAGGTTTCGAGCATACTCATGTCAAATATTATCTCCAATTGTCCTTAAGGGGTGCTGCCATAATAATGGGTTACACTTTTTGGGACATCCGGATTTTTGTTGAAATCACATATTTTTAGAAAATATAATGATTTAAGCCTTGAAAGGTTCCATTTAAAGGATTTTAATTGAAGAGGGTTTGATCAAACCCCCTTAGATTCAAACCCCCTTGGATAGAACTCTGCTAGTTGTAAATCATACCTATAATGGAGTCTCCTCTACACCTATCAAAATGCTAATAAAAAACCATTTTTGATTTACCTTTTGGGGGATCAAATGAATTCATGTAAAATTTATGGTTTGTAAGTATGTAGTCCTTATTATAAGGTTCCCAAAAAGTATAATTTTAAATATATTTAATTTGATTATTATATTTATATTTTATTTCTTGTGAATGAAGGTTTTTCACCAAACATCAAGTTCTCTGTTCTACACACATGGAAAATTAGTAAATTAGTGAAAAAAAATTCTAAAAAATATCTATGCCCTAGGTATTGATGTCCTTGTTTCAACAAAGAAAAAAAAATGAATTTTGATACATACAAAAAAAGTCATGTCTTACAGAATATGCCTATGTCTAAATTATAATTGGTTTGACTTCAAAACTTAATAAAAAAAATCAGAATTTTATCCTTTGTAGAAAAAAAGTTATGTGCTACAAAATACACATCACTTTAAAAAAATGTTGTTTACTATTAAAAACTAGTTATCAAAGGAGACACAAAAATTTTTACAATTTAACTCCAATTTTTTTTAAAAAAATATATTTATAATCTACAAACAAAATCTCACAAATCACTAGTTCGCATCATCTTCAAATTTCTAACGGTTTAGCGGCTATAGGTGTCAGAAAGAGAAGATTTACTTAAAAATGTTGATTTCAATGTCAAGTTTGGCCAAAAAGTGTAACCCATTATTGTGGGATGACCCTGAGATCAAGTAAATAGAATAAAACAAATCAATGTTCTCCTATAAATCATTTCAAAACCCCTTTCCCAAAACTCCAATCAAAGAATATATACTTTCCAATCAATAACCCATCTTTTGTTCATACAAATTGCATTCATAAGGTTATCAAATTGATATAATTTCTAATCCATTTTTTAGTCATAATTCACTGTATAAAAGTCATCCTTAGTTTTACTCAAACCTACTGTCATATCTTTGACATGATCTACTCAGTGTATTCAATGAGTTTAATATGTAACATTCAGTAACCTTCTGTCATTTTAGTGACAGGAGCTGTGTAGAATTGAAATAAAAATAGAGTTTGTAATATTCAACTGTCAATTAGGATAATGTTTCCAAATAGTGTTTTGAACTGCAAACAAATGAGGAATTATGTCTACATGAATACAATAGTTTTATCCATTTTAAGAGGTTATGTCCACATTATTTGTTCAATAAAGTAGGTTGATTTATAACATGAACTATGTTTTGACCACATGAAGAAAAACAACAGTTGTATCATATGTAGATATCTCACAGATAATATTCTAACTATAACTGGGGATTTAGTTAATTTATTGTTTCTTATAGTTAAAAATTTGAGATCTAAAAGGGTGATTTGCTAGATTTAAAAACAAAGATAAAACGCCATGGTTCAAAAGAGTTGGGTGGCTGGAATAACCAAAAAGGCAGGTCTGATTAGAAAGAAGAGACCCAACACCTCAACAGGAGGTCAAACCCATTCTGGTCATACAAAATCATAAGACAGACGCCACACCGAAGATTAACTCATAGGAGGAAGAATAAATCAAAAGCCTGGTTTTACATCTTAGCGACCAAAGGGAGACATGTCGATGCTAGAAGGAAAGAAAATAACAACAACAACAAGCATCTAGCTACTGGTAAAAACATAAGGTAGGTCGATCTAAATCAATGCCAAAGTCTTCCTTTGAAGGCTATGTCAGAGTCAAAATCCAAGAGAGAGAGAAGTATAAAATAGAAAGAGTGCAACACAAGCCTAAGTCTATCATTTAGCGGCTAGGAAGAGTTTAAGGTGAGCTCTTTTAGTAGGCCTATATCACAAACACAGAAAGGACTGATCTTAGCATTCAGATGAAAGAAAAGCAAAACAATCACCATAGCAGACAAGGAAAATGCATATTGGTGCCAACAACAAACTCTGCGAATAAAGTTGACTAGCGGTAGGAAGAAAGGCAGTAATTTAAGAAGGCCAATTGTCTATGTTTTAAACGCAGGCCAAAAGATCATACACAGGCCAATTTACCAAGCAAACACAATAAAACAGAGGGTTGATTACTGATGGAAAACAATAGGATTTAAACTAGAGATAATATTTGTTTAGGGTAAAATTAGGATAATTGATAGTTGGGGTTTTTGATTGATTTATGCCTATCCTCCTTTCACCATTTACATTCAAGGGCCTTGGGTCGAGTGGTAGAGCACTATCAGGCCCTTGGTCACTTACGAATGTGGGGAAACTTGGATTTATGTGATTTGAATGCCAATTAACTTCTCTTGTGCTTAATTATGCCTTAAAACCCTAATTATGCAAATATGATAGTAAACAGATGAATTACAAAAAATATTGCTACAGAAAGATGTAAAATGGCAAATAACTATGCACCTATTTTTAGGGTTCGGAAGCAGAATAGTTGGGGACTATGTAGCGGGCACCCAAGTCCAAGGTACCAGTTTCTCTACAGAATCCTAACCTCCTTCTGACACTGATCTGCACTGTAACTTCTATTTTTGGAAATTCAACTACGGAGGACACAAGGACTAGCGCCCAAGTCCTTGAAAAGCTTCAGAGTCCTGCTTCTCTTTAGATCCTAAATCCTTGATGCCTGCTAACCTTCCCTGCAACTTCACTTTTCTAGATGCGACACTTGTAACTTGCAATCATGAAAACTTTGGGAGGGGGTTGTGGTGTTTAGAGGCTTGCCTCAGTCAAGCCCCGGAGAGACATTCAAGCCTTTCAAACACCGTTGTCAGATAGAGAGTGCATGCCCTTGTGAGGTAGAGGAAAAAAGTAAATGATAAATGCCTACAAACACAAATGATATCACCTTGTAGTGAAGATCTCATGGAAGGAATAAGCTCTTCATGCCATGAGGAGATGATTGCTCAAATCTACAAACACAAACACATAAACAACACAAATCTTCTCTTGCAACACAATGAAAGCCTTGAATCACCTTTGGAATGCAAAAAGTTCACAATAGCCAACTAGTTTACAAATGAATGCCTAAACATGCTTATTTATGCAACTACAAACATTCCCACCAAGAATTTTGTAATTCAAACTTACCGTGTCGGCCTAGGGACCAAATAACGGTCACAAGCTAACACCCAAAAATTGAGACTGCCCCAAAATAGTGCAGGACTAGGGCATGGCCGCCCAAGTCCTCCCCCCTAGTTTGGGCAGGGGTTATCTCAAGGGGTCCCCCTAGGTCCTATTTTCCAAGACACTTAGGGGTTTTCTCATCGAGATGTCAAATTATCATGCAAGATGTCCTAAATGTACACTAAGGACCCAGGAGCTAAACCTTAGGAGGGAAAATCCCCCAAGGGGACATTTTTTGACATTACATTTAGCCCCCACTTTAATGTATGTATGAACGTGAGGCCCATGCATGCATTAAAGTACAGTCAACAAACACAACAAACACACCTTGAGAATGGAGAAGACACGCCATACACATTGAAGACAATGACAGGCACGCAAAACACTGAGAAGATAGTTATAGTCACGCAGAACATGGAGAATACAGTGAATGCACGGAAGACACATTAATGCATGGAAGATAGAAATGATCTCTTTTCTTTTCTTTTTCTCATGTCTATGAAATGCAGATGCAAGTACATGAAAGTAAACAAACCTCCCACAATATAGGATGCACTCATCGCATAGGTCTTTAGACTGTATATATCGAGCAACACACACGCAAGACATGAAAAACCTCCCAAAATGTAGGATGCACTTATCACATAGGTCTTTAGACTGCATATGGGGCAACAAACACACCAAACAAAGCAAGCATGCCAAAACACACACTTGAAGACACGGAGAAAAAATGGTAGACAAGTGATGGAGTGTTCCTATTTCTAGGCTCAACACCATCTCAAGCACATTACAGGCACACACCGATGATTGGGCTTTGCCACAACAATCACTGAAGACACACTTAATGGTTGAGTTAGTCACCGAACCGCTTGCCACCTCTACAAAGGACTTTTGAAAATGACAGGATGATGCAATATGCGCATGAGAAATACACCATCCCTGCCTCTGTAGAGGGCTTTGTTGGATCTAGGGCATACAACTGAGAGGGGGGGTGAATCAGTTGTATAAAAACTTGCTCTTACTTTAAACACTTGATTCTTCTTTGTTGGTTAACAGCTTATCAATTAACCATCCATGAAAGCATAATGCATAAACACAAGAGCAGATAAACATCAACACATTGAACACCAAGATTTTGACATGGAAAACCTAGTTAAGGGAAAAACCACGGGGTGATTAACCCAAGGATTATTCTTTGTTAGAAGAATAAGAAAAATGAATGGCACATGCCAATTAGGGCTCACTGCCCGAGCACACTGCTCACAAAGAGGCACACTGCCTACAAGGAGACACACTGTCTACAAAGTGATAAGAATCACAATCTTAAACTGGAGAATGACATCTCTACCATGTCCGGATCAGTTCCATTTAAGCCCAAAAACCCTTGCTCTGCCTTTCGCACTTCTCTTCGCTATACCACTCTCATCCCCACAATCCACACCTCAAAATGAATTCTCAAACACTTATTTATACAAGACATCGACTTAGGAACAATCATCTAAGTCGGCAAACATCACAATAACATTCGTAAGGCGTGTAGAACATCCGGTCGACATCCAGTCAGCCTGTTACAGGAAGAACACCAACAACTGGTAGCCATAACATCAAATCCAACTCTAACTTCAATGTGGACCGCTAACACAAACTAAATATGATCCAATGATCATCATAACCTTCCCTGAATCATCAAAAATATCCGCACTTCATCAGCTTACCGGAATTCTTCTCTTCATCATCTGGTACTTCAATAACACAGTCTGTTGCCACTGTCACAATGTAAAAGGTACTTCTGGACCTCCAAATCATACACAACTTGAGATGGCACATCACAAGGACATCCTAAACACTCCTTCCAATTTGCAGATTAGGATAATACAATTTCGGACCTCACCAGACCTTTCTGTGATCCTCTGTCACTTCTAAACACTTGCTGGAACCGGTTCCACACAGACAGCCACAACTTCTTCAGATCTTCATGCGGACCTCTGAAATCTTAGCTGAAGCATCTCAAGACTCATATCTACAAACCCTTTAATCTGCATCCTCTGGTTCTCAACCTATACAATACATTTGCCTTATTCTCATCACTGTTCTTCACTGTTCCGGATGAAGACTGATTTCCTCAATAACAACAGCACACAACTCATCCAAACCTTCTTACTAATGCAATATGAGTAAGTTGACATCAATGACAACACTGGTTCACCTCATACTTGCAACAATCTCCCCCTTTGTCATTGATGGCAAAATATGATGTGAAAAACCATCAAGATAAGAACTTCTCCTTTCTGTCATAGCTCCCCCTATCAACAACAACTTTTCACATGTCTTCTCTTCCTTTATTGCTCCCCCTTTGATCATCAACCACTTGTTTTTCACATGTCTTCTCTCCCCCTTTGACATCAATGGCAAAGGGCTCATACTTGCAATTCTAATACATCAGAATCATACCAGCTGCTCCCCCTTAGTAGCAGCGCCCTATCATCAATCCGGATCACAAGATATGACTGTGATATCCACCAGACTGATGCACATTAGTGCATCCTAGTTTGTCACCGGAGGGGCTATGACCCCTAACTTCTCCTAGAGATATTCGAAAGAGTCCTTGGGAAGAGGTTTAGTAAAGATATTTGCAATCTGATCCTTGGAGGGAACATACTCCAATCTGACTTCTTCCTTGTTCACTTGTTCTCTCAAAAAGTGAAACTTGATAGATATGTGCTTAGTCTTAGAATGCAATACCAGATTCTTAGAAATATTAATTGCACTTGAATTATCACAGAAAATTGTGATAGGCTCCTCATATTCAACTTTAATGTCTCTTAGCATCTACTTCATCCATAAGATTTGAGTGCAACTACCTATTGCTGCAATGTATTCTGCTTCAGTTGTAGACAGAGATATTGCATCTTGTTTCTTGCTTAGCCAAGAAACCAATCTCTTCCCCAAAAAGAATGCTCCACCACTGGTGTTCTTTCGGTCATCTACATCTGTGTAAGCATGAAGAGAGAAATCCAGATCTCTAGGGTACCATAGACCATACTCAACTGTTCCTTTCAAGTACCTAAAAATTCTTTTGATTGCCATAACATGATATTCTCTAGGATCAGCCTGAAATCTTGCCACAAGACCAATAGCCTGCATTATATCTGGTCTAGTCTGAGTGAGATACAACAATCCACCAATCATTGATCTATAGTTTGTCTGATCTGCCTTTGGAGAGTCATCATCTTTGCTCAACTTACATCTGGTTGCCATAGGAGTGTTCATTGGCTTTGAATCTTCCATACCAAATTTCTTCAACAATTCTTTCACATATTTGGTCTGAGAAATGAAGATCCCTTTCTTTGTTTGAGTAATTTGTAGACCCAAGAAGAAATTCATTTCACCAAGCATAGACATTTCAAACTCACTTTTCATTTGATTTGCAAAAGTTTTGCACATACTATCTCTTCCTCCAAAAATGATATCATCCACAAACACTTCAACAATCAAAATGTTTTCATGATCAATTTTGAAATATAAGTTACTATCAGCAGTACCTTTGTTGAATCCAATCTGCACAAGATGCTTATCCAACCTTTCATACCATGCTCTTGGGGCTTGCTTCAATCCATACAATGCTTTCTTCAACTTGCAGACCATATCATCATTATCAGACAATTGAAATCCATCCGGTTGTTCAATGTAAACTTCTTCTTCCAGATCACCATTTAGGAAGGCAGACTTGACATCCATCTGATATACCTTGAAGTCTTTGAAGGCAGCAAATGCAAGAAATAATCTGACTGCTTCAATTCTTGCCACAGGAGCAAAGGTCTCTTCAAAATCAATTCCTTCTATTTGAGAGTAGCCTTTGCAGACCAATCTAGCTTTGTTTCTGATTACTTCACCAGCTTCATTCAGTTTGTTCCGGAAGACCCATTTGGTTCCAATCACATTCCTGTCTCTAGGTCTGGGAACAAGATCCCAAGTACGATTTTTCTCAATTTGCATCAATTCTTCCTCCATTGCTTTGGTCTAGTTTTCATCATTACAAGCTTCATTTACTGTCTTAGGTTCAATCTTTGAAATCAGACAGTATTCATTTGAATCTTGAGCAATTCTTCTTCTTGTTTGTACCCCTTTACTTTTGTCACCTATGATCTGATCTTCAGAGTGATTTAGAGTTACATACCTTGGAACTTTGGGAGTTTCTTGCACCAGAGGATCATTCTAATCATCTTCGTCACATTCATAGAACCTTGAGGGCTTCTCAATTCCTTCATCAACTTTTACATTATTACTTTCTATCATCTTCCTCAGTCTCTTATTTTAACACCAGTATGCTTTGCTTTGAGTGGAGTAACCCAAGAAAATTCCTTCATCACTTCTAGCATCAAACTTTCCTAGATCTTCATCTCTTTTAATATAACACTTGCTGCCAAATACTCTAAAATATCTCACAGTAGGAGTGATGCCAAACCAAAGTTCATAGGGGGGTCTTACCGGTATTATTTCTGATTTGAACTCGGTTGAGAGTGTAGACTGCAGTGTTGATAGCTTCTTTCCAAAACATCTGAGGAACATTTGCTTCCAACATCATTGTCCTTGCAGCTTCCTGGATGGTCCGGTTCTTTCTCTCAACTATTCCATTCTGCTGTGGAGTCCTAGGAGTAGACAACTGTGTCCTTATACCCTATTTCTCACAAAAGTCAATGAACTCACCAGATGTAAATTCACCACCTCTATCAGACCTTAGACACTTCAGTTTTAATCCGGTTTGATTCTCTACCATAGCTTTGAAGATTTTGAACTTCTCAAGGGCTTCTAATTTCTCTTTTAGGAAGGTAACCCACATCATCCGGGAATGGTCATCAATTAGCAACATGAAATATCTATCACCTTGTAGACTCTTGATTCTTGTCAGACCACAGAGATCAATATGTACTAATTCCAACAATCCGGTAGAGGACTGATCTTTGCTTTTGAAAGAGACTCTGCTCTGTTTACCTAGCTGACATTCTTTGCACAAACTATTTGTAGGTTTCACCAATTTTGGAAGATCTCTTACAGCCAGAATATTGCTTATCTTGATGATGTTATCAAAATTTACATGACACATTCTTCTATGCCATAACCAACTCTGATCAACTTGAACAAATAGACAACTTTTATTTGAACCATCCAGATGAAAGATATTACCTTTTGTTTGAGCACCGGATGCAATTTCAGTTCTGGAGCTTATAAAGATTCTGCATTTTCCATTCTTGAACCAGAGATCATAGCCTTTGTCCACTAACTGACCAACGCTGAGAAGATTGTGCTTCAATCCTTCAACATATAGTACATTACCTGTTTTGCTCTTTCCGTCAAAGGAAATAGTTCCCCTACCTCTGATTCTGCCAACAGAATTGTCACCAAACTTTACCATTCCTCCTTCATACCTTTCCAAATCTAAGAACTTATTCTTGTCACCAGTCATATGGTGAGAGCATCCACTGTCAATAACCCAATCATCCTTTTCTTCTACTTGAGCAGCCAAAGCTCTTTCCACAACCTTGTGATTGACAGATTCAGAGGATATTGAATCTTCTTCCCTGATGGCAATAAACACCCATTCATTTCCGGATTTGCTTCCTAGTTCTGATTCATCATCTGTTACTCCTTCATTGTCATCTTCTTCATGAACATAACAACAGTTCTTTTGAAACCTTTGTCTATCAGTATTAGACCTTGCAGATCTTTCTAGACATCTTGAAGCAAAATGACTAGTCTTATTGCAGTTGAAACACTTAAAGGGTAGTTTTCCTTCATACTTACCGGATCCTCTTGGCAGTCTCTTTGCAATGAGGGCTTCAAGTTGAGCTGTTTCTGCTTCCTCTTCTTCCATGTCTCTTCTTGCTTGATCATACCATGACATCTTCCTTGAAGAGTTTTCTCTCGGATCAAATCTTTGTTTGCCTTTCACATAGGTACTGGCTTTGAAAGCAGATTCAGTCTTGGGTGGATCATCTCCAAACTCGGTCATTTCAAATGCAGCTAGTTTGCCAGCCAATTGTTCTCTTGTGATAGTTGTGTGGGTTCTGAATTCATCACTGGCAGCAACCTTGATTTTGTAGGCAGCAGGAAGGGATCTGAGAATTTTGCAAACAATCTCATTTTCATCCAGAGTTCCGCCAGCATTTCTAATTCCACATACCAGCTCATTCACTCTTGGCATAAAGGTAGTGATGTTTTCATCTTCTCTCATCTTCAATCTTTCAAATTTCCCTTTCAGACTTTGCAACCTTGCACTTTTGACAAACTCATCTCCTTCATACAGAAGTTCTAGTTTAGTCAAGATCTCAAATGCAGTTGGTAGGTCAATAACATTTGAGAGATCTGAGTCATTCAATGCGCTTAGAAGAGCTTCCTTGGTCCGCAGATTGTTTTTAGCATCTGTGATTTCATTCAGAGTTGTCGGACCACCCTGTGGAGGTACATATGGGATTGAGACCATGACCAAGTATGCTTTTCCCATACACTCCAAGTGACATTTCATGCGACCTTTCCAGAGAGTGAAGTTGGTTCCATCGAACTTCGGACTATCCTTTTTGTATGACGACATCCTGGATCTCCTCAAGCGGTTAAGCTCCTTTTAGAGGAACTTGGCTCTGATACCAATTGTTGGATCTAGGGCATACAACTGAGATGGGGGGTGAATCAGTTGTATAAAAACTTGCTCTTACTTTAAACACTTGATTCTTCTTTGTTGGTTAATAGCATATCAATTAACCATCCATGAAAGCATAATGCATAAACACAAGAGCAGATAAACATCAACACACTGAACACCAAGATTTTGACGTGGAAAACCCAGTTAAGGGAAAAACCACGGGGTGATTAACCCAAGGATTATTCTCTGTTAGAAGAATAAGAAAAATGAATGGCACATGCCAATTAGGGCTCACTGCCCGAGCACACTACTCACAAAGAGGCACACTACCTACAAGGAGACACACTGTCTACAAAGTGATAAGAATCACAGTCTTGAACTGGAGAATGACATCTCTACCATGTCCGGATCAGTTCCATTTAAGCCCAAAAACCCTTGCTCTGCCTTTCACACTTCTCTTCGCTATACCACTCTCATCCCCACAATCCACACCTCAAAATGAATTCTCAAACACTTATTTATACAAGACATTGACTTAGGAACAATCATCTAAGTCAGCAAACATCACAATAACATTCGCAAGGCGTTTAGAACATCCGGTCGACATCCGGTCGGCCTGTTACAGGAAGAACACCAACAACTGGTAGCCATAACATCAAATCCAACTCTAACTTCAATGCGGACTACCAACACAAACTAGATATGATCCAATGATCATCATAACCTTCCCTGAATCATCAAAAACATCTGCACTTCATCAGCTTACTAGAATTCTTCTCTTCATCATCTGGTACTTCAAGAACATAGTCTGTCGCCACTGTCACAATGCAAAAGGTACTTCCAGACCTCCAAATCATACACAACTTGAGATGACACATCACAAGGACATCCCAAACACTCCTTCCAATCTGCAGATTAGGATAATTCAATTCCGGACCTCACCATACCTTTCTGTGATCCTCTGTCACTTCTGAACACTTGCCGGAACCAGTTCCACACAGACAGCCACAACTTCTTCAGATCTTCATGCAGACCACTAAAATCTTAGCTGAAGCATCTCAAGACTCATATCTACAAACCCTTTAATCTGCATCCTCTGGTTCTCAACCTATACAGTACATTTGCCTTATTCTCATCACTGTTCTTCACTGTTCTTCACTGTTTCGGATGAAGACTGATTTCCTTAATAACAACAGCACACAACTCATCCAAACCTTCTTACTAATGCAATATGAGTAAGTTGACAAAGTTGACATCAATGACAACACTGGTTCACCTCATACTTGCAACAAGCTTAAGATAAAAAGGATGTGCACGTGATGTCCCGCTTCCGTAGAGGGCTTAAAATGATTGATTGATTGCAAACAAACTCAGAATGCAGGATGCACTCATCGCGCAGGTCTTTAAACTACATCTGAGGACAAGCACATTGCTAACATCTACAATAGACAACTTACCTTATATATGCCCCCACCTTAAGGTGGTTGATATCAGGTATCGATATCAAGCACGTTAAGGTAAGAAGAAAACACACAAAGGAACATAGACTTTTACAAAGCCCATGTCCCCCGAAGGTGACATGTACTTTACGATCGCCAAATGTTACCCCAAACACATCCCTACAAGAAACATGTTAGTGTCTACAAAATCATGATAAACAACAACATCAATGCATATGATCAACCACACAAAGAGCCAAGGTTATACTATGAATTCAGAGTTCAAGGATAACTGTGGGGCTACATCACGAAGATCTCTGAATCGAGTACTGCCAAGGCTAGATTCAAAGACAAACAAAGTGCACAGAGCAACAATATTGTTATGATTTGTAAATGAGATAAAAACATAATCAAAATTACTACACAGAAAGCACAAGTGCTTCCACTAGCCAAGCATCAAATAAGATATACAACCCCATCGTCATATTAGGAACTAAGTCCAATTTTTGATTTCTTGCAAAAGGGATGCTAGGTCTGCATCAGTATGTATGTTTTTCGTCATCCACCCGCTAGATGGAAACACTAGAGGAAGGGAAATAATAAATAAGAGAGGAGAAACAAGTGCCTTAGGGATAGTCATGTAGGAGGGTGCCCCCAAGTCACCAACCACAACACTATGTCTGCAAGACACAACACACAACGATGAAATAAGAGAGAGGCAATATAGAAGAATGATGATACAAATAGAAGAAGGTCACAATAGAGGCAGTCTCCTAGTATCCCAAACCTTACAGGAGAATCAGGGGTCATCCTAGGAGGCCTAAACAACACATAACACATCACGAGGGGAAACACATCATGGGAGGTAAAGGGTTAGAAATACTTACTTGTAGGATCTTCGTGCTAGAAGTCATCAACAATTAAATCATTCTCTTTCCAATTGCAAACATAAGGTACCATTTCCAAGTCTATGTAATTATTCTTTTGTTCATTCTTAAGTGCTTCTTGGTTTGACTCAATGTTAGGTGGAATGCTTCTTGTTGAAGTTTATTAGTATACTTATTCACTATCCTCTTAGGTGGTGGGAGAAGCAAATTATTTTGAGTGATCTCAACATCCATCCTTGAGGGATTTAATGTGAGAGACTTCTCCTCATCCACTAGAGCTACATCCTTAGTAATGTCTAAATGACATGAATATTCAAACAAAGGAGGGACATTAAAGGTCTTCTCTTCCTTAGTGAAATCCAAGGTGTGTGAACAATCGACTAAAGAAAGAAGGTTGGTGGAATAATCCATAGAGATTCCATGCACTAAGGTAGGATTTTGATTATTGTTAAATGAATGCTCATTGTCTACCCATGGAATGTTCTTTGCTAAAGGGAGCTCTTCAGTCACTAATGCTTCATCTTGGCCAGGGAGAACAGTGGAATTACTAGAGCTACCCCTAGTCTTCTCATCTAAGGTTCTTGAAATTTCAACGATAGGAGTAGGACAATCTATGGAATCATTATCAACATATTCACGAGTATTCCTATAGATGAATTTAGTTAAATCTTCTAATATCAAAGGATATGCTCCTATGAGTAAAGTGAAGCTACTAAAATCATGCATATAAAAAAGTAATTGCAACTCATATGTAGAACATATAGACAGATCAATACCATTGATAGAAGCTATGTGCTCTAGAACATGAGGATTCTCATTAGTGAAACTAGAGAATTTTTCAAAATCTAGGATATACTCATGCAAAGATTTCAGAGATGAATAATATGAAGATTCCATAATGAGATGTAAAATCATATTTTCAAGATCTTCCAAAACTTTATGCAAAAAGAATGCAAAAGTGATGTCAAATAAGCTCTAAAATGCTTGATTTTTCAACTTTTCGCAATGCTAATAAGTGAAAGAAAGAGTGTTGTAAGGTTTTTGATCAGGGGAAGAAAATTATATGTCTGATATCAGTCCAAAACAGCAATAATATTCGTCACAACACACTATTGATGCACATCTAAGATGATAAGTCCAAATATAGTGAAAATACACTAAAATATGCGCTTTTCTCACCAAATCTCAATGCAAAAGAACATGGAAATGGGTGTTGTGATGAAAATGATGATGGAAAAAAAAAATATTAGTGATAACAGCCACTTAATTCCAAAATACCCAACACAACATGCTTATAGTGCCACTTAAGATCAAACCCTAGTGAAAATGTAGCAAAAACATGCAATTTTTCACGATTTTTCAACTCCAAGACCTAGAAAAAGGGGTGTTGTAAAGAATTTTAGGAGGTGCAGAAATAAATATCAATGATATCAGTCACCTCAAGTCATTAAATTTGTGACAACACGCTTGGAATGCAAATCTAGGCCAAACCCTAGGGCAAAAATAACAAAAATGTGCAATTTTCACCAAATTTTCAATACAAGAGCCCAATAAAAAGGTGTTGTGAAGATTTTTATGAGAGGTAGTAGCTAACAACCCTAATAACAGCCAATTAGTGCAAAAATATTCTTCACAACATGCCTAGGGTACAAATTTTGAGAGTCGATAAGGCCAAACTAGTGAAAATCAAGGTTTTCCAAGCCCTAGGTTTTAGATTTTGATGCAAGATGCTATATGAATGTTTTTCAAGATAATTTATGATGAAAATTAAATGCTCTCAGATCTGAAAATGTTTTCCAAGCTCTAACATGCAAAATGCAAGTGCAAATCTAATGAAAAATCAATGAAAATGCTAGTTTTTTTTTGTTGAAATTTTCTATGCAAAAATGCAAATATTTGAAATCTGTATGCAAATTTGCACTAAAATGCAACACTAATGCCAAATGAAAATTTTAATGAGTTCCTAAGATCATTAGAAAAATCTGAAACAAGATTTTACCTACAAACCCTAGTTTTTGGAATTACTAGGTTATATGCAAATTTCACAATTTTCAACAAAACCCTAGCAATTTTATGATGAAAATACAATTAAAGAGATTAGATTTTTATAATTTTCTGCAATTTAGATCAGATCCAATACAAAAATTAGAAAATTGATGAAAATCAATTGAATTGATGCAAAATGCAAACCCTAGAATGCAATTTTTTTTCAATTTCTAGCTTTTTTTGTAAGTTTTTTAATGCAATAAAATGAATGAAATTATGAACGAAATAAAAATTACAAAAAATCTGAAGCAAATCACTTAGCAAGGTGCAAACAAGTCCAATAACATAGGTTCACCAAAATGTTTAGGGTAAAATTTGGATAGTTGATAGTTGGAATTTTTGATTGATTTATGCCTATCCTCCTTTCACCATTCACATTCAAGGGCCTTGGGTCGAGTGGCAGAGCACTATCAGGCCCTTGGTCACTTACAAATGTGGGGAAACTTGGATTTATGTGATTTGAATGCCAATTAACTTCTCTTGTGCTCAATTATGCCTTAAAACCCTAATTATGCAAATACGACAGTAAATGAATGAATTATGAAAAATGCTGCTACAGAAAGATGTAAAATGACAAATAACTGTGCACCTATTTTCAAGGTTTGGAAGAGGAATAGTTGGGGACTATGTAGCGGGTGCCCAAGTCCAAGGTACCAGCTTCTCTACAGAATCCTAACCTCCTTCCGACATTGATCTGCACTGTAACTTCTGTTTCCAAAAATTCAACTGTAGAGGACACATGGACTAGCGCCCAAGTCCTTGAAAAGCTCTGGAGTCTTGCTTCTCTTTAGATCTTGAATCCTTGATGCCTTCTGAACTTCCTTGCAACTTCACTTTTTCCAGATGCGACACCTGTAACTTGCAATCATGAAAACTTTGGGAAGGGGTTGTGGTGTTTAGAGGCTTGCCTCAGTCAAGCCCCGGAGAGACATTCAAGCCTTTTGAACACCATTGTTAGATAGAGAGTGCATGCCCTTGTGAGGCAGAGGCAAAAACCAAATGATAAATGGTTACAAACACAAATGACATCACCTTGTAGTGAAGATCTCATGGAAGGAAGAAGCTCTTCATGCCATGAGGAGATGATTGCTCAAATTTGTAAACACAAACACATAAACAACACAAATCTGCTCTTGCAACACAATGAAAGCCTTGAATCACCTTTGGAATGCAAAAAGTTCACAATAGCCAACTAGTTTACAAATGAATTCCTAAACATGCATATATATGCAACTACAAACATTTCCACCAAGAAATTTGTAATTCAAACTTACTGTGTCAGCCTATGGACCAATTAACGGTCACAAGCTGACACCCAAAAATTGGGACTACCCCAAAATAGTGCAGAACTAGGGCGCAGGTGGCCAAGTCCTTCCCCCTATTTTGGGCAGGGGTTAGCTCAAGGGGTCCCCCTAGGTCCTATTTGCCAAGACACTTAGGGGTTTTCTCATCGGGATGTCAAATTATGATGCAGGATGTCCTAAATGCACACTAAAGAGCTGGGAGCTAAACCTTAGGAGGGAAAAGCCCCCAAGGGGTCATTTTCTAACATTATAACATTATTATATTTATGAAAATATACAAGGGAAATACCCGGTCTTTCTGTGCTGATGGATGAAGGATGATTGCCTGGTTGTTCCCTACTTCTTTCTTTCCAAACACTGCTCTTATTTCCCCCCTGTTGCGTTTAGCACCCCCGCTTCTTGGTCGCCTGGAGATGAATAAAAACTTACTCCTAATCTGTCATCCACGCTCCCAGAAAATCAATTCTTTTTTGCTGCCAAATCATGGGGTGCCAGTCTTTTTTCTCCTTTACTAAAAGAATCTCCCCCTAATTTTAGCAATCAGATTTAGGTTGAAGACTGAAAGTTTTGATAACCGGAGCTCTTCTTTCATTTGCATGAGAACTGACCAATTAAAAAGCTCACAATTTCTATTTAGATTAAAATAACATCTATTTATTTTGCTTATTGTCGCATGAATGACAATAAGTTTATTTTAATTTTCTTATTTCATTTTCTAAATATAATAATACTATTAATATACTTTATTTATTTTTAATAACACAAAAACACTCTTAATCAATCAAGAATAATTTAATAAAAAAATCTATACTTCTATTATAATTTAATCTAATTGTTTATATCTTATTTACATATTGTCTTCCAAACATCTATACTCATATATGAAAACATTATTTATTTATTATTAATTAATATAAAGATACAACCAATAAAATATACCATTTAAAATATAAGTCGAAAAGAATTTAATTTTTATACTGAAATCATGCATTCAAAAAGGATTTTCTTAACAATTAAAAGCACAATAATTTTCTAACTATCAACCCATCAATCACAATTATTAATCACACAATGATGTCTATGAAACCATTCAAGAATGCAATATAAGACTACGTGAGTTTGTGAGTGCATCCAGGTTAGCCTTTCCAATAGTTCTTGCCAAGTGGCTAGAACACCTTTACCTCAACCATGTTCTCGTCTTCGACGAGTACCTGCATTCATTCACACTCATCTCAAAATCAATAGGTTAGTGCCTCAAAACATAGTCAAAGTGACATTATAATCATATTGATAATATCTAATATTTAAATCAATATTCCAATTTTTTCACTAATATAACTTCATGATAATTACCTTCACACATATAAAATTACTGTGAGTAAAAGTCAATCATAGTAATTGTTCACTAATCTAGAATAATTATATTGTTCATAAAATGAGACGTGACACCAGGTGGTGAAACCCTGGTTGCTAGGCAATGGTGCTTGAGCACGTCGTTGTTACAATGGCAGGGCTCCCCCCTTAAAATTTTTTATTTTTTGAAAAATGTCTGTATGACTTGCACAGAAGGGGTTGTGGCCTAAAATTCAAAAAAAAAACATTGCCTCAAAAATAACATTTCAGAATTTGACTTTTGAATAGTTGATCTTTAGGTTTTAACGCCTTCTGAGTGTGTTGGTGAGGTCCATTTGGGCCAAAAATGCTTCGATTTGATGGCTACATCTAGGAACCCCTTTGGAAACCTCTAATTTGCAATTGGATCCTCTGATCTCTAATTTCAGTGAAACAAAAGCTAATTTTGACTTTTCTGAGCCTTTTGGACACTATGGAGCTGCTAAAAATGCTTCCAGGATTACCAAAAAATGCTATAATCACCTACATCTCATAGGAACACAAATATGCAAACCAGAATATTACAAATGCTTATTTTCTTTTAAATTGTTCTGATTCTCCAGATCATCCGAGGATGCAAGAGAAGAGCATACTAGGCTTTGAGAAAATATTAACTATCTATTAGTCCCAAATCTCTCAAATATCAAGATCACAAAAATGAACTAAGCCAAACAAATAGGCTCTGATACCATGTTAGATTCTATGAGAAGCAAGAACCAAGCCAAGATCTAATGTCAGTCATAGATCACATACGCTCCAGTCAACAAATGACCAAAAATCAAAATAGTAGAATGGAGATAGAATCCTAAAAGAAAGAATCAAGAGGCAAACTGCAAGAGAATTTTGAGAATGCTCACATTACTCTCAATGACTACAAGAGAGGGGAGAGGAGAGTTGTATATATAGAAAATAATGGGAAAATGCATCCAAGAGGTGTAATAACTCTAACTTCTTGAAATAGGCAGAAGTTTTACCTACTTGGTAAATGCCAAAATGCATGGTTGGACCTACCTAGATAAAAATAGAAAAATGGTAATGAGACGTGGCATAAAAATTCTAAAAGAGGGTGTGAAACTCAACTACCCAAGTGTGGGAGAGAGTGACACATGTAGTTGATGGATTTAGCCATGTGGCCTCATAATAACCAAGTCTAATAACTTGAACAAGCTTAATAATGTGTAGGAAAAAGAAATATCCCTAAGGAAAATAAAAAACCTACACTAACAGAGTCAACCAAAATTATAACTAATGACAAATGTTTTAGTGTTAAATGAGGTTTAATAGGCCAATAGATTAAGGTCAATGAATAGTTGATTAGCCAACTATAAAGTCCAAAATATGGATGACTTAGACCATTTTTGTTTATCAGTTATAGTGTTTATGGAACAACATACTTTCTAAGGCTTAGTTACCTCATAAAGTTGAAAGACCCTTTCTTTTTGAGTAAGATATCGACTACCAATTACTCTATTTCCTTATTACTTCATATACAATAGAAACATTAGAAAATTATATTTATGTAATCCAATAGTAGTATGCATTCTTCAAAGAGGAAATTGAGAAGTTAAATTTTGGTTCAATGTTATGGGAAAAGTAGAAAGAGGGAAGTTATTATCATTATGTGGCAGTTACATATATAAGTTAAGCTTATTTATGATAGCTTATTGTACTTGAATTCTTTATACCTACATACAAAAAACAAGAACATTAGAATATTATCTCAATGACTAGTATTAGCTTGCTTAATGCAAAGAAAAGTTTGAAAAGATATATCACTATTCAGATATAAAAAAAGATATTCTTTGGAAGAGTAAATCCTTATGCAAATAATATGAAGAAAATAGGGATAGGGTTTATAGGAAAGATTGAGACTAAATTTAGTTATCTATTCCATCATAAACAACATTAAAAACTAGAAACCAAAATAAATATCTAGTTTTTTTACACATTTTCATATGCTTTCACCATTGAAGTCCAATCCAAGTAGAAATGATAACTTATCAAGTATGATTATGAATTGATAGGTTATAGTGCTTATCATTACATAATTATACTTATAAGTGGGTATATATGAGTTGTATACAAGTAGTGAATATACAAAAAGTATTTATATGAGGTTGGCATGCCTGAGTTTGTGAAACAGATATAGAGCATATATATTAAACCTTGATAAGGTAATTCTTTAAGTTGTTTCTTTGTTTTTATCAACATTCTAAGTACAACTCAACATAAGTAGAACTATGTTTTGGTAGTAAACACTTTCAGATTGAATTGATTTCGAATATGTATATAAATATTTATATATATAAGAATGTACAGATCAAGATTTTAGGTACACTCTTATTTATAGGTATATTTATATTATTATATGTTTATTTGTATGTGCTTGAGAAATAGTAAGATATTACTATAATATGAGATTTATTTTCAGTTGAATTTGCAGGATCAAGGAGTAGAAAATGTTTGAGATAATCCCCAAAGTTAGATAAATGTGTTTGATAAAGAAAACCTTCTAAATTTGTTTGTGGAAAACTGAATTAGTGTGTTGTCAAGTTATGAATTTTTCTTGTAGTTAAATCTACTTTATGAAATTGGTTTATGTCATTACTCAAGATATTGAGTTCGTAAGAATTGAGTCATTTTTGGTCTTCATAGTTTTGAGTCAAGTTGAGATGGGAGTGGTGGACAATGACCCATAGTTCCATATAGGAGTGTGATTAACTTATAAATTGCTTTGGCCAAAGTGATGCATAGGTTGTCTGCATTGTCAATCCAAGGTACTTGATAGGTTGCATGTTAGCTAGATATCATACTTACCTGCAAGAAGTCTAGAGTTGTATGGTAGGTTACAAGTGACAAAGTCATTAACCTACACTCAGTTCTTGGTTGGCATGGTATTTACGTGGGTTCCTTTATCTGCTACCCTTGTGAAGGGTAGGGGCACTTCTAGTAGGAAGGTGTAAGGGGGACCACCAGTCTGAAGATGAAGGTAAAGCACTCGGATGAGGCTTTCCCTCCATGCAACAACTAGTATGCCAAATACTTGTTACTCAGAGACATAGATGATTATTGAGATAGTGATATTTGAATGTACTTTGTTTAATGTATATTGTACTTATATGAAAATGAAAGACTATGAATTCATATTGTATGAATGTTATAGTGTTATGCTTATTTTGAGCATGATTGCATTATGATGTGAAAACTTGTAATCATGTAATCTAATCCTAATTTATAATTTATTAGAGTTACATATGTTTATCTTGTAAACTATTGGAAATGAAATTTTTTAGTAAAATTGTTATTTCAATAAGTGTAATTTGGTTATCTTGTATTACTATAGCTTAGAAGCTTAATTTCTTCAAAGAAATGATGTTTAAGATATTTACATTGCATAATTGTGAATGATGTAGTCATGTTTATCTTGTAGTTTAAAAAAAATATGGTAGAATTTTGGTTGAATATTTAGGATACAAACATAGTTCGTTTTAAAAACTAGCAGTCAGTTGTTCCTAAATGGCTATATCCCAGCATCATTATTTCTCCAAGTGCTAGATAAATGTAAGTCATAAAAGAATTTGTGCAAATCTATGTGAAGACAAGAGAAATCTAAAAGGTAAAAACACAAGTAAAATGCATGAAAACACAAGTAAGATCCTCCTACTCCTTGATAAGGTTAAGGAATTAGCACCCACAAGTCCTAGCTTTACCCATGATTATGCCTTTCAAATGTGAAATGGTCTTCACACTAATGCAAATTCAACATAGCCTAGCTACAATGGAGATAGTGGAGAGAAAATTGGGCATAATAATATTACTCTAAAATTGGATGTCAAAATGGCTTGTGGAGGCTTGTATTTATAAATTGGAGGGGATTTTGATCCAACGGTGGAGATTGATTGTTGAGATCAAGGGATGAGATTGATTGTGAGATGGAGGGTTAGGATTTGATCAACAAATTTGGAGGGTGGAGAATAAAAATGAATCTTTTATTCATTTTGAGGAGGACTTAGCATTGAATGTGATTTAGATGGATGAGGAAATTTAAATTAATTTCCTTGGGATGAGTTGGAATTAAAAATTCCATTTTATGTGGAGTTGTGAGAGACATGTGCCACATGTACATTTTTGGCCTCTTACATTTGTAAGCTAAAAACGAGGAAGATGTTTTATCATGAAAATGGTAAAATGAGTTGGAGTGCTTATGAATATTTTGTAATTTTTAATTTGTGGGTGTGGGAGAAGGTGTTAATCATGCTTTGACCAAGCTAATCAAGGTAATTAACTTAGTTAATGTGGCTAGAAAAAATTAGTGGATGAGGTAATCAGGGTTTAGGATTAATTAAATAATGATTTATTTAATTAATCCAGGTCTAGGGGTCATGTAGGCTAGGATAGCTAATTAAATAATGGCTATTTAATCAACTAGGTTAGGGGTAGGCTAATTAGCAGGCTTGATTAATCAGATAAACATGGTTTACCTAATTAATTAGGTTTAGGGAAGAGGGCAAATTAATTAGATAAATATTTGATATATTTATTTAATCAACTGGATGATGTTAGTAATGTGTGACTATTGAATTAATTAAATTAATTCAATTTTAGAGATAAATTGATGGGGGATAAGTGAATGATTTAGAGGTAGGATGAAATAATTAATTAATTAATAATTTAATTAATTAATTGGACGAAGAATTAGTGTTGTGGATGATTTTAGAGGATAGTTAGACGGTTAAGACATTTTTAGGTGTCTACATTTGCCCCTCTTTGACATGGCATCGTGACCTAGTAGGGACATGGCGTCAAGTCAAAGAATTTGCCCCAGCTGCTGGGAAGGAATAAAATGGATGAGGGATGCCCCATTGAGAGGTCAAGTGAAAAAATATAATTTTTTTGGTTGATCTTTCAAAAGGAGGAAATGGTGGTGAAAAATGGATATAGAAAAAAAGGTTATGTTTTGCACCCTGGGGAGAGAAAAGTGTGTTGGAGGATGACATGACATGCTATAAATAGGAATTGTGGGCCCAAAGTGCCACATTTCCACACATTGAGCTTCTTGGATGAGAGGAGAGAAGATGAGATGGCGGCACAACCACCTTTCCCATGCTATGAGCATCGATCTAAGCGAGTCTGCACCTACCTAAGATCACCCTTGGCGGACCCACGGGTATGTTGACTATCTTTGACTTTGTCAATTTCAGGTTTTAGGTCATTTATTACACGGGAAATGGGTAGTTTAGGTGGTCTGGTGCCATAACACAACCTTTTGGCACCATCCGCAGCTGAAGTGGTGCCATATGCCAATGGGGGTTTTAGAAGTTTTGGCACCTTTTTAGCATTTTGTGGCATCATCATTCAGTTTGGCGCCATCCTAAAATTAATTTTTTGGAGAAATGGTGCCATCAGCGAAAGTTTTGGTGCCAAACTTTGGTTTGGAGCCATAGGTTGAATAGTTAGTGGTTTAGCACCATATGCTAGAGCTTTGGCGCCATCATCTAGAATGGCTCCAAACCTAGGGTTTCTGGCACCATGCTTTGGAATGGTGCCAGGGGTTTCTTAGGTTTAAAGACATTTTGGCGCGAAACTCTAGTTTAGCACCAAAGTTGGGAGAAGTGGTTTCATCCTCTAGATTGACACAAAAACTAGGAGAAGTGGTGCCATCCTCTGGATTGGCACCAAAATAGGGAGAAGTGGTGCCATCCTCTGGATTGGCGCCAAAACAAGGAAAGTGGTGCCATCCTCTGAATTGGTGCCATATGGGTTAAAACTGGTATCAAAGTCTATTTTGGCACCATAGGGGCTAGGAATAGCACCATGACAATGAATAAGAAGAAAGATTAGTTTTTTGATGATTATTTTGCAGATGCAGATTGATGGCCATATTGTGGCTTCATGAGAGCGACGAGTTCTTGTAGTTATGAGGCTGTTAGTTGGATTTGATCAGGCTGCGTTAGCCAGATTAGGGAGATTGGGACTATGGGTAGTGTCTGAGATGCCAACTATACAGGAACATAGGGCTATGATGAAAGCCCTAGTGGAGCTGTGGAGGAGTGAGACATGCTCCTTCTTGCTACCTATAGGTGAGATCACCATCACCTTGGAGGATATGTGGAGGATTCTAAGGTTTCTGATTGTTGGAGTGAGGCCTACGTATGATATTGGTAGAGGACGAGCAATCTTAGATAGGGTATTTTCCCCAGGTCACCTAGTTCTTATAGTAGATTGACGACAGATGAGCCATGCTTAGACATTGGCGGCTGGAGTAGATGACTTTACACTAGTTTTGTGTGTAGTGATTGGGGGACTGGTGATGCCAGATTAATGCGTGCAGGGCTTCTTGGTTGGCTGGGGTGAAGAGATTGAGAAAATGGTTTGGCATGAGATGATGTATGCATGGAGACCATGTATGTTAGGCAGTTGTACCATGAGATACACACTATTGTGTATCACCTAGATGGGGCTCTATCAGCTGGGGTGTCACTGCTACATGTGTGGGCCTTTGAGCACATAGGTATCACAAGACCATAGGGTGCTATGTTTCAGGGATAGTGTAAGGCATTTGTATTTTTGTATAGGGCACCACTTCAATATTCTTATGTTCAGAAGCTACGATATTGGTGGCATATTTTTGATGACTTGGTACATATTGTGTGGTGTCCACATATCAGAGTGGAGGCTTGGGCAGATGATCATATCCATATGTCATATACATTCCAGGCTAGGTACTTGATAGGCCAAGGGGATCATACCATTAATATGTATCTCCCCTCATGGGTGATGAGGTAGTTTGGGTTGCGACAGGACTTGCCATAGGAGATGGTGATTTTTGGGAGGACACCATAGGATGTCAGATGGCCAGCGTGGATACAACCCCAAGTGGCTATTCAGGATATTGCGGGACTGTAGCCTGTGTAGTGGGATTGGAGGAGTACCATGGTTGATGTAGGGACCACCCCAGATTATGATTAGTGGTGGACAGTGTGGAGACTGATCCTCTTGATGGATCATGTTATAAAGTTGAATATGACCATGGAGGAGGGGGAGGAGGGAGATGAGGTTTGGGAGGAGGTGGTGCTAGAGGAGGTAGATGTTGTGAGGGTGATGCTATTGGTGTTGCAAGTATGAGGTTAACCAGTGTTGTCATTGATGTCAACATACTCATATTGCATTGATAAGAAGGATTGGATGAGCTGTGTGCTAAGGATATTGAGAAAGTTAGTGTCCATCAGGAATAGTGAAGAATAGTGATGAGAAGAAGGCAAAAGTACTCAATAGGTTGAGGATCAGAGGATGGAGATTAAAGGGTTTGTAGATATGAGTCTTGAGATGTTCCCGTTAAGATTTCAAAGGTCCCCATGAAGATCTGAAGAAGTTATGTTCGCTCAAGTAGAACCAGTTTCGGCAGGTGTTCAGTGGTGACAGAATGTCATAGATTGGTCCGGTGAGTTCTGAAATTACATTCTCTCATTTTGCGGATTGGAGGGAGTGTTGAAGAAGTCAGTGTGAAGTGACAACTTGATTTGTGCATTATTTGGAGGTCCAGAAGAACCTTTTACATTATGACAGTGGCGACAGACTGTGTTCTTGAAGTTCTAGATGAAGAAGAGAAGAATTCTAGTAAGTTGATAAAGTGCGGATGTTCTTGATGACTTAGGAAAGGTTTCAGTGATCCTTGGATCGTGTACAATTCTTATTGGCTGTCTGCATTGAAGTTAGAGTTTGGATTTGATGTAAAGACCACCGGTTGTTGGTGTTCTTCCTGAGATAGGCCGACCAGATGTATTACACGTCTTGCAAATGATCTTGTAGGTGTTTGCCGACTTAGATGATTGTTCCTAAGTCGATGCCTTGTATAAATAAGGGTTTGTGAATTCATTTAGAAGTGAGTCTTGCGGTGATGAGAGTGATATAGTGAAGAGAAGTGCGAAAGGTAGAGCAGGAGTTTTGGGCTTAAATGGAACTGATCCAGACATGGTAAAGATGTCAATCTCCAGTTCAAATTTGTCTCTTATAGGTAGTGTGCCTCCTTGTGAGCAGTGTGCTCAGGCAGTGAGCCCTAATTGGCATGTGCCATCCATTTTTCTTATTCTTCTAACAGAGAATAATCCTTGGGTTAATCACCTCGTGGTTTTTCCCTTAACCAGGTTTTCCACGTCAAAATCTTGGTGTTTCATGTGTTGATGTGTATCTGCTCTGGTGTTTATGTCTTATGCTTTCATGAATGATTAATTGCTATGCTATTGATTAACAAAGTGGATTTAAGTGTTTGAACTAAAAGTGAATTAAGGATAACTGATTCACCCCCCCTCTCAGTTATCAACAATTGGTATCAGAGCTAAGTTCCTCTAAAAGGAGCTTAACCACTTGAGGAGATCTAGGATGTCATCATACAAGAAGGACTTCTAAAGTTTGATGGAACCAACTTCACTCTTTGGAAAGGCCACATGAAATGTCACTTGGAGTGTATGGGAAAGGCTTACTTGTCCATGGTCACAAAAGCATATACACCTCCACAGGGTGGTCCGACAACTCTAAATGAAATCACAGATGCTGAAAACAATCTGTGGACTAAAGAGGCTCTTCTAAGTGCATTAACTGACTCAGAGCTCTCAAATGTTATTGACCTACCAACTGCCTATGAGATCTGGATTAAACTAGAACTTCTGCATGAAGGAGATGAGTTTGTTAAGAGTGCAAGGTTGCAGTCTCAAAGGGAAATTTGAAAGATTGAAGATGAGAGATGATGAAAATATCACTACCTTTATGCCAAGAGTAAATGAGCTGGTGTGTGGAATTAGGAATGCTGGTGGAGTTTTGGATGAAAATGAGATTGTTTGCAAAATTCTTAGATCCCTTCTTACTACCTACAAAATCAAGGTTGCTGCCATTGATGAATTCAGAGCCCATACAACTGTCACAAGAGACCAATTGGCTGACAAACTGGCTGCATTTGAAATGACCGAGTTTGGAGATGATCCTCCCAAGACTGAATCTGCATTCAAAGCCAGTGCCTATGTGAAAGGCAAACAAAGATTTGATCTGGGAGAAAACTCTTCAAGGAAGCTGTCATGGTATGATCAAGCAAGAAAAGACATGGAAGAGGAAGAAGCAGAAACAACTCAACTTGAAGCCCTCATTGCAAAAAGACTGCCAAGGGGATCCGGTAAGTATGAAGGAAAATTACCCTTTAAGTGCTTCAACTGCAATAAGATTGGTCACTTTTCCTCAAGATGTCCGGAAAGATCCACAAGATCAAATTCTAATAGACAAAGGTTCCAAAAAAATTGTTATTATGTTCATGAAGAAGCTGATAATGAAGGAGTAACAGATGATGAATCAAAGATATGAGACAAATCCAGAAATGAATGGGTGTTCATTGCCATCAAGGAAGAAGATCCAATATCCCCTAAATCTATCAATCATAAGGTTATAGAGAGAGCTTTGGCTGCCCAAGTTGAAGAAAAGGATGATTGGGTTATTGACAGTGGATGCTCTCACCATATGACAGGTGACAAGAACAAGTTCTTAGATTTGGAAAGGTATGAAGGAGGAATGGTAAAGTTTGGTGACAATTCTGCTGGTAGAATCAGAGGTAGGGGAACTATCTCTTTTGATGGGAAGAACAAAACCAGTAATGTACTGTATGTTGAAGGATTGAAGCACAATCTTCTTAGTGTTGGTCAGTTGGTGGACAAAGGCTATGATCTCCGGTTCAAGAATGGAAGATGCAGGATCTTTGAAAGCTCTAGAACTGAGATTGTATCCGGTACTCAAACAAAAGGTAATATCTTCCATCTAGTTGATACTAATAAAAGTTGTCTATTTGTTCAAGTTGATCAAAGTTGGTTATGGCATAGAAGGATGTGTCTTGTAAATTTTGATAACATCATCAAGATAAGCAATACTTAGGCTATAAGAGATCTTCCAAAGTTGGTAAAACCTACAAACAGTATGTGCAAAGAATGTCAGCTAGGTAAACAGAGCAGAGTTTCATTCAAGAGCAAGGATCAATCCTCTACCGGATTATTGGAGTTAGTTCATACTAATCTATGTGGTCCGACAAGAATCAAGAGTATGCAAGGTGATAGATATTTCATGTTACTGATTGATGACCATTCCCAGATGATGTGGGTTAGCTTTCTAAAAGAGAAATCAGAAGCTTTTGAGAAGTTCAAAATCTTCAAGGCTATGGTAGAGAATCAAACCCAATTGAAAATGAAATGTCTAAGGTCTGATAGAGGTGGTGAATTCACATCTAATGAATTCATAGATTTTTGTGAGAAGCATGGTATAAAGAGACAGTTATCTGCTCCTAGGACTCCACAGTAGAATGGAGTAGTTGAGAGAAAGAATCAGACCATCCAGGAAGCATCCAGGACAATGATGATGGAAGCAAATGTTCCCCAGATGTTTTGGAAAGAAGCTATTAGCATTGCAGTCTACACTCTCAATTGAGTTCAAATCAGAAGCACTACCAGTAAGACTCCTTATGAACTTTGGTTTGGCATCACTCCTACTGTGAGATATTTCAGAGTATTTGGTAGCAAGTGTTACATTAAAAGAGATGAAGATCTAGGAAAGTTTGATGCTAGAAGTGATGAAGGAATTTTCTTGGGTTACTCCACTCAAAGCAAAGCATACCGATGTTACAATAAGAGACTGAGAAAGATGATAGAAAGTACAAATGTGAAGGTTGATGAAGGTATTGAGAAGCCCTCAAGATTTTATGAGTATGATGAAGATTATTAGAATGATGTTCTAGCTCAAGGTGCTCCATCCTCTCCTGAAAGTCAGATTCAGACTGATCCGGTAAATCAGGAAGAAGAGACAGGTCTGAATGAGCATGATCACGAAGCAAAAGTGCAAGAAGCTCCCAAAGTTCCAAGGTATGTAAGACTGAACCACTCTGAAGATCAGATCATAGGTGACAAAAGCAAAGGTGTGCAAACTAGAAGGAATGTTGCTCAAAATTCAGATGAATGTTGTTTGATTTCAAAGATTAAACCTAAGACAATAAATGAAGCATGCAATGATGAAAATTGGACAAAAGCAATGGAAGAAGAATTAATGCAAATTGAGAAAAATAACACTTAGGATCTTATTTCTAGACCTAGAAACAAGAATGTGATTGGAACCAAATGGGTCTTCCGGAACAAACTAAATGAAGTTGATGAAGTAATCATAAATAAGGCCAGATTAGTCTGCAAAGGCTACTCTCAAATAGAAGGGATTGATTTTGAGGAAACTTTTGCTCTGGTGGCAAGAATTGAAGCAGTTAGACTATTTCTTGCATTTTCTGCCTTCAAAGATTTCAAAGTGTATCAGATGGATATCAAATCTGCTTTCCTGAATGGTGACCTAGAAGAAGAGGTGTACATTGAACAACCGGATGGATTTCAGTTATTTGAGCATGGTGATATGGTCTGCAAATTAAAGAAGGCACTGTATGGTCTAAAGCAAGCCCCAAGAGCATGGTATGAGAGGTTGGACAAACATCTTTTGAAGATTGGTTTCAACAAAGGTACTACTGATAGCAACCTATATTTCCAAATTGATCATGAAAACATCTTGATTGTTGAAGTATTTGTTGATGATATCATCTTTGGAGGAAGAGACAGTATGTGTAAAACCTTTGCAAACCAAATGAAAAGTGAGTTTGAAATGTCAATGCTCGGTGAAATGAATTTCTTCTTGGGTCTGCAAATTACTTAGACAGAGAAAGGAATCTTTATCTCTCAGACCAAATATGTGAAAGAACTATTGAAGAAATTTGGAATGGAAGATTCAAAGCTAATGAACACTCCCATGGCTAATGGATGTAAGTTGAGCAAAGATGATGACTCTCCTAAGACAGATCAGAGAAAGTACAGATCAATGATTGGTGGATTACTGTATCTCACTCAGACTAGACCAGATATAATGCAGGCTGTTGGTCTTGTGGTGAGATTCCAGGCTGATCCCAGAGAATCTCATGTCATGGCAATCAAAAGAATTTTTAGGTACTTGAAAGGAACAGTTGAGTATGGCCTATGGTATCCCAGAGATCATGACTTTTCTCTTCATGCATATACAGATGCAGATTGGGCAGGAGATGTGGATGATAGGAAGAGTACAAGTGGAGGAGCATTCTTTTTGGGAAAATGGTTGGTTTCTTGGCTAAGCAAGAAACAAGAAGCAATATCCCTGTCTACAACAGAAGCAGAATACATTGCAGTAGCAGGTAGTTGCACTCAACTTTTGTGGATGAAGCAAATGCTAAGAGATATTCAAGTAGAATATGAGGAGCCTATCACATTTTTTTGTGATAATTCAAGTGCAATAAATATTTCTAAGAATCTGGTATTGCATTCTAAGACCAAGCATATATCTATCAAATTTCACTTTTTGAGAGAACAAGTGAACAAGGGTGAAGTCAGATTGGAGTATGTGCCCTCCAAGGATTAGCTTGCAAATATTTTTACTAAACCTCTTCCCAAGGACTCTTTTGAGTATCTCAGGGAGAAGTTAGGGGTCATGGCCCCTCCGGTGATGAACTAGGATGCACTGAGGTGCATCAGTCCAGTGGATATCACAGTCATATCTTGTGATCTGGATTGATGATGGGGAGTTGCTATTAAGGTGGAGTAGCTGGTATGATTCTGATGTGTTAGAATTGCAAGTATGAGCCCTTTGCCATTGATGTCAAAGGGGGAGAGAAGACATGTGAAAAACAAGTGGTTGATGATCAAAGGGGGAGTAGTAAAGGAAGAGAAGACATGTGAAGAGTTGTTGCTGATAGGGGGAGCTGTGACAGAAAGGAGAAGTTTTTGTCTTGATGGTTTTTCACATCATATGTTGCCATCAATGACAAAGGGGGAGATTGTTGCAAGTATGAGGTTAACCAATGTTGTTATTGATGTCAACATACTCATATTGCATTGATAAGAAGGATTGGATGAGCTGTGTACTGAGGATATTGAGAAAATTAGTCTCCATCAGGAACAGTGAAGAACAGTGATGAGAAGAAGGCAAAAGTACTCAATAGGTTGAGGATCAGAGGATGTGGATTAAAGGGTTTGTAGATATGAGTCTTGAGATGTT
The DNA here is from genome assembly GCA_027924645.1 of Cunninghamia lanceolata. Lineage (NCBI taxonomy): Eukaryota > Viridiplantae > Streptophyta > Pinopsida > Cupressales > Cupressaceae > Cunninghamia > Cunninghamia lanceolata. Next base: position 5,319,924 of record BSBN01001221.1, on the reverse strand, counting down.
CCCGTTAAGATTTCAGAGGTCCGCATGAAGATCTAAAGAAGTTATGTTCGTTCAAGTAGAACCGGTTCCGGTAGGTGTTCAGTGGTGACAGAATGTCACAGATTGGTCTAGTGAGTTCTGGAATTACATTCTCTCATTCTGCAGATTGGAGGGAGTGTTGAAGAAGTCAGTGTGAAGTGACAACTTGATTTGTGCATTGTTTGGAGGTTCAGAAGAACCTTTTGCATTATGACAGTGGTGACAAACTGTGTTCTTGAAGTTCCAGATGAAGAAGAGAAGAATTCCAGTAAGCTGATAAAGTGCGGATGTTCTTGATAACTCAGGAAAGGTTTCAGTGATCCTTGGATCGTGTACAATTCTTATTGGTGGTCCGCATTGAAGTTAGAGTTTGGATTTGATGTAAAGACCACCGGTTGTTGGTGTTCTTCCTGAGACAGGCTGACCGAATGTATTACACGTCTTGCGAATGATCTTGTAGGTGTTTGCCGACTTAGACAATTGTTCCTAAGTTGATGCCTTGTATAAATAAGGGTTTGTGAATTCATTTAGAAGTGAGTCTTGTGGTGATGAGAGTGATATAGTGAAGAGAAGTGCGAAAGGCAGAGCAAGAGTTTTGGGCTTAAATGGAACTGATCCAAACATGGTAAAGATGTAAATCTCCAGTTCAAGTTTGTAATACTTGTTATCTTGTAGACAGTGTGTCTCTTGTAGGTAGTGTGCCTCCTTGTGAGCAGTGTGCTCAGGCAGTGAGCCCTAATTGGCATGTGCCATCTATTTTTCTTATTCTTCTAACAGAGAATAATCCTTGGGTTAATCACCCTGTGGTTTTTCCCTTAACCGGGTTTTCCACATCAAAATCTTGGTGTTTCATGTGTTGATGTGTATCTGCTCTGGTGTTTATGTCTTATGCTTTCATGAATGATTAATTGCTATGCTATTGATTAACAAAGTGGATTTAAGTATTTGAACTGAAAGTGAATTAAGGATAATTGATTCACCCCCCCTTCTCAGTTATTAACAATTGGGATGTTGGTTGTAGCAACAACAAAGCAGGTATTGGGGAGAGGACGGGGGCAAGGACAATGGAGTCCTCAGTGGCAGTGAGCACTTGGGTAGGTTCCATAGTAGGTACAACAGTAGCAGTAGGCATTTGCATAGGCAGGACAGATGGCACCATTGCGGGCACTGCTGCGGTAGCAAGGGTAGAGGCAAGCACCACCCCAGCAGTAGGTATAGAGGGGATAGATGCCGCCACCATGAGCACCACCACAGTAATAGGGTCCTAGGCAGGCACCACCATAGGCACCACCTCAGTAGCAGGTTAGACCACAAATATAGGCACAATAGGTACCAGTAGCTTAGATGGGGCCATTTACAAGGGCTGGGGCTGTAGAGGTAGGGAATTCAGGGATAGGACCTGGTCCTCCTCTAGGTACATGTACTGTGCATTGGCGTACTCAGGTTGATGAAGAGGAGGATGCTAGACCCCATGGGCCCAAGCAGCTAGTTTGGAGGACCTGGTGACTTGTTAGAGATAGGAGCTTACCTAGTTACAAGGAGCAGCTGCTCTATTGGATGGAGGGAGTGTGGGAGATGGAGATGGTTAGATTAACACATTGCAGGCATAGATAGGGAAGTTGTAGACATGGGTGGGGTAGCTGCAGGCATAAGTGTCTAGGGTCACCTCAGAGAGAGACATAGAGAGGTCCCTGCATTAGGTTGTAGAGGGAAAAGTGGGGCAGTTGCAAGCAGAGATTACCTGACTACAGGGGATGGTAGCCGGGACCAGCATTGGCCAAATCTACTTAGACTCCTAGCAATGTATTTAACAGCTACAGGACCAACTCTTAGAGCAGCATTCGAAGCCCAAGTATTATTATGGTGCTTACTGTGTTGTGGTTCCCGAGTGTCAGTGGGTACTTAGTTATAGTTAGAGAATCGAGTTGAGGATGTCTAGATCATACAAATCTAGGAGATCTCAGTAGTCCATGTAACAATTGTAGGCACCTCCATAGTAGCCACCTCAGCAGCAGTAGCAACCGCGTCCTAGGTCTCCTACCGATTCTGCTAGAGGGTCATTAGCCCAAGGTTGATAGTTTATCTATTGATGTATTTTGGCCCTTGTGGCATTTGTGTATCATGACATTTATTATTTTTGAGCGATGTATATTTTTTGGTGGTGATGTACTTTATGGATGTTTATGATATTATAGTTTATGATGATGTACTTATGATTATGATAGATGTTTATGGATTTTATGGATTATGCTTTTATGTGATGTTTATGATGGTATTTATGATGTGATGGATATAGATATGATGTTATGGATATTATGGATGCCTTTATGGATGTGTTATGATGATGTTATGGATGGCATAGATAGATGGATTATGCTTTATAGATGGTTATGGATGTTATTTTATTATGGATGCATTTTTTGTTTTTGTATGTGATAATATGGATGGAATATATGCTCAGATTAATAAACATATATTATATGTGATGAAAAATAAAATGGATATGTAGTGATTATGTATGTGATGGATAAATGGTAAAATGGATATGTTTTTTTGATGATAAATGATAATGGATGTAATGATGAAAAATGGCAAAATGGATTAATGATACTGAATGGATAAATGATGAAATGTAATGTAATGGACAAATGGTAAAATGGTTATGGTAAATGATAAATGACAAATGATGAACAATATAATGATGAATGAAATGGATAAATGATGAAATGATTAATGAAATGGTATGGATAAATGTAATGGTAAAATGATAGGTGACTATGATAATGCAAATGGACAAATGATTAATTGATTAATGAAATGAATAAATGTAATGGTAAAATGATAATGAGATGGGATGGGTTGATGCTACAGTTGGATGTCATGATACAAGTGATGTTCTTTGAACCCTAGCTGATGGGGTTAAGTGTTTGGGGTAGGTATTGGGATGGTTGGGATGGATTAAGGGATGGTTGGGATAGGTTTGGGGATGGTTGGGGTAGGTTTAGGGATTGCTAGGATAGGTTTAGGGATGGTTAGGTCACTTTAGACACCACGTTATTAGAGGGGTTTTTGTTGGAATGGGTGAAGTATGTAGACTGAGTTGGTTGGAGTGATTGATTGTGGGGGGAAATATGTTAGATTGGGGGGGTAAGTTAGAGTGGGTGAATGGAAGGGGGAGTTGAATCATTTTTAAATGCTAAGTCTAGATAGTGTGTTGAATGGTTGGTGATAGAAGGGAGATGGGTAAGCTAGGTAAAGTACTTGCATTGACATTATTGAGAGAATTTCTAGGTTTATTATAGAAAAAGAGGATATTTTTCACCAAGGTATAAAAGGACCAAGGTGATGATATATATCCGTCTTTGCATGGACTACACTCACAAACAATAGGTTGACCTCATGCATGCCCAATGTAGTAAAACCTTGCCTAGATGAGGGAAGGGGACTCATAGAATAAGTTCTTTTAGTACATAGAAGGTGTGATTAACCTTATATGCAAATGGGAAACAATATGCTAGAACCAACCCTACATCTTCAAGATATGAATACCATTCTTGGAGTAATGAAATCAACCCACAAGCACAACATACAAAAATAATGACCATGTCTATTCTAGGTGTTTTATACCACATACCATGATATAGTGAGATCAAGGTAGCTTTAGAATGATCCCTAGAACAAGACAAAAAATAAAAATCAATAATAAAAAAGACCAACAAACCATACAAACAACCATTGTATCTCTTGCCAAGATAAGTGTTGATAAGATGATGTAATCTGCATGTTGTAGGAATGATATATCCGTTAAGGTAAGAATTAGTTGGATGTTGTTGGATAAATTTTGAAAGGTGGGAAAAAGGATAGTAGGGCCATATGTGATGATTATGATTGGTTTATTGACTGATGATTTTTGTGTAGGATGTGATATTTTGACGTTATGCTTAGCATGTGTATTGTTTGGCAAATTTGGTAAGCTCAGAAGATAGGGACCATCCAAATGGGTTGGATGGGTGCATCTTATATACTTGAGTACTAGTGCTGTAGAGCAGGGTATGACTTCACACACTCCTCAAAGATGATTTGATTGATCCAACATGGGTGGACAGCTTGCTTCACCAAACATGACTCCAATGCCTTCATTCAGGGGCTCGAATAGGTTTAGACATAAGGGGTAACTACCAAAGCTTAAAGAGACCATGAGGAATATTAACTTGACCAATGGATGCTCACCAAACTTATAAAATGCTCTGGTTGACTGTCCTACCCACCGCTCCTTCACAACTTGACCAAATTCCTTGTAGCCCTTGGAATAGGGTATTTGGGGAATAACTCTCAGGATTCCCAAACAACTTCCTGAGATATTTGGTTTTTAAAATACCCATTAAAACCCTCTACAACATATAAAACATGAAGGGTACCTTGTTTTGGAACATGTGCCTTGAAAAAGGACTGTACCTTCTATTCCAAGGGGCAATTAGCCCTATTTTACAAAGTACCCTACCAACTTGCTCCAGAACTTTCTAACCTACTCCAGAGCATGGAATGGATTGAAAGTGGATGGATTATGATAGTTTTGGGATTCTATAACCATCCCAAGTCACTCTAACCACAAATGTCTACTCTAGCTATGCTCTTTGGCTTGATACATGAGGATATCAAGCCTAAACCACCTTCAAACTTGTCACAAACTGTTCCCCTACTCCTGCACACAAAACCCAATAGAAAACATACCTAACTAAACCTATTTAATTCATTTTGGGGCTCTAATACCATGATTTGGTTCAGAACCCCATCAATCCTCTTAAACCCTACAAAACCCAAGTTAAATGAGCAAAATTAGAACAACGTTTATATATTCCCTCTAAAGCATTGTCAAAGCTCCCAAATAGGCTTGAATGAAAGGTAACCCAATGTATTATGCCATCCTATACACCTTGGTTCTTGACAATCCTGTATGGGTGAGTACTAAATAGAAGAACAGTGAAAACAACTAGTAAAACAGAAAAACAATCTTTTCCTTGTATTTCTTTCTCATAAAACTTCATGTCATCTCCTCCTTGAGTTGTATGGAGTTAAATAACATTGTTTTTATCCTTCTCTTGCATAATGCAAGATTCTCCATCGTGGAAAGGCAAAAAGATGACTAAAATTCGTCTTCCACTCACCTCCTAAACATAACAAATTGCTAAACTAGAGCAATACATGAAGCTCCAATACAAAAAGAGTCTAAAAACATTAGAGTGGTCTAACAACAAACCTTATTACAAAAAAAAAAGACTAACAACTTATCCTAGGCTCATATTGAGCATAAAAACCAAAAATCTAGGCTCCTAGTGAGCACAAAACCCAAAAATAGCTATGGTGGTCTCTGCACCAACTGGATACTTCCTTTGTATTCTAGATTGCCTACATACCTTGTGTCCATAGGATCAAGGTTTTTGAGATGCGGGTGAGATGAATATGTAGTTCTGGTTTGACTTGATGATGTGGGAATGGTTCAGGATAGATGTGATGATGGTGGAAGATGATGTGTTGAGTGAGATTGTTTTTGGAATTTTGTAATTTTGTGATTTTTTTGGAGTTTTTGGATTTTTGTATTGTTTTTTATTTATGTGGATTTTCTAATGTTTTTTGGGTTTTTGGGATTTTGTATTATTTTTGGATTTTTTGGTTTTTTCTAATGTTTTTGGGTTTTTGGGTTTTTGTATTATTTTTGGATTTTTTGGTTTTTGAGTTGTATTGGGAGAGCATACAAGGATCCTCATTTCATGGATTGGCTTTGGGTGGGATAATGTAGGGTGGGTGATTTGATGTTTTAGAATTCCAAGCCATGGGATGCATGTGATGTGGAATGCTATGATGGATGAGAGGGCTTATTAGATGGTAGAACTGACCACTACACATGGCGCCTAAGATAGGTTTTCACCATGGTACTTATCCAAGGTGTCACTAAAGCGATTTCACCATTGGACGAATTTATTACACTTAGGTTTTTCTTTTTTTTTTTTTTGGATTTTTTTGGATTTTTTTGTATTTGGGATACTCAATGGGTTATGCATAAAACCTTTTCAGGTGCATGATGTTCATAGGCTCATCTAGAGGCTGCCACTTAGGTGTTGCAAGATGATATGCTCCTGACCCATAGCTAGCTATGATGACAGATGGTCCCAACCAATTAGGCTTGAACTTTCCTTTCTTGTGACACTCTTGTAGGTTTCTCTGATTCTCCATAAGGACAAGGTCTCCTATCTCAAACTTGCAGTTCTTGATCTTTTTGTTGTAGCTCTTGTGTAGGCAGTTTTGATAGGCTTGGAGGTGATTGAGAGCATCCAAGCATTTCTCATCCAGTAGCTCTATCTCATTTAGTCATGCAACTTAGTACTCCTTTGCAGTGATTATATTCTGCAATGAAATCCTGAGTGAAGGGAGCTTGACCTCAATAGGCAAAATGGCTTCAGAACCAAATACTAATGAGTATGGTGTGGCTCTTGTGGGTGTGCGAATGCTTGTGTGATAGGCCCATAGGATGGGGTTGAGATGAAGGTGCTAGTCATGGTTGGCTTCATTAACCATCTTTTTCAAGATGCCTAAGATGGTTTTTTTAGAAGCCTTAGCTTGACCATTACCTTGAGGGTAATATGGTGTGAAAAGTGATGTTGGATGTGGAATTTCTTGCATAGGGTACAGACTTCCTAGTTTTTAAACAGTTTCCCATTACTTATGATGATAGAATAGGGAAAACCATAATGACATATTATGTAGTGGAGTATGAATTTAGCGATTTGGATGCTAGTGGTGAAAGTGAGTGGATTGGATTTGACCCACTTGGTGAAGTACTCGGTAGCAGTAATGACAAATTTGTGGCCATTGGATGAGGGTGGGTGAATTTTTCCTATGAGGTCAAGTCCCCACTATGAAAAGGGCCAAGGAGTTGTTATGGGTTGCAACTCCTGTGAAGGTGCATGGATGAGATCACCATGTTGCTGATATGGTAGACATTTCTTCAAAAAGCAGTAAGCATCTCATTCCATGGTCGACCAATAGTACCTTGTCCTCAGAATTTTCTTTGCTAAGGTAGGTCCACTAGAGTTTACCCAACAAATGCCTTTGTGTACCTCTTGTAAGGCCACTTCGGCTTCCTTAGAGTTGAGACTTCTTCGATAGAGGGTATCTCCTATGAGGATAAAATGGGAAGCTCAAAAGATGAAGGTTTTGCATTGTCCAGATGATAGACTAGGTGGTAGGATGTTGTCATGGAGGTACATGTAGGTCTCTTGATACCTGTTGGTTATGATCTTAGTTATAAACACACATAGATAAAGAAATGCAAATCAAACCTTTATCATCTTGAAAGATACGATGAATTCAAAGAATTCATGATCCCAAGTCTCTGTGGATTAGTTCATAATCTACTGATATTACTCAATGGTTTGATGTGTCTTGTTGTTTTCCATTTCAAGGGGCCTTACGCTTCTAATTTGAAGAATTGATGTCTAGACATCCTGAATTTTATCTACTTTATATAAATCTTTCAACAAACAAGGTTAATCTTACTGTATTTAAACATAGTATGAGGATATTTCTAAGTTTGATCAATTCTTCTATTCTTCCATTAATATGAGTTGTATTTCTCTTCTGTATTGTGCTTTTGTCTAATGAAGTGCTTGTAAGTAGATATTTGCATGATCATTATCCTTATTTATATTTACTTGCATGATATTTATCATTTCAACATGCTGTTTGGTTCAAATATGTTATGTATATTTAGTTATCTATGAGATATCATCATATTTCACTGTATTTGCATTATATTTTCTGTGAATTTGTAATTATGATGATGATTCAATGAAATTAAACAAATTAGAATGAATGCTTGCTTGCTAATCTTTACTAAAATGATTGAATCTTTAGCTATTGATCCACATACATTCTTGATACTGCCATGAAGAGAAGGAAATCAAACCATATGTTCACCACGATGTTCCACAGCTAGATATGATTGATGCTAACTTCAATGGAAAGGGAATGAAAATAACATGCACGACATGAAATGCACTCCAAGGGATGCAACAAATCAAAGTACAAGTAAAGAATCCATCCATTGATTACTCAAAGTCTACGATTGTATGTAATCTAGAGCTTCTTCTTCATTAAGTATGCAAAAGACATGCACATTTACAATTGGCCTTGAGAATTAGTCCTGATGTTTCAGCAATCTAATCTTAATTAAGTTTCAAATGAATACAACAATGCACTCCATCTCCTTTTATAGGACAAGGATAGGAGGCGGTTACAAAAGATCCTATGATCAAGATTTATTAATTAAAATCAACAGTCCATATCATTCCTTTGACCAAGTCAACATGCAAACATGTGGCATAGGTTGCCAGCTGGCAACCGTCTGGTATTATATCATGCACATGACCATGTGCATCATGTTTATTCTTCATCTTCTTCATCAATAGACAAGTCCTCTTCCTCTACTTGCACACCTATCAGTCTTTTGATGGGCTCATATGCATGTACTATTCTTTCAATTTCCCCTCCATCTTGGACTTTAGCCTTGGCGACTGCATGTTCTTGTGACTTTAACTATGCTTGAAATGCAGACCATTTGTTTTTTCTACTATTCAATATCTCATTGTATCCTTCTACTTTTGACTTCATCCTCATAGATTTATTAATTGTTTCCTCTGATAGATGATTGAGGGGGTCTTCTGATGCAAGCTTAAAATTGTCTTGGAAAGCCTTGATTGCAAAATTTGCATCTTGATTTTCTATTTTACCTTCAACCTCACCCTCAAGTGCCTCTAAGATATCCACCTCTTCAAATAAGAGTTTGTACAATCTCACATTGATATCCTTGAGCTTTGTATTGCACTTCCTAATGCTATCACTCTCAAATTTGGTATCTTCATACCATATGCTCAATAGCTTGGATGTCTGGTTGTTTAATATCTTATTGGAGACCAGAACATTAGCATCTATATGCTTCATTTTTGATAGGGCAGTCAGATGTTTCTCAATTTTGATTGACCTTTGCCCAACTTTTGAAATTTATCCACCTTGCTCTTCAATGTGCTAAGCAAGCTCCAGTTATTGAGAGAAGTCTTTATCACTTTCTCTACCTCATTGATGAATTGGACAAACCATTTATCCATCATATGTGACTTGTGCTTCTTAATATCTAGTCCTATCACTTCATCTTATGATATAATGGTCAATGGGGTAGATGTACTGACTGGCATATTATTGGGATCTATCAACCCTTTGATGAATGTGTGCAATTGAGTAATATGCTCTTTGTGCACCTTATTTTTATTCTTCTCTCTCTCTACACTTTTCAATAAGAATCAATTATATCTTTGACCTCTTAGCCTTCTTGTTGCTCAGTAGCAAAGCCTAAATCAATAGTGGTCATTCGAAACTCACTAATACTTATCTCTCCTTTGGCTTTGTCTACTATAGGTATAGCCACTTTAGTTGTCCTCCTACCTATTGCTGAGTCTCTCATTATGGCTGAGGTGGCCCTGGCCCCTCTCCTTGGCCTAGCTAAATTAGTTGAAAATAATGAAGCAATATCAAATTCTGATGCAACACTGGGTAGATGTGGGTTTACCTTTTACTGCAGCCAATAGGGCACTTCATCTGTAGACCCTTGTTGATCTGTTTGTTCAATGTGAACATCTTGTGATCCAGTGTTTTGCTCCACCCTTGGTGGTGAAGGCTCCTTTTCTTGTTCCTTAGATACATCTTCATCAAGTTTTTCTTCATGCCCATGTACATCTAGTGTAGAATTTTCAATCTTACCTTGGTCATCATGTGATGGTGGTAGATCTTTATGAGCATTCAGATTGTTCTAATCAGTCCTACCTTTAGGATCTTCGTGACTTTCTTCACCTACATTTCCTTCCTTTTCCTAATCACCACTTGGCTGAGGGCATTGTTCTTGGGGTTTATTTATTTCTACTTTATCTTCTTCCCCTTCAGGTACTTGTTCATTATCCTGACCACCATCTTGATTAGGCATCTCTTCATCCTCCTCCATGTGTACATTGACTTCTAGTTTCTTTTGTATCTTTATTTGGTCTTCCTCACCCTGATAGGTCAAATCTATAGCTTCTGGGTTGGTAACATGATCTACTAACCTGGCCAAACCAATTTGTTGTGCCACCATTTTAGGATCACCCTCCTCTATTTCTTCTACTTTGACCTCCTTTTGTACTATGGGGGTGCCACGAGGGGTCATCTTGGTGTTCTTTACTAATGGACCTCCATAGAACTAGCTAACACCTGATTCATAATGTCATCATCTAATAACTCCACAGTCTCATCCAAGGGAAAAGACTGATCATCCCCTTTCTTCTTTATTTCTTTCCTCTACTTTTCTACCAATTTAGACTTAAAATGCACAATGTCAGGAATAGGCACCTCATGTTGCAGAGTTCTTTTGATACCTTTGCCACCTACTCCCTTCAGAATGATGGCAGGGTTTACATTTGTTGCCCCCCTCATTGTAGAGATCTGTTTCTTTTGGGGTGTTTCTTGAGTTTTCTTCTTCTTCTTTCTTAATGTGAGATCACCATCATCTATGCTTTCTCCTTCCAACTCATGAGTATGGGCAGACTTTGTAATAGGTTCCTACTGCTCCGTAGGTGCATGTGAAGTAGTGGCAGTAGAACTTGAGGCCAGATCCTCTTTAGGTTGAGGATAATAAATGATCCTTACAACTATAGCTTGGTTCCCTTTCTTGGATTTTCCTTGCTGCCTCTCTCCTTTAGATGCCCTCTTGTCCTTGAGGAAATCATCATATTCCTCATATGTCAGCTCTTGTCTTTTCCTCTTATTATCAATAGTGAGGGCTAATCCCCTTTTCTTCATTTTTGTCACCTCTGCATCCACCCACTCTTTGGTTAACAGGATCACCTTTTGTGTTATTTTCTCCAATTATGTTTCTTTTGGTTGATTCCAGTCAGGGGATGATATTGTTTCATTATATATTTTCTTATTCTCATATTCCTGAGACATGATCACACCATCATCCTCACGCAATTGAGCTAGCACTAGTATACAGTCTAAAGTGTGAATTTGTTTTAGAGTAAGACTTTGATAGCTTCTCCTTCTCACTTCCATTTCATCATCACAATCGACCCAATAGTCTTCAATATGCATTTGATGCATTGGCTTCTTGTGTAGTGCCTACATCTTATCATATGGGTCATATTTCCTGGCTAGTGAAAAAGGTTGCAATGACATCAACTACAATCCCCCTATTGCCTCCTTGGTACTCTCCTTATCTAGGCACATATACCACCCAATCATGATTGGGAATAGGACATTAGGTATCTTGCCCTTCTCAATGTAAGCCTCAAATGAGTGCAATATCTACCTAGCCATCTCCATTAGGATGACCTTATCAGTGGGGTATCTTGGCAACATAAGAGGTTGCCTAGTGAAACCTTCCATTCTCATATATGTAAAGGTGGGGAACTAGATGAACCAAGCCCCATGCTTGTATATTACTACTTGAGCCTCTATGCTCAGCCTCTTTGCTCTGTCTTCTATCATAGTTCTGACTAAATGCATGGAAAATGAATCATTCACTCTTTGATAGTGTTGGAGAGACTCTCTCTATTTCAATTGTGGGTAATGATCCCACATGTTTACATCCCCAGGGTTACTACCAACCCTGCCAACTATTTACAATCCACTAAATGTGCCTTTGAATGCATAGACATAAATGATATATGAGGTCATATGGAACATATTGGTTTTTCCTCCTAGATTTCTTATTCCTTTATCTAGGCTGTCACTTATGATCTTGGCCCACTGAGGTTTCTCATTAGTATCTGCTACCATTCTCATGATACCATACATCCAATTCTCAAAGTATCCAACATTGGGCTTTCCTGTCATGCGGCTAAGCATCACCATCATGTATTGATACTTAGGAGCAAAATCAAACTTGTATAGATGCACAAGTAACTTTATAGCAGCTTTGTATGTGCTGTCATTAGCTCTCCATGAGTACATGATTTTTCTATAGTCTTTCTCGATTTTACTGTATTACTTTTCTAATTTCTCCAAGTTTATTCTACTAACTTGGGGTCCCATGGGTAAATTGAAAGCTGTCATAATACCCTCAACTGAGAAGTCTACATATATCCTACCATGCTTCTCTACCCTCCTGGTGTTAGTGTTGTAATTATGAGCACATTCTACTACCAGCTCAGTGGCCTCCATCGCATAAGGGAATCTTCCTGCATGCCACATGCCTGAGTTATAAATGTTGATGAGAAGGTGTTGTCCACTCCTTAATATTGATAATGTAGTCCATGCATCCAGATCAATGTTTCCTGGATGAGTGTCATTTATTTGGCCATATTTGTATGCTATTCCCTTAGGTGGTATATACATAGATTTCAAGAATTCTGCATCTGACCTGTTCTTGCAGACTGCCATTGAATCCTGTAATAAACACATGCATTTCTTACCCTAACATATCATGTATGCATGTGAATCAGAGATTATATGAATGTCATGATGTTTTGATTCTTGTTCAATTCATTTCCTACATCATATCGATTTACTCGGGTAAAAACATTATTTACCTGTTCATTCACCATAAATGACAAAAGAGGATTTTATTGTTACATACCTGATATTCACTACCCTTTTACTATTCAATTGATATCTAGATATGCATGTTCACCTTGCAGTTACCATCTTCTGTTTGTCGTTTGAATCCACACTCCGTTCTGTTGCTTTCACAAGTTGCAGTAATGTCGTCTTAATCGCACAATAGCTTTGTAATTTTTGCTTGAATACTTGATAAATTCAAAATGAGCTCAAATTCTTACTTTTAAGCACAATTAACAATGAATTAGGGCATGATTAATGCTAAATGATTGATATCCATTGATCGACATCTAAACATTAGAGATGTTAATAGGTGGTGCGCGCTTATTTGAAATTTTGAAGGTTCAACCATCGTTGGGGAAGCATTTAATGCAGGTAGGCATATTCACAAATATTAGAGATATTAAGGAATATGACCCTCAGAAGATGATGATGTCATCATGATGATGTTGACTGACCACTGACCATTGACCAAAATTGGGTCATTTTACCTTTGTTTAACGATCATGATAATGCAGGGCATAGAGATATGAGTAATTCAATGTGCCACATGGCAGCAACTCATTGGTTCATAAAGATCTGTGTGTTATACCCCCTAAAAGTGGATATGGGGATATTGGGGAATATCAAGGTTCTTAAGTAATGCGAAATATCCCCCTAGATTTGAAGATGAGGATGATGTCATCATCCTTCATTAATATTTCAGCTTGGAGCGTAAGTGACATCATCATCATATTAACAAAGATCAGGTATCTTAGATAATATGATAGATATTAAGGTTTTCTTTCATTTTGCGTTGGATCAGGATATTAACGAATATCTAGGATATTCAAGAAGTAGATGACTCCTTTGGATGTTGAGGATATGACGATGTCATCTACATGTCGGGTCTTCTTTGTATCAGGTTGAGATGACATCATCATCATATTAATGAAGATTAGGGATCTTAACTAATATGCATGATGTGAAATAGATGACTTTCCTAATGTCGGGCATATTGATGATGTCATCATCATATCGGGTCATTTCTATACTTGGTTGAGATGACATCATCATCATATTAAGGAAGATTAGGGATCTTAGCTAATATGGCAGATATTAAGGATCATATCGATATCAGGTACTTTATGTTATATCTAAGGAAAACCTGCACATTGACGAATATTGGGGATATTAAGAAATATGACCCTCCGGGAATGTGCGCAGGTTCATGATGGATAAGTGCTTTCTCTAGTTTAAATTTGACATCTGCATATTAACAAATATGCGAATATCAAGTTTCTTGTGTTAAAACATATGTCAGGGATATTAGTGAATATCTGAGATATTGAGGAATGTGACACTCCAGGAATATCTTGTTTGACCAAACTTTGACTGAACATAACTTTTTATCCTTGAGGAATTTCAGGGTGATCCAAAAGGAAAACCTGCTTAGAATTTTGTACTCTTTCACTTGGTGGGGGTTTGTGACAACAAAATCTAACTTTGACATCCAACCTTCCTCTATGAGATCCATGCATATGTAGGGGTGATATCGTATCACCACATCTAAAAGTTGACTTTACAATACCACCCAAAGAAAGAAAAAGCAGGGAAACAAGCCAAAAAAAGTTGGGTCCTTGTTTTGCTAAGGAAAAATGGGGCATGTTGTGTAACCACACAACAACTTGCCACCAAAGAAAACAACAAAATTCCAATAATTCAAGGGGTGAGGACAAGTTAAAACATAACTTTCTAACTCTTGTTAAGCAGAAGCATCCTAATCTTTCTGAATGGTATCATATTCATCAATGGAACAATGTATTGCAAAGGGATCAAGTGTGTGCATGTGGCTCATATCCTTCATCTTGAAGATGAGTTGAACAAACTAGTGACTAGTGTTAAGCTACATAGTTTGGTTCATCCCTCATAGCTAACCTGGATAGAGCCTTGCTACTAGTAGACATCCAGAGCCCTGACAAGGTTATCGTTTCAATTCCCCTAAGTAGAGTACCACTGCCAATCATGTGTCTATAGCCCTGGTAGAGTTACTTAGATGGCCTAATTTTCTTTTGGATATTCAATATATTTCTCTTTTTTGTTCCTTATTCTCATTCATAAGATGTCATCATGTAAGCTCATTTTGCAAGGTGTGGTCACTTGCTGCTTTAGGTTGGGAATTGCAATGGTAGCAAGGGAAACCTTTTGATTTTTCACTTAACACTACAATGGTATGTTCAGAAAATCCAAGGCTGTTAAGTGTGTCAATGTGAAGATCACCTTATTCAAGAAAAGTAGTACTGATGAGCATGGTATCATAGACCTGATCAGGGACCTTTGTTAACATAAGTTACAACCTATGTGTCAACTTATATCCAACTCTTGAATTCTAACAATTTTAGTGGTGTTCTATAGTGAGAAGATGCACCATCTTGCAAAACCAAAACAAGGACTCAACACTAGCAAGCAAAATAAAACAAAGCAAATTGTACTAACAACTATACAAAATATACATTACATACATATGGTACATTACCATGATATGACTCTTCTAAGCCTAAAAATAGTGATTGAGGAATTGTCCATTGACAGGCAATGGAACATCTTCACCTGTTAGGGTCTTGAGCCTATAGGTACTGTCACCTAGGATCTCTAAAATCTGGAAAGGACCTATCCAAATTTTATCAAACTTTCCATGGTCACCTTTCTTTTTGTGTTCTTTGTCCCATGCTAGGACTAGGTCTGAAATCCTAAAATCTTTTATCCTAGCTCTTTTATCAAACTAGCGTTTGACAGTAGCTTGATGTTTGGCGAATTGATCAATCACCCTATCTCTTTTTTCTTCTAGGTGCATGAGTTGAAGTAATCTAACTTCTTGCTTGTTATCTAAGCCCAAGTATTCTTGTGTAAACTATAGAGTGGGGATCTTTAGGTTGACAGGGAGGATGGGATCCAACCTGTAAACTAACTGGTAAGGAGAATTCCCTAAAGCAATTTTCATTCTAGTTCTATCTACCCATAAGGCATACTTAAATAGGGTATTCCATTCCCTAGGATTCTTTTCTATCAATTTCTTTATGATACTCAATAAATTTTTGTTTGTTGACTCTGCTAAGCCATTTCCCTAGGGATAATAATTTGAAGAGAATTTCAAAATGATTCCATTATCAAAATCCCAACTAGATAATCTTAATGATGTAAAAGTTGGTCCATTATCACATACAAGGGCATAAGGAACTCCACACCTAGTTATTATGTTGTTCTCTAGGAACTTGGTCACATCCTTTGCAGTGCAAGTATTGCTGCTGACTGCTTCAGTCCATCTGGTGCAGTAATCAGTGATTGTCAAAACATAACTATTGCCAAAAGATGATGGAGGATTGATAGGACCTATAAAATCCATTCCCCATTGGGCAAATGGGCACATCTCCATAACCGGCTGCAAGGGTTGAGAAGCATATTTCTCTCTATTGGTAGCAACCTAGCATGTATGGCAATATTTGATATGTTCAACAGTGTCTTTGAAAATTATTGGCTAGTAGTATCCTGCTCTCAGGATGGCATGCATAGTAGCAAGGTGAGATCCATGTGTTGTTCCAAACTTATCATGTAATTATGTGAGGACCTTATCAGCTTCTGGCTTATCCAGACATCTAAGGTATATTCCTTCATAGTTCTTCTTGAAGAGGATTCCCCCTTTTATTTGTATTTTTGTGATCTGATCTTCAAAGCTCTCCTTTGAGAAGCTTGCATCTTTGGTGGGCATCTCCTACTGATCAGGTTGTGTTTGATATCCAAATACCATTCTTTGTTTTCTTTTGTGTTCACAACGTATTGCTGACTTACTAAGTTAGGTTCAATCTCTAAAATCATCTAGCTTAGGGCTTGTCCTCTTACCAATTTCATGGGAGTTATGTCCATGTCATATTCTTGGAGTACTGTTATCCACTTAGCTCTTTTCTCTCTAGGTTCACTCTACATTAGGAGCATCTTAATTGTTGCATCAGGCACAACAACAATTATCTTTCTTCTCAGGATGTAATGTCTAAACTTCTTTACCACTCTAACTAAGGTAAGGGCTTGCCTCTCAACATCTTTGTATCTAAGCTCTGCATCTCTAAGTGGAGAACTCATGAAGGCTATGGGTTTTTCTTCTTTTTCTTCACTTCTCTGTGTCAGGACTGCTGTACAAGTATGTTTTGAAGCAAATGAGTAAATGTAAAACTCCCTTGTATAATCTGGACTGATTAGGACAGGTGCATCTGCTATGGCTTTCTTGATATCCTCAAATGCAGCCTTTGCTGCAGGTGTCCATTTGATTTTGGCATCCTTCTTAAGCACTGCATTGAGTGGTCTAACAATCTATGTAAACCCTTTGATGAATTTCCTTACGAAATTGATTTTACCAAAGTAGGATTTGAGTTCTTTCTTTCTTCCAAGAAGTTGTAGCTTCATGATGGATTCTACTCTAGCATGATCAATGGTGATCCCATTTTCTGATATTATGTGACCAAGTAACTTACATGTAGTTACTCCAAATATGCATTTCTTTGGGTTGAGTGAGATACCATATTTCTCACACTTCTTTAGTACCTTCCTAAGGTCTTCTATATGGTTACCTCTCTCTTTTGGGAATATGGTCAAGTCATCCATGTTTATGACTATGCATTTGCCAACCAGGCCTCTAAATGCTATGTCCATTGCACGTTGGAATGTGGATCCAACATTGATCAAGCCAAAAGGCATGCATCTATAAGCGAATATACCCCACTTAGTAGTGAATGCTATTTTTAATCTATCTATTTTGTCTACCATTACCTAGTTGTATCCTGAAAAACCATCCAAGAAAGATATCATCTGAGCTCCATTCACTATCTGTAAAATGCCATCCAATGATGGCAGAGGATAGTTGTCTTTTTTTGATGCTCTATTCAGATTTCTAAAGTCTACACATAGGTGTATGTCACCATTCTTTTTTCTTACTGGTACCAGGTTGGCTACCCATGTTGAATGTCTAACAGGGAATATGATCTAGGCATTCAATAATTTTCTGACTTAAAAAATTATAGGCTCTAATAATGCATTGAGTGGCCTTTGCTTTTGCCTGAAAGGTTTGGCATTTGGCTTCAATAGGATAGTATGAGTGATAATTGATGTGTCATATGTCTTTAACTTATCATAGGTCTAGGTAATAACATGGATATAATCTTTCAATGCTTGAGTTATTCCTGCCTTCTCTTCTTCTGTGCAGACTTTGCCAATCAAGACATTCCTTATGTCTTCATTCTATCCTATATTGACCGGTGAGTATTCTCCTCCATATGTCTTGGGGAGATCCTTTTGTTTCATCATGTTATGCAAGTCAAATGCCTTTTCTAGTTCTATCATACCTTTGGGAATCTTATTGCTTGGTAAGTCCATAATTTCTTCCTCTTCCCATGTGTGATCTTCCAAGTTTTTCTCATCTAGGATATGTGCATCAAATATATCCATGTTTGCTATGAAATTCAGGATATGTTGATCATCATCAAACACTTGGAAATTAGTTACATTATCAAGTATGGAAGGTATTGATCCCAGTTCCACTAAAAATCTCTTCAATCTAGAGATAGACAAAGGCTCTAATATGCTGGCGGCCTGTGCCAGTGCATCAGCTCTGTGATTTGCTCCCTAGTGACATGCATAATGTTGAATGCATCAAATTCTTCTATTAAGTCCCAAACTCTATGCCTATAGTTGGATAACTTCTTGTAGTTACAACCATAGATACTCCTCACTTGCTTTACAACTAATTTTGAATCTCCATAGACATGTAGAATTTTAACTTTCTTCTTAAATGCAAATAGTAATCCATGTATTAAGGCTTCATACTCAGCTACATTATTAGTGCATGAAAACTACAAATGGTATGCTACTAAAAAGGATTTTCCAACTGGATCAGTGAGGTCAATACCTACTCTAGCTCCTTGTTTAGATTTGGAACCATGAAACCTTAAAATCCATGGTTTATCTTCTGTCAATTTCTTATTAGGACCTTTTTTCTTTTTGGCTCTAGCAGTTGCACTACTGGATATCCATTTCAACTTTTGAGGCTCGTTCTTTATCACATCTAGTGATGTTTGTGAACATGATGTATCTCTTCCTTTCATTATCTTAATATTATCATTCTCATTATTCGGATGTACTCCAACTCTTTTCTTTTTGTCTTTAGACATGTCCTTCATATTAGGTAATTTGTTCAAGTATAACTATTCTTCCTTATCTAACAGTGGTTTTTGAATGGGGTGCTTCATGGAGTCTACACCAGCCTTCAATTGAAACTCGATGTGGAGGAATTCCTTGTAAGATATGTATTTGAACTTGTTTGGATAGGAAACCCTCAAACCTTGTCAGATTACTCCCTTTATCCTCATCTGAGATTTCATAATTTGACTCAATTAAGCAATCTGTCCCTGGAGTGATATCACTCTCTTTTTCATGAGGTTCTTCATCATACATTAGGATCTCTTCTGAAAGATGTATGTGAACATCATTCTGGTATGTGCTTCCTTCATGTTCTCCTGTATTTGAGGACAACAAATAAGAATCAGTATCATCATGGTCAGATATTTCACTTACTTCACTCGGAGATGATCCTGCTTCACTATAGGTCCTTTCTAATTCAATCATGTCTAAGCATGCATCATAGTTCTTTTCTGAATGTGACTCATCATGTAACCTACACCATCCTTCAATTAGGAAATTTTCATTAGATATACCTAACAACTGACATTTTTGCATTTCTCTGGATAAGTATTGTTTGAATTCTTCAAAATGACAAGCCTTTTCATTATCAGATGAACTATGATCAGATTCTATGATTATCACATTCCCTTGATTAACATTTACATGTGTATGCACATCATACATTAAGATTTCTCCTATCCTAACCGTTTGAGGTCTGATGGCATAAACACCTGGCTCAACATCTATATAAAGTATCTCATTGGTTTTATTATATTTGGTGATCATATGTCTCATCCTAGGTTTAGCCTCTATCCTTATCTGGTTTGGAACTCCCTTCCATGGTAACCACATATGACTGAAATCAGTGGCTACATAACCGTTAAGTGTTTTGGACCAATCCCTGCTAAGGAGCATCCCATAAGTGTTAGGGATATCAACCACATGAATGTCAATGTAATATTGCACCCTTGGGTTAGAAGCAAGTTGCATGTGAATATGAGTTAATTATCCTACTACACTCACCTCTGTTTTGTCTAGTTGTGTCACCTTCTTGAGGGACTTGGCTGGATGTAATCCTAAGGCATTACAAATGGACAATGGCATGACATTTGTGGATGCACCAGAATCTACTAATGGTGTTGGTTCATCTAAGCATTTCAAGAAGGATTTCTTGATAACTAGGGTTTTAAGTAATTCTAATAATGACAAGCTAATTTTGATCTTTTTCATCTCCTCAGCCAGGTATGTGACTAGCTTATCAGATTCAGGTAGCTGACTAATAGCTTTTGTCACTGTATTCTGAGGTGTGAAATACTAAGTGTTTACCTTGGGTGGACCAGGGCTATTATCCTCTTTGGGATCAGGTGGAGTGTTGAAATTATTTAGGGGAACTGATGTGGTCAAAGGACTAGTTGGGTGGTTAGGATTACTCCTCAAGTTGTAATTGTGCCTACCCTGATATTGTTACTAATAAGCATGTACCTCTTCTGGTTCCTGCTCTGGTTCATTTTCACCTTCAAAGGGAAGCACATAGCTTGATTCAAATGCTAAGGCTGATTCTTCACATGCCAACGTGTAATTCTCATGTGATGTTGTCATTTGATCATACTGGTGACTAGTGGACCTCTCAAGTACAAGGGCAGACTCATAACCTAAGGGGACAATTTCATTTCCTTCAGGACATGGAAAATCTCCTGTTGTGTTTAATACTTCTTCCTGGAAAATACTAGCTGCTATTTTGAACTGAGGGCAGTCTAATTCAACATGTGCATTAGTATTGTGCATTATGTACCAATTTGTGAGTGCAGCTTCTTCTAAATTGACCCTAGTTGTTTGTTTGGGCTCATTTAGAGGTTGATTATCTAATGGTGATGGCAATGAACCATTGTTTGGTCTAGTATTCCATGTTCTAGGTGGTCTAGGGGTAGTATTGTTGTTGCTATTGTTACTAAAATTCCTATCATTATTGTATCCCTTATCAGGATATTCAGATCTATCATTATTATTTCCATATCCTCTATCAGGATATCCTCTGTTTTGACTTGACTTGTTATATAAATTCTGACTTCTCATGTGTGTAATCTTAGTAGTTAATTTTCTTAGCTGCGCAGATATTTCTTTAATATTAGGGTTTTCTTCCTGAGCCTTGGCTACTACATTTTCTTGCTGAGGTTTGAAGAAGAAATACCATTACCATTACTTTGACCTACATCTTGAGATGCTTGTCCAAGTTGACATATCATTTGGCCATTTCCATTTGGAGGAGGCATGATACTAAGTTGAGATACCTACAGGGGACTAGGCATGATGGTTGGAGGTATCATGACTCCATTTCCTTGAGGTTACACATGGTATGTAGGATATCTGACATTAGGTATAAAGCCTGGGGTTAACTACTGATTGACTTTAATAGCCTCTTCAAAAGCACTTTCTAATGATGTTATAGTTGGATGTGTTCTTCTGATGAACATGGAGGTCAAGGGATCTAAAGTTGAATAATATATGGATCTGGCTGCCTCATCAGCTACATTATATGGAGCAACTAACTTGGAATACATCTTTTGAAACCTAGCATTGAAGTTAGAGATCATTTGTCCCTCAACTCTTTTGATAGTGGCAAACCTGTGGTAAGTGATGGTTGGATCAACTGGTATTTTGAATCTCCCTAAGAAAGCCTTTTCTAAAGCATCCCAGGTATAGATGGTTGATTTAGTAATACTAATGTACCAATTAGAGGCTTCTTCTCCTAAAGAGTAGGGAAATAATTTTCACACCACATCCTGGTGTTCTATCCTTGCTTCAACAATCTAATCTCAATTAAGTTTCGAATGTACATGTCTTTTGCATACTTAATGAAGAAGAAGCTCTAGATTACATACAATTGTAGACTTTGAGTAATCTGTGAATGGATTCTAGACTTGTACTTTGATTTGCTACATCCCTTGGAGTGCATTTCATGTCGTGCATGTTGTTTTCATTCCCTTCCCATCGAGGTTAGCATCAATCATATCTAGTTGTGGAACATCCTGGTGAACGTATGGTTTGATTTTTTTCTCTTCATGATAATATCAAGAATGTATGTGGATCAATAGCTAAAGATTCAATCATTTTAGTAAAGATTAGCAAGCATTCATTCTAATTTGTTTAATTTCATTGAATCATCATCATAATTACAAATTCACAGAAAATCTAATGCAAATACAATGAAATATGTTGATATCTCATAGATAACTAAATATACATAGCATATTTGAACCAAAAAACATGTTGAAATAGTAAATATCATGCAAGTAAATATAAGTAAGGATAATGATCATGCAAATATCTACTTACAAGAACATCATTAGACAAAAGCACAATATATAAGAGAAATACAACTCATATTAATAGAAGAACAGAAGAATTGATCAAATTTAGAAAATATCCTCATACTCTGTTTAAATACAGTAAGATTAACCTTGTTTGTTGAAAGATTTACAGAAAGCAGGTAAAATCTAGGATGTCTAGACATCAATTCTTATAATCAGAAGCGTAAGGCCCCTTGAAATGGAAAACAAGGCACATCAAACCACTGAGTAATATAAGTAGATTATGAACTAATCCATGGAGACTTGGGATCATGAATTCTTTGAATTCATCATATATTTCAAGATGATAAAATTTTGATTTGCATTTCTTTATCTATGTGTGTTTATGACTAACATCATAACCAACAATACCAAGGAGATAAGGGATCGACAATGTCGCACACTAGCTCATATTGTGGTACATCGTAAGCTGGCATTGGAAGCTCTTCGATCAGGAATTCACACTTTTTGCTATCCTTTTTCATGTCTACCAGGGATCCTATAGTAGCCATAGCATCTGCTGTTTTGTTGTTCAACCTTGGAATTTGCTCAAAATGGACCTCATGGAAATAGTCTTTGAAATCATCAACCATTCTTTTGTAGGGCAGAAGTTTGTCATCCTTAGTCTTGTACTCATTATTAACCTGTTTAATGACTAACTGGGAGTCTCCATAAACTATCAGCTTCTAAATTTTCCATTGAATGGCTATGCAAAGTCCTGTGATGAGGGCCTCATATTTTGCTACATTATTTGTGCATGGAAATATGATTTTGTAGGATTTTGGAATGGTATCTCCTTGAGGGGTAACAAATAAGATGCCTACCCCCAATCCAAGATGTGTGTAAGATCCATCAAAATATATTTTCCATGTATCTGTTGTTGCCTCTATTGTCAATATGGACTCATCTAGAAATTCTACAAGCAGTGGTTGTTCTATTGGGATAGGTGCATCGGCCAATTGATCGACAATCACTTGTCCTTTGATAGCTTTTCTTTCTATGTACTCAATGTCAAACTCACTTAGGATCATAACCCATTTAGCCATTCATCTTGTAAGAGCTACTCTAGTCAGTAGATATTTGAGTGGATCAATCTTGGCAATGAGATTTGTCTTATGGTTGACCATGTAGTGTCTTAGCTTTTGAGAAGTGAAGACAATGGAAAGGCATGCTTGTTCACTAGGACTATAGTTTAGCTCATAGGTCACCAAGGTGCGACTGATATAGTATATAGCTCTTTCATTTCCTTGTTCATCATGTTGTGCTAGCAAGGCCCCTATTGCTGTTTATGTTGTTGAGATGTATAGAAGAAGGGGTTGTCCTTGTTTTGGTGGAATAAGAAGATGTGGGTTAGCAAGATATTCCTTTAGTTGTTCAAAGGCACCCTGATATTGATTATCCCATACAGAAGCTGCATTTTTTCAGAGAAGATGCTGAAATGGTTGACACTTGTCTACAAGCTGTTCTATGAAGTGGCGGATAGACTGAAGTTTCCCTTGAAGGCTATGAAGTTGTTTGAGTGTTTTAGGTAGAGGCATCTCCACTATAGTCTTGACTTTGGCAGGATCAACTTTGATTCCTCTTCTTGACACAATGTATCCTAGGAGTTTTCCGGAGGTGACCCCAAAGACACACTTCTTGGGATTTAGCCACACTTTGTATTGGTCTAGTTTGTCAAAGATTTTAGCGAATACATTCAAGTGATCTTCTCTAGTCCTTGATTTTCCCAGTAGATCATCTACATAATCTTCCATTATGCTATGGAAAAGGTCATGGAAGATAACTGTCATGGCCCTCTGATAGGTAGCTCTTGCAATTTTCAGCCCAAAGGGCATCACAACCCAAAAGTAAGTTCCCCATAGACATATAAAGGTCTTATGTTGGTCCTCTTTGGCTATCTTGATTTGTTTGTATCTAGAAAATCTATCCATTAAGGACAACATATGGTGCCCTGTGGTGAGATCTACGATGATGTCTATGTTTCATAGTAGAAAGTCATCCTTAGGGCAAGCCTTATTAAGGTCTCTGAAATCTGTGTAGTAATGGATGCCCCTAGTGACTTTGGCTACTGAAACAATATTTGATACCCATTCGGGATAGTCTATAGGGTGAATGAATCCCACATCTAAGAGTTTCTGGAGTTCCACTTTGATGAGAAGTGCTGCTTGGGGATTCATTTTCTTTACTAGCTTTGCATCAGGATGCACTGCAAGGTGATGGATACCTAGAGCAGGATCTAATCCTAGCATGTCGGCATATGTCCATGTGAAGTTATGACTCCTCTATTTGAAGAAAGCTAAGAAAACCTCTTGTTCTTTTGTTGTGAGGGATTCTGCTCAAAATGTGATGTTGGGTGTCTCTTTTGTTCCAAGATTTATCTCATGTGATGCTTCAACTAGGATTGTTGATCTTTCTTGATATAGCTCTGATACTTTGGGGAGGTTTATCCTCTCATCTCCTAGTGCCTCATGGAGGTTTTCACTAGGCGATACATCCTTTATTTTGTCTTTTTCTTCATCCAAAAGTGCCACAATGTGGTTTTCACTAGGGGATGTTATTTTATTTTCATATTTTTGCGACTAAGAGTTTGGGTTGTCTCCTTGAAGTATGTGGATGTGTTTAGTTCCATGATGTATTTGACCCTATGATCTCTAAGGGGAAAGTGATCTCTAACCCCCATCATTTCGGCTATTGCTTTGTCATTTTGTGCGACATCAAGGATGGGAGGTCCTTGTTGGTCCCAATCTATGAATTGGGGGTAAATAAGAGGTAGGTCATTGGATGTAGATGGCATGGTGGTTAGGGTATAGATGGTGCATATGGATGATTCAAAGAGCACAAAGAAATCACTGAAAGAGTCTTGATGGTCCTCTTTGTAAATAGTATCTACCACGGGGAAGGCCTTAGCGACCTCACTTAACATATACTTAATATTGATGGGGTTAGACTTTGGTTTTCCATACCCTAACCCATGGAGATACAGATTTCTTGTTGCTTGGATGGGCTCAACAATTCCTTATTCATGAAGGCCTATACCGCCTTGTCCTTTATAACCCATATACTTAACAATCTTGAGACCTTTTCCATAGATCTCGGTTGGGAGAGTAGGAGCTTCATGATTTTTTTCTTCTTTGTATAGCCAAGAGGATTTATCTTCGAGAACATCTTGTTCAAGGAGGTGCTTCCTCTCAAAGGTAGGTGATGGTTTGCATTTGATGACAACCATAGAAACTTCATCTTCTTTAGGAGTACTAGATGCCTTGGGCGATGGTGGTAATATTCCCACACAAAATGTGCCATGTAGGTCATATTCACCACATCCCATGTCGCTTATCTTGATCTTGACCTCGAGAGAAGTGGACGTTTGTGATGTGGTTGCGATGTGGGAAGGATCAATGCATGAAGTAGATGGTGTAGAATTGGCATGTGAGGTGGATGTTTTGGTGGCATTGTTATAAGGATAGAAAGTGTGGTCATGTCCTTCCAAGAAACTACAATATTGGAAAGGATGAGGGTCGGCATAGATGGTAATTTCTATGCCATTGTGAGGGAATTTTAAGCATTGATGGAAGGTGGATGGGATGGCTTGCATGGCATGAATCCATGGTCAGCTGAGAAGAATATTATATGGGAGGTCAAGATCAAGTACTTGACATTTGATTTCCAAGATCTTTTGTCCTACTTGAATGGGAAGCTTGATGGTACCTTCAGACAATCTTTCGGTGTCATCATATCCTTTGATGGTTATACACTCACTAGAATCCACAACCACATTGGAGTATCCCAAATGTTTTAATAATTTTAGAGTACAAAGATTTAGGTTGGAACTACCATCTATTAAGACTCGTTTGATGGTATGTTTGTGGATTAGGACTTCGATGTGTAGAGATTCATTGTGTGGCATTGGATGTAGGTAGATCCTTTTCTGAGAATGTGAGGTGGTGAGGTGAGGTGATGTGGCCTACCATGGCTTGGAATTAGTCGACATTCAAATTGATAGGGACTTGGGTTTCCATTAAGGCTTTGTCGAGGACTTCCTTATGGAGGGGAGATGTGGATAGCAATTTGAGTATGGAGATTTGTACGGGGGTTTTTCTGAGGTGATCTAAGAGGTTGTACTTGTGAGTGGATGGGGGATTCGTAGGTGTGGATGTAGAGGGTTGATCATTGATAGGGGCTCCATGAATGGAAACGTGGCTATGATAAGGGGTAATGGTGCAATTTGGTGTCTTAGCTCTAATGGTGATGGTGTTGACATGGTTGGAATAATCTTCTATTCATCCGACAATAGAATCAAAAGAAGAGGGAGGTGGCACAACATTGTATGTTTGGTTGGAAGATGAGGCTTTTCCTTTTTTATAATCGGGAAGGGATCCTTGTATGCTCCTAAGTTGGAATTAGGTGATTGTCTTGGAGGTTCATCAATGGTTATATCACCTCTATCGATAAGGTCTTGTATACAATGTTTCAACTTCATGCAGTTAGATGTCTTATACCCTTTCACACAATGATATTCACAATAGGCATTTTCATCATACCAAGAGGGTTTAAATTAATTTTTGTTGTATGGTAGAATATGTAAGGGTGCCTAAATCCTATCTAATAACTTTAATGGTATATATATCAAAGTTTTCTTATTTAGTTAAATTATGAGTATAGATTTTTATTTTATGATAAATTAGACTAGCTGATCTTCACAAAATTATTATGCTAATTATTATTGTCAATTAAAATTCTTGAAAGGATTTTAGTTATAATAATATCAAGAGACATTAATGGTAAAGGAGAATCCGGGAGATAAACAAAGTATGAGATTTGCATTTTGCTCATTTACTTCATTCAGGTATGCAAATACTTTATGTGCCGTGTTTACAATTATGTTTCATCCACATGCATTTGTCTAAGTATTATTATTATATGTTTAATTTGAATATATTTATAATTCTATTATGCTATACAAATAATTTTATGTATAATTATTTGTTGCAGGAGCATCCGTGTAGGACCTAATCTTTACTAACAATCTCTTATGCATATGATAGATTTAT
Source organism: Cunninghamia lanceolata (assembly GCA_027924645.1). Lineage (NCBI taxonomy): Eukaryota > Viridiplantae > Streptophyta > Pinopsida > Cupressales > Cupressaceae > Cunninghamia > Cunninghamia lanceolata. The sequence goes on along the minus strand of BSBN01001221.1, from coordinate 5,292,668 downwards.
TTATGAAATTATGATATAAGTTATAAAGAGATTATAATTTAGCAATAATATGTTGATATGGTTTAGTTAATTGATTTAAATTAATTATTCTTATGTGTTGTGGGGAATAAGAACTCTTTTATCATTATTTTTGGTAAAATTAAGACCATAGGTCAATCACATATGGGTAGGATACTTGTTTATTAATAAAAAATATGTTTTAGAGTTATTTTAATGCATTTTTAGTGCACAAGAAAATAATTGACGAGATTGGTAGATGAAGAGTCATCTTCTCTTGAAGAGTCTTCGAGCATCCAAGTCAGGAAGAAAAAGAAATAAAAGGAAATCCCAAGAATCACATTTCTTGAAAAGAAATAGACGCCACAAGCAAGAAGAGAAAATAAGAGAAGAGTTTATTTCTGATTTTTGCAGGTCATCAAGAGGACGTTGATAGTTGATGTGGAAGATAATTCTTCAAGGAAATTACATCCATTTTGATGAGGCAAAGAAAGCGTACATCCATGGTGACTTGTTAGGTGAAAATTTTCTGAATTTCATGAGGAGGGAAATAGAATCCTAGTTAGAAGAAAGGAAGTGCACAATTGAATAAGATGGAAGCTCTCATATTAAGGAATCTTGGAATAGCTCTTTAGGTGCATTTGGAGGTATTCTTCATTAATTAAATTCTTGAGGTATTTCCTTGAAAACTCACCATTATTTATGTTAAAGCTTTTCTGAAAATTTTCAAGAAAACTTGTTATCTCATGAAATTAATATTATTGTATGACTTAGTTTATAAAAAGGTTTATGGGTTTTGAGAATAATGTTTTCATCTTTCTGAAACATCTTACAGTTTTAAATTTAATTAAGTATTAAGAAAGTTATCATGATTTTAGTACTGCTATAACCCTGCTGATGTTTTATAAATTTCTCTCTGCATGGCAAAGGGATTGTAAAATTATTTTTGGGTTATGAGAATATTTATTTAATCTTTCTAAAACATTTTATGGTTTTATATTTTGTTAACTATTCTAAAATATATGGCATTTTTATTACTGTTGTAGAAGAAATTGAAGATCTAGGGTTTTGTTGGTAGTTTACTTTGTTGGAAATGAATTATTTTCATTACATAAGTATGTTATATGAATTTGCATATTTTATTTCTTGGAATGGGTAAGATTAGATAATCTTTCATATATTTAGTTGCATTCAAAAATTATATTGAATCAAATATATCCTTGTAGTACAAGAAGGTCAATTAAACCCTTATGTTGATTAGTTTATAAGAACAATTGTTAGATCAGACATATATATATATATATATATATATATATATATATATATATATATATATATTGGATAGTTATTTGAATGCCAAAATTAAAGAAAAATAATATATATTTTTTTTATCTTTTATTATTTCTATCATTCATTATAATATAGGGAATAATTTTGTGTAATCAAATCATTCTCGATTTATGATCAAGTTTGGGTTAAATCTGGATTTGAGGGAAAGAGATGATTGCAATAAACACTACCTCCTCATCTTAGAGAAGTTTTCTAATTATTTTCTGGGTTTTATTCCCCATATTTATACCTTTCCAAAACATCTTGAATTTTATAATTCCACTAAGAAATAAGAAAGTTATGACAGATTTATTACTGAGTGGTTTTTCATGTTAAGGCTATTTCTATTCAATTATTTCATTTTATTCTTATTCAATTAAAATTTATTTCTATTCATTGAATTAAGTTTGAGATTGGATAGGAGACTAATTTAATTAAATACATTTCTTTTTTAATACATTATTTATATTATGTTTAATATTATTGTGCTTGTATTGGTAACAATGGTAAGAGGTAGATTTTGAGTTTGAAAGAAGATGTTAGAAAGATTTTATTTCCAATCATCTAGAATGTTTTGTCCTCACTTTAAATTGTTTTATATAGGTCAATAATTGAAGTTGTGAATCTCATTTAAGTAAGTAGAGTGAATTATTTTCGTAGAATCTTTTATGTGTAACTAGTCATGTATGAAAGAAAAGAAATCTAGAGATACTTGAGCATTGCTCTAATGACTTGGGAATTGGAGGTTTTCTTATTTAATGGAAAATGTAGTAGGCTCTTCATTAAATACCTTAAGCTATATTTTACTTGTTTTTGGATAATAGAAATGTAGATTAGAATTTAAGAATGAGGCTAAAACTTTAAATTATAGTATAGATGAGGATGAGATAAATATAATTTAGAAAGTGTGTTTCATATCAATGTCCATGGGAATGAGTACGTAGAAATTGCAAGTTGAAATTACGTTTAATTTATTAATATCATATATGTTCCTAGATCTCTAATAATTATGTTTTAATACATTTGTTCTAGTATGGTGTAGGGTTGACTATAAAGGGTTCATTCTTTTAATAAGTCTAAGATGATATAATGAATTAGTGAATTATGATGATAATTTCATATTGATGTTAAAAACTAAATCTTTAATGATTTGTCTAGAATCTTCTTATATTTAGAATTAAATTTGTATTGAATTGTTTAGTAAGAGTAATTAATATATTTGATTAGAGAATTTTAACTTGATAATTTTGTCTAGAAGAATCTTTTTATGTTAAATCTTCATTCATATTCTACTTTTTATTATGAATTGGTTAAGAATATTTTATCATGTTAGCCAAGTTAAGATTAGAATTAAAATAATAGAATAAATAGTTAGTTTGGAAATGCTAGTATAGTTAGAAAAATCATATAAGATATAATCATAGATTAGACAAAAATTGTGGAACTATTTCAATAATGTCTATTTAATATTTTTTTATCATTATTATTGACTTCAATGAAGTGTGAATACTTGATTTGGAAGTTACCATATTATCTTGAATTATTGATAAAATTGAGAAAAAATTTGTTGAAGACTAGTCCTTGAGAATATTATTGCAACCTTTCTATGGTGGTCAAAACCTAGGATGTACCAATGGTAAAATGATGACAAGTTATACATGTCTTTGCTTGATGCATTGTAGGAAGTTGAATGTCAAAAAATAATGACTAAATTAGTCATCTTTATTTGAGCATGTGTAAAGGATGTTGTTTCATCTATTCTAAGTGAGTAGATATTGCATGCATTAGTAAGGTGTCGATAAGGGTTTTATGTGTTTGTTAATGATAAAATACATATTGTGGAATAATGCTATAAATCATTTTATTTAGAACTTAAATACAAGATGATAATTTTCATAATTATGATAGACTTTTTCATTTATTGCAATCTATGTAATTTTCTGTGGAAATTTATGCTTTTTATTCAAGAGAATGGTTGGAATATTTTTGTTGTTATAACTTCCATATTTTACCCCTGTAGGGATTATTTATAAATTTAATTGTTGCATGCACTTTTTAGAACTTGAATGATTTAGTCAGCATATGGTGTATTTAATCTTGAGAACAATAGGGATGTGTATATTAATTGGTTTATTGATTCTAGAAAATATTATGTGATGAACAAGATCCCTTATGAGTTATTGTATCTAAGTCAACCTTATGGTTGTAAGACTATTTTACCTCAAACTACGAAGTCTCTGTGATGCATATACATAGGCAAGGTGATCATGGATGAGCCCCAAGACATTAGGTTTGGCCCCTAGGGCTGGTAGACTCGTCATCTTATGCAATGATATCTAATATGTTTATTTATTGGATATGCAGTGCTAATGTTTACATTTAGTTGTGTAGATCCAGGACTGTTACTTGTGTAGGGTACTGGTGCTAAGAAAGTATTTTCCCACTTTGTGAATAGATGATCATATGTAATTTACCGTAAATGTGTATAATTGTATATGAAATATTTGTATCTTAAATTTTTATTTATGATGAATGATTAAAACTTATGTTTAATATGAAGTTTATTAAGTTAGAATATCTGAATTTCCTCCTGTCATCGTATTTCATTCATTATTTCTTACTAAATTAATTTATCATTGTTATTTATTGATATTTTTCATGGGTAGGCATTACATAGGTATCAGAGCACTAGGTTGCAACACTTAGGAGCTTTGGGGTAAAAGTATTAGTAACGTAAACCTATTTTTTCGGGCATCACCATGGCAAGTAGAGGTAAATTTTGATTGATTAACTATTTGGAATGAATGTCTAGTAGATCATTTTCAACATATATATATGTTCATGGATTTATTCTTATGATTGTAAGTTTTTGTGGTGTTAATAAATGATTTATGTCAATCATGTGTATTTTCATTTTATTTTGTGACAATACTGACAAACTTGTGTGTGTGGTTTTGTGGAGTTGGTGATAGTGTTGTGGCTGGTTGTGATGGGAGTTTGGGAGAATGAATGGGAGTTTGGGAGTCTTGAGAGTTTGGGAGTTTGTATGGAGTTAGGTGAATGTTTGGGAGCTACATTTGTGAAAAGGGAGCTACATTGTGAAAAGGGAGCTACATTTGTGAAAAGGGAGCTATATTTATGCAAAGGGAGTTATCATTGTGCCCTTCCCCCCTTGTGCATGAGTAGTTATATTTTCTGTGGATATCAAAGTAAACTATGATTTAATTATTCATATAATTTGTAATTACTTCAGCTGCAAATTTTATTGAAAAGTATAATGTTAGTGATTACATTTTGTATTAATTTCATGATCAATTCCTTTTGTGGTATATGATATGGCTATCTTGGGTTGTGTGAGATATGCACATTGTGATATGATAATCTATTAATGAGCTCTACATGGTTTGAGACCACCACATTCCCCTCCTCCCCTTAGGTGGCTCATTTGAAGTCACGTGGTGATTGTGATGTAAAATTTTATGAAATTTTATGAAATTTTTATTTTCTCCCTTCTTTTATTGAGCCACCAGTTTTACGGTTTCTTTAAGATATTTGGTTGATCATAATTACAAATTGTCCTTTTGCCTCGAGGACTATTTTATTAAGTTTTTTGGTTTTAAATTGAATTATTGTTTTGAATTCTACTATTTAATTTTCTTTTATATGAAGTTTTATTAATTGGTTTTATTTGAAATTTTACTCATTGGAAATTTCTTTATTTTGAGGATTTATCAGTGTTTGTTGTTGTTGGCTTGTGTGGGGTGATGTGAATTGTGTAGATTGCCATACCCAAGAGAGGTCCTTGGCAGGTTGTATAGGGGAGTAGATGGCATGGGGAATGTTTATTGTAAAATTGTGTAATATCTATTTTGTGGCACTACGGTTCTACTTGGCACTGATCATTCTCATTATTCTTGTTTTGATAATATACAAATGTATCTCTTTGGGCATCTAACCATTGTTGAATGTGTCAGATTTACGAATTTGACATATGGTAATATTTTTAGTTGTAATTTTAGTAATTGAAAAACATCTTTGTTTGATAAATGATAATGTAGAGACTCCTACAATTCTAATGTGCATTGTGTTTTCTTTTGAAATAGTAATGGTATCTTAGTATTTTTGTTTTTCTATTAAATAAATATGTTATATCTAACTCTTATTTGATGTGATGAAGCAAGGGAATATTTTATCCTCTTGAGGACTTCTAGGAGGAAGTCCATTCTTATGGAGGGAGAATGTAAGTGGTGTAGAGGCACTTTGGATAGGAGGAAGATAGACTAGATGACAAGGTTCTATTATACCCAAAAGCCCAAAATCAAAGGTCTTTACACAAAAGTGAGAACAACAGTTAGGGGATTTGATTTCTTTATGGAAAAGGTGTTTTAGATGTTGTGGGACCCATTCCAACCAATGGATAAGATAGACCAAACTTCTGGGTAGCACTTCCTTCACAAACCTAAGAAATGGCTTATAACCCTCCAAAATGAGAATAGTCCTAATAACTTTTGCTACAAGTCTTCAAATGCAAATCTTAGACAATAAATAGATACCCATTATGGCCCCCTATCACATAGCCCAAATTGGGTATGGCTTGTTTTGGATGGAGTACCTTAACCAATAGCCCCTCTCAGTGACTTAGAGCCCTAATTAGGCCAAAATTACGAAGAGACTACTATAGAATGCAAGCCCAGAACTCAACCAAGGGTTTGAACATTTAGAATACATGCCAAAACAAAGGATTTTGTGGGTTTTGTACTTCTACTCTCTGTTGTTCCCAAAAATGCATCTATGGTTACTCTAATAGGCTTAATAAATGGGCATATTAAGCCTTTTCTACCAAAACTTGCAAACACCCAAAACACTCAACATACAAGTAAATACATCCATCCCATTGGTCTTATGGCCTTGAAAGATAGTGGGATGGTCAACACCCCATCGTTGCAAGCAAGCCCTTAACTAGGTTTTAGTAGACTGTTTGAAGGAAACACTTATATCTCCCAACAATTCAACTTTCAAAACACTAAAACCACTTCAGATGATAAGTAACTCAACCTACTACCCAATCAAAACATGAGGGAATGATAACAATTATGTACCTTCCTATTGTACGGCCTGTAGCAACGCTTTTCCTTAAGAAAACAGAAATTTCAATGAAACAGTCTAATATCAAATGCTTGTAGATTACTCCTTCTTCAATGCCATAGGCCCAAACTGATTCTAAGTGATAGTTACTTCACCAAATTTCATTTCCAAGCAGCCTTGGATTCATGACAGTTCTGTACAGCAGAGTAGTATGGCCTGCTTTTCCAGAAAATACAGAAAATAACAGAAAACAACAAGGAAATGGTGTTTTGATTGCATAGAACTTCTTCTCTTGCATACAATTTACTTTCTCAAGGTTATATAGACTTGTATACACCTTGGCAACTCCATTGAGGATAGTTTGTACTATCAAGGAAGCCATAACCAATTCAAACTTCCTTGGCAGTTTTAACATTTCAACTACCTACAACTTGTTTACCAGTTTTGTCCTTAGATGATTAGGACTGTTTTGGCTTTAACAAGTGCCTTCAAACATTTGGCAATGGTATTAAAACCTTGACATACCTTTCTAACACTTTGACATGCCTTTATAAGGCTTACAACATGAAATGTATGACTACCTCCTCTACAATGTATGATTGTATGATTGCTTATTACAAACATGGCATCATAACCTTTATTACATCATGAGAATGGTCTTCAAGACCTTATGAAATCAACAAACAAGTGAATCATCAAAACAAGACATAAGTCTTTTGATCTCCTTGGTGCTCCTGCACCAGTAAGGGTGCTTAAATCCTATCTAATAACTTTAATGGTAGATATATCAAACTTTTCTTATTTAGTTAAATTATGAGTATAGATTTTTATTTTATGATATTAGACTAGCTGATCTTCATGAAATTATTATGCTAATCATTTTTGTCAATTAGAATTCTTGAAAATATTTTAGTTATAATAATATCAAGAGACATTAACGGTAAAGGAGAATCCGGGAGATAAACAAAGTATGAGATTTGTGTTTTGATCATTTACTTCATTCAGGGATGTAAATACTTTATGTGCCTTGTTTACAATTATGTTTCCTCCACATGAATTTATATAAGTATTATTATTATATGGTTAATTTGAATATATTTGTAATTCTATTACGCTACATAAATAATTTATGTATAATTATTTGTTGCAGGAGCATCCGTGTAGGGCCTAATCTTTACTAACAATCTCTTATGCGTATGATAGATTTATTTATGAAATTATGATATAAGTTATAAATAGATTAGAATTTAGAAACAAGGTCTTGATATGGTTTAGTTAATTGATTTAAATTAATTATTCTTGTGTGTTGTGTGGAATAAGAGCTCTTTTATCATTATTTTTGGTAAAATTAAGACCATAGGTCAATCACCTATGGGTAGGGTACTTGTTTATTCATAAAAAATATGTTTTAGAGTTGTTTTAATGCATTTTTAGTGCACAAGAAAATAAGTGGCGAGATTGGTAGATGAAGAGTCATCTTCTCCTGAAGAGTTTTTGAGTATCCAAGTCAGGAAGAAAAAGAAATAAAAAGAAATCCCAAGAATCATATTTCTTGAAAAGAAATGGACGCCACAAGCAAGAAGAGAAAACAAGAGAAGAGTTTATTTTTTATTTTTGTAGGTCATCAAGAGGACATTGATAGATGATGTGGAAGATAATTATTCAAAGAAATTACATCCATTTCGATGAGGCAAAGAAAGCATACATCCATGGTGACTTGTTATGTGAAATTTTTTTGAATTTCATGAGGAGGGCAATAGAATCCTAGGTAGAAGAAAGGAAGTGCACAACTGAATAAGATGGAATCTCTCATATTAAAGAATCTTGGAATCTCTCTTCAAGTGCATTTGGCGGTATTCTTCATTAATTAAATTCTTGAGGTATTTGTTTGAAAACTCACCATTATTTATGTTAAAGTTTTTCTGAATTTTTTAAAGAAAACTTGTTGTCTTATGAAATTAATCTTATCGTAGGAATTATTTTATAAAAAGGTTTCTGGGTTTTGAGAATCATGTTTTCAGATTTCTAAAACATCTTACAATTTTAAATTTCATTAAGTATTAAGAAATTTATCATGATTTTAGTACTACTGTAACCCTGCTAAAACCTTGTTGATGTTTTATAAATTTCTCTCTGCATGGGAAAAGGATTGTAAAATTGTTTCTGGGTTATGAGAATATTTACTTAAGCTTTCTAGAACATTTTATGGTTTTAGATTTTATTGAATATTCTAAAATATATAGCATTTTTATTACTGTTGTAGAAGAAATAGAAAATCTAGGGTTTTGTTGGTAGTTTACTTTGTTGGAAATGAATTATTTTCATTACATAAGTGTGTTAGATAAATTTGCATATTTTCTTTTTTGGAATGGGTATGATTAAATAATTTTTCATATATTTAGTTGCATGCAAAAATTAGATTGAATCAAGTATATACTTGTGGTACAAGAAGGTCAATTAAACCCTTATGTTGATTAGTTTATAAGAACAATTGTTAGATCATATATATATATATATATATATATATATATATATATATATATATATATATATATATATATATTTGCATAGTTTTTGATAAAATAAGGCAGCAAACACTAGGGGATGAACCCTTACAGAACAACCCAAAACAGGGGCAAAAAAGGCTCACAGACAAAAAGAGCCACTACCAGCATAAACAACAAAAAATGCCAAAAAACAACATATGGTAAGAAGCAGCAGTCTGACAGAAAACATAATTAAAACAACAGAAACAAGGCTAATTGGGAACATCCTCTCAGCCTTCAGCAAGAAACTTATACATATTATCAAATTCCTTATCTTTCTCCTCATCAGCTCCCTGGGTAAGAACCTCCAATTCCTGCAACAAAGTCAAGTTAATCAAAGCTGGGCGGCGATGCATGCTACTTAAGAGGCAGCCAAAGGTGGAAATCCTCTTTTCCATAAGATCCACATAGTTCCTCAAGACTGAGATGTCCTCCATTTGTCTGGTACCTTCCTTATCCTCCACAGACATCTTTCCTTCCTTAGGTTGGTTCTGGTCAAGAGGAACTGTATCATTGCCAATGTCCTCATATTGAAATTCCTGTCTCCCTTTCTCTTCAGCCCCCTCTGTCTCATCGGAGTTGAAATCTTGCACATCTGAGTCATCCCCCTTAGACAACTTGTCACCTTCCTGAGTGGTGGAATCTAAGCTACTCTCAGAGTACTCAATCAGCTTAGTTTTGGGGGCAAGTTTGCCCGCGATTCTCCTAGAACACCTCACAGTAGTAAAAGTGTCTACAGATTTTACAGGCTTAGTTTTAACCTTTTTTTAGGGACACCTCACCACTTTTTTGATTATTATGGGCCCCAATGACACCCTCTAAATTAGTAATCTTAGTAATTTCCACATCTATGAGATGTTGTTTATTTCCTTTGGGGGGAGGGGTTTGAAAACCCTCAGCAGTGGTTACTTCTAGGGTTCCAGACACGAGATCATTTTTAACATGCACAAAAGAAGGGGTAGAATCCAGTGGCTTCTGAAAGTCAAAGGGATTGCTTTCAGGGGTATCAACAATCAAAGGGATACGGTTTGAAGGGCATAAGGCCAATTGGAATTGATAGAGTCGATGAATGAGGCCTTGGTGAAGTGGGATAGGCTTTTTGGCATGCTTGGCCTTCACATGAAGGACCTAAAGTTCAAGAGAGGACATCAAGTAAAAAGGAAAACTGATAGCCATATTTCTCCTAAAATGATTCAACAGAGGAAGGTGATAATTATAGAACCTGGTAAAACATCCCTCCAAAGTGAAGTATTTCATTAGCAAATAGCACATCTCACCCCATGGCTCAGGAAGCTTGGCACGTTCGAAGCCTCCCTGATAAGGCACCAACTCCTCTCCTTGACCCAAAAATAGATTCTGGCTTTTAAGGTCGGTGACCCTAGTTTTCCTTTTCAGTTCAATACCCTTGGTGGAAAGGCCCGTGGCCATAGCAATGACCTTCTCTGAGACCTCAAAACTGACACTACCAGTTTGCACCTTGCGATTGTCCCATGAGAGTGCACATTGCATCAAAATATTTTCATCATGACCATTCAGGCATTCTAAAAAAGAAGTAATGCCCCCTTCTTTGTAGTAATGCTAGACAACAACAACATTGTCTCTAAATTCAGCACAGGATAAGGGCTCAGTTCTAATTCTGTCTCCCCCCATCTTTGAATTATCTTCAAATTTCACAATCATAGTAAAAAACCACAATCGCAATGGCTTCTATCAAGAAAATGCATCTTTCGAGGGCTTCTCCATAGGGGTAAGTAAAAATGATTAAGGAATTAATGTTATATGAATGCAGCGTCCTTTGGTAATTATGAGGACGTGCCACCATCATAAACCAATAATTCCTCCCTTTTAGCATGTTTTTCTCACACTTGATAATCTGCCAGTCAATCTTCCTGTCCACATCAAGAAGCCACCTCAGCATACATAAGAAGAGCTATGCCAAGTTGGCAATAAAAGAAGGTGATGTCATGGGTTTGTTATTTCTTTTTGAATTAACTCCCTAATCGATGGAGGGATATTTTGGCATTGGCGCCAACACCGCCAACTTTCAAATTGTTGTCCATGACTAGCAAGGGCATCAACAACCCCATTACCTTCCCTGTAAACATGGGATATAGTCACCATAGGGAGACCACTAATAAGAGTTTAGATATCAGTGATAATATCTTTTAGCCACCAACCACTTACTGAGACTTTGTTCACAACATCAATGATTAATTTAGAGTCACCCTCTATATTCAGCCTCTGTATACCCAGGGTGACCGCCAGCTTGACTCCCCATGAAAGGTAGAGGCCTTAGTGAAATTATTGGTTTGATAACCAAGACCCCCTGCATAGGTAGCAAAAAGCTCCCCTCTCTCATTCCTGATAATTCCACCCCCACTGGCTTTACCATTAGATTTTGAGGCACCATCAAAATTCAATTTAAGCCATCCTGGCTTCAGACAAGAGCATCTAGTATTCAACCTCTGGAGTTTCTTGGAATTATCATAAGCAAGGATTTGATTGAGAATCCCCCAATTGGTGGCCAAGATAATTTCAAACTAGGTAAGCGGTTTGTCAGCAGTCTTAATCCTGGAATTAGCCACATTTTCAATCAGAAGTTTAGAGAAAGAATGATAAACTTGAGTATGGTTCTTGATAGTGTCCCTAAATATTCTATTGTTTCTTTCTTTCCAAATAATCCATCCCATGAAGGGGAGAGTTTGATTCCACATTTCTGCTAACTAGGGTTGAGAGAAAGGAGAAATCCAATTATTGATGACCTCTTTAACATCTTGATTACACACCCATGGCATGTCATAATTAGAGAGCATTCTACTCCAAATTTCTCTACCAAACTCACAATGAAGAATGAGGTGAGAGATTGTCTCTTCCTCCTTGAGGCATATAACACATCTATTGACTAAATACAAACCCTTTTTTTAAAGATTGTATTGAGTTAAAATCTTATTATGAACCACAGACCACTAGAAAAAAATAACTTTAGGGAGAAGTTTATGACTCCAAACTTTCTTCCAAAGGTCCTCTTTATGACCATCTATCAGTAGATGGTAAGTAGATTTAACTGAAAAAAGACCTCTTTTATCCACAACCCAAATTAACTCATCAGGTCTTGGAAAAAGAGGGATTCTAATTCTCCAAAGCAACTATTGTACAACATTCATACGAGGGAGAAGATCCTGGTGATTATAACAGCACTCAAGTAGATTTTTCCATTGTCTGAAACCATGTCTCTATTGAATATACTAGTTAACATTGATGCCAAAAATCTTCTTAGCTAGAATAGCCAAGGCCTCCTTACCTTCTTGAGTTGAAAGAACATGATCAACTAGTCAAGGGTCATCCCAAAATTTCATATTGGTCCCATCCCCAAGTTTCCACTTCATTCCTTTTCTTATTAAGTTCCTGGATTTAATCATCTTCTTCCAAATGACTAAACCTTGAGGGAGGCCCTCTAAGTTTATGAAATTAACAATGTCAGTACCTTGTAAGTACTTAGCTCTCATAGTTATTTGAATGTCAAAATTAAAGAAAAATAATAGATCTTTTATCTTTTATTATTTATATCATTCATTATAATATAGGGAATACTTTTGAGTAATCAAATCATTCTCAATTTATGATCAAGTTGTTGAACACAAAGAATACTGAGAGGTGGGGGAAGGGGGTGAATCAGTATTCTATAAAACCACTTCTTCTATTGTTCTTTAATCCAATTACCAAATTCAATAACATGAAAGTAGAATAAACATAAGAACAACAACAATAAGGACATAACACATAGACACCAAGATTTTTACGTGGAAAACCCAAAAAGGGAAAAACCATGGTGAGTGTTAGCTCACAATATGTTATGATAACAATACTAAATTACATGAAGGCTCACTGCCTTAGGGCTCACTGCCCAAGGACTCATTATCCAAAGAAGTACTCACTGCAATAGGCTCACTGCCAAAAGATAGAAGAGAAGATAGAAGAAGGATTGGCTCATTGCTAGGAGATGACTGCTACAAATGTATCTATAGAATGCTAAGGTGCAGTTCCATTTACAGCTCAGTATACAGACTCAAATATCTTCATAATGTCTGCTCTGCTTCACATAGACTCTGCTCTTTTGCCCTTGTTATCCTTTTCTGATCACCAAACTGACTTAGATCACATACGCATTGAATTTGCACACTTATCACACTTCTATTTCTCTTCAACACCAAATTCCATTGAGTATATATATTCGCTACAAGATTTATCTCACAATTAGGTCGGTAAGCCAAACATGCGACGTGTATATAAATGTTATACCTTGTCAGCTCTAACTTGTGCACAAACAACAATGCGGACCCAAACAATCATACAAAAGTTTTCATATAGGTCAGCACCAATCATCCAACCACTTAAATTAATTGTTCAAACAATATATCTTCTTCGTATAAAGATCTAACATGCATGTCAGCTTGTCCCTTAAGAACACACTTGACCAATTCATCTATTACGTCATAACTCCCACTCTAGACCATATGAAACTCTGAGATTCATAACTAACATTCATTATTGACCTCTTGACACATCTTCAGAACCACATCATATAATAATCTTTTATATCAAAATGTGGATCTTGGAACTGTTGCTCTGTCTCAGTGAAATATTGTCAAGTTGGAAGCCAATACTGGAGAACTTACATAATGTGATTCGGTAAACTTAAAGGGCTACGACTTTGGATTTTGGTAGTCATGATATGTATCTTTGCTGCTTCAGAATTGTAGGAGAAAATGTACAACTATGGAGGAATGTAGACCCTTTTACTCTGGCATTGTGCACTATTCTTGTCTTAACTCTATTCATCTAGACTTAGACACTTCACAGTATGACTTTCGAAGGAAGTCAAGACTTGAACATTGGAACATATCATCACCAAATAACTATGATTAATATATCTGAACAACATGTAATGATCTTCAATTGCAGAGGAAAACTGACCCAATCTCTGTCACTTACTTTGTATATTACCCATACTTAGTCATTTTATGCTTCCGGGCCAAACTCCTTTTATGCCATGTTGTCAAACCAAATTGGTCTACTGGGGTAAAGTCTCTTTGCCTTTTTGGTGGAATATCTTTTCCTTGTTTCCATCAATGACAACATTCAATCATTCATCAAAGCAATGTCTCTTTCCAACAATCTCCCCCTTTGGCATTAATGGCAACACTTAGTGAAAAATGCTTATCTGCTCCCCCTTTCTATATAGACTTTGTTTTTCTTCTCCCCCTTAGGTGTTTACCCATTTTTCACTAGTTCTCTTCTCCCCCTTTGACATCAATGGCAAAGGTGTATGTACAAGAGTCAAAATTGTTTCAAAATTGCAAAAATTGTCATACTCTGTCGTATATGTACAAATACAATCTGTCAAATTAGTTTTATGTTGGTGAAAGAATATCATTGTACACAATCTTTAATTGTGCTATCTCTCCATCCCATCAATTCTTTGCACTATCCAAAATTTGAATGTGGCCATTTATCAGAAACACTAATTTTTCTACCTTATGTACATCTGATGGTGTATCAGTTATTGCTTTTACATTCAAGGCTTCTGCTGCAAGATTAGTCATTGAATCTATTTTAGGACTTATTAGTCCTCTCAACTAACACATTCTATTTTTAATTTGATCCCTCTTATTCATTAAATTACTTAAGTCATTATGAATATTGATAACTTGTATCTCTTTGCTACTTATTGACTCAACTGTTGGGTCAAATGACATAGAGAGATTTGTCAACTGCAGTTCCAGATCCTTGATCTTTTCTCCTAACTCCTTTGTAGATTCTGGCCATGATAAACAAAATTTTTACAAATCACAAGCTTCTTTGATGGCACTATGTATACCTTTTATTCCAATATCTAACAGAGTTTTATCATTGACTAACATGGTCTTTAACTCAGCTAATCTCTTCTCATCAAACTCTTTCCTTACTTTTGTTTCTATAGATTTTTTAAAGGATTCAAAGTGAGTACTTATAGATTTTATAAGTCCCTTGAATTGATTTGTTGAAGACATTGAGGTATCCTTTTGATATGATGGCATCAGCTTCTCCAAAATGCTGGATGCTTCACCAATTAACTCACTATCCTGAATGTGTGACTTCAATATTCTTTTCTGTGCCTTTGCTTGTACAATTGATGCCAATCTAAATTTTTGCACAGGATACATTGAGTCCAAGTTTATTGGACCTTGCAAAAGCTCAGGCTTATCCAAGACTTGTCTCTCTCTTTCCAAGAGTTCCTTGACAGACTTTAAAGTGTCTCTTGCTATACCAGAGACTTCTTCTTCTTGGTTTTGTTCCAGAGGATATAAATCCATGGCCTCATTTGCATCATCCTTTTGTTCCAGTATAGAGTTATCCTCATCTTGTTCCTCTTCTTGATCGTCATCTTTGTTTTGCTCCACAGTCTTCTCCTTGGCTATTTGGTTATTAGTTTGTTGTTTCAGAGGAAGACTTGTCTTAGATTGATCCTTAACAACAGTATCAAAACTAGTAGTAGGGATTAGATCTTCTTTCTCCTTTGACTCTTCATCACTTTTGTCGAGTCCTTGATCCATGCTAACTTTGGAAATAGATGCGTCATCTCCAATATCTGTTTCTTTATTATCATATATTGTTAGAAGATGATATTCCTTTAACACTCTCAAAGTGATTTCCTCAGTCTCCTTCACTACTTTCTCAATGTCATCTGACATGAGAGTATGCATCCTTTTCTTTGTTATGAACTCCTTTCTGAGCACTTTGGAGATTTTTGTTTTGTCTTCAGGGGTGATCTCCAGACATAACATTATCAATGTATACTCTCTGAGTTCAATGTATTTTTCCATAGCAGCTTCTTTTCTTGTAGACATTATACTACCCAAGCTGTCTGGGAGATCAGTAATTATCTCAATAAGGGCTTTGTTGTAGATGTCCAGGTATATGATGACAATAGTCTCAATGATCCTCTTGTCTGGATCATCATACTCATCATATAGTTGGGCAATGGGTTTCAAATTTCCACTTAGATGTTTTAGATATAGATATGTGAGTTGACTACCTCCATTTTCTTCTAGGGCAACATGAATATAAGCCCTAACGTCTTCCGCATGCATAGCACCAAATGGAATTTCTAAAAATGTACCATTCGGATCAACCTCTGTTGATTTGAATGGATGCTTCTTGAATTTTGGCTGGGTTCTCTCAGTTATATCAACCACTTGTGGTGTTGCCATTTCCATAAAGACTCAAATAAATTTACAGTAGGGTTTCTAATTGAAACTACCTCTTTTGCCAAATTAGGGTTTCGCTTGAGATTGATTTGGCTTGCTGTAATTTCATGGAATTTCCCTCTAGTTCTGCTTAGGCACTTGATAGTTTGAGTGTAAAGTGATTAACCTTTTGAATTTGATCCTTTTAACCTTTGATTACTTAACCTAATATCCATAAATGTAGTCTTTCAAAAGGCTGTCAAAAACTCTTTATTGTAGAACATAGTCAATTAGGATTGCTCCTCAATACTCCACATTAGATCTTTTTCTTCCAAAATTTCTTTCAAAAGATCTTTTATATAAATCTTTTTATCATATCTTCATGCTGGTTTTCAGCACTGACTAACTAGCTAGGAGATTTGGATTTTCAATGTAGCTTCCCTTGAGCTAGAACTCCTAATTTACTTCCCTGAGG
This sequence comes from Cunninghamia lanceolata, assembly GCA_027924645.1. Lineage (NCBI taxonomy): Eukaryota > Viridiplantae > Streptophyta > Pinopsida > Cupressales > Cupressaceae > Cunninghamia > Cunninghamia lanceolata. Next base: position 5,276,010 of record BSBN01001221.1, on the reverse strand, counting down.
AAGTATCTGCACCAAAAGTTGGTGCAGATCCATCCCTAACCTCATTAACATCCTTCTTAATCCAAACCTTACTCATTTCCTTCTTGATTTCCACTAGATCAATCTTGTTCTTGCCTTTATCTTCTCTCTGCTTTGTTTTCCTCTTCTCTGTAGGATAGTCTCTCTTCTCATTCTGGCTTCTGCAGAATCTTGCAACATGTCCAAACCTATTGCAATGGTAGCATACCATATTCCTCTGTCCCTGATTCCCTCTATTGATTGGATTCATTCTTAATCTACATTGGTTAGCCATATGCCCTAATCTATTACATGCAAAGCATTTTCCATTGAAAGATTGAATATTTCTTGCATTGTTAAAATGGTTCCTTACCAGATTTATGCATTCATTTGATTTGTGACCAATTTTCTTGCAATTGAAACATTGACCAGAGAATGGTGGAGTAATCTAATTCATTCTACTCCTACATTAAGTAGCCTTATGACCAAACTTATTGCAATTAAAACAATGGCCATCGAACGATGGGTACCTTTAAGCATTTGGCTGCCTAACCGGAGGCCTTCTAGGTCTTCTTCTCTGATTCCAAAATTGGTTTCCTTTGTTTTGCTTCATCTCAGTATTTTCTTGACCTGATTTTGAACTATCTCCTTTCTCAAATCCCAAGCCTTGCTTGTCATCTGGACTCTTCTGACTTTTAATCAACTCCTCAAGCTTTGCAGAGCTTATTTTGAAATTTTCTTTATAGCTATTTATTACTTCCAGATCATATTTCAAAAGTAATACATCTTTTGCCAACTTTTCATATTCCTCAAACTTATCCTTCACAACCTGATTTAGATGATCTTTAGCCTTTATTTTTTCTTCCACTAGCAAAGATAGAATGTCTATGGATTCATTTGCTACTTTTAACTGTTCACTTAGCTCTTTCCTTCTATCTTGAGACTTCTTGACTTGCTTTTCTAGTTTTGGAATACAATCATCAACTTCTTTGATATTTTCCACCAAATCTTTGATATTTGCCTCAGACTTGTCAAGATCTTTAAGAGCAGCTTGAAGTTGTTCATTAAGACTACCTAGATAACCTGCTTCAGAAGAAGCAAAACATCTTCTTGCTGCCATGTGTTCACCTTCCCAGATCTTCCTCAAGTTGTTAAACTTTTTCCAAGGAACCTTGCTCTGATACCAATTGTTGAACACAAAGAATACTAAGAGGGGCAGGGAGGTGAATCAATAATCTACAAAACTACTTCTTCTGTTATTCTTTAATCCAATTACCAAATTTAATAACATGAAAGCAGAATAAACATAAGAACAACAACAATAAAGACATAACACATAAACACCAAGATTTTTACGTGGAAAACCCAAAAAAAGAAAAACCAAGGTGAGTGTTAGCTCACAATATATTATGATAACAATACCGAATTACATGAAGGCTCATTACCTTAGGGCTCACTACCCAAGGACTCATTGTCTAAAGAAGTGCTCATTGCAATAGGCTCACTACCAAGAAAATAGAAGAGAAGAAAGAAGAAGGATTGGCTCACTACTAGGAGATGACTACTACAAATGCATCTATAGAATACTAAGGTACAGTTCCATTTACAACTTAGTATAGAAAATCAAATGTCTTCATAATGTCTACTCTACTTTTTCTACTCTGCTTCACATAGACTCTGCTCTTCTGCCTTTGTTATCCTTTTCTAATCACCAAACTACCTTAGATCACATACACATTGAATTTTCACACTTATCACACTTCTATTTCTCTTCAACACTAAATTCCATTGAGTATATATATTCGCTACAAGATTTATCTCACAATTAGGTCAGCAAGCCAGACATGTGACGTGTATACAAATGTTATACCTTGTCGGATTGAACTTGTGCACAAACAACAATGCGGACCCAAATAATCATACAATATTTTTCATATAGGTCAGCACCAATTATCCAACCACTTAAATTGATTGTTCAAACAATATATATTCTCCGCATAAAGATCTAACATGCCTATCGACTTGTCCCTTAAGAACATGCTTGACCAATTCATCTGTTACATCATAACTCCCACTATGGACCATATGAAACTCTGAGATTCATAAATAACATTCATCATTGACCTCTTGACACATCTTTAGAACCACAACATATAATAATCTTTTATATCAAAATGCGGATCTTGGGATTGTTGCTCTATCTAAGTGAAATACTGTCAAGTTGGAAGCCGATACTGGAAAACTTATAGAATGTAATTCGATACAATTCAAGGGCTATAACTTTGGATTTTGGTAGTCATGATATGTATCTTTGCTGCTTCAGAACTACAGGACAAAATGTGCAACTGCGGAGGAATGTAGACCCTTTTACTCTAGCACTGTGCACTATTCTTGTCTTAACTCTGTTCACTCAGACTTAGACACTTCACAGTATGACTTCTGGAGGAAGTCAGGACTTGAACACTGGAACATATCATCACCAAATAGCTATGATTAACATATCTAAACCGTATGTAATGATCTTCAACTGCAGAGGCAAACTGACCCAATCTCTGTCACTTACTCTATATACTACCCATACTTAGTCATTTTATGCTTCTGGACTAGACTCCTTTTATGCCTTATTGTCAAACCAAATTGGTCTACCAGAGTAAAGTCTCTTTGTCTTATTGGTGGAATATCTTTTCCTTGTTTCCATCAATGAAAACATTCAATCATTCATCAAAGCAGTGTCTCTTGCCAACACAAGTTTGGGTTAAATCTGGATTTGACGGAAAGGGATGATTGCAGTAAACACTACCTCCTCATATTAAATAAGTTTGCTAATTTTGTTTTGGGTTTTATTCCCCTTATTCTTACCTTTCTAAAACATATTGAATTTTAGAATTCCACTAATAAATAAGAAAGTTATGATAGATTTACTAGTGGGTGGTTTTTCATGTTAAGGCTATTTATATTCAATTATTTCATTTTATTCTTATTCCTAAATTTATTTCTATTCATTGAACTAAGTTTGAGATTGGATATGAGACTAATTTAATTAAATACATTTCCTTTTTAATACATTATTTATCTTATGTTTAATATTATTGTATGCTTCTATTGGTAACAATGGTAAGAGGTAGATTTTGAGTTTGAAAGAAGATATTAGAAAGATTTTATTTGCAATCATCTAGAATGTTTTGTCCTCACTTGAAATTGTTTTATATAGGTCAGTAATTGAAGTTGTGAATCTCATTTAAGTAAATAGAGTGAATTATTTTCTTAGAATCTTATATGTGTAACTAGTCATGTATGAAAGAAAAGAACTCTAGAGATACTTGAGCATTGCTCTAATGACTTAGGAATTGGAAGTTTTCTTATTGAATGGAAAATGTAGTAGGCACTTCATTAAATACCTTAATCTATATTTTACTTGTTTTTGGATAATAGAAATGTAGATTAGAATTTAGGAATGAGGCTAAAACTTTAAATTATAGTATAGATGAGGATGAGGAAATATAATAGAAAGTGTGTTTCATATCAATGTCCATGGGTATGAGTAGGTAGAAATTACAAGTTGAAATTATGTTTAATTTATTAATATCAAATATGTTCCTAGATCTCTAATAATTATGTTTTAATACATTTGTTCTAGTATGGCGTAGGGTTGACTATAAAGGGTTCATTATTTTAATAAGTCTAGGATGATATAATGAATTAGTGAATATATGATGATAATTTCATATTGATGTTAGCAACTAAATCTTTAATGATTTGTCTAGAATCTTCTTATATTTAGAATTAAATTAGTATTGAATTATTTAGTAAGAGTAATTAATATATTTGATTAGAGAATTTTAACTTGATAATTTTGTCTAGAAAAATCCTTTTATGTTAAATCTTCATTCATATTCTACCTTTTATTATGATTTGGTTAAGAATATTTTATCATGTTAGCCAAGTTAAGATTAGAATTAAAATAATAGACTAAATATTTAGTTTGGAAATGCTAGTATAGTTAGAAAAATCATATAAGATATAATCATAGATTAGACAAAAATTGTGGAACTATTTCAATAATGTCTATTTAATAATTTTTTATCATTATTGTTGACTTCGATGAAGTGTGAATACTTGATTTGGAAGTTACCATATTATCTTGAATTATTGATAAAATTGAGAAAACGTTTGTTGAAGACTAGTCCTTGAGAATATTATTGCAACCTTTCTATGGTGGTCAAAACCTAGGATGTACCAATGGTAAAATGATGACAAGTTATGTTTGTCTTTGCTTGATGCATTGTAGGAAGTTGAATGTCAAAAAATAATGAGTAAATTAGTCATCTTTATTTGAGCATGTGTACAGGATGTTGTTTCATCTATTCTAAGTGAGTAGATATTGCATGCATTAGTAAGGTGTCAATAAGGGTTTTATGTGTTTGTTAATGATAAAATATATATTGTGGAATAGTGCTATAAATCATTTTATTTAGAAATTGAATATAAAATGATAATTTTCATAATTATTATAGACTTTTTCATTTATTGCAATCTAAGTAATTGTCGATGGAAATTTATGCTTTTTATTCAAGAGAATGGCTAGAATATTTTTGTTATAACTTCCCTATTTTACCCCTGTAGGGATTATTTATAAATTTAATTGTTGCATGCACTTTTTAGAACTTGATTAATTTAGTCAGCATATGGTGTATTTAATCTTAAGAACAATAGGGATGTGTATATTAATTGGTTTATTGATTCTAGAAAATATTATGTATGAACAAGATCCCTTATGAGTTATTGTATCTAAGCCAACCTTATGGTTGTAAGACTAGTTTACCTTGAACTATGAAGACTCTGCGATGCGTATACATAGGCAAGGCCATCATGGATGATCCCCTGAGACATTAGGTCTGGCCCCTAGGGCCGGTAGACTCATCATCTTGTGCAATGATATCTAATATGTTTATTTATTGACTTGGTGGTGCTAATGTTTACATTTAGTTGTGCAGATCTGGGACTATTACTTGTGTAGGGTACTAGTGCTAAGAAAGTATTTTCCCACTTTGTGAATGGATGATCATATGGCATTTACTGTAAATGTGTATAATTGTATAAGAAATGTTTGTATCTTAAATTTTTATTTATGATGAATGATTAAAACTTATGTTTAATATGAAGTTTAAGTTAGAATAACTAAATTTCCTCTTGTCATTGTATTTCATTAATTATTTATTACTAAATTAATTTATCATTGTTATTTATTGATATTTTTAATGGGTAGGAATTATAGAATAGGGGGTAATGTTATCAAGTCCACCTTTACAAGGTTGTTCAAGACATTTTCAATTGGTTCCCCTAAAAGTGTGAGCTTCCTCTTAGGGTTGTTGTTTTATCTCGGCGGTCCTCTAGGAACATTGACATTATTATTCATGGATGTACTCGGTGGGATGGGATTTTGTACATTTTGGATGGTCTTCACATCGCTGACACTATCATTGAGAGTATTCTTGTTTTTACACCAAAATTGAGGTTTGTCATTGGATTGTGCATTGTTGTTCATGTGGGAAGTGTTGGTGTTATTATTGTTGACTTTGTTGTTGTTGTTGTTGGTCTTGTTGTCATTATTGTAAAGTTTAATAGAGCCTTTAGCAATAAGGGGTCTTTCGATGGTTGTTCCTTTGTCTATAACCCCTTCAAAGGTTGATGTACATTGGATTTGTAAATGGAACCCCATTTCTTGGTTAAGATTAGTCCCAAACATGGTGACTAGTTGTTTTTTGGGAATTTGCCAAGGGAGGTTGCTTGCTAAGCCTCTCCACCTTTGTAGAAAGGTGGTGAAGGATTCCCCACTCTTCTATTTTGTGTTGCAAAGGTCGGTCATGGATATTGCATGTTTGAAGTTATAGGAGAAATGATTCACAAATTTCTCTGCAAGCTCATGGAACGTCTTAATACCGGGGGGGAAGATAAGCAAACCATTCGGTAGCTTGACCACCAAGGCTTATAGCAAATAGTCTCATCAAATAGGTATCATCATATGAGACTTCTAGGCAAGCTATGTAAAATTCCCTAAGGTGTTCCCTAGGGTCTCCTTTCCTTTGTATTTGTCAAATTTTGGTGTTTCAAAGTTTTTAGGAAAGTGGGGCATGTGTAATGTTCTATCAAACGGATATGGGAAAATATCCTTGAAAGAATATTGCTTTCTTTTTTTTCCATGTTGCATGTCATCAACCTTTTGGATCAATGATTGAACAATGCTAGGTAAATCTTGGGTAGGTGAAGGTTGTGGAATGTAGGTTTGTTGGTTTTGGATTAATTGTTGGAGGAAAGGTGGAATTTGATTTTGTGAGATTAGGTTTTGACTTTGATTTTGATTTTTATGGGTGAGGTGTTGTTGGTAGGCAAGGAGTTACTGTAGAGCATGTGGCGGACCTTGTTGGTTTTGATTGGGATTTTTTTGTGAGGTTTGAATGGAAGATGTAATAGGTGTTTGGGAAGTTGGATTTTTTACATATGTGAAATTGGATGAAGGGTTGTTACATGGATTGTTGTTAGGAATATTGGATGTGTTGTAAGGTGGTTGGGAGAATAATTGTGTCATGAAAGCTATGGTGTTAGCATCAAATTGGGGCACAATTATGGAAGTACTTGAGTGCATGGTGTTGTTGGGGATGTTAAGGGTGATTTGTGGTGTAGATGTAGTGATGGTGGATGTCGACATGGTCAAGACATTTGGCGTAGTTGATGTGGTGACATTTGAAGCTTGGGATGTGTTAGGAATGTTATGGGATGTCGATGGTTGTGATTATGTGGTGACATTAGGAATGGCGGCACCATTTTGAAGGAGGAATTCAAGATATCTATTGGGATCTGATTTTAGTACTCTATCAAGTATGTCCATGGAATTGGCATCTTGTGTGAAATCTAGGACATCTTGATCTACATTGTTGGTGTTGGTTGTGTCATGCCCACATTTTCCTTGTGGTCACAACACACTTCGCACGTGTCATAGCCACATCTGTCATGTGGTTATGACACGAGATATGAAAAACTTTTCTCACACCGTCCTAAAAACCCCTTTCGCATGCGTACGCATGCTCAACGGTGTTCTCTCATGGCGAAACACTATACTCATCGACGGAATACAAGTACAATGGCGTGCAAACGGAAACATATAGATCAACAAGAGGGTCGATACAACGCTGCTAACGTCATTGCAAGAGTGAGATAACCCAAGTTCTTAAATCGAACCCTCGGCAATGTTCGGTAGCAAAATGCCTTACGGCGTTAGTGGGAATTACGCTGCACTCATTTACGCACGTGGTTCGCTGATAGAGGAACCACTCCCCTCGACGCCTTGTTCCAACTAAACCGGCTAGTGATCTCCCTATTTAGTCATTTTTCAGCCAGGCACGGTTGTCTGTCTCCTCTCTTGTTTCCTGAAACATACTACTCCTATGACTTAGCATTTTCAACAAGGCGGCTTGGTTGCCCTCTCTTCCCTTTCCACAAGTTCTTAAGTTGGATTATAACTTTATCGCCCTTACCTTAACTATCTCTTAGTTCATTTAGTGTGTTTATATTTCGGTCTCTCTCTCTCTTTCATTTTCTATACTTTCTTTATGTGCATCCTGTCCTTTCTTCGTGATTTACGTCAATCAGGGTTATTACTGCAGTTATTGTTGATATTAAACCTAATTTCAGGATGATCTAGGCCACAAAGGCTGGTTTACTATTTCGCTGGACTCAGTCTCCTAATCTTCCCCGATCTAGGTTCCTCCTCTTCGTAAATACTTAGTCAACTTTTACCTAAGCACAATTGACAGAAGGGTCCGTCAACTTAGTTCTCTTATCCCGTGTGAGATATGTCGCGCATTTTCTCCTCTGTGTTTTCCAATGTTGGTTTTTCCTTCTTCGGAACCTCTTACAGGTTTACATATGAGATTGTTTGCTACAGTTGAGATTAATATGGCCACATGGATTGTTAGTGGTGGCATCATAAGTTTATTTCCAGTGTTCTTTTGCACAAGGAGTTGAGTAATTTTCCTCTTCATTTTTCCGGGTGTTTATAAGTACGTTAACAGATGAAACTTCCGAGAAACTCTTTCCAGGGTATCACTGAATATTCCTAAACTCACTTTACATCTAATTTTATTTTCTCTTGTTTAGAATTACTGTTGTTACTGTTACTCTTAATTACGATTCATACATTGTTTGTAACTCGTATGACGTTGTCAATAGATGTAGGTGGTTCACCACTTTATAAAACTCTGTTCATGGTAATATAGCTTCTTTGGTTGTTGTGTTCAACACTTAATAACATCTCCTGTGAGATTATATTTGTTATATATATATATATATATATATATATATATATATATTTTTTTTTTTCTCTATATCCATGAAACATAGTTATTAACGATTTTAAACGAGGGCCCAATAAATATATATATATATATATATATATATATATATACATACTTACATATAATATATTTATTTTAATATCTCAATAATGAACAAATTGGTTTCCCACAACTTATAAACCTATATATATATATGTATATATATAATCATTCTTATATTATATATATAGCTATATACATAGACATATATAATATATATATATATGCCTTTATATAGAGCTATATAAAAATAAACTGAATTTATTTACCAAATAACCCATTCATATGTTAGGGCCCAAGCCCTACATTTTTTTATTGCTTTCAACCCACAGCAGATGGCGGCCATGGGCGGCAGTGGCCGCAGAGCGGCGGACGGGGATCTGTGGTGGCCGCAGAGCGGCGGACGGGGATTTGTGGTGGCCGCAGAGCGGCGGGCAAGACTTCGCGGTGGCCGCAGAGCGGCGGAAAGGTTTCGCGGGAGGCATAAGGGTTTGGAGGGGGGGGGAGATGTGGAGTGGGGCGGAGCCCCACCCACATTCCCACGACGTGGGGTGTGGGTGGGGCTCCGCCCCACTCCACACCTCCATATGTAATAACAGCTCGCGGTGGGGTTTACTCCCCACCGCCCAAATAAAATTTTGACTGTGTTTCTTTTATCCGCGGCTAACATGTTGACAGTCTTTCACCATTCGTTGGTTCTTATAATAATAATATATTATATATATATATATTTATATATATTCATATATAAATATATATATATATATTTCAACAATAATATATTTATATATATCTATATTTATATAGTTCATATATATATATATATATCCCCCCTTTTTTTTTATATTGATATATAACAGTTATAATTACTTTCAATTACTCTTTTATTTTCTTAAAATGATAATTACTCAAAATGAGAAATATATATATAGCTCTATATATATATTTATAAATTTATTGAGAGAAAAAGAAATACTCTTTATAGATTTTTATAATTCCAATTTCCACAATTTTCTCAAAATTCACTACTCTAAGCCCATTTTTATAAACATACAAGACTTGTAAATTTACAACCAGATTATATTTACATGCTAGATTTCCTCTAATCCTTCTAATTTAACAGAATCCATTAAATAGGGAGGATAACACAAATATTTAAAACTGTCTTTTCCATTTTAATATTGAATAGAAAATCAGCATTTCAACTAGTGAAGCAATTCCAAACTTTCAATGTAAACAACTCAGATTAAGTTGCAAAAACGAACTTATTCCTTTCAGTAATACTTGAAACACAAAAATTGCTATTGAACAAAGGTTGCAAACATCAACTTAAAAATTTAAGCACAGTCATATTACAACTTCTCAAACATGAATACCAACTTCCCAGATATGAACTTTCTCCTCCCAAACAGTATACAACTGAAAACTTATGACAACCAATAAAAGTCCAATAATAACAAGACCAGGGAGGTGATTTTCTTCACTCCCAGAATATCAGTAATTTACAACAATAACAAGAGAGGTGTTCTCTCTTCATTTCTATGAAATAATCCAGGCCTAATTCTCATGACAAGAAGATGATCTGTTTCTTCATAAAATAGCCAACCAGAAAGCTCCAAGAGAAAAACCTGCATATCAAAGACAAACAAAGAAGAAAATACCACTTGTCTAGCTCTCCTCCCTACCGTAGACCCGCAAGAGGGTCACCCCCGAGCTAGGGAGACCATACTCACACCTGGGTATTCAAACACTCCACTTCACAACAGAAACAACAACAATCCCAAAGCACACATACACCCGTGGCTATTTTACACAATACGGAAACTCAACTACAGTGAGTTTCATAAGGGGCAGGAGAGTGGATACACTCGACTCCAGAGTGTCACCCTGACAGATAAATGAACTCATATAAATATCTCTTGGTCTCAACCAAGTGTGATCACATTTTGCAAGAAATCTGTATATGACTCTCAAGTCAAAAATACAGTCACAGATACATGCCCTCAAGGCTTTCAACATCCCAAAAGATGGAACAGGTATGCACCCGAGGAGGATCTCTCCTCCCCTACCCCAAACTTGATGAGCATTTCTCCCAAGTGGGAGACGCTCTGTCAAACACCCGACAAGAACCCCTCAGAAAACAAATTTAAACACATATTCCAAACACATTTCATACACATTTCAGTTCTACCAAAACAAAGGTAAAAATTCAGACCAACCTTGCAAAGCCCTCCTGGAATGAAGTTGTTGCAGAGTCCACAGAGTTCACTCCCAAGCTTAGCCACCAACTCCCTCTCCCTTCTCTATCTTCCAAACTAACTTCTCTATTTTGGGTAAGGCCAAAGATGAAAGATTTTCCCCAAAATTCAACTAACTCCCTCTCATCCCAAAATTTGAAAATAAATAACCCAAAATTCTCTTTCTTTCTAATTTTGAGAAATGGGGAAGTGACACTTGTCACCTCCTCACCCTTCCCAAAAATCACTATTCTGTCCAGGTGGCTTATGTCACTCTCCATTCCCAAGGGTACTCCTTATTCCTTTCATGTGACTCCACTTTCTCATAGGAGAAATAAAAAAAAGAGTTAAATGGGAACAAGACAGGTGACCCATGCCTCTTTCTCCTTTCTTCACATGGGTGTCCCCATAGTACATGGGGGAATCTTACTAAAGAAGAGGTAACTTTCACTAATGGATGGCATCTCTTATCTAGGGGAAAGTAGAGGGGATGGGTTGAGTGTTGGTACAACCCATCATGTCCCCTCCTACCTCCAATTTTCGCCACTTAACTTCAGGGGGAGGTTAAGTTGACTAGATGGAGGTTACTCAAGGGTTACCCATGCCAAATAGGCCCCTAGACCCATGGGGTAGAACCCAGGGTCAATTTTAACCCATACAAGACACCCCAGGTCAAGGTAAAGCACAAGAAAAAGGGCCTCATAATTTAAATAAAAATAGAAATTTCAAATTCAATCTCTTTACAACACTTACTTATAAAAATAATATTACATGAGGGTAACCTAACCCACTCGACCATACGAAAGACCACATTACATCATGACATCAAACACAAAGAGATCTTGGTTCATCGTGGAACCAGATCGGCTTAACAGGGAATAACAATTAACAAGGTGTGGAATGATCTCCGAAATCTGTGGTTTGATTAGTAGTCCCTGCACACTCAATTACAAGATCAGTAACCACATAAATTCATCATAGCCGAAGCAACTTAAATAACACATGCATTCTCATGCCTTAGTACAATCTAACATAATTAAAAATCATATTACAATTTTCCATCATCTCTAACATCTCTAATTCATTTTTCTGAAAAGTAACTTATCCAAACATCACCCAATTAGTTTTTCCGAAAACATAATAAAGTTAAATAGTCTGACAAATTTCGGGAACTGCTATCCCACAAATATGAAAGTAACAATAACAACACTGTAAAGAGTCATGACAACAGTAGTAAAAAGGGCGGTCCTCACAGGTTGTTTGGGTAGGTGGAAAAGGATTTACCATAGCATTAGCATCAAATTTTTCTAGTTTTTGGATTGTAGAGATATTGTTTTGGTCAGGTTGAAGCATCCCTATGCCAACATTGACTCTAAAAGGTTCCATGTCCTTGTTTTTCTTAGCTTGAGACCTTGTCAAGGGCATACAATGGATTTGGGTGTGGATTTGGTTAAGTGGATGAAGATTGAGACCTTAGAGAATAGGTTTCAAAGTGTTGGACCCAAGGATAGGTGATGGTGAAAATAAAGATTTATCCTTAAGAGAATAGAATCTCAAAATTCTAAACCTAAGGATGAATAATGATATGGATATGGTAAGGTTTGGGTATAGGTTTTATCTTTAGATATTAAATCTCAAAAGTTACAAACCTAAGGATGATTAATGATAAAGGTATGAGGATGAATGAGGACCTTAGTGGTTAAACCTCAAAGGTAAATGGGTGAATTGATTTTCAAAAATTTTGGACCAAAGAGGTGAGATAAAATGAAGAATAAAGGATGGATGGAATGAATGAAGCAAAATGGTTTTTTGATATGTAGGCAAAGAATGATTTTTGAAGATGAACTTAGGATGAATTTGAAAGGGGTGATGATGGAACCAAGGTATGCTTAAGATGGTTTGGATGATAATCAACCAAGGAAGACCTTAGATGATTTGGATTAATGTATTTTGGATGATAATCAACTAAGGAAAACCCTAGATGACTTGGATGTTTGGATGACTAAAGATGTTGGGTAGATTTTGATGATGTTTGAAAAGCATTATGAAATCAAAGGTGATCTTTAATAAATCTAGATCTTTGGATTATAAAAGAGATATCCCTCTTTACTTAAGGTAGACTTATGACCTTAGGAAAAAAGGGGAGGATTATTTTACTTGAAGGTAGACTAATGACCAAAAAGCAAAATGGGATACTAGAGGATAGTAAGATCTAGATTTAATTCTTGCACAAAATTGATTTGAGGTATGGTTTTGGATGTTTGATGTTTGGATTTAGGATGATTTTTTTTATTTTTGATTTTGGATGATTTTTAATTTGGGATGTGGATGTTGGACTTTGGATAAGGTGGATAGAATTTGGATAAGGTTGGGTAAATGTTGGATTCAAAATGAATTTTGGAATGGATGAGTTAAAGGTCCATAGGTGAAAATCAAAATGTAGGATTGAAATGAAATGGTTAATGAGTGGATAGGGTATGACCAAAGATCAAATATCAAAATAATATTAATCTAAGGCCAAATGGTATGAATTTGGACAAAAGGTTGGATTATGTGGAGATGAAAAAGATGGATTTGGATTTTAATAGATTTTGACAAGGTGACTATAGATTCTGATTGGACAGGATTTAAGGATTCTAAAATAAATTACTAGACATGTGTGGGATCTAGTCTCTACATGGTGTCATTTTTTGGTGATAAGGCATCAAAACATAGTGAAATGATCCAAAATAGATCCAGTTGGTACCAAACCAGTGGTTTATGGTGTCAAAGAAAATGGTGCCACAAGAGAATTTTAAGGTGCCAAACATAGAGGTTATCGTGCCAAAATGAGTTAGTGTCTAGGGTTTTGTCTAGGTTTTGGCAATTTTTTGCAAATCTTGGTTTTTTGGACTCAAACTTTTGGATTTTGAAGGTCAAATTGTTGATTTGGAAGGCTCAAATGTTCAATGGTTTGATTTTTCAAATGGTTCAAGTGGTTTTGGATAATATCGATGAGATTTCTTAGCAAGTAGACAAACAGTCAAACAAGATAACACAATGGACAAATGTTTGATAGGAAGTATAAGCATTATGTGTATGTTCAATAGCCCCTTAAGGCCAAATTTCCATGGGTCTAGACATAATCGAATACACTTGAAAACAATGCTTAGTCTACCTAAGGTCAATGGCCAATGGAAACTTGTTCAAGCCTACAACTTGGAATCTCCTTCAACGCAAATGTAGGGACACCTAATGTGGGTGTATACACTTTTGTCTTTGTAAGAGAGGATAGGTAGGGACTCCAAGATTGGAAGGATGACCCAATCACTCCCTCCTCGGAAAACCAACAAGTAGTTTATGCTAAGCCGAGGATTTTTGTCTCATCTTAGGGGAGCCATATGGTGAGTATCTTCAGAGAATGTATTCTCTTGCATTGAACAAGACACCAACAATTTGGTCAACAAGGCAGGCTTCTAATATTAAGGTGTCTAGTGAGAATTCAGGGACTTGATGCTTATTCATGCAGTAGTGACTCACTTAAGAGACTATCCCAGCCACTTACATCAATCCTTTAAAAAGGAAAGAATGGGGTTGACGTATCACACACACAAGTGTGTGGATACTGGGGAATTGTCAAAATAAGAATACTTCACCAAGAAGTCTTCAGCTTTCACCTAAACCATTTATATAGCAAACCAAATTGAAAGCACCACTTAGAGTCATCCCTTTGGGTGAGGCTGGTGTAGTCACAGTTAGGAGGGTCCTTAAGGAGAACAGTCTAGACCGTGCAACAAGAGTAAACATAATAGAAACAACTCAAAGATATAAAGAAAATGTAGATTTAGTCATTCAATATATGATAGAATTCAAATATAAATTGGCTAGCAACATGCAGGCTTACAATTAGGGCTCACATGCCTAATTACAAAATATGCGCAAGATAAAGCTTTAAAGCTCCTTCACAAGAATTCAAAATATCAATCCTCTAAATCATGCTCACCATTAATCACTACCTTCCTATGCCTCTATTACATCAATATATATCATGTCCAGACCATAAGATTCCTCTGCATCAACCAAGGAAGGTTACAGTTTCCAATGAAGAGGTGTAATGTGCATACACAGATAGGTCAGACCTAATCAAGTAGCAATCCTCTGAAAATCGATGGAGTGATGTGCGGATCTCAAGGAAGGTTAGCCAAGACCCAACAAACATAGAATGATGTGTCATTAATCTCTATAGGTCAAGAAATGCTCTGCAAGTCTTCTCCTTTAGCTGATTATCCAAAATTGTTAGAGTGCTCTGCTCTGAGAAAATAATTGATCTTCTGATAGTGATAAATTTTCGGTAATTGATCCAAATGCTCTAAAAATTGGATATGATGTAGATGAACATATCTAGATGCTAATTCTAGTCCTACAAGGTCTTAGATGAAACTACAGCAGAATGCAGACCAAAATACAAAAACTGCTTATGACTGAACTGACTAAACTGAACAGGAAAATTAAAAGAAACAGACTAAATGCAAACAAACTAAGATGCAAATGTTTTTGGTTGATGCAAGATTTCTTGTGAACTAGGGATGCTCTTGCATCAGACACCTGGGGTTGTTTTGAAAAGTGAGTCCCTCACTTTACTGGGGCTAGAGGAAAACCAAGATGGTCCACCTCAGCCTAAGAAATCCAAGATGAATCTTCTTCTAGTCTGCCTTTCCACTTCACAAGATATTCTTTGTATTGCTTGCCTCTGGTGCTATGGCCAACTCTGCTATCTAAGATATCCTCAATTTGCTCTGGTGCTTGTTGTGGTAACTGCTTCTTTAGGTCTTCTTTAATGTTGTCACTAAACTCTACTTCATGATACTGATATAGGTCTGCGATGTTGAAAATAGGTGAAATACCCAATGTCTTGGATAACTCCACTTCATATGCATTTCCTGATTCAAATTTCCTAAGTATCCTACAAGGTCCAAACTTCTTCAACTTCAGCTTGTTATATGTTCGAATTGGAAACCTTTCTTTTCTTAAGTACACCATCACTTCATCTCCAACTTCAAATTCCTTATGTTTTCTTCTCCCATTTGCATGTTCCTTATATTTGTTATTCATCTCTTCCAAATGTTGTTTAACCTGATTATGCGCTGTCTTCATGTGATCTACAAATTCTTATGCTTCTGTACTTCTCTTTTCCTCCATGCTAGTATCTCTCAACTCTGCTCCTCCTTTAGGGTTTACTCTAGTAACAGTTTCAAAAGGTGTTCTTCCAGTACTCCTATTTACTAAATTATTGTATGAAAACTCTTCTTGCAAAAGAATTAAGTTCCAACTTCTTGCCTTCTCTCCTACCAAACATCTCAGCAAGTTTCCCAAACTCCTATTCACTACCTCTGTCTATCCATCAGTCTATAGATGAAATGTTGAACTAAACCACAAATTTGTCTTCATCTTTTTCCAAAGTGTCCTCCGAAAGTAACCAACAAAATTTGTATCTCTGTCTGAAACTATGCTCTTAGGTAATCCATGCAATCTCACAATTTCCTTGAAAAATAGGTCAGCTACATGCATTGCATCAGTTGTCTTCTTACAAGGTATGAAATGTGCCATCTTTGAAAATCTGTCCACTACTACAAATATAGAATCATGTCCTCTCTATGTCTTCAACAATCCCATTATGAAGTCCATACTTATGTCTTCCCAAGGTCTCTCCGGTACTGTCAAAGGTTTATATAATCCAGTGTTCTGACTACTTCCTTTTTCAATTTGACAAACTCTACAACTCTGCACAAATTTCCTAACATCCTTATGTATCTGAGGCCAAAAGTAATTTTCACTCACCAAAGCCACTATCTTATCAATGCCAAAATGTCCTACCAATCCACCACTGTGTTTCTCCTTGATCAAATTGTCTCTCATTGAACTCCTAGGTATACATAACTGACTTCCTTTGAACAACATATCTTCCTGAATGAAATAATCCAACCACTTACTTCTATTTGTCACTATAGGTTCCTTACATGCCTTCTAGGGTTCTGCAAAATCACTGTCTCCCTCATACATATTCTTCAATTCATCAAATTCCAAAACTTCAACTTTCATCTCTGTTAGCAAGTTTCTTCTCCTACTCAATGCATCAACAACTTTATTTGATTTACCACTCCTATGTTTCAATACAAAGTGTAACTCTGCATGAAATCTACCCATCTCATATGTCTCTAATTCAACTTACCTTGGCTGTTCAAATATTGCAAAGCTTGATGATTTGTTTACAACACAAACTCCTTAGGCAACAAATAATGTCTCCATTTCTTCAAGGCTTGAATTATGGCATAGAAATCTTGATCATAAACTAAATATATCCTCCTTGCATCATTCAACTTCTCACTAAAATATGCTATAGGTCTACCTTCTTGACTTAACACTGCTCCAATTGCATTTCCACTTGCATCACAATCTACTTGAAATACCTTATTAAAATCCGGTAGTACCAAAATAGGTTGCTTTGTCACTTTCTGTTTCAATAATTAAAAACTTTTGTTTGCTCCTAATGTCCACTTAAAGTCTTTTCTGTCACCTCTCATTGTCTCTCATAGGGTTACACACTGGATGAACTTCCGATAGAAACTATCTAATCCATGAAATGATCTAACTTCTCCAATGTTCTCCGGTGTAGGCCATTCAACAATTGCTTTTACTTTCTCAGGGTCCATCTTCAATCCTTCTCCATAAATCACAAATCCTAGATATACCAATTCTTCCTTCATGAAACTATATTTTTTGATGTTTATCAACAAATTTTTTTCTCTCAGTCTCTACAATACTTGTCTTAGGTGCCACAAATGTTCTTCCTTTGTCTTACTAAAAATTAGAATATCATCTAAATATACAATAACAAACTTACCCAAGAATTTCCTTAGAACTTCATTCATCAATCTCATGAAAGTACTAGGTGCATTTATCAATCCAAAAGGCATCACTAACCACTCATACAATCCTTCATTTGTCTTAAAAGTAGTCTTCCATTCATCTCCTCAGATTCTAATCTGATGCTACCCACTCTTCAAGTCTATCTTAGTGAAATACTTTGCTCCACTCAAACAATCTATAATATCATCCATGCTAGGTAAAGGAAATCTATACTTAACTGTGATCTTGTTGATTGCTCTAGAGTCTGTACACATTCTTTATTCTCCATCTTTCTTAGGTGCTAGCATTGTAGGTACTACACAAGGGCTCAAACTTTCTTTGATCAAACCTTTCCTCAACAACTCTTGTATCTGTCTATTCAATTCTTCATTCTCTGTTGGTGTCATTCTATGTGCTACTTTGTTAGGCAAACTAGCTCCAGGTATAAGATGCATGTGATGGCTGATACTCCTCACAGGTGGTAATCCTTTGGGTACATTATCTGATATGATGTCTTCATACTATGTCAGCAACTCGGTTATCTCCTCCAGTTGTGATTCTTCAGTCTCCTTCAATGTTTCAGGTTTCTTAGGGATCAAAGCATAACACATTCTCATGTCTCAAACCATCCAGAAATTTTCTTCCATCTACTAAATAGAGTCTAGCATTCACACATACTTCACTCTTAGGATCATCTTCCAAAGGAATCAAAGTAATTCTCTTTCCATTTGATGTTATAGTGTATGTATTCTTTCTCCCATCATGTATAGTTTTTCTATCATACTGCCAAGGTCTACCCAACAAGATATGACATACATCCATAGGCATAACACACAATACTTCATCTTGATAAGATCCAATATGAAATTTCACCAAACACTATTCACTCACTAGTATCTTATGATCATCCTGAATCCATGCTATCTGATAGGGCTTAGGGTGTTTCAACCTTACCAACTTCAGCTTAGTCACCATCTCTTCTGAAACTAGGTTATCTAAACTACCACTATCAATAACAACTTTACAACATTTACCTCCTGATTTGCATCTGGTTCTGAACAAACTTTTCCTTTGCAGTGGTTCTTCATTTGTCTCTACTTGAAATAGTGCTCTTCTCATAACAAGTGATTCTCCTTTCTCTGGTTTACCAACTGAATAGGGGTCACCTAGTTCAATAGGTTCTTCTTCCACATAGGCTGCTCTTCCACTGTTCTCTATTCTCTTGCTTGTACTTCCTTGATTACACTCAAATGCTCTATGTCCTTCACCTCCACACTTAAAATGGGTTCCTCTGAATGTTCTCCTATTAGGTCCTCTTCCTTCTCTCATGTATCCTTCACTCTGGTATGCATTAGGGTTTCATCTATGATAGAAATTTCTATCATCTCTCTGGTATGCATTGTTATCTCTATCCTCCTTGAATGTGTTCTCTTAGCTATTCTACTCTGGAAATGATCTTTCTCCTCTAGAAAATGTTCTAGCTCTTTGAAATTTACCTCCTTCGCCTCTTTGTCTCTGATCATGACTCTTATTCAGCTTCTCTTCAACTTTCAGGGCAAATTGGTATGTTTCTTCCAAGGTTGTCATCCTTACCAAACTCAATTCTTCTTGAATGTTCAATCTCAGTCCATTGATATATCTAGCCACTTTCTCTTTGCTTGCTTCACTATGTCTTGTCCTTATGATCATATTATGAAATTCTTTAGTGTACTCCTTCACAGATTTTTATTTTTGTCTTAGGTTCTGCAATCTCTTCAATAGCTCCAACTCATAATCAGCAGGTATAAACTAGCTCTTCAATTTTGTCACCATCCTATCCCACTTTGTAATCTTTTCCTTTCCTCTTCTATTTCTATCCAATTGAACTTTATTCCACCATATACCAGCATGTCCTTTCAACTTTATTTTTGTAAATTTCACCTTCTCCAAATCTTCAACTTCTTCATATTTAAAGTATTCTTCCATATCATTTATCCAATCAATCAACTCCTTAGGATTCAAATTGTCAGTGTAATTTGGTACATCAACTCTAGGTCTCTTCCCAATCTTTGAAATAGCTCGCAACATCTTGACTTGGTCTGATTCTTCTTCTTCATCACCTCCTAGGGTTTCACCAATTTGATCAATAGATTGAAATTCCTCTTTATCATCACTTTCAACATTAGGTCTAGGTGTCAATCCTCTTTGCATATCTTCTTCGACAACATCCAATCAAATTCTCATTGTTTTCATCATTTCCATCATCTCGTCCATTCTCCTAGCCATTGTTCCAATAGAAGGTACTCTCCTTGACGACATCTCTTCCTAAGATCAAATGTAAACTACCTCACAATTGGTGATCGGTTGCAACACAAGTAACCTATCTTAGATCAGCGATCTTCTTACAACAAGATCTTACAAAAATCCTTTTCCAACTTCACTCAATTCTCTCCCAAAGATTCAAACTTTCACTCTGATACCATTTGGTGCAATCATGGTTAGGAGGGATTCTCAAGGAGAAGAGTCCAGATCGTGCAACAAGAGTAAACACAACAGAAACAACTCAAAGATATAAAGAAAATGCAGATTCAGCCATTCAATATATGATAGAATTCAAATACAAACTGGCCGACAACATGCGGGCTTACAATTAGGACTCACAGGCTTGATTACAGAATATGTGCAAGATAAATCTTTGAAGCTCCTTCATAAGAATTTGAAATATCAATCTCTAAATCATGCTCACCATTAATCACTACCTTCCTATGCCTCTATTACATCAATATATATCATGTCTGGACCATAAGATTCCTCTGCATTGGCCAAGGAAGGTTACAGGCTCCAATGAAGAGGTGTAACATGTGTACATGGATAGGTCAGACCTAATCAAGAAGAAATCCTCTGCAAATGGATGGAGTGATGTGCAGATCTCAAGGAAGGTCGGCCAAGACCCAAACAACATAGAATGATGTGTCATTATGAGAAATGCTCTACAAGTCTTCTCCTTTAGCTGATTATCCAAAACTGTCAGAATGCTCTGCTCTGAGAAAATAGTCGATCTTCTGATAGTGATAACTTTCCAGTAACTGATCCAAATGCTCTAAAAATTGGATATGATATAGAAGAACATGTCTAGATGCTAATTCCAACTCTATAAGGTCTTAGATGAAACTGCAGTAGAATGTAGACCAAAATATAGAAACTGCTTATGACTAAACTAACTGAATTGAACATGAAAATGAAAAGAAACAGATTGAATGCAAACAAACTGAGATGCAAATGTTTTTGGTTGATGCAAGATTTCTTGTGGACCAGGGATGCTCCCAGGCTCTTCTAAAAAAGAGAAAAGAAGATAGAACAATTTCTCTTATATCCAAGATCCTTCAAGAGGCAAGGGGAGAGGATACTTTTGTTCTACCATAGGATCTACCAACAAAATGTCTAAATGCACCAAACACATCAAGCACTCAAGTTCTTTTTAAACACCCATTTAAAATGTTCCTATGATATCATGAGTTCTTTTTAAAGCACTAATTGAAATGTTCTTGTAATACCATGCAAACACACAAAAGAGATCTTGCAAGGGAAATGTGTTAGTAGTTTGATATTTTTTGTCTTGGACTAGTGTTCTTTTACTTGCAAAAACGTGTTAGCAGCCTGCATAGATCCCAAAAACTAGTCAACAAAATAGCGCCAAAATAGAGATAGAAGGCGTCAGGATTCAGTAAGATAGTGCTACAAATAGATCAAATGGTGCTAGAAATCTAGAATATGGCACTAAAAAAATAGAAAATGGCATTAATGTTTTCTAGTTCCAAAATCAGATAGATGACAGAGCATAAAATGAAAATGGTGCTACAGATCAAACAAATGGTGCCAAAATTAGACATGGCATTAAAATTTCTTAAAATGGTGTTATCATTTCATAAAATGGCATTAAAATGGATTTTACCTATCTTACCTTGGCTGCATAGTTAGACGGCACCGTTATGTGTAGATATGGTGTCAAAACAGGGCAGTCTCCCAAAACTTGCTCAAAAAACACATTAGTCTTGCGAATATCAAGTCAAACAAAGTTAGAAAACTCCTTTCCCTATCAAGCAACACCCAAAAACTAGATTAGCGGTGATAAACAAGTTAATATGCCAATAAACATGCTAAGGTTAGACAACAAATCATTTCATGTGTCCCTAAACAAATTTTAGTATTAGGACCTCCTATACCTGTGTCTTTCTGATAAAAATAGAGGGGAAAAGACCCTAAAACTTGCTAAAACCTCTAAAAATCCCTTTAAAATTTTTCCAAGCTTTTAAATGTTAGCAAACAGTCATCCAAATATGGCGCCAAAATAGTGGAAAATTGTACCTGAAATCAAATAGATGGCGTCAATGCACAAGCGGATGGCACCAAACCTAGAGATTTTAGATTTGAACTCATGTGTGTTCGTTTCCTTGAAAAAACTCAAGAAAATAAAAGGTTAAATAGGGATTAAGGGGTCCCACCAGGTGTGCCAAATGAAGACAATTGAAATCTAAAAGGTAAAAACACAAGTAAAATACATGAAAACACGCAAATTATACCTTAAGATCCTCCTACTCCTTGATAAAGTTGAGGACTTAGCACCCACAAGTCCTAGCTTTACCCATGACTATGCCTTTCAAATGTGAAATGCTATTAACACTAATGTAAATTCAACATAGCCTAGCTACAATGGAGATAGTGGAGAGAAAATTGGGCATAGTAACATTACTCTAAAATTGGATGTCAAAATGGATTGTGGAGGCTTGTATTTATAGGCAAATTGGAGGGGATTTTGATCCAACGGTGGAGATTGATTATTGAGATCAAGGGATGAGATTGATTGTGAGATGGAGGGCTAGGATTTGATCAACAAATTTGGAGGGTGGAGAATAAAAATGAATCTTTTATTCATTTTGAGGAGGACTTAGCATTAAATGTGATTTAGATGGATGAGGAAATTTAAAATTAATTTCCTTGGTATGAGCTGGAATTAAAAATTCCATTTTATGTGGAGTTGTGAGAGAAATGTGACACATGCACATTTTTGGCCTCTTAAATTTGTAAGCTAAAAAAGAGGAAGATATTTTATCATGAAAATGGTAAAAATGAGTTGCAGTGCTTATGAATATTTTGTAATTTTTAATTTGTGGGTGTGGGAGAAGGTGTTAATCATGCTTTGACCAAGCTAATCAAGGTGATTAACTTAGTTAATGTGGTTGGAAAAAATTAGTGGATGAGGTAATCAAGGTTTAGGATTAATTAAATAATGATTTATTTAATTAATCTAGGTCTAGGGGCCATGTAGGCTAGGGTAGATAATTAAATGATGGCTATTTAATCAACTAGGTTAGGGGTAGGCTAATTAGTAGGCTTGATTAATCAAATAAACATGATTTACCTAATTAATTAGGTTTAGGGAAGAGGGAAAATTAATTAAATAAATATTTGACATATTTATTTAATCAATTGGATGATGTTATTAATGTGTGACTATTGAATTAATTAAATTAATTCAATTTTAGGGATGAATTGATGGGGGATAAGTGAATGATTTAGAGGTAGGATGAAATAATTAATTAAATAATAATTTAATTAATTATTTGGATGAAGAATTAGTGTTTTGGTTGATGTCAGAGGATAATTAGATGGTTAAGACATTTTTAGGTGTCTACACTATGTACCCATGACCTCTTGTAGTAATTCTCCAATAGGGAACACTAGACACCCTCACATGTAAAAGATTCACTATTGTATTCCATTATGCAAGGTTCCCAATTTCTATAAATCTATACAAGAATGATTTTATGAGTCTTGTCCAACTTTGAAGCATTGAACAATGTGCCATTCACCATTACATTAGAATCTTTCCAAGAGTGTAATAAATAATGGTCTCTCTCTTGTGCATCTTGTAATGCCCACCCTATTATTTCTCTGGTGTGCTTTCTGGTTCATATGTTATATGTTATTTTGAGTGTTTACCAGTGTGTTATGTGATTCTCATGCTTTGATCCATTGCACCAAACTTGCCGATGAGGCCTATTGTACCAATTAGGGGTTTGATGGTGTATTCTAGATGACCATTGAGATGCTTGTGATGGGGTTTTGTATTGGCATTTTTTATAGTTGTGATTGTCATATTATTCCAACATTGTGAAATGTTGTTGGTTATGCATCATGTCCTGGATCATACTAGTCATAGATTATTACATGAGATGTGATAATTTTATATCATGTATGATGTATTCCACGTTGAGGTGGATTATGTTGCTTCGACTATTATATGTGGAGTAGGTACGCTTGATGTTTGACTTGAGTGTACAAGCAAATTATAGGTATTTGACTAATATGGGAAATGTGGAGAAGGTTGACATGGGACACTTAGTCATCTCACCCTTATTGATGTGTTGTGGAAACTCGTAATGTGTGTTTAAGTCCTTTACATGTGTTTCCTTAGCTTTTTGCACTATATTTTAAATTATCTCAAAAAACATGTTTTCTATGTTTTCAAAATATTTTAATGATCTAGTTGAAAATTATTAATTCTATCTTAGCGAAAATGTTTATTGCATTATTTTATGCTAGAAGAATAAATTTAAAGTGATTTCAATTCTTTTTCGAAATTTAATATTTTACCTTTGAAAAGATAGAATTGCATTACTTTGGAAAATTGAGTTCTATGATATGAGTGTTTGGAATTTTTGGAGTACCATGGTTAAATTAAAATGCAATTACCTAGTAGAAATAGTTGCATTAAGTTAATTAGCTAATTCTCCTATCATTAAGTAATTATTTGAAAGGTATTTGGGAATTAGAAAATAATTAAAAGAAAATGAAATTAGGGCCTTTTTGGTATAAAGAGGAAAAATAGGCTTATTTGCATATTCATTCTATTTTCTTGGCTCTCTCTCTCAAACCCTCTTTTTGCTTGGATTGAAAAGAATTTTGTGTGGATGGGAAATGAAGAATTCTTATTTTCTTGGAGGAGGATTGAATTGGCTTGGAAGAAGATGGCATTCAAAAACTCTCCATTGTTCTTGGTTTTAAAAGATTGTTTGGAAAGATAATCTTCTCCAACTTCTTTGTTTCTAAATTATCTTTGCTATTAATTTTCCATGCCACTACATGTGGTCTTCTCATGGCTTCATTTGATAGAAATGAGAGTTTAAAATAGAATTGTAGTTTGTATTTATTTATTTGCTTGTGTTCCTAAGTTTGAAACTTGCAAAAACAAACAAAGTTATGGAAAGCTTTATATAGAAATGCCCACTTGAATTTTATTGCATAAGTAGAGTGTTGTTCACATTTAGAACAATGAGTTGATATTTTTTTTTGGATTAAACTTATATTCTAGAAGTTAGAAATTTATCCAAGGTAGCAAAGCAACCTTTAATGGTGAAATTGGGGGTTTTGTGGTTTTTATGCAATGTGAAAAATATAGATTTTACATTTTAGACCCAATTTGATTGAATTGAAATGTGGGATGAGTAGTCTCCCTTATGAATTTAAATATTGCATCTTTTTAATTCATGTTGCAATTTTTGTCACCTTGTTTTGAGTGCCATGCCCAATTTGTAAAATTGATGAGATGGGCATGCAAGAAGAGGTATAGGGTAAGAAAGTAGTGGCTTCCACCACGCACCATGATATTGTTTTATAGTAGAAAGGAGGTTGATTTTAGTTTTGGTTTGAGGGTTTTATTGGTTTAGATCCTCCTTTCACAACAACATTCAAGGACATATCAACCGAGTTGAATCTCTACTAAGTGAGAGCATTCACCTAATAGGTTGGGCTATCACTTGGAATAATGTGGAAACTTGGAAATTGCTAACTAATGTCTTAATGTAATCCTCAAATATGTAAGAAACCCTAACTAGGTAAAATAGTGAATAAATTGGTAAATTCAGACAAATGCTTACAGATCAAGGAAGAGGATAGAGATTAATAACTGGCCATTTTTCAAAGTTTAGAATTTAGAATATTCGAGGATAATGCCCTGGGCACCCAAGTCCAAGGCACTATTTTCTTCGCAGAATGCAGAACTCCTTTTGACACTGATAATCATTATTCTGTCTATTTTCATCACTCAGAATGTGGAGGACACTGCCCTATGTGCCCTAGTCTAGTTCAAGCTAATTTTTAGGGTGTAGAAGCTCCTTCATATGCAGAATGTCGCTATCACATTGATTCCCATCTCTGAAACTTTGAAGGATATTGCCCTCGGTGCCCATGTCCTGAAAATTCTCTATTTTGCTTCTTTCTTTTGGATCCTGAATCCTTGTCGTCTGCAACCTTCCTTTGCAACTCCACTCCGTGAAACTTAGTACTTGTAACTTGCAATAACAAAGGAGTGTGGTTGGGGGTTGTGGTGTTTAGAGACTTTCATCAGTCAAGCCCTGGAGAGACATTCAAGTCTTCTGAACACTGTTGTTAGATAAGAGTGTGTATCCCTGCGGGATAGAGGCAAAATCCAAATGATAAATAATTCAAAACATAATAAATGTCACCTTGAAGTGTATATCTTACATAAATGAAGGCTCTTCAATCACATGAGAATATGAAGTTGTTGCAAGTATGGGCCTAACCAGTGTTTTCATTGATGTCAACATACTCCTATTGCATTGATGTCAAGTATTGAATGAGTTGTGTGTTGAGGATATTGAGAAAATTAGTCTTATAAGAAATAGAGAATATTGAAGCTCTATGAAGTGAATATCCCAGCTAGATAAAGATCAGAGTATGCACATCAAAGGGTTTGTAGATATGTGTCTGAAGATGATCCAGTCAAGATTTGAGAGGTCCACATGAAAATATGGAGTTATGACCATGAGAGTAAAACTGGTTCTGGCAACTATTTAGAGGTGACAGAGTGACACATATAGGTCCAGTGAGATCCATAAATACAATATCATGTTCTGTGGATCTAGTGGCATGTTTGGGAGGCTAATGTGAATTGACAACTCAATTGGTTCGTGGTTTGGAGGTCCACAAGCAATCCTTCTATTGTGACAGTGATGGCTGACTATGTTCTTGAGGTTCTGGATGAAGATGAGAATTATTATAGTAAGAAAAAGTGGTGTGGATGTTCTTGGTGATTCAAGAAATCTTGTGGGGGTCTCTAGATTGTGTCTAATTCGTGTTGGCAGTCCGCATTGAAGATTGAGCTCGTGGTTGAAGATTTACCTTCAGGTGATGGTGTTCTTCGCAGTCTTGGCTAACCATATGATTTGCGCATGTTGTAGATGATCTTGAAGATGTTTTGGGAAGCATTACATTTTCCTCAAAGAAGATTGAAGTCCTAGCTATGTGTGGTCGATAGTGTAGTGATGTGCATGAAGTTTTTGTATTAAGTCAAGTTATATTTTTGTAATTGATTTGTAATAAAATAAGTTTATGTTGTGCCAATTTTGATGATCATTCCAAAGTCGATGTCATGTATAAATAAGAGTTGTGAAGTCATTCAAATGTATCCTTGTGGTCATGAAGAGAAGGTGGTAGTGAAGAGGAGCAAAACGTAGAGTAGAGGTGTTGACCTTAAATGGAACTGACTCAAGCATAGTGAAGATGCTAATCTCTAGTTCAAGAATGTAATACTCATATTCTTCTATAAACAGTGTGTCTCCTATAGGCAGTGGGCCTCTTGTGAGCAGTGTGCTTAGGCAGTGAGCCCTAACTGGCAAGTGCCATTTTATACTTCTTATCCTTTTAACAGAGAATACAATCTTGGGTTAGTCACCCCATGGTTTTTCCCTTAACTAGGTTTTCCACGTTAAAATCTTAGTGTTATATATGTTGAATTTGTTTCTGCTCTTGAATTATTGCATTATGATTTCATGATTGAATCATTGATATGATGTTGACATATAAGAAGGTTTTAAGTGAATAAGGAACAAAATTTTGGTGACAACTGATTCACCCCCCCTCTCAGCTGTTTGTCCTAAATCCAACAATTGGTATCAGAGCTAAGTTCCTCTAGAAGAATCTTAATCGCTTGAGGAGATCCAAGATGTCAACCTACAAGAAGGATAGTCCAAGGTTTGATGGAACAAACTACACTCTTTGGAAGAATTGCATGGAATGTCACTTACAATGCATGGGAGATCAGTATTGGAACATAACTACAATTAAATATGTTCCCCCAAAGAATGGTCCAACAACTCTAGATGAAGTCAGAGATGCAGAGAATAATCTTTGAGCTAAAGAAGCCCTATTGAGTGCCTTAACTGATTCAGAGTTGACAAATGTTATGGGATTGAAGACTACTTATGAAATTTGGATAAAGCTAGAAACTCTATATGAAGGAGACAAATATGTTAAGAGTGCCAAGCTGTAAAGTCTGAAAGGAAAGTATGAAAACTTGAAGATGAGTGAAGATGAGAATATCACTTTATTTATGCCAAAAGTAAATGAGCTTGTATGTGGCATTAGATGTGCTGGTGGAATATTGGATGAAGATGAGATTGTTGCCAAAGTTCTCAGATCTTTACCTCCTGCTTACAAACACAAAGTTGCTGCTATTGAGGAAATCAAATTTTTAACACCTATTACAAGAGATCAATTGGTTGGTAAGATATTTGCATTTGAGTTAGTTGAGTTTGGTGATGCACTTCCCAAGACTGAATCTGCACTCAAAGTTAGTGCCTCTATAAAAGGCAAACAGAGATATGATCTAGGAGAAAGTTCCTCAAGGAAATCAACATGGTATGATAAAGCAAGGAAAGATCTAGAAGAAGATGAGTCAGAAGCTGAACAACTTGAAGCCCTTATTGCAAGGAGACTACCAAGAGGATCTGGTAAGTATGAAGGAAAATTACCTTTCAAATGTTTTGCCTGTAATAAGATTGGTCATTTTGCCTCAAGATGTCTAGAAAGGTTTTCAAGGCCAAACCCTAATAGATCAAGGTTTCAGAAGAAGTGTTACTATGTTCAAGAAGATGATGATGAAGCAGTAATAGATGATGAATCTGAGATAGGAAACAAACTTGGAAGTGACTGGGTGTTTATTGCCATCAAAGAAGAAGATCTAATGTCTATTGAATTTGCCAATCATAAGATGATAGAAAGTGCTTTGGCTACTTAGGTTGAAGAAAAGGATGAATGGGTTATTGACAGTGGATGCTCTCACCATATGACTGGTGACAAGAGTAAGTTCATAAGCTTAGAAAGATATGAAGGTGGAGTTGTAAAGTTTGAAGATAATTCTGTTGGCAGAATTAGAGGTAGAGGAACCATTTCTTTTGATGGAAAGAAAAAAACTAGTGATGTTCTGTATGTTGAAGGTCTGAAGCATAATCTTCTCAGTGTTGGATAATTGGTGGACAAAGGCTATGATCTTTGATTCAAAAATGGAAAATGCAAGATCTTTGAAAGCTCTAGAACTAAGATTGCATTCGGTACACAGACAAAAGGTAACATCTTTCACTTGGTTGGTACTAGCAAAAGTTGCTTATTTGTTCAAATTGATCAAAGTTGGTTGTGGCATAGGAGAATATGTCATGTGAATTTTGATAATATCATCAAGATAAACAACACTTAGGCTATAAGAGATCTTCCAAGACTAGTGAAACCTGCTAACAGTTTGTGCAAAGAATGTCAATTGGGTAAGTAAAACAGAGTCACATTCAAAGTAAGGAACAATCTTCAACTGAATTGTTAGACTTGGTGCACACTGATCTATGTGTTCCAGCAAGAACCAGGAGTTTGCAAGGAGATAGATATTTCATGTTGCTGATTGATGACCACTCTCAAATGATGTGGGTGACTTTCTTGGAAGAGAAATATGAAGCACTTGAGAAGTTTAAAATATTTAAGGCTATGGTAGAGAATGAAACTAGGATAAACATAAAATGCCTCAGGTCTAATAGAGGTGGAGAATTCACATCCAAAGAGTTCATAACATTCTATGAGAAACACGGGATAAAGAGACAGTTATTTGATCCAAGGAATCCATAGCAGAATGAAGTAGTAGAGCGAAAGAACCAAACCATCCAAGAAGCATCTAGGACCATGATGATGGAAACAAATATTCCTCAGATCTATTGGAGAGAAGTTGTAAGCACTGCTGTCTATACTCTTAATCAGGTACAAATCAAAGGCAATATTGGTAAGACTCCTTATGAACTTTGGTTTGGCATCACTCCTATGAAGTATTTTAGAGTCTTTGGTAGTAAATGTTATATCAAAAGAGATGAAGACCTTGGCAAGTTTGATGCTAGAAGTGATTAAGGAATATTCTTGGGATATTCTACTCAAAGCAAAGTATACCGGTGTTATAACAAGAGATTGAGAAAGATTGTAGAAAGTACAAATGTGAAGGTTGATGAAGGCATGGAAAGTCTCTCAAGGTATTATGAGTATGAAGCAAATGATTAGAATGATATCTCAGACCAAGGAGAACAAGTCCCAAATCTAGTTCAGATTTAGACTGATCCTAAGAATCCATAAATACAAGAAGAAGAGACAGGTTTGGATGAACCTATCCAAGAATTAGAAGTGCAACAGAATCCCAAAACTCCCAGGTATGTAAGACTAAATCATTTTGAATATTAGATCATAGGAGATAGGAGCAAAGGTGTTCAAACAAGAAGAAAAATTGCTCAAGATTCAGTGAAGTATTATTTGATTTCAAAGACTGAACCAAAAATAGTAAGTGAAGCATGCAATGATGAAAACTGGGTTAAAGCAATGGAGGAAGAATTGATGCAGATTGAAAAGAACCACACTTGGGATCTTGTTCCTAGACCTAAGGACAAAAATGTGATTGGGATTAAGTGGGTCTTCTAGAATAAACTGAATGAAGATGGTGAAGTAGTAAGAAACAAAGCCAGATTGGTCTGTAAGGGTTATTCTCAAGTAGAAGGAGTTGACTTTGAAGAAACTTTTGCTCCGGTGCCAAGAATTGAAGCAGTCAGATTATTTCTTGCCTTTGCTGCCTTCAGAGATTTTAAAGTATATCAGATGGATGTCAAGTCTACTTTCCTAAATGGTGATTTGGAAGAAGAGGTATACATTAAACAACCGGATGGATTTCAATTATCTAATCATGGAGATATGGTCTACAAATTGAAGAAGGCATTGTATGGACCAAAAAAGTCCCAAGAGCCTGGTATGAAAGATTGGATAAACATCTTTTGAAGATTGGTTTCAACAAAGGTACTACTGACAATAATCTATATTTTAAAGTTGATCATGAAAATATCTTGATTGTTGAAGTATTTGTTGATGATATCATTTTTGGAGGGAAAGATAGTATGTGCAAGACTTTTGCAAATCAAATGCAAAGTGAAGTTGAGATGTCTATGTTTGGGGAAATAAATTTCTTCTTGGGTCTACAAATCACTCAAACAAAGAAAGGAATCTTCATATCACAGACCAAATATGTGAAAGAATTGTTGAAGAAATTTGGGATGGAAGATTCAAAGGCAATGAATTCTCCCATGGCAACTGGATGTAAGCTGAGTAAAGATGATGAATCCCCTAAGGCTAATCAGAAAAAGTATAGGTCAATGATTGGAGGACTGCTCTACCTTACTCAAACTAGACCTGATATTATGAATGTTATTGGTCTTGTTGCCAAATTCCAAGCTGATCCTAGAGAGTCTCATGTCATGGCAATCAAGAGAATTCTTAGATATTTGAAGGGAACAATTGAGTATGGATTATGGTATCCTAAGGATCATGATTTCTCTCTTCATGCATATATAGATGCTGATTGGGTAGGAGATGTGGATGACCGGAAGAGTACTAGTGGTGGTGCATTCTTTTTGGGAAAAAAATTGGTTTCTTGGCTAAGCAAGAAACAAGAGGCAATATCTCTGTCCACTACAGAAGTAGAGTATATTGTAACAGTAGGCAGTTGCACTCAAGTATTGTGGATGAAGCAAATGCTAAGAGATATCAGAGTGGAGTATGAAGAACCTATCACAATCTTTTGTGATAATTCAAGTGTAATAAACATATCAAAAAATCTGATGTTTCATTCAAAGACAAAACATATATCCATCAAGTTCCACTTTTTGAGAGAGCATGTGAATAAGAATGAAGTCAGATTGAAGTTTGTGCCCTCAAAGTATCAAATTACAGACATTGTTACCAAACCTCTACCTAAGGACACTTTTGAGTATCTCAAGGAGAAGTTAGGGGTTATTACCCCTCCGGTTCTGAATTAAGGTGCACTGATGTGCATTAGTCTAGTGGATCCCACAATCATATCTTGTGATCTAGATTGATGTTAGGAGGCTTATACTTAAGGGGAGTAGTTAGTATGATTCTGAAGTATGAGAAGTGGTTGCAAGTATGTGCCCTTTGCCATTGATGTCAAAGGGGGAGAGAAGACATGTGAAAAACAAAAAGTGGTTGCTAATCAAAGGGGGAGCAGTAAAGGAAGAGAAGACATGTGAATGGTTGTTGTTGATAGGGGGAGCTATGTTAGTCAGTGAGGAGAAGTTCTTGTCCTGATGGTTAAAACAAGTTTTCACATAATATGTTGCCATCAATGACAAAGGGGGAGATTGTTGCAAGTATAGGCCTAATCGGTGTTGTCATTGATGTCAACATACTCCTATTGCATTGATGTCAAGGATTGGATGAGTTGTGTGCTGAGGATATTAAGAAAATTAGTCTTATCAAAAACAAAGAAGAACAGTGAAGACAATGAAGCTCTATGAAGTGAAGATCCTAGCTAGATAAAGATCAGACTATGCGCATCAAAGGGTTTATAGATATGTGTCTGAAGATGATCCAATCAAGATTTGAGAGGTTCACATGAAAATATGGAGGAGTTATGGCCATGAGAGTAAAAATAGTTCTGGCAACTGTTTAGAGGTGATAGAGTGACACAAATAGGTTTGGTGAGATCCAAAAATACAATATCATGTTCTGCAGATCTAGTGGCATGTTTGGGAGGCTAATGTGAATTGACAACTCAATTGGTCTATGGTTTGGAGGTCCATAAGAAATCCTTTTAATGTGACAGTGATGGCTGACTGTGTTCTTGAGGTTTCAGATGAAGATATGAATAATTATAGTAAGTAGAAGTGGTGCAGATGTTCTTTGTGATTCAAGCAAGATTGTGGGGGTCTCTAGATTGTGTCCAGTTTGTGTTCGCAGTCCACATTAAAGATTGAGCTTGTGATTGAAGATTTACCTTCAGGTGATGGTGTTCTTCCTAGTCTTGGCCAACTGGATGATTTGCGCATGTTGTAGATGATCTTAAAGATGTTTTACAAAGCATGGCATGTTCCTCGAAGAAGATTGAAGTCCCAGCTATGTGTGGCCGACAGTGTAGTGATGCGCATGAATTTTTGTATTAAGTCAAGTTGTATTTTTTTAATTGCTCTATAATAAAATAAGTGTATGTTGTGCCAACTTTGATGATCATTCCAAAGTTGATGTCATGTATAAATAAGAGTTGCAAAGTCATTCAAATGTATCCTTGTGGTCATCAAGAGAAGGTGGTAGTGAAGAGGAGCAAAAAGCAAAGCAGAGGTGTTGACCTTAAATGGAACATACTCGAGCATAGTGAAGATGCTAATCTCCAGCTCAAGAATGTAATACTCATATTCTTCTGTAGATAGTGTGTCTCTTGTAGGTAGTGGGCCTCTTGTGAGCAGTGTGCTCGGGCAGTGAGCCCTAACTGACAAGTGCCATTTTATACTTCTTATTCTTTTAATAGAGAATATAATCTTGGGTTAGTCACCCCGTGGTTTTTCCCTTAACTGGGTTTTCCACATTAAAATCTTGGTGTTATATATGTTGAATTTGTTTCTGCTCTTGAATTATTGCATTATGCTTTCATGATTGAATCATTGATATGCTGTTGAAATATAAGAAGGTTTTAAGTGAATAAGGAACATAATTTTGGTGACAACTGATTCACCCCCCTTCTCAGTTTTCTATCCTAAACCCAACATAAGTCAAATATGCAATCACAAACACAATAACAATGCTCTGCTCTACAACAATGAATATCATGGATGCTCTAAAATCACAAGTGTGCCTAAAGTTCATAGTCATCTTCTAGTTTACAAATGAAAACCTAAACATGCTTATATATGCAACTACAAACATTCATGCTAAGATTTTTGTAATTCAAACTTTTGATGTCGGCATAGGACCTAACAACAATCATATAACTGACACTTCAAATTAGGGCCTGACCCACAATAGGGTAGGAGTAGGGCATGAGCGCCCAAGTCCTCCCCCCTATTTTAGGTAGGAGTCATCAAAATAGCACCCCCTAGGTCCTATTTGCCACAAGACTTCAGGGTTTTCTCATTGGGATTCAAAATTAACACACAAGATGCTCTAAATGCATTCTAAGGACTTGGAAGCTAAACCTTAAGAGGGAAAATCCCCCAAGGGGACATTTTATGACATAACATTTATCCCCCACTTTAATGTATGCATGAACACAAGGCCCATACATGCATTAAAGTATGGTCAACAAACACAACAAACACACCAAGCATGGTGAAGACATGCCAAACACATTGAAGATAGTAACAGGCATACAAAACATGGAGAAGATAGTTACAGTCATGCAAAACATGCAGAAGACA
Organism: Cunninghamia lanceolata; assembly: GCA_027924645.1. Taxonomy (NCBI): domain Eukaryota; kingdom Viridiplantae; phylum Streptophyta; class Pinopsida; order Cupressales; family Cupressaceae; genus Cunninghamia; species Cunninghamia lanceolata. The sequence continues at coordinate 5,241,945 of BSBN01001221.1, read as the reverse complement.
ACATTGAACACATGCAAAACACAGTGAATATAGTGAATGCAGTGATTATTTATTTTTCATTTTCTCATATATATGAATACAAATGCAAGTATAAGGAAAGTAAACACACAACCCAAATGTAGGAGGAGCTCATCGCCACCAATCTTGAAACTACATATGGAGCAATAGACATGCAATACAAATATCAAAGTTTAGGAGGATCTCATCACCACCAGTCTTGAAACTACACTTGAGAAAAAACACACCATACAAATCCCAAAGCATAGGAGGAGCTCATCTCCACCAGTCTTGAAACTATGCTTTGGAACAAACATACCATACACACATACATGGAAGACATAGAGAAAACATGACAAACAAGCAATGGAGGAAACCTATTGCTAGGTTCTCTACCATCTCAGGCACATTACATGCACACACCAATGATTGGGCTTCACCACAACAATTGTTGAAGACATGCTTAAGGATAGGATAGTCTCAGATCCACCCCACCTACTCAGAGGACTTTTAGAAAATGATAGGATGTGCAATCTCCTTGAGAAATACACCATCCCCACCTCCACGAGGGCTTAAAGTAAAAATGATATGGATGATATCCCACCTCTGTAGAGGGCTTAAATGATTGCAATATAAAATAAACATGTGCACTCGCTCAGAGATATAACATCTTGCTTTCGTAGAGGGCTTCAAGCACACTTCATTAGTACCAAAATCATTAGACAACTTACCTTATATGCCCCCACCTTAAGGTGGTTGATATCATGTACCGATATCAAGCATGTTAAGGTAGAGAGAAAACACACAAGGGAACACGGGCTCTCACAAAGCCCATGGCCCCTAGAGGTGACATGCACTTTACGATTGCCAAATGTTCCCACAACCACACAATTTCCTACAAGAAAAGGTGTTAGCAACCATATAATCATGATAAACAATAATACATGTAATCATTCACATAAAGAGCCAAGCAAGGCAAGACCCAAGACAAACAAAGTGCACGGAGTAACAATATTGTTATGTTTTGTAAGTGCGATAAGACAACGTCAAAGTATCACACGGAGTGATTCTACTAGCCAAGCGTCAGCTAATTTATATCAACCCCATCGTCATGTATGGACTAGGTCCATTTTGTGATTTCTCACTGAACGGACACTAGGTCCGTATCAGTATTATTTGTTTTTCTTCATCCAATAGCTAGGTAGAACCACTAGAAGAAGGGAAATAATAAATCAAGAGAGGTGGGTCACAATAAAAGAGGGGTCACAATAGAGGTGGTCTCCCGGTGTCCTTGACCTTACAAGAGAATCAAGGGTCATCCTAGGAGGCCTAAACAACACATAACACATCATGGGGGAAACACAACATGGAGGTAAAGGGTTAGAAATACTTACCTATAGGGACAACTGAACTAAAGGTTGGAACTTGCGAGCATCTTGGAGAGATGTTCTATCAAGTTTTATGGGAAGCTTGAGTGGTTCTTATGAGAGTGTTCTTTGTTGTCAGAGAGTCTAAGTGGTGCTTGTTTCTCAAGTACTTGTGTATGTGAAATCTTTTGTTGCTTATGAGGGGGAGAACCACTGTTATTTCCTATTGATGATAACCGTCTTTCTCTTTTCTAAGTTTTAGTTCTCTTATTTTGTTGATTCTGTCTATCGTAGTGAGAAGAACTACCTTGTACCATATCAATCTTTTCTTTTCTTAGAATCTCTTGTTTCAGTTGTTACATTTGTCTTTCCAATGCATTTTGGTTATCTCTCAATCCTTGAAGGGATAATGGAGGAGGAACCTCAACATAAATACCATTCCTTCATGGATGAGGTAATACTTCAGTTTTTTCCTTATCCACCTCTGTTGTGGCTATTATATCATCATAGTTTAAATAGTCATCTTTTGCTTCTAGCAGGTTTTGTTCCATCAAGTTGTTATTGGTATGCTTAGGGAAAGGATTAGTAAAGATTTGTAAATTCTGATTCGGAGGAGAAACTGACTTATTTCCGTTATCATTCACACCCGATACCTGTATAACATTCGAGTCGATGAGGTCTTGTATTTCATGTTTAAGACACATACATCATTCAATATCATGTCCTTGTTGTCGATGATAGTGACAAAAAGCATTAGCATCAAAATAAGGTCCTTGCATTTTACTGGGATCCAATGGTTTAATCAAAGGAAGCTTCAAGAGATTATTACTCACAGCTTGATTCATGATAGAATGATAAGATTCAGATATCAGAGTAAACTTTCTTTGTTGAAACAGTGTCTTCTTCGGATTAGTGATAGCGGACACTTGTGAGAAATTGCTTGAATTCTGTTCATTAACTTTGATGAAAGTCTTATTATTCCTCTTAAAGTTGTTTTGTGAAGGTCCACCCATGGATTGACCAACTTGAGTTGATGAGTTTTGTTTTCCATACTGACTAGACAAAAGTTGATAACCATGAAGGGTGGTGCATAGATGTTGAAAAGAGTTATACTTCATTAAGAGAATCTTATTACAGATGTTAGGTTATAGATTTGTAATAAACACCTTTTGAACATCCTCATCCTTCATCTAATATTGAATTTGTGAATAGAGAAATTGATACCGACTAATAAACTCAATTAAGTTCTCTTTCGAACCTTGCTTGCAATAAATTAAATCAATCAAAGAGACTTGAGGTCCAATGTTTTCTTGAAAATGTTGTAAAAATTGATCAATTAACTGTGAAAAAGAGTGTATTGAATTTGGAGGTAGGGAGCAAAACCATTCTAACGCAGTATCCTTGAGAGATCGCGGGAAAAGTTTTTCTAACAAATCTTCTTCAAAATTAAAATCACTACACATAGCCGTGAATTCTACCACATGAGTATTAGATCACGTTTTCCACCATATTTTTCAAAGTGAGGAGTCTCAAACCTCTCAGGCATAGGAGTTCTCAAGATTGCATAAGATAGGTGATTACGGGCATGATAAGTTGGTATACTAGGTTGTGAAGAATTTGTCAAGCTTGTCACCTTTTGTTGTAAAGAAGTCATGCCTTACAAGAGTTGGTTTAGGAGGGCATCATTAGGTGATGTGGTTTGTTGTGAAGAATTGGAACTGAAGTGTGGAGGTGATTGAGCCTAAGTAGTGACAAGTAGAGGTTGTGAATAGGTGAGTGGTGCTTAAACATAGTGATAAGTGGAAGGTGGTTGTGAATAGTTGTATGTAAGAGGTGGTTGAGAATAAGTGGTGTGGAGAGGTGGTTGAGAGTAAGTGGGGTGGAGAGGTGGTTGAGAGTAATTATTCATGAAAGAAGTCACCTTAGGTGCTAAGTTTTGATAGTTGAATCCCACAGCTTTGTAATTTTATGAATTAATGCCATTAGATACTCCAATACTAATGCATTAGTAGTTAAAATTTTGATGTAAATGTAGACATTCCCGTAGTTGGTATAGGTGTTGATACTTGCGTTTGAGTCGATGGTGATGTGTTATTAATAACATTCGTACATTCAGTCACCGACATAATATTATTATGTACTATATGTATTAAACCTTGAATGAAATTAATACCATCTTGTCCTTCTTATATCAACTCTCTTATGTTGTGAATCGCAGGTATAGCCTCTTCTGCTATCCTTTCATTTTCCACAAATGCTTGAAAATCGACTAGCTCTTTATAAAGTTTGTTTATCTTCTCATTAGGTACATGTGTTACCACCTCAATAGTGTCCTCAACATCATGAAATATTTTATCTTCCATTGTGTTCGTATGAGGTATAGTGTCTTGCAAAATTTGTGTCTCTCCTTTTGTAAAGAAAGTATACAATGGGTTTTCAGAGGTAGGAATATCGTTTTCTTCAGAAGCACTGGATCCCATGAGTCTTCTACTTCTTCTTAATGGGATATTCCTATTATGGCAGCAAGTTATAATACTCATACAAAATCATACAACACTCAATGCACAAACTAATAAAACAAGCCCAAGTAGCAAGATATGTGTAGGATCCAAAATGCTTGATTTGTCACTTTTTGTCACAATTTTTCAATGCAAATCACTAAGACAAGAAGTGTTGTGAATAATTTCAAGAGGTAAAAAAAATAATATGCCTAATATCAATCCAATTATGCAGCAATATCTTTCACAACATGCCTATGATGCACTTCTATAGTGATGGCAAGTCAAAACCTAGTGAAAATGCACCTAAAATATGCAATTTTTCACCAAATTTCAATGTAAAAGCCTAATAGAAAGGGTGTTGTAAGGAATTTGAGGAGGGGCAGCAGATTATAACCCTAATATTAGTCAAATAATGTAGCAAAAGCCTTTACAACACGCCTATAATGCAACTCTAGAGAGATGATAAGGCCAAATCTAGTGAAAATGTAAGGTTTTCAAACCCTAGACATGAAATTTTACAAGAAAGACACTATGATGAAACACAACTAGAAATCAGTCCTAAATGAGTGTTTTAAAATAGTAGTAGAATCTGAAATGATATTTTAACTACAAACCCTAGCTAATGCAAAACTAGGTTTTTAAGGAAAATGCACAATTTCAAGCAATTAAGAATGAAAATACAATGCAAGTGAATACCAAATGATGAATTTCTGTAATTTAAATCAGATCTGATGGAAATAATAGAAATTAAATGAAATTAAATATCAATTAATTCAAATTATGCCAAAATGCAAGCCTAAGATTCCATTTTTTTCAAAAAATTTCAAAATTTTCAATTTTTTTGTAATTTTTCAAATGCAATAGAATGAATGAATGCAAATCTATAAAACAACACTTAGCAAGGTGCAAAAATTCAAAAACACGGGTTCACCAAAATGTTTTGTGGTAAAAAAGAGGTTGATTTTAGTTTTGGTTTGAGGGTTTGATTAGTTTAGATCCTCCTTTCACAACAAACATTCAAGGACATATCAACCGAGTTGAATCTCTACTAAGGGAGAGAATTCACCTAACAGGTTGAGCTGTCACTTGGAACAATGTGAAAATGTAGAAATTGCTAACTAATTTCTTAGTGTAATCCTCAAATATGTAAGAAACCCTAATTATGTAATACAGTGAATAAACTGGTATATTCAGACAAATGCTTACAGATCAAGGAAGAGGACGAAGATTAATAACTGACCATTTTTTGAAGTTCAAAATTTAGAATAGTCAAGGACAATGCACTAGGTGCCCAAGTTCAAGGCACTATTTTCTTCGCAGAATACAGAACTCCTTTCGGCACTGATAATCACTGTTCTGTTTATTTTCGTCACTTGGAATGTGGACACTGCCCTGGGCACCCTATTCAAGTGCAGGCTACTTTTTAGGATGTAGAAGTTCCTTGAGATGTAGAATTTCCTTGTTGCACTGATTCCCATCTCTAAAACTTTAGAGGACATTGCCCTAGGCGCCCATGTCCTGAAAATGCTCTATTTTGCTTCTTTCTTTCAGTTCCTAAATCCTTGTCGTCTGCAACCTTCCTCTGCAACTCCACTTCATGAAACTCAATACCTATAACCTGTAATCACAAAGAAGTGTGGTTGAGGGTTGTGGTGTTTAGAGGCTTGCCTCAGTCAAGCCCCAAAGAGACATTCAAGTATTCCAAACACTGTTGTTAGATAAGAGTGTGTATCCCTGTAGGATAGAGGCAAAATCCAAATGATAAATGATTCAAAACACAATAAATGTCACCTTGAAGTGTAGATCTCACATAAATGAAGGCTCTTCAATCATATGAGAAGATGAAGTCAAATCTACAATAAAAAAATGCATTAACAATGCTCTACTCTGCAACAATGAATATCATGGATGCTCTAAAATCACAAGTATGCCTAAAGTTCACAATCATCTTCTAGTTTACAAATGAAAACCTAAACATGCTTATATATGCAACTACAAACATTCTTGCTAAGATTTTCATAATTCAAACTTTTGGTGTCAACATAGGACCTAACAACGATCATATAACCGACACTTCAAATTAGGGCCTGACCCAAAATAGGGCAGGACTAGGGCGCGAGCGCCCAACTCCTTCCCCCTATTTCAGGTAGGAGTCATCAAAATAGCACCCCCTAGGTCCTATTTGCCACAAGACTTTGGGGTTTTCTCATCAAGATTCAAAATTAACACACAAGATGCTCTAAATACATTCTAAGGACCCAAGAGCAAAACCTTAAGAGGGAAAATCCCTTGAACATAATAGATACAAAGGGATCGTAGGAAATAGTGAGTGGGGAGTTTAATTAACTTTAACCATAATCACATTAGGTAATTAAAATATAATAAGATCTACGCCAAATAGGTGATGCTTTCCTAGATCTAGTTTGGGTTGTAAAGAGCATGTCACAACTCATGGAGTTGGTGAATGTTAGAGTATGTCTATACTCGAAATCTATGCAAAATGGGGATGCTATCCTAGATCAAGTTTTGATCATAATGATACTATTGGAAATAAGGTAGATAACTGAGAGGGGGGGTGAATCGGTTATCTTAAATATTCAACTTTCTTTTCTTCTTTAACAATTAGTGTAGCTTCAAAACATATAACCATACATAATCATGAGAGCAGAAAAGAAATCAATACACATAACACAAGGATTTTTATGTGGAAAACTTGGTTAAGGGAAAAACCATGGGGTGACTAACCCAAGATTGTATTCTTTGTTAAAAGAATAAGAAGTACAAAATGGCACTTGCCAATTAGGGCTCACTACCTGAGCACACTACCCATAAGAGGCTCACTGCCTACAAGAGACTCACTATCTACAAGGTATATAGAATGTAACCAGGTGGTTGAACTGATGAGAAGCATCCACATATGCTGAGGTTTAGTTCTGGTAAGGCTCAATACAATGATCTACTATACTTCATTCTTCCTCTTCTTTAGTGTTGTTGTCCTGTCACATACCGGACATGTATTGCTGTTTCCACACTGCTCTCTACTTTTCTTCGCACTTTTCACCACCCAACTTCCACCTTCATATCAAAATCAATCTGGTATATATATTCGCATCAAGGATTTCAACATCTTTCTAGTCGGCATCTAGAAAACTCAAGTTATTTCCAAACTCTGGTCTGTCAGCTGAATCCATCCTTACTAAGTGATGTGTATCAAAAAGATAGTTATGGAAGTCATCAATCATGTCGACCAACCATGAATTATCTCTTAAGAAACTTGATCACCATCAATTTCTCATCCGGATTAAGGTCTGATGCTCTGCTGGTCAGTTCTTCCTCAGTCTACTCTACCAAACAGAAACCCAATACTTAAGTGCTCATATATTTTCACTCTTTCATCACCAAAGGCTCAATCTCTAGAATCTAGTAGTCATAGTACTCCTATTGATTTTCCCAAGTCCGCACATTGCTAAGATACTTCCCTTGAGAGATCCAGACCTGATTGTCAAACCTTGCTGCATGCTCTGTTCTTGCTCACTGGACCAAAATACTCTTCAATCTGACTTCCAGTACAGACATACCATGTGCTGCAGATGTGTGGAATGGACTTTGTTGCCATCAATGACAACACTCATGAAGCCATAGTGTCTCTTGCCAACATTCTCCCCCTTTGGCATTGATGGCAACACTTAGTGAAAAATGACCAAGTGTCACGCTACACTCCCCCTTGGCTGATGCTCTATTCTAATGTACACTTTTCTAGAGCTCCCCCTTAGCTAGATTCCACATTTTTCACTACTCCTCACTCCCCCTTTGACATCAATGGCAAAGGGTGGAACCTGCACACCAAAATTTGCAAACTTTAACCTATACATAGTCGCATAAGTATATATACAAGTCATACTTACATATACTTAAGTATATCTGCAAAAGTTGTTTTCAACTGGACAAGTTATGTTGCCCAACTCTGCTTCATCCTATCCAAGATTGAAATGTGACCACTTAGTAAAAATGAAAAATCTTCTACCCTCTTTAAGTCTATCAGATCACTGGTCTGGGCTATGGTATGGGCATCAATTAGGGCCTCATGCATTGCCTCTAACTTAGGGATAATTATCTCTCTTAGTTCACTTAGCCTGCTTATTCTATTTTTCTTCTCCTTCTCAAGCTTCTTTATTTCATTTATAGCTGTAATAGTCTGACACTCTTGATTCATTATGGAAGAGGTGAGAGGATCAAAACTCTGGGATAAACTTGATAGTTTGCTTTCTTGTTCTTCCACCTTCTTTGCAATGTCTGTTGTTACTATGGACCAAGATAAACAAAATTTGTATAATTCTCTACCATCTTTAAGAGCATTTTCTAAGCTCTTTATTCCAATATTCAGATTTCTCCTATCATTTTCTATTAGCCCCTGTACTTTAGAGAATCTCTTACCTAAAAACTCTTTCCAGACTTTCTCTTCTACTGATTTCTCCAAGAAATCAAAATGTGTGTTAACAAAATTAACAAGAGATTTCAGATTATCAGATGAAGAGGCCGAAAGATCCTTCTAGAAGGATGGCATGATCTTCTCCAACACACCAGATGCAATCTCTATCAATTCATAGTCTTCCATGTGAGACTTTAGAAGCTTTTCTTTTTCTTTGGCTTGAGCAAAAGATGCTACCTTCATTGTCCACACTAGAGAGAGGGAGTCAAAATTGAATGGTCCTTGAAATAGCTCAGGTTCATCTAATTCCATCGTTTCTTTGGTCAAGAAGTCTTTAACTACTTCTGCAATGTCTCTTGCCGGAGACTTCTTTCCTCTTGCAGCCTTAGAGGTGTCAACAGATACCTTCTCTATTTGTTCTTCTTCTCTTCCCTTTTTCTCCTCTTGTTGACTTGCTTTTTCTTCTTTTCTTTCTTCTCCTTCAGTTTTGGAGTCAGTAGGGGGATCCAGAAGAGAGATGTTTACTTCTTTAGGGACTTCCTCTTCTAGAGTAGAGGAATCCAAGTCCTGAGTCCTCTCCTCACCTATGACCTTTGGCTCTTCTACATCTTTCACAGTAGATTCTTCTTTTGATGTACTTAGTCCTTCGTCATCCATGGCAGAAGGTTCATCACCTAAGTCCTCTATAATAGGAAGATTGAATCTTTTAAATGCATTCCAGAGGATATCTTCTGTTTCTTTTGCCACTTGGTCAGTCTCTCCAAGCATAAGCTGGTTCATTCTTTCTTTGCTTTGGAACTCATCCTTGCAGTCCTTGAACTCATCCTTGCAGTCCTTGAAGATCATGTTCATTTGTTGAGGGGTAATGGAAGGATAGAGTTGGATAGCAATATGCTCCTAGATTTCTAGGTCTTTTGCCTTGGCATTGTCCTTTCTCATTTCAAGTTCCTTCTCTAGGCTTTTGGGAATCAGAGATATAATGTCAATGAATGCTTTATTATAGATGTTTAGATATTTGACTGTAGCATCTTGTAAGATCTTCTAGTCAACTTCGCTATATTCATCATAAAATTTAGTCATTGGTTGCAGATTCCCATCCATAGTGACTGATTTGATGATATCATCAATGCAGAGAGTAGACTTTTCAATGAATTCTTCTGCTTCTTCTTTGTTTTTACCGGCAGATGATTCCATAGAAGTTTTCTTTTTCTTCTTCATTTTCTTAACCTCCTCATCTGTTTCTATCTCTTCATCATCTTTTTGACTTGTATAGGACCTTGTGGCCTTGGTTTTTGTTCTCTTTTCTCCCTTACCGGATGTCTTGGCTTCTAGTTTTGAGGCTTTTTGGCTCTTAGAGGTGGCAGGTGTAGAGCTTTTGAAGGATTTGGTCTAGGAGGGGGCTTGCACCAGATCACTTTCTTTTTCTACTTCTTGTTTCTCTTTTTTTGCTCTTTCTAGTTTCTCTCTATTTGCATCGACTGCTTCTTTAGAAATGCCAAATCTTTTGGCAACTTCCTCTACTTCTCTTCTCACTTTTCTTTTCATCTCTGGTTGTCTTAGCTCAACATGAATTTTCACACTCAACTCTTGAAAGGTTCCAAACCTTTCTGCCTCAGGGTCCTTGGGCTGACTCAGCAGGTGTTGGATGTGCAGCTCTTGGATTTTCTCATCAACCTCATACCCCATTGGCATAAACCAGACTATCCTTGGCTCCACTGCCTCCATTAAGCATTGATCAGTGTCTACCATAAAGCACACTGTATCCTTGCATTTCTCAACCAATGATTTGGGGATTCTTTCTCTAGCCTACATCATACTTTGAAAGTTCTTGAAGTATCCCCAGAGTGTTGTATTTTGTGCCTTGGCATCACCAAGCCCATACATGTAATCTCTAATTTATATAGAAACCGGTCTATCATTTTGCCATACCCAACCACTGGATCCAGGTAGCTCATTCATAAAGTAAAAGAATAAACATAGTATTAGCCCACCATACTTGAATGAGTTCTTCTTGTCCTTCTTGATCTTTTGTAGGTTTTCCAATAGTTAGCTCAGAAGAAGCTTGCAAAGATCATAATTTGCAATCTCCCTTAGCATCTGCATTCTCCCTTAGCATCTGATAAGTAGTATAAATTACAGTTCCAGATACAGAATTCTCCCTGCTGGAGTGATATATCTTATAGCCAATTATCATAGAGGCAAACTTGATATCCAGATCAGTGATAGCTTCTATTGGCATTGCTCTCTTGTCAAATTTTGATTCGGTAGCCTCACTTACAGTTTGTTTTTTGATCGATTTGAGAGCAAGTAACCCACCGGATGAGTGCAATCCAGTTACCACCCTAATGGCATCTTTTGTGATCTTAAATGGTCTCATCAACCACATGAAGTTGTCATGCACTCTGCTCAGAACATACTGGACCCATTCATCTTCTGCAAAATAGGGGAAATGGATGCAATGTCTAAAATGCTTGTCCCGGACGGCCTTGTACTGAGGTTTGAGTTCAAATGATTCATCTATTAACTACTTGTGATAGATATCCATCAGCTTGGATTCCCCAAATTCCTCAATATTCACATGAATGTATGCCCTAACATCTTCTACATGCAAAACCCCATTCAAAATGCTAGAGAAGGCGCCTAAAGGATCAACTTCTAGAGATTTGTAAGGGTGTTTCTTGAACTTAGGGCGTGGCCTATTAGTGATTTTGACAACATTTGGAGTAGCCATCTTTCAAAAGATTCAAAGAGAGATATTCAAGAGCGAAAATATCTTTTTATGTCTCTAGGGTTCACGATATGAGCTGGATAAGATTGCTGGTTGAATCGACTTCTGCGGTTGATCTTCAGAGGTTTGAGACAATCTTGTTGCAGAGCTCCTTCTTTCTTCTTCTCGAATGCAAATGTGCAAATGATGAACAAAAGAATCTTTATATTTCTGTGCAAACCCTAATTTCTTATTGTAATAAATGCACACCTTAAGTTATTTCGGTTCCCTTATTCTGAGAGGGATCCTTCCAAATTGCTGTGATGCACTTAGAATTATTCTTGGTGATGACTGACAATATATCTCCATTTCTCCAATCATTCCATCTATCTGCAGATCCAAACATTTCAATTTTGAATCATACCAGATCTAACCATGAAAGTCCTATTTTTACCAGATGATTGTCAAATCGAATCAATTTTGGATGATTGACCTTTTCAAACTTCTTGCGGATCTTTCATATTTTCACCAATGGTTAATTAGATGTTCTCTTGGAACCCTTTTGTCCGCAACTTTCCATGTGCCAATTTTAGGCACCAATTGACTGGCTAGTGGAATTTAATTTCCTTCGTGACTCCCCCTGAGCCAGAGCTCATCTATTCAATTTCTGGAAGGAATATCAGCACCAGATTCTGGTGCAGATTCATCCCCAACATTTTATGTACTTCTCTTCACCCAAATCTTGTTCATCTCTCTTTAAACTTCATCTGCATTTAATTTTCCTTTTCCTTTGTCTTGATTTTGATTATGATGTACCGGACCTCTTTTATCCTGATTCTTACTTCTGTAGAATTTGGTAATATGACCGGATCTATTGCAGTTGTAGCAAATGATATTTCTTTACATAATTGGCTGATATCCTCTTGATCTGCATTGATTAGCCATATGTCTCATTCTATTGCATGCAAAGCATCTACCATTAAATGAATTATTTATTTGCCTATTTCTACATTCAAGAGATTTGTGACCATACCTTTCGCAGTTGAAACATTGTCTGGAGAAGGATGAATTAGTTTGATTCATTCTTCTTCTGTACTAATTTACTTTATGACCGAAGTTATTGCAATTGTAGTAGTATCCATTAAAGGATGGATATCTTTGAGCATTTGGTTGCCTTACTAGAGGTCTTCTAGGTCTGTTCCTTGGATTTCCTAATCTAGAGTTCTTCTGACCAGATCCAGAGCTTTCACCTTTCTCATACCCCAAGCCATGCTTGTCATCTACCCTCTTTTGGCTTTCAAGAACAACTTCAAGTTGAGCAGAGCTTATCTTGAATTTCTCTTTGTATTCATTTGCAGTTTGAAGATCCCTTTTAAGAGTGTCTATCTGATTTTCAAGTTGTTCTTCATTATCTCTAGCTTCTTCAAGATCAGATTCCAGATGCCTAATTATTCTATCCATTTTGTGGCAGTCTTTAGACTTCTCCTTGAGAGATTGTTTTAGATTATCTTCAATTTTTCTTTTCTCTTCAATTTCTTGGGTGAATTTCATAACCCCTGATTCCATTTCATGTCTTACCATAATGACCTCTTTTGATAGCTTCTCACATAACTTGTTTTTCTTATTCAGATCTTCATTAGTATCATTGGCTTCACTTTGACTTGCTAATTGTTGAAGAAGTTCCTTTCTTTTCTTCACTGAGATACTTAGTTTTTCTTTGAGTTCATTTATGAAACCATCATCTTGTTTGAGTCTTTCCCTCAAGTTATTGACTTCAGAGTGAGATTGCTCAAGATCATCTAGGGTAGACTGAAGTTGTTCCCTCATACCATACATATCCATTGAGATTCCCAAATCTTCCTCAAGATGTTAGGCTCTATTTGGAGGAACTTAGCTCTGATACCAATCGTTGGAAACAAGGCAGATAACTAAGAGGGGGGGTGAATCAGTTATAAATTAGTGTAGCTTCAAAACATATAACCATACATAATCATGAGAGTAGAAAAGAAATCAATACACATAACACAAGGATTTTTACGTGGAAAATCCGGTTAAGGAAAAACCACGGGGTGACTAACCCAATATTGTATTCTCTATTAAAAGAATACGGACAAAATGACACTTGCCAATTAGGGCTCACTGCGCGAGCACACTGCTCACAAGAGGCTCACTGCCTACAAGAGACTTATTGTCTACAAGGTTTATAGAATGTAACTAGGTGGTTGAACTGATGAGAAGCATCCACATATGCTGAGGTTTAGTTCCTGTTAGGCTCAATACACTGATCTATTGCAGTTCATTCTTCCTCTTCTTTAGTACTGCTGTCCTGTCACATACCAGACCTGTATTATTGCTTCCACACTGCTCTCTACTTTTCTTCACACTTCTCACCACCCAACTTCCACCTTCATATCAAAATCAATCTGGTATATATATTTGCATCAAGGATTTCAACATCTTTCTAGTCGGCATCTGGAAAACTCAAGATATTTCCAAACTCTGGTCTGTCAGCTGAATCCATGCTTACTAAGTGATGCATATCAAAAAGATAGTTATGGAAGTCATCAATCATGTTAGCCAACCATGAATGATCCCTCAAGAAACTTGATCACCATCAATTTCTCATCTGAATTAAGGTCTGATGCTCTGTCGATCAGTTCTTCCTTAGTCTACTCTACCAAACAGGAACCCAACACTTAGGTGCTCATATATTTTCACTCTTTCATCACCGGAGACTCAATCTCTGAAATCTGGCAGTCATAGTACTCCTATTGATTTTCCCAAGTCTGCACTTTACTGAGATACTTCCCCTGAGAGATCCGGACCTAATTGTCAGACCTTGCTGCATGCTCTGTTCTTGCTCACCGGACCAAAATACTCTTCAATCTGACTTCCGGTATAGACATACCATGTGCTACGAATGTGTGGAATGGACTTTGTTGCCATCAATGACAACACTCATGAAGCCACACAGTGTCTCTTGCCAACAGATACTCCTTGTCTTAACTACTATGTCTCTCTTCATTTTCTTATCATTTGAGTTAAACTTAATGTGTGATGTGACCCTAGTATTTACTTATGCATTGAGATTCTTGATTCATGCTTGTGTGTGTGTGTGTGTGTGTGTGTGTGTGATGGTCTATGATTTATGCCTTGTTTGGTGTTCATTGAAGGTGTGAGAATCTCCCTTATGTTTGAATTTCATGATGTCATTCTATTATTTTTGATGGCTTGTGTGAGCCATTTATACTTGTATGTATTTATTGGTAGTTGTGCCACATGTTACTTGTATGTAATTGTTTGGTAGTTGTGCCATGTGTTACTAGAATGAATTGGATTGGTAGTTGTACTACATGTGTGTTGTGTGCATTGATTGCCATGTATGTCATATGTTTCCATGTATACCCTAGATTTTACGAGATGGTTTGATAGTGGGTTTTCCATTATTGTCTTCTTCATAGCTCAGGGGTTTCCTAGAGTGGCATAGCCAACTATTGTGCTTGACAATGGCAATATGATTGGGAGGCAAGAAAAATTTCCCCATTGGTCCTATCATGATGATCTTTCTAGTTTTGGATGGCTTTCTTGTCCTTTTTTTAGGTTGAGTATGTCATGCTATGTGCCTATTGTGGTACCTTGGAGAGTGTGTTGGACTTATGGTGTTTTATGCACTTGTAGCATTTTAATTTTGTATATTATAAATCTTTGTAAAGTAGGTCCTTGAGACCATTGTAATAAGTGTTTTTCATCATTTTATGAGATATTTTATGATGTGGTTTATGATGCATCCATGTTTAGGATAAGCCTCTTAAATGTTATAATTATTTGTTATCATCTTGTATTTTTCCATGCATCAGCTTGTGAGGATGTTGACATGATTTGTATGTTTTACATGTAATCTAGCTATGTTAGCATGTTTAGATTCATTTATATGATATCATAATTTATCATTATGAATGTGTTAGTATTGGATAGTATTATTCCTTCATATGTGGTGAGGATCCTATCACTACTTTTGGCATGTGTCAATGTTGGGGTCGGAGATGTATAACATTTTGTAATGCTTTTGTCTTACTTACAATCATGTGGACATTATTGTTGTATGGCCTTATTTTCATGTTTGGTAGTTGGGATATGTGCCTTGGTGCTCTATAGAGCATCAAAATCATGTTTAGAGTCTTTGGTGGGACTTAGAAGAAGTTCTAGGTTTTTATATTTATTTGATTTTGTCAATTTTCTAGATGCTACAAGGACTACAATGCCTAGTGCTGGAGTCCAAGGACTACAATGCCTAATGTTGGAGTCCAAGGATTACAATGCCTATTACTAGAGTCCAAGGACTACAATGCCTAGCTCTAGTGTCCTGGACAGAGGGGCCTAGCTCAGGTGTTTGGTCTTATCTCCAGTGTCCAATTCTAACACTTTTGTCTTCCAGAGAAACTTATTTATGGAAGTTGTTCCCCTTGGTCCTATGAGTCTTCCCATGATAACATTTTGTCGATAGGTGTCCTAGTTTGGAAGTTATGCCCACTTTTGCATTGGGAAGTGTGCCATAGCATGAAATTGACTAGTGACCATTCCTTTTGGTTAAGGGCTTGTACCTCCTAGTTGAACCATCGTGTGGGTGGGTGTTTCCTTGTGTTGGGATGTCTTTGTGTAGTCATGGAATGGATTGAGGTAGTTTTCACCCTCATCCTACTCCATGTGTTCATGAGGAAATGAGGTCGTGGATACATATCCGATATTCTTCATGGAGTGAGTTCCACCTCTCACTTGGTAATCATGGTGGATTGTCACATGATGAGTGAAGTCTTCCACTTGTGCCACATTTCTTAGTGCAATGGCGATGTCTTCTTAGGTGTTGTTGTACTTGTTAGAACACCTTGTGTGCGTGTGAGTGCAATGTGACATGTAAATGTCACACTTGCAAACATGAAAAATTTGTTCATCTAATGTTTATTTGGCTAATGTCTTGGGTAAAAACTTGGGGAATTACACATCTAGTAATGTACTCTCCATAGTTGTATAATACTCTTTGGGGCTAGATTCCCCATAAAAATAAGACTTGATTGTGCAAATTCAAAAGCATTTGTACCTAGGAGTAGGCTGAGAAATTAGGACCCACCTCTCAATAATTTTAGTGTTCCCAAATTTTTTTTGTTCCATATTCTTCTTCTTAGGTGTTGATAGCCTTATGCACACCCATACTACTAATACTTTAGTTGGCTCAATTGTTATATGTACATGACTGGTGATTTATCTAGGCATAATGCACATGTTGCCACAAACTTTTCCCATTAGTTTGTAGTCTATAATGAACCACCTTTCCATTACCACTTATGTATCCAACTCAAATTGATCCAACCTAGCTCAAAATACCTTCCTCATTCAACTTAATTATGTCCTAATTGTTCCTTAATGTGGATTGATTCCACATATTTTGACCCCTATGTTGGATCCAAAGGGATGATGACACACTTCTCACCATTCTCAATACTCATTGTGCATTGTTTGAAGCACACATCTAGATTAGCCTAAAAGTAGAAGGGGTGACCTAATTATGTTGGATTTTTTATTCCTCAACCATATCAATCACATCAAATTCAAGATAAATGTCACCCCTTCTATATTGACATCAATGTCTTTCAATAGGCCCAATAGTCACTCATGTGTATTATTGTCCATGTAAAGGATATACAGAGACAATATTGGTGTAGCTTGGCCCATGACCACCCATGCATCTCATGTGAACACATTAACCTTGGACCCTCTATCAATAGTTATGTTACCTATCAAGAACCCATTCATCTCTATAATCAACAATAATTCAATGTCATACCTAGGTTCTAGGTCTAGTGTGGATGATGATTTAGCACTGTTAGAAATAGTTGATTTATCTAGAAGTTGCTTTATTCTATGGAGTACACCAACTTGATGCAATAGGAGAATAATATCATAACAAATCTTCATTTCTTCTTTCTCTAGAATTTGTTCATAAATTATCTCCTCCTTAGCTTCCTTGAAGAGATGTGCAACATCATGAAATAACTTGCATTGTTTAGTAGGATCAATGGGTTTGCATTGCTTCTTTGCTTGGACCACTTTATCATTTGAGGCCCTTGTTTGGCACAAAACCCTTGTGATAGTTTAGGATACATATTATTGTGTGGGTTCCACTTCATTTAAGAATGAAGATGGGATTGTATAGCTTTTCCACATGCCCTTCCTTTAGATTACCTATGAGGATCATCTATGCAACTTTGTTGTGTGATTCAAAAGATTATGACATGTCAGGGCAATCTTCTATCCAATGTGGTGCATCATAGAACCCATAAGTTGGAACTTTGCACACTTGCACATAGTATGACAATTTTATCTACACTTATAACAAGCAAAACCTTGACCACAATTTATTATTGCACCCTATTTCATGACCTAGGTAGTCTCCTTCTCATCCTTGCCATCTTGGAGCATACTGATTTTAGGGCACATAGCATTTTTAAGGTGCATATAGGGGTGGTGTGTATTGTGATTTGGGTGCATACTGTGGTTTCACAAATGACAATTGAACACTTGCATCTAGGACATGTTTTCCCCTAGCATCGCATGAATTATATACAACTTGACAAGTATTAATGTTGTTAGTTGGGCTTTTGCAAACCTCATACTAATAGTTGGTTGTGATATGTTTCATTTTTTGGAGCAAGGCACAAGATGAAGTCTCATGATGCTCAAGACATATTACATAATTTGGAATGCATAGAGAGAGTTGAGTAATACTAATTATGTAAGCTCTCACCATCAAACAATAATTATTATATGTCCTTCTGAACGACATTCCACACACCATAAATCATGCTTAACATCTTGTGCACCTACTAATTGGTCCATGTGTGAAACCATAGATCTCATCTTCTCTTATAATTATGTTGTTCCCTTGAATTCAAGTGGTTCTTTAATAGATTTGAGGCACAAAGTAACATCTAGTGCCTCTTTCTAGGTCATAATGGTCTATTGAAGTAGTTTGCATTGTATATGCACAATCAAACCTCCAATAAACCTCTCATTATAGAGAAACAACAATAATATGTGTAATATTAGCTACCAACCCCTTGAATTATTGATCATACCTTTAGACCAATTCCCTTAGCTATCATTTGAATTCTTTTAGTGTAGCTAGGTTGGTGTGTTTGAGCTATGAATACTCAAACTCTTGAAGGAAACTTCCTCTTGAACTCAACTAGATCACTCTTTGTTCTATTTGGATCATTTTTGGTGTACCAATCATGCATGCATCCTCCTTGATGCAGAGTGGGACGCAACGGAGGCTAACTAACAGGAAGGAGCGGCCAATAATACAAACAACCTGATAAAAATGTCTATCAGCTGAACATCATCATCATATTTCCTAGAGACACCAACAGCATCATGATATTGTTCATCCGGCTCCTCGAAACCTCCTGATGAAGCTAATACAACTTCCTGCCTTCGCCGATACTTAACCAATTAGCGATAACAGGATAAACTCGCATTGAGGGATTTCTTAATATCCTGATGACGATGACGTCACACATCATCCTGATGAACTCTTCAACACTTAGCCAAAAAAACTTAACTTTCACACCCGCATCTGCTAGCGATACGCAGATGATGAACTTCCTCCAAGAGATGATCCTGACTGCGATATATACATTGAGTATATACCCAACTCAAAACATCATGATGCACTTGCAATACGCAAACTTCAACAACTTCACGACCCGATCCTGATGGCGATGGATTCGCAGATGATGATGCGACTCGTTCCGACTGGAAACGCTCATGCAGACTCCTGTGTATCTTTCCACTGCATGTAAACGCTCAGAACCGCATAACTTCACAAAGATCATGTGACGACCGGGCCGGATCACCTTTAAACCAAAGTCTAACCACTTATCTTCTAGACCTAGCACATGAGGATGCTAGGCTGATTCACAGCATGCTCCTAACAGATCTCCTGAACAATGCAATGCAGAAACAGAAAACACAAATGCAAACTAAACTATGATACAGGACCATTCCACCGATTTGCAGGATCAACCGGTGGAAGGGTTGAAAGTGCCCATTAACTTGCAAACAGAAAGGAAATCAAAACAAATACAACTGATACTACCAGATACTGCAAAAGATGAGATCTTATTCAATTTAGATTCAAATGTCCTGAATACAGCTTCACAATGTCTGAACTGCTCTCAACTCAACACAACACCAGGACATCTATCAATCTCAATATCAATATGAACTGTCAAATATGCACTCAATATGAATTCCATGTCTAAACCCTAACAGATCGAAGGTATATATAACAAATCCTTCGAGTACTACCAACTTCACTTCCCAGCGGCTGGGAGCTTCCAAGCGGCTGGGAGAGAGGACAGCTCAGACTACCTAATCCCAATCTCTAACTGCCTACACATACTCCTAGGCTGAACTAATACATAGCATCGGTCCAGTGGACCTTATTACATGATAAAGTCAAACATACTAAAAATAGCCTACTGCCCTGTCATCATGCTGATAACTATCCTATATCCTGATCATGTATGTCATCATGCGGACCTATATCCTGATCATGTGCGGGTGCTCCTGCACCACTCCTAGAGTTGTAAAAAGGTTGATCTTGCATGAAGTCTCAGTCTCATTCTTCACTCACCAAGTTATCTCACAAGCCTTCCAATAACAACGTGTACCCTTCTGCCCCATTAAACTATTTATTGTAGTCAACATTGGCTTCACAACCACCATATGAACCATGTTGTATTTATATCTAGTATGATTCAACCGCACAATTAACTAGCCTAAGTACACAATAAAGAACACTACAAATTATTGTGACTCAAATCTAACTTTATCAAACTTTGGTTTAAACAAATGGCCATCTGCTTGATCAACTACTATCTATGTCTTATCTAAAAGGAAATTTGCATCCATAATAAACTATTTCCACATAACCCCAAGAGAGAAAAATATGCAAACAAGTATTCAAAATCCACATGCAAAAGAATAGAAAAACATACCATCAAGATGACACTAGACGTACCCTAAGAAAACCCTCTTAAGGGAAAATCCTAGCCTCCAAAAGCACCCACACACTCAATGTACTATCTCCATGAAAAAGATTACAATGCACTCATAGAGTCCCCATGCATGGTTTCTAAAACTTTAAGCACTCTAGTTGCACTCCATGTGAACAAGAAAATGAGAATCATGTAAACATCCCAATCCATGCTTCCTCTCCTCATATATGCAACCTACGAGAGATGCTAAATCTAACCTTAGCCAACAAGCCAAAGTTTATGCAAGTTGACCTCAACAACTACTCATGTACTTTCTCTTATAGAAACAAGCTTACACAAAACTACTAAGTGGTATTAGATAAATCGTGTGCCTCAAAACCATGACTCCAAAACCATTTTTTGGTACTAAGTTTTTCCTTTTAGTAGTAAGTTTGCCCAATATTAAATATTTTCTCAATTTTCAACCCACATTAAAAATTTATCCCAATGTTACACACAACTTGCAAGTGGACCTTAAAATGTCTAAGCCATGTGGTATCCACATCTCCTAGATGCATCACAATTAAATATTATATTTTTATATTATTAGCATTATGCAAGGTGTACAACACACCTTTCCTAACATTCTCCCACTTATTGTATATGAAATACATTCACAGAGCATATAAGATGCATTCTTAGAAATGAGAGACAGTCTATGACAAGTGACATGACATAGGATGATAGCATATAAGATGCATTATATGGAGGAGCAAAAATTCAGTAAGTAAATGTGACACACAGATTGAAACCCAAAGGAAACTCTATTTGTTTATCCTTCTATTTGAGAAGAAACTAATTGCCTTTTTGATAGTGTGAATCATCATTATTTCTACTTATTAAATCCTCATTATTTCTACCTATATAATTCTATAGAAATTATGAACACACAAATGTAAGTAAACAAAAATAGTCAATATGTGCTTTAAAAATGAGTAATTTATTTTTGGAACAAATATAGCTAGTTATATGCATGACCTATAACAAGACAAGAACTAGAAAAACAATAAAAAGTACAGCTCAACACAAGATATTACCCTAAAAAACCCAAAGTGGAAGAAATTCCTGTACACTAATGCCCTTTCTTATCTTTTTGTTTCTCTACTACATTTTACAAGCTCACTATTTTCTTGATGCCTTCACTAATCATCTGCATTGCCAGCAAGATCAGAATCCTAATCATTCATGTTTGCATATTCTTGATTTTCTTCCTCATCCTCATATATGTCATGCAATAGATTCTCTCTCCCAATATCTTCATTGGTAATCAAAATATCTTCTCCAAATACTCCATCATCATCTTCATCCACTACTTCGAATGTTTCTTGTAAATTAACATATTGCCCATCATGCATTATATCAACAGCTTCCATGAATTTTCATTTCAAATGAGACTCTATTTGAATGACATATGACCATCCTGGGCTTCTTACATCATCAATTAGATATGATTGGTTAATTCAAAAAAGGGAAAACATAGGGCTCATCCCTCTCTGATAAAAATTGTCCTGTATTTGGATGTGCAAATCCATACTCATCAAAATGTACTGTAGATGGTCGGATCCACTTACATTTTAATAATGTAGGACTGTTTTCACCAAAATCCATTTGAATAATTTCTTGGATGAATCTAGCATAGAATTTCTTCTCAGTTTTGTGAAGAAATTCAAAACTTACAACACAATCATAATTTGTCTTTCCTTTGTCTTTTTCCTCCACTCTTAAATGGCTACCATAGGCCCACATTCCACTAAAATACATAGCCCATAAAAGTGGAGGTTGTGAAAGCTCACTTTCCTCTGTTGTTATATCTTGACCTTCTTCTTTTGCATCACTAACTGCATTAGCAATCGATTCTTCAAATTTTGGAAAAGAATCACCTCCAACCAAATCATGACATCTGTGCTTTTAAGGTCGATGTTGCATCCAAATTTGATTCTCTTCTTCATATTTTCTACATAGAATATTAATGTTCAAATAGTAAGATTAATAATATAAATGTGTAAATAAATAATTGTGTAAATTTTTTAACCTGTGCCACTTATCAAATGAAGATGTGTTTTGAAGAATAAATGCATGTATCACACTTCTTTCTTGATGTGATAGCTTGAAGAGAAATCCATTGCCTTCTAATACTTCACCTGCAACTCTCTCATCTTCATCATCATCCCATACACATCAATTAACATTTTTACAATCCTTCATATATTTTGTGCAAAATCTAATGGCCTCTTGCATTGAATATCCCTCAAACATGTTGCCTTTTGGTTTTTCCCTAGTATGAACAATTTTTTTCAATACCTTCATATATCATTCTATAGGATAATTCCATCTCATTCGTACTGGACCACAATGCTCTAGTTCATATTCAAGATGTATCAAAAGATGCATAGAAATGTTAAAGATTGTTGCTATAAATTCTCGTTCCAATAGACAAAGGACTTCAACAACCTCCTCCCTCAAACTATCAAAGTTCAAAGGATCTAATACATGTGAACTCACTCTCTTTAATGATAGGCCCAACCTTATAATTGTCAATCTTGGCCCCTTTGCCAAACCTGATATATTTACCACAATAGGTAAAATATTTTCGATTATAACATGATAGTCATGGGTCTTTAGGCCTCTTAAGCTATTAATGTCAGTTTGGCTTCTGATAGTACTACTTACATATCCAGTGGGAAAGTGAGTCTAAGACATCAACTGTAAGAATTGTACATGTTGTTCCTTTGTCCAGACATAAGGAGCACTGGGTTTTCTATATTTTGCATCATCATATTTTTTAACCCAAAGATTTTGATGAAACTTCAATTCTCGAAAGTCTTCACATGATAAAATAGTATCAAATGCACCAAAAAGAGTTTCTATAATAGCATAGGCTATATTTTTCTCAATATGCATAAAGTCAACAATATGCCTAAAGGTTATATCCTTAAAGTATGGAAACTTATAGAATATGCACAACCATTTTACACCACTTTCATTACATGGATCATATCTACTACCATCAATCCCACCATTTTCAATAAATGACATTCTTTTTTGTCCATTCTCAATAATGTAATCACCTGTTATTAGCAAAGGTGCTTCATGATTCTCTTCTTGACCATTGAAATGTGTTTTTTGTCGACGATATGGATGACCCACTTTAAGGTAAGCATGATGTCCACAATAAATACACTTACGCAAACTTCTTGAGTGCCTCGCAAAATCCTTAAAGTTGCAAGTAGGACAAACATGGTATCCATGAATAGTGAGACCAAACAATGTACCATATGCAGGAAGATCATAAATCATAACCAATAAGGAAGCTCTTAAAGTGAATTTGATTGAATGACCATCACTTAAAGATTGAATTGATTCAATTCCTTTCAACAATTCCATTAGCTCATCATATAATCACTCTAGATAGGCATCTATTGTATCTGAAGTCACACTTTTCTTTCTTGGTATAATCAATGATAGCATTAAGAAAAATAGTTTAGTTGCTAACCATGGAGGCAAGTTATAATTTATTAAAAACACTGGCCAAGCTGACCATTTAGTACTTTGATCTGAGAATGGATTCACCCCATCTAGAGACAAACCCAACCTTATATTATGAGGATCTTGAGAAAAATCAGGCCATTTGTTATCAAATTCCATCCATGTCTTAGAATCAGGCACATGTCGTTGTTTTCCATCAATGCTCTTATTTTAGACATGCCACTGCATAAGTTCAGCAATGTCTCTGCACCTATACATTCGAAGTAATCATGGGATTATCGAAAAGTGGCGAAGAACCTTTCTAGGAACCACAGCTGATTTCAACCCTTGTCTATACCTTGCTTCATGACATTTCGGACATTCACTCTCACTTGCAAGATTTTTGTGAAATAATACACAACCATTAACACGTGTGGATGTTTTCATACCCCAAGCTGAGCTTACTGATCTGCTTTTTACATTGACTTCATTTTGTTGGCAATGTGGAGTCAGCTAGTAACAACGAACTTAATAATGCTAATAACTGATCTACTCTCTCATTTGTCCAACCATGCACCATTTGCAAGTTAAGAATTTGAAGGATTGTTGTCAAATGACTTAACTTGCAATTAGCATACACAGGCTTTAAAGCATCCTCCATTGACTTGGCCCAATCATTGTTTAGCCCTCATTCAACATTCTTTCAACTTCAAACCCTTCATCTAACATTTCTACCTCTTCATCTATGTTTGGTGCCACTTCATCTATGTTTGTTGCCTCTTCATCTCTCATAGTCTACAATTCTATCATATCTTCATAATAATTGTAAGCCCAAGGGCTTATACCACTATGCCCATATCTTATCATATGTCAAAAAATCACATTTCTTTTTCTCACCCTTCCACCAAGACAGTCATTACATGGACATGGATATTTTTCCATTTCCCTCTCTTTGGCTACTCTCTCATCACATGCATGATGTTGATCCGTAGTCAACCTTCGACGTTGATCCATCTGTAATATTGTACATTCCAGTATTAATTTAGTATAATAAGCTATCCTACACCTAGAAGGCCTTTAAATATAAAATCTTAAAAGGTAACCTTCAATCATGCATATGGTTAAGCTAGGATAACCTTTCCTTCAGTTTGGGCTAGTCATCATGCATGGAGATCATGTAGAGTAGAGGTGTGGTTTTATTTGAGTTTAAGGATTAGTTAAGGATCAACTTCAAAAATACCGAAGATAACATTTTCTTTTCAGTTTTCAAGCTTCAATCATGAAAATATCTCCTGGGGGGTGCCCACAAGCAGCTTCCCCAAATATCATGAAAATATCAGTTCGCTTTTGGCAATGAGGGTTTTGAATTAGCTTTGAATTTGCTGTAGAGTGCATCCCCAAATTTGACTTTTCTATAGAGGGCCTCACAAACTTCAAAATCATTATAGCAAACTTTGAATTCCTTTCCCACCTTTTCAAAAGTCTCCAAGTCCTCTCCAAACAAGCTTTATCACCCATGCAAGTAGCTGCTACACTTATATGCACCTAAAACATTTTTTCAAGTACATGCATCAAATAGAGTAAGTGCTTTAGTAAGTGTCCATGAGAATAATGAACATCAACAACAATTCAATTTCATTCCCATGCCGACAATTATACATTTTACAAGTTGTCTGACTTAGAAATATAGACAAAGTATGTAAACCAGTAGATAAATAGCATTTAGAAGAAATACTAAACAATTTATCAAGATTACACTTAAAAACCCCAATTAAATAACTATTGTGATGAAGTATTCATAGCAGCAAATCACTTGCCAAAATCATAGGCAAAGTCACCAAATAAAGGACTCAAGATGTCAACTATTTCAAATGACAATCATGACAATAGGAAAAACAACATAGAGAATACAATCTTGCCTTTGATTGCAATGGAGGGGGTAGATATTATAGTCTGTAGCAATATTGAAAAGATGAAAATACAAAATCCATGAAGCCAAAAACTTTTGTCAAAATACAAACCCTTACCTAATTAGTTAACTGATCCTTGAAGATTTTATCAGGCAAAGATAGTCATTATATAGATGCTAAAACAGTGACACAAGTGCCTTTGAAAGTGATGATAGTCATGTCATCAAACTAACAATGAAATCAATCATCAAAAAGACTAATGCACAACACCATAGAAGAAAAGAGGAGATCACTATCCATTCAAAGAAATGCCCTAATCACAGTCACTAAAGTGGGCTACAACAGCAGAGAAAGACAATGGAATATTGATAGTCTTTTTGCATCCAAATGTGAATTATGTGAAAACTATGTCATATATCAATAACAAAAGTAACAGAGAGGATTTTCTACAGTCAAAAGTCTATGAATAGAATCTTCAAGTTTATCAAAATCAAGCTAATAAGCTATATGATAGTCATAGTAGCAGATGGACAAAGGCGATGTGACTGTGACAGATTTTTGCATACAAAGGACAATCATAATCAATGATATCTTTGTATTAAGGAATTTGTAGGTAGGTTTGTGATAGGACAACAAAGATCAGTTCATGTGGTTGGATACAAGCTAGATAACTGAGACGGGGGGGTGAATCAGTCATCTCAAAATTTCCTTAACTTTCTTTTCTTTTGTTATCTTAATATTTAGTGTTGCATCAAAACATGAAAGCATATGTAATCATAAGAGTAGGAATAAAATCAACACACATAACATAAGTATTTTTACGTGGAAACCCTATTAAGGGAAAAACCACGGGGTGATTAACCCAAGATTGTATTCTCTATTAAAAGAATAAAGGAGTACAAAATGGCACTTGCCAATTAGGGCTCACTGCTTGAGCATACTACTCACAAGAGGCACATTGCCTACAAGAGACTCACTATCTACAGAACGTACAAAAGATAATCAAGTGTTTGAACTGATGAGGAGCATCTACAAATGCAAGAGTTCAGTTCTGGTTAGGCATAATACACTGATTTGATGCACTTTATTCTTCCCCTGTTTTAATACTGTTGCTCTGTCACATTCGGACTTGAATTACTGTTCTCACTTTTATACCTACTTTTCTTGACACTTTATATCATTCTTCTTCATAATACATGCCTACATACTAGAATCCATTTGTTATATATATCCGCATCAAGGATTTCATCAACTTTCTAGTCGGCAACCAAAACACTCAAGATATTTGCAAGTTACTGATCTGTCGACTGAATCCATGCTTGATTTGTGATGCGTATCAAAAACATAGGCATAGAAGTCATTAATCATGTTAGACAACAATATATAATCCCACAAGTTGCTTGATCAACACTTTTTACTAATCTAGATTGAAGTTTGATACTCTGTCGGTCAGTTCTTTCTCTGCTTGCTCGGCCTGACTGGAACCCAACACTTAGTTTCTCATATCTTTTTCTTGCTTTATTACCAGAGGCTAAATTTCTAGAATACAGTAGTCATGATACCCCTCTTGACTTGTTCAAGTGCGCAACTTTTTGAGTTACACCATTTGAGAGATCCGGACTTGATTATCAGATATTGTTACATACTATGTTCTTGTTCACCGGACCAAAACAATCTTCAATCTGACTTCCGGTATAGGCATACTATGTACTACAGATGTGGGATAGAATTTGTTGCCATCAATGACAACACTTATGAAGCTACACAGTGTCTCTTGCCAACAATCTCCCCCTTTCGCATTGATGGCAACACTTAGTGAAAAATGGCTAAGTGTCGCAGTAACTCCCCCTTGGCTAATGCTCTGTCTTTTGCACTATTTTACTGGAGCTCCCCCTTAGTTGGATTCCACATTTTTCACTACTTCTCACTCCCCCTTTGACATCAATGGAAAAGGGTGGGATCCACATACCAAAATTTACAAAAATTATCCTATACATGGCCACATAAGTATATATATATGTTATACTTACATATACTTAAGTATATCTGCAAAAGTGGCCTTCAACTGTACAAACTCTATGGCCCAGCTTCACTTCATCCTGACCAAAATGGAGATGTGACCACTCAACAAAAATGCATATGCTTCTACCCTTCTTAAATCTGTTGGATCACTGGTCCGGTTGTGGTCTAAGTATCTATCAAGGCCTCATGCATTGCCTCTAGCTTAGGGATAATTATCCCTCTGAGCTCACTCATTCTATTCATTATGTTCTTCTTTTCTTTGTCCAGCCTCTTTATTTCATTTATGATAACAATGGCTTGGAATTCTTGATTCATTAGAGAGGTAGTAAGGGGATCAACATTCTGAGATAAACTTGACAGTTTACCTTCTTGGTCTTTCACTTTATTCTCAATGTCCTCTGTCACTTTGGGCCAAGATAAATAAAATTTGTATATATCCCCACCACATTTAAGAGCATTTTCAAGGTTCTTTATTCCAATGTCAAGGGTCCTCCTATCATTAGCAATGAATCCTTGCACTTTAGTGAATCTCTTTCCCAGAAACTCTTTCTGGAACTTTGCTTTTGCTAATTTCTCTAGAGATTCAAAATGAGTGCTAATAGAATTTACCAAATATTTCAAGTTACCGGATATTGAAACTGAAGGATCCTTTTGGAAGGATGACATGATCTTTTCTAGCATCCCAGATGCAATCTCCAATAGTTCACAGTCTTCCATGTGAGATTTCAAGAGTTTTTCTTTTGCTTTGGCTTGAGCAAAAGATGTTATTTTCATTGTCTAAACTGGAGAGAGAGTCAAAATTCAGTGGCCCTTAAAATAGCTCAGGTTCATCTATCTCCATCATTTCTTTGTTTAGGAAGTTCTTCAGTCCCTCTGCAGTGTCTCTTGTCATTGATTAAGTCTTCTTTTCTTTTGGGATATCAGAACAGTCATCATTAGTCTTTTATGCTTGTTCTTCTTCTTTTCCCTTAACCTCCTCTTCTTGACTCACTTTCTTCTCTTTTCTACCTTCTCCTTCAGCTTCAGAACCTGGAATGTCTATATTGGGATCTGGAGGAGAGATGTCACCTGTGTTTACTTCTTTATGAACTTCTTCTAGAACAGAGAAATCTAAGTCCTTAGTCTTCTCTTCATCTAATTTCTTTGATCCTTCTACATCTTTGTCAGAATTTTTCATTGATTACATTTAATCCTTCAACATCCATGGTAGAAGGCTCTTCATCTGTTTCCTCTACAATGGGAAAATTGAATCTCTTCAAAGCATTCTGAAGGATATCTTTTGTTTCATTTGCTACTTGGTCAGTCTCTCCAAGCATGAGTTTATTCATTCTTGCCTTACTCCGGAACTCATCCTTGCAATCTTTGAAGATCATGTCCATTTGTTTTGGAGTGATAGATGGGTAAAGTTGTGTCATTATTTGTTCCTAGATTTTAAAGTCTTTCTCCTTTGCATTCACCTTTCTTTGTTCCAATACTTCTTCTAGGCTTTTTGGAATTAAAGAAATTATTTCAATGAATACTTTGTTATAGATATTCAAGTACCTTATAGTAGCTTCCTCTAGAATTCTTTTGCCAGCATCATTGTATTCATCATAGAACTCTATTATTGGCTGCAGGTTCCCATCCATAGTGACTGCCTTGATGACATCATCAATGGAAAGAGTGGGTTTTTCAACAAATTTCGCTGCCTTCTCTTCCTCATCTCTGCTAGTAGAGAATTTTTGTATTTTCTCTTCTTCTTCATTTTCTTGATTTCCTCATCGGATTTTGTTCTTCATCATCTTTAAGGCTTGTATATGACCTTGTGGCTTTGGTCTTTGTCCTCTTTTCTCCTTTTCTAGATGTCTTGACTTTTAGTTTGGAAGCCTTTGAGCTTTTAGGAGTGGCAGGTGTAGAGCTCTTGGAAGATCTAGTCCAGGAGGAGGCTTGTACTAGAGTGTCTCCTTTCTTTGCTTCTTGTTTTTCTTTTTCAAACTTTTTCATCTTCTCTCTATTTTCATCCATAGCCTCCATTGATAGGCCAAATCTTTTGGCAATTTCCTCAACTTCCCTTCTTACCTTCCTCTTTGTTTCTGGTTGTCTTAACTCAACATGTATTTTTATACTTAGCTCTTGAAAGGTTCCAAACCTTTCTGCCTCAGTGTCCTTGGGTTGGCTTAGCAGATTTTGAATATGAAGCTCCAAGATTTTTTCATCAACTTCATATCCCATAGGCATTATCCACACAGTCCTTGGCTCAACTACCTCCATTAGGCATTGGTCAGTGTCAACCATGAAGCACACTGTGTCCTTGTATTTCTCAACTATGGATTGAGGTATTCTCTCTCTGGCTTGCATCATGCTTTGGAAGTTTTTAAAGTAACCCTAGAGGGCTGTGTTTTGATCTTGAGCATCACCAAGTCCATATATATAATCTCTGATTTGGATAGCAACCGGTTTATCATTTTGCCAAACCCAACCATGTGATCTAGGTAGCTCATTCATATAATAGAAGAACAAGCATAGTATTAGGCTACCATATTTAAAGGAATTCTTCTTATCCTTTTTGATCTTCTACAAGTTTTCCAACAGTTGATTTAGAAGAAGCTCACATAGATCATAGTCTGCATCTTCCCTCAACATTTGATATGCAACATAGATTGTTGTGCCAAAAATAGAATTCTCCCTGCTTGAATGATAGATTTTGTACCTAATTATCATTGAGGCAAACTTGACATCCAGATCTGTGATGTCATCTATGGTCATTACTCTTTTATGAAACTTATATCCAGTGGCTTCAGTTACTATTTGGTTCTTCACAGATTTAAGTGCAGGTAACCCACTGGATGAGTGCAGTCCGGTCACAGCCCTGATGTCATCTTTGGTTATCTTGAAAGGCCTCATTAGCCACATGAAATTGTCATGCATCCTACTTAGAATATACCAGATCCATTCGTCCTCTGCAAAAGATGGAAAATGTATGCAATGTTTGAAGTGTTTGTCTCTTAGGGTCTTGAATTCAGGTCTAAGTTCAAAATTTTCATCCATTAACTAATTTTGATATATGTCAATCAATTTCGAGTCTCCAAAATCTTCAATGTTTGCATGGATATAAACCCTAACATCTTCTACATGCAATACTCCGTGCGGAATGCTAGAAAATGTGCCTAAAGGATCAACTTCTAGAGATTTATAAGGGTGTTTCTTGAATTTAGGATGTGGCCTATCAGTGATCTTGACAACCATTGGAGTAGTCATTTTGCAAGAGATTCAGAGAGAGATTTTTAGAATAGAAGTACCTTTTCATGCTTTAGGGTTTGAAATAGGAGCCGGGGAACAAATCGTTGATTGAATTCAATTTTCTAGTTGATCTTGAGTGAATTGCAGAAACTTTGTTGCAGAGCTCTTCTTTTCTTCTTCATGAGTGCAAGTGTGCAAATAATGAGTGAAAGAACCCTTATATCCTTACGCAAACCCTAATATCCTTTTGTAATAGATGCACAACTTAAGTTATTTGGTTGCCCTATTTTGAGAGAGATCTTCTCGAATCACTATGCTAAACTTAGAATCATTTTCAGTGAGGATTGACAATGTATCTTCTTTTCTTCAATCATGCCATGGGTCTGCAGATCAAAGCATTTCAATTTTGAATCATAATGGATCTATCTATGAAAATCTTGCTTTATCGGATAGCTGTCAGAACTGGATTAATTGGAGTGGTTAGAAATCTTTCAAAACTTCATGTAGATCTTTCACATTTTGAATGAAGGTTATCTAGATAGTTTTCTGAGAACCCTTTAATCCGCATCGACAGATGTTTACTCAATGTACCAAATTTAGGCACTAGCTAACTGGCTAGGGGAAATTGTTTTTCTTTGTGACTCCTCCTGAGCCAGAGCTCACTTTTTAGTTTCCAGAAGGAGTATCAGCACTAGATTCTGGTGCGGATCCATCTCCAATATTTTCTATACTCTTCTTTACCCAAATCTTGCTCATCTCCTTTTGAACTTCATCTGCATTCACTTTACCTTTGCCCTTATCTTATTTTTGATTATGTTGCACTGGACCTTTTCTATCCTAATTTCTGCTTCTGTAGAATTTGACAATATGACCAGATCTATTGCAATTGTAACAGACAACATTTCTTTGCTTATTTGATTGATATCCTCTTGATCTACAATGATTAGCCATATGTCCCATTCTATTGCATGCAAAGCATCTACCATTGAATGAATTATTTATTTGCATATTTATGCATTCATGAGATTTGTGACCATACCTTTTGTAGTTGAAACATTGTCTGAAGAAGGATGGATTATTCTGATTCATTCTCCTCCTACACTAAGTTGCTCTATGATTGAAATTATTGCAATTGAAGCAGTATCCATTGAAGGATGGATATCTTTGGGCATTTGGTTGCCGTATTGGAGGTCTTCTAGGCCTATTTCTTTGATTTCCTGATCCAAAGTTCTTCTGACTAGATCCAGAGCTTTCACCTTTCTCATATCCCAAGCCATACTTATCATCTACCCCCTTTTGGCTTTCAAGAACTTCAAGTTGGGCTGAGCTTATCTTGAATTTTTCTTTGTATTCATTTGCAGTTTGAAGATCTTATTTAAGAGTGTCTATTTGATTCTCAAGTTGTTCTTCATTATCTCTAGCTTCTTCAAGATTAGATTCAAGATGCTTGATTATTCTGTCCATTTTGTGGCAGTCCTCTATTTTCTCCTTGAGGGATTGTTTTAGATTATCTTCAATCTTTCTTTTTTCTTCAATCTCTTGGGTGAACTTCATAACTCCTGATTCCATTTCATGTCTCATCATAACGACTTCTTTTGAGAGTTTTTCACATAGCTTGGTTTTTTCATTTAGATCCTCATCAATATTATTGGCTTCGTTCTGATCTGCTAGTTTTTGAAGTAATTCCTTTCTCTTTTTCACAGAAATACTGAGTTTCTCTTTCAGCTCAATGATGAACTCATCAACTTCCCTGAGTTGCTCTCTCAAGTTATTGACCTCAGAGTGAGATTGCTCAAGATCATCTAGGGTAGACTGTAGTTGTTCTTTTATACCATATTCATCCATTGAGATTCCCAGATCTTCCTCAAGCTGTTAGACTTTTCAGAGGAACTTAACTCTAATACCAATTATTGGATACAAGGTAGATAATTGAGAGGGGGGTGAATCAGTTATCTCAAAATTTCCTTAACTTTCTTTTCTTTTGTTATCTTAATATTCAGTGTTGCATCAAAACATGAAAGCATATGTAATCATAAGAGTAGGAATAAAATCAACACACATAACACAAGGATTTTTATGTGGAAACCTTGTTAAGGGAAAAACCATGGGGTGACTAACCCAAGATTGTATTCTCTATTAAAAGAATAAACGAGTACAAAATGGTACTTGCCAATTAGGGCTCACTACCCAAGCACACTGCTCACAAGAGGCACACTGCCTATAAGAGACTCACTGTCTACAGAACTTACAGAAGATAATCAAGTGTTTGAACTAATGAGAAGCATCTACAAATGCAAGAGTTCAGTTCTGGTTAGGCACAATACATTGATCTAATGCACTTCATTATTCCCCTATTTTAGTACTATTGCTCTATCACATCTAGACTTGAATTACTGCTCTCACTTTTATTCCTTCTTTTCTTCACACTTTATATCATTCTTCTTCACAATACATATCTACATATTGGAATCCATCT
The DNA here is from genome assembly GCA_027924645.1 of Cunninghamia lanceolata. NCBI lineage: Eukaryota > Viridiplantae > Streptophyta > Pinopsida > Cupressales > Cupressaceae > Cunninghamia > Cunninghamia lanceolata. The sequence continues at coordinate 5,208,757 of BSBN01001221.1, read as the reverse complement.
AGTATATATATCTACATCAAGGATTTCATCAACTTTCTAGTCGGCAACCAGAACACTCAAGATATTTGCAAGTTACTAATCTGTTAGCTGAATCCATGCTTGATTTGTGATGCGTATCAAAAACATAGGCATAAAAGTCATTAATCATGTGGGCCAACAATATATAATGCCACAAGTTACTTGATTAACACTTTTTACTCATTCGGATTGAAGTCTGATACTCTACTGGTCAGTTCTTTCTCTACCTACTCTGCCTGACTGGAACCCAACACTCAGATGCTCATATCTTTTTCATGATTTATCACTAGAGGCTAAATCTCTGGAATACAGTAGTCATGATACCCCTCTAGACTTGTCCAAGTCCATAACTTTCTGAGTTACACCATCTGAGAGATCCAAACCTGATTGTTGGACCTTGTTACATACTTTGTTCTTGTTCACCGGACCAAAACAATCTTCAATCTGACTTCCAGTATAGGCATACTATGTACTGCGGATGTGGGATAGACTTTGTTGCCATCAATGACAACACCTACGAAACCACGCAGTGTCTCTTGCCAACACATGTATGAAGCAATGAACAAGGTTTTCATGACCAAGGTTACTATCAAGATAGCAGTAAGAGACAATAAAGACATGTTGTGTGGTTACACAACACGCCCCATTTTGACTTGACAAAATAGGGACCCAACTTTTGCTTGGCTTGTTCTGTGCTTTCTAGTGGTTTGGTAAAAGTAAGTCATGTAGATCATCATGCGTGGAAAGGCTGGGTAAGTCATCATCATGAGGTCAGTTTGTCAAATTTCATATTTCATTCTAGTAACCTCATATTTAGATAGAGCATCAAATTTCATGCAGGTTTGACTTTTGCATCACCTTGATATTCATCAGGATGTGAAAGTTATGAATGGTCAAAGTTTGAGTCAAACCTGATATTAATAGGGGGAGGATCATATTTCTTAATATCAGTCATCTTTCAAAAGATCACCTCGATCTAATTTATCACCTGATAAATCATGCGGTCCAAATGTCCAGACATCAATTTTAGGTGATAGTGACCTTTACCCGTCAATAGCCTTATGTTTCCTGCAAGGATCATATTTCTCAATGTAACCCGATATTTCTCAATATCCTCCTAACGCGAAATATCCCCCTAAGCCATTATCCTGATGACGTCATTTGAGTCTGATAAACAAAGAAACTAACATGATGATGAGATCGTCATCACATTTACTACTCGGGGGCATATTTCCTAAACATGATCCTACTCGCATGGCATGATGATGATGTCATGATGCCATAGCGATACACTGAGTCAATATCTAGATGACGTCACCGCAATATTCCGAGAGAGAGGTTATAGTTTAACCGGTCATCATCATCTTTGTAACATCACCTGATATGTTGAAATATCCTCTTGACGTATTAAGTATGACCTAAGGGTGCATTCATCACCCGATCTTGTTGAAGATAGTTTTCCTCTTGAGGAGGATGATCACATTATACTCAGGATGATATTTGCGAATATCACCCTGATATTCAAATATCACCCCGATATCTAAATACCACCCCGATATTCAAATATCACCTCGATATTCAAGCATCATCCTATCATATGGATATCACCCCGCTCCCGTTGCCGCCATTGACATTTAATGCACACAGAGGTGGTAGGTAGTTCCTGCCAACCACAAAACCTGATGAAACACTTGGTGAAATCTTGAGTTTCCGTGCTAAGGATCAATGAATAAAATCTAATCTGTCAGGGTTTGCCCTAATTTTACCCTAATTGCAAGGTTAAAAGGTAAATTCACCACCATTTCAAACTTACCTTGCGCTAAAATTATTTTTTACACAGCACTAGCTTTCAAACCCCCATATAGGAAACACTTGTACGAACAGAGCTTACAGGCAGGAAGAAGCACGTGATTATCAGCAAGATTAAGAGCATTTCTAGAAAACCACCGGTATAAAAGGATTTGCATAATCAGGTAAGTAATTGAAACCCTCATCCTATTGCTTCTGCATAGTCAGGTATGATGTTGCTAGTTTGAAGTTTTAGTTTATGCATCCTGTGATAGGTTAATGTTGAATACATACAATAGGCATGATGTTGGTAAAGATAAATTGCTATATGCATGCATGTGAATACCCATTGTAAGACAAGTCTTTATTATTACAGATATCCATGGGTGACAAGAGGTTAGCAAAGTGTGAGGTTGAATTTAGCAAGCCCATGTTCTCATCTCCAAGAGGAATCCTGTTTAAATATGGTGCAATTACAGATACCCATCAGGGGAGTACTGATTTGGAGGCCTGGTCTGCTAGAATGAATGATGAGAAGAATAGAAGCCCCCTGTTAGATGTGGTGTTCGTGTCTGGATTGTGGAATGCGACCGGTTTTCTGTACTCCATGGAGTCTCCTGAGCTGGTGATTGAGTGTGCACAGAATTATAATCCAAAAACTAGACAGGTGGTGAAACATGGAAGAATATATGCAGACCTATCCATTAAGGGTCTTTCTAAGACATTTGGACTGCCATTGGGCAAGAAGGTTAACAGTGTAGACTTAAAGAAGTCTGAAGTTGAGTATGAAAATAATAAGAAATAGGCCAGGAAGAACATGTATCAATGGAGGGCCAGGAATAGCACATATCCTACAGCTGCCAAACTTCCTGTGCACCTGTTTAAGTATGATTTTGATGACGAGTATCAATACATGATTGCATTGCTCAGCAGGGTGACAGGCCAGCCTGATGCTGGTAGTTTCAAGGACTGGATGTATGGTGTAATCATGATGTGCATATATGTAGACATCAAGCCACTGTGGGGCCAATTGATAAGTGATGCTCTACATGAGTAGCTGATGAACCTGGGAGGTTCAAATTGTTCATTCTACATGACATCCTACATTGTCTACTCCTGTGCTTACAAAGACACTTTTGATGCACTGGTTACAGATGGAAAAGTTACAGGCACCATCAATGTTGTGCATATTTGGGATCATCATCCCCAATTACATAGAGCTAACTACCTCCAAGATTACAAACTGGTCAATGATGCATTCTCTATGCATCTGGTAAAAACCATGGAGGAGGACAGGACAAAACGATTGAGCATGGAAGCTCAAGAAATAATCTACAGGCATGGAGCCTAGTATATTCAATTTGCTACATTCTCCTATATGAGGATTGAGGGTTTTGAAGGACCCCCTCATGCTGCCAAGATACCCCACTGATGCAGTGATATTAATGGAATTCATAAGGCAGAGCTCCACAATGCTGAAAACATACAAGGATGCTCATAAGCTATCGCTAATTTTGTTTCTAGACACTATTGGCTGGTATATGTGCCCAGATTCAGAAAGCATCAAGAAGGTGATGGTCAGCTTAAATAAAATGTGGTTGCAGCCATTCCCACTAATAAGACCATATGATCCTTATGGGAGGATACAGAAAATAATAGGGAAGCCTATTCATCAGAGGCACCTAGAAGATTTCTGGGTGGATTGTGAAGATGAAGCATAAGCCAGAAGAAGAAGATACCAGAGGCTAACATTAAATCAAGTCAAAACCTTTGACTGTATCCCCATTCCTCAACAGTTGAAAAAGGATGATGGCAGGATAATGGTAGATGAATATGAGGAAAAGAAAATATATAATGACACCATATCTGCACCTAACCTGACCATACAAGAGGATATTTCTTTGGACCCTTTCATTGCCAGGACACTACAGCTAACCCAAGCTTGGGTTGATGAACAGATTGAGGCATTGAAGAAGAAAGGTGTTGCCATTACTATGGACAACAAGAAGAAAGGGCAGGATATTCCTGATGAGGAATATGATGATTTTATAAATGAAAAGAGAAAATCTAAAGGAGATAGACTGCCTCCACAACAACAACAAAGAAAAAGACTCCATAGGGGTAATAAAATTGATAGTGAACCCAAGGGGGTGATTATTGAAAGGGCAGTATTTCTAGCTGAGGAGGCAACAGCATTAGGATCAGGATCATGATCAACATCACCTCCACAGACAAGGAAACAGAAGTCCAAAAAAAATCAGCCAGCAAGGACAATAATTACTATAGCAAAATAATGGGTCACTTCCATCCCCCTTAGATAATTAGCCACCTGCTAAAGCCAAACAAACTACTAGAGTCAATCTTGCTGAGGCAGCCCTCACTAATTGGTGCAGGATCCACAATACAAATGCTCATGCAGAGCTAGATTGTCCACAATTCAGAATTACTGCTAGCATTTTGCAGACAGAAGTATCTAATACTTCTAGAAATCCACCTCAGGTAGAGAGAAACGAGATCGTTCCTTGTGGATATGACTCTGCATTTGTATTAGAGAGCTATACTGATCATCATCATCAGCAGACTGTGTCATCCCACCAGCATTATACCCAGGCATGTGAAGAATTTGCTTTAGCCTTTGAGTGAAATTATGTCTTCCCTTTTGAAGATGAGAATGAGCCTTCTAATGAACATGAGGAGGTGCATGCATACCAGTAGCAATATCCTGGTAAGCATAATTACAATCTGAGAAGTAGCTCTAACAGATCTACTGGTCCATTGACATCATCTCTTCCTCCAAATAATTTCAACACACCTCCTAATCCCAAAGCTAGCAATAACTTGGGATTTCCCAAGGTAAATGCACAATATCTGTCACCCTAGAATACAGCATCAAAGGCTATTGGCTTACCTCATGAGTCTGACAAACTGGTCACATATTTGGCAGGTGAGATGAAAAAGATAAAGATCAGCCTGTCTCTGTCAGAATTGTTGAAAACTCCTGCAATTAAGAAAGCCTTCATGAAATCACTTGATGATCCTGCTCCTAAAGAGGATAACCATTCTCCAGGCCAATTTAGTAGTAAGGATCATGCTGCTAGAGATAATAATGTCAAACATAAAGTTCCAGCTACTGTCCAAGCTGCAGAAACCTCCCACATGACCTTATACAGAGATAAGAGTGAGTCACCACCTTTCCTCCTTACCATAAGGATGTTTAGCAAGAATTTACACAACTGTTTAGTAGATTTAGGTGCATCTACAAATGTGATGCCCTTGTCTATATGCAATGCTTTAGGACTGCATCCTGCTAAATCCCTAAAGAAGGTGACACAACTAGCTAAAACAGAAGTGAGCGTAATAGGAGAATTGACTCATATACACATGCAGCTAGCATCTGATCCCAGGATCCAATATTATATTGATATCTAGGTAGTTGACATACCTGATACATATGGGATGCTACTTAGCAGAGACTGGTCAAAGACTTTGAATGGATATATGTCTACTGACTTCAGTCACATGTGGTTACCTTGGAAAGGTATACCTAACCAGATAAGAATAGATGCCGAACCCAGGATGAAGCACATGATAACTAAGTATAATAAAATGAATGAGATCATGTATGTAAATGTTGAGCCTAGAGTTTATGCCGTTAGACCACAGACTATCAGGATAGAAGAGATCCTGATACTTGATTTTCATCATCATCATGATGATGATCATCAGGAAGACATGCTGGTTGTAGAACCCGATAGTAATTTTGAGAACGAGAATAAAATAGATCGCTTCAGAAATTTTGAGATGCATCTGTCCAAGCAGGTAAAACATTGTCAATTGTTAAATATTCCTGCTAATGATATTTTGATTGATGGTTGGTGCAGGTTACATGACGAAGCACATTCAGAAAGGACTTGTGAAACATGCTTAGACATGATGATGCTGGAGCAGACATACAGTGAGGCATCATCATCATATTCTGAGGTATGTTCTACTTCTAGTGATGATGATGATGCTAATTCTTGTTTGTCTTTTGTAGGAACCACAGAAAAGGTGACAAATCATGATGAAGATCATATACAGAGTACAAAAGAAATTCTGGTGTATGACCAGATAAATGTTAAGAAAAAAGAAAAGATCACTCCAGGGAGTGATTGTCTGATGGAGTTAGACTATGAAATATCTGATGAAGACAGTGGTAGTAACCTGACCGGATTTGAAGAGTTTTTATCATAAGAAATTAAGAAGATGATAAAACAAAAGAGGCATCCATAGGATACACTAACTAAAGGTTGGTGTAGGTTGCATGAGGCACCTCACTCAGAGACTACCTGTTCACTATGTCTGAATATTTTAAAGAAACATATAGAGCCTAATCCAAAAGACCATCCTCTTGATGATGAAAAACAAGAAGAAAAATTAGCTTCTCAGGAGAAAGAAAAGATGAAGTCTGATGAAACTGAAATTCCCAAGCTAAAGTGGATATCAGGTGGTGTAGCTGCCAGAGTTGCAAAGAAAAGAGAAGGTTTAGCTAAACCTCATGCTGAAGATAAGTCCTGGATCCTTAGATTTGATGGATCCAAGTCCAAACAAGGAGCTGGAGTAGGGATTGATCTTATTGATCCATCAGGAAAATCCTACTTAGCTGCATACAGATTACAGTTCCCCTGCACTAATAATGTGACAGAGTATGAAGCTCTGATCCATGGGATACTGTTTGCTCTCAAGAAGAAGGTAAAAATTTTGCATGTCTTTGGAGACTCAGAATTAGTTGTTAGACAGGTAAGAGGAATATACTCTTGCAATTATAAGAGATTGTCAAATTATAGACACAGAGTGTGGGATTTGATTGAAGACTTTGATGCATTTAATATCACCCACGTTCCTAGAGAACAGAACCATAGGGCAGATGCACTTGCCCAGGCTGCCAGTACACTGGAGCCACTATCTATATCAGGTCTAAAGAGATTTTCAGTAGAATTCATATCTGTACCATCAGTACCTGATAATGTTACTAATCTTCAGGTCTTTGATGATGATCACATATCCTTGAGTTTGTCTCTAACAGGGATATATTTGATGCTCAAATCATAGATGAGAATAGTATGGAAGATCATGTCTGGGAAGAAGATGAAATATTAGAGTTGCCTAGCAACTGGATTCCCAAAGGTATGATTGAATTAGAAAGAGCCTTTGATTTGGATAATATGCTAAAACAGAAGGATCTTGCCAAAGCTAATGGAGGTCAATATTCACAAGTGAATATTGGACAAAATGAAGACAAGAGAAATGTCTTGATAGGTAAGGTTTGCACACCAGAAGAGTTAGAAGGAATAACTCAGGCCCTTAAGGATTACATCCATGTAATTGCATGGACTTATGATGAGTTGAAGACATATGACACATCAGTCATAACTCATACTATACCTCTCAAGCCAGATGCTAAACCTTTCAGATAGAAGCAAAGGCCAGTCAATGCTTTACTTGAACCAATAATTTTTTAAGAAGTCAAGAAGCTGTTAAATGCCAAGATAATCTTTCCTGTGAGGCACTCCACTTGGGTGGCCAATCTAGTGCCAGTTAGAAAGAAAAATGGAGACATCAGATTGTGTGTAGACTTCAGGAACCTGAATAGAGCATCAGAGAAGGATAATTATCCTTTACCCTCATTAGATGAAGTTTTGCAGATTGTAAATGGAGCCAAAATGATGTCCTTCTTGGATGGCTTCTTAGGGTACAACCAAGTGATGGTTGACAAGATTGACAAGCTGAAGACTGCTTTCACCACCAAGTGGGGGATCTTTGCATATAGACATATGCCATTTGGGCTGATAAATACTGGAGCAACATTCCAATGAGCAATGGACATAGCCTTCAGAGGCTTAATTGGAAAATGTATAGTCATCTACATGGATGACCTCACAGTGTTCTCCAAAGAGAGAACAAATCATGTAGCAGATCTCAGAAGTGTGCTAAAGAAATGTGAAGAGTACGGAATATCCCTGAACCCCAAGAAATGCATATTCGGGGTAACAATAGGAAAATTATTAGGCCATTTGATAACTGATGATGGAATCATAATTGATCCTGCCAGAGTGGAGTCTATTATGAAAATACAACTCCCTAGAAGCAAAAAGGAACTTAAGTCTTACTTTGGTAAGATCAACTTTGTAAGAAAATTCATCACTAGTTTTGCAGAAATAGTCAGACCATTAAATGCTATGCTGAAAAAAGATGCCAAGATTGAGTGGATAGCAGAAGCTAAAGCTGCTTTTGAGGACAAAGAAAGCCATATCAGATGCTCCTATCCTCATCAGTCCATACTACACAAAGGACTTCTACATCTATTCATTTACCTTAGAACATACCTCTGCAGCAGTGTTAACTCAAAGGAATGAGGAGAAAGAAGAAAAACCAATTGCTTTCATGAGCTGTCCCTTCAAGGATGCTAAATTGAGATATGTGGATGTTGAAAGATAAACACTTGCATTAGTCAGGGCAGTAAAGAAATTCAAGCATTACATACTGAGAAGCAAGGTGATTGCAGTAGTGCCTGATGCAGCAGTGAAGATGCTGCTCATGCAGAGTGAACCTGGTGAGAAAAGAGCCAAATGGATCACAGTATTACAAGAGTATGACATGGAGATTACACCAATGAAATTAGTAAGAGGGCAGGCTTTGAGCCAAATGATATCAGAGATTGACCCAAACATCACAAGTCGGCAGTATGTTATCAATGATAAGGACAATAAGGAATGGTATTCAGATATCAGGCACATCCTGATTACTGGAAGATGTCCTCTAAGACTGCAAGCTTCATAGAGGAGAGCCTTGAAGATAAGGTCACAAAAATATATGATGAAGGGAGGAGCCTTGTTCAAGAAGAATTATGAAGGAATATACCTAAGATGCTTAGAAAAGCCAGAAGCAAATAAGGTTTTATTAGAATTACATGACAAGTTCGGAACAGCACATGGATTAGCCCTGGCCACAACACATGCAATCCTCAGAGCAGGATATTATTGGCCTACAGTTTTTAAAGATACAGCTGAACATGTTAAATGTTGTCATGTATGTCAAGTTGCTGCCAACAGGGAGAAATATGCTGCCCAACCCTTGCAACCAGTGATGGAAGAACGCCCATTTGCACAATGGGGCATGGACTTCATAGGACCAATCAATCCTCCATCATCATCAGGCCATAGGTATGTCTTAACAATTACTGATTATTGTACCAGATGGACTGAAGCTGTCAGCAACAAGACTTGTACTGCAGATGATGTCATTAGATTTCTGGAGAGCAACATTGTTACCAGGTATGGAACTTATGCTCTAGTACGTGATAATGGTTTTGCCTTCACTTCAACCAAATTGTCAAGTTGGGCTTTTGATCATGGGATCATACTCAAGTTTTCATCCAACTACTATCCCTAAGGGAATGGATTAGCAGAATCCACCAACAAGAATTTGTTGAATATCATAAGAAAATTAATAGAGAAGAACCCTAGGGAATGGAACTCATTTCTGAAATATGCATTATGGGTAGACAGAACTAGAATGAAAACTGCACTAGGAAATTCACCTTTCCAATTGGTATATGGGGTAGATCCTATCCTCCCTATAAACTTGAAAATTCCTACCCTGCAGTTTGCCCAAGAATACCTAGGCATTGATAATAGACAAGAAGTTAGGTTGCTTCAGTTGATGCACCTGGAAGAGAAAAGAAGTCAAGCAATTGACCAATTTGCAAAACATTAGGATGTTGTCAAACGCTGGTTTGACAAGAGAGCCAAAGTTAAAGCCTTTAGGATATCTAATTTAGTCCTGATGTGGGATAAAGCCCATGAGAGGAAAGGAGACCATGGCAAATTTGACAAATTATGGATAGGTCCCTTTCAAATTTCTAAGATACTAGGAGACAACACTTATAGGCTTAAGAACCTGACAGGTGAGGATGTCTCATTGCCAGTCAATGGACAATTCCTCAAACATTATTTCCAAGCCTAAGTGACTTCATGACAGTCATGTGTATCATATTGTACATTTGTACAGTTGCTTGTACAGTTGTGTTTTTGTTGTTTTGTTTGTTGAGTTTTTGTTTTGGTTAGTCAAGATGATGCACTTCATCACCACAGAAAATAACTAAATTGTTAGGATTCAAGTGATGAGATCAGATTTAGACATAGGTTATGATTCATTCTAAGAAGTATTCATGATCAGGTCTGTGATATCCTTTCATCAGGGTGCCTTTTCTTGGTCAAAGTGAATCAATCACAATGAAGCACCTAACAGCCTTGGGTTTGTTGAACACACAAGTATAGGTGTTAAGTGAAAAATCTAAAGGGACTCCCTTGCTACCAATACAATCTGCAACCTCAAGCTGCAAGTGACTATACCTTGTACAAATGAGCTGACATGATGATATCAGATACAAATTTTAAGAGAAAATTAGAAAAGAAATAAAATTAGGCCATCTAAGTAACTCTACCGGGGCTATGAACGCCTGCTGGCAGTGGGGCTCTACTTAGGGAGATTGTATAGATAACCTTGTCGGGGCTATAGACGCCTGCTGGAAGCAAGGATCTATCTAGGTTGGCTATGAGGGATGATCTCCAACTATGTAGTTTAACACCAGTTACTTATGTTTTCAACTTGCTTTCAAGATGAGGATAATTAATCATTTGCACCCACATGATCCTTTGTTAGCATTGTTACCATGATGAACTTTTATCATTCAGAAGATCATGATGCTTATGCTTGGAAAGAATTAGAATGCTATGGATGAATATGATCACATCACTTGAATCATTGGAATTTGTTTGTTTTCTTTAGTGGCAAGTTGTTGTGTGGTTACACAACACGCCCCATTTTGACTTGACAAAACAGGGACCCAACTTTTGCTTGGCTTGTTCTGTGCTTTCTAGCGGTTTGGTAAAAGTAAGTCATACAGATCATCATGCATGGAAAGGCTGGGTAAGTCATCATCATGAGGTTAGTTTGTCAAATTTCATATTTCATTCCAGTAACCTCATATTTAGATAGAGCATCAAATTTCATGCAGGTTTGACTTTTACATCACCCTGATATTCATTAGGATGTGAAAGTTATGAATGGTCAAAGTTTGAGTCAAACCTGATATTCACAGGGGGAGGATTATATTTCTTAATATCAGTCATCTTTCAAAAGATCACCCCGATCTAATTTATCACCCGATAAATCATGCGCTACAAATGTCCAGACGTCAATTTTAGGTGATAGTGACCTTTACCCGTCAATAGCCTTATGTTTCCCGCGAGGATCATATTTCTCAATGTAACCCGATATTTCTCAATATCCTCCTGACGCGAAATATCCCCCTAAGCCATTATCCTGATGACATCATTTGAGTCCAATAAATAAAGAAACTAACATGATGATGATGTCATCATCACATTTACTTCTCGGGGGCATATTTCCTAAACATGATCCTGCTCGCATAGCATGACGATGATGTCATGATGCCATAGTGATACACTGAGTCAATATCTGGATGACGTCACCCTGACATTTTGAGAGAGAGGTTATAGTTTAACCGGTCATCATCATCTTTGTAACATCACCTGATATGTTGAAATATCCTCTTGACGTATTAAGTATGACCTAAGGGTGCGTTCATCACCCGATCTTGTTGAAGATAGTTTTCCTCTCGAGGAGGATGATCACATTGTACTCGAGATGATATTTGCGAATATCACCCTGATATTCGAATATCACCCCGATATCTAAATACCACCTCGATATTCAAATATCACCCTAATATTCGAGTATCACCCTGTCATATGGATACCACCCTGCTCTCGTTGCCGCCATTGACATTTAATGCATGCAGAGGTGGTAGGTAGTTCCCGCTGACCACAAAACCCGATGAAACACTTAGCGAAATCCTGAGTTTCCATGCTAATTATCAATGAATAAAATCTAATATGTCAGGGTTTGCCCTAATTTTACCCTAATTGCAAGGTTAAAAGGTAAATTCACCACCATTTCAAACTTACCTTGCGCTAAAATCATTTTTTACAGAGCACCAGCTTTCAAACCCCCATACAGGCAACACTTGTATGAACAGAGCTTATAGGCAGGAAGAAGCATGTGATTATCAGTAGGATTAAGAGCATTTCCAGAAAACCACCGGTATAAAAGGATTTGCATAATCAGGTAAGTAATTGAAACCCTCATCCTGTTGCTTCTGCATAGTCAGGTATGATGTTGCTGGTTTGAAGTTTTAGTTTATGCATCCTGTGATAGGTTAATGCTGAATACATACAATAGGCATGATGTTGGTAAAGATAAATTGCTATCTACATGCATGTGAATACCCATTGTAAGAAAAGTCTTTATTATTGCAGATATCCATGGCTGACAAGAGGTTAGCAAAGTGTGAGGCTGAATTCAGCAAGCCCATGTTCTCATCTCCAAGAGGAATCCTGTTTAAATATGGTGCAATTACAGATACCCATCAGGGGAGTATTGATTTGGAGGCCTGGTCCACCAGAATGAACGATGAGAAGAACAGAAGCCCCCTGTTGGATGCGGTGTTCGTGTCTGGATTGTGGAATGCGGCCAGTTTTTCATACTCCATGGAGCCTCCTAAGCTGGTGATTGAGTGTGCACAAAATTATAATCCAGAAACCAAACAGGTGGTGAAACATGGAAGAATATATGCAGACCTATCCATTAAGGGTCTTTCTAAGACATTTGGACTGCCATTGGGCAGGAAGGTTAACAGTCTAGACTTAAAGAAGTCAGAAGTTGAGTATGAAAATAATAAGAAATAGGCCAGGAAGAACATGTATCAATGGAGGGCCAGGAATAGCACATATCTTGCAGCTGCCAAACTTCTTGTGCACCTGTTTAAGTATGATTTTGATGACGAGTATCAATACATGATTGCATTGCTCAGTAGGATGATAAGCCAGCCTGATGCTGGTAGTTTCAAGGACTGGATGTATGGTGTAATCATGATGTGCATATATGCAGACATCAAGCCACTATGGAGCCAATTGATAAGTGATGCTCTACATGAGCAAATGATGAACCTGGGAGGTTCAAATTGTTCATTCTACATGACATCCTACATTGTCTACTCCTGTGCTTACAAAGGCACTTTTGATGCACTGGTTACAAATGGAAAAGCTACAGGCACCATCAATGCTGTGCATATTTGGGCTCATCATCCCCAATTACAGAGAGCTAACTACCTCCAAGATTACAAACTGGTCAATGATGCATTCTCTATGCATCTAGTAAGGACCATGGAGGAGGACAGGACAAAACGATTGAGCATGGAAGCTCAAGAAATAATCTACAGGCATGGAGCCTGGTATATTCAATTTGCTACATTCTCCTATATGAGGATTGAGGGTTTTGAAGGACATCCCCTCATGCTACCAAGATACCCCACTGATGCAGTGATATTAATGGAATTCGTAAGGCAAAGCTCCACAATGCTGAAAACATACAAGGATGCTCATAAGCTACCACCAATTTTGTTTCTAGTCACTATTGGCTGGTATATGTACCCAGATTCAGAAAGCAAGCATTAAGAAGGTGATGGTCAGCTTAAATAAAATGCGGTTGCAGCCATTCCCACTAATAAGACCATATGATCCTTATGGGAAGATACAGAAAATAATAGGAAAGCTTATTCATCAGAGGCACCTAGAAGACTTCTGGGCGGATTGTGAAGATGAAGCAGAAGCCAGAAGAAGAAGATACCAGAGGCTAACATTAAATCAAGTCAAAACCTTTGACTGTGTCCCCATTCCTCAACAGTTGAAAAAGGATGATGACAGGATAATGGCAGATGAATATGAGGAAAAGAAAATATATAATGACACAATATCTGCACCTGACCTAACCATACAAGAGGATATTTCTTTGGACCCTTTCATTTTAAGGACACTACAGCTAACCCAAGTTGGGTTGATGAACAGATTGAGGCATTGAAGAAGAAAGGTGTTGCCATTACTGTGGACAACAAGAAGAAAGGGCAGGATATTCCTGATGAGGAATATGATGATTTTATAAATGAAAAGAGAAAATCTAAAGGAGATAGATTGCCTCCACAACAACAACAAAGAAAAAGACTCCGTAGGGGTAAGAAAATTGATAGTGAACCCAAGGGGGTGATTATTGAAAGGGTAGTATTTCCAGTTGAGGAGGTAGCAACATTAGGATCAGGATCAGGATCAGCATCACCTCCATAGACAAGGAAACAGAATTCCAAGAAAGATCAGCTAGCAAGGACAATAATTACTGAGACCCAAGAGGAGGGTCAATCCTCATGGAAACCAATAGAAGAAGAAGATATCCTTATGGAGGAAGAGCCTAAAGAAGAGGAGGCCCCCTTGCTATTCAAAAGGAAAGGAAGAGCCCCACAGGTGGTGGTAGCTACCCCACCTAAGAGACCAAGAACCTCCATGAGGGGTGAAATAAAGCAATCCCCTACACTAATAAAAGGGGCAGGTAGCGAAGTTGTGCACAAGGAATTTTAGCACAATGTTCCACTTCCTACCATTGTGAAGTTCAAAACCAAACTTGCTGAAGAGCAGATGAAAGAAACCTCCAAGGCATATGAGGGAGGTCATATCTCCTTAGAGGAGACAATTAACCTATCTGATGATGAGATTGTGAAGGAGGTATCTTCACAAAAGATGGAAACCCTTGCTGCAGGTACACAAATGACTCCTCATAAGGCTCTATCAGTTCAAACAATACTGGAGGAGATGAAGCAAGTGGAAATAGAAAAAGAAAAAAGTCCAGAGAAGATAGCCCAAGAAATGGGGCTTGATACACTAATTGCACAGGTGACAAGTCCTGTAGTGGTAGATTTGATAAGTAAACAGGATGCAAGTCCTGAACATCTAGCAGGTACACTTGACAAAGGGCAACATACAGAAGAAGTGAAGATGGCAGAACCAGAAGGCCATGCTTCAAAAATAAGTCAACAAAGCCAACAAGATGCATCAGTGAACCCTGCTATAGTAGAGGTTTAGGAAAAGAAGGCTGATGAGAAGGATGTAGTAGAAGATCCTGCTTCCAATGTTCAAGAAGTAAGTAGCATAGGTGCAGAACAGATAGTGGTTTTAGAACAAACACCAGCACCTAAGGAGGATTCCACAATATCCACCACTATAAATATTCCTCAACAGGAGGAAAAGTCAAAAGTGGATGAGGTGATAACGGAGAAGGATCATGATCATCATGATCATCATATGGACACATCACAAGATCCTCCACCTCAGGATGATGCTCCTCTAGAAAAAGAAATTCCTCAGCAGGAGGATGTGCCATAGGATCACCCTCAAGGCGAGCATCATGAAGAAGAAATGAGGAAATCACCTTCTCCATCACATATGCTGAAAGATACAGGAGATCAAGGTGAACGTCATGATGATGCTGGGAAACATGATCATGTACCTCCATGGTTGGAAAAAGAGGTAAACACAGAAGTAGATTTTGTGATTCAAGAATTCAATGTATCTACCTTGTTTTCTAAAAATATAATAAAACCAAAGAGGAAGGCCAGAATGACTTCAGCCATTAAAAGAGACCCAACAATTGGAAGAAGGACTGCACAAATTGCAATCCCTACTGTAGAGAAAGAGAGGTAAAATTACTCTGGAAGAATTCTAGATTAATACAGTTGACTTGGGGTTTGCAAATGAAGACCAGGAGGGTCAAGAAGGTAAAGACATCATTGATTCTTTGATTCAGAAAGTGAAGAAGGAAAAGGAGAAAAATAAGCAACACAAAGAGCACATTGCTCAGTTGCATGCATATATAGGCAGGTTGACTAATCCTGAGGATAGTTCCACTGATCATGTAGTCCCATTGATTGCCATTTCCCAAGAGGAGGTGAATAAATTGGATCTCATGAAACATGAGTCCTCCATATTGAGAAAGTGGATGTATTCCACATTTGATACTGCAAAAGAAATGGTAAAGGCCTCTTTGAAGAGGTGGGGTACTCTCAGTGACTCTAGGCAAAAGGTAGACAAGTTGCAAATGCAGGCGGGTAAAAGATCCTTCCAATTGGAGAAGACATTAGATATCCTGGGAGAAATAAGGAGGATAAATCCTCAATTGCTTATCAACAAGCAGGTATTGAATAATAACACTGCATTATTGATTGATATATGGTATAAGGACATTCAATTTGAATGTGATGTCCTCAAAAGATGTAACAATAAGCTGAGGGAGATCAGCATAAAATTACATGACATGATGTCTTTTGAGGCAGAAATTTTGGAGACCTCAGAAGGAAAAGTGGAAGGGAAGATAGATAATCAAGATGAAGAGTTTGCAATCCAAGATCTACATAAAAACTTCCAATTTGTTGCAGATGATCTACTAGGCCAACTGACAGAGGAAATCATGGATAGACTGGTGAGGACCAGGATGAAAATGGAACATTATAATGAGATGCTGCACAACAGGAAAAATAAGCTAGACAGCATCAGAAATAAGTATCAGGCACATAAGCACGCTGTCATCAAAGCAAAGACCCAGAATGGTAGGGAAATAGATAGAATCGTGCAGTTGTATGAACAGGTCTGGATCATCATGCAGCCTCATATGCAGGGTCATCATCATCAGGATGATGAAGGTTCAGGAAGTGATGCACCTGATGATGGAGCACATGAGTCTGATGAAGTAGATAAAGATGCAGCATAAAGTAAATATCAGCATCTGATACTTAGTGAAAATGAGTATTCCAGATAGTTGCCAGCTGGCAACTTGTGCCATTTTGATAAAGTTGACAAAGTCAAAGAGAAATACTGACCGTAGATATTCATAGACAAATCAAGATCTGAGATCTTTTTGTAACGGATTCCTCACCTTGTTCTATAAAAGGTGCTGGAATGCCTCATTTCTATGATTCGAAACTTAATTGAAATCCGTCTGCTGAAATATTCAGGGCTCATTTCAAAGCTTTTTGTATACATTTATATCTTTGCATACTTAATGAATGAGAAGACTTGTGTGATTACAATTCATAGTAAATCTTGAGTAACCAGTGTGTGAATTCTAGATATATGTTGTGATTTGCTGCGTCCCTTGGAGTGCATGTCTACTTGCATATGTTGTTTTCATACAATTCCTTTGAAGTTAGCATCAACTGTATCTAGCTGTGGAATGTCCTAGTGAACATATGGTTTGGTTTTCTTCTCTTCATGACTGTATCTGATGTACATGTGGTTCAATAGCTAGAGGTTCAACATTAATTTGAAGCATTTCTTTCAATTTCTTTTAAATTTCAGAGCATTTCACCATCATAATTGCAAATAATTGATAATCTCAAGAAAATATTGAAAATATGTGGACATGTCATAGATAATTGCAAATATTTAGCATATTTGAAGCTAAAGCATGTATAATTGAAAATATCATGCAAATATTTGAGTATAACTGCATCATTTGATCAAATAACTGTATAAAATGACCTCTATGAAGAATCTTTGCAGAAGTAGTGTCATGATGATGAACTCAACGTAAGGCCCCTAAATGGAAACAGCAGCACACATCAACCTTTGAGTAACGTCAGACGATTAAGACCTAATCACCAGAGACTTGGGATTATGAATTCTCTGAATTCATCATATCTTTCAAGATGAATAAAGGTTAATGTGTACTTTTATTCTATGCTTGTTTGTGACTAACATCATGACCAACAAGACAGTGAAGAGAAGATTTAAGGAATGAAACAAATCATGGAAGATTCTTGCATTCTCAACAACAATCTTTCATTCTCTGTTTTGTAATAGTCATTTTGAAAATACAATCATCTTTCAAAGGTTGAATCACACACACAGGGGTAGTGTCTAAGTCATAGGTTGAAGACCATCAAATTCCTTCATGCCAAGGTATTCCAAGTATAAATCATGAATGGAAAAAGTAGAACTTTATCAATAAAGAACCATGAGACCTCTTCATATAGTCATTGAAAGAGATAGAACAGTCACTAATGATAGAGCACCAAGCTTTCAAAGATACAAAACTTTAGAGTAGGCTAAGAGAAGAATAGAGGTACGTGGAAAACCCTACCTTTACTTCATAAAACCATTTGTTATCTATTGTCTATTTTCTGTCTATCTGCTCCTTTGATATATGGCATCTATAGCTAGAAATCGCAAAATTCCCTCCTTTCTTCATTCACACAATGATCTCAAAACTATTTCCAAACTCAAAGAACTATAGCCATGAACAATCTTCTCCTATTTGACTACTCATACCCTATTCTTGGCGGCCATGAACAATCTTCTCATGTTCGACTACTCATACCCTATTCTTGGTGGCCATGAATAATCTTCTCCTATTTGACTACTCTGCATACCCTATTCTTGGTGGCCATGAACAATCTTCTCTTGCTAAATGCACAATCTTTGCTTTTTCATGGGTTTCACCTTTTGTTCAAAATTCATAAACGTACAATCCCTCTATTAATTCCTTCCAAAACTAAAGTGAAAGAAAAAAGAATAGAGGAATTTATTTAGTCCTTTATTTAGTTAGTTTTATTTGTAGTTGTGTTTTTTTTTCCCAATGACCAAATTAGTCATTTATTTAGTCATTTCAATAGTGATTTCAACCGATGACCAAATTAGTCATTTATTTAGTAATTTATAGTTGTGTTGCAAAAAGTTTTAGTCACATGATTAAAAGTTTGGTCACATGACTAAAAGTTTTAGTCACTTGGTCATTTATTTTCCATATTTCTACTAGTGATCCAACCATCTCCCAAGGATGATTTATTTTCCAATTGACACTAGATTTGAATTGAAATCTTTTCAAAAAAGACACTTTTTTCTTTTAATTTTTCTTTATTTCCTTATAAGAATTAGCATTCAAATTTCAATTCATCCACATAAAGAAATGTAGAGTGTCTTGTCATTGAAACCATATTACCAATACATCACACCATGAGAGATGGTCAATTCTTTCCTACCAATGTTTGTTCTCTTTTCCCTCACTATAAGAAATTCTAGGGTGTGGCTATTGAATCATTGCAAGCATAAACTAGAAAGATTGCATTATGCAATGTTGATAATATAATGGGTCTATTTAGATCCAATAATTTCCCTATGATGCTCTTTCATTGCCATAAATTTGGTAGCCAATTTATCACAGTCTAGAAGCTTTAGATGGACATGGGGGATGCAAGGAGAATTAACATACGATGTAGTTTCTTAGACTAGAGGTGTAGGGTATACAACTCAAAATTTAATATGGGTAATATAGACAAAATATGATCAATAATTTTTTAAAATATGGGTACCATGAATCTCTAGGTAGTATACCCTATGAAACAATAATTTTATGGAGATGGTAGGGTCTTAATTCACTTAAGGGTTTGTGTAGGATCATGGGGGTCCAAAAAGTGGCGATGTGATGACCAAAATTTCACCCTTGTGGCTAACGAATTTTTTTTTATCCAAACGTGATGAAATGAAAAGGGTTTATTGAAAAAATTGTCAGCTTTCCACCAATATAAGATATGCCTTATTTTGAATTTAATAGATAATTATTGTTGATTTTCTACATACATTATGACTAAAGTCTTGATTGATAGGTTGATTGAAAAACTTCTATAATTGTCAAACTATTTCACATTTTTTGAATCTACAAGATGTGTCACATTCTATGCTTCGCATACTATAGGATTAAAAAAATTGAATTTCATAAATTTTTGACCAAGTTATGGTGGTCAAACAAACACATTTTAATAATTTTGAAATGTTCTAATAAAAAAAATAACTAATTATTTACTTGCAAAAAAATTACAAAAAAAAATGCGGTACATTCGAGCATGTGTCATCTACTTATATTGAAAGTTTCAGAAAGAAAAAAATATTTTTTTCTTGTACTTAGGTTGGTCAGACATACACCTGCTTTTTATCTTTTTCTTGAAAATTTAGTACTACTGCATTGAAATTTCAAATTTTCAAAAAATAGATTTACTTTTTCAAAAAAAGGACTTATAGCCTAGAAACTACATTCAATTTGCTACAAATTTTGTTCTAACATATTTTTCAAATTATGTTAATAACCTATTCAAATTTTTATGTCAAGTTTCCTAACTTAGTTTTTTTGAATTTTCATTTCCACTTAGGGGCCTAGTTTCGACCCCCATGATCCTGCATTGACCCTTAACGCCAAAAGGGAATGGTGACCTCATAACAACCACTCCTCCAATGTCATATGTAGGATGGAAAAGGACCTCACTTAACCCTAAAGATTAACCAATGTGACAACAAATGAATGATTAAATTAAGCAATGATAACACATATGCTTAGCTAATATCATAATAAAATGGTAATCATTATACACATTTAGTACCCAAGTCAAAATTCACTTGCTTATGCATTGTCCTCAAGTTTGATTTCCTTAAGACTTAAATCATTAGCATGAACATTCATTTCCTTTTTTATTTTACATGAGATAGGGTTAGAGATTGTGTGACAATTTATATTCCTAAGATTATGTAAGTGTTTCAAAAATAAAAAAGCAAACTAGCCACACTAAAGGTAAAATAAACATAATTGCATCAACATAGACAATAGTTCCTTTAAACACCTTATATAAGTTATTTAATCTTATGTGATTGTTTCTGAGAAGTTATCTTAAAATATTAAATCTATGCTATCCATTGTCTAGTATTTTTAATTATTGAGAAGAAGAACAATTCCTATCAAATTCCTTGTCTACGTAGTACAAAAAGTTATTAGTTGTGACTTGAAAAATTCTTAATGTTGAATATTACTACTAGTAATTAAATGTGTAAAGGAAAATAATATTTCCTTAGGGTTAATCTAGGCTAATTAAAAAATGCATACAATTAGACACAAACAAAACTAGATTAATGCCAATTGAGAATGATAAAACATGTAAAACAATGTTATGTTGCAAAATTAATTGAAAAGAGTGTACTTAGATCTTGACTGAGGAGAGGGTATGAATGTTGATATCATGATGAATTAGTTTTCCATACTCTACAATCTTGGAATGCTTGGTGCAGGAGCACCTAACACAAGGTGGCCTCCATGAGGCATTCAACTTCATGACTTGTTTTGATGTTTATTTTTGTCTTGTTGTCTTGTTCCAATAAGGTCCTAGAAGACCATTCATGATTGTAATAAGGACTATGTCCAAATATCTACATATTGTTGTCTTCATGATTGTAAGCCTTTGTTAAGGCATGTAGGGACAGTCATACTTTTCATGTTGTAAGCCTTGCAAAAGGCATGTCAAGGTGTTAGGAAGACATGTCAAGTTTTTTCAAAGGTTGCCAAATGTTTTGAAGGCTTCATTAAGCCTAAAACAAGTTGCTATAGTCCTAATTAGGATAGTTGTAACAATGGATGTAGTTGTTGTCTTAAAACTGATAGGGCAGTTCGCTCATGGAAGAATAGTTATGCACCCTCCAACGATCCAAAATACCTCTCTTTCCATTGTAAAAACTTTATAAGACTTTGGAATTGGAAGATAAGTCTCAGAGAAGTCTTAAAGAAGTCATTTGAAGGAGAAATAGTAATCAAAACTCAAAAATTCTGCATTTTCTGTATAATTCCACTGTTGCAGTTTGTACCCTATTTCTGTATGCCCAAGTTGTGAAGGATTATGGTGGTGGTATGAAACTAGAGTGAGTTAAAATTAATTTTCTTCTATTTTGGCATCTTGAAACAATTCTAGAGTAGAATAAGATTGATTTTCCTAAAAACTATTTTAAGAAACCCTTATCTAGGGTTTTGGTAAGAATTATGCATTTTGGGCCATTCCACTGATTTGATTCACTTTTGTTCAGTGGAATATGTTGCAGTAGGTCTGTTCTAGTATAGTATGATGATTTTTTGGTAGGAGATTTCAGGGGAAGAAGTTTTCTTTGAGGAAACCTAACAAAACCATGTGTTAGGTGATGTTTAAAGGCACATTGAAGGAACTATAGATGCATTTTTGGGAACAACAGAGAGTAGGAGGATAAAACCCACAAAATTTGTAGTTTTGGCATGTTTTATAATTGCTTAAACCATTGATTGAGTTCTGTGTGTGAATTTAAGGGGAGTCTCTTTGTAATTTAGGCCTAATTGGGGCTTTAGGTCATTGAGAGAGGTTATTGGTTGAGGTATTCCATCCAAAACAAGCCATACCCAATTTGGGATATGTGATAGGGGGCCCTAATGGGTATCTTATAATTGTCTAAGATTTGCATTTGAAGTCCTGTATCAAAATTTATTAGGACTGTTCTCCATTTTTAGGGCTATAGGCCATTTCTTGGGTTTGTGAAGGAAGTACTAGTTTGAAGTTTGACCTACCTTTGACAATGGATGGGATGGGTTAAAATGCATGTATAAACACCTTTTCCATGAAGAATTTTGAGCCCCTAACTTATGTTCCCACTTTTGTATGAAGAACCTCAAATTTAGGCTTTTTGGTGTAGTAAGAACCTTGTAAATTTGTCCTATCTTCCTCCTATCCAAAGTGCCTCTACATAATAGTGGTATCAAAGCCATAAAAGGTTCTATTGTTGGTTGTGTAAGGCCTAGTATATGTCAGCAGAGGAGAGGGAAGGAGAGGCTAGCAATATGCCTCCAAAAGGGATGACCACTGAAGTGGTCAAGAAGTTCAAGGAGATGGAAGAGAAGATCAAAAGTGGAGTCAAGGAAGCACTCCAACCAGAGTTGAAGGCATTAAGGATAGGGAAGAGGATAGAGGAAGGTTCAGATTAAGAGGAAGAGAAAGAGGAGGAAGAAGAAGAGCAAGAAGAGGTAGAGGTACCTGCAGATCAAAAGCATTTCCTTGAAGCCATCAAGGTAATTGACAAGGATTCTTCAGAGGCTCGGATGGAGATTCCCATGTTAAGTGGCAAGATGAATGCTGATGAAGTCATGGAGTGGATTAAGGCTCTAAACAACTACTTTGAATACAAAGAAGTTCCTAAAAATAAGAGGGTGAAGTTTGCAAAAACTAAACTCAAAGGTGCTACCCTTACATGGTGGAATTACACCCAAGGAGAGAGGGTAAAGAATGGGAAGAGTATGATCTCTTCATGGAGCAAAATGTTGGAGAGGATCAAGTCCCAATTCCTTCCATCAGAATATGAGGTGCAGATCTACAAGAAGATGAAAAATCTCAAGCAAAGAGATTTGGATGTGGCCACTTACATCGAGGAGTTTCACAAGTTCTCTCTTCGTTGTGGGTACATGGAGGGTGAAAAAGGTAAAGTGGCAAGGTATCTAAATGGTTTGAGGTTTAATATCCAAGATGAAATTATTTTATTAACCCTTGAAATCATGGAAAAATGCTTTCAAGTGGCATTAAGGGCTGAAGAGAAGTTGAAGAGGAAAGGTGAGCAGCAAAATAGAGGAAGGGGTGGCAAAAATTTTAGAGGTAGGGGCAGTTTTGAAGGCAGAAATTAGTCCTAAAGAAGTCAAGAGGAATCTGGTTCCCAAGAACAAAGTGGATAATCAAGTTCAAGAGGAAGATTTGGAGGAGGAATAGGTTCAACTACATTCACAAGAAGGTGCTACAATTGCAATGAAATTGGTCACACCGCATTCAAATGTCCAGAAAGGCCAGGTTCATCATCAGGAGGTGATAGGAAGCATGAAAGAAGGATTCAATTTGTGAAAGAAGAGGATGAAGGAAGTGTCCATTCTCCAAGTCAAGGATGTGAACTAGAAGTTGGAGAAGCATTGATGCTAAGGATAACACTCTTGAAGACATCCAAGGACAAGGAGATGACACAAAGGAGAGCACTTTTCAGGACTAATTGCAAAAGCAAAGGTAAAGTATGCAAGGTAGTAATAGATTCTGGTTCAACAGATAATATGGTGTCTAGGGAAATGGTAGATAAATTGAACCTAGAAAGGATTCCTCATCAAATTCCTTACAAAGCATCTTGGGTAAGTGATAGTCAATCACTTTTGGTAGATGAACAAGCGTATGTTGATTTTCAGATTGGAGAATATAAGGATAGGGTTTTATGTGACATTTTGCCCATGGAATGTTGTCACCTACTTTTAGGTAGGCCATGGAAATTTGATAGGCAATCATTATATGATGGATATGCTAACACATACACCATCAAGAAGGATGGGAGGACTTTTGTGTTGACACCATTGCAGGAGAATGCTGAAGCAAAGAAGGCAGCCAATGTCATCTTGGTGGGTAAGAAAGAGTTTGTGAAGATCAATGAAGAAGAGACAAGGAAAGTTGAGGATACCTCAAGGAGTGGGGTTGCCAAAGATCAAAGTTTTAAGGTGGTTTCAGTTTTGAATGACAGAGATCAGATGGTGATGTTTGAGATGGATCAGAAGAAGGTCAAGGAGTAGGTCTACAAGCAGCCACAAGGTGGTTGGAAAGAAGAAGATGCTATCATAGTAGGGACCATTGTTTGTCCTCTATAGCCAATAAGAGTTGAAAGACAATCATATTATACCATAGCAGCAATACAACAAGCATCAACCATGGTTTTGAATGCAGGTGTTCAGGTAGAGTGATAGTAAGGAAGAATCACAAGCAAAGTATAGGTCTGGTTGCAAGCACCTACTCATGGCAAGGTGTGAGTAGAGCCTACAATGCCAGGCATGAGTTTTTTATTCCATGGAAGCAGGTTGCAGTCCAAAAATCATGGGGAAGACATGAGGTAGTAGAGGATAAAGGTGGAGCAAGACAAAGAATTAACTCATGTGGCATGAGTTATTTTCTAGGTGGGGTGTGTGGTGCAGGAGCACCTAACACATGGTGGCCTCCATGAGGCATTCAACTTCATGACTTGTTTTGATGTTCATTTTTTTCTTGTTGTCTTGTTCCAATAAGGTCCTAGAAGACCATTCATGATTGTAATAAGGACTATGTCCAAATGTCTACATATTGTTGTCTTCATGATTGTAAGCCTTTGTTAAGGCATGTAGGGACAGTCATACTTTTCATGTTGTAAGCCTTGCAAAAGGCATGTCAAAGTGTTAGGAAGACATGTCAAGTTTTGTCAAAGGTTGCCAAATGTTTTGAAGGCTTCATTAAGCCTAAAACAATTCGCTACAGTCCGAATTAGGACAGTTGTAACAATGGAAATAGTTGTTGTCTTAAAATTGGCAGGGCAGTTCGCTCATGGAAGAATAGTTATGCACCCTCCAACGAGCCAAATTGCCACTCTTTCCATTGTATAAACTTGCTAAGACTTTGGACTTGGAAGAGAAGTCTTGGAGAAGTCTTAAAGAAGTTGTTTGAAGGAGAAATAGTAATCAAAACTCAGAAATTGTGCATTTTTTGTATAATTCCACTGTTGCAGTCCGTACCCTATTTCTATACAACCAAGTTGTGAAGGATTATGGTGGTAGCATGAAACTAGAGTGAGTTAACATTCATTTTCTTCTATTTTGGCATCTTGAAACAATTCTAGAGTAGAATAAGATTGATTTTCCTGAAAACTATTTTAAGAAACCCTTATCTAGGGTTTTGGTAAGAATTATGCATGTTGGGCCATTCCACTGATTTGATTCACTTTTGATTAGTGGAATGGGTTGTAGTAGGTCTTTTCTAGTATACTATGATGGTTTTTTGGTAGGAGATCTGAGGGGAAGAAATTTTCTTTGAGGAAACCTAACAAAACCATGTGTTAGGTGATGTTTAAAGGCACATTGAAGGAACCATAGATGCATTTTTGGGAACAACAGAGAGTAGGAGGATACAACCCACAAAATTCATAGTTTTGGCATGTGTTCTAAGTGTTCAAACCATTGATTGAGTTCTGTGTGTGAATTTAATGGGGGTCTCTTTGTAATTTAGGCCTAATTGGGGCTCTAGGTCATTGAGAGGGGTTATTGGTTGAGGTATTCCGTCCAAAACAAGCCATACCCAATTTGGGATATGTGATAGAGGGCCCTAATGGGTATCTTCTAATTATCTAAGATTTGAATTTGAAGTCCTATATCAAAATGTATTAGGACTATTCTCCATTTTTAGGGCTACAAGCCATTTCTTGGGTTTGTGAAGGAAGTACTAGTTTGAAGTTTGATCTACCTTTGCCAATGGATGATGGGTTCCAATGCATGTATAAACACCTTTTCCATGAATAATTTTGAGCCCCTAACTGTTGTTCCCACTTTTGTATGAAGAACCTCAAATTTGGGTTTTTTGGTGTAGTAAGAACCTTGTAAATTTGTCCTATCTTCCTCCTATCCAAAGTGCCTCTACATAAATGCTCATCCTCAATTTTTATACAAATTTAGAAAACTATATAGGTCAATTCTATGCATGGGGATCAATTCCATGTTATATATATATATATAATTGAGGACTTGGAAATATGACATGACATGTTGTACACTTCTACTGTTTGATTCAATATATTCTCATATTGGTAGGAGAAAGTTCTCCTAGGTCAACCCCCTTGAAAGATTGGCTTTATAGTCACAAAATTATTGGTAAGAAATAGGCAAGAATTCAAGTAATCTAGATCTTGATGTTGATCCAATATTATGTTCTTTGTAGTGCTCTAATTGAAGTGCTCCGTGAATGCTTAGGATTCCAAATGATGATTGGATGAGTGATTAATAATCAAATAAATGTATCTTGATGTTTGATTGAAAGGTATATGGTTTGATTGACACCATTAGAAACATTGTTAGTAATTGAAGCAACTAGAATTGTTCAAAGTCCCACACAATCTACAAGTGGACAAAAAGATATATTCCAAGCATTGTTCGAGACTCCTCACTTTTCACTTCAATTCCTTGTAAAGACATTGAAATTTTTGAGTATTTTTGTTGGATTGAGCTTCTACTATACTACATTTTCACAATAGTCTTGATGAAATTGTCTTGTGTAGGAAAGCTATCATCACTTAATGGGAAAGCATAGAAAGAACATATGATGCATGACATGTTGATCAAACACCACCAAAATTAAACAACAACAGTGATGGAAAACTTATGTTTGATGGACCAGAAGATGGAGAACACCCTGGTGCAAAGGAGTAGAAAGTTTTAACCTCCCTCCACCTAGGGAATGATGTTGCTATTGATGAACTAGACATGCTTGGACCTCAAGACTTTAACACAAGACACAATTGGGTTGCCACTATAATTGCCACCTTCTTGGTGGACAATATTGTTGCATTCATTCACTACAATTGTTCAACGTAAAAAAACTATGCCAATTTTATCTAAGAAAATTTCACTCTAATTAGAAAATTATTTGTGTGTCCATTGAACCTATTGTTTAAAAATGAGAGAATGCCACTTGATCTACCTCTCTTTTTAATTCTAAAGTTACAAAATTCTAAGAAAATGAGAGAAAACCATCTCATCTACCTCTCTTTGTTGTCATAAAAAGAACACACAAGACCCATAATTAATTCCATTTGTTCTTGCACTCGTAGTAGCCAACAAAAAATCCCACTACAAATGGCTACACTAACAATCCATAAAGCATATAAGGGAGTGATAGATGAAGTATATACATCAGTGGTCCATATTAAAAGGACTACCATGAATTAGATCTTGGCCATTGATTTTTTTAAACAATACCATAAATGCTAAGAAATAAAAAACTCGTGTCCTACAATATTATTTGATCAATAAAATCTTATTTATAATCTTTATTGAAATTTTTTCTTTTTTAATACATAATGTTAATTTTTCAATACAATCTTATCTACCAATTTTTTTTGTCAATATAGTATTTTTAATTCCGATATTAATACAATCTTCTTTGTTCCACCGAGATATAGACGTAAATTTAGGTCTTGAAGGGATTGATCAATTCAATAGATGATGAAGACCATTGATCTGAGGGAGATCAATAGATGAGATGAAAAGATCATGGGTGTTCATCAAAAGAGTTCTAACAACTAGGGTGGGGATGGATCTAACTGGTTGGCATAAAGAGGGAATGGACTTGATCGACAATGCATTTAACAACCCAACAAATAGTAGTGGTCATTGATCAATGATGTAGATAAAAACCTGGCTAGAGCTATTAGGAAATCAAAGCCATTGAATTAAGGAGTTCTAACAATCCAAGGTTCAAAAAGGAGATCTACTTAAATGGAGAAGGAAATATTCACTGAATGTGATGCATAATAAACTCTGTAAGAAATATCTCACTACCAACTATTAAAAATTTTTCAGGCCAATAGAAACTAGCGATGCACTTTTTGCCTCTCCACATTATTGAAGATGATCCATCAATAATATTTTGCACTCATCAGTCCTTATTCACCATTGAAAATCCACTTGCACTTATAATGAGACTTCAAAACATATTACAAAGATATTAGCTATTAAGTGCTAAAATACTTAACATTGGAAAGATATTTTGCAAATGAAGGATTACAATCAACTAAGCAAAGTTATCCATCACTTGACATTTGCCAGAGAACAATTATTGATTTAGTTCCACTACTCCATATCGATCATCTAATTTTTCAAAGGTATACAAGCTCCATTATAAATATTTTTAAACCTCAAGCTCTTGCAAGGTCATGGCAGTCTATGTGTTTTTTGTTTCTTCCATGACTATAGCTAGGGAATAAGGGTGATCAATAAATATATCTATGACTCTATATCATGGAGCTTTCTTCTACTTCTTTCTATAATCTTACAATGAACAACTCACCAATTGTATAAATTATTCCACTCTATACTATCTAAACTAAGAACATGATAAAAAATAGATATGTAAATTTAGTAGTACCAGTTATAGAAACAAGGCCTTCTCTTAAACAACTTAGTCTTCCTCTAATAATTCATTGGTGTGGGAATGGTAATCCACTGAATAGGTTAAAAACTTTCCTTATTTCAGGATCTCTAATATTATTTCTCCATATCTTGAAAAATAGTTTTATGTTACGTAAATATATTTGTTTTCTTATTAGTTTTTGTTTAAGATATGGTTACAGAATTGTGAATCAATAGGTTGGAGGATGGACAAAAGTATATCAAAGTCTAATCTATTCCATCATTATAGGGGTAGGGCATGCAATTCCTTTCTTCTGACCTCTAAGTTCCTTACAACTATTCAAATCACTTTTATTTGGAGAGAAATTTCCTACAAAAGGATAACCATATAAGTGGTAGTTTCATTGTATCCATTTATTTTTAGTTTCCACTTGATTGACTATGCATTCTTTTAGATTTTCTCTTGGTTCAAGAAAATGGTCAATTTTTTTTTTCCTAGAATAATGGCAAGAACAGGACTAGGTAGTTGAGGAGGGTTTTATTATTGTGAGTGTATTGGGAAAAAAGAAGTTGACATGTCAAAGTGTAGTATGTTTATATTGATATTTTAATTAAAATATGTTATTTATTTATTACAGATGTACTTAATTTAAGTAATCTTATTATATTGTTTAAAATAAGTTAAATTTGGTAACATGCAATATTCAATTATGATGCTTTATCAAGATTTTATTGCATATCTAAATTATAATTTTTGTATATCTTAAATCTATTCATTTAAGCAAGGTCTTATATAAGTTAGCATGATCCCACTTTAATATGTTCAAAAAAATTTATGCACCATTCAAGTACTAACATTTTCAAGAAAAACTTATCCACCTAGTCTAAATTTCTTATTAGAACCTGTTGACCTATTTTCCCCTTCCCAGAGAAAAATAGCCCAGCTTGAAAATATTGAAATTCTTGTTGAATTTCCATAAGTGCCTGGTATTCTTCATTTTTAGGGTGTTTTCCTTGTAAAAATCACTAAAATTCCCTAAGGAAAATCCTCTAAAAAAATCCAAAAAATTCCAGGTTTTACCTTAGATTTTTAGGCCTCAGTCAGAAAAAAGTCAGGTTCGCGAACCCACTGGATCACCGACTAGCCAGATCGTTGATTAAAGGGCTAGGTGGGAAAACTTTCTTCAAAATAACTAAGGAAAAAACAAGACAAATGGTTGCCTTTATCAGCAATATGACGAGTTAGTGAACCAAAAGGTTCGTTGATTGGTAGGTTCGCTGATTAGGTGAATCACCAACTAAAGGGTCAAGCTGAAGGCTCTCTTTCAAATCAGCTAAGGCAAAAAGGAAGCAGGTAGCTCTGTTGGTGAGTCCGTAAAAAGCAAAACTTATCAAAAAGTTTGAAATTTCCCAAAATCACCAATAGGGCAATTCAATAGTAAAAGAGAAGGCACAAAGAAAGAACAAGCCAAAGGTTCACGAAAAAGTGTTTTTGCCAACAAAAGAGGATAAAAGGGGATGAACAAAATGGTTCACAAAAGCAAGATTTTACCGATAGGGCTAAAAGAAGTAGAGAGGAAAGAGACTCAGTTGAGACAAAGTTCAGAAAAACTTTGTTGATAAAGGGGAAAAAGTAGCAAAAGTGGCCAAGTTTGAGAAGTTAGGAAATCACCGACAAAGAGGAAAGGGAAAAGTAAGAGCTAGTTTAGAAAAGGGGATTTTTGCCAACACAGGGAAAAAAAGGGAGAAACAAGCCAAAGTTCAAGAAAGCTAGATTTTACTGATAAAAGAAAGAAAGACAGAGAGGAGCCAGAGATAGTTCGTAGAATAGTTATTTTTTCGACTGAAGAGAAAATATAAAAATAAATAGAAGTCAAAGACTGAATGGTTTTTTAAAGAGAGATTTTTCTGATAAGGAAAAATAAAGGCCAGAATTTCAAGTAAAGAGAAATCAGTGAAAATAAAGCTTGTATGGTAATGTAAGCTTTAAAATATTTGAAATTAAATATTTTAAAGTGTTGTAAAAGCTTTATACAAGGATTTTGGTAGGAAAGCATATTTGAAATATCTTCTTTAGCTATTAATGCAGAATCAGATTGGTACCAACTGGAAGTAGTTGTTGTGCCTTCATTCAATGCAGATATCTTCTCCTAGATACTTCATCCTCAGGATATTTTCTGCATTTATGTTTTGTAGACATACATTCCTTTTGGCAGAAATATCTTCTCATAGACCCATGGGGTGAATATTGTAGTAGGTGACTTAGTTCAGTGAATAGAATGGTATAAATTGATGAAAATCAATGTAATGAGGGTTGGATATAGAGACTTATTTTTTGTGTTCAAATAAAACCCTCCTCTATTGTAACCGTGCCTTAATCAATACAACACTGTGGTTTACCTTTTCATGTTGTTCTGTAACTCTATGTAATCTAGAACTGCTTTGTTTGCGAATGCTTATTTCCTTGCAAATCTATTTTGTTCCTTACCTCTGTTAAAACCTGCAAGATTTGTGTGAGTTTATCAGCTGTATTTCATTATTCTATGCATTTTATCTTTGTGGGTGTTCTATATTCAAACCAGGTGAATCACCTTTAATTTTTAGTTTCTCCTTCTTCCCCTTTACACAATAGTGATTAGATTAGGTTTAGTCTTAGCACACTCTGAATTTCACATTTAGAAAAGGAACCAACCTTTCTCTATAGGTTTTATTTCCTTTGCAAGGTCTCACACCTGGAAATCACTCCAATGTTTCACTAGATTGTTGCAGCATAGGCACTTTAACACAGGGTGCAAATCCAAGTAACAAAAAAACCCTTATATGTTTTTGATAAAGATAAGCAACAAAACAAGGGTACCGAACCCTAGTACAAAATAGCCCAGAGGGCACACAAAAGAGGCACCAAATGCCAAAAACAACACATTAACCCATCAAAAGCAACAAACTGATAGCAGACCTACACAACCCCAAACCACAAAAAATAAAATAGAATGAAACACACAGAAGACTAATTAAAGAGTACTTCCCAACCTTCCATAAGGAAGGTGTACATGTCATCATAATCCTTAACTCTATCTTCCCTAAGGCCATGTTTCTTCATCTCCAAATCTTGAAGCACAACTAGAGTAGTGAAATATCGATGCATAATTTTAGTAGAGAAGCGAGCCAGGACCTTAGACTTCTCTAGCTCCGTCATCCTAGCTTCCATGCCAATAAAATCTATCACATCCTTGGGACTGATATCAACATCTTTCTTAACAGCAACACAAATGTCATTCTAGTTATCAGGTGTCTCTGATTCAGAACTAGGAAGATTCATTTCAAGGAACAAGCTAGTGCCATCGACATCCATAGGAACATCCTCTTTCGAGATATTCATCTCCACAATATAAGAATTATCATGGCTACTTTTAGTGTCATTTTTCTTATCAAAATTGTTGGACACAACCGGCTCCTTGATAGAAGAGGAGGGTTTACCAGCAAGTCTACTTGACCTCCAAGAAATAGGTTTCCTAATCAATTTCCCCCGAGGAGTAGCATTACCCTCAACCTTAGTATCTTCACTGCCCTCATCTTCCTCCACCGATTTAGTAGTTTCCTGCCCTTTCCCCAAATTATCTCCCTCCTTTTTAAGCAACTTACCCACATCAACAAACCTGCATTTTTCCTCCTTGTACTCCATACTCCCTTTCTAATTCTTGTCACTCGAGCTACCAATAGCTTCCAACTTTCTCTTTGAAGTCAAATTGGCTAAGCTAAATTTACCAGTACCATATTTGAGATCTATTAGGCCGTTAGCAACAACATAGCTACAAGGGGCTTTAGTAGGCTTAGGGGAATTAGTAGGGCTTTGTTTGAAGCTAGCCTTCATTTTAGTCATAGAAACCCTAGGCTCAATCACTAGCTCAATGGGATTCTTAGGCGTGACCTCTCTTATCATGACCCCATGCACTAGTTTACCTTTAATAGAATGGGGAGATCTAGGAGAAGGGCTATTGACTAAATTAGCAGTGATGGGTTTGGGGGGAGAGGAGATAAAAAGGGAAACTTATTAGAAGATTATGCTTGAAATGGTTGAGTAATACAAAGTGATAATGGTAAAATTACCTAAAGCGACCCTCAAGAGTGAAATACTTCATGAGCATAAAGCATACCTCATCCCATGGCTTAGGAAGCTTTTCTCTATTGAACCCACCTTGTAGGTTGTATAGCTCCTCAACATATTTCAGGAAGATAGCAAGGTTTTGAGGGTCAGGAATTTTGCTTTGCCTCTTCTACTTCTTACCCTTCATTGACATACCTATAGCCAGACCAATACTCTCCTAAAAAAATTTCAAACTTGACTCCACCAATCTGAACTCTCCTATTGTTCCAAGAAGCCACACATTGAATGAAGAGATTTTCATCGTGCCAATTAAGGTACTCCAAAAAAGGGGCAACCCCTCCTTCACAACATATGTGCCATAAGGTTTCATTCCTTTTGAACTCCTCATAGGATATAGGCTATGTCCTCATTCTATCACCTCTCAATTATGGAAAATTTAGCAGAGAAAGAATAACAAATGGGAGAAGTAACACTATGAAAGGGTAACTACAGTAAAAGATGGCAAGTATCTCTATTAAAAATACAAGTAATATGTTCTCGAGATCAAGAACTCTTGCAATCACCATGACAGATCATGATATCATAATTAATTAAGTTCACATTAACCACCCTAGGTGGTCTTCATTATTAAACATAGCCACCAACAATATGAAATATCTCAACCCCGTCAGCCCCTGGTCCATGTGAAGCTCCATGTGAAGGGCAAGATGAATCAGCTTACATGTCCTTCTGACGTGTCTAGTGGTACTGCCACCCTAGCCCAAACAATTACCATGCCAAGGATTAAAGTTCAAATTCAAAACACCACTGATCTTGTCAATCATCATGTGTTATTTCAAGGCATCTCCTTTTGGATAAGGTCTTCTAAAGGCCTAGGGAGATTATCAACATGTCACCAACATCTCCACTTAGTAAAATTTTGTCCTAGGTTGGTTAGGCCATCCACCACCTTGTTGCCCTCATAGTAAACGTGGGGAATTTCCTTTCCCTTGAAACCCAACAAAAGACCCTTAATATATCCAATGATATCGCTGAGTTGCCACCCAGAGCTAGCATTACCAATCAAAACATCTACAATGATTTTGGAATCACCTTCAATATGGATTTGATCAATCTACAAGGTGAGAGCAATTTTAAGACCCCAAAGTAAATCCATACCCTCAGCCACATTATTGGTCTTATCTCCAAGCCCTACAACATAGGTTGCAACAAGGTTACCACAACAAGATCTAATGATCCCTCCACCACTGGCTAATCCCGAGCTACTTTTAGCAACTCCATCAAAATTTAGCTTATACCAACCTTGAGGAGGTTTCTATTATCACATGGAATTGTACCCTGCTTGAAGTCTGTTCAAGCATTCCAATGACACAATGGGACTGATCTTAAGGTGTGGGACCTTGCAGATGAGATCAGACCTCCAAAGAAGGCTGGTTCCTCTTTCTGAACTTAAGGCTTAGAGAAAAAGCTAAATCTAAAGCTACCAGTCATAGGGAAAAGGAGAAAGAGAGAAACTTGAAATAAAAGGGGTGATGCACCAAACTTAGAGTGTTTAGCTGGAGCTGACATAACACAATAATGATTTCAAAGGCTAAATAAACCAACACAGACTCATCTATTCTTTAATAGAGGTCAAAATAGAATATTGAAACCTATAAAGGGACCATTTTATCCACAAGATAAGTAAGCAATATTCAAGGAGACACAGTGAAAAGGAATATGAGAGAGACAAAATTAGTTACTTATATTAATCATAGGGGCTAAATAGCCATTACAAAGAGAGTAAAGATAAATACAAATCATAAAAGGCACATAATGATAATCTTCCCCTCATAGTTGAACTAGAAATGAAGAAAAGAGAGGTCCAAAAGAGGACATAGTCCATCAAATTCATACAGTTCTAAGAAATATCATGAGGTCATGATCAAATATTCAGTGCTTCAACCTAAGTAAGGACCTAGCGACCAGCCAACTAACTAAAAATTCATCCTTTTCACATGTATATATATATAGATCATTGTAGTAGCCATGGACATGGGAAAGAGTGATCAACAAGGAAAACTAGTCACCCATGCTACAATAAATTCATTTTTGTGTCTTTCAATTGCGCCCACATGACTGTACCGTGGAAATCCACTGAAGAAGAGTGTCTACCCATGCCTTGGGTATAAGAAATTCAATGCAAAGAGCTATAGTGGCATAGGGGGCAAGAAATCCATTTTCCACAAGCAATCAGGCTGTAAAGAAGCATTAATGGCACCCAAGAAGGTCATTGAGCAACTTCTCATCATGTCAGGAATAGTAGAAAGAGCTGGGAAGGAAAAAGAAGTTGGGCCCTAGTCAATTAGGCTTCCACTGATTGGGCCTTTGAAAGGTGAAGAAGGAAACCCTAATCTCCAAAGTCTGAAAGGGCCTAGGGAAATCATCAGGCTTTAGAGATCGAACCTGCTCCATGCTTGATGCTTTTGAAAGAAGAAACACTTGATCCCTAGCTTTGAAATACTTAGAAGAAATTATGAAGCTTGTTGGGGATTGGGCCTTGGACCTTCCACTTTTTGCCTTCCAAAAGAAAAGAGGAAGAAGAAAACCCTGCTTGCTGAAGTTGGAATGACTTAGATGTTTTAGAAGTTTGATAGACTTTGGTGATTGGGCCTTCCACCTATCGCTTGCCAAATGGAAAGAAAAAGACCGCAATCCTGACCTCTGAGGTTTTCAACACTTATAAGCTTTTGAAACTGACAGACCTTGGCTATCAGGCCTTCCACATTTTTCCTTCAAAAAAGAAGGAAGAAAAGAGAACTCCCACTTGCTGCCTTCAAAAAAGAAGGAAGAAAAGAGAACTCCTGCTTGCCGCTGCCCGCAATACTTATAAACACTAGAACTCATTGGGATTCGGCAAGCAAACCTTCCACCTACAACTTATGAAAATAAGGAGGAAGAGGAAACTCCTAACCCCCGGTGCCCGAAACACTTAGGCAATTTTACAAATTATCAAGATGAAGCTTTCAAAGCTGATGAGAAAGGCATGATGAAGAAGGGAACCCTGAGCTCCAAAAATCTAAAAAGGCAAAAAACACAAGGAAAACACTTAGGATTTTGGACTTAACCATTTGGGGGGACTTTTCCTTGCACATCAAAAGGGAAAACACTTAGAAATCTCATGGATCTTTGGGATATTTGGCAAGAAGGCAAAATATGACAACATTTTAGCAAATATGCAGGGGTGTTTCCCTACTAAACATTGGGATCTAGAAGCCTTATCAATCCATTGGGCATAGAGTCAAAAGGGCATAGAAGCAACAAGAATAGGGGTTGGCCAGACCAACACAAAACTGAACATGCCTCTAGAAAACAAGAGAATGTAAAACACACAAAATAAATGAGGCAAATAATCTCCTAATGAGAATGTCACCTGTGCAAGAGCACTTGGAGGAAAGGAAAAATACTCAAAACAAACCTATCCTAAACCTAAACTAACCAACCAAGAAACTAACTTAAACAAATTCATTAACTAGTTTTTCAAAATAACTACCCTTTCTCAACAATTTACAATGCTTCACATGTTTGTGAACATTTAAAAGGAGGTGGAGAAGGGATGGGCATACAACAAAGTGGTGAAATACTTCCCCAAGGACAAATAAAAAATCACCTATCCAGCTGCACTGATTTGAAATATAGCAACTTAGAAGTGGATGAATGGGCTAATCTAGCCCTTCTTGATGCTCAACCTCATGCTTTGAAGTAAGCATAATAGGTGGGGACTCTTTCTCATATGTTTCCAACTGGGCCAAATGTCTTATAGGGTATCCTTTTGAGATGACATGAAAATCAACAGAATTGATCTAATGCCTCTTCTCTGTTTTGTTCTCCTCTTGCTAGTCTGAATGCTCTAACTCTTGCATATCAATTGGAGGAATGACTACCTCCTCAATCTACTCAAACTGCTCATGATCTACCTCACTAAGAGGAATTGATATACTATCTAGGTTTGAGCAAAAAACATCAAGCTCATCCCAGAAATGAGCCTCCTCTAAGTCTTCTGCACTCTTCAGTACGGGGCTACTTATATGCTCGTCTTCATGAGCTAGAACCTCCTTGTCATCTTTGGCCTCAACTTGCAACAACTTTCCATCATTCATAATGCCCTCATGCTTCTACAAATACTTTTCTTTAGATGCTTCCTCCCCCAAGATAGGATTGCCCTCATGCTCTTTCCAATTCAAAAACACAAATTCAGCTTTCATTTGCCTTTGTCCTCCCATAGCTTGCTGACTAGGTCCAATCTGCTATTTTGGAACTACTGATGGATTCTAGACCATTGAGGCTTGATTAAATTCTCCATTTCAGCCTATGTTTTTGTTACAAGGCTGATTGCATGGATGGTTCCACTCATTAACCTGAGCTAGGTTGTTCTAAATTGGAACAAGTATGCCTGATGTACTTGCCGTAGTTGAGTTTATGGAGTTTAGGGGCCTAACATAGCTTAGTTGATTTTGTCTTTGATTGTTCCCCTGATAAATTTGCCCTCTAGGTTGATATGGATGATTGGGAGCTTGGCATGGCCCATTGGCTATAGGAATTGGTGCCATAATTGGTTGAATGACTAGAGCTTCTGGAAAAAATAGCATTGGAAACTTGGGAGCAATCTTTTTAGCTAGAGTCAAACAATTCTCTGTCCTTATAGCTACCTCATAGGTATCAGGTAGAACATCCCCTCCTAGAGATTGAATCATGATAGTGATATCACTATTCAGGGATCTCAAATAATATAATAAGGAAGCATTAGGGAAAGGTATCACCAATGACAGGATTCTATACCAAGTCTTTTGAAACTTGAAATTAAAATCCACCATGAATTCATAAGGATCATGTTGATGTGTTTGTTATGCACAACAACAAGAAATAAAAGTCATATCAAACTTTTATTTATCTTGAAGAATACAATGAATTCAGAGAATTCATGATTCCAAGTCACCATGTGTCAGGTCATGACAATCCTGTTGTTACTCAGGGTTTGATGTGATAGGTTTTTTCCATTAGGGGCCTTATGTACTTATTCAAAGAAATCTTGTCAATGTTCACAAATATTTATCCTATTTCACCTGATCTGCACATATTCTCAACAATTGCATTAAATCTTATAATCTTTACCTGGGATTTGCATATATTTGTGTCAATTTGTCTGAAATTTGATTAGTTCTTCTGAAACTACCTCAATTTGAGACTATTTCCTATGATCTTTCTAACTTTGATTAGTTCTTCTGAAACTATCTCAAATTCAATCAATTCTTTACTTCTGCACCTTAAATTCATTCAAATATTGTGCAAATAAGTGAGTATTTAACTATCATTTTCCATTATTTACATGGATTGTTCAAAATGACATGTTATTAACTCAAATATGCTGGGGATATGCAATTATCTATGTTGATTTAGCATATTTTCTCTATATCTGCCTGTTATTTACCATTATTTGCATCTCTATATGATTATTTATGAAATTGAAGTGAAATAAAATGGATCATACAAACTAAAATTCTAAAATTATCAAGGTTTGATCAATGATCCACATGCAACCCTGATACTTTCATGAAAAGGAGATAAACCAAACCATGTTTCACCTTTCAAAGGATAAGATGATGATAACATGTACTAGTTGAATGCACCTCTGAGGAGCGCAACAATTCATAGTAACAAATCAAGAAATCATCCACAAGATTTTGCAAGATTTACAATTAGGTAGTAATATGAGTCTCCATTATCATTCAGTATGCTAAAAGTATGCACATATACATTTGATCTTGAGAAAGAACCATGGGGAATCACAAAGTTACAAAATTGTACACTTAGTGTTCACAAGTTCATCAATTCAATCTCCCTTTACAAATGACAATCAATATCCTTTTATAGGACAAGGATAAGATTTGGTTACAATGATCCAATGGTTAGGATCTAATCAAAATGACTAATGGTCAAGATTAGTGGCATGTGATTGCTAGTTCACAATCATTGGTGGAGGACAATTAGCAAAAGGGAATATTCCCAACATCTTTGACTTGGTCTTCAGAGTCCATTTATTCATTATCTTCTTCAGTCTCCTCTATCAACCCTTCAGTAATTCAGAATCTTGTCTCTATACCTTTGAAGAATGCATATGCCCTAATGGCCTTGTCTATTTCTTCTTTGTTCTGCACTTTAGCATTCTCCTTGGCATGCTCTTGTGCTTGCAATTGTTCCCTCAAGGATATCCATATGCTAGTCCTATTATCCAACTCCTCATTATAGGCATATATTTTAGACTTCATATCAATTTCCTTATCAATAATATCCTCGGGGAAGTGCTGGACTGGATCTTCTATTGCTAGGCTAAAATTATCCTTGAATGCCTTAAGTGCATCTTGCTCATCTTGATTTCCAACTTTACCTTCTATTCCACCTTCTAACCTCTCCAAAATTGTTAGCACTTCGGCCAAAAGTTCATGAGCCTTTATGCTGATATCCACTACCTTGGTATTGCATCTCCTCAAAGTGGATACTCCAAACCTTATGTCCTCTACCCAATTCATCACCATTATCTTTAAAAAGATGGCATATCCTATCTTCTAACTCATTCCGTTCGTGAATTGAATTTGTAGGTAACCCCCTGTACCACTAGAGAGCTTTTCCTTTTAAGGAAGAAGAAAGGAGCCTTACCACAACATTGTGAACAGAGCATACATTGGCAGTGTCTTGGATGTGTTCAATAGGTGTAGTAGAGTTTTCACCATTGAAAAATGGAATTTCTTTCAGAGCTGAGGTAGGGATATCATCATATTGTGCTAGGTCAAGTGAGATTCCACCATTGAAGGCCACAAAGGTTCAGTTTCTTGGTAGAGCCATGACAGTGGTGTGAACGTTATGATGGGTATATGGAAGCCTATTCTTGATAGAGGGAAAAGGCCATGACTTCCATAATAGCTTGACATACTAGAGCATTGAAAAACAGAGATGCATCAAAATGTTCTTTGAAAATAAGTGTTAACAGGCTTGCTTTTGAAGATTGGGAACATACTAGAAGAGAGTCACCAGGTGATTTGAGAACCTTGAAGGCTAGAAAAGACCAAGAACATCACCAAACTCTAATATTTGATGGAGCCTTAAGCACTTGGGCTACTTTCACCAGTAAATTTGTTTAGTAGAGTCACCATGGTGCTTGTTAAATGCTTTCACATCTGCACATGAACTAAGAATAGCACCAAATCTTCTCAGTTCAACTCTTACTCAAAGCATAGGGTCCCACTAGGCATGCCAGAAACTATTATCACATGGAATTGTACCCTTCTTGAAGTTTGTTCAAGTATTCCAATGACACAATAGGACTAATCTCAAGGTGTGGGACCTTGCAAATTAGATTAGACCTCCAAAGAAGGCCGGTTCCTCTTTCTAAGCTTAAGGCTCAGAGAAAAAGCTAAATGTAATACTACCGGTCATAGGGAAAAGGGTAAAGAGAGAAACTTGAGATAAAAGGGTTGATGCACCAGACTTAGAGTGTTTAGTTGGAGCTAACATAACACAATAATGATTTCAAAGGCTAAATAAACCAACACAAACTCATCTGGTATTTAACAGAGTTCAAAATAGAATATTGAAACCTATAAAGGGACTATTTTATCCACAAGATAAGTGAGGACCATTCAAGCAGAAATAGTGAAAAGGAATATGAGAGAGGTAGAATCAGTTACTTATATTAATCATAGAGGCTAAATAGTCATTATAAAGAGAGAAAATCTAAATATAGATCAAAAAAGACACATAATGATAACCTTCGCCTCATAGTTGAACTAGAAATGAAGACAAGAGAGGTCCAGAAGAGGACACAGTCCATCAGATTCATACAGTTCTAGGAAATATCATGAATCCATGATCAAATATCCAGTGCTTCAACTTGAGTAAGGACCCAGTGACCAACCAACTAACTAAAATCATCCTTTTCATATGTATATATAGCTTTTCTGATCATTGTAGTAGCTATGGACATGGGAAATAGTGGTCAACAAGGAAAACTAGTCGCCCATGCTGCAATAAATTCATTTTTGTCTCCTTGAAGTGTGCCCACATGATTCTACCCTGGAAATCCACTGAAGAAGACTGTTTGCCCATGTCTTGGGTACAAGAAATTCAATGTAAAGGAGCTATATTGGCATAGGGGCATGAAATCTATTTTTCACAAGCAATTAGGCTCTAAAGAAGCATTAATGGCAGCTAGGAAGTTCACTAAGCAATCTCGTCATGTCAGGAACAATAGAAAGAGTTGGGAAGACGAAATAGGTTGGGCCTCGATCAATTAGGCTTCCATCAATCAAGCCTTTGAAATGTGAAGAAGGAAACCCCAATCTCCAAAGTCTAAAAGGGGCAATAGGGAGATCGTCAGGCTTTAGAGATCGGGCCTTCACCATGCATTGTGCTTTTGAAAAGAAGAATTGCTTGATCCTCAGCTCTGAAATACTTAGAAGAAATTATGAAGCTTATCAGGGATCAGGCCTTGTACCTTCTTCCTTCCACCTTTCAAAAGAAAAGAGGAAGAAGAAAACTCCCTTTTGTTGAAGCTTGAATGACTTAGACATTTTAGAATTTGGCAGACTTTAGTGATTGGGCCTTCTACCTATCTGTTGGCAAATGGAAAGAAAAATGCTACAATCCTGGCCTCTGAGGTTTGCAACACTTGGAAGCTTTTGAAATTAGTGGACCTTGACTGTCAGGCCATCTACTTTCTGCCTTCAAAAAAGAAGGAAGAAAAGAGAACTCCCACTTACCGCCACCCACAACACTTAGAAACATTAGAACTCATCAGGATTTAGCAAGTGGACCTTCCATCTACTGCTTATGAAAAGAAGGAGGAAGAGGAAACTCCCGACCCCTAGCACCTGAAACACTTAGGTGATTTTACGAATTATCAAGACAGAGCTTTCGGAGCCGACAGGAAAGGGAGATTCAAAACTTCAAAATGGTAGAAAACACTTAGGATTTTGGACTCATCCATTTGGGGGCCTTTTTCCTTGCACTTCAAAAGGTAAAACACTTAGAAATCTCATGGATTTTTGGGCTATTTGTCTAGAAGGCAAAATAGGACAACAATTTCCACATAGTATTCTAATGAGCTAACTTCTTGGAGTTATCAAATTTAGAAATGTTAGAGGAGATACCCCAATTAGAGGCTAC
This sequence comes from Cunninghamia lanceolata, assembly GCA_027924645.1. Lineage (NCBI taxonomy): Eukaryota > Viridiplantae > Streptophyta > Pinopsida > Cupressales > Cupressaceae > Cunninghamia > Cunninghamia lanceolata. The sequence continues at coordinate 5,166,933 of BSBN01001221.1, read as the reverse complement.
CTGAGTCCCCATAGGGGAAGGAGGACTTTGAGTGGTCTTCATATTACATATAGAAACATTCTCAACAAGCATTTTAGAGAAAATGATAAAAACCTCCATAGGAGTCCTGATGGTTTCTCTGAATACTTTGTTGTTCCTTTCTTTCTAAATGCACCAACCTAAATGGGGCAGAACCTACTTCCAATGTTCTCTAATCCTTGGGTGTGAAAAAGGGGCTTTCCAATTCTCCACAATTTCAATCAGATTTTCATTCGTGACCTAGTCAACTCCTAACTTCATGAGGACCATACCCTATAAATCTTTAGAAAATTCACAATGGAATAACATATGGGAAATTGTTTCTTCCTCCTTCAGGCATAACACACATCTATTATGAATTAGGAACCCCCTCTTCCTCAAATTATCCAAAGTCAAGATTTTGTTATGGGCAGTTGACCACTAGAAAAAATTAATTTTGGGTGTCAAATGATGGTTCCAAATTAACTGCCAAGAATTCTTACTCAACCCTTGGTCTAATAGAAGATCATAAGCAGTCTTGACAGTCAATAATCCCTGGCTATCTTGAGACCTATCATATCATCCTGTCTAGGGAAGATTGAAATTTTTAAATTACTAAGTTTTTGTTGTAGGGAACTAATCATTTGGTCCTTATTGTTGTAATCAGGAGAACAAACAACTAAGTGCCTCCACTGTCTAAGCCCCTAAATGTGAATGATATAGTTTCTCACTCTTTTCCCAAAGAAACTGGTGGCCATCTGAACTAGATTACTATAGATTTCCTGATTTATTAGAGGCTTCTCCTGTAGCCATGCGTCCTTCCAGAATCTAATAAGATTACCATTACCAAAGTTCCATTTAACACCTTTGGATAAAAGGCTTCTAGATTTCAACATTTTATTCTAGATAATGGAACCTTTAGGAAAGCCCTCTTCATCAATAAATCTATCATTCACCTCATTGAAAAGATATTTAGATCTCATAATACATCCCCAGTCTTTATTATCCTTCATAAAACCCCAACCCACCTTAGCAAGAGGAGATTTGTTCACCAAATGAATCTTTCTAATACTGAGATCTCCCTAAGATTTTGGAAGACAAACATTGGCCCACTTAACCAGAGAAATTCTTTTCTTCTCTTCCACCCTTGTCCAAAGAAAAGTTCTCTGAATTTTCTCAAATTTCTCCACTATATACCTTGGCATTTTAAACAAGGTGAGGAAGTAAGTGGGAATACCTTGTAATGAGGCTTTAAGGAGCTGGTACTTTCCATCTTGGCTTAAAAACTTACCCTTCCACCCAGCAAGCTTCTTTTCCATCCTTTCAAGAACAACATTCTAAAAGGAAGGGGTCACTTCTTTAATAGTTAAGCGTAGACCAATATAAGTGGAAGGAAAAGTAGTAGTTGTTAGGGTAAAATAGGATCAACAATGAATATGCAATAAACAACATCAAATACCCATAACTCAATAGAATAGTGAAACTAAGAAGATTGAGTGAGATGAAGCAATGAATAACACAATGCATACCTTCCTTGAATCAAAACTTCTATTGTTTGCCTATCAATATTGTCCTTGTTTGTATGAAGTAGGGCCCTCAGAGAGTGCACTCATTTGTTGTTTTCAAGAATGTTGATATTGAATGGTTGTGGTGATGGATATGCCAAGAAGATGAGCTTCAAAGCAATGGGGTGATCTCAAGAAAATGAATAGTGATGGGGTGCCAAAGGCACACTAGTAAATTCCTACAAAGTAACAATATAGATAGCTTGGATGAATAGAATGGAGGAACAGGGTTCCATTTATAGACTCAGAAGAATGAGGATCAACGGTTGAGAAGAAATATGAAGATCAATGGTTGAGAATGGTTGAGGAATGTGCAACAAATAGAAAGAGTACAAGTGTCCAAACTCCATCATGTAACAGGGGAGTTAACAAAATTGATTGAAGAGTTAACAGAATTGACCAATCAGTTAAGTGAATTGATTGGGGAGTTGACTAAATTGATTGATCAGTGAACTGGGTTGATTGAGGAGTCAATAGAATAGACTAATTAGTTAACAAATTTGATTGGTGAGTTAACTAATTTTCATTAGAGGAGAAATAGGACATGTGGGTGAGGGAATATTAGCTAATTAAATATTTAAAATATTTAATTACATGTGCAACATGGTGAGGTGGTAAAGGTGAGGTGGAAAGATGAGGTGGATTTATGGAATTAGGACTTAGGATAGAGGAATTTAGGATTTATTAAATAATGTAGGATTATTTAATTATGTGAGACATTAGAAGAATTTAGGGAATTTAATTAAATAAATTGATTTTATTTAATTATGGGATAATGAACCAATCAAATAAACTTCGAATATTTATTTAATTGATAGAAGAAATAAGAAGGGAATAAATATTAAGAATATTTATTTAGAATGAATCGTGTCATTTTTAGGCATATACAACAGTAGCACAACCAATGCTAGTTTTGATCTTCCTTTGGAGGTCCAAGTGTTACACATATGGTTCTTAGGGTTGTCATTGATGTCAACACTATCATGGTGGTGTGATGGTGTTCATGGTTGGATGTCATGTCCCATCCAACAAGAGAAGGGAGAAGATATAGTTCATATTAATATGGGAATTAGAAACACAAAGATGATCAAATGCATTTCTGATGCTATTGATGGTCTAAAGTATGTATGTTCCAAGTTCCATGATGATTGCATTATCGAAAGAGTGTTTTGTTGTTGACTGATTGAAGACAGTGTTGTCTTCGTGAAGATGTTATGTGTAGGATAATGGAATACTCCACATTGATCTACATTTGTAGATATGGCCATGCAGTTCTAGAATTGTGATTAGGATGATATGAAGGTGATAATTCCAAGTTTTCAAATCATTTGTCCTTCCATTGTTAAAGTTATGAATGACAGAGTAATAGCATGTGTTCCGGCAGAGTATGTTAGTGTTAAAGGCCTCTTGGAATGCTCCACATTCCTCTAGAAATGAATTATTTCCTTTGTAGTTTTGAGGACATGTTTATGGATGTGTATTACATGATTTCTTGCAGTTTCAAGGTTCCTGGTGGTCCGCAACTTAGTTTTTCAAATGACAGCATGTTGTAGTGTGTTCCAGATGACAGATTGTTCTTGGAGTTAATGATTGATGTTGTGTGGCACAATTCTTTGATGTGCGGTGGTAAAGGAGTGTTTGGGGATGTTGTATGAGTCATGTGGACTCATCTAGAAAATTTTCACGAAGATCTTTCTGGTTTCTAGTACCACACAAGGTTTTCAAGTTGATGTGGTCGTTATGCTTCAAGTCTTCATGTGTTTTGCTTAAAGTTGTCCTATTTCCAAATGAGAAGAGTATGGAGATAATTCCTTCATGTTTGAAGCTATGAAGGATGCTTTGGACCTGGTTAAGCAAGTGTTGGTGTCTGTAAGCCATGGATCTTCTATTGGTGTAACGTGTGGTTTCACTTAGGATCTATCTTCAACACGTTTCATATTGTGTGTTGTCTGGCTGAATTGTAAATGTATTTTTCATGTTGTATCTGGCCAATAAGCTATATAATCAATGTAATATTGTGTATAAATAGTGAATCAAATTGAGTGAGGTAAAGTGTGATTTCAAGTTGATTGAAAAGTTTGCAAGCAGATAAAAAGTAGAATAAATGCATTGTTTATGTGTGACTGAAGGAGAAAGAGTAGAAGTTGTTGATGTTGTCTAGATTCATCTTGAAGACTTATAGGTGACAGTGATCAAGTATAGAGTATGCCTAACTGATCAGATCATCAAAGAAAATGTGAAGAGGTAGAAGTGCAATCATCAAAATTGTGAGTTTCAATGTCAGTTTTTAGATAGTAGAAAGACTATCATACTGTAATCTTTTGTAAGTGTGTTCTCAATTTAGGGAGTAGTAGCTTCCTTGGGAATGACCCTAAAACAAAGTCTTCATGGAGTAGTAGCTTCCTTGGGAATGATCCTAAAACAAAGTCTTCATGGAGTAGTATCTTCCTTGGGTGTGACCCTAAATCAAAGTTCTTTAGGGAGTAGAAGCTTCCTTGGGTTGTAGCCCTAAAACAAAGTTATTATTTGAGCTTCATATATTGTGAGTTAATCCTCACCATGTTTTTCCCTTCTAGGATTTTCCATGTATATTGTTGATTCAAGGATAGACAACTGAGAGGGGGGGTGTGAATCAGTTGTCATAGAATTCTATTACTTATTTACTTAAAACCTTCTTATATTTCAACAGCATATCAAAGATTCAACCATGGAAGCATAATGCAATAATTTAAGAGTAGAAACAAACTCAACACAAATAACACCAAGATTTTAACGTGGTGTTGATGATGATGTTACTCACAAACAAACATGAAATAAAAGTTACACAACAACCCTTATTTATCTTGAAAGATACGATGAATTCAAATAATTCATGATCCCAAGTCTCCATTGATTAGTTCATAATCTACTGATGTTACTCAGTGGTTGATGTGTGTTGTTGTTAATCATTCAGGGGCCTTATGTATTTTGATTATTCCTGCAAAGTTCCTCAATATTTCCTCCAAATATCCTATTCTTTATATTTGCTGTACATAAATCTCCAACAATTCTACTTCCACACTATGAATTTACTCAAATAATGTGCCTACAGGTTGATATTTGCATGATTTCTACCATTATTTGTAATTCTTTGCATGATATTTTCAACACTACATGCATTTAGTTCAAATATTCTAATGATATTCAGTTATCTATGGGGTGTCAACATATTTCTCTTTTCTACTTAATATTTATCATGATTTGTAGTTATGGAAGTGATTTAATGAAATTAAGAAAAAGAAATGACAAAGATAGGGTTTAATGGATGAGATTCCCAAAATTACTTGACTGAGATCACTGATCCACATACATGTTCTGATACAACAATGAAGAGAAGAAAACTAGAATCATACTTCACCAGGACATTCCACAAATCTGCATGATCCAGTGCAAATCTTCAAAGGAAAAGTTGACAACAAAATGTAATAAAATGAAAGCGCTTCTATTGAACACATCATTCACCATTACATATCCAGGAATCAACTTGAAGATTACGTAAAGTTTACAATCAGGATGTAATCTGAAGCTTCATCTACATTGAGTATGCTTTAGAACAAGTATATTTACAATGATTTGAAGAAAGAACCTTGACATTTCAACAATTCAGTCCCCATTAGTCTTGGTAATCCAATCTCCTATCGGGTTTACAATCTTTTGGTTAGATAGATAATGATTGACCTCTGTGTGTCTATCTCCTCCTTCTTTATGACAAGTCATGGCCCTTTTATAGGATAGAGGCCGGAAAATAGCTACAATGATCCAAGGATTAGGATCCTCTCAGAACAATCAATGGTTCAGATGGATAACACGCTCTCGCCAGCTGGCAATTGCATAGCTGTAATGAATATTCTAGCATTTTGGACTTGATTCATTTTCTAGCTGGCAAACAATGCACTTGATAATATCTTCCTCAGCTCAAGTTCATGTTGCCTCTATGTCTACAACTTCATTCATTCTTCATGTTCCTGGTCTTTATCTTCTTCTTTAGGACTTTCTCCCTCTGATGGCTCCTTTTCTTTATTTACTCACAGTCGGCAAGACAACCATCGTCAGAGAAACCTTCTCAAGTCTCTCTGCAACCAAACTTACCTCAATGTCAGAACTTCACTTTACCTTTGGCAAGACCTCCTTCTATCGGCCCAGTCTTTTATCCTTCCGTTGATGCCCGATGAAAATTAATTTCTTCCTCATCCAACCGTGATGACTTCCAAACCAATACCTGCGTACCTGCCAACAGACATAAGTCATAAAATGTACTAAAGTCACTTTTCAATCTTGAATCTAACCATTGTCATAAACATACAAGCATTCAAATATACAAAGAATTTCCTATATTTAACTTCTTTTTGACCTTCAGCTTGTATATTTCGCTTTGCATCTTTCGTTTGTATATTGGAAACATACAAGCGCTTAAACATACAAAGAATTTTTTGCTTTTAATTTCTCTTTCGAATCTGGTGCTTGTATATCTTTCGGCTTGTATATCGACCTTCATTGGTGTAACCCACTTAGTCGAGGTGACCTACAAAACTTACTTCGACCATCTATATCTACCTGACACATCTTTTATTGGTGAGACTCACAGTAATTCTTGCTGAAAAGTAACACTTATATCAAATCTTTAGATACAAGTCTAGATACATGCAAAGTCCCTTGTATTTCCTTTCGAACTCCAACTTTTATTAAACCGCAGTTTATTCACTTTTGACTCCGACATGTACAAAGTGTGATGCATCTTTTAATATGCATTAAGTAATGATACATTGGTTACATCAGATTTTAAACTTTTCTAAATTCCGTGCTATATGTTTACAATGTATGTATCGAAACATACATACAACCCACGAAACATACAAGGACTTAAAATTATTTCGTAGTTATTTTAGTTCTGGCTTTTGTATATAGCTTTATATGTCACCTTTGTATGTTTTGGACTTTTCAAACATACAAACCAAAAATGCATCTGATAGACTTACTAGATTATGCATTAAACTTTGACTCTGCGGGACCTGACTTGTATGTCACCTTTGTATGTTAACAAAATGCATACAAGTACGGATGTAACCAAACCGACAACTCCCTATTGTGACTCATACAAAGACTTGATATACAAAAGACTTTGCATCTGTATCATACAATGACACAACATACAAATGAATTTGTATATGCAACATACAAACCTTTTTTTATAGTGCATTTACCAAAAAATACACATAACTTACAAAATATTGGGAATTTTTAAATGGTTCAAAAAACAACCCTCACTCATTTTTGACAAGGAATTCACCCATACTCTGCCCTAGTACTTTATGCTATTTTTTCTTTATTTTCAACAAGGTTTGTACCTTTCACTTCCTTTTCCCTTTTACCACCAAGTGGACCCACACACACAAGCAGAGAAACCAGCCAAAATAGGGGTCCTCATTTTGCTAAGAAGTAAAATGGGGCATGTTGTGAACATCACAACACGTGGAAAACCTGGTTAAGGGAAAACCCACGGGGTGACTAACCCAAGACTTTATTCTCTATTAAAAGAATATGAGAAATGAAATGGTTCCTACCAATTAGGGCTCACTGCCCGAGCACACTGCTCATAAGAGACACACTGCCTACAAGAGACTCACTGTCTACAGAAGAAAATAAGTTTTACAAAATTGAACTAGAAGTTAGCATCTTCACTATGCTTGAATTAGTTCCATTAAAGCTCAAAACCTCTGCTCTGCTATTTCACTCCTCTTCCTTACCACCTCCTAATCATGACCACAATGGATGGATTTTGAACAACTTCACAATTCTTATTTATACATGATATCGACTTTGGAATGATCATCAAAGTCGGAACAACATACACTTATTTTCTTACAAAGCAATTACAAACATACAACTTGACTTATTACAAAAGATTCATGCAAGTTACTACACTATCGACCACGCATAGCTAGGACTTCAATCTTCTTTGAGGAACATGCCATGCCTCGTAAAACATCTTCTAGATTATCCACAACAGGTGCAAATCATCTGGTTAGCCAGGATTGGGAAGAACACCATTACCCGGAGGTAAATCTTCAATTACAGGCTCAATCTTCAATGCAGATTACCAACATGAACTTGACACAATCTGGAGACCTCCACAAGCTTCCTTGAATCACCAAGAACATCTGCACCACTTTTGCTTACTGTAATCATTTGCATCTTCATCTAGAATCACAAGAACACAATCAGTCATCTCTATCATATTAGAAAGATCACTTGCGGACCTCCAAACCATATGCCAATCAAGTTGATAGTTCACGTTAGCTTCCCAAACATACCACCAGATCCGCAGAGCAGGATATTGCATTTCTGGATCTCACCGGACTTATTTGTGCCACTCTATCACCACTGAATAGTTGCTAGAACAAGTTCTACTCATATACCCATAACTTCTTTAGATCTTCATATGGACCTCTGAAATCTTGACTAGACAACCTTCAGACACATATCTACAAACCCTTTGATGCGCATACTCTGATCTTCAACTATTTGGGATCTTTGCTTCATAGGACTTCACTATCTTCATTGTTCTTCTTTGTTTTTGATGGGGCTAATTTTCTCAATATCCTCAGCACATACCTTATCCAATTCTTGACATTAATGCAATAGGAGTATGTTGACATTAATGACAACACCATTTAGAGCCATACTTGCAACAATCTTCCCCTTTGTCATTGATGGCAACATATGATGTGAAAAACTATTTTAACCATCAAGACAAGTACTTCTTCTTACTGATTGACATAGCTTCCCCTAACATCAATAATCATTCACATGTCTTCTCTACCTCTACTGCTCCCCCTTTGATCAACAACCACTTTTTGTTTTTCACATGTCTTCTCTCCCCCTTTGACATCAATGGAAAAGGGCACATACTTGCAACCACTTCTCATGCTTCAGAATCATACTGACTACTCCCCTTGAGTAGCAGCCACCTAGCATCAATCCAGATCATAACATATGACTGTGAGCTCCATCGGATAGATGCACATCAGTGCACCTTAATTCAGAACCGGAGGGGTAGTAACCCCTAGCTTCTCCCTAAGATACTCAAAAGTGTCCTTAGAGGTTTGGTAAAAATGTCTGCAATTTGATCCTTTGAGGGCACAAACTCCAATCTGACTTCATTCTTGTTCACTTGTTGTCTTAAAAAGTGAAACTTGATAGATATATGTTTTATTTTTGAATGCAACACCTAATTTTTTGATATGTTTATTGCACTTGAGTTATCACAAAAGATTGTGATAGGTTCTTCATACTCCACTCTGATGTCTTTTAACATTTGCTTCATCCACAATACTTGAGTGCAATTGCTCGCTGCTGCAATATACTCTGTTTTTGCAGTAGACAAAGATATTGCCTCTTGTTTCTTTCTTAGCCAAGAAACCAATCTTTTCCCTAAAAATAATGCACCACCACTGGTACTCTTTCGGTCATCCAAATCACCTACCCAATCAGCATTAGTATAAGCATGAAGAGAGAAATCATGATCCTTGGGATACCACAATCCATACTCAACTATTCCCTTCAAATATCTAAGAATTCTCTTGATTGCCATGACATGAGATTCTCTAGGATCAGCTTGAAATTTGGCAACAAGACCAACAAAATTCATAATGTCAAGTCTAGTTTGAGTGAGATAGAGCAATCCCCCAATCATAGATCTCTATGTCTTCTGATCAGCTTTAGGAGATTCAACATCCTTGCTCAACTTACACTCGGTAGCCATGGGAGTATTCATTGCCTTTGAATCCTCCATCTCAAATTTTTTCAATAATTCTTTCACATATTCGGTCTAAGATATGAAGATTCCTTTCTTTGTTTGAGTGATTTGTAGACCCAAGGAGAAATTCATTTCACCAAACATGGACATCTCAAATTCAGTTTTCATTTGATTTGCAAAAGTTTTGCACATACTCTCCTTTACTCCAAAAATAATATCATCAACAAATACTTCAACTATCAAGATATTTTCATGATCAATCTTAAAATAGAGATTACTGTCAATAATACCTTTGTTAAAACTAATTTTTAGAAGATGTTTGTCCAACCTTTCATACCGGGCTCTTGGGGCTTGTTTGAGTCCATACAAAGTGTTCTTTAATTTGCAGACCATATCTCCATTATCAGACAATTGAAATCCATCTGGTTGCTCAATGTACACTTCTTCTAAATCACCATTTAGGAAAGCAAATTTGACATCCATCTGATATACCTTGAAATCTTTGAAGACAACCAAGGCAAGAAATAGTCTAAACGCTTCAATCCTTGCCACCAGAGCAAAAGTCTCTTCAAAGTCGACTCCTTCTACTTGAGAATAGCCTTTATAGACCAATTTGGCTTTGTTTCTTATTACCTCACCATCTTCATTCAGTTTGTTCTGGAAGACCCACTTAGTCCCAATCACATTTTTGTCCTTAGGTCTAGGAACAAGATCCCAAGTGTGATTTTTTTCAATCTGCATCAATTCCTCCTTCATTGCTTTAATCTAACTTTCATCACTGCATGCTTCACTTACTATTTTTGGTTCAACTTTTGAAGTCAAACAACACTTCACTAAATCTTGAGCAATATTTCTTCTTGTTTGAACACCTTTGCTTCTATCTCCTTTGATCTGGTCTTCAGAATGATTCATTCTTACATACCTAGGAGTTTTGGGAATCACTTGCACTACTAATTCTTGGATAGGTTCATTCAAGCTTGTTTCTTCTTCTTGTGTTTCTGGATTCTTTGGATCAATCTAAATTTGGACTAGAGTTTGAACTTGTTCTTCTTGGTCTGAGATATCATTTTGATCATCAGCTTCATACTCATAGTATCTTGAGGGATTTTCCATGCCTTCATCAACTTTCACATTTGTGCTTTCCACAGTCTTCCTTAATCTCTTGTTATAGCACTAGTAAGCTTTGCTTTGAGTAGAGTAACCCAAGAATATTCCTTCATCACTTCTGGCATCAAACTTGCCAAGGTCTTCATCTCTTTTGATATAGCATTTTCTACCAAAGACTCTGAAATACTTCACAGTAGGAATGATGCCAAACCAAAGTTCATAAGGAGTCTTAGTAGTCTTACCTTTGATTTGTACCCGGTTAAGAGTATAAACAGCTGTGCTCATAGCTTCTCTCCAATAGATCTGAGGAACATTTGCTTCCATCATCTTCACTACTCCACTACTCCATTCTGTTGTGGAGTCCTTGGAGTGGATAACTGTCTTTCTATCCCATGTTTCTCACAGAATTCAATGAAATCTCTGGATGTGAATTCTCCACCTCTGTCAGATCTGAGGCATTTTATTTTTATGTCAGTTTCATTTTCTACCATAACCTTGAATATTTTGAACTTCTCAAGTGCTTTAGATTTTTCTTTTAAGAAAGTCACCCACATCATCTAGGAGTGGTCATCAATCAAGAATATGAAATATCTATCTACTTGTAGATTCTTGATTCTTGCCGGACCACATAGATCAGTGTGCACCAAGTCCAACAGTCTGGTTGAAGAATGTTCCTTACTTTTGAATGAGACTCTATTCTTCTTACCTAACTGACATTCCTTGCACAAGCTATTAGAAGGTTTCACCAATCTTGGAAGGTCTCTTACAGCCTAGATGTTGTGTATCTTAATGAAGTTATCAAAATTCACATGACACATTCTCCTATGCCACAACTAACTCTAATCAATTTGAACAAATAAACAACTTTTGCCAGTACCAACCAAGTGAAAGATGTTACCTTTTGTCTGAGTACCAGATGCAATCTCAGTTTCAGAGCTTTCAAAGATCTTGCATTTTCCATTTTTGAACCAAAGATCATAACCTTTGTCTACTAGCTACCCAACACTAAGAAGATTATGCTTTAAACCTTCAACATATAGAACATCACTAGTTTTGTTCTTACCATCAAAAGAAATGGTTCCTCTATGTTTAATTCTACCAACAAAATTATCTCTAAATTTTACAACTCCACCTTCATATCTTTCTAGGTTTATGAACTTGTTCTTGTCACCAGTCATATGGTGAGAACATCCACTGTCAATGACCCATTCATTCTTTTCTTCAACCTAAGTAGCTAGAGCTCTTTCTATCTTATGATTGGCAGATTCAATAGGCATTGGATCTTCTTCCTTAATTGCAATAAACACCCAGTCACTTCCAGATTTGGTTCCTATCTCAGATTCATCATCTATTACTCCATCATCATATTCTTAAACATAGTAACACTTCTTTTGAAATCTTGATCTATTAGGGTTAGGATTTGAAATTCTTTTCGGACACCTTGAGGCAAAATGACCAATCTTGTTACAATTGAAACATTTGAAAGGCAATTTTCCCTCATACTTATTGGATCCTTTTGGCAATCTCTTGGCAATAACAGCTTCAAGTTGTGCATCTTCTGACTCATCTTCTTACTGATCCTTTCTTGCTTTATCATACATGTTGATTTCTTTGAGGAATTTTCTCTGGGATCATATCTTTGTTTGCCTTTTACAGTCACACTAGCCTTGAATACAGATTCAGTCTTGGGACGTGCATCTCCAAACTCAGCGAATTTAAATGCAGCTCCCTTACCAACCAATTGATCCCTAGTGATGTTTGAAAATGATCTGAATTCCTCAATAGCAACAACCTTGTGTTTGTAAGCATGGGGTAAGGATCTAAGAACTTTGACAACAATTTCATCTTCATCCAATGTTCCACAAGCACATCTAATGCCACAAACAAGCTCATTTACCCTTGGCATAAATGAAGTGATATTTTCATCTTCATTCATCTTCAAGATTTCAAACTTTCCTTTCAGGCTTTGTAACTTTTCACATTTAACATATTTGTCTCCTTCATGCAGAATCTCCAACTTTATCCAAATTTCATAAGTGGTTTTCAATCCCATAAGACTTGTCAATTCTATATCAGACAAGGCACTTAGTAAGGCTTCTTTAGCTTGAAGATTATTTTCAGCATCTTTGATTTAATCTAGAGTTGTTAGACCATTCTTTGGAGGAATATACTCAGTTGTAGTCATGTTCCAATATTGCTCTCCCATGCATTGCAAGTGACATTCCATGCAGCTTTTCCAAAGAGTGTAGTTTGTTCCATCAAACCTTGGATTGTCCTTCTTGTAGGATGACATCCTAGATCTCCTCAAGTGGTTAAGCTTCTTCAAGAGGAACTGGCTTTGATACCAATTGTTGATTCAAGGATAGACAATTAAGAGTGGGGGTGAATCAGTTGTCACAGAATTCTGTTACTTATTTACTTAAAACCTTCTTATAGTTCAACAACATATCAAAGATTCAACCATGGAAGCATAATGCAATAATTTAAGAGCAGAAACAAACTCAACAAAAATAACACCAATATTTTAACATGGAAAACCTAGTTAAGGGAAAAACCATGGGGTGACTAAACCAAGATTTTATTCTCTAGTAAAAGAATATGAGAAATGAAATGGCACCTGCCAATTAGGGTTCACTACCTGATCACACTACTCACAAGAGGCACACTGCCTACAAGAGACTCACTATCTACAAAAGAAAATAAGTTTTACAAACTTGAATTGGAAGTTAGCATCTTCACTATGCTTGAATTAGTTCCATTAAAGCTCAACACCTCTGCTCTACTATTTCACTCCTCTTCTTTACCACCTCCTCATCATGACCACACTGGATGTATTTTGAACAACTTCACAATTCTTATTTATACATGATATCGACTTTGGAATGATCATCAAAGTCGGCACAACATACACTTATTTTATTACAGAACAATTACAAACATACAACTTGACTTATTACAAAAGCTTCATACGAATTCCTACATTGTTAGCCACGCATAGCTCAGACTTCAATCTTCTTCGAGGAACATGCCACACCTTGCAAAACATCTTCTAGATTATCCACAACAGGTGCAAATCATCTGGTTGGCTAGGACTGGGAAGAACACCATTACCTGGAGGTAAATCTTCAATTACAGGCTCAATCTTCAATGTGGGCCACCAACACAAACTGGACACAATCTAGAGACCTCCACAAGCTTTCTTGAATCACCAAGAACATCTGTACCACTTCTGCTTACTGTAATCATTTGCATCTTCATCCAGATTCACAAGAACACAGCCAGTCATCTTTGGCATACTGGAAGGATCACTTGCGGACCTCCAAACCATATGCCAATCAAGTTGATAGTTCACGTTAGCTTCCCAAACATACCACCAGATCTGCAGAGTAGGATATTGCATTTTTGGATCTCACCGGACCTATTTGTGCCACTTTGTCACCACTGAACAGTTGCCAGAACAAGTTCTACTCATATACCCATAACTTCTTCAGATCTTCATGTGGACCTTTGAAATCTTGATTGGACAACCTTCAAACACATATCTACAAACCCTTTGATGCACATACTCTGATCTTCAACTATTTGGGATCTTTGCTTCATAAGACTTCACTATCTTCACTATTCTTCTCTGTTTCTGATGGGGCTAATTTTCTCAATATCCTCAACACATACCTCATCCAATTCTTGACATCAATGCAACAGGAGTATGTTGACATCAATGACAACACCATTTAGAGTCATACTTGCAACAATATATATGTTGTCATGTGTTGACATGCATTGTATTAATCTTTCGTGTTCATGTTAATGTTGTGATTATTAAGTTTTAATCTGCTACGAATAAGTTGAAGTTGTTAAAATTGAAGATTTTTTAGATACTGATTCATCCCCCTCTTAGTATATTGGTATGTTCAACAATTGGTATTAGAGCTAAGTTCCTCTAAGGGAAGCTTAATCGCTTGAGGAAGGTCTGAGATGACACATAATGGATTTGGCAAGATACCTAGGTTTGATGTAATGAATTATGATTTTTGGAAGCTATGGATGGAATCTTATAACAATTCCCTAGGGTGTGGTGTTTCAGAATTTGTCAAGTCTGGTTATACCGTTCCTTCTACTATTCCTACAGATGCAGATGAAGTTAAGAAGTATGATAAAAATTCCAAGGCAAAGTTTGCTATCATGAGTGGGTTATCTTATTTAAAAATTTTAAAGGTAGTGAGCTGTAGTTTTACTCAAGAAGTTTGGGATAAAATTAAAACCATTTATGAAGGAGATAAGAAAGTAAAGCAAGCCAAGATGTAGATCTTCAAGAGAAAATTTGAGAACCTAAAAATGTTAGAGGATGAAGACATTTCTGGATACATGCTCCAGGTCAATGAAGTGGCCAATGGCATTAAAGATCTTGGATGAGAAGTGAAAGAAGATGAGGTTGTGAAAAAGGTTCTAAGATCTCTTCCCAAATCTTATAGTCATAAGGTATTTTCCTTTGAGGAGAATGCAGACTTGGATACATACAATGTAGACAAATTATTTGGTTCCCTTACTACTTTTGAAACGAGAGAGTTTGGCAATGATGCTCCAAAGAAAGAAGCTACTTTCAAAGCCAATGTGAAGACAAAAGAAGAAGTTGTTGTTGAAGATGAAATCTCGAATGAAGTTAAAACAAATTTTTTGAGAAGACTGAAGAAAGGCATTGGAAAATGCAAAGGTAAGTTACCCTTCAAATGTTTCAATTGTGGAAAGGTTGGTCATTTTTCTTCTAAATGTCCTTTCAAAGAGTCAAGGGGTAGTAACAAAAGAGACAAGTTCAAGAGAAGTCTGTATTCCATAGAAAACAATTATTCTTCAAAAGATGAGGATCATGATGATTCAAATGATGAGACACTTTTCATGGCCTTGAATGTTGGTGACAAAAAATATGATGTTGGAAAATGTGAAAAGACTAATGCCTTGCAAACGAAACATAATAATAAAAGATCAATGGTTGTATGGACTACCTTTCATGCAAGAGAAGAAGCCAAGGCTTGGGTAATTGATGGTGGATGCTCAAATCATATGACTAGTGACAAGAAGTTTATTAGCCTTCAAAAGTGGGATGGTGGTGCTGTCAAGTTTGGTGGTGATGAGTCAGCATAGATTTGTGGAAAAGGTGCTATAACTATTGATGGGAAGAATAGGAGTGAGGATTCCCTTTATGTCAAAGGGATAAAACACAATCTTCTCAGTGTTAGTCAGATGTGCTACAAGGGGTATAATCTCACCTTTCATGCCAATGGCCATGAAATCAAGAAAGCAAGGTCCAGAAAACTAGTTGCAGAAGGTCTCAAGACATATGGTGACATCTGTCATCTGAAGGAGGTAAATAGAAGAACATGTTTGTTGGCTCAATCTAGTGAGTGTTGGCTATGGCACAAGAGAATGGGACACAACAATTTTGACAATATGGTAAAGATCAGTTCCACTGATGCATGGAATGTCAAATGAGAAAGAAAACAAAGAAAAACTTTAAAAGCAAGGAGTATTCTTCTTCAAAGCCATTGGAGCTGATTCACACTAATCTATGTGGCCTTACAAGAGTAAAGAGTAAACAAGGTGAGAGGTATTTCATGTTGCCTATTGATGATTATTCTAAAATGACTTGGGTTACTTTCTTAAGAGAAAAATCAAATGCCCTTGATAAATTTAAAGTGTTCAAAGATATGGTTGAGAATGAAGTTGATGCCAAGATAAAATGTCAGCTCCTAGGACCCCTCAAGAAAATAAGGTAGTGGAAAGAAAGAATAGGACTATGCAAGAGATGTCTAGGGCAATGTTGAAAGATGCAGATTTGCCTGATATGTACTAGAAGGGTGTAGTGTTAGATTTAGGGCACACAACTGAGAGGGGGGGTGAATCAGTTGTACAAAACTTTCTTCCAAATTAAACACTTTGCTCCACATTGTTAATTAGTAGCATAATAGTAAATCAATCATGAAAGCACAATGTAACAAATCAAGAGCAAAAACATATCAACACATGAGACACCAAGATTTTGACGTGGAAAACTCGGTTAAGGGAAAAACCACGGGATGATTAGCCCAAGAATGTATTCTCTGTTAGAAGAATAGAAAGAATAAAATGGCACATGCCAATTAGGGCTCATTGCCCAAGCACACTGCTCAAAAGAGGCTCACTGCCTATAAGAGACACACTGTCTACAAGGAAATATGTATCACCTACTTGAACTGGAAAGTAGCATCTTCACCATGCTTGAATCAGTTCCATTTAAGTCCAATACTTCTACTCTACCTTTTGCTCTCCTCCTCACTACCACACACTCATCTTCACAAGGACACCTTTGAAATAACTTCGTAATCCCTTATTTATACAAGACATCAACTTAAGAACAATCATCTAAGTCAGAAAACATCAACAAGAACATCCGCAAGATGTGTAACTCATCTGGTCAGCCAGTCTCAGAAAGAACACCATCATCCAGAAGTTATTCTTCAATTCAAGCTCCAACTCCAATTCGAACCACCAACATGAACTGGACATGATCCAAAGACCTCCACAAGCTTGCCTGAATTACCAAGAACATCCACACTTCATCTGCTTACTGAAATCCTTCTCCTCTTCATCCGGAACCTCAAGAACACAGTTTGTCATTACAGTCACAAAAGAATAGATGCTTTCAGACC
Source organism: Cunninghamia lanceolata (assembly GCA_027924645.1). Taxonomy (NCBI): domain Eukaryota; kingdom Viridiplantae; phylum Streptophyta; class Pinopsida; order Cupressales; family Cupressaceae; genus Cunninghamia; species Cunninghamia lanceolata. The sequence continues at coordinate 5,149,786 of BSBN01001221.1, read as the reverse complement.
TTCAAACCATGAATCAATCGAGTTGACACATCATAAGGACTTTGTTAACACTCCTTCAAATCCACAGAACAGGACAATGCATTTCTAGATCTCACTGGACCTTTCTATAACACTCTGTCACCTCTAAACACCTACCGAAACTAGTTTTACTTGAGCAACCACAACTTCTTCAGATCTTCATGCAGACCTCTAAAATCTTGTCTGGACCACCTTGAGACACATATCTACAAACCCTTTAAACCATATCCTCTGATCCTCAACCTATCTTGGACTTTTACCTTACTGTCATCACTGTTCTTCACTGTTCTTGATTAAGACTAATTTTCTCAATATCCTCAGCACACAGCTCATCCAATCCTTATCATTAATGGAACATTAGTATGTTGACATCAATGACAACACTGGTTAGGCCCATACTTGCAACTATCTCCCCCTTTGTCATTGATGGCAACATATGATGTGAAAAACTATTTTAACCATCAAGACAAGAACTTCTCCTCACTGTCACAACTCCCCATATCAGCAACAACCATTCACATGTCTTCTCTTTCTTTCCTACTCCCCCTTTGATCAGAAACAACTTGATTTTCACATGTCTTCTCTCCCCCTTTGACATCAATGGCAAAGGGCACATACTTGCAATTCAACTACTTCAGAATCATATCTGCTGCTCCCCCTGAGTAGTAGCTCCCCATCATCAATCCGGACCACAAGATGTGACTGTGATATCCACCAGACTGATGCACCTCAGTGCACCTTAGTTCATCACCAGAGGGGCAATAACCCCTAACTTCTCCCTGAGATAATCAAAAGAGTCCTTAGGTAGAGGTTTAGTAAAGATGTCTGCAATCTGATCCTTGGAAGGCACAAACTCCAATCTGACTTCATTCTTGTTCACTTGCTCTCTCAAAAAGTTAAACTTGATGGATATGTGTTTGGTCTTTGAATGCAACACCAGATTCTTAGATATATTTATTGCACTTGAATTATCATAGAAGATTATGATAGGTTCCTCATACTCCACTTTGATATCTCTTAGAATCTACTTCATCCACAAAACTTGAGTGCAACTACCTACTGCTGCAATATATTCTGCTTCTGTAGTGGACAGAGATATTGCCTCTTGTTTCTTGGTCAACCAAGAAACCAATCTCTTCCCCAAAAAGAATGCTCCACCACTGGTACTCTTCTGGTCATCCACATCTCCTGCCCAATTAGCATCTGTATATGCATGAAGAGAGAAATCATGATCTCTAGGATACCATAGGCCATACTCAACTATCCCTTTTAGATATCTAAAAATCCTCTTGATTGCCATGACATGAGATTCTCTAGGATCAGCTTGGAATCTAGCAACAAGACCAACAACTTGCATAATGTCTGGTCTAGTTTGAGTAAGATACAACAGTCCTCCAATCATTAACCTATACTTTTTCTGATCAGCCTTAGGAGAGTCATCATCTTTGCTCGATTTACATTCAGTTGCCATGGGAGTATTCATTGGTTTTGAATCTTCTATCCCAAATTTCTTCAACAATTCTTTCACATATTTGCTCTAAGAAATGAAAATTCCTTTCTTTGTTTGAGTGATTTGTAGACCCAAGAAGAAATTCATTTCCCCAAGCATGGACATCTCAAATTCACTCTTCATTTGATTTGCAAAGGTTTTACACATACCATCTCTTCCTCCAAAAATGATATCATCAACAAACACTTCAAGAATCAAGATATATTCATGATCAATTTTGAAATATAAGTTACTGTCAGTAGTACCTTTGTTGAAACCAATCTTCAAAAGATGCTTGTCCAATCTTTCATACCAGGCTCTTGGGGCTTGCTTCAAACCATACAGTGCCTTCTTCAACTTGCAGACCATATCACCATGATCAGACAATTGAAATCCAACCGGTTGCTCAATGTACACTTCTTCTTCCAAGTCACCATTTAGGAAGGCAGACTTGACATCCATCTGATATACTTTGAAATCCTTGAAGGTAGCAAATGCAAGAAATAATCTAACTGCTTCAATTCTTGCCACCGGAGCAAAAGTTTCTTCAAAATCAACTCCTATTTGAGAGTAGCCCTTGCAAACCAATCTGGCTTTATTTCTGATTACTTCACCAACTTCATTTAGTTTATTCCAGAAGACCCATTTGGTTCCAATTACATTCTTGTTTCTAGGTCTGGGAACAAGATCCTGAGTGTGATTTTTCTCAATTTGCATCAGTTCTTCCAACATTGCGTTAGTCCAGTTTTCATCATTGCAGGCTTCATTCACTGTCTTAGGTTCAATCTTTGAAATCAGACAATATTCTTATGAATCCTGAGCAATCCTTTTTCTTGTTTGAACACCTTTTCTTTTAACACCTATGATCTGATCTTCAGAGTGGTTTAGTCTTACATACCTTGGAACTTTGGGGGTTTCTTGCACTTCTAATTCTTGATCAGGCTCATTAAAACTTATTTCTTCTTCCTGATTTACTAGATTAGTTTCAACCTGAATTTCAGAAGAGACTTGGGCTCCTTGAGTCAAAACACAATTCTGATCATCTTCATCATATTCATAAAACCTTGAGGGTTTCTCAATTCCCTCATCAACCTTCACATTTGTACTTTCTATCATCTTTCTCAGTCTCTTATTATAACACCGGTAGGCTTTGCTTTGAGTAGAACAGCCCAAAAATATTCCTTCATCACTTCTAGCATCAAACTTACCTAGATCTTCATCTCTCTTAATGTAACATTTGCTACCAAAAACTCTGAAATACCTTATAGTAGGTGTAATACCAAACCAAAGTTCATAAGGAGTCTTACCAGTATTGCTTTTGATTTGAACCCGATTGAGAGTATAGACTACAGTGCTTACAACTTCTCTCCAATAGATCTGAAGAACATTTGCTTCTATCATCATGGTCCTAGATGCTTCTTAGATGGTCCGGTTCTTTCTCTCAACTACTCCATTCTGTTGTGGAGTCCTAGGAGTAGACAACTGTCTCTTTATTCCATGTTTCTCACATAAATCTATGAACTCACCAGATGTGAATTCTCCACCTCTATCAGACCTCAGACATTTCAATTTTAATCCAGTTTCATTCTCTACCATAGCCTTGAATATTTTGAATTTCTCAAGAGCTTCTGACTTCTCTTTCAGAAAAGTTACCCACATCATCCGGGAATAGTCATCAATTAGTAACATGAAATATCTATCACCTTGTACACTCCTAATTCTTTCCAAACCACAAAGATCAGTATGAACTAAGTCCAATAATCTAGTAGAAGATTGTTCCTTGCTTTTAAATGAGACTTTGCTTTGTTTTCCCAACTAACATTCTTTGCATAAACTATTTGTAGGTTTCACTAGTTTTGGAAGATCTCTTACAACCTGAGTATTGCTTATCTTGATGATATTATCAAAATTCATATGACACATTCTCCTATGCCATAACCAACTCTGATCAACTTGCACAAATAGACAACTTTTACTAGTACCAACTAAATGGAAGATATTACCTTTTGTTTGGGTACCAAATGCAATCTCTGTTCTAGAACTCTCAAAGATCTTGCATTTTCCATTCTTGAATCTGAGATCATAGCCTTTGTCCACCAACTGTCCAACACTGAGAAGATTGTGCTTCAATCCTTCAACATACAATGCATTACCGGTTTTCTTCTTTCCATCAAAAGAAATAGTTCCTCTACCTCTGATTCTACCAGCAGAATTATCACCAAATTTTACCACTCTTTCATACCTTTCCAAATCTATGAACTTGTTTTTGTCACTAGTCATATGGTGAGAGCAACCACTGTCAATGACCCAATCATCCTTCTCTTCAACTTGAGCAGCCAGAGCTCTTTCTACAACTTTATGATTGACAGATTTAGAGGGCATTGGATCTTCTTCCTTGATGGCAATAAACACCCAATCACTTCCAGATTTGTTTCTTGATTATGATTCATCATCTGTTACTCCTCCATTATCATCATCTTCATGAACATAGTAACAATTCTTTTGGAATCTTGATCTATTAGAATTTGGCCTTGAAAATCTTTCCGGACACTTTGAGGCAAAATGACCAATCTTATTGCAGTTAAAATACTTAAAAGGCAATTTCCCTTCATACTTACCGGATCCTCTTGGCAGTCTTTTTGCAATAAGAGCTTCAAGGTGAGTAGTTTCAGCTTCTCCTTCTTCCAGGTCTTTTCTTGCTTTTTCATACCATGAAAGTTTCCTTGAGGAGTTCTCTCCTAGATCAACCCTTTGTTTACCTTTTACAGATGCACTGGCTTTGAATGCAGATTTAGTCTTTGGGGGTTCATCTCCAAACTCAGCCATCTCAAATGTAGCCAATTTACCAACCAGTTGATCTCTTGTGATGCTTGTGTGAGCTCTAAATTCTTCAATTGCAGCAGCCTTGATTTTATAGGAAGCAGGAAGGGATCTAAGAATTTTGCCAACAATCTCATCTTCATTCAAGACTCCACCAGCATGTTTAATTCCACAAACAATCTCATTTACTCTTGGCATAAAAGTAGTAATATTTTCATCATCTCTCATCTTTAGATTTTCAAAATTTCCTTTCAGACTCTGTAACCTTACACATTTAACATACTTGTCTCCTTCATGCAGAAGTTCTAGTTTTTCCCAAATCTCAAAAGTAGTTGGTAGATCAACAACATTTGAGAGCTCTGAATTAGATAATGCACTTAGAAGAGCCTCTATAGTCTACAGATTGCCTTCAACATCTGTGATTTCATTTTGGGTTTTCAGACCACCCTGTGGAGGGGTATACTTTGTTGAAACCATGTTCCAATACTACATTCCCATACATTTCAAGTGACATGTCATGCAAATTTTCCAAAGATTGAAATTTGTTTTGTCAAACTTTGAACTATCCTTATAAGACGACATCCTAGATCTCCTCAAGCAGTTAAGCTCCATTTAGAAGAACTTGGCTCTGATACCAATTGTTAGATTTAGGGCACACAACTGAGAGGGGGGGTGAATCAGTTGTACAAAACTTTCTTCTAAATTAAACACTTAACTCCACATTGTTAATTAGCAGCATAATAGTAAATCAATCATGAAAGCACAATGTAACAAATCAAGAGCAGAAACACATCAACACATGAGACACCAAGATTTTGACGTGGAAAACCCAGTTAAGGGAAAAACCATGGGGTGATTAACCCAAGAATGTATTCTCTGTTAGAAGAATAGAAAGAAAAAAATGTCACATGCCAATTAGGGCTCAGTGCCCGAGCACATTGCTCACAAGAGGCTCACTGCCTACAAGAGACACACTGTCTACAAGGAAATATGTATCACCTACTTGAACTGGAAAGTAGCATCTTCACCATGCTTGAATCAGTTCCATTTAAGTCCAAAATGTTTGCTCTACCTTTCACTCTCCTCCTCACTACCACACACTCATCTTCACAAGGACACCTTTGAAATGACTTTGCAATCCCTTATTTATACAAGACATCAACTTAGGAACAATCATCTAAGTCGACAAACATCAACAAGAACATCTGCAGGATGTGTAACTCATCCGGTTAGCCAGTCTCAGAAAGAACACCATCATCCGAAAGTTATTCTTCAATTCTGAGCTCTAACTCTAATGCGAACCACCAACATGAACTAGACATGATCCAAAGACCTCCACAAGCTTGCTTGAATTACCAAGAACATCCACACTTCATCTTCTTACTGAAATCCTTCTCCTCTTCATCCAGAACCTCAAGAACACAGTCTGTCATTACTGTCACAAAAGAATAGATGCTTGTAGACCTTCAAACCATGAATCAATCGAGTTGACAGATCATAAGGACTTCCCCAACACTCCTTCAAATCCACAGAACAGGACAATGCATTTCTGGATCTCACCGGACCTTTCTGTAACACTCTGTCACCTCTAAACACCTACCGAAACTGGTTTTACTTGAGCGACCACAACTTCTTTAGATCTTCATGTGGACCTCTAAAATCTCATTTGGACCACCTTGAGACACATATATACAAACCATTTAAACTACATCCTTTGATCCTCAACCTATCTTGGACTTTTACCTTGTTGTCATCACTATTCTTCACTGTTCCTAATTGAGACTAATTTTCTCAATATCCTCAGCACACAGCTCATCCAATCCTTATCATTAATGCAATAGGAGTATGCTGACATCAATGACAACACTGGTTAGGCCCATACTTACAACATGTTGTTCATACTATTGTCTATCTAATTAATAGAGTTCAATTGAGGCTCAACAACACTAAGACCCCTTATGAGCTATGGTATGGAAGACCTCCCACAGTTAGATACTTTAGGATCTTTGGCAGCAAATTCTATATCAGAAAAGATGAAGAAGACCTTGGAAAGTTTGATTCAAGAAGTGATGAAGGAATCTTTCTTAGCTACTCAACCAGAAGAAAGGCTCATAGATGCTACAACAAGAGGTTGGGGAAGATGATTGAAAGCACAAATGTCAAGGTAGATGAAGACCTATATCATATCTCACATGAATTAGAGGACTCTGAATATGATATCTTTCCATGCATTGTAGATGAAGAAGAAGAAGTGAAAGAAGAAAAGGAACAAGAACTAGAGTAGATGCCTAAGACTTTGGTAAAGTATGTTTAGAAGAAACACTCAACAAATCATATCATTGGAGATAAGGATGAAGGTGTACAAACAAGGAGAAGGCTTGCTAAGACACATGAGCAAGTAAACTTTTGTTTGTTATCAAAGGTGGAACCCAAAAACTTTGCTAATGCTAGAAAAGATGATGGATGGATAAAAGCCATGGAAGAAGAATTGGATCAGATTGAGAAGAATCAGACATGGGAATTGGTTTCTAAACCAGCAAATAAGAATGTTATAGGAACAAAATGGGTGTTCTAGAACAAAATGAATGAAGAAGGTGAAGTTGTAAGGAACAAGATAATACTGGTATTCAAAGGATACATACAAGTTGAAGGTATTGATTTTGAGGAGACTTTTGCCTCGGTAGCAAAGATGGAGGCATTCAAGATGTTCCTTGCTCTTGCTTCTTATAAGAACTTCAAGGTATATCAAATGGATGTTAAGTCAGCATTTCTGAATGGTGACCTAGAGGAAGAGGTTTATATTGAACAACCTAATGGTTTCTAGATATCAGAAGATTCAGACATGGTGTGTAGACTCAAGAAGGATTTGTATGGTCTTAAGCAAGTACCTAGAGCTTGGTATACTAGGTTGGACAAGTACTTGCTTTAGCAGGGCTTCAAGAAAGGTACTATAGATAGCAATCTTAACATCAAGGAAGAAGGAGACATGATATTGGTAGTTGCAGTATATGTTGATGACATCATCTTTGGTGGAGATAATGATATGTGTAAGAGGTTTGCATAGGAGATGCAAAAAGAGTGTGAGATGTCTATGATTGGTGAAATTTCTTTCTTCCTTAGACTTGAAATTTCTCAGTTAGATGGTGGTATCTCTATTTTTCAAGCTAAGTATGTCAAAGAGTTGTTGAAGAAGCTTGGTTTGGAGGATTCAAAGCTAGTGAGTACTCCCATGGTCACTGGATGTCACTTGAGCAAAGATGATGAATCTCCAGAGGTGGATCAGACTGTTTATAGGTCTATGATTGGTGCATTATTGTACTTGATTGCTTCTAGACCTGATATCATGCATGTATTATGTGTGGTTGCCAGATATCAAGCCAATCCAAAGCAAACACATGAGAAGGTAATGAAAAGGATATTCAAATACTTGAAAGGAACTCCAGACTGTAGCCTATGGTATCCAAGAGGTAATTACATTGATTTGAGTGCTTACACCGATGCGGACTAGGTTGGTTGTGTTGATGATAGAAGAAGTACAAGTGGCAGTTCTTTCTTTTTAGGAAGCAGATTAGTTTCATGCTAGAGAAAGAAGCAATATTCAATGTCCTTATCTACTGCAAAGGTAGAGTACATTACAGAAGCATCCAATTGTACACAAGTGTTGTGGATGAAGAAAACCCTGAAGGATATCAAGGTAATGAATGATGAGCCCATTCCTATCTTGTGTGATAATACAAGTGCTATCAACATTTCCAAGAATCTAGTGATGCGTTTTAGAACCAAGCATATAGAAATCAGGTATCACTTTTTGAGAGAGAAGGTTGCAGATAAGGAAGTGAAGTTGGAATATGTTCCAACAAAGGATTAAATAGGAGATATTTTCATAAAGGCACTTGCAAAGGATACTTTTGAGGATCTTTGGTAGAGGTTAGGGGTAATTTCCCCTCCTTATTTCTAGATGTATAGTGGTGCATCTGTCTAGGGGGAGTTCATGTTATATCTTGTTTTTGGACTGATGATGGCTACCTCTCAGGGGGAGTAGGTAGTGGTTGCTGATGTTAGGGGGAGTTTGTTTGCTGCAAGAAGTCATGCAATTATGTGGTCTTTGATTGAGGTAGTGGTTGCCCTTTGTCCTTGATATCAAAGGGGGGAGAGAAGCAGAGATGTGTTGCCATCAATGCTAAAGGCAGAGATTTTTAAACATATGGTTCTTAGGGTTATCATTGGTGTCAACATTGTCACTAGGTTGTCATTGATGTCAACACTATCATGGTGGTGTGATGGTGTTCATGGTTGGACGTCATGTCCCATCCAACAAGAGAAGAAGATATAGTACATGGTTTGATGTCATGTCCCATCCAACAAGAGAAGGGAGAAGATATAGTTCATATTAATATAGGAATTAGAAGCATGAAGATGATCATATGTATTGTTGATGCTACTGATGGCCTAAAGTATGTATGTTCCAAGTTCCATGATGATTGCATTATCAAATGAGTGTTTTGTTGTTTATTGATTGAAGACAGTGTTGTCTCCATGAAGATGTTCTGTGTAGGACAATGGAATGCTCCGCATTCCTCTGCATTTGCAGATATGGCCATGCAGTTCTGGAATTGTGATTAGGATGCTGTGAAGGTTATAATTCCAAGTTTTTAGATCATTTGTTCTTCTGCTATGAAAGTTATGAATGACAGAGTATCATCATGTGTTCTAGTAGAGTATGCTAAGTGTTGAAGGCTTGTTTGAATGCTCCGCATTCCTCCAGAAATGAATGATTTCCCTTACAATTTTGAGGGCATGTTTATGGATGTGTATTACATGCTTTCTTGCAGTTTCAAGGTTCTTGGTGGTCCACAACTTAGTTTTTCAAATGACAGCATGTTGTAGTGTGTTCCAGATGACAGATTGTTCTCAGAGTTAATGATTGATGTTGTGCGACACAATTCTTTGATGTATAGTGGCAAAAGAGTGTTTGGAGATGTTGTATGAGTCATGTGGACTCATCTAGAAAAGTTTCAAAAAGATCTTTTTTGTTTCCAGTACCACAGAAGGTTTTCAAGTTGGTGTGGTCATTATGCTTCAAGTCTTCATGTGTTTTTCTTAAAGCTAGCCTATTTCCAAATGAGCAAAGTGTGTGGATGTAATTCCTTGGTGTTTGAAGTTGTGAAGGATGTTTTGGACCTGGTTAATCAAGTTTTGGTGTCCGCAAGGCATGGATCTTTTGCTGGTGTAACGTGTGGTTTCACTTAGGAGCTATCTTCTACACGTTTCATATTGTGTTTTGTTTAGCCGACTTGTAAATGTATTTTTCATGTTGTATCTGGCTGAAATCTATGTAATCAATGAAATATCATGTATAAATAGTAAATCAAATTGAGTGAGGTGAAGTGTGATTGCAAGTTGATTGAAAAGTTTGCAAGCCGATAAAAATAGAATAAATACATTATTGATGTGTGACTGAAGGATAAAGAGCAGAAGTTTTTGACACTGTCCAGATTCATCTTGAAGACTTATAGGTGACAGTGATAAAATATAGAGTGTGCCTAACTGATTAGATCATCAGAAGAAAGTGTGAAGAGGTAGAAGTGCAATCATCAAAAGTGTGAGTTTCAATGTCAGTTTTTAGACAATAGAAAGACTGTCATACTGTAATCTTTTGTGTGTTCTCAATCCAGGGAGTAGTAGTTTCCTTGGGAGTGACCCTAAAACAAAGCCTTCAGGGAGTAGTAGCTTTCTTGGGAGTGACCCTAAATTAAAGTTCTTTGGGGAGTAGAAGCTTCCTTGGGTTGTAGCCCTAAAACAAAGTTATTATTTGAGCTTCATCATGGTTTTCCCTTCTAGGGTTTTCCACATATATTTGGTGTCATGTGTTGATGTGCATTGTATTAATCTTTCATGTCCATGTTAATGCTATGATGATTAAGCTTTAATCTGCTCCAAATAAGTTGAAGTTATAAAATTCAAAGATTGTTTAGATACTGATTTACCCCCGCTCTCAGTATCTTGGTGTGTTCAACACCAAGTTGGTGTTAAATAAAAATATGTTACTCTTATCATAATTAATACTTTTCCCAGAAGCCAAGGCATACTCATTTAATAATCGTTTCCACTTCCTGGCTTCCACCATTGAGGCAGCCCCAAAAAGGATGGTGTCATCCACAAATTGTTGGATAGCTAAGGGATCCACTATCGATGCAGTTTTAATGCCTTTCAGCTCCTTTAGCCCCAACAGGTTCAAGATATTCCTTCCCAAAACCTCAGCCATGATAATGAAAATGTAGGGAGATAAGGGGTCACCTTGCCTAATACCTCTTCCTAAACTAAAAAAGCCATGAGCAATACCATTAAGTAGCACAAAATACTTAACCGTGGTCACACTTTCTTTTATCAATCTCATGATTTTGTCCTGGAAGGGAAATTTTTTGAGAAGGAACAAGAAGTCCTAAGAGATTCTGTCATATGCCTTAGAAATATCTAGCTTCAAGACCATACCCGAGATATTACTTCTATCCATATAGTAGATTAATTCATGAGTAGAAATAGCCACATCCACAATTTGTCTCTTGGGAACAAATCCTTTATGGCAACCAGTGATCAGGCCATCCAAAAGGGGTTGTATTTTATAAACCAACGTCTTGGAAAAGATCTTATATATGGTATTGCAAAGACTTATAGGCTGAAAATATCCCATAGACAGGGGATCCAGTTTCTTGGGAACAAGGGAAATGAAAGTATTGTTAAGTTGTTTAAGAATCTTACCAGTTCTAAAGAAATCTCTGACAACCACCATGACATCAAAGACAACAATATCCCATAAGTCTTGGAAGAAAGAAGAAGGGAACCCATCGAGACTAGGGGCCTTAAATGCTCCCATCGAGAAAATAATTGCCTTGAATTCTTCTTCTGTAACAGGCTTCAACAAACCACAATTATCCTCTTCAAAGAGCATATTAGGAATGTTGTCCAACATCTTCTCAACTAGGGTAGGAGGGGGATTGACATTTTGTTCTGAAATGAAGGTTTCAAAGTAACTAGTAGCAATCTAGCCTATCTCTTCATCCATATTGGCCTCCCTACCACTGTCATTCTAGAGCTTGGAGATCATGTTCTTTTTCTTGTGTCTCATAGTAGATTGATAAAAGAAAGTGGTATTTATGTCTCCTTCAGTTAGCCATTGGATTATGGATTTTTATTTCCAGAAAGTTTCTTCCTTCTTCATAAGGTCCTTCCATTCTTGAAGCAAAGAGTTCTCTAACTGGATAGTGTTATCACCTTTATCACCATTGGCAATTTTATTTTGAATGTTATCTAGCTTGGCCAAAATATGCTTCTTTTGGTAAAGGACATTACCAAAACAAAACTTGTTCCTGTACACTCAAAAAAAGGACTCGATGGCCTAGTGAGGTTGAGTCATCTTTTTCATGCACACAGATCCTCTCTCTTTGCCACGAGGTGAACCTCCACATCACTCCCACTCTCATGGAAGTATCCAGTCGAGAGGAGGTAAGACACAAGGGTGGTCTGGCTCACTTGAGAGATAGACTTCACAGAGAGTGGTCAGCTAGTCTTGGGGCCTTTGTTGTGCATTTGTTTGAATGCGGTGTTCTGTGACCATTGTTATGAATAACTATATGACCCAAAGGGTCACTAGTCATCTTTCTTCTATTTGGGTTTCTAATGTTCTAGCATTGTGTGGGTTGATTGTTGTTTTTGTTGATGTTTTGTTTAAGTTGACATTATCATTTGTGTTGTAGGATGATTTCTTGTATTTGAAGTTCTCTAAATCTTTCTTCTTGTTGTTAAATTACCAGTTGGACTTGTTGTTGTCTAGGGTGGATCTCCTCTATCTAATTGAGGATTTCCTTCATCCACTCACCTATAAGTCTAGGGCACATTCGAGAGCCTAAACAAGAGAGAGATGTTTAAAGCTAACCTTGACTTGACCTAGGATTTTGACTTAGGGTTTGTGTGACCTAAGGTTTGACTTTGTTTGACCTTGTATTGAAACCAAGGGTTTTGACTAACGTTGACTAAATTTGACCTTTTGTTGGCACCAAGGGTTTGTAAACCTTCTATGCTGCTAATGTTTTTGTTCTTTTCTATTTTTGCATGCATGCAAGCCTATATGAGTGCAAAATAGTTTTTTGTGCTTTTTTTCTATTTGTAGAAATGAAAGTGCTTTTTTCTATTCTAGGAATTAGAAAATGTATGCAAACTAGTATGAGATTACCTAATGCACTTGAATCTATGTTTTCAGTTTGATTTTCTAAATAAGTGGATCAATTTACTCTAGGAAAGGGAAATTGCTTTTAAACTATGAACTTTTGAAAGGGAAACTACTTTAACAATGCAAATCTACTTAGCCTATCAAGGAAAAAGCAACATGTGTTTACTATTCCCAAGAGCAAAGATTGATTATCTAATTACTATGAAATGAAAAAAACATGAAGGAACTTAGAATAAAGAGATGAGTGAGCCTCCACTACCCTCAGAAATCCTTGTATGGAAACTTCTAATCCTCTTGGCAACAATAAGAAAAGAGAAGCAATTTAAGAACCTTTTGAAGCTTTGAAATGAGCTCAATGAGAGCTTGATGAGCACTATGGATTGTGATGTGACCAGCGTATGGACACAAAATGATCTTTTAGGAAAGCTAGATGAGATAACAAATAAAATAAAAAATGCTCTCATGTCCTGTGTGAGCATATGGATTCTTGATTGGAGAGCAATAACATGCAAGAACTATGTGCACAAATGAAATTGCCTCCCTTTGTGCTTGAGGGAGGGTGGTATTTATAGGTTTGAAGAAGGGATGAGAGGGGAAGAAGAAGAGTTAAATCCCTTTGATTGACGAGTTAACTTAGAAAACACAAGAGTGATCTGGGCTAAAATTGGAGTGATCTAACCAATTATAAGTTATCACTCAAGAAGTGAAGGAAAAGAATGCCTAGGAATGCATGGATTGATAATTAAAGGTAAAAATAAGCTAAATATGCATGGGTGGATGCATGAAATAGTTAACTCTCTTTGGTACAAAATTTCATGCAAATAGGAAGAAAAACATGCAAAAACAAAGCTATTTTGGGTCAAAAACTCAAGTTAACTCGCAAGTGGAAATGACGGAAGGGTCACCACCTAGTCACCCCTTTCAACAGTCAGGGTTGCCTAGATTTGACCCATGGGTGGCCCTTAAAGGAGGGGTCTTGGTTGGAAGTGTATGATGGGAGATGAAAGAGGAGGAGAAAAGAAGGGGTTCTACCTCTAGAAATAGGTCAAACAGGGGTCAAAAAGCAAATCTCCACTTGCAAATGTAGGATCTCCAGGGAAGATCTAGAAATAATAAGGGAGATTTGCACTGGTTGACTAAAACTAAAAATTGAATGTTGGAGATGGCTTAGGAGGTCCTCCAGAGGGCTCCTAGGGGTGGGAATAGATGAAAAACACTGGCAAAATGTGAAAACACAACAAATGGATGAACACAAGGCTTAGGGATAAAGTAGCAAGCACAGAAAACACAAATCAGCAAGTGTCGAAAGTGGGGAAAGAGATAAAATGATAAAGGGGAAATAACACAAGGATGAAGGAACCACATGATACCAAGAGAATTGCTGCTAAGAGAACATTATTTGACACTTACATGTACTTGAGAAGGATTGTGAGTCATCATCAGGGTCCTCGTGGAGGATGTGTGTGATTTTGGTGCTTACATATTTCCCCCTTGGGGTGGTAGTCTACATGAAGTGTAGGTACCATTCCCAAACTGGGCCTTACCTATTGTCAATTTTTTCACAATTGTACCTGCAATAACTAGTATTAGTCCAGCATCTGAATATATCAAAATGAATAATGAAAACTGAAATGATGAACATACCATAGATCGTGTGAGTTCAAATAGTTTCTTTCCTTTGTCAGAGAGACCTATAGGAATGAATGCACAAGAGATGCATAAAACAAACACAAATCTAAAAATGCATAATGTAAACTAAGCTAAGAGAGACAAAGAGTGAAGAAATTACAGAGATTTGAGTGAAACGATGATGGAATCAATCGTGTAAGTAGTCATTGGGTAGATATCACTGACGAGATCATGAAGATGGCCACCTCTTCTTCTGCTGTTGAGAGTCGAGTACGCAAATAGTGAAAAACCCTTCTCTAAATCCTAGGTTACATTTTGTGAAAAATGTCTTGAAATTTTCAATTTTTGCTGTTTTTTTTCTGTTGCATTGTGTTTGTCTTGTCATTTAGAATAGTTTTGGTTTTTCATTTATCAAAATTGGCTAAGTTTTTAGGTTTTAGATCATTTTTTAGTTTGAGGGGTAGGCAAACAAGGTCGCCCATTTTGCCAGTCAGGTCACCCGAGGGAGATCTTGTTGAACATCTGGGTCACCCGAGGGAGATCCAGTCTGATGAAAGGGGTGACCCTAACAGATCAACTTTGACTGAAATTTGATGTTTTCTTATGTTTACTTCACTTTGTTTCCATCTAATTTAAACATTAAATTTGTCTGTTTATTGCAATTTTAAAGGTTTATATGCTTTTTTTGTGAAATTTTCACAAGTTTAGATGATTTTTAGGGATTTTCTGAGTTAATGAGATCTAATCTAAAGTTCTTTTTTGATTGGAAGGATATGCACATTCATTGCAATGCTAATCACGAGTAGTTGTGGCTCTCAAAGATGTATGATTTGTTGTCTCCTGATGATCTCACTGTCCTAAAGAGGGCAGTCTTGGCTAGGATTTTCCATGTACTAGTTGTACATCCAGTTGCACACATTTGTTGTAATATTTTGACCTACTAGGACGCTGACAGGAACACATTTAGATTTCCACAAGTTTCAGGGGAGTGGACTATCACTCTCTATGATGTGTACCACATTCTTAGGGTTCCTGTGAGAGGGCATCCTCTCGTTCTACCTTCTAGTAAGTCCGTTGAGGACAAGACATCTTGGGCTTAGATAATGGGGGTGAGCCATCCTGAGGATCAGACTGGTGTCCAGCTTACTTCAGTACCATGACTTTGCATTCCTCTCTTCAGAAAGTTTTTGATCAGTTTGATTGCATCGAGGCTATCTGGAGACAATGTCTCAGCTCATCTGAGATGGTGTTGGGCACCCATCTTTTAGGCTATTGAGCAGGGTATAGTTTTTTCTTGGGGTCTAGACATCCTTTCTATGGTCTATAGAGATTTCTATCATATTTCTCAGCATGGAGCTCTTACATTCAACCATTCCTCCCTGATCATGACCTGGATATTTGAGCATATCAGAAGATATTAGAAGGATATTCATATTCTTGATCGTCAACTACCGAGAGTTGCCAGATGGGCTCATGTGGGCCACTTTAACACTTCATTATGCACTATGGCCACTCTCACCAATGCAGACATGATTATGGACCCTTATGTAGATATGGAGGGTGTATGTAGAAAATGACTTACATATTAGAGAGTATTGTCTCAACATATCAAATATTTCTATATGTAATGGTTTTGTTAAGGCTCATCGCATTGAGTGCATCTTACAATAGTTTGGTGAGGACTTCCCAGAGGATTTGGCCTAAGTTCCTACTTTCTACCGATCTGTCTAGGAGATGGGTGAGGTTGGACAGAGACCTGTCATTTGAACTCCCTTGACTCCCATGGTCTTAATCACCAGATCTTCTAAGACTCTGAGAGGTGGACAGAGGGGAGGGAGAGGAGCTCCTTCTTGAGGAATCATTGTCATTGATGACTTAGACTTTACTGATGAGGACATGTCCCAGATGGAGATGACTTATCAGACAAGGGACCAATAGGAGATGCACAGGAGGTTGATTTTAATAAGGAGGAGATACAAGAGGGCTCTTGTATAGGGCTTAGGCCTCCTCATTTTGATGAGGCGATGTAGCTCTTTGATCCATCCTAGCAGCTTGGTGATCCTTGTAAGTATACTTTTGTTTTCTAACTTGCACTATCCTTTTTTCCTTAAAGTTTTATGAATCATCACTTTTCTTATCTTTGTTTGTTTTGCAGTTAGCGTCGAGGAGTGGAGGGGTTTAGTTCGCAAGGTTAATGTTGACATGGTGATTCCCTTCACTGGTTTGACATGAGAGAGACTTCTAGTTGACCCTGGTGTGCCCCTAGAGCTAGTCAACACATTGATGTTTTTTCTCCTTCATACCATGGGCATCAGGAGAATGTTGCGTTGAGATCAGAGGTTCTCCTCCTTAGGGGTGAGAACACTATTCTTCCTAATATGGACTGCCTTGGGATCCAACGTTTGGAATATAGCACTATAGGTCCTTCACACTATCATACTCAGAGTAGGGTACCTCGTTCACACAGGTCTCATGGAGAGATGGGTGCTACACATAGATAGAGGAACATGAGTCCCGAGGGTTTTGTTGGAGGGAACCACCCTTGAGATTTTCTTTTGTCTACTTGATTTGAAACCATGCCCCCTTGCATAGGGAGCCTTACTTTCCCTTGAGAGCATTTTGTCCTAGCTCTTGTACTCTTGTAAAACTTAGAGTTCTGATATAGCTATGCAAAATTATCTTTATATGGTTTCCTTGTTTATTGTATGAGTACTTATCTCTTGTGCACTTTGGAAGTTTTTAGAACTCTTTGATTATGTTTAGACCTTCAACTCTAAGAATGCAAGTATGATAATGTTCACATGTTTTTATCTCTTTTTTGTAATATATATATGAAATTTGTTAGAAAGATGGTTTTCGTTGCACCAAAACATCAACCTGTTAATACCTAATACAATCGCTAGAGTTAATGAATCCATAGGAGGCAGTTAAGCCTTGTCACGAACCCAAGCACTACACTACACAACACAAGGAGACCAAGGGAACACACCTTGCAACAATCCCCCTTGGTTGACCCAGGATCTGATACCAATTGTTAGAAAGACACTTGTCATTGCACCAAAAGATCAACCTATTAATGCCTAATACAATTGCCAGAGCTAATGAATCCACATGAGGTGGTTAAGCCTTGTCATGAACCCAAGCATTGTGTTGCATAGCACAAGGAGACCAAGGGACACACCTTGTAACAAAATGCAGGTTACAAAATGCAGATGCAAGAACACAAGCAATGTTGAAATAAAACTTCTACTTCTATAGAATGTCATGAGTTATGACATTGACTTTATTGCTTTGGAACTCTTTTTCTGATTTTAGTATGAATACATTATGGAACAAACAATATGATTGCTCTTTAATATGATTTTGAATCTAGGGGATTGCATGTTATTCTATTATAAGAGACCTATTCAAGTTTGTGAGATAGGGATTAAGAACTCAAGTGGGGAGCGGGTAGGAAATGGGGTGCTTTTGAATTTTGTGCTTTTGCTAAAGGCTAAACACTGATCCTTATCTAGATAAGACAATTTGACAAGCTTTGAACTTTAGACAAGTAACAAATTTTATTGATGTTTGCTAGACT
Source organism: Cunninghamia lanceolata (assembly GCA_027924645.1). Classification (NCBI taxonomy): domain Eukaryota; kingdom Viridiplantae; phylum Streptophyta; class Pinopsida; order Cupressales; family Cupressaceae; genus Cunninghamia; species Cunninghamia lanceolata. The sequence continues at coordinate 5,132,023 of BSBN01001221.1, read as the reverse complement.
TAGATCATAGATGGAAAGCAAGATAGACGCGAGGTAAAGGATAAATGGGAAAAAACTAGGGTCCCTAGATAGAAAATGATCCTAACGATTACTAGACTCTTAGCTTTTCTCAGCTAGTGTGTGTGTGTGCTTTGTACCTTTCTCTTTTATTTTCTCTGGTAGAATGTCAAACTTGAAGCTTTGAGCTTAGGCTGATCTCCACACAAGGGTACGAACATTCAACAATCTTCTCTCTTTCACTCTTTTTTTGTAACTTTTTTTTTTTTGCTTTTTTTTTCTCTTTTTTTGTATTTTCTAGAATGCCTCACTTGATTTTCTCATTTTTTTAGATTTTTTGACTTTTATGAAAATGAATGCTTTTGGAACTTTGGATATACAATAATTTGATCTCTCAACTCTCACCTTTTTCTCAACACTCTTATTTTGATCACTCATTTTTTTATTCACTCGTATTTTAGATTGCTTCCTTCAGAGTTTTGACCCTCCTAACATTTTTGGCCAGGAAAGATAAGGGGTTGAACGCCACCAAAAGTTTCCGTAATCCAATTGGACTTCTTTTCTACTAGGGAAGAAATGGGAAGGTCTACTTGCAAGCTTCCTTTGGACACTGTAGGTTTGAATACTGACTTTGTTTAGACCTAACATCTTGGCTTATTAAGACTAGGATCAGTGTAAATCTAAGTGCTGGGCTTTATTAGAATCACTAGAATGAAGGGGAGAATGACAATTGTGAAAATGGGGAATCTCAAAACCTAAAAGGGTTACCTATACCTAGGCAACCTTGGACTCCTTACTGAAATGAAAATAATATAAGAGTGAGTCACTCACTGTAATGTAAGATGAACAAGATGATACTGAAATGCAAGAAACCAAACTCTTTTTGACTTTTTTTTAATTTTTGAATTTTTTTAAATATTTTTGGAATATTTGATTTTTTGGTATATTTATGTTTTATGATTTTTATGATTTTTATGATTTTCAGACGTAGTATTTCTTGAGGTGAAAGACATTGAATGTTTTTCCAAATTCCTCTCCCTCCATTGTGCATAAGAGATAGGCACCATTTTTGATATCTTCTTTAATCATATAGGGACCTATTTAGTTGGGTCTAAAATTACATCCTCCACCAACTCTTTTGTCGATTAGATTGTCAATTCTGAGCACTAAGTCTCCCACCTGAAAAGGTCTCAGGATGACTTTCTTGTTATACTTCTTCTTTACCCTTGCAAGGTAGGAGTCATGTCTTTAAACAACTCTTAGTCATCTTTCTTCCATCATTTCTAACTTGGTCAATCTTATCGCTCGATATTCTTCATTATCTAATAGGCCTTATAGTGATACTGTCAAACTAGGTAATTCTACTTCCAACAGTAAAACTGCTTTTGACCCAAAAGTGAGGGCATAAGGGGTGGTCCCAATTGGAGTTCACACACTTGTTCTATAAGCCCAAAGAGTTGGATATAATTGCAAATTCTAGTCTCTTTTAGAGTCCTTCACAATCTTAACCAATATTGACTTCAATGTTTTGTTTGTCACCTTTGCTTGTCCATTCCCTTGAGGATAGTAAATCGAAGCAGAATTATGATTGATATGAAATCTGTCACATAACTCTCTCACTTGTGGATTTTTGAATGATGATGCATTTCCTGTCCCTATCACTTGGGGAATCCCAAATCTAAATATGATCTAATTTAATATGAACTTTGTAATCACTGTCCCTAAAACTGTGGTGAGAGGCATGGCCTCTACCCATTTAGTAAAATACTCTATCGCCATGATGATAAATAAGTGTCCCTCCATTGATGGTGGGGAGATCTTTCCCACCAGGTCCAAGCCCCAAGTTGAGAAGGGCCAAGGAGTAACTGTGGGTTGTAAATCTCTTGTCGATGTGTGATGAACATGCATGTAAGCTTGACATTTAAGGTACATTTTCATGAACTGATTGCATCTCCTTCTAAAGATGGCCAAAAATATCCTAGCTGATGTATCTTTCTTTTTGTAGCATGACCAGCAAAATATCCTCCATAGATTCCACTATGGCATTCTTCCGAGATTCTATGTGCCTCTTCTTTATATACATAGCAAAGCAGCATGCCATCCACTAGTAGAAATATGGCAAATAAATGACCAAGTGACTAAAAATTTTAGTCACGTGACCAAACTTTTAGTGACATGACTAAATCTTTTTGCAACATAGCTATAAATAACTAAATAAATGTCTGATTTGGTCATTGGTTGAAATGACTAAATAAATGACTAATTTGGTCATCAGGCAAAAAACACAACTAAATAATTGGTCAAACAAATAAAAATGACTAAATAAATGACTATTACTCCTCTATTCTTCTTTCTTTCCAATTTGATCATAATCCATGAATTCAAAGACAATACAATGGAAGGCAATAAATGTCAGCTTAGACCAAAGGAGTAAAGGGAGAGAAAGGATTGAACAAAGGGTTAAGAAGAAAAAAGACAAATCATACAATAGGAAATATACAAAAAAATTTAAAACTAAGACAAGAAAATAGACAAATTCGATAGATACAAATAAAATAAAGACAAAATTATTAATTATAAAACTTTTAAACATACTCTAATATTGATAAATTATTTAAATTTGCAAGTCCAGTATGTACAAGTATAATTTAAGTTTTATATAATTTTGATAATTTATAACTTTTATAACAAAGTAATTATATAATTTAAGTTAAATATAATTTAATAATATTTCATATTATTTAAATATTATATTAATGAATAATTATATTGTAATATAATTTCATAATTTTATAATTAAAATTATAATATAAGTTTTTGCCTTGTCGTGCATGAGTTTAGTTCACTTTAGTTCTAGGGTTTAGGGTTTAGGGTTTAGGGTTTAGTGTTTAGGCCATTTAGGGTTTAGGGTTTAGGGTTTAGGATTTCAGGTTTAGGATTTAGCATTTAGGGTTTAGGGTTTAGGATTTAGGGTTAAGGGTTAAGGGTTAAGGGTTAATGGTATAGGGTTTAGGGTTTAGGGTTTAAAGTTTAGGGTTTAGGTTTTAGTGTTTAGGGTTTAAGGTTTAGGGTTAAGGGTTTAGGGTTTAGTGTTTAGGGTTTAGGGTTTAGGGTTTAGGGTTTAGTGTTTAGGGTTTAAGATTTAGGGTTTACCATTTCAGGTTTAGGGTTTGGGGTATACGGTTTAGGGTTTAGGGTTTCGGGTTTAGGGTTTAGGGTTTAGGGTTTAGTGTTTAGTGTTTGGGGTTTAGGTTTTAGGGTTTAGGGTATAGGGTTTAGTGTTTAGGGTTTAGGTTTTATGGTTTAGGGTATAGTGTTTAGGGTTTAGGGTTTAGGGTTTCAATTTAGGGTTTAGGGTTTAGTGTTTAGGGTTTTAGGTTTTGGGTTTAGGGTTTAGGGTTTAGGGTTTAGTGTTTGGGGTTTCGTGTTTGTGGTTTTGAGTTTAGGGTTTAGGGTTTCATGTTTAGTGTTTAGGGTTTGGGGTTTAGGGTTAAGGATTTAGGGTTTCGGGTTTAGGGTTTAGGGTTTAGGGTTTAGGGCTTAATGTTTAGGGTTTAGGGTTTAGGGTTTAGGGTTTAGTGTTTAGGGTTTAGGGTTTAGGGTTTAATGTTTAGGGTATAGTGTTTAGGGTTTAGGGTTTAGGGTTAAGAGTTTAGGGTTTCAGGTTAGGGTTTTGAGTTTAGGGTTTAGGGTTTAGGGTTTAAGGTTTAGGGTTTAAGGTTTTGGGTTTGGGGTTTAGGGTTTAGGGTTTCAGGTTTTAGGTTTAGGGTTTAGGGTTTAGGGATTAGTGTTTAGTGTTTAGTGTTTAGGGTTTAGGGTTAAGGGTTAAGGGTTTAGGGTTTAGGGTTTAGGGTTTAGTGTTTAGGGTTTAGGGTTTAGGGTTTAGGGTTTATGGTTTAGGGTTAAGGGTTAAGGGTTAAGGGTTTAGTGTTCAGGGTTTAGTGTTTAGGGTTTAGGGTTTAGTGTTTAGGGTTCTGGGTTTAGGGTTAAGGGTTAAGGGTTTAGAGTTTAGAGTTTAGGGTTTAGGGTTTAGGGTTTTGTGTTTCAGGTTTGGGGTTTAGGGTTTAGGGTTTAGGTTTTAGGGTTAAGGGTTTAGGGTTTAGGGTTTAGGGTTTAGGGTTTAGGGTTTTGGGTTTAGAGTTTAGTGTTTAGGGTTTAGGGTTTAGGGTTTAATGTTTAGGGTATAGTGTTTAGGGTTTTGGGTTTAGGGTTTAGGGTTTAGGGTTTAGGGTTTTGGGTTTATGGTTTAGGGTTTAGTGTTGTTTTGTGTTTGGATTTTGGGGTTAGGGTTTCAGGTTTAGGGTTTAGGGTTTAGGGTTTAGGGTTTAGTGTTTAGGGTTTAGGGTTAAGGGTTAAGGGTTTAAGATTTAGAATTTAGGGTTTAGGGTTTAGGGTTTCAGGTTTAGGGTTTAGGGTTTCATGTTTAGGGTTTAGGGAGTTTTTTAGGAAGATGGACATAAGCTTTATACGCCTACTAGGAGATAGTAGGAGTTTGTTTAGGATCATGGACATAAGAGGCTCTATAGGTGTTATGGGAGATAGAATTAATATGGTCTCTATGAAGCTTTAGTGATCTCAAATGACAACAGATGGGGATGGAAAATTATATTCAATCTCTTATAGAAAAGTGATGATATTTTTGTATATAATGGAGTTTCGCTCCCTACAAATAGCATTCGCATTTGCCTTTCATCGACTTAGTAGGGAATATCGAGGATCTGAGAATTTCTATCTCTATGAGATTCATAATGTTCTATGGTCAGAGCTTTGTTTTGTTGTGGCTATATGTGTCTAGATCCTATTTCTATCAATTAATGCAAAACTAGATGATTACACAAAATCAACATTGGACAACATAGAGTAGGAAGCAACATACAAGGTGCCAGAGGCCATAAATTCTAAGATTGAGTGGATACAAATCTACCCAGATAATATGTGCACAGGCGACCCTCATGAAGTGATGTGCGAGTGGGATGCAAGAGAGTGTAATGGGGTTTCAGTTTTTATGTGTGTAATGAAATTGCAACAAACAAATATTAGTTTTTGTGCTAGAATAACAAAGAACTATGCAAATACCTCTTTTTTTAAAAGAAGATTTCCTCCACAATCTTGGATCAATTCCTCGGAAGGTGATTCTTTTATTTTTTGTTTGCACTCCCCTTTAGCTCACCTTAAATATTGCAATTTGTTATGCTCGTCTGAGTTATTTTTTAAACCCTTTCGTAGAGAAAAACTGAATAGTTAAGAAAATTTCTCGGCGTGGTTTTTTTTACGGCGTGAGACAATTCTGAGAACTGTAATACTCATATATAAAAGCCTATCAGCTAACAATAATATATATTATACAATAATATTATATTATATAATATATATATATATTATATAATATTATATATATTTAAAGATAATGCACCTGGTAAACTTTTTAACGCGACTGGCGACGCTGGTGCGACACACCCTCCAACTCCACGTGAATGCTATTGCCCGGAGCAATGAACCAGTGAGGCCACAACATGGGGGACCTCATTCCCTAACAAGAACACTTAAAACCCGCAAGCTCATTGGCCCAACAAAGGCGTAAAGCCTTGCGAGCTCATTGGCCTAGCGAGGGTTTGAACTCTAGTGGCCACCACTACAACCGAGCAACTTAACCACCGAACCACGCCGTCATCGACAATTATATAATATTATATTATTAATATTACAATATTATATTTATATTATATATTATATAATAATATAATATTATATTATAATTTTTTTTTGATTTGTAATCAAGAACTATATTAAAGACTGTAAAAAAAATTACAATATTCGCAACCCTTCCATGGCTGACCGAGAGGAGTATTGCATACCACCATTACTGACTACCTGGATGAGGAGATAATTTCTAAGACCACACAGGGTCTATACTATGCCCTTTATATAGAGATTTAACTATCTATAGCTATAGTATCCTTGCTTCTACTATACAAAACAAAGCAAGGAGAACAGGACCCACTACTGAAAAAACTTAGACAATTTCAAACTAAAGTGTTCAACCCAGTCCATCCCATCCACTGCCATCAAGCCAAGGGTTTTTCTGATGAAGTCGACTATTATCACCACCTAGTCTTTCAGCACCACCAGGTCAAAGCCTCTGGTGTCCAGGATGAATGGAAAGATCTTAATGACTTCACCAGGATCTGCAAGAAGACCCCAATCACAGGGACGGGGGATACCTACGCCAGGACTGGCCACCTGCAAAGAAAAATCCAAATCCCCAAGATGCTCAGGATTAAAAATCCCTCTCATTATAGCCCCTGCCTACACTTTGTCTGTTCCCAACTCAAGAAGCATTGCGAGTACCCAGGAAGATATGTCTGTATCTACCCTATACCTTTCGTTGTTTTCTAGAAAGGCTTTACCAAGGATCAATTTCACTACTCCCACCATCAACTCGTCAGTGCGTCGAAGAATTCTCTACAACTTAAGATCGGTAATTGCCCCAATGAAGGCCATTTGCCTTTTCTTGCTGGTAAGTTTGACGGGAGTGTCCATTCCCCCACAACGAATGGCCTCTGTAGAAACTATGACAACAAAATGTGACGGCATCGAGCGGAATGGGAAGAAGGAAATGGAATGCAAGCTCTGTCATCATAGACTGTATATCTATAGTCCCTTCGAAGCTTCTCGACTCCCTGCAGGAAGAACTTCCAGCTCACGCCACCCAAACCACTCAAAGAAATGACATTCTAACATTGCTTCCCCCCGTGCCGTTGAACCACCCTAATAACTAATCAATGCATCTTGTGCTGACTCGACCTTGCCGCCTATGAAGAGGTGGCAAGGCTCCCACCCTTCCGCCCACCATCTTATATTATAATATTATAATATATTATATTATATAATATTATAATATTAAATAATAATATTATATTATATTATATTTAATAATATGGGTGCCTAATTTAATTTTCATTTCATTTTGGCGCTTCTCATTTTGGAGAGCAAATCATCGAGCAGTCTTGGCGGGCATAGCTATTCTCATCACTTGGATCATCCTCCGCCCACACAGGCCCAAGTTTTACGTATAGAGCGCCACCATCTCGCAGCTCAATCTGAAGGCAGACAACTTGAACAACACCATGAAATTCAACATCACCACCAAGAATTCCAACAAGAAAATTGGGATTTATTATGATGACATTAATGTCAGGGGGTTTTATGATCGACGTATTATTGTGTACAACTGGCTGGAGGAGTTTTATCAAGGGCATAAGAGTACTAAGGTTATTCTGTACATTTTAAGCTCCATTGACATGCTCTTAGACAACAAGGCTATAAGTGATTTGTCACAGGATCTGGCCAAGAAGAGCTTTGACATGACTGTAAAATTGGAAGCATGGATTCAATTCAAGGTTGGCGATTGGACTACCAGTTATTATACCATGGAGGTTTTCTGTGATATCACGATTGAATTGAATGGCTCTTCTGGCCACTTGTCTCACCCTAGAAGGTGTGATGTTGATATATGATTTTAATCTTAGGGTTTGGGTTGATATGTGGTGGGGTTACTGAGATTTCTTTGTTTCTTTTCTTACTCTGACATGGGGTAGGGGTTGGGTTTTTTTATTGTACATAGAGAAACTTTGTAAATGCTATTATAAGCAGAATATATGGGGTTTGTAATATTCTTTTTATTGTGTGCCCCTGGCACTTTTTTTTTCTGGTAATACGACAAGGAGCTACCTTACATATTTGGAAATGAAAATATGGCTAGGGTTTGTAGTATTCATTTAAAATGGAGATATGATTAGAGTTTGTAGTATTCATTTTAAATGGAAATATGATTAGCGTTTGTGGTATTCAGTTCGAATGAAAATATGGTTAGGATCTGTAGGAGTGAGTTTACTTGTGCCATTGGCCTTTCCTGTGTAATTTGCTAAATAATTATTTCTTTTATTTCAAATTGAATGGAGTGGGGACAGATACTTTTATCACTCTTGAGAAACTTTTATACTATTGGAAGAACAATCCAAGCACTTGACTGCAAAGATGTCCAACATGGAAAATAATTTGGTATTAGAGATATTGGCAAAGCAGTATTATCTCAGGGTAGGATGTTGGAAAAGCTATCCGCACCTTGGTATTAGTGTATCTTGAACTAATAACAAAGGAGTGTGCATCATATAGCCTTTGGTTTGACTTATTTTCTATGAACTTTTAATCCACACAATTCTGAATTGTTCATATTTCTATACAATGCACAGGTGGAGGGTGATGTATCCCATCTTTGTATTTTGGATTCGTCAATGAGAGCTCTACCACTTACTCCCAGAGAATGGAAGACAAGGTTAAGCATCACAAACTATTCAAAGACAGAGAGTGAAGAAATTTTTACAAAGGAGAATACAAGTTTGAATCAGGGGAGGAAATCACTTCTTTTGGATGTAAGAAATGGTACTGTTGTTGCATTTCATTCATCCAAATAAATCTTTTTATATTTCTATCATTTTCTTTTTCTTATTTTTTTGCTTGCATGTAGTCAAGCTAAAATATCCCTTTTAGTAGTAGGATGTAGAGGATAAGTGAATATCTAGAATTTAGTTATTTGGACTATTTTTGCATACATGTCTACCAGTGTAGTTGCAACTACATCTAATAAGATTCCTCTGTGCATTACGATTTGATGGATGTGCATATCCTTTTCAAAAGTTGTATATTGGCACAGGGAGCGAGGATTTTGGAAAAGGTTGTGGAAATTGGCTTGCACATCCCAATTGCATTTGCTTAAAAGTTTCTAAAGCCTTCTCAAATAGCCATTTGGTACAAATTCTGCAATCATTGTGCAGTCCATGAGATCACATTTATTTGAGGATTACAGGCCCATTTATTTTTATGTACCCTTCATTAAGTAAATGTCTTGCATTTGGAAAATACCCTGTTGCCTTCATCTCCCAAGCCAATTGCTCCAACTTTGCATAGATATGCTGTGGCTATGAATGTGATCTATCTCCTACAAAAAAAGCATGTATCATTTTATGGCCTTTAATCCAACTACATCCAGGGATCTTTTTAATTCCTCTATCTTTCATCAATCTCCTTACCATTTGAACCTCACCCCAGCTGCCCACTTATGCATATATGTTTGAGAGAAGAATATAAGTCGCAGAATTTTTAGGATCCAAATCAAAAAGCAACATTGCTATTAATACTCCTAAGCCTATATTCATATGTGATTTATAGGCAACAAGAAAACACATCCACACAACCACCACTGGTTTAATTGGCATCTTAATGATAAAGTTTAGGCTATCCTCAAGATAGCCAGCATGGGAAAGAAGGTAAATCATGCACACATAGTGATCAACTGTAGGAGTAATGCAATAAGGGTTACTCATGTGATTGAAGTATGTACAACCCTCATCTACTAAACCTGAATAGCTGCATGCATATAGAACACAAGCAAAGCTTACAATGTTAGGATATGCTCTAGAGTGCTTCATGAATTCAAAGATTTTGAGAGTGTCCTTGAAAAATCCATTTTATGCATATCCTGCAATCATAGCATTCCATGAGACCACATTTCTTTGAGGCATTTTGTCAAACAGGTCATGTGCCTTGTCTATACTTCCACATTTTGCATACATGTCTACCAGAGAATTTCCAACTATAATTTCTAACAAAAATCCCCCTTCCATTATGCTTTGATGGATGTCCATACCCTAATCCAAAGCTCCCATTTTGACATAGGCAGGGAAGGTTGTGGAATTTGGATTTAGACCTATCAATTGCATTTTCTTGAAGGTTTCTAAAGCCTTTTCAAAAAATCCATTTTGTCCATATCCTATAATCATGGCATTCCATGAGACCACATTTCTTTCATGCATTTTTTCAAATAGTTCACATGCCTTCTTTGTGCTTCCACATTTTGTATACATATCTACCAGGGTAGTTGCAACTACAACATCTGACAAAATTCCTTTATCTTTTATGCTTTGATGGATGTCCATACCCTGTTCCTAAGCTCCCATTTTTACACAGGCGGGGAGGATGTTGCCAAAGGTTGTGGAATTTGGCTTTACACCTACCAATTGAATTTGCTTGAAAGTTTCTAAAGCCTTTTCAACAAATCCATTTTGTGCATATCCAGCAATCATTGCAGTCCATGAGAACACATTTCTTTGAGGCATTCTATCAAACAATTCACATTCAATCAATTTTGTAAGTGCCAATCAGTGTTTTGTTGTCCATTTCTTTGAGAACCAGATATCCAGTAATCAATTTTGTGTACCCTTCATCAATACACCTAAGTCAAACAAATTTCTACATTCTACAATTTGTCATAAATTGATGACTAATATACTTGAAACTCATTTGTTAAATGTTAGTTTTGTATGCCCCAGTGTTTATTTGTGGCCCTCTACATGATAGAAATGTGGCCTCCATTTTCAATTGGGTGTTGGAATTTTAGACTGCTATTTTGTTTTGAAACAATATACTTGATGAAGTATATATTTCTATCATGCTATGTCTCCTTTGGCAATAAGCTTTTTTAGTTTGAAAAGTGTATTATATCATTCCAACATAGGGAACAAATTAGTTATATTGTTGTTCTATGACTACTTGTAGGAAAATCTATTATTGTGTCCTACTTTCAATTTTAGTCACTATTTTACTTAAATGGGTTTATATATATTAATATTATCTAATATATTTTAATTGCTTTGGTTTCTATATATCTTGTTCATCCATTTAGATGAACAAATGGACAACAAAACATTGATTGGAACTTACATTTGTACTGAGATTCCTAGAGAATTCAAGTAGCAGCCCGGTTCTCTTACTCAGGTTGAACTTTTCTATATCATCAATTGACATACATTTTTGTTCTCTAGAATGTATCATTTTTTAGTTCATGTATCTATATCTATCTTGGAATTAGAGTATTTTCTCAATTGTGAAGTGCATGTGGTTTGTTTTTTTATGTAGGTTGTGGTTAAAGGATTTTGGGTAGTTTTTGAAGATGTTGACAAGGCACCATATGACATTCTCTCTGTTCTTGTACCTTTATTGGAGGATAGAAAATTATATGTTCCTGGTCAGGGAGAGGTTGGTATGATGCTAATTTTATTATGTTAGTTTCTACACTCTACTGTGTAGTATAAACACATTAAATTTGCATAGATCATACTGTGTTTCAATCAAATATAAATAAATGAACTCTGGAGTTTGACTATCAAACCTGTATATGCATTTCTTCTTGAATACTTTCATAATATATGCCTATATTGCTGTAAAATTCCTTATCATCCCACTTTGTTTTTCATATTTCAAAGTTTCATAAATCTTTTAAAAATATTAACAAATTTTGAGTTTTTTTATTGTGGACAGGTACATAGCAAGGATGCATTTATAGCCCCACCCCATGTACAATGGTATCACTAAAGACATGCATTCACACTGATGGCTTTTTAGCTTTAATTTTATTTTTTTCAGTTTTAAAAGCATAAAAAATCAACAGTTTGCATACTGTAGAAAGATTTTGTCTTGAAACTCTATATATAGAGTTATTTGTAACATATTTTATACACAATTTGAATATACAGTGAATTATTTTCCAGCATTGTTGTTTCAATCCTTTGAGCAGATTTGTTGATAAATGAGTTCTTTGTAACATATTTTATATACAGTTTGAATACACAGTGAATTATTTTCCAGCATTGTTGTTCCAATCCTTTGAGCAGATTTGTTGAAGTTTATCGACAAAAAGAGGCATAGTTAATGTTTATCATGTACTAGTTGTTTATATATGACCAGTTGATGGAAAAATAATGATTAAAATGACCAAATATACTACCAATGGATGGAAATTAGTTAATACAAATGACTAAATATACTACCAATGAACAGAAATTAGTGACTAAATATACTACAAATTGACGACAATTAATGATTACAATGACTAAATAAATTTGGTCATGAGATAGATGACCAGTAATAAACTACCAATGGTCATGTGACTAAATATACTACCAAATTGATGACTAAATATACTACCAAATTAATGACTAAATATACTACCAAAATTATGACTCATATACTACCAAATTAATGACTAAAATTTGTTTGGTCATAAATTTGGTCACGAGATAAATAACCGGCAATAAATTACCAATGGTCACGTGACCAAACTATTGATCAAATGACCAAATTTTGGTAGTTTTTTTAGTCATTTATTTATGTTTTTCTACTAGTGATCCAAGGCTCTTCAATATAACACATCATCGATCAAAACATATCTTGCAATGAGGACGTGCAAACATCTTGTCCCTAAGGGAGTCATGTTCTTTGGATAAGTCTTGTTTTCTAGATAGTTTACAATATCTCTGTACCAATATGAAGTGGCATATTTCTCAAGATCAATTACGTAAATTTCTTTTTCAAGGAAGTCTCTATTAATGGGCCTCTCCTGAGGAGTCAGGTTGTCTACTAGCCAATCTACTATTACTTGTCCTTTGAATGACTTTTGATTGACGTAAGTTAATTTGTGTAGACACCCTAAAATGACCAAGTTGTCACATCACTTGCATTTCGTCATTTCTTCTTAATCACCTGCATTTCAACATTAATTAAATAATCTAATTATTTAATTAATTTCATCAAATTCTTCTAAGTCACATACTTTCAACATTAATTAAATAAATTCTCTTTATTTAATTAATTAAATTAAATTCCTCTATATTCTTCCACAATTAAATAATTTTAATTATTTAATTTGATCATTATCCTCTTTCCAAAAATTAAGTCTACATTAATTAAATAAATCCCATTATTTAATTAATTCATCACAAATTCCTTCTTATCTAAAATTAAATAATTCTTAAATTATTTAATTAAATCAAAATCATTCTTCCAAAATCATGCACAAACAATTAAATAAATTTATTTATTTAATTTGCTTTCAAATCTTCTAAATTAAATATTCCAATTATTTAATTATTTCTTCCAAAATATCTTCTCTAAATTTAAATAAATCAAATATTTATTTAAGTTGTTTTTTCATCTAATTTGAGTTATCTCTAATATAACTCAAGCTTTCTATATTTAATAAAGTAAAATATCTTCTTTTCTCATGCAAATCTCTTCTTGTTTTAAATCACTTAACTGATTGCTTTATTCTTTTAATTGATTTATCTCTCCAGTTAACTCATTCTTCTATTCTTGATAACTCCTCTCATGCAAAAGCAAGCAAGACATATGTCTTCTTCTCATTCGTTGCACATTCCTCAACTATTCTCCTCCGTTGATTCGTCTGAATTATCTGGACCGTTGATCGATCTTCCTTGAAATCTATATAAACCCCCCTCATCTCCTTCATTCTCTCTCTCTTCGATCGTATTCTCAGGCATACTTAACAGAGCTTTGAGCATACAAAACGCGTTGATTGAGCACACTTATGATCTTTTGACATTGATCTTTGAGCACATTGAGCACACTACTTGCTTGTTGCAGCTATGGCTTCGCAACTTCATTGAGCAATCCACATTCAATCCAAAGGAAACAATACAGATTTTGGTAAAAGTCTTTATTTCATTGAGTATTTGTCATGGCTTTTATTTAAATTCATTTCCTTTATGTTATTGGGTTTTTGGTTTTATTAGTTTAGATTTAATCAATTTTTCCTCATCCACATTCTGGCATGCCCGGTGGGACCCACTAATCCCTTTGTTTCTTTGAGAAATTGTGTTTTTTTAAGTCACAGTACGACACAGCGCAAACGACACCACACAGCGCTTCTGGTAGGATCTTTGAGCGCTTTTGGAGGTACAGTTAGGCGCTCTTGGAGGCACTGCGGTGCTTCTGGCAGCGCAACGTAGTGCTTTTGGCATAACAGAACGACGCTTCCGGCAGTATTATACAACGCTTTTGGCTAAATTAGGTTTTTGACTTTGTTCACTGTCTTGCAGGATTTTCACGCCATCTATCTTATTAATTTGTATGACAAGCTATTGTATTTGTCAGACAAACCTATTTTTTTGGACATCCTAAGCTGATTTATTTAGGAGTACCTTCGATTTTTGTGTTAATCCTTGGTGTTGTTACAGCTTCTGAGTTTTTTAGATTGCAGAACACAGATCTCCCAGCTACCAGTTCTCAGAACAGTCAATCAATCATGGAATTTTACTTTAGAGCTGATTATTTTGAAAAAGTTCCCCTTTTTATGATCTGAGACAGTGTGGCACTTTTGGTTATATTATATCACGCTTTTGGTAACACAGCTCCACGCTTCTGGCTATTCTTCAGCGCTTCTGGTATTATTGTATTGCGCTTCTGGTCTACATCACAGCGCCTTCAAAAACATAGTGAAGCGCGTCTAGTTATTTTGCTATGTGTTTGGTAATATTCTGCATCATTTCTGGTCTCTATTACAGCGCTTTTGGAAAATAGTAAGTCACTTCTGGTAAGATTGTGCAGCGCTTTTGGTCAAAGTTGATTTGTTTTTTGCTAACTTGTGAATTTTTGGTGGAACTAACTCACTTGTTGCAGCTTCTTATTACTCACACAAAGAAAATAGGTGTTTTTCCTAACATGTTCATGCAGGACGAGCATTGAAGACCTCTTTGATTTATCTCAGTAAGTCTTAGAAACACACTGCATGCTTAAAAGGATAATTGAACAAATCTTTTCTTGCAATCTAAGTCTTAGGAACATACTGCTTTTCTTGAGGGACAATGGACATGTATGAACAAACACCTCAATTTTCTAAAGGACAATGGACATGAATGCCAAACACTTCATTTCATAAGGGACAATTTACAACTACAAACGTGTGTGTGCCTAGCTTAGTTGCACCTTATTTTTCTTATAACGGGACAATTGAACCTTTGCTTGACATGCTTGCTCTTACTTTTTTTGTACTTCCTTTAGAAGGGCCTACTTTTGGATTGCGCTTCATCCAAAAGGGATGACCCTAAGTGGAGTTTTCCTTTGAACCACTATATAAGAGGGATAAGGCGAAAGCTAAGTCCTAACCGATGTCACCCTTACCTTGTGGTGCCAAACTGAAAAGAGGTGTACTAGCTCTTTGTGGAAATGATTTTCACATTGAGCGAAGTGTTTGAAACTTTTAGTAGGATTGGTTAAAGCTTTTAGTAGCTTGTCACATTGCTCGTAAGGCATTGGTCCCTCAAAGTCACTAAGAACCATTTTAGATAGAGACTACCCGACCTACCTCTAAACATTGTGGTAATCATCAGTGCAAGGGAAATTGATTTAAATCCTTAAGATACTCACCATTGGCTCCCTTGAGAAGAGATAGTATTCCCTTGGACATAAAGTTCTTGTGACCTACTTGAGCTTTCCAAGGGGAGGGTGAGATATCCCTACCTATCGTCTCTCGCAAAGATACTAAATATCTGACACCTTTATGGAATGATATTTTTATCGACGGAGTATTAAGCTGCGAGCTGATCTACTACAATGAAACCTTATCTCTAGGGATAAAAAGTGCTTGTTATTGATTGCAATTGTCTTAGACCTGTGGAAACATTGGGCTTGTTTGGAGCCTTGAACATACACTATCTGTTGTGTCAGTCCTTGTGCTTTTTTGACCACTTGTTTGTTGTGTTTTCTCTTGCCAAACCAATCCAATCAGAAACAAAAAAATTTTGCCTTTGAAAAACATCAGACACTACTTCAGCGCCCCTGGTATTAATGCAGCTCGCCTTTGGTAGTACAGTAGATCACCTTTGGTACAGCAGTAACCCGCCTCTGGCAAAACTCTACTTCAACGCCCTTGGTATAACAGTAGCTCATTTTTGGTCACTGTAGCTCGCCTTTGGCATATCAGTAACTCGCTATTGGTAGCTCAGTCCATCGCCTCCGGTCCACAGTAGCACGCTTTTGGTAGCATAGTCCTGCGCCTCTGGTCAAACAGTATAGTGCTTTTGGTCCAGTACTTTGTGCATCCATTTCTTAAAGCATCTCACAGATTCCCAGCATTACATTTTGTCCTAGTGTATCCCATGGTCACCACTAGGCTACAGCAAACTATGAAATCCAAGCAAGTTGTCCCTAAGAAGCGCAAGTCGCCTCCTCGCACACCACAATCAGGTCGTCTCAACATTACTCCCAAGGTGACTCCTAGTACACCCGCAGCAAAACCAATCAGCTCTCTGAACATGCCGCACATTGAACAACCAAGCAATCCTCAGGAGGATAGAACACCTTTGCTAAATGCGCCTCAGTATACCATAGGCTTGCCTCCAGATTTTGTCCCACAAGGTTATATCATAGATCAAACCCCATCTCAAGAAGAGCGACACTTTGAAATAGGTCAATCCTCTCAAGAAGATGGGCAAGATCTTGATGAATTCATATAGGATCCTAGAGCTATAGCTGCCTTTGATAAAATCCTTAGTGAGAACCAGGATCATTTCTTTTGCTTGCTTGGAAAGCAAGGTGCCAAGTTACCTCAAGATTTTGATGTGTCCACTCTCAAGGAGAGAAACAACGCCCAAGATGCCATACAAGCGGTGCAAACCATGTCCACGGTGACTACGCCCTTACCTACTCAAGGCTCGCAGTATAGGAATCCCCTTTTTCAAAACCCAACAGGGGAGAGGCCCATATCACCGCTTTTGACTCCTATGGAGATCTATCAAAACCAACAAGAAACTCTCCAACGTCAAGCAGAGTTAGCTAAGCAAGCCACCTTAGCTCGATCGAATGTGCAACCACCTCCTAAAGTGTCCACCCCAATCGCAAGTGGAATCTTGGTTACCCCATCACGCGTAGGTTTCCCACCCAATTACAATCTGGGGAACAATTATGTAGCCATGCAACAAGGGTCTCAACAAATGCCACCTCCTATATCATCACACCTGCATGTCTCTCAACCAAGTAGAGTCACGCAGCCCCAACTGCAACATTCTTCTACTCTCGTCCTTAAGCAGCCCCAACCACAACATTCTTCTACTCTCATCCTCAATCAACCCCAACCGTCGCAAAACACTTCTACCTATGTTCCTCCTCCACAACGTTCATCCTTGCTCAACTTCTTTCACACATTGCCTAGCCACTCTCAACATTCCCAACATCAAGTTTCCCAAAGCTATGTGCCACCACCACAACCTAATCAAACGCACTTTAGCTTTCCTCCCCCCAATTCTTTTCTTCAACCATCAAAAAGCCAACATTCTTACCTAGCGCCACCTCCACCTCTGCCTAATCAAGGCCTCCAATTCCAACCCAATCTGAACCAAATGTACAACCCATATGATCCCAATCAATCTTACGACCCTTATAATACCAATGCGCATGGCTTACATTATAATCTTCCATATGGGCAACACCCACCACTTTTTGGACAACAGGAGATGTTACCAACCCCTCCCACGACTATGGAGCTAAAAATCACAAAAGTTCAACAGCAGCTCTCTGATCTTACGTTTGGCCACACCAAAAAGACCTTCTCTTTAGAGGAAGTGTGTCCTTATCCTTTTGATCGGTCATTACCAATGATCCCTTTTCCTCAAAATTTCACTATTCCCAAGTTCGATAAATACAAAGGAAAAGGTGACCCAAAAGACCATCTTAGGGAATTCTATCTTGCTTGCTTCGAGGTCTCTCATAACGACACATATCTAATGCGTCTCTTTCCTCGCAGTCTTGGAGGTCAAGCAATAGAATGGTTCTCACACTTACCTATGGGTATCAAGTCTTTCAACGAGCTAGCAGAGAAGTTTGCCACCCATTTTTCCTACAACGCAGAGCACGAGATTTCCATGACAGATCTATGCAACAATAAACAAAAAAATGGTGAAACTTTCATTTCTTTCCTTCAACGATGGAGACAAATGGCTAGTAAATTCCCTTTCAAGATTCCAGAGAAACAGCTTGTTAGCATATTTGTGCAGAACCTCAACCAAGAGTTAGGTTTCCATTTACAAATTCTTAGTGCTACAACCTTCGATGAAATCACATACAAGGGTATCAACATTGAGAAGGCCCTCATTGCTAAGGGTGTGGTCAAAATCTTTAAGGAGATGAAAGATAGCACTTCTCATCAACAATCGAATGATAAACCCAAATATTGGAACAAGAACAAAAATGTGGTCAATGATGGGGTGGTCGATACTAAGCATGTCCAAACGTTGCAAACACCGCTGCAACTCTCCAAACCAAGTCACGCTCCACCTCAACAACAGCAACAACAAAGGCAGCCTTATCCAAACCAACAGCAACGACAACCAGAGCAGCCCCAACAAGATTACCCTCCGCGATGTCAATTCACTCCCTTGGGAGTGCCCATCGAATCGGTCTTACAGCAAGCTTTGTAGAAAGGGCTCATCACCTTACCTGATGCTCCTCCCTATGGAGAACCTGTCTACAAAACGACACATTATAGAGACAATGAGTATTGTGACTTCCATAGGAGCAAAGGTCATAGAACTGCGTCTTGCATGAAGCTTAAGCACCTCATCCAAAACCTCATCGACGGTAATCAAATCACTTTTGAGGATGAATCACCAGCGCAACACACGAACAAGGATCTAGATATGTACAAGGAACCATTCCCTCATCACGGTCCACCTCCTCCTCAGGATAGAGGTAAAGGTATCAATCATGCTTCCACGTCCTTTGATTCCATTGTAGGTCATTTTGAAGAGAGTTGAGTGTCTACCCTCACAATCAAAGGCAAATCTACGGATTGTGTTGTTACTACTCGTCAAGGTCATGTCACCATCCGTGCACCTACACCTAGGCTTCCGGTTTAGTCTGATTATAATCTTGTCAAACATCTAGGGAGAACACCAGCACAGATCTCTATTTTGGACCTTCTACGGTCATCACCTGCACATAGAGTGGTGCTAGAAAAAGCCCTCCAAGAGTCTTCCGTTCCTAACAACATAGCAGTCACAAATTTCCAAGCTATAGTGTGTAATATTGCTTCACCTTACAATGTGGTCTTCTCTAAGAAAGACCTCCCCTCCCATGATCCTTGTCACAATGATGCCCTCCATATTGAAGTCCTCATCCATAAGCGCAAAATCAAATGTATACTCATAGATGGTGGTGTTGGTCTCAACATCTATTCTTTAAAGTTACTAAAGCAATTGGGATACTCTGAGGATCACGTCAACACTGATCATAGTATTACAATCAAGGGGTATGATGATGCAGAACGCCGTTCAGAAGGTGTTATTCACTTGCCTATACAACTGGGCCCTGCCATGCTTGAAACTAGGTGCCAAGTCCTTGATATTGAGCTGCCTTACAACATTATCCTAGGCTGCCCATGGATCCATGCAATGAAAGCTTTTCCCTCCACGTACCATCAGTCCCTAAAGTTCCCATACAATGGTACGGAGATCACCATCCCAGAAGACCCTAATCCTTTTGAATTTTGTCGTGTCTTGCAAGGAAGCTATAAGAATTGCAACCAAGTGCCTAAAAATGACAAAGCCCTTGAATCCCCTCTCTATGTTGACCCTAAAACTCTCACGCAAGCCTCTACAAGTGAACCTACACCCCTCCCCAAAATCACAGCTCACGTCTGAGATATAGGCTTTGGCACTTATGATATCTCAGAATCTTGTTGTGTAGGGCGGATGCCTCTATCTCCAAAATCTTACGGCCAACTCCCCGTTGCCAAGCCAACCAAAAAAGCAGCTATTCCTCCCCCAACATTCCTAACCCAATTCCAACATGGACGATTACTGGAAGAGGAAACTATTGAGGACATTTCTTCTTGGCTCTATAAGGAGAAAGAACCAGTCACAATACCAGTCAAGCAATATGGCAATGGCTTAAGAATAGTAAAAAATATGGGTTATAAAGGCAAAGGTGGCCTTGGGAAACAGAATCAAGGCACTATGGAACCCATTGTTGTGACAAAGAAGCTAGACAAGAAGGGATTAGGATTTGGTAAGAAGGTACCACGCGCCTTGGACATCAAGTATATCCTCGACGAGGTAGCCGACACTTTTCCCGCTGATTCGACGTCTACAGAGGATATCATCGATGACTCTTCCCTCCACATGACCAGTCTATTCGTAGAATCCTCCATTTTTACACTATCCTCTGTCTCCTTAACTTCCACCACCAGCACCCAGAATGTCACGCTTGTCTACCCTGAACTTATCGATTGGGACCAACAAGGGACCCCCATTATAGATGTCTTTCAGAATGACGAGGCTTTAGCTGAGTTCATGGGACTTCGAGAAGGTATCCCTCTTGGTGATCACAAGGCAGGTTTTGTAATGGAACTAAAGCCCACGGCTTATTTTGGTGAGAATGCCAAATCCTCCAGTCGCAAAAGTGTAAATAAAGAAAGATCTCTAGGTGAAAACCACACTGTGGTACCTCCTGATCACAAAATAGTAAAAACAAAGGACGTATCCAAAGGTGAAAACCCAACTGTGGCACCTGAGGATGGAGGATTTGACCTTCCCTTACCATCTAAGTATCAAGAGAAATCAGCTCTCCTAGTGGAAGATTCCACAGAGATCAACCTGGGCGCAGAACAAAATCCAAAGACAACATTCCTAGCAGCATCGTTATCTGACACAGAGCATAGAAATCTTAACGACTTCTTTTTGCAACGAACCATCAACTTTACATGGACCTATGCAGATATACCAGGGCTAGACCCTAAGCTGGTAGTTCATTATCTCACCGTTGATCCCAAGGTGAAACCAGTTAAGCAGAAGTTGAGAAAAATGCACCCACAGATAGCTCTCATGGTGAAGGTGGAAATACAAAAGTTGTTAGATGCAAAGCTCATACGACCAATTGACTATTCAGATTGGGTCTCAAACATTGTACCTGTGTCTAAACCTAATGGGCGCATCTGCATGTGTAATGATTTTAGAGATCTCAATAAGGCATGTCCTAAAGATGACTTTCCACTTCCAAACATTGACATTATAGTGGACTTGACAGCAGGTCATGAGATGCTTTCTCTCATGGACGGATTCTCGGGTTACAATCAGATAAGGATAGCTGAAGAAGACCAACATAAAACAACCTTTACTTGTCCTTGGGGCAATTATTGTTGGTGTGTCATGCCGTTTGGTCTGAAGAATGCAGGAGCAACCTATCAGAGAGCAATGACAGTGATATTTCATGACCTCTTTCATCACATCATGGAAGACTATGTTGATGATATATTGGCTAAATCTTCTAGAGCGGATCACATACAGGTCTTAGGACAGATCTTTGACAGGCTTGAAAAATACCAAGTAAGACTCAATCCAAAGAAGTGTGTATTCGGTGTAACATCAGGGAAGCTGTTGGGATACATTGTATCTCGTAGAGGCATCGAAGTAGATCCAGCAAAAGTAAAGGCTATAGTGGAGATGCCTCCACCCAAGAACCTTAAAGCCCTAAGGAGCCTTCAGGGAAGGTTGCAGTCCATTCGGCGTTTCATCTCACAGCTAGCAGATAAATGTCAACCCTTTCAACACTTGCTCCGAAAGGATGTCTCATTTCGATGGGACAACAAGTGTCAGGCAGCGTTTGATCAACTTAAAGAGTATCTAGCTACACCTCCTGTATTGGTTCCACCAGTTGCGGACAAACCTTTGATATTGTACATCTCCACTACAAACTTGGCCTTGGGGGCCCTGCTAGCACAAAATGATGACACAGGAAAGGAACATGCAATTTATTACATTAGTAGAACCTTGGTGGGATATGAGCTCAATTATTCACCAATGGAAAGGGCTTGTTTAGCAGTAGTGTTCACCTCCCAAAAAATGCGGCATTATATGTTGAACCAACATACAAATCTGATAGCCAAGATTGATCCCTTGAAGTATCTACTAGCAAAAGCAGCTCTCACAGGCCGACTAGCTAAATGGGTTATGATCCTTAGTGAGTTCGATATTGAGTACATGGATCGTAAAGCAATCAAAGGGCAAGCCCTCGCTGATCAACTAGCAGAAGCACCTATGAAAGATACACATCCTATGGTAGCTGACTTTCCTGATGAGAATCTCTTCACTCTTGCTAATTCCATAATGTGGAAGTTATACTTTGATGGTTCCTATAAACAGCATGGATCAGGTGTCGGCATCTTATTTGTTACACCTCAGAATCACTACATTCCAAAATCATATCGGCTTGCATTCCCTTGCACCAACAACATAGCTGAGTATGAAGCACTCCTTATAGGTCTCAATACAGTAGTTCAATGGGACATCACAGAATTACAAGTATATGGAGACTCACAATTAGTCATTCGCCAAGTCACAGATGAATACCAAACAAAGGATGAAAAGTTGGTCCCCTACAAGAAACTAGTGGATGCCTACAAACCACACTTTTCTAGCATCACATTTGAGCAAATTCCAAGAGAACATAATAAAGCTACGGATTCTATGGCTTTTGTAGGGTCACTGATTGATATGCCTGCTAATACACAGAAGTGTGAATTCTTGATCGAGCAATTATTGATACCAGCCGTCGATGTTCCTGTTACTGAAATCATCTGCGAACTTGTTGGTCCCAATTCCCCATGGTATGAAGATATTTATGAATACCTCAAACACAATACCTTTCCACCTGACCTATCATCCACCCAACGCAAAACCTTTATCCGTCGATCCTCTCGTTACATCATTCTGGGTGATACACTATATCGCCAGAGTCTCGATGGTATCCTCTTACGATGTCTTAACGCGAAAGAAGCTGAAGCTACATTACGAGATATACACAAAGGTGTCTGTGGCACACATTCTACCGGTCCTAATCTTTCTAAGAAGATACTCAGACAGGTTATTACTAGCCTACAATAGAGCAAGATGCTGCACAGTTTGCTAAGAAGTGTCTACAATGTCAGCAGCATGGAGATCTAATTCACGCACCAGCTCATGAGTTACAACCTGTGACTACTCCATGGCCTTTTTCTCAATGGGGTCTCGACCTCGTAGGACAAATCCACCCTTCCTCCTCCAATGGCCACAAGTTTATCATTACCGCCACTGAGTATTTCACGAAGTGGGTGGAAGCCATTCCTATGACCTATATCATCGGTAAACAAATAGCCAAGTTTATCCTAAACTACCTCATATGCCGGTATGGTATTCCCCAAGCCATTGTCACTGATAATGGGAGACCATTCAAGAACCAAGATGTTCATGCCTTATGCATACAGTACAATATCCAACATCGCTTTTCAACTTCCTACTATCCGCAGAGTAACGGCCAAGCTGAGGCTTCCAATAAAACCATTCTCAAGATCCTCAAGAAAATGGTCAATGAAGCTGGTCATGATTGGCACTTGCAACTCAAACCCGCCCTATGGGCCTACCGCACTAGTATCAGAACACCAACTGGTGCCACACCATATGCCTTGGTCTTTGGCTCTGAAGCCATCCTACCTATAGAGGTCAAGGTCCCATCCCTCAGAGTATCCATGCAGGACCTGATTGGCGGAGACGAGTATCACACTTCTAGATTAGCTGAGCTTGAACTACTGGATGAGAGGCACCTTGCCGCACTTAATGATCTCCATGTCTATCAAAACCGCCTCCGACGTAATTACAACAAAAAGATCAAAGAAAGACGGTTTCAAGTTGGCGATCTTGTACTTAAGGAGAATCAGAGAAATCAAGCAGATCGAGAGAAGAAGGGTAAGTTTGAGCCTAACTGGTTAGGTCCCTTCATTGTGACAGTAGCATATGGATCAGGAGCTTATACTTTAGCTACACCTAACGGCATTCCTCTAGAGGGGCCCCTTAATAGTGTCCATCTCAAGAGGTTCTATGCTTGATCCTCAGAGTATTCCAAAAATAAAAATATAAAATATAAAATATAAAAAAAATAAAAAAACAAAAAAATCCAAAAAAATCCATCCTCTGGTGAAAACCTGGCAAACAGGTGCCTTGGATAAGTACCATAGTGAAAACCTGGCAAACAGGTGCTATGCGTAGAGTCAGCATCCATCGTCTATCGAGTCCTATCCACTCCTTGTCCAGTTCGCAACAACACGCTTCATCCGTCCATCCATAATAAAACCATTGACTTTGTTTGTGTTTCCATCTGCCTATCTAGTGTAGCTTGGAAATTTGTCAATGTCCCTCGTCGTCATCCCACGTCTTGATCTGTGTCTACAGTTAACACTGTCTTGTCCTAGGTCAAAGCTTTCTGTGTCTGCTTCGGAAGTCACCCCTACAGTTTCCTCTACCAGAATGGGGGCAACTCTTTCCTTAACTTAGGTCTAGGATTGCTTTCTTGTTCATGGTTCGTAGTGCATACTTCAATCTCTTTTTTCATTTCCTCAGGTAACACCCTTTAATGGACACATCGTTCCTACGATAAGGATGTTATCTTCTCAACACTTTTTTCTACATCATCACTCCCACCCAGAACTACATATTATCATCTTCTCAGTCTTAAAGTACCTTGATCCCATGGATATGGGTATGTAGGCAGTCTGGATTACGAAGGAAGTATCCAGTACTCAGGTACATAAGATCACCTCTTCTCCACACTTTTCCCACATCATCACATCTACCAGAACTACATATGATCTTATTTCAATCTTAAGGTGCCTTGATCCCCTGGATATGGGTATGTAGGCAGTCTGGAATACGAAGGAAGTTTCCAGTACTCAGGTACATAAGATCCCTGCTTTTCACCTTGACCCATTTCATCACTCTATCCAGAACTACATATTTATCACGTCCTCTTCCATCGTAAGTGTGCCTTGATCCCGTGGATACAGGGTATGTAGGCAGTCTGGAATACGAAAGATGTATCCAGTACTCAGGCACACACGATCCATCATTCTCCACCCATCCCAATCCATTAGCATTCCATCCTTTTGGTCTTCTGTTTGTCAAAATCCATTCACCTCAACTTGACTAACTCACGCAGCAAACTAGTGCACCCTTTCTGAAGCAAAAGTCCTTAACAAACTTGAAGCAAAGAGGCCTACTTCCAGAGTCATCTACCGTCCTGCATACTGATTGCCAACATCAGCTAAGTACCACTTAACCAAGCCCTAGATCCACAAGCTTGTCTTCTGCGAAGTGTTCCATTGTTGAGACCAACACACGCGTCTCCTATGACATGTGGCATCCCCTGCAGCAAGACATTGTCTTTTTAGGTAGATAGCACCCTTTAACGGACGTAGAGTTCCTACGATAAGGCTGTTATCTTTCCTATCTAATCTATCCTGAGCTACCTCTTTGGCAAGAGAATATGTTGGCTGTATGTTTACTTTGTAAGTCAGTAAATTTGTTTTATGGTTTATCTTTTGTTCCTTTTCCATTACCTATTCAAGGCTACCTTGATTTATCTATAATCTTGTTATGTTGCGATGGAGTACGGATTGGGGGCATCGTCATTGCTTTCTGTGTGCCGTGTTTGACAAATGATCTTTAGTATCTTTCTTGGCATCATATTTATCTTGTGTGTGTTACAACCTAGCATCTTACATATTTAATATTCTTCTTGCATTCCCATGTATTGAAGTTTATTTTATGTTCACAACTATGGCTTATTCACACGTTCCAACAAGGTTATATTTTGTCTAAAAAGATCTAAGTTCAAACCGCTTGCTTGTAGAGTCAACATCTGCGCACTCGGATATTACTTCACCTTGGTCTTCTATACCTTGGTGGTGAACTATCCACGTGCTATATCAAAATAAGGATTGCTCTTTATATACAAATGCGAAGCCATTGCAACAAGCTCTTTCATCCATTCCCACCAACCTTATATCGTTTTCATTGCAATAATCGATCAACAGTCTCTGTCTCCATCTCCTCCTATTCTTCTCTCTGGTGCATATCTACAAAACTCACATGTCAGATATCACTAGTCATCACATCTGTATCATCATATATCTCTATCACTATACATCTATAAGCATCATATAAGCAACACATATCATCACATGAATCCATAATCATACATACATATCATCACATCCATGACATCAAGAAATGCATACACAAAAGCATGAACAAACAGTGAGCCGAATTGATCATCATATATATCATGTAATCATAATACAAAATCTCGGTGTCTACGTCAATAAATACAAAATGTATACATCCAAATATACATCAATATAGTACATCAAGGCTATCAAGAGCCCGCAAAATATACATCATAATGCACATAGGCATTTGTCCAAAATGATACAATATGATACAATATGCATGTGTATGTGCCCTAGTGGGTAGAGCTACCCTCCTGATGTGGCCCCTGTCCTCCCCCTGTGCTCGGTGGAGGTCCCCCTGATGGTCCTCCTCCTCCCCCTGGTGATAAAAGTGGCCCTCTAACTGAGGACGCCGACTGCCCTGTCCTCCGGGATCCTGATGCCCCAGACCTACTCCTGTCTCTATAGCTCGATGCCTACTAAGCTGCCGGCACCGCACCCACATACAAACCCCTATAGTACTCTACCTCCCAACCAGCTGATACTAGCTCACCCTACACTCGGACGAGCTTGCTGTATAAGGTCCTCTGGTCTATACCCAGTGCACGACGTGCCTCCTCTCTCTCCCGCCTCACTCTAAAGAGTGTGGCCTCTGCCGTCAACCACAGCTGCACCTCTGCGTCTCTCTCTCTCCTGGCCTATGCTAGCTCCTCGGCATCTGCTGCTGGTGCAGCTGCCAGCTGCACCTGCACCTGTGCCTATGCCTGTATCTGGGCCTGCAGCTGTCTGTATGCCTGCACCTGTGCCTGTAGCTGCGCCTGTACCTGTGCCAGGGCTATCTGTGCTGTTGAGGCTGCTTGTGTCTGTACCTGGGCCGTGGCCTCTACCTGCCTCGCATCTGCCCGCGCTGCATCCCTGTCTGTCCTAAGTCGTGCCATCCAGAGCTCTAAGTGAGTCGTCCGGGCTATCTCCTCCTACAGCAGTCGCTCTGCTCTCTGTAAATCAGTCTCTACGACCGAGCCCACTGCCTCTGCCATCTCCACATCGGCCTGCTGGCCACTACCCTCTCCACCTGCCTGCTGGCCCACTACCTGCTGCCTGGCTACCCTGGCCTGCCACCTCATCCTCGCCTCCCCTCCGAGGACCAATACCTCTCCTACTGCCCCTGCTACACCTGGTGTAGTTAGTCTCATCGGCCTGTGTGTCTGCCAGTACTGATCATACTCTAGCAGCGTCCCTGGGTCTGCTAGCCCAGAGTCCCAATCCCATCTCACGGGGATAAGTCCCCGTACCTCTGTCAAGGCTGTCGCCACTGGGATCTCGGCATCCCAGTCTCCAAACTCCCTCCGTGTCCTGGCATGAGTGGCCTCCCCCACGGGTAGTCCCTGCGGCAATCTAAACTACCTGCGAACTCGCTCTGGAAGGTATCTCTCTATCATATCTGTCCGTCTACCGAATAGATAGCGAGCCTGTCTGCAGTACATGAGCTGCTCATGCTCGTCAGCCCACTCCTCACATAGTAACCAGGGCCTCCATATGAATAGGTCCATCTCGTCTATCTGCTGCCTCCAGTAGCTAACAGACCCCATCCTCCGATGTGTCATCACCCCGTCATATAAAAATGCATATGGCTCACCTCTATCTCAGTGGCACTGTGCCATGGGTTAGATAACGGGAATGTGCTCCCACACCCATACCTGTAATAAAGTCACCCCTGCTGAGAGGCTCATGCCTCTCCTGTAAACACAATGGTGCATGTCATGATATAGCTGTCCCAACACGTAGGGTCCCCACGCATACTGTCTGCCATGGGTGAACATCCCTGATAGTACAGTCCCCCAGCCAACTGATAGTCCTCTAGATCTCCTGTCTAGACACAGGAAGCTGCCAATCAATGACACCACGATCCATCTGATCCGGTCGCAGAGTCTTGGGACGTCTGCCCATTGGATCTCTCCATCATCTATCCACAGGTCATCTATGCAGAAGACCTCCTCCAAGCTTGCCTCGCCCCGTGCCAGGTCAAAGTCCATGATCTCCCCATCTATCTGAATCCTTAAGATGCGGTATACATCCTCTAGTGTCACTGCAGCCTCCCCCATCGGAAAGTGGAACGACGAGGTCTCATTGTGATACCTCTCCACGACTGCTGTCACTAGGGCGAGATTTGCCCTAATGTGTGTCAAATGTGCCACATGCCATAGTCCCGCATGCTCTAGGAATGCGTCCTCCTCCCAGGTCAGCTGTACAACCTCATGGGCTATCGCGTGGTGTCACTCACGACATCAGTGGTGGTAAAATCCTCTGCATCCATAATAAATCACGTGTCAGTCCTTCTATAACCAAATCCCTCAAAATGCTATCTACCCATGGGCTATGCTGTGCAACCCCCAACCATCCCCTTTCCCTCTTGTTAGTTAGGCTAGGCATCCCTCTTCTAGGTCCCCCCATTCTATTCAACCCTAACTTTTCTTCTATCTAGCCAAAAGCGCTTTGTTATATGCAATCGCGCTATGTCTCCCTGCCCACCGCGCCACGCTATCTGCCCAACCGCACCGTGTTTTTTTTGCCAAATGCGACTTGTTTACCACAAGCGCTTTACTCCCATACCAAATGCACCGTTCTGCTCTACCAAAAGTGACGTGATTTTTTCACTTCCCTACCAATCGCGCTAGCCTACCCTACCAAATGCACTGTACCTCTCTACCCAACGTGCTACGGCATTTTGCCAACTGCGCTGCGGTGCGGACTCAAACCACCAAAAGTGACTTGATTTTACCAAGCGCACTGCACCCGCGTACCATCTATGCTGCGGCGCGCTAAAAGCACGCCAGCCGACTACCATACGCGTTGCAGCCTCCTAAAGCGCTTTTGGCTGACCTAACTGACCCCCCTGAACCTGGCCCTACAACCACCCTAAACAACAAATGCAAAGGGGGTTTTCGATCACTTACCGCTGCTGGAGCTCCTACTGGCCTCCTGTAGGTCCGCACCAACTCCGTCTGATGACTGTGCACTGGAATCGGCATCTCTCCTCGCTGGCTGCTCCACTCTCTCCAACTAGGTTTGACTTCTCTCCTCTCTAAATTTAGAATCTCAAAGGGTGCAAATGAGGATTGTGGTCCCCATGGGACCTATTTATAGTGTCCCCCCCCCTAGTTTTTTCTTTCCCCCCCTTTCTTCTGCTTTTCCTCCTACCTGGTTGCGCACTCTTCTAGTCGAGCGTCAACACCATTCCTCTATCGCTTCCCTATCTTCCCACTCGAGGGGGCATACGCTGGGGCAACTACTTACACTGGGGCATAAAAAAAAAATTTGTATCACATCTTCAACAACCGTTTTCTTTGACGCAACACTATAAACTGCATCGCATCAAAGAGGGGCAAAATGTAGACACCCTAAAATGACCAAGTTGTCACATCACTTGCATTTCGTCATTTCTTCTTAATCGCCTGCATTTCAACGTTAATTAAATAATCTAATTATTTAATTAATTTCATCAAATTCTTCTAAGTCACATACTTTCAACATTAATTAAATAAGTTCTCTTTATTTAATTAATTAAATTAAATTCCTCTATATTCTTCCACAATTAAATAATTTTAATTATTTAATTTGATCATTATCCTCTTTCCAAAAATTAAGTCTACATTAATTAAATAAATCCCATTATTTAATTAATTCATCACAAATTCCTTCTTATCTAAAATTAAATAATTCTTAAATTATTTAATTAAATCAAAATCATTCTTCCAAAATCATGCACAAACAATTAAATAAATTTATTTATTTAATTTGCTTTCAAATCTTCTAAATTAAATAATTCCAAGTATTTAATTATTTCTTCCAAAATATCTTCTCTAAATTTAAATAAATCAAATATTTATTTAAGTTGCTTTTTCATCTAATTTGAGTTATCTCTAATATAACTCAAGCTTTCTATATTTAATAAAGCAAAATATCTTCTTTTCTCATGCAAATCTCTTCTTCTTGTTTTAAATCACTTAACTGATTGCTTTATTCTTTTAATTGATTTATCTCTCCAGTTAACTCAGTCTTCTATTCTTGATAACTCCTCTCATGCAAAAGCAAGCAAGACACATGTCTTCTTCTCATTCGTTGCACATTCCTCAACTATTCTCCTCCGTTGATTCGTCTGAATTATCTGGACCATTGATCGATCTTCCTTGAAATCTATATAAACCCCCCTCATCTCCTTCATTCTCTCTCTCTTCGATCGTATTCTCAGGCATACTTAACAGAGCTTTGAGCATACAAAACGAGTCGATTGAGCACACTTACGATCTTTTGACATTAGATCTTTGAACACATTGAGCACACTACTTGCTTGTTGCAGCTATGGCTTCGCAACTTCATTGAGCAATCCACATTCAATCCAAAGGAAACAATATAGATTTCGGTAAAAGTCTTTATTTCATTGAGTATTTGTCATGGCTTTTATTTAAATTCATTTCCTTTATGTTATTGGGTTTTTGGTTTTATTAGTTTAGATTTAATCGATTTTTCCTCATCCACAATTTGAACTCACTTAATTGTTAGAACAATGCAAATAACTGAGAGCGGGGGGGTGAATCAGTTATTTTATGACTTGTCACTTCCTTGCTTTCTTTTCTTATCTTAACATTTAGTGTTCTACCTAAACATGGAAGCGAAGACAAACATAAGAACTAAAAATGAAATCAACTCATAACACAATGATTTTTATGTGGAAACCCTATTAAGGGAAAAACCACAGGGTGACTAACCAGGATTGTATTCTCTGTTAAAAGAATAAGGAGTACAAATTTGGCACTTGCCAATTAGGGCTCACTACCCGAGCACACTGCTCATAAGAGGCTCACTGCCTACAAGAGACTCACTGTCTACAAAAGCTTACAAATGATAACAAAGTGTTTGAACTGATGAACAACATCTGCATATGCAAGAATTTAGTTCCTAATGATCTAGCACATTTCATCCTTCCTCTGCTCAGTAGTGCTCTTCTGTCACATTCCGAGCTTGGATTACTTCCTTCACACTTATCTCTACTTTTCTTTGCACTTAATCCACACCACTATCACTTCCACACCTTCACAAGCTTGAATCCATTGGGTATATATATCAACATCAAGGATTTTCATCAACTTTCTAGTCAGCAACAAGAACACTCAAGATATTTGCAAGTTGTTGATCTATTGGCTGAATCCATGCTTGATTTGTGATGCGTATCAAAAGATTAAGCATAGAAGTAATTAATCATGTTGGACAACAATTTAAGACACCACAAATTGCTTGATCAACACCTTTTACACATCCAGATTGAAGTCTGATACTTTGTCGGTCAGTTCTTCCTCTATCTGCTCTGCCTGACTGGAACCCAACACTCAGATGCTCATATCTTTTTCATGCTTTATCACCAAAGGCTAAATCTCTAGGATATAATAGTCATGATACCCCTCTTGACTTGTTCAAGTCTGCAACTTATTGAGTTACACCATCTAAAAGATCCAGACCTGATTGTCAGACCTTGTTACATACTATATTCTTGTTCACCAGACCAAAACAATCTTCAATGTGACTTCCGGTATAGGCATATTATGTACTACGGATGTGTGGGATAGACTTTGTTGCCATCAATGACAACACTTATGAAGCCACAGTGTCTCTTGCCAACAATCTCCCCCTTTGGCATTGATGGCTACACTTAGTGAAAAATGGCTAAGTGTCGCAGTAACTCCCCCTTTGCTGATGCTCTGTCTCTTCACTACTTTACTGGAGCTCCCCCTTTGCTGGATTCCTCATTTTTCACTATTCTTCACTCCCCCTTTGACATCAATAGTAAAGGGTGGAATCTACATGCCAAAATTTTGCAAAAATAAAAATGTTCTATACATGGCCGCATAAGTGTGTACAAATTTTATGTCATACTTACATATACTTAAGTATATTTGCAAAGGTTGTCTTCAACTGGATGAATTCTATGGCCCAACTCCTCTTCATTCTGTCTAAAATGGAGATGTGTCCACTTAACAAAAATGCATATGCTTCTGCTCTGCTTAAGTCTGTTGGATCATTGGTTTGGATTGTATTTTGTGCCTCTGTCAAGGCATCATGCATTGCCTCTAACTTAGGGGTGATTATCCCTCTGAGCTCATCCATTCTATCCATTATGTTCTTTTTCTTCTTAACCAATTCTTTAATTTCATTTATTAAAGCAATAGCTTGACATTCATGATTCACAAGAGAGGTAGTAAGGGGATCAAAATTCTAAGATAAGCTTGACAATTTTCCTTCTTGTTCTTTCACTTTCTTTTCAACATCCTCTGTCACTTTGGGCCAAGTTAAACAAAATTTGTAAATGTCCCCACAATCTTTAAGAGCATTTTCAAGGCTCTTTATGCCAATGCCTAATGTTCTTCTATCATTAGCAATTAGTCCTTGTACTTCACTGAACCTCTTCCCTAAGAATTCCTTCCAGACCTTAGTTTTTGTAGATTTCTCTAAGGATTCAAAATGAGTGTTAACATAATTGACTAAGTTTTTTAGATTACCAGATGGAGAGGCAGAAGGATCCTTTTGAAAGTTTGGCATAATCTTCTCCAGTATCCCAGATGCAATCTCCACTAGCTCACAATCCTCCATATGAGATTTTATAAGTTTCTCTTTTGCTTTGGCTTGAGCAAAAGATGTTATTTTCATTGTCTGATATGGAGAGAGAGAGTCAAAATTTAGTGGCCCTTGAAATAACTCAGGTTCATCTAGCTCCATTATTTCTTTGTCCATGAAGTTGTGTATTGTCTCTATGGTGTCTCTTACCGATTCTACTTCCTTCCTTTTGGGGTCATCCAGACTGACTGGTTTTGACATGTTAACATTAATCTTTTTTGTTTGTTCTTCTTCTTTTCTCTTATCCTCGTTTTCTCGATTCTTCTTTTCTTCTTTTCTACCTTCCCCTTTAGCTTCAGTATCTGGAATGTTTGTAATGGCTGTAGTGGGATCTGGAGAGATATCACCTGTGTTT
The DNA here is from genome assembly GCA_027924645.1 of Cunninghamia lanceolata. Lineage (NCBI taxonomy): Eukaryota > Viridiplantae > Streptophyta > Pinopsida > Cupressales > Cupressaceae > Cunninghamia > Cunninghamia lanceolata. Next base: position 5,099,123 of record BSBN01001221.1, on the reverse strand, counting down.
ACTACTATATGAGCTTCTTCTGCAAGAATAGAGGAGTCTAAGTCCTCAAAGATTTCTTCATTTTTTTTCTTTAATCCTTCGACATCCTTGTTAAAAGGTTCTTTATTGATATCATTTAATCCTTCAACATTCATGGTATAAGGTTCTTCATCTAATTCCTCTGCAATGGGAAGATTAAATCTCTTCAAGGCATTCCAGAGGATATCTTTTGTTTCACTTGCTACTTGGTCTGTTTCTCTAAGCATGAGTTTATTCATTCTCGCCTTACTCCGGAACTCATCCTTACAATCCTTGAAAATCATTTCCATTTGTTTTGGAGTGATAGAAGGGTAAAGATGTATCATTATTTGCTCCCAAATTTCTAAGTCTTTAACCTTTGCATTCACCTTTCTTTGTTCCAATACTTCTTCTAGGCTTTTTGGAATTAATGAAATTATTTCAATGAATGCTTTGTTATAGATATTCAAATACCTTATAGTAGCTTCCTCCAGAATTCTCTTGTCAGCATCATTGTATTCATCATAGAACTCTGTCATCGGCTATAGGTTCCCATCTACAGTAACTGCCTTGATGATGTCATCAATGGAAAGAGTGGGCTTTTCAACAAATTCCTCTACCTTCTCTTCCTCATTTCTAAACTTTCCAGATGTTCTCTTCTTCTTCATTTTCTTGATTTCTTCATCTAATTCTATTTCTTCATCATCCTTATCACTTGTATATATCCTTGTGGCTTTGGTCTTCATCCTCTTTTCTCCTTTTTCAGATGACTTTATCTCTGGTTTGGTAGATTTTGAGCTTTTAGAGGTGATAGGAGCAGATCTTTTGGAGGATCTAGTCTGAGAGGAGGTTTGCATAGGAATACTTTCTTTCTTTGCTTCTTGCTTTTCTTTCTCTGCCTTCTCCATTTTCTCTCTGTTAGCATCTACAACCTCCTTTGATAAGCCAAATCTTTTGGCAATTTCTTCAACTTCCTTTCTTACTTTTATCTTCATCTCAAGTTGTCTTAACTCCACATGTATCTTTATGCTTAGCTCTTCAAAGGTGCCAAACCTTTTTGCTTCAGTGTCCTCAGGTTGGCTCAGCAAATGTTGAATGTGTAGCTCCAAGATTTTTTCATCGACCTCATAGCCCATAGGCATTATCCATACAGTTCTTGGCTCAACTGCCTCCATTAGGCATTGATCTATATCAACCATGAAATAGACTGTATCTTTGTATTTATCAACTATTGTTTGTGGTATTCTTTCTCAAGCATGCATCATGCTTTGGAAATTCTTAAAGTAACCCCAGAGGGCTATGTTTTGTGCTTGAGCATCACCAAGTCCATATATGTAATCTCTGATATGAATTGCAATAGGTTTATCATTTTACCATACCCAACCATTTGATCCAGGCATCGCATTCATATAATAGAAAAATAGACACAAAATTAGACTACCATATTTAAAGGAATTTTAATTATCCCTTTTGATCTTCTGTAAGTTGTTCATTAGCTGATTTAGTAGAAGCTCACATAGATTATAATTTGCATTTTCCCTTAACATTTGATATGCAGCATAGATTGTTCTACAAGACATAGAATTCTCCATGCTCAAGTGGTAGATTTTGTAGCCAATTATCATTGAAGCAAACTTGACATCTGGACCTATGATGTCATCTATCGTCATTTCCCTTATGTCAAATTTTGATCCGGTGGCATCAGTTACTGTTTGGTTATTCACAGATTTGAGTATGGGTAACCCACCTAATGAATGTAGTCTGGTTACTGCCATGATGGCATCTTTAGTTATCTTGAATGGCCTCATCATCCACATAAAATTATCATGCATCCTACTTAGAACATATTAGACCCAGTCGTCTTCTGGAAAAGATGGAAAATGTATGCAATGTTTGAAGTGTTTATCCCGGAAAGTCTTGAATTCAGGTCTGAGTTCAAAATTTTCATCCATTAACTAATTATGATAAATGTTGATCAGCTTTGAGTCTCCAAAATCTTTAATGGTTGCATGGATATAAACCCTAATATATTCTACATGCAAGACTCCATGCAGAATACCAGAAAACGCACCCAAGGGATCAACTTCTAGAGATTTGTAAGGGTGTTTCTTGAATTTTGGTCTCGGCGTATCAGAAATATTGACAACCATTGGAGTAGCCATTCTTGCAAGAGATTAGAGAGAGAGTTATCAGAATGGAAGTACCTTTTTCACATTTTAGGGTTTGGAATATAGATCAGAGTGATTCTCTAGTTGAATTCGATCTTCAATTGAACTTAGGAGAATTGTAGGGTCTTCTTTGCAGAGCTCTTCTTTTCTTCTTCTTTGTGAGTGCAAGTGTGTAAGTAATGAGTGAAAAATCCCTTTTATTCTTTCATAAACCCTAATTTCCTTTTGTAATAAATGTGCAACTTAAGTCATTCGATTAGCCTGTATTTGAGAGAGATTTTCTTGAATCACTGTGTGGATCCTAAAACCATTGCCTATGAGGGTTGACAACATAACTTCACCCTTTTTCAAACATCTCATAGGTCTGCAGATTAAATCATTTCAATTTTGGATCATACCAGATCTATTTGTGAAGTTGTGTTTTACTGGATAGCTGCCGATATGTGATCTCCTCATAACTTGCTTAAATCTAAATGTGGATTTGCCAAATTTTGATTGAATGACGTTCAGGTGAATATCTTTAAACTGTAACCTCTTATTCTAACTCAATGTGTGAAATTTAGGCACTCACTAGTTGGCTGGGGGAAAAAGATCTTCTTTGTAGCTCCCCCTAAGCCAGAGCTTACCTTTTAGTTTGCATAAGGAATATCAGCACCGGATTCTAGTGCGGATCCATCCCCAGTATTCATTGTACTCTTTTTTACCCAAATCTTTCTCATCTCCTTTTGAACTTCATCCACATTCACTTTACCTTTGCCCTTATCTTGTTTCTGATCATGTTCCACTGGACCTTTTCTATCCTAATTTTTGCTTCTACAGAATTTGGCAATATGATCGGATCTATTGCAATTGTAACATACAACATTTGATTGATATTTTCTTGATCTGCATTGATTAGCCATATGTCCCTTTCTATTGCATGCAAAGCATCTACCATTGAATGAATTGTTTATTTGCATATTTCTACATTCATGAGATTTGTGACCATATCTTTTGCATTTAAAACATTGTCCGGAGAAGGAGGGATTATTCTGATTCATTCTCCTCTTGCACTAAGTTGCTTTATGACCAAAATTGTTGCAATTGAAGCAGTATCCATTGAAAGATGGATATCTTTGGGCATTTGGTTGCCTTACTGGAGATCTTCTAGTCCTGTTTCTTTGATTTCTTTATCCAGAGTTCTTTTGACCAAATCCAGAGCTTTCACCTTTCTCATATCCTAAGCCACACTTATCATCTACTCTCTTTTGGTTTTTAAGAACTTCAAGTTGGGCTGAGCTTATCTTGAATTTTTCTTTGTATTCATTTACCGATTGAAGATCTTGTTTGAGAGAATCAATCTAGTTTTCAAGTTGTTCTTCATTGTATCTGGCTTCTTCAAGATCAGATTCAAGATGTCTGATTATTCTGTCCATTTTGTGGCAGTCCTCTGTTTTCTCCTTGAGAGATTATTTTAGGTTATCTTCAATCTTTCTTCTCTCTTCAATTTCTTGGGTGAATTTCATAACTCTTGATTATTGGCAAGAGACACTATGTGGCTTCATGAGTGTTGTCATTGATGGCAACAAAGTCCATTCCACACATCCACAGCACATGGTATGTCTATACCAGAAGTTAGATTGAAGAGTGCTTTGGTCCGATGAGGAAGAACAGAGCACGCAGCAAGGTTCGACAATCAGGTCCAGATCTCTCAGAGGAAGTATCTCAGCAAAGTGCGGACTTGGGGAAGTCAAGAGCAGTACCATGAATACTACATTCCAGAGATTGAGTCTCTGGTGATGAAAGAGTGAAAAGATATGAGCACCTAAGTGTTGGGTTCCTGTTTGGCAGAGTAGACTAAGGAAGAACTGACCGGTAGAGCATCAGTCCTTAATCTCGATGAGGAATTGATGGTGATCAAGCTTCTTGAGGGATCATTCATGGTTGGCCAACATGATTGATGACTTCTATAACTATCTCTTTGATACGCATCACTTAGTAAGCAAGGATTCAGCTGATAGATTAGAGTTTGGGAAAATCTTGAGTATTCCAGATGCCGACTGGAAAGATGTTGAAATCCTTTGTGTGGATATATATACCAGATGGATTTTGATGTGAAGGGGTGTGGTGTAGGTTGTGAAGTGTGAAGAAAAGCAGAGAGCAGTGTGGAAGCAGCAATATAGGTCCAGTATGTGACAGAACAACAGCACTAAAGCAGAAGAAGAATAAAGTGCAGTAGATCAGTATATTAAGCCTAATCAGAATTAAACCTCAGCATATGTGGATGCTTCTCATTAGTTCAAGTACCTGGTTTCTTTCTATAAACTATTGTAGGAAGTGAGCCTCTTGTGAGCAGTGTGCTCGGGCAGTGAGCCCTAATTGGCAAGTGCCATTTTTGTTCTTTCTATTCTTTTAACAAAGAATACAATCTTGGGTTAGTCACCCTGTGGTTTTTCCCTTAACCAGGTTTTCCACGTAAAAATCCTTGTGTTATGTGTGTTGATTTATTTTCTACTCTCATGATAATGTATGGTTATATGTTTTGATGCTGCACTAATTGTTGAAGAAGAAAAGAAAGTTGAATATTTAAGACAACTGATTCACCCCCCCTCTTAGTTATCTACCTTGTTTCCAACAATTGGTATCAAAGCCCAGTTCCTCCAAACAGAGCCTAACAGCTTGAGGAAGATTTGGGAATCTCAATGGATATGTATGGTATGAGGGAACAACTTCAGTCTACCCTAGATGATCTTGAGCATTCTCACTCTGAAGTCAATAACCTGAGGGAAAGACTTAAACAAGCTGATGATTTCATAAATGAACTCAAAGAAAAACTAAGTATCTCAGTGAATAAAAGAAAGGAACTACTTCAACAATTAGCAAGTCAAAGTGAAGCCAATGATACTAATGAAGATCTGAATGAGAAAAATAAGTTATGTGAGAAGCTATCAAAAGAGGTCATTATGGTAAGACATGAAATGGAATCAGGGGTTATGAAATTCACCCAAGAAATTGAAGATAATCTAAAACAATCTCTCAAGGAGAAGTCAGAAGACTGCCACAAAATGGATAGAATAATTAGGCATCTGGAATCTGATCTTGAAGAAGCTAGAGATAATGAAGAACAACTTGAAAATTAGATAGGCACTCTTAAAAGGGATCTTCAAACTGCAAATGAATACAAAGAGAAATTCAAGATAAGCTCTGCTCAACTTGAAATTCTTGAAAGCCAAAAGAGGGTAGATGACAGGCATGGCTTGGGGTATGAGAAAAGTGAAAGCTCTGGATCTGGTCAGAAGAACTTTGGATTAGGAAATCCAAGGAACAGACCTTGAAGACCTCTGGTAAGGCAACCAAATGCTCAAAGATATCCATCCTTTAATGGATACTGCTACAATTGCAATAACTTTGGTCATAAAGCAAATCAGTGTAGAAGAAGAATGAATCAGACTAATTCATCCTTCTCCAGACAATGTTTCAACTGCAAAAGGTATGGTCACAAATCTCTTGAATGCAAAAATAGGTAAATAAACAATTCATTCAATGGTAGATGCTTTGCATGCAATAAAATGAGACATATGGCTAATCAATGCAGATCAAGAGGATATCAGCCAAATATGTAAAGAAATGTTATTTTCTACAACTGCAATAGATCTAGTCATATTACCAAATTCAGCATAAGTAAGAATCAGGCTAAAAGAGGTCCAGTGCATCATAATCAAAATCAAGACAAAGGAAAAGGAAAAGTAAATGCGGATGAAGTTCAAAGAGAGATGAACAAGATTTGGGTGAAGAGAAGTACATAAAATGTTGGGGATGGATCTGCACTAAAATTTGGTGTTGATATTCCTTCTAGAAATTGAAAAGATGAGCTCTGGCTTAGGGGGAGTCACAAAGGAAAATAAATCCCTCCAGCCAGTCAATTGGTGCCTAAAATTGGCACATGGAAAGTTGCGGATAAAAGGGTTCTTAAAGAAATATCTAATTAACCCTTGGTAAAAATATGAAAGATCCGTAAGGAGTTTTGAAGAGGTTAATCAACCAAGATTGATCTGGTTTGACAGTCATCCAGTAAAAGCAGGACTCTCACAATTAGATCCGGTATGATTCTAAATTGAAATATCTTTGATCTGCGGATAAATAGGATGATTCAAGGAAGGAAGATACATTGCGAATTATCATTCTAAGTACATCTCAGTGATCTAGAAAGATCTCTCTCAGAACAAGGAGAATAAGGCAACCAGAATGACTTAAGTTGTGCATTTATTACAAAATGGAATTAGGGTTTGCGCAGAAATAAAAGGGTTCTTTTGTTCATCATTTGCACATTTGCATTTGAGAAGAAGAAAGAAGGAGCTCTGCAATAAAGATTGCCTCAACCCTCTCAAGGATCAACCGTAGAATTCAATTCAACTAGTGATCTTTTCAACTCTTATCATGAACCCTAGAAGCGTAAAAAGGTATTTCCGCTCTCGAATATCTCTCTCTAAATATTTTGAAAGATGGCTACTCTGAATGTTGTTAAGATCACTGATAAGCTGCACCCTAAGTTCAAGAAACATCCTTACAAATCCCTAGAAGTTAATCCCCTAAGTACATTCTCTAGCATTCTGCATGGAGTTCTGCATGTAGAAGATGTTAGGGTTTACATACACACAAATATTGAGGAATTTGGAGAATCCAACTGATGGATATCTATCACGAGGAACTAATAGATGAATCATTTGAACTTAAACCCCAATACAAGGCCATTCGGGATAAGAACATTGCATCCATTTCCCTTGTTTTGCAGAAGATGAATGGGTCCAGCATGTTCTTACTAGAATAGATGATAACTTCATATGGTTGTTGAAGCCCTTCAAGATAACCAAGGATGCAATTAGGGCAGTAACCAGATTGCACTCGTCTGGTGGGTTGCCTACTCTCAAATCAATCAAAAACCAAACTGTAAGTGAGGCTATTGGATCAAAATTTGACAAGAGGGCAATGACAATAGAAGACATCATAGATACGGATATCAAATTTGCCTCTATGATAATTGGTTACAAAATCTATCACTCCAGCAGGGAAAATTTAGTATCTAGAACTGCCATATATACTGCATATGAAATGCTAAGGAAAAATGCTGATTATGATCTTTGTGAGCTTCTCTTGAACCAACTATTAGAGAACTTAGAGAAAATAAAGAAGGACAAGAAGAATTCATTTAAGTACAGTGGCTTGATACTATGTCTATTCTTTTACTATATGAATGAGCTACCCGAATCTAGTGGTTGGGTATGGTAAAATGACAAACTTGTGGCCATACAAATCAAAGACTATATGTATGGGCTTGGTGATGCCAAGGCACAAAGCATAGCACTCTGGGGTTACTTCAAAAACTTCCAAGGCATGATGTAGGCTAGAGAGAGAATCCCCCAATCTATAGTTGAGAAATACAAGGATACACTGTGCTTCATGGTAGACATTGATCAATGCCTAATGGAGGCAGTGGGACCCAGAATAGTTTGGATTATGCCAATGGGCTATGAGGTGGAAGAGAAAATTTTGGAACTGCATGTCCAACACCTACTAAGACAGCCTAAGGACCCTAAGGCTGAAAGGTTTGGCATCTTTCAAGAATTGAGTGTGAAAATTAATTTTAAACTAAGGCAACCTAAAATAAAGAGAAAAGTCAGGAAGGAAGTAGAGGAAATTGCCAAGAAATATGGCATATCAAAGGAGGTAGTTGATGCCAACAGAGAGAAGGTAGAAAGAATAGAAAAAGAGAGAGACAAGAAGTAGAAAAAGAAAGTGTTCTAGTGCAAGCCCCCTCCTAGACTAGATCCTCAAAGAGCTTTGCACCTGCCACCTCTAAGAGCTCAAAAGCCTCAAAACCAGAAGCAAAGTCATCCAAAAAAGGAGAGAAGAGAACAAAGACAAAGGCCACAAGGTTATACAAAAGCCACAAGGATGATGAAGAGACAGAGATAGATGAGGAGGTTAAGAAAATAAAGAAGAAAAAGAAAACATCTATGGAATCATCTGCCAACAAGAACAAAGAAGAAGAAGCAGAAGAATTTGTAGAAAGGCCTACTCCTTCTATTGATGATGTCATCAAAGCAGTCACTGTAGATGGGAATCCACAGCCCATAACTGAATTTTATGATGAGTATAATGACACTGAAAAAAGGTTATTGGAGGAAGCCACAATCAAGTACTTGAATATCTATAATAAAGCATTCATTGAAATCATCTCTCTAATCCCCAAGAGTTTAGAGAAAATACTTGAAATCAGAAAAGACAATGCTAAGGAAAAGGATATGGAGATCTGGGAATAGATAGCTATTCAGCTCTACCCTTCCATCAATCCTAAACAAATGAACATGATCTTCAAGGATCGCAAGGATGAGTTCTGAAGCAAAGCCAGAATGAACAAGCTTATGCTTGGAGAGATTGATCAGGTGGCAAAAGAGACTGAAGACATCCTTCGGAATGCATACAAAAGATTCAATCTTCCTACTATAGAGGACATATGTAATGAACCTTCTTACATGGATGTCGAAGGATTAAGTGCATCTAAGGAAGATTCTACTGAGAAAATTGTAGAAGAGTCAAAGGAGATAAGTAGAGAGAAGACTAAGGACTTGGATTCCTTTATTCTAAAAGAGGAAGTCCATGAAGAAGTAAACATCTCTCTTTTGGATCCCCTAGCAGACTCTGGAACTAAAGGAGAAGAAAGAAAAGAAGATAAAATTACTCAAGGAGAAGAGGTAAAGGGAAGAGAAGAAGATCAAATAGATAAGATCCTAGAGGACAGTTCGGAAGTGGGAAAAGAAAACAAGACTCTGTCTCTAGCAAGAGACACTACAGAAGCAGTTAAAGACTTCCTTACCAAGGAAATGATGGAATTAGATGAACTAGAGTTGTTTCAAGGACAACTCAATTTTGACTCTCTCTCTGTTGATAACTGAGAGGGGGGGGTGAATCAGTTATCCTAATTATTTCCCTTTTTGAACTTTCTTATTAATTAATGCAGCATTGAATCAAACACAAAAACATTACCATGAAATAAGAAACACATGACACAGTATTTTTGATGTGGAAACCCTGTTAAGGGAGAAAACCACGGGGTGATTAACCCAAAGATTATTCTCTATTAGAAGAATAGGGAATTACAAAAATGGCACTTGCCAATTAGGGCTCACTGCCCGAGCACACTGTTCACAAAGAGGCCCACTGCCTACAAGGAGACACACTGTCTACAAAGTGATAAGAATCACAGTCTTGAACTGATTGGAAGCATCTACATATGCTGGAGTTCAGTTCCGGTTAGGCTCAGTACACTGATCTGCTGTACTTCATCTTTCCTCTGTTCTTTATTCTGCTATCCTTTCACATACCGGATCTTTCTTACTACTTCTGCTTTGTTCTGCACTTATTCGCATACACCATCACAGAACTTCTATCTTCACAACTAAATCCATCCTCTATATATATCCGCACAAGTAATTTCATCACCTTTCTAGTCGGCATCTGGAACAGTCTTGGTGCAGGAGCATCCGCACATGATCAGGATATAGGTCCGCATGATGACATACATGATCAGGATATAGGATAATTATTAGCATGATGACAGGATAGGCTATTTTTAGTATGTTTGACTTATCATGTAATAAGGTCCATTGGACCGATGCTATGTATTAGATCAGCATAGGAGTATGTGTAGGCAGTTAGAGATCGGGATAAGGTTATCTGAGCTGTCCTCTCTCCCAGCCGCTGGGAAGTGAGTTGGTAGTACTCGAAGGATTTGTTATTTATACCTTCGATCTGTTAGGGTTTAAATATATTGATAGTTCATACTGAGTTTGATAGGTGTTATGTTCAGGAGGGTAGTACTGGTGATATGCTGTACTGGTGATCAGTCCAGATATTGTGAAGCAGAATTGTAAAAGCAGGACATTTGAATCTCAATTGAATAAGATCTCATCTTTTGCAGTATTTGAGTTGATCAGTTGTATCTGTGTTGATTTCCTTTCTGTTTGCAAGTTAATGGGCACTTTCAACCCTTCCACCGGTTGATTCTGCAAATCGGTGGAATGGTCCTGTATCATAGCTTAGGTTGCATTTGTGTTTTCTGTTTATGCATTGCATTGTTCAAGAGATCTGTTAGGAGCATGCTGTGAATCAGCCTAGCATCCTCATGTGCTAGGCATAGGAAAATAAGCTGTTAGACTTTGTTTTGAAGGTGATCCGGCCCGGTCGTCATATTGTATTTGTGAAGTTATGTGGTTCTGAGTGTTTTCATGCAGTGGAAGGATACACAGGAGTCTGCATGTGCGTTTCCAGTCGGAACGAGCCGCATCATCATCTGCGAATCCATCGCCATCAGGATCGGGTCATGAAGTTGTTGAAGTTTGCATGTTGCAAGTGCATCAGGATGTTTTGAGTTGGATATATACTCAGTATATATATATCGCAGTCAGGATCATCTCTCGGAGGAAGTTCATCATCAGCATATCACTAGCAGATGCGGGTGTGAAAGTTCAGTTTTTTGGCTAAGTGTTGAAGAGTTCATCAGGATATTGGGTGACGTCATCGTCATCAAGATATGACGTCATCGTTCATCAGGATATTGAGATATCCTGCTGACGAAGGTGATATTGAATATCATGATGATGCCGCTTGTGTTTGGCACCCGATGAACAGTGCAACCGGAGGATGTTTGCGATCATCCGAAATATGATGATGCTATTGAAATATGATGATGCCGTTGGTGTTTTTAGGAAATATGATGATGATGCTGAGCTGATAGATATTTTTATCATGCTATTTGTATTGTTGGCTACTCCTTCCTGTTAGTTAGCCTCCGTTGCGTTTCACTCTGCATCATAGTGGTATCAGAGCAAAGGTTAGGATCTTCTGGAAAAGATAAGCAGGATGTCAGACGAAGAAGGAACATCTGAGTTTCCAACAAGGATGACCAACGCTGAGTTGGCAGTTCTGGTCAAGAAATAGATTGCAGAAAGCAAGGCCGTGAAGGCTCAGAATCAGGAGTTCAAAGATGAGTTAGCAAAGTTGAGGAGAAGAGTAGGTTCTGGTAGAGAAGATGATAGGGAAGAAGAAGATATCCCTAATTGGAGCGAGGAGGTCGTTCCTGCAGACCAGAGACCACTGTTGAATGCCCTCAAGGCCATGGAGAGGAGAACCATGGATGTGAAGCTAGATTTGCCAGTGTTTATAGGTAAGATGGACCCTGATTCAGTGATGGAATGGATAGACTGTTTGAACAATTTCTTTGTAACAGAGGAGATACCAGAATAGCAGAGAGTGAAGATAGCACAGTCAAAGATGAAAGAAGCTGCCTTGACATGGTGGAATTTTGTTCAGGATGATAGAGTACAGGAGGGAAAACGTAGAGTTGCCACATGGAAGAAGATGATGGAATTGGTAAAGGAGGCTTATATTCCTTTGGATTACAGTATCCAGTTACACAAGAGGAAGCAAAACCTGAAGCAGAAGGAGCTAGATGTCAGCTCATATACAGAAGAGTTCATGAAACTCTATACGAAGACAAAGGTGAAAGAAAGTGAAGAAGAGAAGGTAGCCAGATACCTTAATGGATTGAGGTTTAATATTCAGGAAGATCTCAGTCTGCATAATCCAGATACAGTGCAGAAAAGCTTTCAGTTGGCATTAAAAGTGGAAGAAAAGTTGAAGAGAAAACAAGACCAAAACAATAGAGGAAGAGGAAGACAACAAAGAGGTGGAAGAGGTCCTTTCAGAGGCAGAGGACATGGACAGGGATATCAAGGAGAATCCAGTCAGGACAGTAGTAAGGGCAACAATAGTCAGAATCAGAGAGAGAATTTCAGTCAGCAAGGAAACTTCAGAGGTAGAAGACCTTACAGAGGGAGATCCCAGGGCAGAGGATCCATCAGATGCTACAACTGTAACAAAGAAGGCCATATAGCCAGCAGATGTCCAGACAGGGCCACAAGTTCAGCAGGAGAAAGGAGGACAAATCTGGTCAAAGAACCTGATAATCAAAGTAGGACAAGCTCTAATGAATTTCAGAGTGTGAATGGTCCTGAGAATTATGGATATCCAGAAAGTGGAGAGTCTCTGATGATGAGAAGAACAGTGACTACCATGAAGGTACCTGACAAAGAAGCCCCTCAGAGAAAGTCTCTTTTCAGAACCACTTGCAAAGCAGGAGGTAAGGCATGTAAGGTTTTGATTGATTCTGGTTCTACTGAGAACTTTGTGTCTGAAGAAATGGTGATAAAGCTGAAGCTTAGGAGATTGCCTCACCCATCTCCATATAAAGTCTCATGGCTTACTCAAGGTCAGCAGACAACTGTAGAAGAGCAGGCTTGGGTAGAATTCCAGATTGGTGGATATAAGGATAGGTTGTTGTTTGATATCACCAAGATGGATGCTTGCAACCTTTTGTTTGGTAGACCATGGCAGTATGATCTGAAGGCACAGCATGATGGTGTTAAAAACACCTATAAAATCACCAAAGATGGTAAAGAAGTAACGTTATTCCCCTTGAAGGAGAAAGAGGAGAAGTCTAAAGGAAAAGAGGTGAAGGTCATGCTGATGGAAGGCAAACAGTTCATGAAAGAAGTAGTAGCAGAAGGTGCAGTTGCATATGCCCTGATCCCCTGTATGAGTGTGAATAAGAAACAACAGCAAGAAGCCAAGAAAGAGAAGAAGCCAAGGTTGATAGACCCAGCTGTCCAAGAGTTATTGGATAAATATAAAGGTGTCATCTAAGAGGGAATGCCAAGATCCCTACCACCTGTCAGAGATATCAGTCATTGCATAGACTTGATTCCAGGGTCTACACTTCCAAATAAAGCAGCTTATAAGCTTACCCCAGAACAGAATACAGAAGTAGCCAGACAGATTGAAGAATTGATGAATTCAGGTCTGATTGGGAAGAGTTTGAGTCCATGTGCAGTACCAGCTGTACTAGCACCAAAGAAGGAAGGCACTTGGAGGATTTGCACAGATTCCAGAGCCATCAACAAGATCACAATCAGGTATAGGTTTCCAATCCCCAGAATTGAGGATTTACTTGATTGTTTGGGAAGTGCTAAGTACTTTACAAAAATAGATTTGAAAAGTGGATACCATCAGATCAGGATTAGACCAGGTGATGAGTGGAAGACAGCATTCAAAACAAATGACGGGTTATATGAATGGAAGGTTATGCCTTTTGGTTTGTCTAATGCCCCTAGTACTTTCATGAGGCTGATGAATGAGGTTCTGAAGGAATTCATTGGTAAGTTTGTCATAGTATATTTGGATGACATTCTAATTTTCAGTAACACCAAAGAAGAACATCTCAGACATATAGATCTGGTTCTCAAGAGGTTACATGAAGAGAAGCTGATGATAAACTTGGACAAGTGTCTGTTCATGAAAAAGGAGATCACCTATTTAGGTTTTGTCATTTCACAAGGAAAGCTACAGATGGATAAGGAGAAGGTGAGTGCCATATTGAATTGGCCAACTCCACAGACCATGAATGATGTCAGAAGTTTCCATGGGTTAGCAACCTTCTACAGAAAGTTTATAAGAGGGTTCAGTCATATTTGTGCACCCATGCTGGATACCATCAAAGGAGGACAGAAGTACAGGTTTGTTTGGACTCAAGGAGCAGATGATTCCTTTGAGGCATTGAAGAGGAAGGTGGCACAGCAGCCAGTCCTTGCACTTCCAGATTTTAACAAGATCTTTCAGGTAGAGTGTGATGCCAGTCACATGGCCATTGGAGCAGTACTCAGCCAAGAGGGTAGACCAATTGCATTTTTCAGTGAAAAGCTCAATGATGCTAAGAAGAGGTATTCATCATATGATCTGGAAATGTATGCTTTAGTTCAGTCCCTTAAGAAATGGAGGCATTACCTGCTGCCAAAGGAATTCATAGTCTTCACAGATAACCAGGCTTTGAGTTTCATCAATAGCCAAGAGAAGCTGAACCACAGACATATGAAGTGGGTAGAGACCTTACAGGCTTTCGCTTTTACCTTGAAGCATAAGAAAGGGGTCAAAAACAAAGTTGCAGATGCCTTGAGCAGGAGAGTTCTCACAGTCAATCAGATTCAGTTAGAGAGTGTTGGTATTGATTCACTCAAGACCATGTATGAGTCTGATGCTGATTTTGGAGAAATATATCAGGTCTGTACTTCTTTTGGGGAGAAATACCATGCTGAGTTCTCTGAATTCCTGATCCAGGATGGATTGTTGTTCAAGGGTGGACAATTGTGTATCCCAAGGTGTTCCATGAGATTAAATATAATCAAGGAGAAACATTGTGGAGCCATGGCAGGTCATTTTGGTCTAGAAAAGACTCTTGGTCTGGTCAGGAGGCATTATTTCTGGCCTAAGTTGCAGTCAGATGTCAGGAAATTTGTAGAAACCTGTGTAATTTGTCAGAAGGCTAAAGGCAGGTCAACTAATGCAGGGTTATATCAGCCCTTACCCATTCCTTCCAGACCATGGGATAGTATCAGTATGGATTTTGTCTTGGGTTTACCAAGGACCAGGAGAGGATTTGACAGTGTCTTTGTTGTAGTGGATAGGTTCAGTAAAATGGCACATTTCTTGCCATGCAAAACCACTGCTGATGCCTCATATATTGCAGATTTATTCTTCAGGGAGATTGTCAGAATTCATGGGTTGCCTTTGAGCATAGTTTCAGACAGGGATGTGAAGTTTGTGGGTCACTTCTGGAGAACCCTTTGGAGGACACTGGGAACCAATTTATCTTTTTCCTCTGCATATCATCCTCAAACGGATGGACAGACTGAGGTAGTGAACCGTTCCTTGGGGAATCTGCTTAGATGCTTGACAAAACAGCATGGAGAGAAGTGGGACAATATTCTGTCTCAAGCTGAGTTTTCATATAATGATACTGTCAACAGGAGCACAGGAAAATCGCCTTTTTAGGTAGTGTATGGAATGCATCCCAGGGGAATTTTGGAGTTGCGAGATCTACCTACAGCAGATCCTGTTAGTGCAGATGGAGAAGCTTTTGCTGAAGCAATCAAAGAAGTTCATGATCAGGTTAAGACCCAACTCCAGCAAACCACCTTGAAATATAAGGAATATGCTGATAAGAAGAAAAAGGATGTTCAATTTGCTATTGGAGATTTGGTTTGGGTTCACTTGAAGAAAGACATGCTTCCTAAGGGGAAGTATACTAAGCTCATGCAAAAGAAAGTTGGACCATGTCAGATTTTGCAAAAACATGGACAGAATGCTTATGAGATCCAACTCCCACCTGATCTTGGTTTATCTCCTATCTTCAATGTATGTGATTTAACTCCATACAAGGCTAATCCAGATGCAGATCAGGATATCCTACAGGATACAGTTGCTGAAGACATTCCTCAACATGATCCCCCACAGCTACAGCAGATTTTGGATACCAGAGTGGTCAAACAGACCAGGAACAAAAAGTACTTGGAGTACCTCGTCTCTTGGAAGGGACAGCCGAACTCTGAAGCAGTATGGATGATTGCAGAACAGATACAGAAACATGGTGCCGACCTTGATACTCTCATCTCAAGTGGACTTGAGATTTCTTCTTTTGGGGAGTATGGTGCAGGAGCACCCGCACATGATCAGGATATAGGTCCGCATGATGACATACATGATCAGGATATAGGATAATTATCAGCATGATGACAGGATAGGCTATTTTTAGTATGTTTGACTTATCATGTAATAAGGTCCATTGGACCGATGCTATGTATTAGATCAGCATAGGAGTATGTGTAGGCAGTTAGAGATCGGGATAAGGTTATCTGAGCTGTCCTCTCTCCCAGCCGCTTGGAAGCTCCCAGCCGCTGGGAAGTGAGTTGGTAGTACTCGAAGGATTTGTTATTTATACCTTCGATCTGTTAGGGTTTAAATATATTGATAGTTCATACTGAGTTTGATAGGTGTTATGTTCAGGAGGGTAGTACTGGTGATATGCTGTACTGGTGATCAGTCCAGATATTGTGAAGCAGAATTGTAAAAGCAGGACATTTGAATCTCAATTGAATAAGATCTCATCTTTTGCAGTATTTGAGTTGATCAGTTGTATCTGTGTTGATTTCCTTTCTGTTTGCAAGTTAATGGGCACTTTCAACCCTTCCACCGGTTGATTCTGCAAATCGGTGGAATGGTCATGTATCATAGCTTAGGTTGCATTTGTGTTTTCTGTTTATGCATTGCATTGTTCAAGAGATCTGTTAGGAGCATGCTGTGAATCAGCCTAGCATCCTCATGTGCTAGGCATAGGAAAATAAGCTGTTAGACTTTGTTTTGAAGGTGATCCGGCCCGGTCGTCATATTGTATTTGTGAAGTTATGCGGTTCTGAGTGTTTTCATGCAGTGGAAGGATACACAGGAGTCTGCATGTGCGTTTCCAGTCGGAACGAGCCGCATCATCATCTGCGAATCCATCGCCATCAGGATCGGGTCATGAAGTTGTTGAAGTTTGCATGTTGCAAGTGCATCAGGATGTTTTGAGTTGGATATATACTCAGTAAATATATATCACAGTCAGGATCATCTCTCGGAGGAAGTTCATCATCCGCATATCGCTAGCAGATGCGGGTGTGAAAGTTCAGTTTTTTGGCTAAGTGTTGAAGAGTTCATCAGGATATTGGGTGACGTCATCGTCATCAGGATATGACGTCATCATTCATCAGGATATTGAGATATCCTGCTGACGAAGGTGATATTGAATATCATGATGATGCCGCTTGTGTTTGGCACCTGATGAACAGTGCAACCGGAGGATGTTTGCGATCATCTGAAATATGATGATGCTGTTGAAATATGATGATGCCGTTGGTGTTTTTAGGAAATATGATGATGATGCTGAGCTGATAGATATTTTTATCATGCTATTTGTATTGTTGGCTACTCCTTCCTGTTAGTTAGCCTCCGTTGCGTTTCACTCTGCATCAAGTCTAGTTTCTTACAAACTCTATTCTGTTGGCTGAATCCTTGCTCACCAAGCAATGCGGATCAAGCATATACTTGTAGATATCATTAATCATGTCGGCCAAACATGATTCATGCCTTCACAACCTTTACCATCAACAGTAACACATCTGGAAAATAGTCTGATACTCTGTCAGTCAGTTCTTCCTCTGTTCTCACTGTCTCTCAGGAATCCGGTACTCAACTATTCATATCTTTTTCTTTGTTCATCACCGGAGGCTAAATCCTTGGAATATACTACTCAAGGTAGTCCTCTTGACTTCCCCAAATCCGTACTGCACCAAGACACTTCCTCTGAGAGATCCAGACCAATCTGTCGAACCTTGCCACATGCTCTGTTCTTGTTCACCGGACCACAACAATCTTCATTCTGACTTCCGGTAGAGACACACCATGACTTGCGGATATGTGGGATGACCTTTGTTGCCATCAATGACAACAACCACGAATCCATATAGTGTCTCTTGTCAACAATCTCCCCCTTTGGCATTGATGGCAACACTTAGTGAAAAATGACTAAGTGTTTACACTATGCTCCCCCTTTGCTGATGCTCTGTCTTTATATACAATTTCTGGAACTCCCCCTTAGTTGGATTCCTCATTTTTCACTACTCCTCACTCCCCCTTTGACATCAATGGCAAAGGGTAGGGTCCGCACACAAAAATTTTCAAAAATTCTCTATACATAGCCGCATATTTACATACTCACATATACTGAAGAATGTCTGCAAAAGATGTCTTCAGTTGGATCAGTTCTGTAGCCCAACTTTGCTTCATTCTATCCAAAATTGAAATGTGACCACTCAACAAAAATGCAAATGCATCTGCCCTTTTTAGATCTTTCGGATCACTTGTCTGGGCTGTGATTTGAGCTTCTGCTATGGCCTCATGCATGGCCTCTAGCTTAGGGACAATTAACCCCCTGAGCTCACTCAACCTGCTTATTCTATTTTTCCTTTCCTTCTCCAGTTTCTTGATTTCACTCAAGACTGCAATAGTCTGACATTCTTGATTTGTTATAGAGGAAGAAAGAGGATCAAAACTTTGAGACAAGATTAGTAGTGTGTCCTCTTGCGCTTTTATTTTCTTCTCAATGTCCACTGTTACCTCGGACCAGGAGATACAAAATTTGTATATTTCACCGCCATCCTTAAGAGCATTTTCTAAGCTCTTTATCCCAATGTTCATGTTTCTCCTATCATTAATGATCAAACCCTGAACCTCGGAGAACCTTTTATCCAAAAACTCCTTCCGGACCTTTTCTTCAACTGATTTTTCTAGAGATTCAAAATGTGTACTAACACTGCTGACTAAGGTTTTGAGATTACTGGAAGAGGAGGCTGCTGGATCTATATGGACCGATGGCATAATCTTCTCAAGCACTCTGGAGGTAGCCTCTATCAACTCACAGTCTTCCATATGAGACTTTAGGAGCTTTTCATTTGCCTTAGCATTTGCAAATGAGGCTATCTTCATTGTCTGCACCGGAGAGAGGGAATCAAAGTTGAATGGGCCTTGTAGTAGCTCCGGTTCATCGATCTCTATTGTTTCTTTGCTCAAAAATTGTTGAACAGTTTGTGTAGTGTCTCTTGCCGGAGACAGATGTTTCTTTTCTTCTGCAGTCTTGGAACTGTCCTTTGGGATTTTCTCTCCTTCCACATTCTTACCACTATCAGTCATGGTCTTCTCTGATGGAGTCTTCTCTTTCTCTGCACCCTTGGTACTGTCAACCTCTTTATCTTTTACCACTACTTCCTTCTCCTGTAATTTCTCTTATTCTTTGGATCCAGAGACTGTAGGGGAAACCGGAGGAGAGATGCTAGCCTGTTCATAGGCCACTTCTTCTGGAGCAGAGGGTTCCAAGTCCACAGCTATTTCTGCACCTAAGTCCTCTACAACAGGAAGATTGAAACTTTTGAAGGCCTTCTGGAGGATCTCTTCTGTCTCTTTGGCCACCTTGTCAGTCTCACCAAGCATGAGTTGATTCATCCTGGCTTTACTTCTGAACTCATCTTTGCAGTCTTTGAATATTATGTTCATTGTCTTGGGATCAATTTGAGGATATAGCTGAATAGCTATCTGCTCCCAGATCTCAAGATCTTTTGCATGAGCATTATTCTTTCTTATTTCTAATTCCTTTTCTAGGCTTTTAGGAATTAGAGATATGATCTCAATAAAAGCCTTATTGTATATGTTCAGATACTTGATTGTGGCTTCTTGCAGAATCTTTTGATCAGCTTCATTGTAGTCATCATAAAATTCAGTCATTGGTTGAAGGTTTCCATCCACCGTAACCGACTTGATTACACTCTCTAGAGATAGAGTGGGCTTTTCAACAAATACCTCTGCCATTTCATCCTTGTCTTGGCCTGTGGAGGGTTTACCAGATCCTTTCTTCTTCTGCTTCTTTATTTCTTTTACTCCCTCATCTGACTCAGTTTCCTCTTCATCCCTTTGGCTTTCATAAGCCCTTGTGGCTTTTGTCTTAGATCTTTTACCGGATGCCTGGACTTCCGGTTTTGAACTTTTGGTTGTGGGAGGTGCAGATCTTTTTGATGATCTGGTCCAGGTGGAAGTTTCAACCGGAACACTTTCTTTACTTTTCTTTTCTTCCTCAGCCTTTCTCCTCTTTTCCCGGCTGGCATCAAGTGCCTCTTTTGAGATGCCTAGGCCTTGAGCAATATGCTCTACTTCTTTTCTCACCTTCCTCTTTATCTTAGGTTCCCTGAGTTCTACATGGATCTTTACACTCAGCTCCTCATTGGTTCCAAACCTTTCTGCCTTTGGATCTTTGGGCTGACTTAGCATGTGTTGAACATGCAGCTCCACTATCTGTTCATCCACTTCATACCCCATGGGCATGATCCAGACAGTCCTTGGCTCCACTGCCTCCATTAGGCACTGATCAGTGTCCACCATAAAGCACACTGAGTCTTTGTATTTTTCAACAAGAGACTGGGGAATTCTCTCTCTTGCTTGCATCATGCTTTGGAAGTTTTTGAAGTATCCCCATAGGGCTGTATTTCTTGCTTTGGCATCCCCAAGCCCATGTAAATAGTCTCTTATCTGGACTGCAACAGGTTTGTCATTCTGCCATGCACATCCACTTGATCCGGGCAGCTCATTCATGAAGTAGAAAAATAGACATAATATAAGAGTACCATACTTAAAGGAATTCTTTTTGTCCTTCTTGATTTTCTGTATATTTTCCATTAATTGGCTTAAGAGTAGTTCGCAGAGATCATATTCTGCATTCTTCCTTAGCATTTCATAGGCAGTATATACTACAGTTCCGGATACAGAATTCTCCCTGCTGGAGTGATAGATCTTGTATCCTATTATCATGGATGCATACTTGATATCCGGATCCGAAATATCTTCAATGGTCATTGCCCTCTTATCAAATTTTGATCTGGTGGCCTCAATTACAATGTTGTTCTTGACAGATTTGAGGATAGGTATCCCTCCGGAAGAGTACAGACCAGTTACTGCTCTAATTGCCTCTTTTGTGATCTTGCAGGGTCTATCCAGCCATAGGAAGTTGTCATGCATCCTGCTCAGTACATACCAGACCCATTCATCTTCTTCAAAGCAGGGGAAATGAATGAATTGATCAAATTGTTTCTTCTGGATACCCTTATACTCTGGTTTAAGCTCAAAAGCATTGTCTATCAGTTGTTTGTGATAGAGATCTCTCAATTTGAATTCCCCAAATTCCTCAATGCTTGCATGTATGTAAACCCTAATGTCTTCTATGTGTAAAACTCTGTGAGGAACACTGAAAAATGCTCCTAAGGGATCTACCTCCAATGACTTGTATGGATGTTTCTTAAATTCAGGTCGGGGCCTATCTGAGATTTTTACTATATTTGGAGTAGCCATTTCTTCAAAAGATTTGTAGCAAGATATCGAAAGTGGAAAATACCTTTTGCGTCTTCGGTTGCACAGAGTAGCTGGATTGATTTCTGTATGTAATGACTTCGGCAGGAGATCTTCGGTAAACTTGATGAATTTTGTTGCAGAGCTCCGCTTTTCACTTCTTCTTAGATGTGGAATGATCAAGTGATTGTTGAGAAATCCCTTATATCATTTCGCAAACCCTAATATCTGTTTGCAATAAATGCTCCACCTTCATTATTCTGCTTTGCCTTGTCCGGATAGCTTGGAGTATCCCGGATCAGTCCTGATCTATGAACATCATGCGGATCTTTCAATCATGAATAAATCGAGATGACCCATTACAAGAACATCCCAAACATTCTGTCCAGTCCGCAGAGTAAAATAATGTACTTCCGGATCCCTCCGGACCCTTTTGTAGTCCTCTGTCATTCCGGAGCATCTCCCAGAGCAGGTCTTTACTTGATCGATCACAACTTCTTTATATCTTCATGCGGACCTCTGAAATCTTGTCTGGATCATCTCAGGACTGGTATCTTCAAACCCTTTACTCCGCATCTTGTGCCACATCTGGCACCACTTGATTGGCTGGGGGAACAGGATTTTCTTTGAGTCTCCCCCTGAGCCAGAGCTCACTTTTTAATTTCTGGAAGAAATATTAGCACCAGAGTCTAGTGCGGATCCAACCTCTACATTCTCTGAACTTTTCTTCACCCAAATCTTGCTCATCTGATTCCTAACTTCATCCGCATTCATCTTTTGTTTACCCTTGTCTTGATTCTGATTATACACCGGACCTCTTTTGTCCTGATTCTTGCTTCTGCAGACTTTAGCATTATGACCGGACCTATTACAGATTTGGCAAATAACATTTCTTTGCATATTTGACTGATAACCTCTTGATCTGCATTGATTAGCCATATGACCTACTCTATTGCATGTAAAGCATCTACCTTTGAATGATTTGTTTACTTGCATATTTCTGCATTCATGGGATTTGAGTCCATACCTTTTGCAGTTAAAGCATTGTCCGGAGAAGGATGAATTAATCTGATTCATTCTCTTTCTGCACTGATTAGCTTTGTGACCAAAGTGGTTGCAGCTGTGGCAGTATCCATTGAAAGATGGATATCTTTGAGCATTGGGCTGTCTTACCGGAGGTCTTCTGGGCCTATTCCTTGGATTTTCTGATCCAAAATTCTTTTGACCGGATCCGGAGCTTTCTCCTTTCTCATATCCCAAACCATACTTGTCATCTGTCCTCTTTTGACTTCCAAGAAGTACTTCAAGTTGGGCAGAACTTATCTTGAATTTTTCTTTATATTAATTTGTTGTTTGAAGATCTCTTTTGAGAGAGGCAATTTGATCCTCAAGTTTTTCTTCATTATCTTTGGCATCTTCAAGATCAGATTCAAGATGTCTGATAATCCTGTCCATCTGGTGGCATTCTTCTGATTTTTCTTTAAGAGATTGTCTTAGATTGTCTTCAGCTTTTCTTTTTTCTTCAATCTCTTGAGTAAACTTTATAGTTCCTGATTCCATTTCATGTCTTAACATAATGACTTCTTTTGATAACTTTTCACATAACTTGGTTTGCTCAGTCAATTCTTCATTTGTATTGCTTTCTTCACTTTGTCTTGCCAATTGTTGGAGCAGCTCCTTTCTCTTTTTCATAGAGAGACTTAATTTGTCCTTTAATTTTCTCATGAATTCATCAGCCTGTTTGAGTCTTTCCTTTAATTCATTGACTTCAGAATTTGACTGTTCAAGATCCTCAAGGGCAGTCTTGAGTTGCTCCCTTAAACCATATGCATCCATTTGAACTCCCAGATCTTCCTCAAGCTGTTAGGCTCTATTAGGAGGAACCTTGCTCTGATACCAATTGTTGATAACTGA